>CM038673.1:529655128-531101378 GCA_021605145.1 Aegilops bicornis
CTTGCATATTATAGTTCATCAACGTAAGTTCAAGTAACTTGCGATAAGTGACCTAGAAGAATTCTGCTCAACTCTCACTCATCTTATCCTGGAAAAGATTAACTCCGCCACTTGATTCAAGTGATTGTAGTACTCAGCACATTCTGAGCACATGCTCACTAAAATTCGAAAGCAATTCTCCTCCATATTATTGCGGGCAAAGTGCTTGTCCAAAGGTCTCATACCTTTTGACATGGGCATGAGTATGAAAATACTAATTTCAACTCTTGGAACATCTCGTATGTTCATTAGTGGATGTTCAAAACGTCTTTGCAAGCTCCCGATTCTAAGCGAAAGTGAAAGCATGGTGCACTAAACTATCAAGTAGTCATTATATCGAGCTTGTCCAAGCGTTCATACGCATGCGCATACGCTCACCCGCAATAGATTACATCACCCTGGCGGTGCATCAGGACATAATATTTCATGTGCGTGTGAGGTTGAAATCTCTCGGATCCACGGACTCAAGTCCGCATCATTGCTACTAACATTTTTTAACTTATTTTTCTCTAGGAACATATCAAAATATAAACGGGGAGCAACAACGCGAGCTATTGATCTACAACATAGATATGCTAATACTATCAGGACTAAGTTTATTATAAATTAAAGTTCAATTAATCATATTACTTAAGAACTCCCACTTAGATAGACATGCCTCTAATCATCTAAATGATCACGTGATCCATATCAACTAAACCATGTCCGATCATCACGTGAGATGGAGTAGTTTCAATGGTGAACATCACTATCTTTGATCATATCTACTATATGATTCACAGCTCGACCTTTACATCTCGGTGTTAGAGGCCATATACGCATATGCTAGGCTCGTCAAG
This sequence comes from Aegilops bicornis, assembly GCA_021605145.1. Lineage (NCBI taxonomy): Eukaryota > Viridiplantae > Streptophyta > Magnoliopsida > Poales > Poaceae > Aegilops > Aegilops bicornis. The sequence continues at coordinate 529,656,007 of CM038673.1, forward strand.
TTTAACTTTGAGTATTCGGCGTGAGCAACTATTTTGCACCCGTTGTATTTGAGCGTAGAGCCTATCACACCCGATCATCACGTGGTGTCTCGTACGAAGAACTTCCATAGCGGTGCATACTCAGGGAGAACACTTATACCTTGAAATTTAGTGAGAGATCATCTTATAATGCTACCGTCGATCTAAGGAAAATAAGATGCATAAAATATAAACATCACATGCAATCAATCACTACAAAAAAAAGACACATCCGTGGCATTTTGGGCCGAACGAAATTTTATTACATCATACATATGACACTTCTATGGCGATAATTGTGACAAAACCGGTATCATCATAGATGTGGTGGGCTCCTACTTCTATGACAAAAAATCATGACGAGAAAATGGGCTTTTTGTCTGGGCGGGCGGAGCGCAGCTGCATGACATTCTTTGGGCCGTCCATAGCCGGAAAAAACCGTGGTAGAAGCGAGGGAGGAAAATTTCGGGGAGTTCTCGGTTTACGGTGGGGAGGTCGGGGCGGCGATGCGCGTTCTCTCTCATACTGCGTGCAGCGGCGTGTGTGCGGCGTTGGCTCGCTTGAATCCGGCGAGGCATTGGGCTCTGGCGAACACGGCGATTCCCGCTGCGGGCTCTGGCGTTACTGAACCCGAAGCGATCGATGATCGATAATGTTGAACCCGATCGGCGATTCGCCCGCTCTTGCGCTAACTGAAGTCGATCGATTGGAAAAGCGATGGCGTTGCGAGGGGGGTTGGATGAGCGGTGGCGGTGGCGTTGCCCTACGGATGAAACGGAGGACCCGTGGTGTGGAGGGCTGGATGAGCAGTGAAGGCGGTGGAGGGGTGCCCGTGGAGGGTGGTTGAAGCGAGGACCCGTGGTGTGGAGGGCTGGATGAGCGATGAAGCGGTGGAGGGTGCCCGTGGAGGGTGGTTGAGCAGTGGCGGTGGAGTAGTGCTTGGCGGTGGAGGCTGGTTGAGCGAGGGCCGTGGAGGCTGGAGGAGGTCGGCCGGTGGAGATGAACAATATCCCGTGGAGTCCCGTTTTGCGATGCGCCACACCCCTCCCGATGAACGGGACCCCGTTTTAGACCGTAGGGAGGTCCGTTTAATCGTCCACGTTTCTTGATGCGCCACACCCTCCCGATCAGCGGGACCCCCATTTGGACCTTAGGAGGTTTGTTTAAATCCGTTTATGTAGTGCCCACACCCTCCCGATCAACAGGACCCCGTTTCGACCTTAGGAGGTCCGTTTCCTCCGTTTTGTTGATGCGCCACACCTCCCGATCAACGGGACCCGTTAGGACGTGGGAGTATGTTTCCTCCATTTTGCGCGATGCAGCGGGCCTCGTTCCATCGCTGTTCCGTCCAAGCCCTCCCGATGAACACGACCACGCATTCCGTTTCGACCCGGCCGGTTGGCTCCCCAGCGTTCCGTTGCCTCCCGATGAACACGGCGCATTCCGTTGCCTCCCCATGAACACGGCGCATTCCGTTGCCTCCCCATGAACCACGGCCAGCGGCGTTGTTTCTCCGTTCCGACCCAGCCATGTACCACGAGCCCTAGCGATGCGTATGTGCGAGTAGGCATTCGAGACCCAGCCCGTATGTACACATGCATGGTCGTATTTTCTTTCTTGCACCCTGGCCGCTGTACGTACGTGTACATGCTACGTGCGTGCCTCTACTCGTGCCTCTACTCGACTGCGTGCGGCGCCTCTACATTGAATAGTATATATATGCGTACTGCGTTCGCGACCAGAATGACTGTAGCGCTTCGTGCAACCCGACCAGTGGGTCCCGGTGGCGAGCACTTCCTTGCGTGCGAAGATGTAGGCTGGCGGGTCAGCGGTCGAGGCCGTCGTTTTTTGCCGGACGCACTTCCTTGCATGCGAAGATGTAGGTGGTGGGTCCAAGCGGTCGAGGCGAATCGTTTTTTGCGGACGCACTTCCTTGCGTGCGAAGATGTAGTAGTGGGTCCAGCGGTCGAGGAAACATTTGTTTGCAAAATCGGTGGCCCGTCCGGTGGGTCCCGCTGTCGGTGGAGGAATCATTATTTCTTGGCGTAATAAGGAGGCACTTCCTTGCTTTGCGGCCGTGGACCCGGTATCGGCCTCTCCACGTCTGATCCACGTCCGATGGAAGTCGTTCCTTGACCACGTTGACCACGCCCGTGCCGAGAGCACCACAGTGGTGGAGCGATGGCGAGGACTAGGAAGGGACGACTTCGGAGCGAGGAAAGCGCATCGGTGGATGCACCGCGAAGAAGATGCGAGGTTCACTGGTTACGGCTGCGGTGTGAGGCTGTTGTCGCCCTTGAGAATAACAGGGGTGTGGGTGAGTAGAGGGATGGCACGGCCAGCGGTGGGAGTAGTAGGTGGCGGTGAGGCCTCCAGACATCCTGGCCCGACCACAGGGAGGCGAGCAGCTGACACGGCCAAGCCTTTGGTTTGGGCTCTTTGGAGCAAGAAGACCGAGAGGTTGAAGAAGCACTCACGACCGTTGGATGAACATCATCTGATAACAGGAGCTAGAATCGTTCATATTGACTAAGTTGACAAAGCCCTCTGTCCCGTCAACTTGGTAGGCCCTAAGTCAGCCTCCCACTATCTTGGGTTCGGTGGCAAGGGAGTATTCATTTTTGTGCGTAATAAGGAGGCACTTCCTTGCGTGCGAATATAGCTGGTGGAGTCCGAAATGTCAGCGGGGGCACGTTATTTTCGCGAAATCTGAGAGGCCCTTCGGTGGGTCCCGGATGTCGGTGGAGGAATCATTATTTTGCGTGTAATAAGGAGGCATTTCCTTGTGTGCGGCCGTGGACCTAGCTATCGGCCTCTCCGCATACGATCTACTTCCGATGGTGTCGTTTGTTGACCATGTTGACCACGCCGTGCGAGGCCCCGGACAACAACTGGCCGGGAGATGGGAAAACCTTGAGGTAGAGTCATGAGCGGAGAGGTGTCTGAGGTTAACTGGTTCTAGTGCGGTGTGGTTCGGCGGTCGGTGGAGAAGAAACGAGGAGGTGTGGAGGGTGGAGGGATGGCACGGCCAATGGTGGAGTGGCGCTTTATAGCGAGCGTGCTAAGCGAGCTGCTAGCGGCAGGGAGGCGGGAGGTGGTCGGCGGCTGGAGGAAGAAGGCGAGAGATTGAAGATGGATGTCGGTCGTTGGATGTAAATCAGCGGCTAACATATCGAAATCATTTGTTGACTAAATTGACAGCGACTTGCGTTGGCCGACCTATTGGCCCACATTTCAACCTCCAAAAATGTAGCACGTATTCAACCCATTTTTCAGAATTCACAGTCTTTTTTTTTGCGGTAGAATTCTGATCAATTTGATATTTTTTGAATTACAACCATTAGCTGGGCTGGGTGAACAAATAATGTAAGCGTCCATGCGGCCAATTTATTTTATTTCATAAAAATTACAGGCCATTTGCACTTTCTCGAAATACCGATTTTCTTTGGGTTGATTCTAATTATAATGTTGGGTTGGGCCAGCAATGTTATCAAAAATAAAAAGGGTTGAGCATTTTGTTATAAATATATTTAAATAATAAGTGATATTATTACATTTGTCCTTAAATCTTACCAAGCTTTTGTACACAATCACTATGATTTTCGTGCCAAAACAATCCAGGATTTTATTTGTTAATAAATTATTTTTATAAGTTAATAAGATGTGGGATATTGTTTTCTTACAAATGTAAGTATCTGTTAAATATATGATGCCAATAAAAATAATATATAATAACATATAAAATAATTTAAATATATATAATATAGTTAGAAGGGAAACATAAGTTGGACCTGGCGTTCCTATTCTTATATAGAAAAATAGAGAACAGATCTCTGCATTTTCTTCAAAAAAATATAAATTGGGCTGCCAAAAATAAAACCTCGGATGGGAGGTCCATAGGCGTCGATACATAGCGACCCTAAGAAAAATACAAACAGGCCTATGGACCTCCCATCCGAGATCGTGGGCTGCGCATGTTAAAAATGAAAGCCTAGGCAGGGCAGCCCAAAACCATGTCCAACACTTGCCAAAACTTAGTCCCTCGTTTTCTACGTGTTTACTTTTCTCGACATTGTGTGGGCATTTTGTATGCATCATATGAAGATGTGCTATGCATGAATGTTGATCAGCATGATGTTAAGCGGCTGGTAGTTCCATTTTCGACCATGAATAAAAATTCCAACATGATGTTAACCCTGTTTGAAAAGGCCATGTTAATATAAATGCTACGCCTCACGAAAGTTGCAGTTTCTTATCTGAAACTGACCTTGAAGTTTCTTATCTGAAATTGAAAATTGCAGTTTCTTCTCTGAGAAGCACATTTTATGCACTATTATACTCCTATGAAACTACATTTTTTAAGAGCTAAAAATAGATCTCTAGAATTCATAAAATACTTCATATGCTCAATACTGCAAATCTGAAGTTCAAAAGACATTCATATCTGAAAGTACTCTCAAAATATACAACACAAAACACAATTCATAACCTGCAAAAGCTCCTCCTGACAGTTCACAACCTGCCCGACTATTGGGCTGGGGGGCAGCCCCCTCCTATTCCTCGGCAGTAGACAGCCGCCCGTGAGGCAGCGTGAACAGCGAGGGAGGCGATGGCGGGAAGCGTCGTCAGACCAGCTGCTTTTCTCCTCTTGCAGTTGGGTTCGGTCGTGAAAGACTCCACCGGCTCGCTCTGGCGGGACACCCTCACAACCGGCACCCTGTAGATGCTCGATCCTTCAATCTCTGGTGGATGCTCCATCTGGGATCGATACTCCCACCACCGCTCCCTCACGATCGGATTTGGTGAGTCTGTTTGCTCCATGGCCCAGAGAGCAGCTCTATGTACTCCGGCGCGACTCCCTCCGGGAGTATCGCCGCCTTTTCGCTCTGTTGCAGATATTTGGCCATGGATGTCATCGTCGCCGCTAGTTGGTCCTTGTTGTCAAACCAAGACTGTATCTCCAACATCCTAGTTAGCTTCACGAAATTGCGCCGTCTGCGATCCTCACGTATCAGTTGTACTCCTCCATCGATCCACTTCTCCACAACACCTTCACTGCTTGGCGGTGGTTTCGAATGGAAGAAGAGAGGAGCAGCGCTGGTTTTGGATTAGAAACGGGAGAGGGCGATGCTGGTTTTGGAATTTGGAGCAGGAGAGGAGGCGGTGGTTTTAAATGGAAGAGGAGAGGGCGGCGCTGCATTTAGATTGGAGCAGAGAGGAGGGCGGCGGTGGTTTAAGAGGAGAAGAAGCGGAAGAAGCGGCGCTGGTCTTGGAAGTATTTTTTGTTGTTTTGCGTATTTTAGGTGAAGTTTGACCACGTCTTGTATGTTGACAAGCAAAATGTGAATGCATGTCACCAAAAATTGTATCGTTTGGTTACGTATCTGAATGAACTTTCAAATTATATTATTTTGCAACGTATAACATATATTTTATTTGCGAAAATCATGGTCAATTATGACCCAGAATAAAAGGGAGACTAGTTAATGTGGGTGGCTTTCTTAATTGAAGGGTAAATTGATTTTGATTTTGATCCGATCCTGTGGCCTTGACCCTCTCGTCCAATCCTAAATCAGCATGCGCTCCTCTCCTCTTCGCCATTGCAAAACCACCTCCTCTCCTCTCCATCATCTCCATTCCAAAACCACCGTCTCGCCTCTCCCTCTTGATCTTCTCCATTGCAAAACCACCTCCTCTCCTCTCCATCATCTCCATTCCAAAACCACCGTCTCGCCTCTCCCTCTTGATCTTCTCCATGTAAAACCACCTCCTCTCCTCTCCATCTTCTCCATTCCAAAACCACCGTCTCGCCTCTCCTTGTTCTCTATTCAAAGACCACCGTCTCTCCTCCCATCTTCCAAAGCTAGCAGGGACCACTCGGGAAGGACATCTATGGAAGGATGCAGTGAATCAGGCAGATCGCCCGGCGGCTGACGAGCAAAGTTAGCGAGGTTGAAGGAGATCCTTAGTTGGTTTGACAATGAGTGGGAGATTTCGAGGGCGGTGCGTGCCATGTGGCAATGTATGCGAAAAAGCGAGGCAGCGGCGATGTACATGTACTCCTCGGCGGCAGTCATGCCGCATGATCCTCTGAGTTCATCAGTATCTCCTACTGGCGATGAAGGCAGATTCGCCGAGGCGATCGGTCGCGGAGGTGGTGGGCGTGCTGGTCGAAGGTCGAGCACCTAGCGGATAATGAATCGATCAGTATGGTGTTTCGTTCATGAGGTGCGAGACAGCCGGAGCCACGGGAGTATTCGTTCTCTCACCGCAAGAGCAGGCGGATGGCGCGGCGTCGCTTCCCGCCGTTCTCCACGGTTCCCTCGGCCTTCGCCTCGTTTAACGGCGGCGGTAGGGTTTAGGTAAGCTTCGCACTAACCTAATCTTCCACTGCTCATGCTTATAATCAGTGTGACAGACTAATGACAATCATGCTTACAATCGGTCTCCAGTACTCGCCAATCACCATAAAATAGCTCTGGACCTTTGGGTCAAAGTTGTGACACAGTGTACAAATAAAGAAAAATAGATTGGTGCTTCTTTAGGAAAAGAGTACTCCCTAGAAAACTGCCAATATAAGCTACTAGTATTTGGTTAGATGATTTCTTTGCCGAGAAAGATCCGTCCTGAGGCGCCACACATCCCTTTGGTGGTGGTGGATTCCAATGCGTGCATGCAGCATGGTTGGTGTCGGTAATTTTACTTGGCACACCTACTTTTCTGCATATATGCGGTTCCATACGTACATTTGTGCAGTCCACCAAAATGCAGCTAAATAACCCTGTTTGCACGAGATAATGAAAAAGCGTCATTACATTATAGTAGCACTAATTGATGAAACACACAAAATAAATAGAAGAAAATATTGCGATAGTATCATAGTATGCCATGCTTTGCGAGGCGAGATGGGCCTACGGCGCCTCATCTGATGCGCCTCATCTTGGACATCGTCCCAAGTCTCCCAGATACACCTTACGCGGTGATGAACATCATTGTACAGCGGTAGTACAAGGAGGCATACTGAGACATTTAAATCTCTATTTTGTACATATCAACTAAAATTAAGCACCCCAGTTTGCGAAGCGGCTTAAACATTAACAATGGGACTAGTTGATGAAACATACATTAACAAAGAGAAGCACTTTCTTTATCTACATTGGAAATGAAATGATAGAGATGACAATCGCTCTATTTTAACTGTATTATTACTTCATTTTATCAGTGACACTAGGAATTGACGGTGGCAAGCGAGGTGTACCGTGCGTCGCATGAGATGGAGGCAGGGGTGCTTAGACTGGGACGATGAAGCTGGCTCTTTCAGTCACCAACATGGATGATTCAATTCATGGGACCTTTTGGTGCAGTTCACCTAAAATGAAGCAATGTCCGTGAGCTAGCAGCTTCTTCTTCAATTTTTTTAAGAAAAGGGCTCCAACCCCGATTCCATTTCCATCGTAAAGCGAAACCCACAGAGCTTCTTCTTCATTAGTTACAATAAAATTGAGCAACATCAAGGTTGGTTGTGAAGCTCTGGAATGCTCAACTATAATTTGGATATCATTTGTGCAGTTCAACTAAGATCGGCGTGAAATGTATATCTCTGTTTGCACAAAAAAGGTGGAAAGGAGGGTGACTAACAAGTGATGAAAGATGCATAAAATGAAAAGAAGCATGTTCCTTATCTGAATGGCAATCCTACCAGGACAGTAGCAATTTCTAAAGCACTGGCATTGCTAGATATTAGTGTGGGCATTAGGATTAACAATGACAATCGTTAAATACGACATTACTTTGGGCACGGGAGAGTAGGCGGACCAGGACAGTTGCATTTCTAACGAAAAGAACCAACTTATCTTAATGGGAAATTTTAGCGGGACATGTAAAGAAGTGCCATTGATTCATATTCTTGGAGGCATTACATTGAAAACAACATTGGTTTAACGTGTCCTTACTTTTAACGGTCATTGCTACATTTTACGGTGGCATTACATAAGAGAGGCTCGGGGCAACAAACATCGAGCAGGATATACAGGTTGGTCCCATTTTGTTAGGTATAGCCACCTTATCTTGTGTGAGGCTAGCAAATCTAGTCTTTGGACTTACTACATTGACTTGTCCCCAGTCCCCACTTTCTTTCCTTTTTCAACCAATAGATCGGGTTTATATTGAGTTTGTCTTGTGTTTCCCTTTATTTCCCTATTAGACCTAGAGACCAGGTTGGATAGCAGGTCTACTGCTACTTTTACGCCCCATTATTTCTTCTTTCGACCAAGTCCTAGATTCAGGTAACAAATCCTCCCCACCCCCACCTCCTTTCTTCCTTGTTTGAACCAAGTAGTACTAGATTGAGTGCATGAACTAGTTTTACCTCTTAAGCGTAAAAAATTAGGTGGTTTTCGAACAGCCGATCGATCCTATCTCTGAGGGGCACGAGAAATAGTAAAAGATACAAATGCAGCGTGACGTCGGGGGCTCGGGGAAATGAAACAAGGCCGGTTTGAAGGAAGTTATACACGATGGTCGCGAGATGTCGCTAGGTGGGCGGAGGGAGGCGGATCTGCCCACACTATTGTAGCGAGGAAGAAGGGTGTGAGCCCTCCTATAGCGGTGCTGGGAGAAAAGCGGCAAAGCGGGCTAATCGGGATGGCCGGTGGGTAAGGCGATCGCCGAGGGCGACCGCATGAATGTTGCACCTTCTCACCTTCCCGGCGGAGAGGATCCGGCTGGATCTGTGACGTGAGAGAGAGAGAGAGAGAGAGAGAGAGAGAGTGTGTGTGTGTGTGGCCACGCTGTCGTGTTTAGATCTGGAGAGGCCGAGGCAGGTGGGAAGAGAACAACACTAGCAAGCAAGCGCGGAGGCTCCTGCCTATATAGTGGAGTAGTACTAGTTTTCTTTTGTCTACCGGAGCCAGCTTGACCTCGTCAATGACTGTCGAGAAGTATTCATGCACGTGGCCCGGAGGCGCAATTGTCGTCATTTTGATCTGAAGTGCCGGATTATAACATATAACATGAAAAAAATGCCACATGACAAGAAATCATAACCTCACTGCCCAAAGGAGACAACATGAATCGACGGACAAACTAGGCGAGGAACAAAGCTCAAATTAAAGATAAACTTCGTAGAAAAGGGGTCCGTGGATAGATGTCGTAATTAACATAGCGGCTTGACCTAGATGGCAGCCGAGTAGTCCTTTGTCCGTGCATGTGCTCCCAATGACTAGCCCAACTCAGTTGTTGCTTTGTTTAACCCTCGCGATGATCCGAAGCACATGACACCTAATTTTGCGAGATGACAAGAAACCTTTTTAGATTTCTCACCACAACTACAGCCATGTACAACACAGCCCGGCCACGATATGTGAACGATAGCCAATCCATGCGTGTCTGCTGGAGTCTGGTCACATGCATGGATGAATTGATCTTCCGTATCTTGCAGGGATCGTCCAGGCACCAACGTAGTACAACACTTCTCTAGTACTATCGCTCGTCTCCCTCTTCTATTAAGTCACCCGACTTGTGGGGCCGGGGAGTGTGCCTATGGTTGGTTCTCAATTGCCGTCCCACATGTGTGTGCAAACGCAATATGACGCGCGTTCCATTTGGAGAGCAGCGTGCGGAACCGACCGGCAAACCGTGCAGGGTGCGGCCTTGAGCAGCGGTGGGCGTGCTATACTCCGTACATGTGTACCGCCCGTTTTCTAGGCAGCTTTGCTCCATGGGCGGGTGCAATCCATGGATACAAAATTAGTATCTTGTATACTATTTAAAAAGTCGGGCGGGGCTTTTCCTGCACGGTGGCGGCGGGCAGTTCCGCCTAGTCGGTTCGATAGAGGCAGCGAGAAGGCGAGGGAGTAGGCTGCTGCAAGCGTGAGGTTGTGTGATTTGACGAGTGATTCTTGCTAGACAGGTGGGGCCCGTGATTTGACTTGCCATTATCATTTTAACTTCTGGCGCTTCTGACGGCGTGAGTCTCCCGATTCTTGACCACCTCCATACAGGTGCCTCTCCCAATGCTCCACCATGTAGTAGAGGTGGCTCTTGCATGAGCCCACTTCTCCACTTTCCTTGCCTCTCTTTCCTCCACATATGCAAAAATGCCATGTAAAGTGCACTATTGTACTTACTTGCTCCCTCACAGGTGCTTAAGCTTGCCACATAGGCATAAAGTCGATGTGGAAAGTTAATCAGAAGAGAGAGACTAGTTTGGTGATCCAAGGAAGAAATGATGCTAAGCGCATGTACCTAGGTGAAAAGACAATTGTGAGTCTATAGCTAATTAAATGAAGCAAACTTAGCAACACCATTTCATTGGAAGAGGTCACTCCTTGGCAAATGCAATAAATACTAGTACATCCATGTGTCCCATAATATAAAACGTTTTGGCACTACACTAGTGTCAAAAACATTCTTATATTATGGAGACGGAAAATACAAAGAAAGAGATAGAGAGGAGTAAAAAATACACTTATAGCCAACCTTATAGCCAACCTTATAGCCAACCTTGTTGTAGTATGAGTGACTAAGTGATGACTATGTATGACATGGCAACATCGGATAGCCTAAGGCACCGTGTTAAGTCTCCAAAGGCGCGACAGCGCGGCTTGACGACAGTGGTAAGTGGTAAGCGCGACCATGATCACGGGCTGATGGCAGCCCTTGGATCTGAGATCAAGCGATGCGCATGCTAAGTTGCTATAAATTTGCAGAATAACCCTCCAGGATAGGATATTCACCCATAGGTCTAGAATCACGCCATGCAACCGTTCGATCTCAGATCCAAGGGCTCTCGGAAGCCCGTATCATGGGAGAATGGACACTACCCTGCCGTTCGCGCCGGCGATTCGCTCCTACTCGTCCCGCCGTCCTTCAATACTACGGCGGTTCGCTCCTAGTCGTCCGTCCATTCACATTCTGGCAGTTCCACTAATCCTAACCCTCCTCCCAAATCCATGGCGTCCCAAATCTCCACGATCAGCGGTGAGTACAAGGTTAGAACCATCACCAGCGATGAGTTCGGCGTCATCTACACCCGTTCTTCATGACGGTGAAAGGATGCCTTTCTTGCTTGAGAGGCATGTTGAAGACTTCGAGATGATGAGTGGGTCATTTGGGCTAGATGTTGAGTACACCACAGTCACGGGATGAGAGAAGGATCTAAGGGCGAAGAGAGGAAGAAGCCCGCGATGATCGAGGTTTGCGTGCATGACTTATGCTTGGTCTACCACATATGCCATGCCGGCGTTGAGTGCCAGGATTTTAAGGACTTCCTCGAGAGCAACCTAGTCAAATTCGTTCTTGTAGACTTTGGTAGCGACAAAGAAGTCTGTGTCGGATAGGCCACGTTGTAGGCAACACCTTCGACCTCCGGAAGAAGAAATTTGGTGTCCTCTCGTCGGCCTTCAATGATGACCCTAGCAGGAGCCATGGTTCATCCTTAAATGCGATGGCTGGAGAAACCTCCATACCGTTTTATCGTCATGCATGGCAGCCAAATGTACTAGATATAGACCACATCCACTATGCTGCAATGGATGGCTACCTTTGCTTCAATATCTACAAGGGTTGGATGAAGAGCAACAGCCAAGTATGCGGTTCAAGCAAGAAGTATCGGCCAAGAGGAAGAGGGACAAGGGCGAAGTCGAGGGGCGTGGACGAGGACTCGAGTAAGGTGGTAGTGTCGTTGCTCATGGTGGTTCTAATGCACGGTGTCTGCGGAATAGTTGCAAAGTTTAATTTCAGGTGTGCTTAATTTAATTTGAGGGTGTGTTGTCTTTGAGCCCCAGAACTATGTTATGTTTCTTCTCGTTACTTTAACTCTTCAGTATGTACATACTAGTATTTCTTACATCTCATCTTTTAGTTGGTGTAGTACTGCCACTCGTTTCTTCACATTATATACGTACAATATATATGGCCAACATCATATAGCCACCAGTTTAGTTGTCAAAGAGTTTCAGGGTGCTTAGTTTTGTCAAAGAATTCCAGGATGCTTAGAGGGTGCTTGGATCCAAGGGACTTATTTTAGTCTGACTAAAAATAGTCTCTTTAAGAGGCTAAAGTTCCAAGCACCCACGACTAAGAGGTGCTAAAACTAGTCTTTAGACTAAATATTTTTTGTCAGGGGTACCCCTACTAAAATATGGATTAGTCCTCTCTCTACTCATTTAACTCCTCTCCTTTAACGCATGCGAGTTCTGGATTGGAGGGTTTGGAGGACAATAAATGCTCATTAACTTGACTTTAGCCTTTTTAGTATTTGGACCCAAGCATGGGTGAGGCTAGCATGTTTTAGTCCCACTACTTTTAGTCATGGGACTAAAACGTATCAACACCCTCTTAGTTTTATTTGAGGGTGGGTTGTCTTTGGACACCATTATTGTGACTAGCCCTTTTAATAGTACTATATGCATAATTTGGCGATGAGCGCTCTCTCTATGTACCACCCTTTTTTTAATTTCAAGTTTTGCTCCATGGCGCAATCCATCGATACTACTGTTGCACAAAAGTATACATTTTTTAAAAGGCTAGAGGGCGGGGCAGTCTAGCTTGGTCGGTTTCACGAGAGGCGAGGGCCTTTGTGATTTGACGGCTCATTACTTCTTTGGAAGCGGGGCCTTGTGATTTATTTGCTTTCGTATAAATGCACCGATGACCTGATGGGGAGGAGCAAAGAACCGTGCGGTATACTCAAGTTTTCCACTAGAGTAATCTTTACTGACGAAGAACCTGAAACACGGCAGCCAGTGCCATATGTCGATAAAAATGATCTAATTTGCTAGTCATCTCATTGTTAGCATTGTTCTATTCATTCCCTAAAAACCATTGTTCTATTCATGCCTCGCAAAGAAGCGTGACACGTCTTGCGTGAAACACCCGAAGCAAAAGATGAAACACAGGAGCAAAAGAAGAAGGAAGATTATCACCCCAAATGATCTAATTCGCCGCGGAGTCGTAACTGCTTCTTCGCCTCCACGACCTCCATCTCCTTGCGCGTCTCCTCCGCCATCTTCTTCATTTTGTCCATGACGCGGGATTTCTCGACGCCAGCCTTCATCATATGTTCCACGGCCACATTACGTACCTTGACAGTAGCTGGGTGCTCGATGCGGAGCTTCGCCAACTCCTCATACATTTCCATGGCGAGGGCTTGCAACATCTTCATCGAGGAACTACTATTCTCATGCAGCTTCTTCCGGCCGGCGTTCTTCTCCTTCAGCGAGGTCGATCTCGTGGCGAGCTTCGCCTTGTCCTCCTGAAGTCGGAGGATTTCACGGTCGCCTTCTTCTCCGAGGCAATGCTCTTCTTGACAAAATCACCAAGCGGCGTTCAACTCCCCTGTTGATTGAGCTTAGTGGGCATGTCGTCGGCGCTCTCCTTGACAACTCCATCAAGCCTTGGATGAACTCCTTACGCTTATTGAGGTGCTTATTGAGCTGATCGGGCATGCCGTCGAGGGATAACGACTCTAGCTCGGCTCGGCATGTTAGCCTCCAGCGGCTAGGGCGCTCCTAGGAGCCATCGCACTGCCCGTGAGAGATCTTCGAGGTCTCTGCGTGGCGGCGAGCCCTCTTTTCCACAGCCTTGGTTGCCGCTCCTTATTACGAGTAGTTCTCGACCTAGAGCTCTGCTCACCGGCCATAACAGCGACGAATGAAGAAGAAGCACTTATGAGGAGGAAAGGTAGAGTAATTTTTGGTTAGGTAGTTCCCTTTTTATAACCTAAGTACTAGCACTAGTACTAATACCTGCATAGTGGGAACACGTTCAGGTTTAGTGCGTACTAGTAGGTGTGAGCAGGCTTTCGAATGTGATGGGAACAAGGTAAAGATTAATTGATGGTTTTGGTTTGAGGCCGAAAGCGGCTCCCGATGAGTTTAAGCGGAACATAAATTTCAAGTACTACACTTTGCTCAAATGCGTAAATATTATATTCTTGTCAAAATTGGCACAAAATCTGAAGGAGACCAATGGAAGTACTACTAGCAACCCATGATTTAACTACTACGCATGCGCCTTGATGGAGTAATAATGTCTTTCTTCCGCCCTCACGTCCACTCAATTTTCATGCGCTGTATTAATTGACCATCAATGAAGTGAACGACTTTACACGCGTCAAATTATCACATGGGGTGGATCTTGGTACAAAATTACGTCCACCCGTGTACCCGCGTGTGCGTGCGAGGGAATGAGTGTGTGCGTGGCATGCGTGCACATCTTCGGTTCGTGCATGTATCGCCAGTATGGCTCAGGGAGGACGAGTACATTCTTCTGGAACCAGCAGCACATCACTGTGTTCAATCCACGCAAGGAGGTCGCGACAACGCCTCCACATGTGCCATGTGGCTTCATGAACTGTAAGAGAGACACTATGTAGCGTGCCATTGGTATTCTAATTTACGTGTTTTTCACATACTCGAAGTACTAGTAAGGTACACGTGCATTGCACGCATCAGATTTTGCAAACAAATTATGAATAAATACCACACTATAGCATGTAAGCTCTGAGTCATATATGCCTGATGTAGCCCTTCGTTTAATTCTTATAGTTCATCTCATTCAAAATCAATTAGTTTTTATAAAAAAATTAAGAACGCGGGAATAGGAAAAACATGGGATTATAGTGGAATGTCGTCTTGAATCCTATAGGATTGTACGCGTGTTTGATTGTGCATTGAAAAAACGTAGAATTCTTTCAAAGAGGTTTGAGTGGATGGGATGTTTCCTATGAAATCTAGTGCAAATGAATCATATGGAAAAATTCCTATGGTTTACAATCCTACGAATCAAACAACCAAGATAGGAAAATTTCCTAATGATTAGAATCCTCCAAAATTCCTTTGAGAATCCTTTGAATCAAAGAAGCCTTTAATCTATTTTATGATTCATGGAATTATGTGTTGTAAAGCATAAAGTAAAAAACAAATAATGGCAATTCAACTAGAAAAAAAAAAGTTTGGGCAGTTATGATACGGAAGATTCTAGAACAAAAGAGAACCACTGTTGTTTTGAGGTTTGTGCATTATGCTTAAGTTCAACCATGGAGTCTGCTAGATTGTACATGTGGCAAAATCCGGTGGGGGCTAGAAGATGGTGCGAGGGCGAGTGGAGGAGACTATGAAGGAATGCACAAGTGTGAGATCGACATTTAGAGAGAGGGGAGAACATGTGCTTGTTGTTGCCTGTGATGGCGGAGCCATGAAAATAAATGAGCTAGGGGGCCAAGCATTGCTAATCCTTTACTGAGGAGGTCAATTCATGAACTTAAACCATTTTTAGCAGCAATTGTCTAATGATCACATTAATATTAGCCTCGATATATAGTGATGTTAGGGGGCAGGGCCCCTTCTGCCTTGTCTTACGCCATTGTGCAGCGTCTAAGAGATGAAGCGGAAGGCATGGATGATGAGAGGGGACATTGGATATATAATTAATGTGGGTGTATTAGCTATATATGTTAATCCTATATAGAGAGGTATAGATTGATCGATGTGGGCGTGGGAAAGAGGGTGAGACCTCCTTTGGATATATCGATTGATCGGTTTGTGTGTGAAAACTATGAAAGACCTAGCTATATACACACATACATAGAGGAACATCGATCGTTGCGCATGCAGCGTGAGAGATAAAGAATGCCCGATATGATGGACGAGGGGATGTGTGTGGGTGTGTGCCTTCATGGGAGACCGACCTGAAGAAAAGATTGCATGCATGCGATGGATAATGCCCATTGGTAGTGTGTGTGCATGCATGCACGAGAAAGTTAGTGGTACAATTATAAAGAGAAGACTACTGTGTGGGTGTAAAAGAATAGGTGAGGTCATAATCAATGTAAAGTTGAATTCAAATATTTGAATAAGAGAACCTGATGTTTGAAACCCATGCATGCATGAATATAACGGATATCTGTGCGATGTGGTTTGGAAACGAGCATGTTGTAATGTATACACATTGAACAAGGTCAGACTGATTTGAATTTGAGATACCGATGGCAGACATCATTTGGCCACGTCGCATCCGTGCATGGACACACTATTCTAATTGGAGATGATGGGCGGCTTTCGCATCACATATCTATATCTATACCCCTATATATATATATATTATATTTTATATTTTTTTATATTGTGTGCGGGTAACTTTAACTTTGAAAGATGGTCGTTGGATGAGGCGAATCCGATGGTCCAAAGATGGAGAATTTGAGCACCTCTTGGCCGTTGGATATCATCTAGATTCCACCAGATTTAGCCACATGTATAATCTAGAAGACTCCATGGTTGAACTTAAGCATAATGCACAAACATCAAAACACAAGCACTTCTTATTTGTTCTAGAATCTTCCGTATTAGAATTGCCCAAATGTTTTTCTACATGATTTGCCATTATTTGTTTTACTTTATGTCTTGCAACGCACAATTCCATGAATCTTAAAATAGATTAGCTTTCTTATAAAAACTAGATGATTTTGAATGAAATGAACTATAAGAATTAAGCGAACATCTACATCATGCATATATGACTCAAAGCTTGCATGCTATAATGTGGTATTTATTCATAATTTGGTTGCCAAATCTCATGCGTGCAATGCACGTGTACCTTACTCTAGTCTAAATGGTGTTTGTGTGTGTGTGTTGTGCGTGTTGAGGTGCAAATTGTCTTTTTTGGGTACACGTTAAGCTTGTTCTTCGAAATTTCAAGTCGCGCCTTGTTATGCGAAAATTCAAGCTAAGCGTCTCTGTCTATCGTCTTTGCGAAACTCCGCCTCTTCAACCCAGCGCCTTGTTAGCCGAAATATTTAAGATATATCTTTATCTCATTGTGCTCGACAACTTCCTCCATCTCAACCCGTGCCTTGCTATTCCGAAATTACAGCGGCGTGAAAACTCCCACCTCTGTGAAATCCCGACCGTGAAATGCCCGTGGTACCCTGAACCGAAAGAACCGCCTCAAATCGGTGGGGGTACTTTGTAACTTACCCCACATTTCGGACAAAGCGGCGTCTCTAAGCCATGGTTCCCCACTGCCATCCCATCCGCCCACCCATTCGTACACCAAGGCCGCGAAAACCAGCGGCGAAACCCCACACCTTGCTCCGTCCGCCACCCGGTAGGAGCCTCTTCCCGACGGCGTCGTCCACAGCAACACCTCGGCGTCCCTCATCCACCGTCTGCGGATGAGGATCCGTCGTTGATCTCATCGTCCCGCCGGTTTAGCCACCCCGTCCTCCACCTCCAAGGAGCTGCCCCGATGTTCCCCTCGTCTTTCACGCCACCTCCATTCCCACACTGCCGTCTTCACCTGCACCACTAGAAGAGCATCATCATCACCGTTTCCTCGGATGAAGCTGCGGCCTAATCGGCGCCACCAAAGAGGTTGTACACTAATCGCCGCATTTTCTTCTTGATTCGATCTCACGGTGTTGTCGGCGCTCGGTCCCGAGCCGACACAGCGTGGCTCCATCCACGGTGGCATCACCGGCCACTTCCTCCATGGCGTCACTCCCTCGGCAGTGACGTCCACATCGATAAGGAGCTGCTGCTGCTTTAGCTCTCGCTTCCTTTCTTTGCTCTGCTCTTGCTCTCGGTCCCTTGCAGGTGCGCTCTTGCTATTGCTCTTGCTCGCTGCTGCTCTCGCTCTTGCTCTTGCTTGCGATGCTGCTCGATTGCTTCACTTGATCGTGAATCGACTTTTGGGTCGATCGATTTTTAGGGGTGGGGGCTCGCCGAGGTGAAGGAAGAACCAGCCGCTTGGGAGGGGGCTTGGGGGAGGTACTCCACTATCTATCTTAGGAGTTCGGGATGGGGTGGTGGTCACCGGCGGTGGCGGGCGTTAGCGAGGCGGTGGCGTGGGGATCGACGGAGAAAAGCTTCGGCACTAGGGGGCCTAGAGGGATGGTCGGGCGGCGGCGGACGGCGGTGGGGAGTGTTTTGAGGCGGCGCATCGCTTGAGCGGCGGGGCTGCTATTTGGCCGGTGGTGGTTGGCGGCTCAGGGGGTGGAGGTTGAAGATGAACCGCAGTCCCTTGATTTACGTATCCAACGGCTGCAATATCGGTGACGGAGATGAAAAAGTCGGTCGACCGACGTGTAACCTCACCTTGCTAGTGTGTTCAATTTGACAGGAAAATTCAGTTTCGACAACAAAATTCAGTTTGACGATTAAGTTCGGTTTGACGATTAAGTTCAGTTTGACAGTTTTAAGTTCGAGAGATGAGCGGCTGATATATTTTACATATAGCACTTTGTGGTTATGTATTTCGTCATGTATTGGAGATGCTATTAGAATTCCACTCAGGTTAACGTTGTTCATTGTCTCTCTTGTCTCGCTTCAGCCTCGGCGTCGTACAACTCACCGGAGCTGCTCCAACAATGAAACCCTCCATCACAGCGGAGCAGTACCTCGGGCTCCATCTCCAGACGCCTAAGATCTTCTTCCCCTCCTCTGACAGCCAAGTCAGCCGGAGCATCCTCACCGGCCAACCCAATCACGCTAAGATCGACATGGCTTCGCCAAAGAGGTTGTACACTTGTTGCATATCTTTTTTACTCTACATGTTATATATATTGTCCACTGAGCACTCGTAGTAACGGGAAATGTGATTATTTTATCCTACTATATGACAAGCAGTGAGGTATCAGGCAACTTAGCTATCCGTGATGGACTCTCTTGAACGCCATCATTATTTATCTCTGCGTGTTTGAGCTGTGCATTTGTCGATGGGCCTGGGAGTTGAGCTAGTATGGCAGTGGCCTGGGTCCAAAGTAATAGAAGTAGCATAAAAACATTTTTTAGTGTAGGATTTTCCTTGCTCAAGCCTGCCTACTAGAATCGCTTGATGCTTGAAAGGAAAAGTGAATAAAAACATCGAATTGGAAAGTTTCCTATGGTACTACTTTTCATGAATTTGGTGCAAAGGAATGGAGCAAAGGAAAAGCTGTAGGATTTGTTCCTTGATGTCTCCTTGAAAGAAAAACCGTAGGAATTCTAATTTCCACTTCTCCTCCTTTTCATATTCCTATTTGTCAAGCACAAGACTAAGAGATAGTAGCATAATAGCATTATAACCGTACATTTGCTTGTGGTTTGACTTAATCTGACCATGCTTTTTGCATCCTGTGATCTTCCAATTGTTGTGAATCAAACACCCAGTTGGCGAAATCATGTGTTTTAAATTCTCTGTTTTGCACGTGCATTCCTATCCTATTCCTGTCTATTTCCTATCCTGCATTGTTAGAATCCTCAAATTCAAACAAGCCCTTACTCAATTATACATTACAGATATGTGTCAAAAGAAAACCTTGTGTGGTTTGTCACTGCTCCTGCTTATTTGTGTTCCACCCAGCTCAATTTGCTCCAAGCAACGGAAGGGTTCACCACAGTGAGGATCCGCTCTCGGTGTCTTCGCCACCTCAGATCTTCTTCCCGCCGCTTGGCAGCTCGACAACTGCATTACCATCATCAACTGGCGAGATGACCTCGAGGACTACGGGTCCGCAAGAGAGGTCGCACTCTTCCGTGTCTTGCTTATGTTATCGTCGCTTAATATGATGACATGCTACATTATCGTCGTGTTCACCTATTAGACTCGAGTCGGTCCAAACTAATGTTGAAACTTTGAGTTTTTAAATGGTTGTGTGGTACATATTGGGGCAGCAATCGGTACTATCATCTACTATCTGGTTAATCTCCGGTGTCTACTATGAGTTTCATGTTGGGTGCAAACAAACATTAAAGGAGCCATTATCTGTATTTTTTAACTAAAGCTATTATGTGCCTGCTATCATTGGTTTTGGGTCTATCCATAGTTTGCTACCATCACTCTGGATTTGTGCATGCACTCCTTAGATAATCTCACTATGTTTTATTCCTATGCATGCGGTTATTGTACACAATGGAACTGATCATGTAGAGCAAAAGAGCGAGCCTTGCGTGGCAATAAAATTTCATGCAGACGTTGTTCCATGGTGGGCACAAAGGCAGCCCCCCTCCACCCATTTGGATCGTAATCAAGAGGAAGATAAGCATTACGAGGGGATTAGGAAGGAGAAGACCACTCCTATTTACCCCATGAGGTCTTCGCTCTAACTTGGCATCTTTGATGTTGGTAACATCATGCATATGGTGCCTTGCATTGCGTACTGTATACATTAAAGATGTCATCTGCTTAGTTTAGACATGCTTTGTGTCAATGCCATCTGTTTAGTTTCTTTATCATATATGTGAATCATGCAATGCCATCTTGTCTAGCCAGGCATCATATGTGAATTTTGCAATGCCACCCTGGTTAGTGGTCATCTTATATGTGAATTATATCATGCCATCATTTTTTATTACGTGTTAAATTTGTCAACAATTTTAGTACATTCAATTACTCTTCTGTGCATCAGCCATTCAACACGGTCATGGAAAAATCTGGAGTGGAAACAAGGTCTTGAGCGAGACAATGCTATTTGACAAAGCGCATGACTTCTTTGGTTACCGATAGCTCCTCGGAGGAGGATTGAGAGGCAGATGACCAGTCATATCCCCGAGGTACATTCCCTAACTTGGCAGGGTTATGTTGCTCATATCGTGTGTATGGTATCTTGCATTGCTATGTCATTTGCTTAGTTTAGACATGCTTTGTGTGAATGCCACCTGTTTAGTGTCTAATTACCATATATGTGAATTATGCAATGCCATCTTGTTGCAAGACATTATATAAATTATGCAATGTTATCTTGTTGCAAGGCATTATGTATGTGAATTATGCAATGCCATGCTGTTTAGGCAAGCGTCATATATGTGAATTATATCATGCCGTCCTTTTTTGTATTTCTCATTGCTTTTGTCGACAATGTTTGTATATTCAACTGTTCTTCCTGTGCATCAGCCATTTGAATTGGTGATAGAGAAATCTGGAGTGAAAACAAGGTCTTCAGAGCAGACAATGCTATCTCTTTGAAGCGAGATATCTTCTTTGATTCTGAGATAGCTCTTGAGAGGAGGATTGAGAGGCGGATGACTAGTCCTATTATCCCCACGAGGTGTATGCTCAAACTTGGCAGGGTTATATTACTCATATAATGCATATGTTGTATTGCAATGCTTAGTTTTTACATCATATACACAATATTGAATGCCATCTCCTTAGTTGACACATCATATGTCACGATTGCCCTCTGCTCACTTCCTTAGTATATAAATCATATATTTGAATTATGTCATGCCATGATGTTTACATAGACAGCATGTATCTGAATTATGGCATGACAACCCATTTTCTAAAGACATAATATAGTTATATCATCTCATCCTGTTTACATAGTCATCATATTTTAAATTATGTCATTCTATCCGTGAATTATATCATGCCATCATGTCTCCATCGACGACCTGTTTGTGATTTATGGCATGCCAACCACTTTAATAGACACATCGTATAGTTATATCATGTCATCCTGTTTACATAGTCATCATATTTTGAAGTATGTCATTCTATCCTGTTTAGTTAGCCATCATACATGTGAAATTGTGTCATGCTATCCTGTTTAATTAGCCATCATATATGTGAAATTATGTCCTGCTATTACATTTGCTTAGACAACATAAATGTGAATTATTTTATGCCCTATTTTCTTCCCTACTATCCATTGCACTGTCTATCTTACAATGTATGTACATTCAATTACTTTTCTTGTTTATCAGCCATTTCAATTGGAGGAGTGATGGCGATATCTGTGGGAGTAAAAACACGGTCTTGAGAAAAGATTGTGCTACACAGCCGATCTGCAGATAGAACCACGGTTGTACTTGCCCAAGAACCAGCCCCACCACACATAACCCACACTCATGCAGATTGTACCCCTACCCGGTTGGACGGAGAACCAGCTACATCCCTTCTAACCCCAACCCAGCAGATAGACACCCGGTTCCGTTGACACGGCACCGTCTCCACCACGAGCACCCAAACACGAGCAGTTAGTAAAGGCAACTGCGGTGCCCAAATCACGAGGACCACCACTCCGAACCCGAAGTCAACGCTTGAAGCAGAAGAAGAATTGTTCTCGGTCAGGTTCCGTAGCTATGGTTCATACTACTTTGCTCTTGCATCACTTGTATTCTTGATACCAACTAATTTCAAATTTGAAGGATGCAATTGAAACTCCAATGGCATAGCAATTATGTTTTAAACATGTTTCTTCAACGTGTTTGGTTGTTTGCTGTTGTAACTTTCTCTATGTTGATTTCAGTTTCAATTGAATAAACAGTTATGTTCTCATGCCATGCACATTACAAGTGTTGTTATTGCTCTGTAGTTTCCCACAATTATATTACATCTATCTTTGCTTTGTCTTAAATAGATATGATTCAAGCTGTATCTATCTTGATTTGGCAAAATAAACTAGAATGATATAGACCATACGGTGACCATACTACATAGATATATGTTTGTTTCATGTTGTTATCATGTCCACCTTACTCTTTGAACTGGTTTACCAAAATGAGTTTCATATACTACATTGTAAACCTGAGATGTGTTTGTTTGTTTCTCTTTTAGAGCCTTGGATAAAATATTGGAGAAGAGTACCTGTTATGCAATGGTAAAGGAAGTAATGCAGATAAGGTTCAAGATAGTGAGACATCCTGTTGGTCTCCAAGAAAGCTGATAAAAACTATATTGAAGACAGAGACAACCCCAAAGTCCTGTCTTGATGTAGTGTTAGAGTTCTTGGCTACCACTTTGGCACAAGCTCTTGAACTTCGTTACTGAATCAGTTCGGCTTCTTGAGTCTCAACTTCAATTTGAAAGACATCGATCGGATGTTATCGACGTGAAGTCGAAGGGTGAGGAAGTCCTGAATTCAGATGCATACTTTACGGTGCAATGACAATATTTGGAGGACTTAAGCGCCAAACAAGAGAAAGTTAATAAGCTTGCTAAGCATCTTGCCAGCATTATGGGTACCCAGGATATTGTTTCTTGAGCTCTTCTGAAGTGGTTTCGGTTCTGGACATGTTTTGCTGCGGTGTTTATATGCTGATGTCTTCCCTTTATTTGCACTGGTGGCAAACTTTGATGCCGAGTGGATGTAATCGATGTAATAGCCGTGATAGCCTAGTGTAAGTTGCTTGCTTATTTATTTCCTTGTTGTCTTGTTTATTTGTTTGCTTGTAGTCAGTGCAGTTCTTTTTCTGCGGTTTGCTAGTGGTTGCAATAATCTATTTCTAAACTAGGCCACAATAACCATGGGCTAATATTTACTGTAGTGACACTGGGCCTCCTACGGGCCATAGAAACAATGGGCCTGCTACGGGCCGTATAAACAGTGGGCCTTCTACGGGCCGTAGAAACAGTGGGCCTTCTACGGGCCGTAGAAACAATGGGCCTTCTACGGGCCGTATAAACAATGGGCCTTCTACGGGCCGTAGAAACAATGGGCCTTCTACGGGCCATATCATCAACGGGCCTTATACGGACCGTATGATCGATTGGCAAAACATGGGCCAAACAGACCGCATTCTGGCCGTAAACGGGCTAGAGTTGGAATCGTCCGTTCATGGGCCGACCATAACGGGCCATCGTTAATAGGCTGTGTCGATGGCGCTATGAAAGCGACCCAGCGTATTAACGGACCACAAGCGGGCCGATTGTAACCATGGGCTGAATTTGGCCTAAGCGAAAAATAGCGATGTGGCCGTAAGTAAGCGAATCTTTGGAAAATAGCCCAAGAATAAATGGGCTACGAGAAGGCGAAAGATAACATGGGTTGGAAGCGGCCCAGCGGAATAACGGGCCGTTAATGGGTACAAAGTGATACCTTTGTTCTTTACGGGCAGTTTCACCACGGGCCTTTAATGGGTGTAAAGTGATACACTATTCATTACGGGCCGGTTCACCACGGGCCGTTAATAGGCAAAGAGTTACATAGGGCCTCATATGGGCGAAAGGCGTCATGGGCCATACATGGGCTAGAAGTGAAAACGGGCTGGAATCATATTGGATGGCCCAGATGGCGCTCTGGGCATAATTGAATAGGGCGTAGCGGGCCTTGGGTTAGCGGGCTGTAAATGGGCTATATGCGAGCATGCCGTTAACGAGGCTTTCCATGGGCGCCCGCCACCTTTTGACCAAGTCAAACGGGCCAGCCTTTTCACAGGAATGGGCCTCTGTTGGGTCGTGCCACGTGTCGACGTATCATAGGCGCCTTCTGTCCAATGAGTGGATGACATCTGTCCTAGCAATGAGCCGACAAGTGTTTCCTCTAGCCAATGATGATTTTACACGTGGAAAATCCCCATTGGTCAGGGTTGTTAACGGGTTATCGGATCCAAAACCCGACCCGATGGCTTAACGGCGTTCCGATACGGTGGATGCCACGTGTCGGTCACCCTTGACGAAAGCACTTACGTGATGCGCGATTTATCGTCATGGAAGTGGACACTTCCGTGATGATAATTTTGGTAATGTCATGGAACACTTCTCTGACGGCACGGTATGATTATCTTGATTACGTCATAAAATGCGTCATGGATGTACATGCATGACGAAAACGCGACCTCTTGTGACAAACATGTATCATCACGGAAGTGTATTTTTTTGTAGTGAATATAAGTGATATGATATGGCCATCATCATATTGTGCTTGTGATCTCCATATCCAAAGCACCGTCATGATCACCATCGTCACCGGCGCGACACCTTGATCTCCATCGTAGCATCGTTGTCGTCTCGCCAACTATTGCTTCTACGACTATCGCTACCGCTTAGTGATAAAGTAAAGCAATTACAGGGCGATTGCATTGCATACAATAAAGCGACAACCATATGGTCCTGCCAGTTGCCGATAACTCGGTTACAAAACATGATCATCTCATACAATAAAATTTAGCATCATGTCTTGACCATATCACATCACAACATGCCCTGCAAAAACAAGTTAGACGTCCTCTACTTTGTTGTTGCAAGTTTTATGTGGCTGCTACGGGCTGAGCAAGAACCGTTCTTACCTACACATCAAAACCACAATGATAGTTCGTCAAGTTAGTGTTGTTTTAACCTTCTCAAGGACCGGGCGTAGCCACACTCGGTTCAACTAAAGTTGGAGAAATAGACACCCGCCAGCCACCTGTGTGCAAAGCACGTCGGTAGAACCAGTCTCGCGTAAGCGTACGCGTAATGTCAGTCCGGGCCGCTATCGGTGTCAAAACCGGCGGATCTCGGGTAGGGAGTCCCGAACTATGTGTCTAGGATCGATGGTAACAGGAGACGGGGGACACAATGTTTACCCAGGTTCGGGCCCTCTCTACGGACGCAATACCCTACTTCCTGCTTGATTGATCTTAATGATATGAGTATTACATGAGTTGATCTACCATGAGATCGTAGAGGCTAAACCCTAGAAGATAGCCTATGGTATGATTGTTCTTGTATATATCTATCGACTAGCCTGGCCTCGGTTTATATAGTGCACCAGAGGCCTAGGATAACAAGAGTCCTAGCCGAATACGCCGGTGGGGAGGAGTCCTTGTCTTGATCGCCAAGTCTTGTGGAATCTTCCTTGTATGCGGCAGCTGTCCGAACTGGCCCATGAGTATACGGCCATGGGGGTCCTTGGCCCAATCTAACAGATCGGGAGATG
The DNA here is from genome assembly GCA_021605145.1 of Aegilops bicornis. Classification (NCBI taxonomy): domain Eukaryota; kingdom Viridiplantae; phylum Streptophyta; class Magnoliopsida; order Poales; family Poaceae; genus Aegilops; species Aegilops bicornis. Next base: position 529,681,646 of record CM038673.1, read on the forward strand.
ACGTGGTGAGTACCCCCTAGTCCAGGACACCGTCAGTAGCCCCCTGAACCGGTCTTCAAGTTAGGGACGCTCCTTGATTCTTCCGAACTGTTCTTCATCTTTGGTCATCGGTCTTGAAAACTGGTTCAACAAATCTTCTCATCTTCGATCTTGAGGATCGCCGTAGTGCATCCGAAGATTTTACACGTCGGGCATCCGAGGAGCCCCTTTAAGTTTCCGGCCTTTATCAATACCTTGTTATTTTTATGCCACACCTCGGGTTTGAAGTTGTTCCCGGGAGGCAGTGTCCTCTTGCGTCCGAGCTCTAACGCCGGACTGCATTCGAGGTATCTTTTGCAGCTGAGCACCAATGTCGGACTGCTTCCGAGCTCCAACACCAAAATGTATCCGAGCTCCAACGCCGGACAGTGTCCAAGCTCCAACGTCGGACTGTATCCGACTCCAACACCGGACTGTGTCCAAGCTCCAACGCCGGACTATATCCAAGGTGTCATAGATCACCTTGGTTCAAAAAAAAAGTTGAGGGAGTTTTAGCCGAGCTTAATGCCGGAAATGCCCTTTATGGAGCTAGCCGCTGGCGCTGAGCTTTATCTTGGGACTGCTTCAGGTTTGCACCACCCGACAATGGGCTGATTTTTGTGAATATTTTTACTAGTGCAATTTATTCTCCGCCGAGGTATATAGCCAGTATATGTATATCCGGTAGCCCTCAAGGTGCAGCAGGTCTAAAACCAGAGATGCACACGAAGGAAACATGAAACCGCTGCTCCAGTGGCCCACGAGACTCGAGCCGATGCGCGTGAAATCGGCATGAGGATCAACTCTAACTTCGGCAGGATACATAGGAATAAAAGCGATTTAATATATTAGAGATAATAGTGATCGGCGAATGGGCCCTTGAGAGAGGGTCTTGAAAAGTTGCCATAATATATTTAGCTTGACGCCGGATAGGTCCAAATGGTACCTATTGTTATCCGAAGACACGTTTGCCCATAGTTCGGTCAAGCCGAACACTTGGCAGTTGGAATTTTCTGCATTGTAATATGCAATGCAGTAGCCCTAGAGACACTGGTCGGGTGGCAACACCAGATCAGGGGATCGATGTGCCCCTTTAATATTTGTGAATAATGAGTGCAAAGCCCAGTAGCCCCCGAGCCTTAATGTGGGCACGGGTGGCCGAATTAAGGATCGATATCCAGAGTAAAATCACAAATTATGTGGAATGATTCTATGTATCCATGTACTTTACATCATTATTTGGACTCCATTGCGACCGTTTATCAGTTAAAAGTGGCTCATCGTCGGCCTCTACCCGTTGGTAGATACTACGCAGGGTGTTTCCGCAATAACAAAACAACCCTTAGCCGACGTCTCGGTGCCCGAAGGCGGTTGTGTTAAGCGGAAGCGAGGCAATCGGATGTCGGGTTTTATAACTTTCGCATAGTCATAGGAGCTTTAGGCCGGGGAAGCTAGCTATGAGCCTGGTTAGTGTTGGCGACATCCGAGGTCAAGCCGTAAACACTTGACCAATGTTATGAATGGCCCGTTGTTTAACATAGTCATCGGATCGCCGACCAGTTCGCCTATTATGATAGTCGGTTTGGTTTTCTCCAATGAGGTGCTTGACCATGCGATTTGGAAGCACAATCGCGATGGTTCTCCTTTGCACACCTAGGCGAACAAAGCGGAACGTAGGAGGCAAGCACAGTGAGCCGGCAACGAACTATTGACCAAAGACACAATTCAAACCGATGCAAATATAGCAATATCCGAGAATGTTTTGCGAATCCCTAAAGGAGTCGAGGCGTTGCCTTCTGAGACTAATGCTGGAAACGCACAAATAGTTTGAAAGTGCCATAGGCTTGAAAAACCAAAAAACTTTAGTAAAAGCTGGACGTCCGAACTAGATCAAGTGTTCGGTGCCAAATCGAAAATTGGACTTTAGAGAAAAAAAAGTGCTTTTGTCGTGCTTTAACATGACGCGTCCTATCTCAAGACTTCAAGCGGGTTAGCTTACAGCTTCAACCTCCTATCCCGAAGGCGGAGTACCTCTCATTATGCCAGTTTAACAAACTAAACTTTAGCGGCTTTGAGAGAGAAATTAGGCTCCTCAACTAGTGACCACATACTTGTGTCGAAAAAGGGAATGATGAATAATAATAATAATAAAATCTTTGCAGCGACTAAGAAGAAAAACACTTATCATAAAACAGCTCAAATAAACTTAAGAGCCCCCAAGTGACTTGGGTAAAAGAATGATTGTATGTACCGAAGTACTTATATCATATCTATGTTCACCCGAACTTTAAACGCGTCTTAACCGACCGTCAGCTTCTCCCTCTTGGTCGAGGACGGAAAGTGTTATGTACTCCACCTGTCGAGAATATCGACGGTGTTTCCGATAACCAGGAAATCATGTCATAAGGCTGTAACAGACAAAGCGCGCTCAGGGAACTTATGCTATATTACTGACAAAGTGTAAGAAGCATCTTCAAAGAAAATAGTACCCCCACCGATACCTTTCTTCGGTGCTCATTGTTACTATGAGACTTGTGCAATGGATTTTTTGTACTCATGAGTTCCGTTGTGTGCCGACCATAATTGAAAACAGTAAGAGCGTTAGATTTAGGCTTCACCCAGTCTGAGGTCCGACTCGGATGACCCGATCGTGACAATCGCAGAGGTGCTCCCTTTACTCCCTAGCCGAACAATCGGGCACGTAGGGGTAAACACAGGAGCGAGGCAACCCAGCTTGCAAATTGTTTAAGTCAATATGGTGCATATTGTGGCATAATACACGAACAAGGAACGAAGCCGTACAAGTATAATCATATGCAAGAGGAAAGGCTTTATGAAGGAAGCCCCCAGGTGAACTGGGTATTTGAATTTGTGTGTCACAAACAAAGTTTTGACAAGGAAAAAAATTGCAAGCAACTTTTTTCCAAAAAAGTATAATGGTTGGTCGAATCGAACACAAGTTAAAAATTTAAAGCTTTGAGCATGAAGGCAACTTAGCTGGTTAATGTTTTCGGTATTGATGACATGGTCCGAGCTTGATGCAGGACAAGGTTCCACCCCCCAAGCCGGTCCCGAGGTGGCGGAGCGAAGAGCTCGGCACTCCGAAGTGGTGATATAGCACGGCCAATGCAGGCCGGGAGTGTGACGCCGAAGTCCCCGGAGATAATAGTAATAATAATATTAAAAAAAGGTTGCATAATAAATAATTTATGCAAAGTGAGTAATAAAAGAAATATGGCCTGGCGCCGAAGTCAATGTCGATGCAGGGCGTCGGCGTGATGCGGTGAAGGCGTGGCAAAGCCTGAATTCACAGGTCGGTCCGAGTTCCGGATGCGGCGTTCGCCGGACTATGTACGAAAACTAACCGAACCACCATGCGACTATTATTAATGCGGCCACCATTTGATAGACCTGTGTACAGATGATGGACAAGCCAGAGTAATAATTCCTTCGAAAAAATAAACCCAAACAAGCAAAAAATACTACGATTAATAGCACCTGGTTTATTTGTCGTAGCCATCCAAAGAAAAGTGACTCCCAAAATTGGGATGCGATCCGCATTCTCATTGCCTGATGGGCGATGAAGTGACGGCATGGCGATGCTGGTAAAGGTTGGCTCGCCGAGGCAAAGCCTTCGGTCTAGCTAACGTGACGAAATCGGTTGACTGGTGGCGCTGAAGTCTCCGGAGTAGGTTGACGAAGAGATGGCGGAGCCCCCGGTCCACCCGAGGTGTTGAAGCCTCGATGTCAGCCGATGAGTCGGAGTAGGTCGGCGTGATGGACATCGGATTGAAGAAGCAACAGTGCGGCCCCGATGATGCAGGTCATGGCGTGGTCAATGCGGACATAGTTCGCCGGAGTCTCCTGACAGGGAGAGAGATTTCAATAAACTTAGCACATCGCCCAAGGGCGAGTGCTGAAAGATATCCGCGGAGGTGAACTCCATAATCGGTGCCCAATCAGATTCGATAGGCACGGATGCGCGTGGTTCGGAGCCCATAGCCGGAGACGAGTCCGAGGGTCCGATGGCACAGACTTTATTGGAGGTGGAGTCTGTGTTCGGCTCTATTGCCGATGAGTGTGCGGCCTCCGTGGCGGCGTCTACCCACCCATCCTCGGATGGCACGATCTACTCAGGATCTAAGGCCAGGGCAGCTGCAGGTGCGTTCTCCCGAACACCGTCAGACGGCAGATCTAAGTCATGCTTATTGGGACTGTGTGGCGCACCTGTCATGGGCTCGAATGCGTTGAAGATCGAGTCTCCGCGGATGTCGGCAGTGTAGTTCAGGCTTTCAAACCTGACCTGATGGCCAGGGGCGTGTAACACCCCAAAAATTTAACCATGATTTATTAATTAAAATTTTGCCATGGTAAATTTAATTTTTATTTTCTGGATTTTTCTTTTGGTTCAGAACCACTCTTTTCTCCTGAATTGTGAAGTTTTCACCCCAAGTGAAAAAATTTCAAAAATATTGTTGGACTTGTATACCCTCTCAAGAAAACATTTCTTTTATCAGTGGATTTATTTGCATAATTGTTTTCCTGAGCCTTATTCTTTTGAAAATGATTTTTCATAAGTTTTGGAGCCTCTTTTGCACTGCAACCCTTTCAAATTCTTCTTTAAAGTCCCCACCAGAATTTGGGGAGGTCATGTGATGTTTCCACATCACGTTTTGTGCAAAAACCTCTTTTAGTCATTGGAAATTTTGAGCTCTACCCCTAGTTTTCAAATCTGGTCCAGTTTGTAAAATTGCACTACAACCTATTTAAATATTTCTTTAAAGTTTCCACCAAAATTAGGGGTGTTAATAGGAGTATATTATTCAACTTTATGCAAAAATCCACTGGTGTTCTTTGAAAAAATGAGCAAATCATCCACTTTTGCTCTACGCCCGGTTTTGGTTTTTTTCTACTGCAACCATATTTTAACTTGCCCTTTTACCCATGATTCTTTTTCCTGCTTGTAGACCACCTTACAAAACCCTTAAGTCCAGGAGAGTGGACCCATTGGAGTATTTTTGGTCCATGCAATAATGCCCTTTATTTTCTGTCCAGATTTGATTTTCTCAAAAACTTGCACTAACAAGTTTCTGGTCTTGCCAAACTAACCTTGCCACCCTCACCTACATCTAAAGAGACCCCAAACTAGAGACTTTGGCCAAGAAGAGATGCCTAGATGCCCTTGGCATTTCATCAAGGTGCTAGGAGCATGGCCAGTTTTGGCATGCTTTTAGACTTGCATTGGGAAGGTGCTCTAATGACCTTACCAGCATATCTATTAGCTCTCACATTGTCATTAGCTAGTCCTGTTTCGTTGCAGAGGCATCAAAGAGGCCTAGAACGCCTTGGCATTTTGTCGAGCACTTTGGCGTGCGTGATGCAGTCATGAGACGGAAGCGCTTTTACTGCGATGTAATGCGCCGAGTCGCCGTGTCCCGCTGCCGCCTCCCCGCACCCATTCTGGTCCCTCCCCACGCACAGCCAGAACGCCCTGACTCCTCCCTCATCGCAGAGCCGCCCCGGCCACCTCCAGCACCTGGCGCCACCGTCGGTCGGCCATGGCGGCTAGGCAGCTGACGCAGCAGGCCCGGCCGTGGCAGCACCGCCAAGCCATACGTGCGCGCCCGGCTTCGCCTGAGCAGCTCAAGCTCATCTGCTGCCTGCGGACCCGCCGACCATCGCCACACGCCCTTAGGCTCTGAAGCGGCAGTTCATGGCGATCTTATCCCACGCCGCATGAACCGACCTCGACCACTATAAATAGGAACCCCAGAGCTCCTCCAAACCCCCAGGCAACCTCAGGCCATCCCTCTAATGCTCCCGTAGCCGGCAATCGATGGGGAGAGGCCGTCTTCCCCATCTCCGGTCAGCTCGGCCGCCGCCACATTCCGGTCCCGTTCGTCACGAGCAGAGCCTCCCCGGCCCATCCAGCGCGGCCATTCGACTCTCCTAGACTTTGCGGAGCCACCCCACCTCTCAAACCTGATCGGGAACCACCGTAGCTCTAGTCCCCAATTCTCCCGAAGCTGCCGTCCGCCGCGGAGCTCGCCGCCGGTGACTCCTTTCGTCCCCACAAGCCTTTCGACCACCGGGAGGACCGCCCTAGACCAGCGGATCCATCCCTTCCACAGGAACCCGGGGAGCCGCCGTTAAATCGGCGCCGATCGCCGGAACCCCACCTCTGCTCGGCCAGAGGAGAAAGAAGGCACGGGCGACTGGTCAAACCTGACCAGTGGGCCCAAGGGACCCACTGTCAGTGACCCTGCGCCCGCCCGCATGGTTTAATTGAAAGCGTAAACACAGAAGTACGTCTCCTCTGTCTCAATAACGTATTCTTAATCGAAACGTTTTCTCTTTTTGATTTTTATTAAAAACAGATTTTTGACTAGCTTTGACTGGCTATAACTATTTAAATATAAGTCCAATTGATTTGATTCTTTTTACATTGTTTCTCAAATCTTGTCTAGTTTATTTTCATATTTATTTGAAAATTTTCAAAACAACTTTTTTGTACTGTTTTGAAACTATGTGTGAATTTGAATTTTTTTCAAAATATGATTTTTGGAGAGAGAAGAAAACTTTCAAAAGTTTTGGAATGCCCCCTGCCTCTCCACAACTTGAAGGCAAGCATTCTGAACCCTGGCATAATCGTAAGTGCATCTAGTGCCACCCCTAGTTGGTTTTGGAGTATTGACGACAAATGTGGTTGAGGGACTAATGCGTTTGTGAGAATTGCAGGATAACGTAGGTAGTGTCCCTCATTGATTCGGTTTACCTACCGGAGACGACCCCTAAAAATGTATGAAGACATTGACGACAATGGTGGTATGTGAAGATATTCACATTGAAGACTATGACATGAGAAGAAGACTATGGAGCGCGAAGACTGTGTCGTTTCCTTGTTTCCTTTTCTTCTTTGTTGAGTCGTAGGAACCACCGTACTGTTAAGAGGGGTCCAAGTGATCATAGTCAGAATGACTGAAGTGATGCTCAACCCAAATCCTATGTCTTCGAGCAAAGACAATGAGAGCAAAACTTATCCAGAGCTGGATGAGTCAACTTTGCTTGTAGCCCAAGTAAAGTTGTCGTGTGTGTTTGAAATCTGACCGTTGGAACACGTGTCAGTTCCTTAGTAACCCAGGGTCATTTCGGACATATCAGGTCGGGTTGCCTAGTGGCTATAAATAGCCCACCCCCTACACCATAAATTGGTGGCTGCTCAGAGTTAGTGCACGGCTTTTGTCGTTTGAGAGCAACCCACCTCGAAGACTTTGAGAGAGAGAAATCCTTGCGAGGACAAAGCCCAAACGCCCAGAGCCAAAAAGTGTTAGGCATCACTGAAGTCTTTACATGCATGTGACACGAAGACTTATTACACTTGAGGACTGTGAATCCTCCGGCCCGGTTAGGCGTCGCGTTACGAGCATCCAAGAGTCATTGTGGATTGCCGGTGAACGAAGTCTGTGAAGGTTCGGAAGTCTACCTTGAAGACTTACCAGAGTGATTAGGCGAGGACTGTGTGTCCTTAGCTCAAGGGAATAAGGTGAAGACGCGGTCTTCGAGTTGAATCTCAGCCTCCCTAACCGGATGTACAGTTGTCACGACAATCGAACTGGTCCAACAACTCGTGTGTTTTCAACAAGTGACTGGTTCTATCTTCTCCCTCACCTTACTTAGAGTTTGTCTTCGTGAAGTCATTGCCTATTTGTCATACCTGTTTGACTTCATTGCTTGACTACTTTTGTTGATTGGCTTCTCACTATCTTCCATCTTGATCCTACTACCAAGCTGCTATTAGTCTTGTACTTTCACGTTCTCGCATACTAGACTATGGTTTGCTTGTTGTAGTTTATCTTCCGCTGCATATCAATTAGGTCATTTCTATTGTTTGTCTTGAAACATCCGTGTTTTGAAGACTTTCCTAAAATCGCCTATCCACCCCCTCTAGTCGATAACTAGCACTTTCAATTGGTATCGAGCAAGGTACTCCCTTGTTACGTGTGATTGATTTAACCACCGGAGTTTTAGCTATGTCGATTGCAGGGGATAATCAAAGTCTCCGCTGCTTGCCCGTGTTCGATGGAACTGACTATCCCTAATGGAAGAATAAGATGCGCATGCATCTTGAAGCCATTGATGTCGACCTCTGGTATGTCGTCAAGAACGGCGTTCCCAAATCTGGTGAAGGTGTCACCCCTGCTGATGTCAAGAAGTTCATCCAACTGGACTCTACTGCAAAGAACATCATCTGTGATCATCTGACCAAAGGACAGTATGGCCGTGTGAGTGCTCTGGAAACGTCGAAGCTAGTCTGGGGCTGGCTATCCAAGGTCAACGAAGGCGTCTCAACCCAGAGAGATCAAAGGATCAGTGTTCTTCACAACCTCTTCAACCGCTTCAAGAGAAAGCGACAATGAAAATGTCCAGCTCACGTTTGATCGCCTCACCGACATCACAAATGAGCTTCATGCTCTCGGTGCCACCGAGATCACCAAGCATGAAATCGTCAAGACACTCACCGAGATCACTTGACAACTCTTTTGACACCCTTGCCCTCATGATACAAGAACGTCCCGACTTCAAGACACTCGATCCGTCTGATATACTTGAGAGGCTCAACACACATGAGTTCCAAATTTTTACGAGAAAAGAGATATCTATGGTCCCAACTATGGCGAACTCGCGCTTTGAAGGAAAAAAGTTGTTTCCTCATCTAAAGAAGAATCATTGCGGTTACGATGATCCTCAAGACATTGGAAAGGAACTTGCTATGCTTGTGAAGAAGTTCCGAAGTTCACTAGGAAGAAAGGCTTGAAAGTCTTCACGATCCAGCTCAAGAAATGATGAAGCTTCCACTCATGACTACAAGAAGAGAACCCGTCACAAGTGCAAGAAAACCGGACACTATATCTCCGAGTGTCCACGGTGGGACAATGAGAAGAAGAAGAAGAAGAAGAGCAAGGAATATGATTACGATGACAAGAAGAAGAAGAAATCTTCAAAGTCTTCTTCCAAGTCCTCATCAAAGTCTTCATCGCATAAGAAGAGCTCATCTGGCAAGGCTCGTGCTTTTGTTGGCAAGGAAATGGATTCAGAGGAGGAGTCTGCTTCTGAGAAGGTGGAGGTGGAGTCTGAAGAGGAGTCTGATCCTGGCGTTGCAAGTCTGGCTTTAGCCACAGCCTATGTTGCCAAGTCCATCTTCAACACTGAAGACAATGACTTCTACACCAACGCTGAAGCTCATGACAAGGACGACCCTGCTCCCACCTACTGCTTCATGGCACGTGGTGCCAAGGTAAAATCACGTGATGCTTACTTTCAAACATCAAGTGAAGATGACTCGATTGTGAATCCAAACCCAGCTACAAAACACTTGCTAAAATTGCAACCGAACAACAAAGAGCTATGGAACATACTCAAAAACCTAGACAAAAGCGATGACTTGTTGGACGCGAAATGACACGCCACAGTCCTTAGTTGAAGACATTAAAATCTTCATGCTAAGTACCAAGAACTTGAAAGTCGTCATGAAACGCTCTCAACTACTCATGAAAAGCTCTCCTATGATTATCTTCAGAGGAAGCAAGAGCTTGAGAAATTGAGAGCTCATGAAGATCTTCAAAAGAGAATGAGTCACTTCGTGCTCAACAGATCAGTTCCGGCCAGGATGGATTTGAACCACCATGTCTAAAATGTCTTGAGCGTGATATCGCTACCTCTGTTCTTTGAATGTTCAACTGCTGCTACTGTTGCATTGTCTTCAACTACTAATGTGGTAACTAACCCTCTGCGGAGGATACCACTTGCCATTGTCGATGAAAATGCTAGGTTGAAGACATTGCTTGAAACAGGGGATGTATAAAAGTCTGAAAGGGCATCAGACACTTTGCAATGTCCTCAAAAAGCAGATTCTGAACCGAAACCCTAGGAAAGAGGGTGTTGGGTTCGAGAGGAAAATGAATGTTGATGGTTCCTACTGGAAGCCTGAGCAGTATCCCAAAACCACATGGGTTGCTGCAAAGGGACCTTCAGTGGATCCATCCACCTTATCTGGCTTTACCTGTGCTAACCCTATTATCATTGATGAATCCTTTGATGCAAACTATAAGATGTTCAAGAATCAGAATGGTGAAGTGTTTGCCAGGTATATTGGTACTAACTGCAGGAATGGACCGCCTATGAAGAAGATATGGGTTCCCAAAAGTTGTCTTGAGAATCTTCCAGTGAATGTCATCATGACACCACCTGGGAAGAAGACAAACCCCAGACCAAAGGCGTCATATGGTCCAAAGGCTTCATACAGACAGAGGACTCACCCGAGTCACCCTAATTACGCCAATGTTTTGCAGGGAAACCGTACTCAAATTTATGAATATGAGTGTGTGTCTTCAAACCGCTATGTTCATAGAACTAAGAACTTTTCTGCTTATTCATACGAGTATCATTCATCTCCTGCAAGGCTATTTGCTAGGGCTCCAAAGCCGAAATTCTCAGATGCTGCACTTAGACTCATTGCTTCTAAGACACCCCTAAAGATGTGGGTGGTTAAGAAGAATTAACTTTCTTTTGCAGGAGAGGGTCTCCAGCCGAAAATCAAAGGCGTCTGATGCTATAGCTGGGGACCTAAAACATCTTGTAGGGCACAAGATCAAATGCCCAACTGGTCTCACTATGTATTTTGTTCCTGAATCGTTTGTCATTCATCCTATCAGTCCTAATCTTGATTTAAGCTTCAATAATCCACTTGCCCGTCAAATTTTTATGCTTCACAATGCTCTTGGTGAAGCCTATCCCCTAACTGCATCAGTAGGGTATGACACCTCATGCTTGAGAATGGATTATGGACCGGTGGATGCACTAATCATATGATCGGTGATCAAGTCTTCTCATGGACTCAACCTTATGTCCATCTGACAAGAGTCACATCACATTTGCTGACACTGGTAAAAGCAAGGTATTGGGTCTAGGTAGTGTTGCAATCTCAAAGGATCAACACATGGATAAAGTGATGCATGTTGAATCCCTTGGTTTCAACTTGATGTCTGTATCAATGCTTTGTGACTTGAACATGATTGTGATATTCGGAAAATATCGTTGCCTTGTACTAATGGACAAGTCTCTAGTCTTTGAAGGGTATAGGAAAGATGATCTATACATGGTAGATTTCTCAGCAGGTCCACAGCTTGTCGTATGTCTTCTTGCAAAAGCTTCAGAATGCTGGCTCTGGCATCAAAGGCTAGGGCATGCTGGCATGAGGAACTTACACACACTCGCCAAGAAGAAGCATGTCATAGGCATCGAAGGTGTCAAGTTCAAGAAAGATCATTTGTGTGGTGCCTGTGAAGCTGGAAAGATGACTAGGGCAAAGCACCCCTCGAAGACAATCATGACGACATCTCAACCCTTCGAGCTGTTACACATGGATTTGTTTGGCCCTACTCATTACTCTATCCTCACAACAACTGCTTGTCTCTATGGCTTCGTCATTGTTGATGACTACTCAAGATACACATGGGTGCACATAATTCTCTACAAGACTGAAGTGCAAGATGTCTTCAAATGCTTCTCCAATCGAGCAATGAACAATTATGGTGTCAAGATCAAGCATATCAGAAGTGATAACTTTGAATACAAGAACACCGGACTTGATCTTTATCTAGATACCATAGGGAATCACTCATGAGTTCTCTGCTCCATACACACCTCAACAAAATGGCATCGTGGAGCGCAAGAACAGAACCCTCATTGAGATGGCTCGAACAATGCTCGACGAGTACAAGACACCAAGAAAGTTCTGGCCTGAAGCTATTGATACAGCTTGTCACGTCATCAACCGTGTTTATATCCATAAGCTTCTGAACAAAACATCCTATGAACTCCTTACTGGCAAGAAGCCAAATGTCAGCTACTTCAGAGTATTTGGGGCTAAGTGCTGGATCAAGGATCCCCATCACAAGTCAAAATTTGAACCTAAAGCTCACGAAGGCTTCATGCTCGGTTACGGAAAGGACTCGCACTCTTACAGAGTCTTCAACCTTTATTTCTACAAAATCGTCGAAACTGTAGACGTGCGATTTGATGAAACCAATGGTTCACAAAGAGAGTTCCTGCCAAGTACACTAGACGAGGCTCCGCCCAGCGAATCTATCAAGCTGATGGGAACTGGTGAAATCATGCCTTGTGGAGCACAACCTGAAGAGGAACTTATCATTTCTGCACCTAACCAACCAGAAGACAATGCTCAGCCTGAAGACAATCCTCCCAATGATGACAGTGATCAGCATGAGCAAAGTCTTCGTCCAGTTCATCCTCGAGTTGCCAATGAAGTACATATTGAGAAGATAATCGATAGCATCAATGCACCTGGTCCGCTTACTCGCTCAAGAGCAACACAGCTAGCAAATTTCAGGGCACTTTTCTTTTGTGTCAATATCGTAACCCAAGAAAGTTCTTTGAAGCCTTTATGGAACCAGAATGGATACAAGCTATGCAAGAAGAACTTCAACAGTTCAAGCTAAACAATGTTTGGGGTCAAGCGCCCTGACCCTCGCAAGCATAACATTATTGGCACCAAATGGATATATCGAAACAAGCAAGATGAGCATGGTCAAGTCGTCAGAAACAAAGCACGTCTTGTGGCTCAAGGATATACTCAAGTTGAAGGAATTGACTTCGATGAAACATTTGCTTGTGTAGCTAGGCTTGAAGCTATTCGCATACTACTAGCCTATGCTAACCACCACAACATCTTGCTCTATCAAATGGATGTGAAGAGTGCATTTCTCAACGGCAAGATTGAAGAAGAAGTATATGTCGCTCAACCACCTGGCTTTGAAGATCCAAAACATCCTGATATGGTGTACAAGCTAAATAAAGCACTGTATGGCCTCAAACAAGCTCCTCGCGCCTGTATAGTGATGAATTTGGATACATGATGCAAGAACAATATCATATGTCCATGATGGGAGAGCTCAAGTTCTTCCTTGGTCTTGAAATTCACAAGAAGGAATGGCATCTTTATATCTCAAGAAAAATACCTCCAAGATTGTCTCAAGAAGTTTGGAATGCAAGAGTGCAAAGGATACACGACGCCAATGCCAGCCAAACACCATCCGGGTCCCGACGACAATGGTAAAGAGTTCGATCAAAAGGTATACCGCTCCATGATTGGTTCCTTACTTTACCTATGTGCATCTAGGCCAGATATTATGCTTAGTGTTTGCATGTGTGCTCGATTCCAAGCGGCACCAAAGGAATTGCATCACTTAGCTGTGAAGCGAGCTCTTCGATATTTGGCTCACACCCCAACACTCGGACTGTGGTATCCAAAGGGCTCAAAATTTGATTTGGTTGGATTTTCGGATGCTGATTATGTTGGTGACAAGGTGGATCGCAAGTCTACATCAGGCACATGTCACTTTCTGGGACGATCACTTGTCTGTTGGTCTTCAAAGAAGCAGAACTGGGTATCACTCTCAACTGCTGAATCTGAATACATTGCTACTGGATCTTCTTGTGCTCAGCTTCTATGGATGAAGCAAACTCTCAAGGACTATGGCATCAATCGACACAAGTACCTCTCTTCATGCGACAACGAAAGCGCCATCAAGATTGCCAACAATCTAGTCCAGACTTGAAGACAAAGCACATTGAAATTGGTCATCATTTTCTCGTGGATCATGTCATGAAGAAAGATATTGACATCATTCACGCCAACACCGAAGAGCAACGCGATATCTTCACAAAGCCCTTGGATGAGAAAAGGTTTTGCAAGTTACGGTGTGAGCTAAATATCTTGGAATCCTCAAATGTCATGTGATCAAGCACACATCCTAACACTTATGCATGTTGATGACTTAGATGTGCAACACACGAAGTAACGTATATCTTCACCAATGAAGACTTACATTCCGAGTGTGAATACATTAACGTGGAATTTGACTTGGAGCGCCACGATAATTGTGCGCCGTGTCTGGGTCTAATACTTCCTATACGGTGGGTAACGCCACCACCAAATTTCTTTGTTTGAAGTGTTTCACTCATGGTGTTATTTCTGCAATATCTTCGCATTTGATTTGTCTTCAACTTCAACCTATCATCATGATTTTCTTCACTATGTTGATTTGGTTGCTGTCTGATATATATATTTATTGTTCTGTCCTCTACAGCATTCACTTATAGCTAAGTATTCCAAGTTGAATCTTTTGAACTAAGTGAATGTGATCGGACCCCAATCTCTCTATGCTTTCTATCTCAAACTCTATCTGTCCAAATCATATGCATACTATTGAAATCGCCGAATGTCTTCTCTGCGTCCTTGTCGCCAGAAGACACAGAGACAAACTTTAAGTCTGTTTTAAATGATTCATCTCATTGTTGAAATCCAGAGAAGCCGGAACGACCATCCGACAAACCTGGTGGGCGTGGGAACGTGGGACAACTCAGAGCATGTTGCATGCTTGCCACGTGCCCCTCAGATGTGAACCGCAGGGGCACCTGCGTAATTGCGCTGTGCCGCACACCTCGTTATAAATACATGTCCCCTGCGGTAAAGAAAATCTTCTTCCACCTCTCCATCTCGTCAAAACCCTAGCGCCACCGCTAGCTCTCGACGACGCCGGCGACGAAGCGCTTAGCTGCCGCGACTTCTCCGACGCCGTCCTCACGCCGGCCGCGAACATCTTCATCTCCGCCGCCGTAGGTGTCCTCCGTCGCCAAGTTAGGGCACGGTGGACTGAACTGCTCGGCCTCCTCTTCTTCCCGTCTAGCAGTTCTTCGAGTGGTAAATATAACTCTATTTTTACCATCTTTTTGATCTTCAAGATTCATCCTACTTGCCAAAATTGGTTTCGCCCATACTATGTTAGATCTATTATGTCTCAGATCTCAGACGCCTAGTATATTCACTTAAGCTTCACAAATTAGTTAGATTCCTCACTTGTACTTATTCACGGATTCATACAAATCTGGAACCAACTCTCAGCGTATAAGTGAATGTCTTCGCATCATGAGGTCATTGTCTTCAAACTGATTTATCTTCAAAATCTTATGAGAATGCATATGACCTCTTCCCCTTCCCTCGCATCTCTAATGCTGTCACAGGTACATGTCCGTGGGAGAATCCCTTGGTTCTCATAGTCTGCATTCGTTTGCAGAATTCTTACAGCATCAAACTAACTCTCCCGAAGCCAGTTCCAGTCTGTCCAGCAAACGCAAGCCTTTGAAGCCTTTAAACGTGAAGCCATTCAGTTTGAAGCTTATGGCTGTAGATAAATCAGTCAGGAAGGGCGGCAGACAGCGTCATGAGGGAACCTCAAAAGATCTGCCTGATGACCTCGCAGAGCTGTACAAGACAGATCGAAGAGACTTACAATCAACAAGAAGACGCGAATCCAATGGATTCGACGATATTGGGCTGAACAGTGGTTCAAATATAATTTCGTCACCCAGGAATATGCCGAGAAGAATGCTATCAGAAGCCCTTGGGGTGATATTCTCTTTCGAGGCCTTCCACCCAAGAACATGGTTGAAGGTATTGCACAAGGTTTCTATCCTTGTATGGTCCGTGGACCTCAGCCTGAAAATGCCGACCCAACGTCATTGCTCTGGTGTTGTGACGATAATCTCTTCAAGCGCAACTTCCAAAGACGCAAAGGCTTCGCCAAGGAAAACAAGAAGTCATTGGGATTAGACTTCAACCCTGGTCCCTTCGCCCCCTGCGGCCGACGGCTCACGTGATGTCGAACCCAATGTCATCGGTCCCTTTTCAAACCTTGATGGCCTCATCACTTACATCTTGGTCCAAGGTGCCAAAGTGGATCACTCGATGACGATGCCGAGTCCGATGAAGCCCTCAGCCTCGCTTCCTACTCCTGCTCCAAAGCTGCGTATAAAAGAAAGTCAAGGCTTCAAAGTCAGCTGCTCCTCCAAAAGCTTCACGTGTGAAGTTAATCGCCATTGCACCTCCCAAGCAGTGTGCGATCAAGATCAATCCCGTATCTCCAAGAAGACGGAGAAGAGAAAGAAAATTGTCAAGAATACTGAACTGACACTGACTCCTGCTGCCATTCTGCGTGAAGAGCACATTGATCTGTCCAGTGATGATGATCTTGCGGATGATGCCCTTGAGCAACTTATCAAGAGCAAGGAAGAAGCAGAAATCTTCCACAATTTGCCTCTCTTTGATGTGGCAATCATCCATCACTTCATTGATGAGTGGTTTGACACTCCAAACATCAGCTTTGAAGATCTGCAACTTCCTATTGGCCTCAGCGTCTCTTTCAATGGCGTCATTGCTTCTGAGCTAGCTCTTGCTCAGCGCATTGTTGAACTGAAGCATAAGATTGACTATGAGAAGGCTCAGTTCAAGAAGCATATGGCTGCACTCAGCGTGCAAGATGTCAAAAACTTCAAAGTCATGTTGCACGACCTCAAAGAAGCCTTTCTCAAGAAGCGTGAAGAAGCCAGAGGCCCTCGTGAGCGCATGAAGGCTCTGGCTGACAAGTGTGTGCTTGCCTACAATGAGGCTGAGAAGCGCAAGGCTCTTGGCCGTCCTGGCATTGACCCCAGGATGGCTGCAAAGAAAAAGAAGTCTTCAACTGACCAAGCTGCACCGTCAAGGCAGGAAGAACCCCGCATAGTCTTCCCAAGCAGCATGACTGGCTCGAAGCCAAAGGTCCGGTCAACCGCTTCTGAACAGAAGAAGACGAGGGCTGCCGAGGCTGAAGCCAGAAAAAGGAAAAATCCTGACGCCTCTGATGCTGCTCCCTCCAAGAAGAAGCTTAAGACCAAGAAGAATCGGGCTGCTCCCACAGAGCCCTTAGTTGTTGAACCCATTTCAATTGGTTCGCCCCGGCTCGCAACCCAAGAACTCAGATGATCGCTCATGAGCCTCGCTTCCACAGAGGCTCCTGAAGCTGAAGAGATTCCAGCAGTTGATCCCATCACTGCTGAAGGCATTGATCACCATGACAATGTTGAAGATGATGAAGTTCTTCCTCAAATCGAGTACAATGTGGTATCATCACTGCTCGCATTTAACAGCGAACTCATCAACATTGGTCGCCCATCGACGCCAATTGCTCAGATGCTTCATGGGCTGATCGCCCGCAACAAGAAGACTCCCTAGTACTCTCCAACAACAAGTCACTCCCCAACAACAACAGCAAGAAGAAGAGGAAGACTTTGAGGCCCATGCAACCCCATCTCCAAAGGCGTCGTTAGCATTTCGCAGGCTTCTCAAAGGTCAAAGGCCTCAAGTACCTCTCTCGAGCGTTCTAGAAGGAGAAGTGCACCACCAACCTGTTGCACGTCAAGTGTTTTCAGAAGCCACCCAACCGTGTGAATGTCTCTGAAGTGCGAAGCCAAAGCTATCGAAGACAATCCGCTGCATCACCAAGACACCCAAGAAGAAGAAGAACGTGTCCCTACACCCCCGTAATTGAAGAAGTTATACACGATATCAACGTGCAAGGTGCCCGACCCTCCAGCCTCCTCAAGTGGAGGTTGAAAACATTGAGGCTGCCACCTCCAACACCAATGAAGCCAATGACGTGGTCATGGCTGAACCAAATGTGGAGCCGGCACCAACACCTCAAGCCAATGAAGGAAATGTGCACAAGCCAATGAGGCAATCGCTCTCAAGCATCTGGCTGAGCAGCATGAAGCCTCGATTGTCGCCATCGCTCCAGCCCGCCACCAAGGCCCTACACAATTGAGCAAGCATACAACTATGGCGAGCTAATCACAAGAAGATGGCATGTTACGGTCCCTCCGCCTCATGCCTCCGGGTCCTCGATTCGACTATCATATTGCGCATAGGCCTCGTGTCCAAGCGAAGCCAAGACGCCAAGGTTTCCAGCAATCGCCACCTCAACAGGTTCTTTCAATGCAAATGGCTTCAAAGCCCACAACACTTTCTTTGACAGAGCAAAGAACCCCTACACAAGGCCACGGATATCATCTGACCGTTTCTGGAGTTATCAGCGACGAAGCTATTACTCATGTGTTCTCAGATGATCAAGGTGCATTTTCCCTCATATGCTACCGACACCGAAGCCATTGCGGATCGCCGTGCTTAGAAGAAGCACTTGATTGCTTTCGTGATGCAGGTCTGCTCGGCCGTTCACATGCACAAAGAACACCGGAATGAAGAGCTTGTGCTTCAATTCTATGCTACCCTCCACATCCGCGGCTACAACAGAGACACGAAGACATGGGTTCTCGAGTGGATGACAGGAAATGTTCATCATGAAGCCAAAGCTCTTGACGTCATTGAGCTCACAGGCCTACCCACTCCCGGAGAGTTGTTTGAACCTGGTTGTCAACTCCACCGCGATGCACTGGAGAGCATATTTCATAAGCCAGAACCCGACATGAGTCAGATGCTGAGCATGATGAAGCCACTGCCACATGACGTTGAATACCCTCAGCACTTCTTTGTTGATGACCTTGATTATCTGCCTCGTACAATATATCACATCATAAGGCGAACTCTGTGGCCTATCAAAGGACATTCATCGTCTGCAAAACTTGAAGGAGCAATGAAGACATTGGTCTTTTACATCCTAAATGGCATCAGCTTCAACACACAAGAATTCTTCATCCGACAATTGGATGCGTCTGGATCTGATCTATTTGGTCTGAAATTTTATGCTCCATGGGTCATGCGCCTCATCAAGATGCACTCTGCTATCAACTATCAGCCCTCTGCTCGCAATCATCTGATCTTTCTACCAGAGGTTGATATGTCTGTTGAAGCCATATACCTTGAGCCTGCCAAAACGCCACTTTGTCTTCAGAATGCAGATCACCATAGCTTCTCTCAACCTATGGAAAGCGTCCAAGCGGTATCTCGTGTCTATCCTCTGGCTGGGAACACACGCCCGCCTCATCGTATGGCGCGTCTTTGAAGCCACTGAGAGCACAATTGGCCAAAGGCCTCGGAAACGCTCTCGAGTCCTCAATGATCGAGAACTTCTTGTCACACTGCATCAGAAACAAGATAAGCATCACTCCTGGCTCAAGCGACAAATACAAAGCCTCTTGGTGGACGTCAATCGCATTCGAAACCTTGCCACCAAGAATGCTTTTGTCACTCATGAGACCTGTCGGCGATCATGGAAGAGTTTGACCCTGCTCAGTGCTGAAGCAGATCTTCAAGACGATGGCTTCACTGAACGCTTCAAGTTTGACTCCACTCCTCCACGGAATGCAGTCCTACGACGAACTCCATCACTTGAAGACTCTGACTATTCTTCCTCCACGGCAACTGTCAATGCCAGAGTGATCGATGATGAAGCCGATGCTACTTCACCGCCCCCTACTTCTGCACGAATCGACACTGCACCAAGCTCGTCTGCACCGCCAACCAACAACGACAACCTAGCTGCATCATCAACTTCTGAAGAGGACGAGTAGATGCTCTATGTCTTCAAACCTTTTTGGTCCTTACTGACAAAAGGGGGAGAAGCATATGAGTTTGATAGTCTTCAAGCGGGTTCATAGGGTTCATAAGGGCGGTTGCATTATATTTTTCCTAGTGTTTACAACTCTCGCTTTTGATACATTTGGTTCTTTGAGTTGTAGCACTTAAACTCGATGGTCGTCTGCTACTTATTTGCTTTACTCTGGTGCGATGATAAATTCCGCATGTGCGACGATAACTTCCGCACTTAGATCATTCTCAGACGTCCATTTTTCATTATGCATGTCATTCTCTTAGTTACATCATTTCATGCATGATGAATTATCTTCATAAGTTGAAGAGGATCTCCACAAGTACAACCTGCCATGTGCATTTGCATTCCAAAAGCAAACTACTTATATGCACATCTTCAGGGGGAGCCTTTGCCACTTATGAAGACAATTCCCTATCCTTTACAATTTCACATATTTTATCCCCGTTGAAAACTTCAACTAGTTTGTCATCAATCACCAAAAAGGGGTAGATTGTAAGTGCATCTAGTGCCACCCCTAGTTGGTTTTGGAGTATTGACGACAAATGTGGTTGAGGGACTAATGCGTTTGTGAGAATTGCAGGATAACGCAGGTAGTGTCCCTCATTGATTCGGTTTACCTACCGGAGACGACCCCTAAAAATGTATGAAGACATTGACGACAATGGTGGTATGTGAAGATATTCACATTGAAGACTATGACATGAGAAGCCATTGAGTGAAGACTATGGAGCGCGAAGACTGTGTCGTTTTGTTGGTTCCTTTTCTTCTTTGTTGAGTCGTAGGAACCACCGTACTGTTAAGAGGGGTCCAAGTGATCATAGTCAGAATGACTGAAGTGATGCTCAACCCAAATCCTATGTCTTCGAGCGAAGACAATGAGAGCAAAACTTATCCAGAGTTGGATGAGTCAGCTTTGCTTGTAGCCCAAGTAAAGTTGTCGTGTGTGTTTGAAATCTGACCGTTGGAACACGTGTCAGTTCCTTAGTGACCCAGGGTCATTTCGGACATATCAGGTCGGGTTGCCTAGTGGCTATAAATAGCCCACCCCTACACCATAAATTGGTGGCTGCTCAGAGTTAGTGCACGGCTTTTGTCGTTTGAGAGCAACCCACCTCGAAGACTTTGAGAGAGAGAAATCCTTGCGAGGATAAAGCCCAAACACCCGAGCCAAAGAGTGTTAGGCATCATCAAGTCTTTCCGTCTGTGTGACCTGAAGACTTATTACACTTGAGGACTGTGGAATCCTCCACCGGTTAGGCGTCGTTCTGAGCATCCAAGAGTCATTGTGGATTGCCGTGAACGAAGTCTGTGAAGGTTCGGAAGTCTACCTTGAAGACTTACCAGAGTGATTGGGTGAGGACTGTGTCCTTAGCTCAAGGAATAAGGTGAAGACACGGTCTTACGAGTTGAATCTCAGCCTCCCTAACCAGATGTACAGCTTTTCACAAAGAATCGAACTGGTCCAACAAATCCTGTGTCTTCAACAAGTGACTGGTTCTATCTTCTCCCTCACCTTACTTAGAGTTTGTCTTCGTGAAGTCATTGCCTATTTGTCATACCTGTTTGACTTCATTGCTTGACTACTTTTGTTGATTGGCTTCTCACTATCTTCCATCTTGATCCTACTACCAAGCTGCTATTAGTCTTGTACTTTCACGCTATCGCATACTAGACTATGGTTTGCTTGTTGTAGTTTATCTTCCGCTGCATATCAATTAGGTCATTTCTATTGTTTGTCTTCGAAACATCCGTGTTTTGAAGACTTTCCTAAAAATCGCCTATTCACCCCCCCTCTAGTCGATAACTAGCACTTTCAATAATATTGTCATGTGTTGTTTGATATGGTTACAACACCCCTTGTCTCGGAGTTTTCGTTATTTTATGTGATGATATGAACATACTCATAAGTGCATATCGATGATTCCGTGCTATTGGAATTTGATACATTGTGATAGTAATCACCCTCGTATGCCTTTCATGCCTACCGGAAGGAATCCGGAAAGTCTCTGTCTTGGGTAGACCCGAGTTTGTCCCTAGTTCTTCGTTGAGACGGTTATGTCCGATAAGGCATGGTGAGGTACGATGAGCGGTGATTCTGTCTGATTGGTATGAAATATACTTCTTATGTTTATCATGCAGGTAATGATTTAACCTCCTGAGTCGACCATAGATCGAGTCTTGTTCCAGTAACCCCCATACTTGTTCCGTACTACCACTTGTCCCTGCCATAGGTAGGGTATGGTTCAGTAAGTTGTCAACCCCTTTCCTAGCACACACCTTACAGAGAGGCCATGGTGGAAGATACCGACTGCATCCGGTAGGCATGCCACCTGGTCCGGGGGCATGGGTGTTTCCGGTTGGAGCCGAGGGGGTAGCTCCCCTAGTTTGCGCGTGTTATAAATTTTGCGATCCCATGCTAGTCGAGGTTGTAGCCTCCCCACTTAGAGTTTCGCTTAACGGGTGTCGTGGGTGATTCTGCATACACCGTAAGTTAGGCTGGTGTGTGCGGTTAGGTGTGTTTTCAATTAAAAGACCAGAGACGGAATTAGTCCCGATGGACTAAAGGAACTGCTACCGTGGGTAAAGATTACACCCTCTGCAGAGATTAAACATATATTCGAATAGCCGCGTCCATGGTTAAGGACTACAGTCTGGGATGGGTCAAGTGTCGGTCTTAGAGTCGGTCTTCGGAGGAAAGATTGCTAAACCAAAACATGGATCATGACTTGTAACTCATGAGGATTATGATTACTGTTATTATGGACTAACCATTTACATTATTTGAATTATTGAGTATCCCTGGGACGGTTCTACCTCCTGGATATTCACTGTGATTACTCTCATATAAGCCCTTTATGTGGTGTCGCACAGACGCCCGACTGTGGCATGTTGGTTACTTATTTCCTCTATAAGCCCTTTATGTGGTGTCGCACAGACGCCCGACTGTGGCATGTTTGTTACTTATTTCCTCTATAAGCCCTTTATGTGGTGTCGCATGCATCGCTCGATCGTGGCATGTTTGTTACTTATTTCCTCTATAAGCCCTTTATGTGGTGTCGCTCAGACGCCCGACTGTGGCATGCTTGTTATTTAAATTATTTATAAGCCCTTTATGTGGTGTCGCTCAGACGCCAGACTGTGGCATGCTTGTTATTTAAATTATTTATAAGCCCTTTATGTGGTGTCGCTCAGACGCCTGACTGAGGCATGCTTTATACATTCATCCTTTCGAGGCGTCGCTATAGACACTCAATTGGTGCATTCTATTCCCTTATTGCATATTCATGTGGTATAGGAATAACCTGCTTGCGCGCCTCATGGATGTTTATTTTGTGACTGACGTGTGATCATAGAATATTTCAGAGCATGATTGTCATTTGCTATATTATACCCGTGTTCATAATGTTTGCGAGTACATACAAAGTACTCACTGGCTTGTCCCTGGCTATTGTCTTGGCCAGATTTCTTGCATGGAGAGGACCGTAGCGATGACAGCCCCAGAACCTACGCAATGGTGATAGCAGCCTCGCGAAGATACGAGTTATCCAGGTCAGATGTTCCCGTGGGAAATGGAGTCCCATAGACGCTGAAGAATCACAAACCTCTTCCGCCATCAACCACTAGAAACCATTTGTTGTACTCATAGGCCAGAATGGTCTTGTACTACATACTTCTGTATTTTTCTTGGAGTTTCTGTATCAAGTTGGTGTCTCATCAGCTAACAGTAATCCTGGGGCTGGTGAGCAGAAGGGCCATTTTCTGGGAAATTAATATCCCGAAATCCGGTCCTGACAACCTTGGTATCAGAGCCAGGCTGACCATTGGCTAATCCTATCTTAGCCAGGTCAATAAACCTAGGTTAACCAACCCACCAGACCTTAACCTAACCCTAGCCAAGCTTTTCGTGTAAGATAGCCACACAGTGACCCGACACCTTTTGGCAGTCGGTGCCTAACCTATCAGCCTAGCCTGTCGATCACGCGTCAGTGACCGACACCTAAATAGTCTCTTTCGCAAGTGTGCGAAGGAAGACTCCGTCCCTTTTTCTATAAAAGGGCACGCTTAGCCTCAACCCAAAGACAACACAGCCTCTACCCCAAACCAAGTTATAATGCTCGGCCCCATTGTTCACAATGAGACCACAAAGAACCAACCTTGGAGGCTGTGTGACCGTACTAGCAAACCTCACCCGCCGTGCCTTTGCATTAGAAGAGCCCCCAGAATATGTTGTGTACCAAGGGCCCATGAGCGGTGAGAGCCGTCAATTCTGGGCCACTGTGCACGTCTATGGTAGGGGCCTATCGCCCGAATGCCCATACAGGTTCACCGGAAGGACAACTTCCTTTGAGCCACAAGCCATCCAACTAGCTGCTCGAGAGGCTATAGTTCAACTCCGGCACTTGTCGCCCAGAGTTAACTGTCGCTCGTTCTACTACTACCCTAGCCGTGACGGGTATGGTAGGCCACCCCAGGTTGCCAATAGAGATCACGAGACAGATCCTGCATTGTTGCATCTGGTACGCTATGTAAGTGCACTAGAGGAATTGTTCGATCGAATCACCCTTGATCTGATTGCAGCTCGTGGAGAACTGGTTCGCCGAGCCCCGACAAGGGGAGAAGACGAGCCCGACACCGACAACCCAATCGTGTTGTTCGGACAACCGATCGAGTCCTTGAGGTCTGCCCCAGCCATCGACCAAAATACTTTGGTGTCCCCAGAAGTGCTTCGTCGCCTTTTGGGAACACGCTCCAACGGGATTGTGGCCAACAACCCCCGCGATGGTCATCATCGCTACCCCGACCCTGCAGCCCCTCAACTCCATCCAGCTAACCCCGACGATGAAACCCGTGGAGAAGCCTCGACGTCCACAAGGCATGCCCACCTAGATATTAACGAGGTAGAGTAAGTCACTTGAGTAGTACCGAGTCTCAGTATGTCCACACCCTGTGATTGTGTGATCTTGCATCGCCATAATTAATGCAGCCTGCTTGTGTGCCTCTGTTTACATAGTAACCATACATAAGTATGTTAGCATGCGGTTGCATTTTTAATTCCAGGCACAGATACCAAAAACCACCCCGACGACACCCACAGTAATACATCACTTTTGTGAGATATGTGTATCTGTAGCATTGACCCAGACCCCATAGAGAAGAACCGACAAACTAATTGCCCCTCACCGCGGTAAATGACCCCGCCCAGATGCTATATAAAAGGCCACCTCATGACCTTGCCAAGTATCCCTCATCTGGTGCACAACTTTCACAGCCATTTCTTTGCCATGCCGAGCCCTAGTATTTATCTGAGAACTCCCGATGCAACCTGATGCGGAGCATCCTACGGTCATCACCATGTCAAGAGTTCGTTTGGCAAGTGACACGTGCGGCCTCTACTTCTCATACATAAAGGTGAATCTTCTCCTTTACACGTGTTCACTTGACCCCTTCGAGGATGGTATACTACTTGACACTCCACCGTGTGCATACATAGGTATTGCGGAACATCATGGACGAGGAGGAGTGCGAGCACAAGTGTACAACTACACCATCTCATGAAAGTGAGGCATGGAAGAGAAGGAAGAAGAGGAACCGCCTTGTTCGGGACGAGCGGTACTACCGCCACACCAAAGCGGTACTACCGCTGAAGGCACACGGCGGTACAACCGCTCGACTACCGCCTAACCACCGGCCGAAGCTTCAGATTCGAGCGGTGCAAGACCGGTACATCCCGGTTATCCCCCAGCTGCGTCTAGACCGCACAACCGGCCCTACCACCGGTACAACCGCTTCCCTACCTTCATGAAAGCACCTCCGTAAACAGGTACCTGAGCTCCTAGCGGTACAACCGCTCACACATCCGTACAACCGCCTCGCCTGCAAGATGAGAGGGGTTTCACCCCATGTATCCCCCAACTTACCCCTTGGACTATATATACTTGTCCCTTAGCTTCGTACTAGGGTTAGCAAATATGATAGCTCATTCTTAGGTGAGCTTTGCTCCTACCTCTACTCTTGAGAGAGAGAGACTACCACTCCCATGGAGTTCAAGACCTCCATGTGAGAAGATCCTGCGGGATATCATCAAGACTTCTTGGGAAGATCCGTCTAGGATATCATCAAGACCTCCTCTTGGAGATGAACCTTACCTTGTATCTTTCCCTTTGTTGTTGATGTACCTTGTGATCTTGTGTGTTTGATTGTCTAGTGGATGTGTGATTGGACTTGTTCTTGAGTGTTTCCCCTTGTGATTTCTCTCTGTTATTCCCCGTGTT
The DNA here is from genome assembly GCA_021605145.1 of Aegilops bicornis. Taxonomy (NCBI): domain Eukaryota; kingdom Viridiplantae; phylum Streptophyta; class Magnoliopsida; order Poales; family Poaceae; genus Aegilops; species Aegilops bicornis. The sequence goes on from CM038673.1 coordinate 529,707,396, forward strand.
CATCGTGTTCTTCGAGGGATCCCACTCCAAACGTGAAAGATCGGCCTACACCGGGTTAGCCCCGTATCATATGGTATCATGAGCCACGTTCATCACATATTTGGAGTCCCTCCCACCGTTTTCTAGCCTTCTTTTGTTTGATTTCGTCCTAAATTTCAAAAATCCCCACCAAAAATAGCCCCAAATTTTTTTGTGATTTGTTGGTTAGATGAAGTTTTGTTGATTTTGATCCATGGATTTGCTTGGTTTCGAGTGGATCTAGCATTTCCCCAAGTTTCCCCTCTTCTTATCCACGAAATCCATCCAATTTTGGCCCCGAAATCATCCATTTCCGCCCCAAAATCGCGCCCCAAGTCGATCTGCGAAAAATCCCGACACGAGTGGTACTTCCGCCCCTCCGAGCGGTACTATCGCTGAGTACCTCGAGCGGTACAACCGCCCTCACAAGCGGTACTACCGCCCCTCCCAGTTTCTGCATTCCGAGTTTCACCGTTTTGCCCATAACTTCCACATCCGGAGTCCGATTTTCGCGTTCTTTAGCTCGTTGAGTAGCTATTGACACCCCCAATCCATCTAGATAGGTTCCAACACCAGTTGACTCCATAAAATTTTCCAAAATTTGGAAAGTTTGCCTAGGCCCTCCACCATATCATCCGCATAGCCACCACCGACTTCCGCAACCTAACCCATTTTGTTCCATATAGCATTAGTGGTTGCTTGAGTAGTGATTCGAGTCTCCTTTGGTGTTTTGGCTACTTAGGGACAGTTGCTTCCTCATCAACCACCACCACCACTTCCGCATAGGCTTACCCCCATACACTTCCACCCCAACTTAACCAATTTTGTTTGAGATTTTTGAGTTGTGGCTTGTGTCTCCTAAGGTGTTTCGGCTACTTAGGGACGACAACTTCAACTTCGACGCGTGTATAGCCCATCATTCCACCTCCGCATTGCCTAGTGCAAAACCACCACCGCTTTCTGCTACCACCATTTGACATTTGTCATTTGAGATTTTGAGTTCGCGGTTTTTGCGTTTCCTAAGGTGTTTCGCTACTTAGGGACGAAGTTCCATCATCTTGGTATCTACATCAAGAACACCGCCACTCATCATCGCAGCGACGGTAACCTCGACGACACCATTGTATATTCCCTTGTAATTGCATTGTTAACCCCTAGCCCATTTTGCGTCACTTGCCTATCGAGACTAGCCATTTGAGTATTGCCGGCCACGTTACTTGTGCACATTAGTGATCTACACCATCCATTGCATACATACCATATCATATTGGTATCATATCATCCATTGTGTCCAAATATCGTTCCCGCATATACACAATAGCTATCTTGGTTTGTGCATTGTGCAAAAGTGGCCATAGAAAAAAAAGAATAAGCTTTTAAGCAAAAGAAAAGAGAGCAAAGAGCTTGTAAGCAAGTGCCATAGCATCATACCCCATTGCACATAAGATTGTCATATCCGATCAACTTGGATCATCTTGAGAGAACACCGGGAACCATACATATATAGCATACTTGGGATAGAAAGTTTATCCATTTTCCATCTTATAGGTTGTGCACAAGTGTCGTATCCGCCTTTTGACCAATCGTGCTAGCGTCTCTCTTGAGTTGTGCAACACGAGCGTTTTGGTGGATTCCACATTTTGAGCTCACTCCTTGGTTGCACGACCCCATTTATCTATCCGTGTGTGTGTATCCGTGTGCCACATTTGCTATTGGTCTACTTGTTTCTCTTGCGAATTTGTGAATCTCTTTCAACATTATTGACTCTTGCTAACATTTTGCATCAAATTTTTGTGCCACTATCCTCACCGAGCTCTACCATAAGCTTTACTTGATAGGTGTGAGTGAACTAGTCCGTACCAATTCCACTATTCTTTCATCTCACATTGAGTGAAGCAGGATACATCCTCAACTTTGGGAAAAGGTAACTTGGTATTGTTTATCTCATTTCCTACTCACCTCTACTCGAGTTTTGTGATGGATAGGCAAGGCATTTCACCTTCGGTCTACAACAACAACGACGAGTTCGATGCCACGAACAACAACTCCGATGCCAAGATGCAAGCTCAAATGGAGGAGATCAAAGCCCTCATCAAGTCCTACAAACGATCTTCCTCATCTTCGAGAAGACGCTCAAGAGCACATGCTTCCGAGCTACCATCTCCGGCAAGATCACATCGGCATCGACACCATCAACAACAAGAACGTGAAGGTCAAGAGCTCTACACCAACAACCGCTCAAAGACTTCACCATCTCCCTTGGCATCTTCGCCAAGTGACTTCAAGGCATCTTCGCCTATGGACATACGACATCTTCGCCAACAAGAACCCCAAGACTACGCTCAAGAGAAGCTCCCCTTAGCTCAAGTCCGCGACTTCCACGAGCTACTACGACCTCGACACCGACCACAAGATTCCTTTCTATGGGACTCAAGAACCCAAGGAGTACCTCGAGTGGGAGCGCGTTTAATGGACGACTACCTCAAGCTACATCAAGTTCCTCCCGAAGATCAAGTGAAGTGCGCCACAAGAAACTTCCACGACTACGCCTCAACTTGGTGGCTTCACACACCTTCGGAGTACTACGACATGAGTTGGCCCATGACGAAGAGAGCTTTGCGGCGAGAGTTTGTGCCTCCAACCTACACGGAACAACTTCTTCGCCAATTGGAGAACACCATCCAAGGATCCAAGTCCATCGACGCGTACTTCAAGGAGATGAAGATTGCCTTGCGACGAGCTGGCGTGGACGACCCCATTTCGATGAAGTTCCACTTCATGACGGGATTGAACAACGACATCTCCAAGACTATCTTCCTCGAGAACTACAAGTCCATCGACGACTACTACATTGGTGCTCTCAAGGCGGAACAAGAACTCATGAAGGCCAAGGCTTATCCACCCCAAGCAAACTTTGTGGCGACCAAGCTCTACGACAAGCATGAGGCTAGTACCACCACGATGTCCAAGCCCGACAAGCTCCAAGACGATGCTCCCAAGTGTGACTTCACCGCCATCCCTCTTTGTGGCATTGATGATGCCGAGTCTACCTTGACTCTTTTTCAAGATGGTGCGGCGACAAGTACGACTACGGAAACCTTCAAGGACCACGCTTTGGAGGCGAGCGACAAGGTGGCGAGCAAGGATGATGCTTCCATCTTAGGAGGCGAGAGTGATGTTGTGCCATCTTCGGCCTTCATCCATGGCGACGGCGATGAGATGATTGAGTATTTCATCTCGAACACGGCGACGTGTGATGACTTGAGTGACTTGTGCCACCATATTGAGAGTGAGAGTGACTTCACCACTAGCCCCATACATGACGAGTTGCCCCAATTCTCATGTGAGGAGAGCCACAACCACCACTTGAGTGAGATGAGTGACTCCACCATACGTGAGTTTGAGTGCACCTATTTTGAGGGAGTGAGTGAACCACCACATAGAGAGAGTGAGATAGTTGATAGGTCATGTGAGGCCACTTTCAACACTAACGACTTGACCTCTACCTCTATTGTGTCTTCTCATTTGGTGCTAGGTCCCATTTATGATGACGCGCCGATCCTAAACGACTTCGTCCTCCCTTTGGACAAGATGATGGCCATGGTGGAATATGATGCACCCCCCACATGGTTCCATCAAGATGATGATGACCACCATTTGGTCTTTCCCACCTCACCTACACCACTTGAGTGGAATGAACAAGGTAACATAGGTGAAGGTGATGCTCTCGTCCCACTAGTGGACTATTTTCACATTGATTGCTTGCATGATGTTGATCACCCTATTGACATGCTTCATGCTAGTATGATTTCCCCATGTGATGATTTGCCCATTTATGATGAATATGATGATTCTCATGTGGAGTCTATTAGTTGTGATGCCATGTTACATAGTATTTCTGGTGACAATTCTTTAGGTCACATCATGTTTGCTAATCCGCTTGACTTGTCATATGCTATGCATGAAATCAACAATATGTCTTATTTGCAATCTCTTCATAGTGACTATGCATATGCCATTAAAATAAACCCAATTTGCACATATGGCATACATGACAAGCCCATGGTTATTGGCATTTATTTTTGTTGTGATGATATTGATATGCTCCCTTTGCATCATTTATCTCATATGTCATGCCATGCCCACCTAGCTTCGGATATGCATTGTTTTGGATGTTGTCCATTTTCTCCAAATGATGTTTCCAATATTGCTCATGAGGAGACCCTCATAGTTTCCTCATACATGTTAGGAGATTTTGATCCATCCCATCCATTGCATGATCCCAATAATTATGTGCACCATATGCTCCCCATGAACAAACATGCTTTTGATGTGCCATATACTTGCATTCTCAATTTGTGTCCCCATCGTGTCATACACAATAACTATTCTTTCATGATGGATGACATGTTCTTATACCATGCATCAAATTTCTTTGAGCGATGCTTATCTTGTGCTAACTCACACACGCACATACACATCATGATGGATGATGTGTACATTTACCACGCGCACAATTTCTTTGGTTTGTGTCTCTTTTGTGTAGGTACCCATGAATACTTGTCGACCTCGCAATCCAACGAGTTGACAAAACGAGCTCTAGAGAGCAACGATGATTTGGGATCCCATGGATTGTCTTTCTCACCGCTCTCTTGGCATAAAGACTTCGCGCATTTCTTCTACATGGCCCTCACTTGGCTATGGGTTGTTCTCCATTATATATCTTTTGCCCATGTTGCCATGTTCACTTTGCATGATATGCCCATTCCTATGCCTTTGCCACGCATTTGTGACCCATGCTTTGCTTTACACATGATGATTGACTCTCATACTTTTCTGTGTATTTGCAAGCTTGGTGGAGATATTGCTTGTTGTTGCCATGTTCCATTTGTGACCCACCCCTATGATGATACTATGATCTTGCTTTGTGTTCGTGCTTGTGATATGTCATGTGCATTCCCTATGCCTATTATTTGCTCACATGACATGATTGCCATGATTTACTCTAGTGTGTTGCATCTTCGCTCAACTAGTTTGCAGGACATGATTGATATGCTTGCTTGTCTTGCATCACCCATGATTCATACTTGCTCATTTCATGCGGTTGATGACAATCATTTCCATGCTTTGCACATGATTGTTATTGCTTCTTGTCACATATCTCCATATGTTGCCTCTCTCATGCTAGATGATTTGACATGTATTGAGTGCAACAATGATTCTAGTCTTGCTAATGAGATTGCCCCCATAGCATTCTCGCATATGATTGGAGATTTTGACATATTTCTCGTGAAGCATGCTTGTCTTACTTCTTTGCACCATATACCTAGTGCCATGAATATAGCCATTGTTGCATCATATTATTCATGCACTTGTGCTTCTAATGGTTTTGTGCAAAAGATGAGAACCATCATGATGGATGATGTGTTTGTCTACCATGCGCATACTTTCTTTGTTTTGTTCTGTGCATGTGTAGGATACTTGGACTTTGTGTCGACTTCCGCTTCACGTGAGTTGACCATTCGAGCTCTTGAGAGCGAGCCTCATACATTCTACCACGACTCGCTTCTACACTGTATTTGCTTCCACTTCGGCATTGTGAAGAATGCAGAAGGACACGCCTTCAAGGTGACATCATTCTTGAGCTTGGATATTGTGGATCATACTTCATGTGTTGCTTGCACCATTTGCACGCATATTCGAGATATTGCTTTCACCCATGATTGCCACATTTCCATGCATCATGATATATATGCCTTGTGTGTTGCATCCAATTGTTGGATTAATTGCTCCTACCATATGTTTGGTTGCAACAATGTCACTTCTTCACATATGCCATGTCCCATTGCTTGTCTTATGTTTGACTTTGCCTCACACATGATGAAAAATTACTCTTTATATTGTGTTGAGTGCCACACTATATTCACTACACCCTATGCACATTATGCTTGGATTGTCTTGCACTTGACCCATGTGTTTAGACATCTCATCTTATTTGGTGTTGTGAATGATTCCTATGCCTACCATCGACCATTTGTCGAACGCTTTATGCATGATTGCCATGACCTTGAGGTAGATGCTTATTCCCTTGTCAAACATATTTGCATCTCTACCTCACAATTGCATACTTGTCCCCATGATATCTTTGCTTGTGCTAGATTCATATGCTTACATGTCATGTCACAATCCTTTGTCACACCCTATGCTATGCTTGAGGACGACACTTGTTTGGTGAATCACCTCTTGAATGCTTGGTTTTGCACTAACGCTAACCACATTTGTTTTTCCAAGTGTTTGTTCTATTTGCTCCTTTTGAAGGAACCAAAAAATAGTGTGACATTGGCAAGTGCACATTTCAAGCTACTAGACGATAAGTGCTTGGTGATCGACCACTTCGACACGGCACCGCCATCTCTTTCCCATGGTGATTTGGTTTTTGATCCGAGGTCGGATCTTTTCCAAGGGGGAGGGGATGATGCGGAGCATCCTACGGTCATCACCATGTCAAGAGTTCGTTTGGCAAGTGACACGTGCGGCCTCTACTTCTCATACATAAAGGTGAATCTTCTCCTTTACACATGTTCACTTGACCCCTTCGAGGATGGTATACTACTTGACACTCCACTCGTGTGCATACATAGGTATTGTCGGAACATCATGGACGAGGAGGAGTGCGAGCACAAGTGTACAACTACACCATCCGCGAGTGAGGCATGGAAGAGAAGGAAGAAGAGGAACCGCCCTGTCTGGGACGAGCGGTACTACCGCCCACACCAGGCGGTACTACCGCTGAAGGCACACGGGCGGTACAACCGCTCGACTACCGCCCAACTACCGGCCGAGCTTCTGTATTCGAGCGGTGCAAGACCGGTACAGCCCCGGTTCTCCCCCCAGCTGCGTCTAGACCGGTACAACCGGCCCTACCACCGGTACAACCGCTCCCTACCTTCGCGAGCACCTCCAGAAACAGGTACCTGAGCTCCTAGCGGTACAACCGCTCACACATCCGGTACAACCGCCCTGCCTGTCTTGTGATGAGAGGGTTTCACCCCATGTATCCCCCAACTTACCCCTTGGACTATATATACTTGTCCCTTAGCTCCGTACTAGGGTTAGAAAATATGATAGCTCATTCTTAGGTGAGCTTTACTCCTACCTCTACTCTTGAGAGAGAGAGACTACCACTCCCATGGAGTTCAAGACCTCCATGTGAGAAGATCCTGCGGGATATCATCAAGACCCCCTTGCGGGAAGATCCGTCTAGGATATCATCAAGACCTCCTCTTGGAGATGAACCTTACCTTGTATCTTTCCCTTTGTTGTTGATGTACCTTGTGATCTTGTGTGTTTGATTGTCTAGTGGATGTGTGATTGGACTTGTTCTTGAGTGTTTCCCCTTGTGATTTCTCTCCGTTCTTCCCCGTGTTCATCGTGTTCTTCGAGGGATCCCACTCCAAACGTGAAAGATCGGCCTACACCGGGTTAGCCCCGTATCACAACCCCAGGTAGCTTTGTTAAAATATTGTGGGACTTTACCTGCAGTACCATGAGTACCATCCATCCACCCCCAGTACGAGTTGCTCAAATCGAGGATCACCCCATCCACCTCGAAATATTGGGCAGTGGTGCACATCCCTCCCACAAACCCAAACCAAGACCCAACGGAAGTCTCCTTTGTGGGGAAATCTATGCCGACTCCGCAGATGGCCATAGAAGCTGCTGCGTACGAAGCACTTGCCCGCCTTCGATTCGCGATACCCTATGCCAGCGAACGAGGGTATTACTACTTCCCGAGTCGTGCAGCACCCGGAGAAGTAGCATCTTTTCCCGGTGGACGAATTGAGAGAGGCCCAGTACTGGCCAACCTTGCCCAGTATGTCATCGTGCAAGAGCGTTTGACCCAGCGGGTAATGGGTTATCTCCAGAGCCTCGCTGATTTAAATCCTCAGATCGCCATTGGCAGACCATTGAGACCCGACCAAGAAAGACGCATTCATCGACTAGTCAATCCGCTTAACCCGATAGAAGAAGAGTGTGCCCCAGTACCAGAGACGTTTTCTCAGGACCCTGTCCATTTACCACTGTCGTTGTAGACGTCACTGCTATGTTTATTGTCCCAGCATTTATTTGTGTGTTGCAACTTATGCGTGGTATCCTAAATTTGTGCGACGAGTTAAATTTTTAGTTTCAATTAATGTGAGTGGTTTTTCTGCTGTTAATTTTTACTAACCGTTTTCACTCTTGGAAAATTCTGAAGTGAGATTATTCCCGGAGTTGTTGCGGCAGATATCTCTTCACGACATAGATTTTTATTCACGCAGCACCACGACAGCAGACTCACAACCACAACCACTCGACCACGTGCACTAATTGCAAATACACGTGCACCTGTTGCACCTCACTAATCACCTCCCTAGCACACCACAGTCTATGAAGGAGAGATTTGTGGGTAATTGTTCGGATGCAAGTTGCCTCTAGCACACTGACAACAGTTAGCACCCGACACCGCACTTAATCCTCATGATCACCGCCACCGCGGAGAGCTAACACTCGAGGGGCAGCATCACGACGATCATCAAGGATCATCATGCACAGGAGCATGGAGAACCCCAGCAATGCCGCCAGCCCTCCGCACACCAGGATCATGCACCAGTCCGGCATCACCTCCGCCATTAGAGCCTCGTCTCGAGCTCCTGCACACAGAAATGGAGGAGAAGGAAGGAGAAGGAGAAGCGAAGCCAGGTGTGAGGAAGAAGAAAGGAGCACCTCGGTCATTTTATAGCTCAAGATCGGTGTACGGTGGACGAAGTCCACCAGCGCCGCTCGTCGCTCGATCGCCGATGTTCAGAGGTGAATCCGCGAGCAGTGCCGACAGCGCACTGGCTCGCGAGGTGAGTGCACGCTGCACCGGCAGCTAGCACGCCACGCACTACCGCAGTACGGCCTAGATGCCCTACGCGCTAGACGTCGCCGGTGGAGAAAGCGCGCAAAGCACACGAAAGAGAGGAAGAAGAGAGAGCCAGAGGAAGAAGAAGAGACTGACAGTGGGCCCCGGGTCCACCTGTCAGCCAAAGAGAACACTGTGCTCTCGGGTGCGACCAGCGTATTTTAGAAATTTAGAATGTATTCTAAATTTACTGTAACCAAAGTAAAAATATCTCGTTTTCCCCCAACCATAGATTTTTTCGCGCAGCGCCAGTATTCCACACTTATTTACCCACTCACTGTAGCCATGTTTTATTACACGAGTAGGATGGTTATTTTTGTGATATTACTTCGAGATAGTAGGAGTGATCCTTTTCAAAACAGCCCTTAGCAAATCTCGAGGACGAGATTTTTCTTAAGGGGGGTAGTGTTGTAACACCCCAAAAATTTAACCATGATTTATTAATTAAAATTTTGCCATGGTAAATTTAATTTTTATTTTCTAGATTTTTCTTTTGGTTCAGAACCACTCTTTTCTCCTGAATTGTGAAGTTTTCACCCCCAAGTGAAAACTTTTCAAAAATATTGTTGGACTTGTATACCCTCTCAAGAAAACATTTCGTTTATCAGTGGATTTATTTGCATAATTGTTTTCCTGAGCCTTATTCTTTTGAAAATGATTTTTCATAAGTTTTGGAGCCTCTTTTGCACTGCAACCCTTTCAAATTCTTCTTTAAAATCCCCACCAAAATTTGGGGAGGTCATGTGATGTTTCCACATCACTTTTTGTGCAAAAACCTCTTTTAGTCATTGGAAATTTTGAGCTCTACTCCTAGTTTTCAAATCTGGTCCAGTTTGTAAAATTGCACTACAACCTATTTAAATATTTCTTTAAAGTTTCCACCAAAATTAGGGGTGTTAATAGGAGTATATTATTCAACTTTATGCAAAAATCCTTGGTGTTCTTTGAAAAAATGAGCAAATCATCCTCTTTTGCTTTCTGGCCCAGTTTGGTATTTTCTACTGCAACCATATTTTAACTTGCCCTTTTACCCATGATTCTTTTTCCTACTTGTAGACCACCCTACAAAACCCTTAAGTCCAGGAGAGTGGACCCATTGGAGTATTTTTGGTCCATGCAATAATGCCCTTTATTTTCTGTCCAGATTTGATTTTCTCAAAAACTTGCACTAACAAGTTTACGGTCTTGTAAACTAACCTTGCCATCCTCACCTACATCTAAAGAGACCCCAAACTAGAGACTTTGGCCAGCAGAAGAGATGCCTAGATGCCCTTGGCATTTCATCAAGCAGGCTAGGAGCATGGCCGGTTTTGGCATGCTTTTAGACTTGCATTGGGAAGTTGCTCTAATGACCTTACCAGCATATCTATTAGCTCTCACATTGTCATTAGCCTAGTCCTGTTTAGTTGCAGAGGCATCAGAGAGGCCTAAAACGCCTTGGCATTTTGTCGAACGCCTGGCGTGCGTGTTACGGCTGAGGCCAGCGCGTTTTACATGTGGCGCCTGAAGTCGCCGCGTCCCGCTGCCGCCTCCCCGCGCCCGTTCTGGTCCCTCCCCACGCACAGCCAGCACGCCCCGACTCCTCCCTCATTGCAGAGCCGCCCCGGCCATCTCCTGGCACCCCACAGCGCCACCGTCAGGTCGGACATGGCGGCTAGGCGGCTGACGCCGAGCCCGGCCGTGGCAGCACCGCCCAAGCCATACTGTGGCGCCCGGCTCGCCCTGGAGCAGCTCAAGCTCATCTTTCGCCTGCAGACCCGCCCGACCATCGCCACGCGCCCACAGCTCTGAAGCGGCGGTTCGCCGACGATCTTATCCCTGGCCGTCGCGGAACCGACCTCGACTGCTATAAATAGGAACCCCCGAGCTCCTCCAAACCCCCAGGAAACCTCAGGCTATCCCTCTGATGCTCCCATAGCCGGCACTCGATGGGGAGAGGCCGTCTTCCCCATCTCCGGTCAGCTCGGCCGCCGCCACGTTCCGATCCCGTTCGTTGCGAGCAGAGCCTCCCCGGTCCATCCAGCGCCGCCATTCGACTCTCCTAGACTTTGCGGAGCCACCCCACCTCTCAAACCTGATCGGGAACCACCGTAGCTCTAGTCCCCAATTCTCCCGAAGCTGCCGTCCGCCGCGGAGCTCGCCGCCGGCGACTCCCTTCGTCCCCACAAGCCTTTCGACCACCGGGAGGACCGCCCTGGACTAGCGGATCCATCCCTGCCCTGGGAACCCCGCGGGGAGCCGCCGTTCGTCGACGTCGATCGTTGGAACCCCGCCCCTGCTCGGCTAGAGGAGAAAGAAGGCGCGAGCGACTGGTCAAACCTGACCAGTGGGCCCAAGGGACCCACTGTCAGTGACCCCGCGCCGGCCCGCGTGGTTTAAGTGAAAGCGTAAACACAGAAGTACGTCTCCTCCGTCTCAAAAACGTATTCTTAATCGAAACGTTTTCTTTTTTTGTTTTTTATTAAAAACAGATTTTTGACTAAACTTTGACTGGCTATAACTTTTTAAATATAAGTCCAATTGATTTGATTCTTTTTCTGTTGTTTCTCAAATCTTGTCTATTTTGTTTTCATATTTATTTGAAAATTTTCCAAACAACTTTTTTGTACTGTTTTGAAACTATGTGTTAATTTGAATTTTTTCAAAATAGAATTTTTGGAGAGAGAAGAAAACTTTCAAAAAATTTGGAATGCCCCCTGCCTCTCCACAACTTGAAGGCAAGCATTCTGAACCCAGGCATAATATTGTCGTGTGTTGTTTGATACGGTTACAACACCCCTTGTCTCGGAGTTTTCGTTATTTTATGTGATGATATGAACATACTCATAAGTGCATATTGATGATTCCGTGCTATTGGAATTTGATACGTTGTGATAGTAATCACCCTCGTATGCCTTTCATGCCTACCGGAAGGAATCCGGAAAGTCTCTGTCTTTGGTAGACCCGAGCTTGTCCCTAGTTCTTCGTCGAGACGGTTATGTCCGGTAAGGCATGGTGAGGTACGATGAGCGGTGATTTTGTCTGATTGGTATGAAATATACTTCTTATGCTTATCATGCAGGTAATGCTTTAACCTCCTGAGCCAACCATAGATCGAGTCTTGTTCCAGTAACCCCCATACTTGTTCCGTACTACCACTTGTCCCTGCCATAGGTAGGTGCAGTTCGATAAGTTGTCAACCCTTTCCTAGCACACACCGCATGCAGAGGCCAAGGTGGAAGATATCGGCTGCATCCGTAGGCATGCCACCTGATGCAGGGACATGGGTGTTTCGGTTGAAGCCGAGGGGTAGCTCCCTAGTTTCTTGCGTTATAAATTTTGTGATCCCATGCTAGTCGAGGTTGTAGCCTCCCCACTTAGAGTTTCGCTTAACGGGTGTCGTGGGTGATTCCAGACACCGGTAAGTTAGGCTGGTGTGTGCGGTTAGGTGTGTTTTCAATTAAAAGACTGTAGACGGAATTAGTCCCGATGGACTAAAGGAATCCGTTACCCGTGGGTAAGGAGTACACCCTCTGCAGAGATTAAACATCTATTCGAATAGCCGTGTCCATGGTTAAGGACTACAGTCTGGGATGGGTCAAGTGTCGGTCTTAGAGTCGGTCTTCAGAGGAAAGATTGCTAAACCAAAACATGGATCATGACTTGTAACTCATGAGGATTATGATTACTGTTATTATGGACTAACCATTTACATTATTTGAATTATTGAGTATCCCTGGGACGGTTCTACCTCCTGGATATTCACTGTGATTACTCTCATATAAGCCCTTTATGTGGTGTCGCACAGACGCCCGACTGTGGCATGTTGGTTACTTATTTCCTCTATAAGCCCTTTATGTGGTGTCGCACAGATGCCCGACTGTGGCATGTTTGTTACTTATTTCCTCTATAGGCCCTTTATGTGGTGTCGCACAGACGCCCGACTGTGGCATGTTTGTTACTTATTTCCTCCATAAGCCCTTTGTGTGGTGTCGCTCAGACGCCCGACTGTGGCATGCTTGTTATTTAAATTATTTATAAGCCCTTTATGTGGTGTCGCTCAGACGCCTCGATCGTGGCATGGCATGCTTGTTATTTAAATTATTTATAAGCCCTTTATGTGGTGTCGCTCAGACGCCCGACTGAGGCATGCTTTATACATTCATCCTTTCGAGGCGTCGCTACAGACCCTCAATCGGTGCATTCTATTCCCTTATTGCATATTCATGTGGTATAGGAATAACCTGCTTGCGCGCCTCATGGATGTTTATTTTGTGACTGACGTGTGATCATAGAATACTTCAGAGCATGATTGTCATTTGCTATATTATACCCGTGTTCATAATGTTTGCGTATACATTCAAAGTACTCACTGGCTTGTCCCTGGCTATTGTCTTGGCCAGATTTCTTGCATGGAGAGGAGCGTAGCGATGACAGCCCCGGAACCTACGCAATGGTGATAGCAGCCTCGCGAAGATACGAGTTATCCAGGTCAGCTGTTCCCGTGGGAAATGGAGTCCCATAGACGCTGAAGAATCACAAACCGCTTCCGCCATCAACCACTAGAAACCATTTGTTGTACTCATAGGCCAGAATGGTCTTGTACTACATACTTTTGTATTTTGCTTGGAGTTTCTGTATCAAGTTGGTGTCTCATCATTAACAGTAATCACAGGGCTGGTGAGCATAAGGGACATTTTACGGGAAATTAATATCCGAAATCCGGTCTCGACGGTATGACTATCGACCGCTCCCGATGGCTGAATTGGCCCTTGATCTTGGCCGCCGAATACGAAGACCTGTCCGGGGAGGAAAACCTGACCCTAGATCGCATCGTTGTGGATGATTGAAGGAGCCATAAAGCCTTATCGTGACGACACAGTGGAACCCTCAATGAAAGCACCAATGTCGGTGTCAAAACCGGCGGATCTCGGGTAGGGGGTCCCGAACTGTGCGTCTAGGTTCGGTGGTAACAGGAGACGGGGGACACGATGTTTACCCAGGTTCGGGCCCTCTCTATGGAGGTAATACCCTACTTCCTGCTTGATTGATCTTGATGATATGAGTATTACAAGAGTTGATCTACCACGAGATCGTAGAGGCTAAACCCTAGAAGCTAGCCTATGGTATGATTGTTCTTGTATATATCTATCGACTAGCCTGGCCTTGGTTTATATAATGCATCAGAGGCCTAAGATAACAAGAGTCCTAGCCGAATACGCCGGTGGGGAGGAGTCCTTGTCTTGATCGCCAAGTCTTGTGGAATCTTCCTTGTATCACGGCGGTTTGTCCGGCCCAGCCCATGAGTATCTGACCATGGGGTCCTCGGCCCAATCTAACAGATCGGGAGATGACGTGGTGAGTACCCCTAGTCCAGGACACCGTCGGCCGCTTCATCCAACAATACCGCCGAACCAAAGTATGACATGCTAGTAAGCAGTATGACTTGTATCGCCCACAACTCACTTGTGTTCTACTCGTGCATATAACATCTACGCATAAAACCAGGCTCGGATGCCACTGTTGGGGAACGTACTAATTTCAAAAAAAATCCTACGCACATGCAAGATCATGGTGATGCATAGAAACGAGAGGGGGGAGAGTGTGTCCACGTACCCTCGTAGACCGTAAGCGAGCGTTAACTGCTTAGCGGTTGATGTAGTCGTACGTCTTCACGATATGACCGATCAAGTACCGAACGCACGACACCTCCGAGTTCTGCACACGTTCAGCTCGATGACGTCCCACGAACTCCGATCCAGCAGAGCTTTGCGGGAGAGTTCCGTCAGCACGACGGCGTGATGACGGTGTTGATGATGCTACCGACACAGGGCTTCGCCTAAGCACCGCTGCGACCGAGGTGGAATATGGTGGAGGGGGGCACCGCACACGACTAAGAGATCAATGATCAATTGTTGTGTCTAGAGGTGCCCCCTGCCCCTGTATATAAAGGAGAGAGGGAGAGGCCGGCCCTAGAGGGGACGCGCCAAGTGTGGGGAGTCCTACTAGGACTCTCAAGTCCTAGTAGGATTCCCCTTTCCTTTCCGGAGTAGGAGAGAAGGAAAGAGGGGGAGAGGGAGAAGGAAAAGGGGGCTGCACCCCTTGTCCAATTCGGACCAGAGGGGGCGCGCGCGCCTCCTTCCTTTTGGCCTCTCTCCTCTATTCACGTATGGCCCAATAAGGCCCAATACTTCTCCCGGTGAATTCCCGTAACTCCCTTGTACTCCGAAAATACCCGAATCTCTTGGAACCTTTCTGATGTTCGAATATAGTCGTCCAATATATCGATCTTTACGTCTCGACCATTTCGAGACTCCTCGTCATGTCCCCGATCTCATCCGGGACTCCGAACTACCTTCGGTACATCAAAACAGATAAACTCATAATACAAATCGTCACAGAACTTTAAGCGTGCAGACCCTACGGGTTCGAGAACTATGTAGACATGACCGAGACACGTCTCCGGTCAATAACCAATAGCGGAACCTGGATGCTCATATTGGCTCCCACATATTCTACGAAGATCTTTATCGGTCAAACCGCATAACAACATACGTTGTTCCCTTTGTCATCGGTATGTTACTTGCCCGAGATTCGATCGTCGGTATCTCAATACCTAGTTCAATCTCGTTACCGGCAAGTCTCTTTACTCGTTCCGTAATTTATCATCCCGAACTCATTAGTTACAATGCTTGCAAGGCTTATAGTGATGTGCATTAACGAGTGGCCCAGAGATACCTCTCTGACAATCGGAGTGACAAATCCTAATCTCGAAATACGCCAACCCAACAAGTACCTTCGGAGACACCTGTAGAGCCCCTTTATAATCACCCAGTTACGTTGTGACGTTTGGTGGCACACAAAGTGTTCCTCCAGTAAACGGGAGTTGCATAATCTCATAGTCATAGGGACATGTATAAGTCATGAAGAAAGAAATAGCAACATACTAAACGATCAAGTGCTAAGCTAACGGAATGGATCAAGTCAATCACGTCATTCTCCTAATGATGTGACCCCGTTAATCAAATGACAACTCATCTCTATGATTAGGAAATTTAACCATCTTTGTTTAACGAGCTAGTCAAGTAGAGGCATACTAGTGACACTATGTTTGTCTATGTATTCATCCATGTATTATGTTTCCGGTTAATACAATTCTAGCATGAATAATAAACATTTATCATGAAATAAGGAAATAAATAATAACTTTATTATTGCCTCTTGGGCATATTTCCTTCAAAATTTACTTATTCGCTGCATCTGGTCACTCGCCGACGACACCGTGTGGAAAATATTCTGTAGAGCTTAGGCTTAGGTGCACCTCCTTATCTAGTCACCCATCTCTACATCGCGATTCGTGCAAGAACTTTTCTCTTTTTTGTTTATTCCAAATAAAACAACATATGAACTTCAAACTTTGCAGCACAACAAATCATTCTAACTAGAATGTGCGACAAAACTTTCAGATTTTTTCGTGCATCATAAGTACTAAAAATAACATTTTTGAATAAAGAAAATCTCATTTTGTATATTTATGTTGATCAAAAGAATCTGTAAGTTTTTTCTCTCATTGTAGTAAGAATGTTTTACTATCTTGCAAAGTTTGAAGTTTATATGTTGTTTTGTTTGGAAGCAACAAAAAAGGAAAAAAATTCACGCAGTAAATTAGTTGTCTAGCACGGATCTCAAAGTTATACTAGATGGTATGGATAGGAGGTGTCATGAGTGTAAGCTCTAAAGATCACGTCCCCAGACCCGGCCGCTCGCGGGAACAACTTCCTCTTTGCTTCACCGTGAGCCTGGACGCTCGCCGTGACCAGCAACTTCTCGGCCACGCTGCTGCACCCCTTCCCGGCGCCTCGGCCAGCCTACCCATGCTGCCCTCTTTCTGCTTTGGATTCATCGTCCGCGACATGGCGTGGGATCGGTCGCCGCACGGCGTCATGATCGGCATTTCCTCCATGCTGCCCTCTTTCTGCTTTGAATTCATCGTCCGCGACATGGCGTGGGATCGGTCGCCGCACGGCGTCATGATCGGCATTTCCTCCATGCTGCCCTCTTTCTGCTTTGAATTCATCGTCCGCGACATGGCGTGGGATCGGTCGCCGCACGGCGTCATGATCGGCATTTCCTATTTAGCGCTGCAGGCGTCCGTTACAGTGCAATTTGCAAACGGGCGCCTGCAGCAGTCCAAGCTGGACGGCCCACTCTAGTTTTGCGGAAACGTTAAAAAGTGAGAGAACTGGGAATCGAACCCACGCCGGACTCGTTACGATTGCTGTGCTCCAACCACTACGACATCGCGCTTGTTGTGTGCTAAGTTAAGTCACTCTTTCTTTTTATTTTGTTTCTTCTGGTTCGCGAATTCTTGACGGTTTTATTCGTTTTCCCCTTTTTTTTCTTTTTTTATTGCGTGATTTTTTAAAAGAATGTCATGTTTTTTAAATCGTTGTACCTTTTCAGATTACATGAACTTTATTCAAATTCGATGAACTTTTTCTGATTTCGATGAACTTTTTTCAGATTACATGAACTTTTTTCAAATTCGATGAATAATTTTCTTAAAATTGATGAACATTTTCCAGATTACATGAACTTTTTTCAAATTCGACGAACTTTTTCTGAATTCGATGAACTTTTTTTAAAATTTGATGAACTTTTTTCATATTACATGAACTTTTTTCAAACTTGATGAACTTTTTTCAGATTACATGAACTTTTATAAATTCGATGAACTTTTTCTAAATGCGATGAACTTTTTTCAAATTCGATGAACTTTTTTCAAATTCGATGAACTTTTTTCAAAACCGATGAACTTTTTTCGAATCTAATGAACTTTTTTTTAATTCGATGAACCTTTTTTCGAATCTGATAAACTTTTCTTCGAATTTGGTGAACTTTTTTCAAATTCAATGAACTTTTTTTAAAAAATCGATGAACCTTTTTCATTTTTTTGAACTTTGCTTAAAATTTGATGAACTTTTTTCGAATTTACGTTTTCTTTTTGAGATAATTTATATTGAGTATATATTAATGTTTTACTGCACAAAAAGGTTAACTAGAACTGTTTTCTTGTAGAAGACAACAAAGTTAGTTTGTTCTGGTGGTTAGTGTGGTGTACTCGCAACAAAGCGATCCAGAGTTCGAATCCCCAGCTATCCTCAGGTTTTATTGCCTTTTTACTTCAAAAGCAAACGAGTGCATGCGCGCGTTGGGCCGGCCCATGCCAGCGACGCTGCAGGCGCCAGCTCGTTACGGGCGCCTGCAGCCCTGACTAGGGGGAGGTCCTATGCGCCGCATCATGCGTCAAAATGCTGGGCGTTCGCCCAGGAGACAGTGCGAGTGGGCCGGCCCATCGAGCTTTACGGCGAGACGAAAAAAAGGTAGAAAATGCAGCGACGGAGCGAAGCCAGGATTCGAACACGAGACCACCAGGATAGCTGCGAACGCCCAGCTATCCTCAGGTTTTATTGCTTTTTTACTTCAAAAAGCAAACGAGTGCATGCGCGCGTTGGGCCGGCCCATGCCAGCGACGCTGCAGACTAGGGGGAGGTCCTATGCGCCGCATCATGCGTCAAAATGCTGGGCGTTCGCACTGGAGACAGCGCGAGTGGGCCGGCCCATCGAGCTTTACCGCGAGACGAAAAAACGGAGAAAATGCAGCGACGGAGCGAAGCCAGGATTCGAACACGAGACAACCAGGTTGTCATCGCGACAGCACAGCCACTCGACCACAATGTTTTGACGTTTTAAACGCAGCGCACCAAGAGAACTAGTTTTAGCGTAGAACTGGTCGCGAACTGGAATTTGCAGTGATTGTTTTTTTAAGCGTACTTCTTTAAAGTGTATACTTTGAAAATGTATGAATATTTTTTGAATTTATAAACAATTTTCGGCAAAAGGAACATTTTTTCAATACATATACAAATTATGAAATTCTGAACAAATTTTGAAACTTCGAATATTTTCTAATTTTTGTACAAATAATTAAAAAAGGAAAATTTCATGAAATTTGAACAAAAATTTATAACTATGAACATTTTTAGAATCTATTAACAAAAAGTGCAAAAATGGAACTTTTCATCAAATTCTGAACAAAAAATTGCAACCACAAACTTTCAAAAATTTCAGACCAGAGTTTGGGATCATGAACATTTTTTGAATTTTCAACAAATTTTACCAGAACGTGAAATTTTTGAGAAATTTGTGAACAAATTTTTTAAAATAGTAACAATTTTGGAATTCCTATACATTTTTGAATTCGTGAACAATTTATAACAGGAAGATTTTTTTTCAAATTCCTGCACATTTTTCGAAACGTGAACATTTTTAAAATTATGAACAAATTTTGTTAAGAGGAACATTTTTTTGAAAATCTGAACAAAATTTGAATTTGTTAACAATTTATAACAGGAAGATTTTGTGAAATTCCTGCACATTGATTGAAACGTGAACATTTTTTAAAATTCTGAACAAATTTTGTTAAGAGGAATATTTTTGGAAATCTGAACAAACTTTGAATTTGTGAACAATTTATAACAGGATTTTCTTTGAAATTCCTGCACATTTTTTGAAACATGATTTTTTTTAAATTCTGAACAAATTTTGTTAGGAGGAATATTTTTTGAAAATCTGAACAAAATTTGATTTCTGAACAATTTATAACAGGAAGATTTTTTTGAAATTCCTGCACATTTTTAGAAACGTGATATTTTTTAAAATTCTGAACAAATTTTTTTAGGAGGAATATTTTTGAAAATCTGAACAAAACTTGAATTTGTGAACAATTTATAACAGGATTTTTTTCGAAATTCCTGCACATTTTTTGAAATATGAACATTTTTTTAATTCTGAACAAATTTTGTTAAGAGGAACACTTTTTTAAGAATAAAATTTGAAATTTTCGAAAAAATAAACAAAAAGGAAGAAAGAAACAGAAAAGATAAAAACGAAAACGAAAATAAATTAAGAAACAGAAAGAAAAAACGAAATGAAAACCAGCCACAAAAAGCAACAGGAAAAAAGAAAACCAATTAAGGGAACCTTCTAGAAGGTTCCTAAAACAGGAGAAAACCGTTGCTAGGCTAACCGCTAACGGACCGGCCCAGATCGCGTCGCTCCCTGCTGAATCCTGTGCGAACCCTCGACATCTTGACGCAATATGCGGCATATAGGATTTTCCCTGACTAGGAGCTCCCGTCATGGTCGAGCGGTCGGCGCCGGCGACCAGGGAGCGGTGGCGGACCTAGCCCACTGGGCCAGTGTGGGCCAGCAGTGTACTGTACATGTATACTTTTTTTTTCTCCTATGGTATAAATGTTGTTTTCAAATCTCAGGGTTGGCCTACCCTATACCTCCGCCACTGGCAGGGAGTACCTGTGCGCCTTCTTCTGCCGGCCGAGCGACGGGTCGTGGAGCCCGGTGGAGTGCTCGGAGCTGGACCAGGTCAGCAGCATCACCTACTGTGACAGCCACGGCGTGTTCTACCTCTTCGACGGGAAGACCCGCAAGACGGTCAGCCTGGACAGCGAGACCTTCGCCGTGGCCACCGTGATCCAGCCGCCGGAGATGCTCGTCCGGAGCACCTGCGCAGGGGAGCCCCTTGGGACCGGCGCAAAGTCGAGTCCACGCTCGTCGTGTCGTCCGCCGATTTCCTCGTGATCGTCAGGACGCATCTCCTGCACCCGGCGAATCGGTCGGCTCGAGGGAGCTCTTCAAGGCCTTCCGCTGGGACCGCCGCCGCCGGAACCCCACGGGGTGGGCCGAGGTCGACGACATCGGCGACCGTGCCGTGTTCGTGGACGGCTTCCGCGGCTTGTGCGTCGAGGCCAACGGGGTCAACGGGGTAGGGAGGAACTGCATGTACGTGGCGAGCTCGTACCAGGACAGGAGTTTTTTTTTTAGGGTAGGACGGGAGTTACACCAAGGGAAGGTACGCCGTCTCCGTGCTCGACCTCGCCGGCCTCACCTCCGAGCGTCTCTCCCTCGGGAACTTGGGCGACTGCCGGTGCCGTCCATTCTGGCATTGGCCATCCTGGTGCATGCCCAATCTGCACTGATCCAAATGCACAACGCACGCACATTGAGGTTGCAGAAAATAGAAGCTGTTGGTTCGGATCCGTATTTGGATGATAGAAATGATCGAATATTAAGTGGTACTACTAACATGTTCATGTTTGCTAGTATCTGAGGAACCCAAGATTAAGCTAAGGTTGTGCCTTGCAGGAACGCAAATAAGCGTTATGTGAGCCATGACAGGAAAGAACAAGTAACATTAAGGATGTCCAAAAAAAACATCCTACCAGGTTTTGATTGTGGTTAGATAAAAGGGACAATTACATTCGAGCCCCTAGTTGTGTCACACTCGTTTGATTTTCCCTAAATTCTAAAAACCCTCATTTCTGTCCAAGCTCTTTCCCTCCTCTTATGTTTTTGCCCATTGACCGTTTGACCGTCACTTTAAAAACTTCATAGCAGTTCATACTAACTCAGAAAATTACAAATAGGAAATCAAAATGTTTGAAAGAAAAACATCACTATATGTGCATGTCATTTGTATTCATGAAAATAGTGTTGGAAAGTCCGCATCTTAGTTTGACCTCATATGACGTCAGCATGAATAGTAAAGTCCGAAAATATTGAAAACAAATTCAAAAAATTCTAATTTTTTTTTGGTAGCAAACATTGACAAATGTTTTGAGTGATTGCCAAATTTCATCAGGGAATCATATTCGTGGAAGTCATAGCGAACAAACAGAATTGATGCTCCAAAACAAAAGCATTTTAGAGTGCTGATTTTTTTTGCCTTCCACGAATGTCATTCCCTGATGAAACTTTATAAGAGCTCAAACCATTCGTTAATGTTTGCCACAAAAAATAATTCAGAATATTTTTGCAATTTTTATCAATTTTTTTGGATTTTTCTGTTCATGCTGAGGTCATATGAGCTCTAACTGAGATGGAGACTTTCCAGCACTTTTGTCATGAATGCAAATGACATGCACATATAGGTGTTGTTTTTCTGAACATTTTGATACCTTATTTACATTTTTCTGAGTTAGTATCAATTTGTTATGAAGTTTTCAAAGTGACGGTCAAACGGTCGAAGGGCAAAAATATAAGAGGAGCAAACGAGCTTGGACAAAAACGAGGGTTTTTTGAATCTAGGGGCAAATTAAACGGGTGTGACACAACTAGGGGCTCAAATGTAATTGTCCCTAGATAAAACTCCCCCAGTGCGTTTCACACAAACCGTGAGTCTTTGGCTCTTATTCAGTCTTTAGCTAACACTAATAGGGCATATCCATGGCTGTCCATTAAATTGGATACTCATAATGTCCACGGACACGTCCGAGCGCGTCTGCAAACAATGCTAATGGAGTTGGCCATCCAACCCTATACATCAAACATGTGCCTCTTTTCTTAAAAAAGAAATCAAGAAAAGACTAATAATCTAATGTAGATCATGCAACCTCACTTTAAATCATTGATCTATAGCGATCAAGTACACATTTAAATTCAGAATAAAAGCTTCAGCAAGTTTTTGAAATTCATTGATTCCAAATTCAAACATACTCCTGAAAAGTGGCCTTCATATCATACTTTCTTCGCTCCTTGAGCTTGACCTTCTTCATTGCCACATGTTCTCCCAGTTGGACCGCCACCTGAGCTCCATCCAACAATGAATCAATATGAAAGGCTTGCCCTCCGTCCTATAGTACATCGTCACAACGCATCCGAGCTATACAATGACATGATCATCAAGTTGCAACAACGAGTGAATCAATGAATTGAACAACACCTAAAAGAACAAGAAGCAGAACTTACGATCTCCATGATTGATGCGCCCGTGGCGACCTTGTCTCCACTTTTGCAATCGCCTTTGCAAAAGGTGTACCAACGAAGTAGCGACTTCACATTGCGATTATGTATCACATCCAAATTGTATGGCTCGGAGTGCAGTACTCATGAAACCAAGAATACACATGTTGCCTAAATGCCACTTGCACAACTCTTTCAAAAGACAAAACAAAGACTATCAAAATCTGCTTTTAAGTGACTCTTGAGTTCATTATTTAAGCTCTCACTTAGTTGTGTACTCTGTGTTCCCAAGGTGAAAGCATCCATTGTAAAACATTCATGCAACTTCTCTTTTACCTTATGGATGCTATCAAGACCAGTCGGATTTTCTATTTTAGTTCGCATGGTGTCAAAAGCTTCCTTGTCCTAGTATGCAAGAATATGTGGTTCATCTTCCTCCTCCTCCCCTTCAACTTTCTCCTACATCCCGTGAGAAGATATATGTTCGACTACATTCTGCATTATGTGAAAGTGCATAGACCATGTGTGCCATAAGAAATACATCGTCAGTCGCTGTTTTGATGCTACTCGTTGTCTTGTTTCAAACAAGCTTGAGTTTGCTCAATTCGGAGCTCATTTGCAGAAGTTATGGCAGTTCTGGTTTTCCTTGGAGTATTCTTTGTTTTCGCGGTAGTGGCTTAAGGCTGGCGCCAGCGGTAGTACCGCTGAAGCACTCAAGCGGTAGTACCGCTCCCAGAGCGGTAGTACCGCTTGGGAGTTTCGGCCGTAATACCGCGATGGTTCCGGCTACTACCGCCTCGATTCGAGACCGTTGTTTTTAAATGTCGGGTTTTACGGTACTAAGTGCGGTAGTAGTGGCGGTAGTACCGCTCAAGCGGTAGTACCGTGCCTACTCCCATGGTAGGACCGCTCTGGGGCTGTGGCCTTGACCTCCTCGTCGGTGGCAGCGATGCAGCTGGGTGAGAGCGGTAGTACCGCCCTCGGTAGTAATGCCGCCACGACCAGCGGTAGTACCGCTTCTGTCTTGAGGATGTTCGGTGGGAGTAACGGTTGGATTTTCCCCTCCTATAAAGGGGTCTTCTTCCCATTGAACCTTATCCTTTGAGCTCGTGTTCTTCCCCATTGTTGACCTTCTTGAGCTTGCTAACTCTCAATCCCTCCAATGATTCTTGCTAGTTCTTGAGGGAAAAGAGAGAGGAGATCTAGATCCACGTTTTCACCAATCACTTTCTGCTCTAAGTGAGGGGAACCCCGAGGATCTAGATCTTGTAGTTCTTGGTGTTCTCCTTCTTGTTCTTCCTCTCATTTTCTTCCCTAGCATTAGTTGCTTTGGTGGGATTTGAGAGAGAAGGACTTGGGCACTCCGTGTGCCCTTGCCATTGCATTTGGTGCATCGGTTTGAGTTCTCCATGGTGATACGTGGAACTTACAAGTTGAGAAGCTTATTACTCTTGGGTGCTTGGTGCCCTTGAGCTTGTTCCTCTTGGGTGCTTGGGCGCCCTAGGCAGTTGGTGGTGTTCGGAGCTCAATCATTGTGGTGTAAAGCTCCGGCAAGCGTCGGGGTCTCCAATTAGGTTGTGGAGATCGCCCGAGCAACTTGACGGGTTCGGTGACCGCCCCAAGGGTTGCCAAAGTGTCTGGGTTCGGTGACCGCCCCAAGGGTTGCCATTTATGCAGGTTCGGTGACCGCCCTCAAGGGTCCCTTAGTGGAATCACGGCATCTTGCATTGTGCGAGGCGTGAGGAGATTACGGTGGCCCTAGTGGCTTCTTGGGGAGCATTGTGCCTCCACACCGCTCCAAACGGAGATTAGCATCCGCAAGGGTGTGCGCCGGGATACATCGTCGTCTCCAGCGTGCCTCGGTTATCTCTTACCCGAGCCCTTTACTTATGCACTTTACTTTGTGATAGCCATATTGTTCTTTGTCATATATCTTGCTATCACATAGTTGCTTATCTTGCTTAGCATAAGTTGTTGGTGCACATAGGTGAGCCTAGTTGTTGTAGGTTTTGTGCTTGACAAATTAACCGCTAGGTTTATTCCGCATTTGTTCAAGCCTAAACCGTAATTATTTTAAAGCGCCTATTCACCCCCCCCCCCTCTAGGTGACATCCTCGATCTTTCAATTGTTGCATCAACCCAAAATATTTGTTCTTCATTGTCCAACGGTATGGCAATTGGAACAATGGGTTTTTGGGACTGTATCATGAAAGTTGTTCAACATATTCTCAGCTTCACCATACAGTAGTTGACTTTGGCTCTTAGTACGCTGGTGATTTATGTGATCCCTATGTGTATAGCCAAGAAGAGATGGTCCACCAACTCAACGACTAGCACACTCTACCCAAATCATCTGCAATTCCGATCTCAAAAGCATGAATTTCACATATCTTTCATTGTGATGGCATAAGGTGGCATGTTTCTTGCAACTGCACAATGTGACTATGCTACAAAACATGATCAGTTACTTCATAGTTCCCTGCTTCTCTATTTATTGTGAGACACATAAGAGCTAGAAAATTAATTCTAATCTCAGCTCGAGGTTCCTTAAAATGTTTATATCTTTTGTCTCTTCCCCGATGATCTTCTTTGCGACAAACAAAACTGCTGGATGTGATCTTACGATCAGACTTACTTGGGTTGAGGTATCTCTTTCTAGTACTAACTACCAAATCCAACTTTGTTCCCATAATAAACCCAAAATTTCTATAGATCATCATTTGTGCCAAATTTCATGCCCATTTGTGCTATCCAGCTTGGCAGAACATTCAATCTGTATAAATCATGACACTCAACTTTCATTAGCACACTGATCACAAAGAATGTTATTTTTTAAAGGAGGTTCAAACCCCCGGCCTCTGCATAATTGTGACGCACACAACCATGTTTATTAAAGTTGATGCAAGGGAACGAGGTCAAAATCATCAACAGAAGGAGTACGAACATACAAACTATGCTAGAACCACTACAAGATATCAATGCAACACCTATGACTAAGTCGGCTTCTTCCACAACAACGCCTTTAAGAAGGAATAAGCATCCTCAGGCCGCCGTCATCCCATTTGGTCAAAGATGGACAAGAAAAGAATTTTTATCATGTATGCTGAGACCAGACATTGAATGGCATACTCAAACAGTATATGACGCCTTTATCAAGGTAACAATGCACTTTTATCGTTGCTGAGCCCAACTAACAAAGGCCATAATATGAGCTTTCACTCCAAATATGAAGCAGTGTTTCAATCACAAACCTGATGGAGGATCTTCTAAAAGTCACAACAACTAGTCCTCTATCAGGCTGAATTGGGACTAGCAGACAAATGGGATGTAGCACTATTTGAGACCTAAGACCGTTACCACAACCATCAGGGGTCGTCCATGCCGCGACACGGAGCTGGCCGCTGCCACTCCACGCCATCGTTAGCTGACCGACAACATCCACCACGTCTCGCGGTCATAACCCTGAGGCCTTCCGTGTGAACAAAGGCGGATGCAGCACTATTTGATGCTGATGAGAAACGCGAGCGCACCCCATCCCCACCAACTAAAAGGCCAAGGTATAACGAAGAAGAAAAAAAATTGAAGAAACCGAGGAAGAAATAAAAAGCAAAAGAAAAGAGAAAAAAATAAAGAAAGCAAACAAAAACCCGACCCGCAAACAGCGAAAACCGGATAAAAAAACAGGCCCAAACTGTGAAGAAACAAATAAAAACACGCATAGAGAAAATAACGACATGCTGCTATAGTGATGGGTTGGCCCACACACTGCACTTCACACGAGGGTAGCTACCATCTCGCTATAAGCGTGCTTTTCCTATTCTGCGCTTATAAAGTCGGTTACTTCGCTAACTGTAGGCAGCGCACATCCCTGCTTCGAAATATCGCGATGAATGGGTGGCCCATATAATGCGAGAGACAAACACTCGGTGATCAGAGATCAGTTCACTGACTTGACATGGACCGGCTAACGACAACTGTTTTATCAGATGTCCGGTTTTGGGAAGCTTATGACCAGTTTTTTGTTTGGTCCCTTTTTATTTTAACTTTTTTTAATTTTTCAAATTTGTGATTTTTTTTCAGAAATCATGAGTAGTTTTGAAATTCTTGAGCCTTTTCCAACTCTGCCAAAAAAATCATGAACTTTTTTGAAATTTGTGAATAATTTTAATAATTTGTGAGCATTTCTTTAGTTTTTTGTTTTTTTAATTGTTCAACATTTTTAAAATATATGAATAATTTTTAATTTTATGAACTTTTTCCTAATTCTTGAAATTTTTTCAAATTCATTAAAAAATTCAAATTCGCGAATATTTTTTTAGAAATTCATGAACACTAATGTTTTAAATTCTTAAATATTTTCCAAATTCACGAACAATTTTCGAATTAACGACCATTTATTTTAACTGCACAAACTTTTTTCAAGTTTTGTATATTTATAAAATCAAAATTTGTTTTCAAATCTGTGAACTTTTTCAAAGCTACAAACATTTTTTTAAATGCACGAACTTTCCGAGCCAACCAAGCCTGAAATCGCGATCGAGCGAACGAAGGAAGGAACCGCGACTTGGAGCGAAGCACGTTGCTTGCTGGGCCGGCCCACGCCAGAGTGCGTGTAAGCGCGAGTTTACCAGCGGCCGCGTCAAGCGCTGTATAGGAGGTCTCCGTCAGATCCTAAAAAAAAGAAAGAGGTCTCCGTCAGACGAGCCGCGTCCCCCATAGAAATCTCGCCGCCCCTCCCCTCCGCCGCCGCCGCCGCCTTTCATCCTGCTCGGTGGGTCTTAGCTAGAGGTAAAATTTGGAATTGGAGGCATACGGGATCTGATTCCGCTGCTGCAGGTAAGAACTTGCAACAACTTTCTACTGAGATTAATCCAGATACCTTTGGTTTCAACAACTTCTAGATGTGTAACTCGTATCTCTTGATAATCAGGATATATACTCGACTGCTGCCTAGTAGCTCGCCCGGTTAATTTGGCGAGGACCATGAATCGTGAGTTTGCCAACGTGATAGTGCGCGATTACGGCTGTAAATTTTACTCGCTGCTCCGGGTCAACCTCAAGCAGCATCTCTTCCACCGGTCAGCAGCAGCCGCGGAAAAGGCGAGTAACAAGAGGGGATTGCCGTCGGCGATCCCGAGCTTGGGGCCTCTGCCCGAGCACAAGATCAACTTCTCGACGCCGCCAAAGATGGAGGGCGCAACGGACTTGCACTTCTTCTCCCTGCTGAAGGGGCAGGCAGAGGGCCGTGTCATGTTCGCCCCCACTTGCGGCAATTCCGTGATGTACGACATTGACATGGACGCCGTCGTTGCCATGCCCGACACTAACTTCTGCAAAGAGAGGGACTCAATCTCCTTGTCCACGACCAGGCCTGGGAGCCAAGACGACGACGAACAGCACTATGTCTTGAGCAAAGAACCGAACAATGTCTTGTTTGAGGTCTTGGAGTACGGGAGGAACGGCTCCGCCAGGGGTCCATCTGCTGGGACTGAACGGAGGTGGCACTGGCAACATCTGCCCTCGCCCCCGATGCTTGGGCCGTACCTGCATGACCTCCAAAGGAGAGCGGTCTTCCACCCCTCCGCGGCGGCGGTGGTCGATGAGACCACTTTGTGTGTGTCGTCTGCGGACGGCGGAGCCTATGCCTTTGACACGGTGAAAGGTGAGTGGAGGCGGGCTGGAAGCTGGGCGCTGCCCTTCCATGGCGCGGCGGAGTACGTCCCTGAACTCGGCCTCTGGTTTGGCGTCAATGCTGCCGCCGGCAACACCCACCACTGTCTGGGTGCCTTCGACCTGTCTTCCTGGCCACCCGTGGAGCACCGCAGCTGGAACTATCTTGATCCGCTGTCCGACAAGTGGTTGACATGGCAGAGGCACCTACTCAACCTTGGCTCAGGCAAGTTCTGCATCGCCACCAGCTTTCAAAATATCGAGTGGCGCACACCATGTAATTCAGCAGGCTACCCTTTACACGGGCTAGATGATGAGATGGTGGTCAATGACCTTACCATCTTGACGGGCGTCGAGGTTGTGCGCTGTGGCGACGGGCTCAAGATGATCAACCACAAGTCTAAACGCCTTGAAGGCATTGAAATCCACTGCGTGCTCTGAGCCAAAACTCTTCTGTTTCTTCGGGACTAGATGTGTGTGGGGTTCATTTCTTCTCGGATCGTAACAAAATTATATCCTATGGTCATGAACAAAACTTCGCAGGATGGGCATCTGTCCTTGTATATAAGATTCTCTATTCGGATCTTAAATGACTGAATCAAAATTATCGAACTTTTTTTTGCCTGTGTGCAGCTGGCATTTTACTCATTTACTGTGAATTTTGGGCCCTTGTGCTGACTGATACGTAGATATATACATTGAAGCCGGGGGTCTGAGCAGGGCTCGGTTCAGTTCTACGATTCAGGTAAGGGCTTTGAGCAGGGCTCAGTTCAGTTCTATGATTCAAAGATTCAAGTAAAAATTACTATCACTTATGCTTCATACACCCTCCTTTAAGCGGAACTCAATTCAACAAAATTATACATTGAACATCTGCTTCTATATTGCTTTGGCTGAAAGAGATTTTCATTTTACATAGATGCATTGCTTGGTGATACCATTAGTTCTATTTATATACGACCCATGGAACCTGCGTCAGGACAACATGGCTGGGCTTCTTTCTAATGACCGCAGCATGATCCGCACGCCACTGGCAGGAGAGCCTCCAGTTGTTAAACTACAGTCACACCCTCATCAGTGCCAATGGTGACGTCGGGGCATTCACCTCGACAGACAATCTGAACTCTGAAGCAATGTCCCTTGAATCACTTCCAGGATCGACATTTCATATCTAGGATTCCTAATTTCCCCCAGGTTACGAACTACGCCGTTTCATGTCTTGCAAGTCTGCTAATCAAATCGACCACTATTTTCCAAGCAATCGCAATTCCTGTGCCTACCGTTACACACATGTAATTTTAATCCTATCTGCCAAGCCCCATAAATACAACAGTCACCTCTACCAAATACCAATATGGGAGCAAGGTGAGTTCTCAGCTCAAACACACAGGATATATATTAGTCACATTTTACCCGCAGCTGTGCCGACCATCCTTACATCAGCAATGTTAATACTTTTTTTTGAACCACACATCGCCCCTTTTCATTAATAAATAACGGAAATACATCAGTGCAAGCTTCAGTCCATCGCACCATCATGCTCATTCCAAATCCTATAGGTGTCTTGTATGATATTGCACTCAGCAAGAGGCCCTGCGCATGTAAATTGTCTGCAGAATGAAGACTACAGTGTCCTGGGATTCCTGTAAATTATCACTATGGGCATATAAATTATGTGAACACTGTATTATCGCTCCAGAACCAACAGCCCATACACGTATAGTAGAGGGTATTATAATTAGCTAAAACAGGTAATGAACAAAAAAACAGTTCTATAAAATGCCGATACGCGCATGCTGAACAATGTATAGATACTACAAAATACTAAACAAGAACGATCAGAGTCAAGGACCAAAGTTACCACCAGATGGATTCATAGCAGCGGCCTCATAACACGATGAAAACATGAAGGGCTTGTTCGGTTGAGGTGGATTCGAAGGGGATTGAGGGGAATTAATCCCTGCAAGCCAAAATCCCTGCAAATCCCTCCAATCCACCTGGGGTTGGGATTAACCGAACAAAGCCGGAAGTGGAAGAACCAGCGAAATAAACTCACCAAATAACAAGCGCATCAAAAAAGGATAATTAACACTCACTCGGTCCGGGTTTATTGAGCCCCCTGTACTATAGTGTCAAATTTTGAGCATAAATAGTTAAGTAATAAAATATAAACTAGTTTAAGTCACGATACTCTTCGAAGAAGCAAGCATACCAAAACAGTTCACTGCCACAAAGAATGGCGGGTGTGGTCTGCTAGGGCCAAGGCGGGCGCGCATTCTCCACTCGAGATAAAGGTAGAAGGAGAAACAACGGAGAAATCCTCAAGATGAAGTTTTACTAGTTGGCTCAAGCGCAGAGGTAAAAAATTACTAAAAACATATGCTAGAATTTAAGCAGATAGCATGACCAACAATTTTAATTTCTAAATTTTACCAAAAAAACAATATTTCATAAAGAAAGATGCACAGCATGCATGATGTTTTCATTTCTTCTTGCAGCCATCAATTGCCTATTTCAACCATGGAGATAAAAGGTAAGCAAATATTTTCATTCACATCTGAGAAGAAAAAACATGGAAGGATCCATCCAATAACAGTGAAACATAGATAAGTTTTCCTCAGAGCACACAGTGGATTCTATTGTCCTCCAAGCTGTAACATTCAGACTTGTGCTTGATGATCTGGAAACCATTGACATTGCGCACCACCTCCACGCCGGTCAAGACAGTAAGCTCATTGACTGCACCATGAAGTGGTGTGCACGAGGTGTGCCTCAAGAGATTTCGAAAGCTGGTGGCGATGCAGAACTTGCCTGAGCCCATGTTTAGCAGGTGCCTCTGCCGCGGCAACCACTCATCGGGCAGGACGCTGAGATAGTTCCAGGAGTGCCGCACCACCGGTCGCCTGGAGGAATCGAAGTCAAAAGCACGCAGGCAATGGTTGGGTTTGCCAATGACATCGTCGAGGCCAAACCAGAGGTCAAACTCAGGGACATACTCCGCCGCACCGTGGATGGGCAGCACCCAGCTGCCAGCCTGCCTCCACTCGCGCGTTGCCGTGTCAAAGAAGGCGCAGGCTCCAGCATCCACAGATGAGACACATATTGTGGCGGCATCCAACACAGCCGCTGCAGAGGGAGGACAAACTTTGCTGTTGCTGCCAGGCAGGCACGGCCAAAACAGTGGCGGGCAGGGTAGAGGTCGCCAGTACCAAGATGAGTCGTTCAGATCAGTTGTCCTGGTATAGTTCAAGACCTCGAACAAGGCATTGTCCTCTCCTTTTCCTATGACATAGAGCTCGTGGTTGTCCTGGCCATAGCTCCGCCGAGTGATGGACAGGGCGATTGAGTCACTCTGCTTACAGAAGTTGGCTTGTGGCATGCCAAAGACGAAGTCCGTGCTAGTGTCATACATCATCGTGTGGACGTTAGGGCTGACGAACATGACAGAGCCCTCCCCCTGCCCTCTCAGCAGGGAGAAGAAATGCCTGGTAGTTAAGTCGGCCATGTTAGGCAGTGATGAGAAGTTGATGTTCGTCTTGGGCAGACTCTGCTTGGGGCTCCCTTTCAACATGGTGGATAACCATCCCTTCTTATTCGCTTCTGCCTTTTCGGCAGCTTCTGTTGAAGGGTAGAAGAGATGCTCCATGAGGTTGATCCGGCGCAGGGAATAAACTCCCTTGGGGTAATTGTGTACTATCATATTCGCAAACTGACGATTCATCATCCTCGAGAATTTAACACACCCAATAGTTGAATATCGTGGCTATCAAAAGGAAAAAGTTAGTACAGTAGCATTAACACTTGTCGAAAACTAAAACATCATGATTACTCTAAATAGAAAGATCAAAGGGTCTGTCTAGTTACTGCAAATCTAAGTGACTCAATCAACATAAAAAGGAAAAGCAAAAGAAAAAGGAAAATACCTGCATGAATCTCCGAGTAAAATCAATGACATAGGACTTACACTTTGATGTGCAATACTTAGGGCACATCTATCGTGCTCTAGCAAAACCGAAGATCAAGGGTGTGTTTGGTTGAAGAATGTGAGCGATACATATAAATTTTGTCAAATTATATGTCCATCTAGTATCATATTTTATCTTTTGTAGCTAACTAACATTTTCGTGCTACTTCTCTCTTCCAGAACAAAGATAAAAGGGGGAAATATATCAATGTGCCTATTGCTAACTTTGATTAGATGGAGTTCATATTTCAGGATAAGCATGCTACCGGAGAGTTCACGGTCCTTCAAACACCCTATGACCGTGTTCATGCCCGTGACAAGGATTTTATTGGTGATACCGAGAAGAAAATATGAGTGATTTTAAGGTTGATCCTGCAACACATTATGATTCAGATTGTGTTCCTGACGACACCACTAATGAATGCTCGTCTTCGAAGCGTCCTAGAGGTGGCAAACGTGATAAAGGTAAGTGGGTGAAGTGTGATGAGAGCGCAGCTCAAGACATGACGCGGTCTCTGCGTGATATGTCGGATACTATGCGTTCCACACACGTACCAACCCAAATGAGAATTTATCCAAAATAATTGATGACATTGAAGAATACCCTCTCTTCATCCGACTTGCGCTAGAGACATCTGTGGCCACCAATGAACAAGTGGCTTCCATGTTGAAGGGGAGACCGATGGCTGCTATTCAAGAGTTTGGGTGTTGGATCGGTGATAACTTTCCTGAATACGTTCCCGTTCCTCCTGCTGTGTGATTCATTTCACTGCAAACTTTCAGGATTATTTTGTATGTCTTCCGGCATCGTCTCCTAGGGAGATAATGACCATGCCTCCTCATGCAGGCATGTAATGATGTCACAGAGTTATTCATTCCTGAACAATAAGCTTTTTACTCAGGTTCTTTATCAGTCAGTGTGTTAAATTAATCATCATAAAGCTGCGCTGAATTTTTGCATGACTATTTACAACTTGATCTGCTTATAGCTATTTCTCTGTTTCACTGTTTTTTCAAGGTATTGTAGTGATGATGCACTTGTTATAAGCTACTTACTAGTATTTGGATCCTATCAAGACGGGCTAGCTTGCCCTCAACACAGCCAAACGGTTAGCTGCTGGCTCTTGCCAGCAACGGCGTTGAACCAAACGCGCAGCTAAGGCAAAGATAGCCCAGCCGAGCTAAGCTAGCTCAGCTATAGGCAAGCTGGGCAATACAACCAAACGCACCCCAATGGTTTGGCCAGAAGGACAAGAATCGAAAGCTCATACCTGCTGCACCACTAAAATCAAATCTAATTCTGTGTGCCACCCGTTCAACTCTCACATCTAGGGCCGGCCGTCGTCGGTACGCGAATTAATTCTACAAGCGTTTCCCTGCGCGCCGTAGGAGCTGTGAGCCACGGGCGCAGATCGTATGCAGACGAAAGGTTAGGCCAGGAGAGGTTCGGATGAATACCTGGCGGAGGAGGGGAGGAGGGGGGGGGGGGGGGGGGGGGGTGAGGCAAGATTTCGAAGCGATAACTGCCGAACATCAGCACACGACTGTTCCCCCCATGGGTCGAACGATTTTTAGTTCGCTCAGAAAGCCCCACCCAGCGCGAACTGTATGTAAACCCAGCCGTGATCGTGCCCAGTTGGGCCACACCCAGTTTTCCTGTGACACGCATCTCCATCGTATTGTCATCGCCTTATACGTCAAAGAGGGCTAATTTTTTTAAATAATACATTTTTTTATTAATGTACAGAAATAATACATGGTTTAGATATATTTCACAAAAAATACGGCGTCATCTTCTCTAAAGAACAAGGACTGGAAGCCCTTGTTCAGCCGACTGTCCAGTCATCTTCAGGGAGGACGACTGGACACTAATCATCTATCAGTAAGACGATTAGTTCCAGTCGTCCTGCCCGAAGATGACGCCGTATTATTTGTGAAACATATCTAAACCATGTATTATTTCTGTAAATTAATAAAAAAAATATATTATTTAAAAAATAGCTCAAACAGGTGATTCGAGATATTCAGAGTGGGAGCCGAAGAAACAACAGAGCAATAATTAGCAAGATTAACTTACAGCATCTTTACTTGATTGTACTTTTTTCTTTTGAAAGTCGTGTTGTCAATGTCGAAGCACATAGTCTAGTCAAGTTCTCACTGTCGTTAGGTCTGGAATGTCACGTTTGGTTTGGCCAATCCCATGATCCAAACTCAATCCCATATATTTGTGGTGTTTGATGAATAAAGCCTGGTTTTACCCTTAAAAAAACCTAACTTCGCGAATCAACCTGTGGTTGAGTTGGTTAGGTGGACAGTGGTATCCCCAACCCACCAGGTTTCAAATCCTGGTGCTCGCATTATTCCTGGATTTATTTCAGGATTTCCGGCGATGCGCTTTCAGTGGGAGGAGACGCTCCCGTCGACGAGGCGCCTACGGTGACTTCATAAATCTCAAGATGATATGCCGGCTCAGTCTCTCGGAGGTGCTCATAGGGGTAGGGTCTGCGTGTGTACGTTCATAGAGGTGAGTGTATGCGCGTGTATATGAGCGCTTGTGTCTGTACTGATGCTCAAAAAAAAAACCTAACTTCAAAACACCTAAAAAACATATAAAAACATTCTTTTCTAAAGAAAAAGCTAAAAACATATAAAAAAGGTTACCATCGACAAAATGATGAACTTGCCATGGTTGCGTTAAATAGTTACCGTCCATGGCCTAGTTTAGAAATTCTGATGTCATAAAATCATGGCAAAATCTACACATTTCTTGTGTTCTAAATCATGGAAAATTTAGAGAAATACTTTCTATTTGGTCACATGGAAATGTAGCATTTTGTCCTTCAAAAGCTAGGCAAAATCTGGAAAAATATTTATGGTGTGACAAGGCAGATCGTAGAAAAAACTCATGGCAAGTTTAGATAAAAATGTCGCATGGAAAATTTGGACAACTAAATTGCCTTAATCATGGAAATTTAAGAGAAAAAAATATTGTGACAAGGCAGGTCTAGGGTTTTTGTTATACAAAACATGGCAAGCTTTTTGCTAAAATATGCAATTGTCACATGGCAAATTTAAAATTGTACATCATGGCAAACTATATTGTTTGTATCTAATTCTGAAAAAATCATGGACATGGCAACTTTTGAAATAATTGTTTCTACACATCATGGCAACTTTAGAAAAAGAATTGTCTAACGCATGGCAATTTTAGAAAGAAAAAAATGTTTGTGAAGCAAATTATGATTGTTTTAATATTACATACTTAAAAATGTAATTTTTCCATGCCTTATGAACAATAAAAGAAAGTGTATTCTAACATGTGGCAATTTTAGAAAAATGTTTGCAAAGGTCACACGTCAAATTATGATTTTTTTTTAATACTGCCATACTTTTAGAAAATGAATTTGCCTTGTTGTATGAACACGAACAAGCTGGGAGGGGTATTTTGTACCTAAGTTTGCCATATCCGACACCAAAATAAAGTAGCCATGATGTTTGAAACTAAGTTGCCATTCATCAAAATCTAGATTTGCCATGCATGAGAAATTAAGTTTGCCACAACTTTAAACAAATAAAAGGTAGATATTTACTTAAGTTGATGTCCATGAAAACCTATATTTGCCATGCATGGCAAACTAAAGTGGACATCACCTATATATACAAAAAGAAGAAGTTCCCATGATGTTTGTACCTATAAGTTGTTGTCCATGAAACCCTATATTCACTTGGAGCAACGAGAGGGTAAACCCAACCCTATGCAAGCTGGACTCCTTCTTCTGCAACGCAGAGTGGGACACTACATTCAACTCCCATATTTTGAATGCTCTCTCCTCCTCACTCTCCGACCACTGCCTGCTCTTGCTTGCCGATGATAAGGGACATGAAGGCCTCGGGTTTTCAAATTCAAAAACTTCTGGTTTCCATGCCCGGTTTCAACGAGGTGGTTCAAAAGGCGTGGAGCGAAAGAGTCGACCACACTGAGCCATACCAAATTCTCTACCACAAGCTCAAAAAGACGGCACTTCGCCTTTTCGAGTGGAGTAGGGGCCTTTTCTCTAAGGCAAAAATCCACCTCCAAGCCGCCCTTTTGGTGATTCTCCGCCTTGACATTGCCCAAGAGGGTAGGGTCCTGTCCGATGATGAGCGTGAGCTACGGACTAGGCTCAAGAGGCGGGTCATTGCATTGTCTGTGCTTGAAAGGTCTCGTAAGAAGTAATGTGCCAGAATCTCCAACCTTAGGGAGGGGGACGCAAATACTAAATTCTTCCACCGCCGAGTCAATGCTAGAAGGAGGAAAAACCACATCCATAGAATCAAGAATGAGCAAGGATGGGTCACCGAGCATGTGGCTAAGGAGAAAGTAATTCATGATCATTTTTCCAACATCATGAAGAAGGGCCCCTTAAGCCGCAAAGATTTCAACTGAGATGAGCTAAATTTGGAACCCGTCGACCTCCATGACCTTGACTGTGCTATGACCGAGGATGAGGTCCTCGAAGCGATCAACGATTTGCCTTGTGACAAGGCCCCGGGTCCGGATGGCTTCACAAGCCTTTTTTTCAAGAGGTGTTGGAACATTGTCAAGGCCGACCTCATGCGGGTCATAAACCATTTTGACTCCCTTCACACGTCAAACCTCCAGTGGCTCAATTCCGCCAACGTGGTGCTTTTGCCTAAGAAAGATGGGGCGGAGGGAATTGCCGATTATAGGCCCATTAGCCTACTCCACGCGATCGCGAAGATTATTGCGAAGGTGCTCTCCTTAAGGCTTGGCCTCCACATGTCAAAGCTCATTTCCAATGCCCAAAGCGTCTTCATCAAAACAAGAAGCATCCACGACAACTTTTTGTATGTTCGTAACCTCGCTCGGCGCCTGCACAAGAGCAAGACCCCTTCACTTCTCTTCAAGCTTGACATCCGCAAGGCCTTCGACACCGTGAAGTGGGAGTACTTGCTCGACCTTCTCCAACGGCGAGGATTCCCTAGCAAGTTTAGGGACTGGATCGCAGCCCTTCTTAGCTCCTCCTCCTCGAGGATCATCCTCAATGGTATTGCCGGCGACCCAATTAAGCATGGACAGGGCCTTGACAAGGGACCCCGTATCCCCGCTGCTTTTCGTCATCGCCATTGACCCACTCCAAAGAATTCTCGAGGTGGCTACAAGAAAGGGGCTCCTCCACAAAATCAGGGGTAGGGGAGCCATGATGAGGACCTCCCTCTATGCAGACGATGCGGCCGTCTTCTTGGCTCCGATCAAAAGGGACGTCGACAACCTTGCAAACATTTTGAGGGGCTTCGGTGAGGTCACGGGTCTGTGTACTAACTTCAACAAGAGCTCTTTTGTGCCCATCCGATGCAACCACCTCGATTTGGGACGTTTGACTCAGAGGTTGCCGGCTGCTAGGGCTTCCTTCCCTCTACGATACTTGGGGCTCCCTCTCTCAGTTTGGCAACTAAAGTTGGTGGATCTTCAATTTCTAGTGGACAAGGCCGCAAACAAGCTAACAACTTATGAGGGCAAAAACATCACCACCATCGGACGGACGACTCTTGTCAAGTCCGTGATCACCTCCCAAGTGGTCTACCCCGTCACACCGCTAGTTATTCCGCCAACCATCTTGCTCAAAGTCAACAAACTTGAGAGAGCTTTCCTTTGGTCCGGTCCGGACAAGACAACGGGAGCAAAATGCAAGGTCAATTGGGATATTGTTTGCCGGCCACTTCAATATGGGGGACTTGGGGTTCTCAACACCAACAAGTTTACACGTGCCCTCCGGTTGCTATGGCCGTGGTATGAATGGAAGGAGCCCACCAAGATGTGGGTGGGGATGGGAAACCCGTGCGACGAGGAGGACCTAAGCTTTTTCTATGCTTCCACTACTATCACCATTGGCAATGGTGCGAAGACCCCTTTTTGGGACTCACCGTGGCTTCATGGGCGCAAGCCAAAATACATTGCCCCGCTCATTTACAAAGCGTCAAAGAGAAAGAATTGGAAGGTTCAGGAGGCCCTCTCACACAATGCATGGATCCTCAAGATCAAACCGCCCACCATCATCTCCGTGGAGCTCATCACGCAGTTCTCACTCTTTGGGCGCTTTTGCATGAGGTCCATCTTGATGATCTCACCGAGGATGACATTGTCTGGAAGCATACGGCTAGTGGAATCTACTCGGCGGCATCCGCATACAAGGCACAATTCTTAGGGATGGTTCTTACACCCCTGGACAAAATGGTTTGGAGGGGTTGCCCCCCCAAAGTCAAGTTCTTCGCTTGGTTGGCGCTACAAGACAGAATTTGGACTGCCGATCATTTGGCAAAACGTGGGTGGCCCAAGCTGTGGTCTCTGCCCACTGCATGAGAGTGCAGGACTGTGGGCCTCACCTCTTCTACAAATGCCGCTACACACGAAGGCTTTGGTCTTTGATCATTGACAAATACCATATTCTCGGTCTTCACACCAACGGTTGGCCCCTGTTCACTCAGTTGAGGCTTGGTGGGCAAGTACCTGCGATAACGCCACTCCAAACCGCCAAGCTAAGGCGTCCCTCACCATGCTTGTTTCGTGGACTGTCTGGAACGAGCGAAACGCAAGGGTCTTCAAGCACAAGAGCGCTCCTCCAACTATTTTGCTTGCCTCCATAGAGACCGAGGCCAACCTTTGGGTCATCGCCGGTGCCAAAAAATTAGGGTCCATTATTTTGCGAGAGTGATGCCATGCCGTGTATTGAATGACTTGTAATAAACTCTATTCTCTTTTATTTAATGGATGAGGCAAAGCTTTTGCCTCCGTTTCAAAAAAATATATTTGCCCTTCATGACAAACTAAAGTTGTCATCATACAGAAAAAAGAAGTAGCCACGATGTTTGCACCTAAATAAGTTGCCATCCACTAAAACCTAGACTTGCCAAGTTTTTTTAAGGAAAAGCCCAAGACTATCTACATACTATTACACCTGGCTTGATCACACCTCACTAGTTCCACTTGCTGAGAGGGGACTTTGTCTGTCAGTAGCATGTCTCCATTGTCCCATGCATGGGCAGCCAAAGCATGAGCAACCCTATTGCAGGTTCTAGCCGTTATTATTACCTTAGAGTCGAGGAAAGCAGCTCTGTTCTCCTATATATCGGTGACAATTTGCTGAAGCGACAAAATGTTCAAGGCACTAGCCTCCGGTCGCTTCGCTAGTGTGGCGCAGTCGGTTTCAATAAGCACTCTGCCTCTGAACTTTGTTTTCAACGCCGACAAGCCGGCCACAACTGCCAGGGCTTCAGCTTCAACATGATCTGTGCAGGGACCAACTTGCATGCACCCCGATAAGGCCACGGTCCCTGTCAAATCTCTCAACACCCAGCCAGTTGTGCATGTACCCTCCTCTTGTTTGAATGAAGCATCAGTATTCAATTTCCACGGGCCATTTCCAGGGGGCTCCTAGTGATTTGGTTTTGTGATTTGCTCATCCCCCGGTACTGGTTCCTGTAACAGGGTATCTTTACCATGCCTGCACTCCTTCACTCATGTGCAGTGCATGTGCCTCAATTCTTATCTCTACTCTTATAAAAAATCAAGTTGATGATGATGGTGTGTCTGCCATCTTAAAATATAG
Organism: Aegilops bicornis; assembly: GCA_021605145.1. Lineage (NCBI taxonomy): Eukaryota > Viridiplantae > Streptophyta > Magnoliopsida > Poales > Poaceae > Aegilops > Aegilops bicornis. The sequence continues at coordinate 529,747,402 of CM038673.1, forward strand.
ACCGTCCGATCTACATTTGACGGATAGAAAGAAAATTTGGCAATTTTGTAAAAAGATACCCGCACCTCTCTCCACATTTGCAGGTAAGGCCTTCCCTCGTTTATCTTTATCTTCCACAACTTTATTGTTGAGCAATTAAAAAAGAAAGCCTCTGAATAATCTGGCATGATGGCCGTTGCCGGCGTCGTCCATCCCCATGCCACACTCCGACACTCCGACCACCAATCACCACCACGCCCCATTCCTCCTCACCTTATCTCTCCTTTTTCTCGAGATATCATTCGTTTTTACACATGAGATTACTCCCGCATGGGTCAATCACAACAGGTGTTCTATGAAAAAAAACATCTTAATGTTTCGTGGGCATCTTGCTAGTTCATACTTAATTAGGAGATCCACCAAGACCGAAATTGATGCTTTTCCTCCCTGATGTACACAATTATTCCAAGGTGGCAAGCTCGCCAGATCAGCAAGAGGATCCGAACCCTCGTAATCTCATCGCATGCGCCTAACAAAACAAGGAGCCAATAATTTCCTGTGTAGCGGAAACTGTTCTCTCACGGGAGGTGCCAGACTTTGCGAATTTCGGACCTAAGTGTTCTTGCTTTGGTACAAGCAATTACCGCATGATACTCATTCTCATCCTCTACCCCACGAATGGAGCATCTGGCCATCTTCTCCAGGGTTCTATGCATTTTGTTTTGTTTTGTCGCAAGTGACTCCGTGGCGATCCTCCACCCTGCGACCTTAACCTTTTGAGGGACATTTGACCTCCAAATACTCCTTTCATCAGCTGCGCATGAGGAGCTGGACGCCGGGGGGTTATCGCTTTGTGTGCCGATAAGCACTTTTCACCGAGGAAATTCCTGACCCCTCCGCATGCCATGCAATGCAGTCCTCTGCTTTTCTAGTAGTGAGTTTTATTCTGCAAATTTCATTCGCGTCAAAGGCTGGAACCATTTGGTTAATCAACTCAACATTCCATTCATTCCTATCAATGTGAATGAGCCGGTTCACCCAGCGTAATCTAGAGCGCCTGGTGACCTTTGCCGCCTTAAGCCATGTTTGCCTCGGTATCCAATTATCCCTCTCAATGCGGATTTTCCTCCCATCACCTACTCTCCAAATGAGACCCTCCTTCAACAGCTCAAGTCTGAATTCAATACCCCTCCAAGCCGGGGAAGCATGCGATGCAAACACGGTGTCAAGGATATCACGGTTAGGGATATACTTGGACTTGAGCACTCTGGCACACAGGTCGGGCATTCTTTCAACGCGGTTGTATCAGCTCGATATATCAATGGCATGAAATGTTCTTTATCGAAAAAACAGAAGTTTCAGTAATGCAAACACACTTTTCCGCAAGTAGAGAACAAAAGCAAATGATGCGATGTAGAACCATGAGATTTTACTTTTCTTACAGAGCAAACATTTACAAAATTCCAAGTCCAGTACATCAAAACGGTCAAAATCCCATTGCCACCACTACTTAATTAAATTTCATCCTTGTTAAGGTCACCCTGGTTTGTTTCATACCTCAGAATCTGCATGCTCTCTACATGCTCTGAAACAACTAAGAATGTCAGCCAGACACCTAACAAACAAGGATACACAGAATTACAAAGAAAGAGTAATCATAAGGAACAAGAGATACCTTTTGGAATAAAACTCATAATGATATCCTATCTTCAATATGAGTTTGGCATCAATCTTGTTCTGGGAAATGTCTCTGGCACCATCAATACTAAGGGTGCGTTTGGATGCGCTCTGGTTGGCCTGGCCCTACCAGATCATGGGCATGCCAAATATTGACATACTATCCAGCCACCCTCGTCTCACCCTTAAGTTGGCGAAAAACTAAACTGCAGGCGCGCATGCAGCCTTGGCGTACCAAGAAATTGGTTACCAACCAAACAGGCCGCCTGCGTTCGCTCAACGCACAATTTTCAGCGTGGCGTCCAAAGGATCCAATCAAAACAGCCTCGAAGATGACCCTAGTGTTACCACATGCCTACAAAAACAAAAGCACAACCTTAAATAACATGATGCAACCCGTTTAAAAAAATTGAATGCAAGGACTGAGCCACCTGTATGTTGGTTGTGCAATATACAGATCAAACCTGAAAGGGCAACAGTTGAACTGGTCGTGTCCAGTCGCTAGCTTGCCGGTACACAAGCAGCGGCCGTGTCCAGTCGCGAGCCAATCAGCGTCGTGCAGGCAAAGACACGAGCGTTGCCATCGTGCAGACATGAGGAGGCGGCCTCCACGTCCACGTGTGACTCGACCATCGCCAGTTTGTCGGGCAATTTTAATACAATAGTAATCTGAACTTTGATAATTGGTTTAAGATAATTGCCAATTAACAATACTGCACGACGAGCTGAATTAGGCCACATATCTTCCACAGCTCTTGGAGAAAAATGACTTCCAGAATTTTATCCAAGTCCAAGTAGAGAAGGGCCAATGCATGCCCTCTCTTAACAATGGTGTACAAACACGGTCTCTAAATTTGATTTAATGGCGCTCTATAGAAGATAACCTTTTCTTGTTGCAGCTTGTATGCTTAACATATAGGAATTCAGCTATAGAAGCCCAACTGTAGAAAGATAAAACCATAGAGTTAGTAACTCGTAGCTGAATAAGAAAGAATCTCACTGGAAATTGTTTTACTGTCTTAAATCTGGCCATTGTTTGTCAAGAAACTGTTTTGATGGTTGAGGCTTCACATGCGTTTTTAATCAGCGGATCATCTTTTTTCTTCGTGAGAGTGATACTTGTTTTATGAATATATTTAGTTCACAGGACAATGCTTTTGCTCCTCGCAATAGAGGCGAGGTATTATCAAAACAAATCACACGCATTTCCAACCTTTAACTAAGCACGACAGGCTGAATTGGGTCACCTTCATTTCCGCAATTCCAGAAGCATCCAAGTGCTCAGCTTGATCATAAGTGCCATTGTTATCAATCTGCCTGCATTTCGTACGATTGCAACAAAACTTTCAGCAATGTCTGGTTGGAGAGATAGAATGGGGCAAATTTAATCCAGCTCACCTCTTAATTAGAAATGGTGAAATAGAATGATAGCACAAACAGTTAACAAGTACTCGCAAGCATAACAAAATCGACACCCCTGCTAATTCTCAGCTAGCTGATTTATAATTCAATAATCATAACATGCACAAATATCGTTTGACGTCAAGATTAGACAAACTAACACAGCATTACATAGATGGCATGAGTAGTAGCATTCTTTGGGATGATCTGCATATGCAACGGCTTCATACACGCAGGGGCGGAGACAGGGGGGTGCGAGCAGGGGTCAGACACCCCCCGTCGTCTCGCCCCCCCTGTGAAATCTCGTTAGGTATTAAGTACTTGTAATATATACGTATTGCAGCCTAATGTGCTAGTTTGGTGCTATATGGCCCAACGTTTCAGCCCAAAGGCCTGACATAGAAGAATCGTTAGGTTTTAGGCATCAGAAAAATAGGAACAGACAAGTATATCAGAAAAATAGTAGTCTGTAGTCAGTGTCCTTTTCATTGGCTTCGTGCGTTCCTGCGCCGCCACCTCACGGGTCTCACCGCCCCCTTTTTGCGAAAATTGAACACACTCTAGCAATCGAATCCATGGCTGGTCAGCTACTTCGCATATTGATCTTGGCACCATGCATTCATACCTCACCCTCAAGGTACGCCACAATCCAAAAGAAAACTACTAGATTTGTCAGACAGAACACAAAATATATATTGTAGTTCTTGCTGAATTAGTAGAATTGCATGTAAGATAATGGTTTTTTGCAAGGAAAGGTTTACTTTATTAATTAGATCAATAAGATTATAATTTAGAAATCAAATTTTACTATCAGTGATATTTGAGAGATTATCCATACAATGGAATAACAACAAAACCATCGCCGCTTCCAATATAGTTATTTCATATCTGACGAGATTATCCACATATCCGTTGATGTTACTCGTCGAGCTACATTTAAACAAATAGAAATGTATTTTTTATTACCAAACAATTGTTGCTATATATCCATTCATATCAGTGATACTTTTGACTACTTTTGAGACTATATCCCCTTGCAAAAAAAGAGAGGCCTTAATATCCTCTATCATTATACCCATCGCTCTCCTCATGTCCAAATCCTGGCTCCGCCCCTGCATACACGTGAGGACAAGCACGGGCAGCAGGGCATTTGCACCTTCGGGCGACAGGCGGAACGAGCTCCAGATGGCTGCCGGCGACCTGTCGACGGGAATGCCTGTGAGGACGAGCTCCGGGCAGCGGTGACCATAGGCATGAAGAGTACTCAGGTACTCGCGCAGCCACATGACTAACCGAGACCCTCTGCCGTTGCTCCTCCTACGCCGCCGCCCATAGCCGCACGACGAACCAAGCCCCTCTGCCGCTGCTCCTTCGCCGCCGCTGCTAGCCGGCTCCGCTATTGCTGCCGAAGAAAGCAGAGGAGCGCTATTGCTGCAGCTACTTGCCTTCCTCCGTCCTGCCGCTCCAGTGGCAGTAGCGGTTGCCCGTGGGGAAAAAGGGCGGGAGAGCTTGCTCATGTCGAAGCCGGCAGCGGCATCCTGGCTTACGGAGACCTGAGGGGCGCGATGGAGGCGCTGCGACCTTTGAGGCTTTGACTCATTGAGACTGATACGTCATTCTTCATTTTCTTGACTAGATAGCCTGTGTCAGCTCTTGCGGTTGCCTATAATTATTGAGTGCATTTACCAATAATTATCCAGTAGGTCTAGTGTATATCTAAAGTTTGCAAGGAAATTTGAAAAATACTAATGATAATGGGACAATATAGATGTTTTTTCAATTACATTGGGACAATATAGATCTACCACGCTCTAAAAACTCGAGTCCAAATTCCTTGCTCAACTTGATAAACAAATAAAACAAAATAGAATGTGAATAGTATCACATTGGAACCCACCACAGATTGGGTGGCTTTACCCTCAGCCCACCGGAGGTAAACCCTCATTTGAAATCCTATATGTGTAATCAAGGGATGCTATTCTTTTGATGGAGGCAAAATGTTTAGATTGATTTCGAGACGTCCATGATGAATTTATCAATTAACACATTTGCTCAACTTTGTGGAAGAAACCTGACACGAGCTAATCTAACCTTTTTGGATGAAACAAAAAACGAGCTGATCTCAAAATCTATTTATATAGATATGTAGGATCTAAAAGTTTTGTTAGAAATAATCCGAGGCATGTAGTCGATAATTCAAGGGCCAATTAATCACATGAGGCACCACACCAAGATTTGGTAACGAGGTTCTCCGAGCTCGTCTACATCCTAGGGCATGACTACGGGCACTCCTTCCCGTGTCACCGTCACAATACCGCATACCGGCCATCCGGACACCGGCACACGCTGCCGGCTTCACCTACGTGCATGTGCTAAAGATTTTTTTCTCAACATTCTTTTTTTCCAACAAGCATATAACATATTTCTTCACATGGAGTGACATTGTAATCCTCTGTTTTCTCTACCCTAAATGTAAAACACGTCGTTAACTAGTTTAGATGGTTAGATTTCTTGTGGTGAAACCAGCTCATCAAAGTCAAGTTTTGGTGCTTGTATTTTTTGAATTTATTTTAGGCTTTTCAGTGATGTTTTTTCGGTGGAGGGAGACTTACATGACAATGATGAATTTGAGATCACTGCGGAAGTTGCTTGAAAGCAAGTTCCTCCCCGTGTAGATTCAGATATTATACCGTGGATGCTCACGTTTGGGAAATGCATATGCTTGCCGTCTCACTGTGTGTTCATTTTGTCTAGTGTGCTGTCTGCATGGGTATACGGTATACCGTATAGGGTATGTCGGTTCACGGCTGAGTACGCTTTCTTTCTTCCAGGAGAAGAAAAGAAAGGCGATTGCCTCCTGCCGCCAGGGCGACTTCCTCCGTCGCCGTCCTCCGGTGGCTCCCCTCCGCTGACGACCTCGGTCGTCGGTGGTGAAGGGGGTCGCTGGATCCACACATGTGGATTGTTTTAGGCCTTAGTTTTTTAAAATTTTGGGTTGTTCATCGTTATGGTTTCGGCGATTGCGATGGCGGCGCTGACTAATAAATCTTCAGATCCTTTCCCAACGAGACGATCCGCTTTTAGGATGGATTTGGAAACCAGACTGTTCAAGCAAGGATGGTGCGGCAGCGGCGGCATCCTCGTGGTGGACCTGTGTCCTCGGGCTTCGCTGTTGCGACGACGTTTGCTCCAGAGCCGGCGTGGAGCTTGGGAGGTAGTCCAGGAGCGGATGCAGGTTGTGGTCTGCATTGACGGCATCTGGAAGATGGTGGATCTAGGTTCGTGGTTCGTGGCATGCAGGTATGGTTTTCTTCTCCAACGTCTTAGTTGGGCGAGGGTGCCAGACCTGGAGTTCGATGACGTGTCCGGGGTGTTGCCCCGGTCTGATTCGTTCAACGGCAATGGCTTCGCCTTTATTGGCGAGCCACCTTCGAGCTCGGGTGTGGAGGTGATCCGTCATTTTCTCCTTTGGTGACTGCTATGGTGGTGCCAGAGGCAGATGACGGGCGTTGGTATCAAGCTCAGAGGATTCTTTAGTCTTGTTTGTAATTTTACTTCTTGGCTGATGTTCTTGTGTGTAAAGGCTAGCGTTCTGCTGTCTTTTCAGTTTTGTCAGGTCGGGGTATGTACGTGACTTGTACTATGGTCGTTATGATATAAATGAGACACGTATTACGATGCAAAAAAATAACTCTGCAGCCCGTATTTTTGTACTATTTTTTTTTTGCATGGTCGTATGTTTGTACTATCTATCTTGTGAAAGCGTGCAAAACCGTATACGTACGAAGGAATCCATCACACAACGGACGCAGGGAGCAGTACGTACGCACCCTTGGATGCCGTGCCAGTCCGGGCCCAGGCCGCTCGTCGTCGTCCTCTCCGCCGCATCAGGAGCCGACGCGCCGACGCAGACCAGGGCGGCGGCGATAAGGATAACTACCGAGGCCCTGAACGGAGCGCCACGACGCGACGCGTCGGAAGCCATTGGAGCCACCTGGAGCTTCTAGCTTATCGGTCACGGGCACAAGGCACAGCACAAGTGCACGAGGGCCGGCTTCCTAGCCGCTCTGGGTGTGATCTGAGCGCGCGACTTGACACGATCGGATACCGCACGCCGCGTGCTTATATATAGCGTTGGCTGGCTAGCTAGCCGTAGCCGTGCACCGGCCTCCGCCCATGCCATGCCCGTGCGTGCGTGGAAAAAACCGGTCGGCGTCGAAGTCAGCAAGCACCACCCGGCCCGGCCCGTACGTGGAAAAGTTCGGTGGTGTGCCACCGCCAGCCAGCCAGAGCACGGGCCGGCCGGCACACCATGCCTCTACGTACTCAAAGACCAGAGCACGGCGAGCTGGGTCACCTAGGACGCGATCGTACGCACCGATGTGTAAATTACTCCCTCCGTCTCATAATATAAAGGAAGAAGTCCAATTTAAACCTTAATCTCGTAGGGGTTAGTTAAATCGGACCCGCAACTCTTAATCCCTGAAATTAGGACCCTAAACTAATAATTCCCAGTCTAAATCAAACCTTACAAGGAAACCCAAACAGGGATTGCGTACGTGGCAAGGGGATATCAGGATTACCCTAGAAAAAAAAGATCGGGATCGTGGGGGAGAGAACAGCAAAAAAAAGGGATCTGGGGGAGAGAGGGCGGTGCGCGTGTGTGCAAAGTGCACGGGTCGGCCCAGTGCGGCCCTCCAATCGACCTCGTCTCCGTCGCTAGTGTCCCCTGGCGTTAGACTACCTTACAGCGATTGCAATGGCGAGGGTCGGGTGATCGCTGCGGCAGTGACGATCGTGACGAGGCGAGGAAGGAAGAAGGCGAAGGTAACGTCCCCGAACTCCTCCTCCCCCGTTAGCAGTAATTTACTCATTGATTTCACAGCATTAGGGTTAGGGTTCATAGGGGCAGAATTGGGGATGTTCTTGCCGCTGAAAAGGTAGGTCTTTTGGTCAGATTTTGCAGTTGATTTGTGTTGGAAATAACATTATATTCATCTGTATTTTTTCCAGCTAAATCATGGACCCGGTAGACATATTGAACGTTCGATTTCACTTTGGTGGCGAGTTCATCCACATTGGTCCGAAGTTGGATTATGTGGGAGGAGATGAAGGTTTTTCAGAGATTGAGAGAGACAAACTATTACTACAGGAGGTGAAAGGCTTTGTGAAAGATCATGTAGAGTTGAAGGAATCCATGAAGTATTATTTTTCATATTCCTGGCAAAGAACTTCTCAATGGGTTGCTGTTTCTTAACAATGACAGTGTTTGTGTGAAGATGTCAGATTATATATGTGTGGGTGGAGTTGCAGATGTGTATGTGGAGTACCATGGGGACGAGGACAGCCATGACACTAGGAGTGGCAGTGATTTTGAGGAGGATGAACTTGTGCATTTGTCTGATTTAGAACCAGACCAGGTCATTAGTGCAGAACCGGCTGAAGATGAGCATGATGTGCTAGTGCTTGATGAAACTGGTGTGATCACACAAGTTTTGTCCAGCCCAGTGAAGCAACAAACAATTATTAGAAGGAGAAATGATGCTGCTCTTGACAGAGAAGACACCCATTCGGATTCAGATTCAGATTCCGACACTGAATACATGCCACATAGCGAGGACAGTGGAGAAGATTCTGAGGTTGTGCAACTAAGAAGACATGCCAGAAAGTTTAAGAAAAGAATGAGAGAGTCAAAAAGCTGGATTGGCATGGATTCAACAGGTCCTATTCCAATTGATCTTGTTGCAAACATGGAGGTACAGCTCGAGGGGGAGGAAGATGACTGGAATTATGACTCATCCGACGAGGACTACAGCTATGATGAAGATTCAGATGGGCGAGATAGTGAAGAGGAAGAGCAAGTACCCAAGATACAACAATGACCTTTGAAATACCACATTTCAGTTTGTCGATGGTGTTCAGAAGCAATCACCAACTTTGCAAAGCTTTGAGAAGATATGGAATAGTCACAAAAAGGAGTATTGAGTTTTTAAAATCAGAGTCAGATAGAGTGAGGGCCAAGTGTGGATGGCCTGGTTGTCCTTGGCTATTATATGCAGCAAAAAATTCAAGAACTTCAAGAATGCAAGTGGTTACCTTCAATGATGAACACCATTGTGCTCAGAATAGGCAAAACAAACTTGTGACTGCTAAAGTGATTGCACAAAGATATGAACACTTCATACTAGCTAACCCAATGTGGAAGATTGACAACATGAAAGCAACAGTTCTCCAAGATATGTTTGCCGATGTGTCAACTTCTAAGTGTAAGCATGCAAAAAAGCTTGTCATGGACAGATTGATGTGTGGTATGAAGAACGAATACACTCGAGTGTTTGATTACCAGTTGGAACTATTGAGGAGCAATCCTGGAAGCACTATTGCAGTATGTTTGGACCCAATAAACATGGATCAAAACATATTTCAGAGTTTTTATGTTTGCTTTAATGCAATGAAACTTGGTTTCAAAGCTGGTTCTGAGGAAAGTAATAGGGCTCGATGGCTGTTTCTTCAAAGGAGCAGTGATGGGGGAGCTTTTGTGTGCAATAGCAAGAGATGCCAACAACCAGATGTATCCAGTGGCTTGGGCTGTAGTTGAGAAGGAAACAAAAGAAAGTTGGAAGTGGTTTGTTGGGCTGCTTATCAAAGATCTGGATATCAACAACAATGGAGCCGGCTGGGTTGTTATTTCAGATCAGCAAAAGGGATTAATAAATGCAATGCAAGACTATCTTCCAAATGCAGAACACGGGATGTGTGCTAGGCACATATATGCGAACTGGGGAAAGAAACATAGATCTCATGAGTGGCAGAAAATTTTGGGCCATTGCAAAAGCTTCTAACAAGCAAGATTTCAACTATCGCAAAGCAAAACTTGCTCAAGAGACACCTGATGGAGTGAAGGACATTATGAGGACAGAGCCTATGCATTGGGCAAGGGCATTTTTTCAGCTAGGCTCAAATTGTGAGTCCGTCGACAATAATCTCTGTGAGTCATTCAATCACTCAATAGTAGATGCAAGGTTTTATCCAATAATTTCCATGCAAGAGAGAATCAGGAAGAAGATACTTGTTAGAGTGCAAGAACAAAGGGCAAAGAGTGAGAAGTGGAATGGGACAATATGTCCTGGCATTTTCAAGAAGTTGAAGGCAAGTATTGCAAGGACACAGTTTGTTGAAGTGCTTTGGAATGGCACAGATGGATTTGAAGTGAAGCACATCAATGGCAGAGAAAGACAATACACTGTAAATCTTGATAAATGGACATGCTCATGTGGATACTTCCAGTTGGCGGGTCTACCTTGCTGCCATGCAATTAGTGCCATCTACAAGTGTGGAAAAAAAGTAGATGATTTCATCCACCCTTGCTATTCAGTTGATGTGCAGAAAAAAATATATGACCACTGTTTGCAGCCTGTTGAGGGTGAGGAGATGTGGCCAGTTTCTCCAAATCCTAGGCCACAAGCACTGGATATGTGAAAATGTCGGGCAGGCCTTCTAACAATGACAGGAAGAGGGAAGAAACAGAGAAGCCGAAGGGTAAGAAAATGAGCAAACATGGAACTGTGATCAAGTGTTCGTTGTGTGGTAGCATTGGACACAATAAGGCTAGCTGCAAAAAGAATCCAGAGAGAGGAAAGAAAAAGAATGCACACCTAGTTAAGAGCAAGAAAGCAGAGGTATGTTTCCTGCATTTTAGATGAATATTAGAGAATTTAATTGATTTAGACGAACACTACAGAATTTAGATGAATCATATAGAAATTCAAATGAATATTTGTGTTCTTTTTGTATTTTACTTATTAGAGAATTTGATTGCTTGTATATGAATACTACAGAGTTCAGATGAATATTATAGAATTTCAAATAAATATTTGAGTTCATATTGTATTTTACTTATTTCTACAGCAAGCACAAGGTAGTACTACTCAAACTGTGGCCCCAGCTGCACCAACTTCTCAACCTGCTGCCCCAGCTACACCAAGAACTCATACTGCTGCCCAAGCTGCACCAAGAAGTTCTCAAGCTGCTGCCCCTACTGTAGCAAGAACTGCTCAAGCTGCAGCCCCATCAAACAAGTTCAAACCTCCAAGAAAAGATCTGCACCCTTTCAACCTGGAGCATCTTCAGTGCCTGGTGGAACATCTTCATCTTCACTGCTTGGAACAAATGCTTCTAGAACTGGAGCAAAAAGGGGCAGAGGAAGATCTGCATCTTCAGTGCCAAGTTATGCATATTTCACTTGCAGTGGCAACTACTAGTGCCAAAGTCATGTGTCCTGTGTCCTCAATATTTTTGATTATTTTGCAAGCACTGCCAAGTTTGGTTTAATGTCGCAAACATGTAATGTTTATGCACTGCCAGATGTTGCAGAATATTGCCATCTTTGGTGTAATCTCCCAGATTTATGAACTATGAATATCCAAGATTTCTGCAGTTTATATGTACCAAATGCCCCCAGATTTATTTCTGCAGTTTATATGTACCAAATGCCCCAGGTTTATTTCTACAGTTTATATATATGAAATGTCCCAGGTTTTGTTTCTACAGTTTATATGTACCAAATGTCCTAGATTTATTCCTTGCAATCTGTCCAACGTGTATGCTAAATATTTCTCCCGGTACTATAGTTTATTTCTGCAGTTTATATGTACCAAATGGTACCAAATATTCCTCCCAGATTTATGCCAAGTATTCGTCTCAGGTTTATACCAACTATTGTATGATTTTCTTCAGTTTATAACCCCACCGCTTTGTTGGGCCACCACTAATAAGAATCCCGGTCAAGCATTGCCACATCAGCGTTTTAGGCAGCAAACGGCTGTAAGGTTTGATTTAGACCGGGAATTGTTAGTTCAGGGTCCTAATTTCCGGGATTGGGAGTTGCAGGTTCGATTTATCTAACCCCTACAAGATTAAGGTTTAAATTAAACTTCTTCCTAATATAAAAACATTTTTGACACTATACTAATATAAAAAACGTTCCTATACTATGAAACGGAGGGAGTAATAAACATGCATTCGGTCGTCGAGATGTGCGGCCTTTTCCCTCGCACTCGTCCTTCCTTTCGCCCCCGATTTGGGTTCGGATCTACGGTGGTGTACGTTGCTTTCGCCCACTACGGTTGAGACAGAGCCGACAGCGTGCAGTGGCGATGCACTGACGGACGGGAGGTGCATGTGTTATCATTCATGCGTGATGATGTTGAGATCGTTGCAAAGGAAAGAGACGGCGGTTTTTGAGTGTGCGGCGTCAGCTAGCCCGCAGTCAAACTAGATGTATATACGCGTGGTACGTGTCATGTTTTTATTTGATGGTATAGAGTACATGCCCAGACGATCTCTTGATGCGAATGACATGACCTGATGCGCGCACTGCAAAGAGCAGAGGGATACAACAAACCGAGCACATGCATGCTAGCTTGCCGTTTCTTTGTTCAGATAGCAAAACGGCCCGGCATTGCAACGGGAGAAAAAAAATCATAATCTTCAATGATGATGACCATATTTTGCTGCATCACCGAGATGCACTATTACTCTTATTTTCGTGAAATCATGAATAATTTTTGAAAATCATGAACATTTTTCATATTCGTGAACATTTTTACAGATTTTTGAACATTTTATAAAATCATGAACATTTTATACTATTTGCAAACATTTTCTAGAATAGCCGAACATTTCTAGAATCGACGAACATTTTTTTGGAGATTGTTTGGTGGGACAGTTTTTGAAATTCACGAACATTTATTTGATTTAAGATTTTTTTTTGAAATGCATGATCATTTTTTGAATCGGCAAATATTTTATGAATCAATAAATTATTTTATATATAAATCAAGACCAGTTTTTGAATTTTTAGGATATTTTTCAATTCATGAACATTTTTTGAATTGCCAAAATATTATTCAATCTCATGAACATTTTTAATACACAAACTTAAAAAAAATCATGAACATGTTTTGATTTCCCAAACATTTGTTTTCAAATTTGTGAATATTTTTTAAATATACAAATATTTTTTAGAAATCACGAACATTTTCTGGATCCATATACATTTATAAATTATTAAACATTCTATTTAAAAATTATTTTTTTAATTTTTTGGAACTTTGCGAATGGCATGACCTGATGCGTGCACTACAAAGAGCAGAGGGATACAAAAAACCGAGCACTCGCATGCTAGCTTGCCATTTCTTTGTTCAGACACGCACGCACGCGCACGACAACGGAATAAAGGAGCATGTGCATTTTCTTAGGGGGGGGCTTTGTTTTTAGCATGAACGTTACCTCTATTATATTCATATAAAAGGCAGGGAGAGGGGGGGGGGGGGGGGTGTTTGGATGTACTTGTGGTTGCATAGAAACAGTCTCTCGGCTACGGTATGTAAGTAGTTTGGTAGTCTATACCATGTAGCTAAGTAATTCTGTGACTATTGTTTCAATGTCTACATGTGTGGTTTAGGATGAGATGGTGAGAATCATAACTGTTTGGTTTAGGATGAGCTCCCTCCTCATCCAGTCATCTAGCTGATTCAAGCATCCACCCACGGGGAGGTGTATGCCATTTTCTAGTGGAACATGGTCATTGATGTCTCTACACTTTTATTCTTGAAGATTTTATTGGGCCTTCAAACACAGAAGATTATAGGACAACAATAAATTTTTCTTAAGTGGATGGCTTAATGTTTATCAATCCGCGGGAGGCGCAGATTGAAAGTAGTCCCTCTAAAACAACCCTGCAAACAAATAAAAATATGCTCTTGTGTCCCCAGCACACCCAATATTCTCTTGTGTCCCCAGCACACCCAATATTCTCTTGTGTCTCCAGCACACCCGATACAATTGTCAGTTGTATAGATGCACTAGTTTGATAAAGAGATTAATAATTTGTGTGATAGATTGGTAGTTTGGGTGGTAACAATATTTTTGTATTTTTGGAATAAATAAGGGAGCAAGATAAACAGTAGCAAACATGAGTAAAACAGTATCTCAATTCTTGGAAATAAGGCTTAGGGCTCATACTTTGTCGGATCACGGGTTCTGGCAAAACCCTCAAGATTCGAACACTGGGGTGCGCACGAAGATTTCCTCCCTATCGATCCACGTCCTAACTGGCTAAGATCTCAAGAACGAACTAGACGAACTCACAACACAAGAGACACAAGATTTATACTGGTTCGGGCTACCCTTGTGGTGTAATACCCTACTCCAGTGTGGTGGTGATAGATTGCCTCTTGGGCTGATGATGAACAATACAAGGGAAAGAACAGCCTCCTGAGGTTGAGGTGTTCTTGTGCTTGGCGAACTCGTGTGTGTGTGGATTTGATCAGCTCAGGTTTACTTGCCCTCTACTGTGGTGGCTAGTCCTATTTATAGAGGCCCTGGTCCTCTTCCCAAATATTGAGCGGGAAGGGAGCCAACAACGATCAATTTGAAAGGGAACAACTAGTACAGCTTATGCTGACAAAAGTAGTCTTCGCCTGCAAAAGGCTCTAGTGGTGACGCCGTCTTCGGCTCCATGGTGACCTCCGTCTTGCCGTCCTTCTGGCCCTGGTCTCGCTTTCACCGATATGGAAACCTTTGCTTGATGCCTCGGTACTCCGCACCTGCGCTTGCCTCCTTAGCACCAAAGAGGAAACAAGGACGCTGCGCGCGCTGGCGCCCGCCTGGTGTCGATCGTCATGGCTCACATCACGAGAGCCTCGCGAGGTTTGCCTTGCCTTGATCTCTCCGCCCCTCGTGAGCCTGCCCGGCGAGGCAGCTCCTGAAGAGGTCTTGTGTCGTCCGCCTCGCGAGGGTCTTGAATGCCTTGTTGATAAAGATGGGTCGTACGGGCCTGCTTGCACAACCACGCCATGGGCCGCAGGCAGGCAAGTCTGGGGACCCCTTTCCCAGAACGCCGACAGTAGCCCCCAGGCCCAAGGCGCGCTCGGGCTTGGCTTCGAGGCAAAGCCAAAGGTCAAGCGCGGAGCGCCGCGGGCCCCAAAAGCCTGCGACCTCGGTTGACGCGTGGCGGTGGATTGGACGTGGGCGTCTTTGCTTCCCCACGCTGCCTCGGCAACTGCCTGACTTGACAAGTCCCTGCGACATGCAAGGAAAACCATCATTACCTGTGATCATGGAGGGCGCCGGTTGGCCTTCTCCTGCTATAAATGAGGGAGGGGGCGGAGCCTCCGTCCCCCACTTCTTCCTATTCCGCCTGCTTCTTCCTCTCTGCTCCACCACCGACTCCAATGGCGCCGTCGAAGAGGTTCTCCGCCACAGAGAAAGGAAAGGCCCCTCGCGAGGGGCCCGACTCCCCGGCCCCCAAGCACGGACGCGACCGTCCCCGTAAGCACACCTCGACTCCCGCCGTAGCCCCCCCGGCCCCACAGGGGCGCCGCTGCGCGTGGCAAGGGTCGCTCCAGCCGAGGGAGCCCTGTTGACGAAGGGAGGCGCGCCATGGTTGAGGGAGTCCTGGACTAAGGGGTCCTCGGGCGTCCGATGCTATCCTTGGGCCGGACTGTTGGGCTGCGAAGACATGAAGACCGAAGACCATACTCGTGTCCGGATTGGACTCTCCTTGGCATGGAAGGCAAGCTAGGCGGCCAACCATGAAGATTCCTTCTTATGTAACCGACTCCATGTAACCCTAGATCTCTTCGGTGTCTATATAAACCGGAGAGCATAGTCCGGATAGGACACATTCATTGCCATATACTCATAGGCTAGGCCTCTAGGGTTTAGCCATTACGATCTCGTGGTAGATCAACTCTTGTAATACTCATATTCATCAAGATCAATCAAGCAGGAAGTAGGGTATTACCTCATAGAGAGGGCCCGAACCTGGGTAAACATCGTGTCCCCCGTCTCCTGTTACCATTGATCCTAGACGCCTTGATTCGGGACCCCTACCCGAGATCCGCCGGTTTGACACCGACATTGGTGCTTTCACTGAGAGTTCCACTGTGCCGTCGTCAAAAGGTTTGATGGCCCCTTTGATCGTCGGTAATGGCACCGTTCAAGGAGAAACCTTCCTTCCCGGATAAACCTTTGTGTTTGGTGACTTCGTACTGCGGGCCAACTCGCTTGGCCATCTGGAGCAGGTCGATAGTCACGCCCTTGGCCATCAGGCCAGATCTGGAAGCTTGAACTGTGTCACGGATACTCGCGGAGACTAGATCTTCGATGGGTTCAAGACGGCGGCAATCGCTCCCCCTCTCTCTGATGAACATGACTTAAATCTGTCATCGGATCACACCCAGGAGATGGATCCTGTTGCTGCAACGACCTCAGAACCAAAGCAGATCGTGCCCTTCAAGGCCACAAAGTCCACGGCGTTGGAGCCGCACACGGACTCGACATCCTACAATATTTGCGTCAATGGAACTCCAGACTCATTTTCGGCTACACGTTCTAGGTCAGACGTGCCTGCGGACACCGAGCTGGATCGGTTATCGATTTTTGAATTTTGTGCCGCAGACTTCTTCCAGCACTCGCCTTTTGGTGACATACTAAATTCTTTAAAGAACTTATCCTTGGAGGAGGACTCACAGCCGAACTATGTTCGGGTCGAGCTAGAGATGTACGCCGAGGAATTTTGCTTCCCACCCGCCACCCACTTCATAGCCACTGTCGATGACTTAACCGACGTGCTTGACTATGGCTCCAAAGACATCGACGGTATGGACAATGATGCCGATATGGAGCAAGGCCAAGACCCGCCATTCACCGGACGCTGGACGGCTACCTCTTCGTACGACGTGTACATGGTTGATACACCCAAAGGATCTGGCGACGATAACGAAGAGCCAGATGCGAATAAAACCTCTGAGACGCAGTCCAAGAGCCGGCGCCCCAAACGCCGTTCTAAGCCTCGTCGCTCAAAGGACGGCAACACCGGCACCAGAGAGAATAGTACTCCAGGTGACGCCAAAAACAATGAAGACCCTACCGGAGCTACATCTGAACAGGAGCAACATGATAACAGGCAAGACAACCCCGACGAACATGCCATAGAAGACGACTCGGAGGACGACAATTAGCATCCACCTTCCGAGGAGACAAGCCTCGGCAACGAAGACTTCATCGTGCCCGAGGATCCTCTGGAGCAGGAGCGCTTTAAGCTTCAGCTCATAGCCACTGCAAGGAGCCTGAAAAAGAAACAGCAGCAGCTCCAAGCTGAACAAGATCTGCTCGTCGACAGGTGGACTGATGTCCTGACAGCCGAAGAATACGGCCTCAGGCGCCCAACAAAGAGCTACCCGAAACGCAGATTGCTGCCTCAATTCGACGAGGAAGCACCGGAGCATACATCTCCCTTGCGTAATGCAGAATGACCACAAGGTGGTCGGGACAGGGCAGCCGACCGGTGACCCCGCGGCCGGGATAAAGTGGCAACTCAAGCCGAACAACAGCCTGCCCCACCGCCTCGTAAAAATAGAGACGTGAGAGTTTGGGGTGACACATATGACCTTCGGCAGATCCTGGACGATAGAGCAGGACATACAAGATCGATCTACGGATCGCGGGGGCGTGCCTCGAGGCACGACGACGGCTACCTATTCAGACGTGATAAATCTAACCACGCCCGGGCCGAGTACCGCAGACGGACTCCATCAGAGCTACGCCATGACGCGGCCTGATATAGAGGCGCCGCACACCCTCTTTGCTTCACAGATGAAGTACTGGATCACGAATTCCCCGAGGGGTTCAAGCCTGTCAACATTGAATCATACGACGGCACAACCGATCCCACAGTATGGATCGAGGATTTCATTCTCCATATCCATATGGCTCGAGGAGATGACCTCCACGCCATTAAATACCTCCCACTAAAGCTCAAAGGGCCAGCTCGGCCTTTGGATTAACAACCTGCCGGAAAATTCTATCGGCAATGGGAGGACTTGGAAGAAGCCTTTCTGGACAACTTCCAGTGAACATATGTCCGGCCACCAGACGCCGATGACTTAAGCCACATAGTTCAACAACCTGGAGAATCAGCCAGAAAATTCTGGACTAGGTTCCTAACCAAAAAGAACCAGATCGTTGACTGTCCGGATGCCGAGGCCTTAGCAGCCTTCAAACACAGCATCCGTGACGAATGGCTAGCACGCCATCTCGGCCAAGAAAAGCCGAAGTCCATGGCAGCCCTCATGGCACTCATGACCCGCTTTTGGGCGGGCGAGGACAGTTGGCTGGCCCGTAGTAACAACACAGCCGGCGAGACAGGCCCCTCCGAGGCCAAGAATAGCACCAGCAAGCTCCGGCGCAATAGACACAAACGCCGAAGCAACGGCAACAACACCGATGACACCACGGTCAACGCCGGATTCACCGGCTCCAAGTCCGGCCAACGGAAGAAGCCCTACAAAAGGAACAATGAAGGACCTTCTAGCCTGGACCGCATGCTCGACCGTCCGTGGCAGATACACGGCACCCCGGATAAGCAAGCTAATCATACCAATAGAGATTGTTGGGTTTTCAAGCAGGCTGGCAAGTTAAATGCCGAAAACAAGGAAAAGGGATCACAAAGTGAGGATGACGATGAAGAGCCCCAACCGCCGAATACTGGGGGGCAGAAGAAATTTCCCCCTCAAGTCAAAACGGTGAACATGATATACACTACGCACATCCCCAAAAGGGAGCGTAAGCGAGCACTTAGGGACGTCTACGCGATAGAGCCAGTCGCCCCAAAATTCAATCTGTGGTCATCATTCCCCATCACTTTTGATCACCGGGATCACCCAACAAGTATCCGCCATGGCGGTTCAGCCGCACTAGTCTTCGAACCAATTATTGACGGGTTTCACCTAACACGAGTCCTGATGGATGGTGGTAGCAGCCTCAACCTGCTTTATCAGGACACAGTGCGGAAGACGGGCATTAACCCCTCGTGAATCAAACAAAAAAATACTACCTTTAAAGGAGTCATACCAGGCGTAGAGGCCCGCTGCAGGGCTCAATCACGCTGGAAGTGGTCTTTGGTTCTTCGAACAACTTCCGAAGTGAAGAGTTAATCTTTGATATCGTCCCCTTCCGCAGCGGCTATCATGCACCGCTCGGACAAACCGCGTTTGCTAGATTCAATGCAATGCCACACTATGCTTATCTCAAGCTCAAGATGCCCGGCCCACGAGGCGTCATAACAGTCAATGGCAATACGGAACGCTCCCTCCGAATAGAGGAGCACACCGCCGCCCTAGCAGCAGAAGTACAGAGCGGCCTTCTCAAGCAGCACCATAGTACGACTACCAAGCCCTCGGATGTCATTAAGAGATCCTGGACTACACTGCAACAGGATGGCGCGGCTCGTCAAGAGCTCGACTAGCAATTCGGCCTCCGTACCAGCCCCAACGAGGTAGTGGCATTCGTACCACGCGTACACAATTATGCACTCAAAATTCCTTGGACATCGACGGAGGCACAAGATAACCCGGGGTCTACAGTTCGGCCAGACAGACCTTGGACACACATTTTTTTACCTTTTTCTTGTTTCAGGTTCCTTCTTCCGCGGGCCTGATCGCAAGTCCTTTAGAAGGATTCGCGTACAACGGAGGCAAGCAGCACATGTGTGCAGGGTAACCTTTATACGTTCTTCTTAACAGTATTCATAGTTATTTTCCAGGACCCGCATGTTGCGCCCTAATAATTCCGGCATGTTAAATACCTCGGATACTTCTCACACCATCTGTACAAGATATGCCTTGACGTATCCACCCAGTTATAATAAAAATGGTTCGTGGCCCAGCTTCTGTGGTTTTTGCTTTTTGCTTCGTTTTATTTCGATTTGCTTATCTGCTGCATCGATCCTCTTTTGTGCGTTTCATATTCGCCAGGGGCTACTTATCGCCCCACAATACGTCAACAAAGTCCGAACACTTCTTATACATAATTTCGGCACCCCGAATTTAGCATTATATGCATTGGCTCCGAATCATGTCTTTGGTCAATAGTTGGGTTGCCCGGTTCATGTGCTTGCTATCCTACGTTCTGCTCTATCGGCTAGGGTAGTAAAGGGAGAATTACAATGATTGTACCCTGGCTTTGACCGGATGAGCACCTCAGTAGAGAAAGCCGAAAACTGACTGTCATGATACGGCGAGAGCCGGTCAGCTGTTCGAGGGTTACAAAATCGTTGGAGATTTTTTCCGCGTCATGCGAAGGATCGACACTTCCCGATCAGATGCTGACAGCACCCTGGCTTGGACCAGGGGCTGCACACTTGCTTAATTATAAAACTCCTATGGCTAAGTGAGGGCGTCCAAGCCGTACAGTCCGATTGTCTTGTTCGTTGCACTAAACAACTCCTCCAAAGGACCATATAATTGGATCAAGATTGCTTAGATTCCATCCCGAACACCTCCGTACTACCTACGTGAGGGCAGAAGCCGACGACTGGCCAACCCTCAGATTACAAATAACACGGTCGCATAGGAGGAGAAAATTTAAAGCATAATAAAATTATTTTACAAAAGCCGGCTTTGTTCCCATAATACAAGGCAAGTGCAACATCAATACATTCATTCAAATACAATGCCCTGCGAAAATTGCGCCGCCACAAGTCGAGACCCCGCTACGACATCCGCGAAATATCGCTCGGGTGTGCGGTGCTCCTTGCCCTCCTGCGGCCCGCTGGCAACTTCAACAGCGTTCATCTTCGCCCACCACATCTTGCAGCGAGCGAAGGCCATACGGGCACCTTCAATACAGGCGAAGCGCTTGATTACGTCCAGACGTGGACAGGCCTCCACCAGACGCTTCACGAGCCCAGTAGCTGCCGGGCATAGCTTGGCCGCCATAGCCGGATTGTCAAATCCTTCATGGCTAGTTCGGCCACAATGCAGCTCCACCAGCTGCTTCGGTGATCGGTGAAGGACACGGGATGCTCGCATCGCCATCGCGACCAGAATAGCCTCTCTGTAGAACATCCTCCTTTGGCCTGGTAGAACTCTGAAGCGTCTGATACACTGCGTGGTAGGTCCGCAAAAGCCCCTGGGGAACTCCGAACCCGGTTAGTAAAAGGTATTGCTTCTTCGCATACTTGCTTTGCATCTTAAAAGCCTTACCCGCCGTGATCTTCTTGACCTCCTGGATCCCCTGGAGGGTGGCCTGGGCCTCATTCCATGCGGTCTCCATGATCTGACGAGCCTTGGTGAGCTCGGCCTCTTGAGCCGACGCATCGTTCTCCAAGGTCTCACATTTTTAACCGCATCCTGGAGCTCCTGCTGGATTTCCTTGACCCGGGCCTCGAGCTTCTTACAGGAGGCTTGCTGCTGGACAGCTTTCTTCTCGGCCTCGTCCAGCGCCTTCTTCAGGGCCTCGACCTCGGTCGCGGCTCCTGCGCATATTACGACACTACAGTCAATATACATCGCTTACGCTTTCCAAACATATAGTGAGTCATTATTCACCTTGCTTCTCCTGAAGCCGAACTCTAACCTCACCGAGCTCGTTCTCGGTCTGCTCCAGCCTCTGCCTCAATTCAGAGACTTCGGCAGCATGCGAGGTTGCGGCCAACAACGACGCCTGCATAAATGCTATGTTAGTCTCCTACAATAGATCCTCTGTCCGGTTCTTCTAGCTGGACAGTGTCTCAGGGGCTACTGACTACAGGTTTTTTTTCTCACTTACCTCGAAACCTGTCAATAGGTTGCTGCAGGCTTCGTTCAGTCCACTCTTGACAGACTGAACCTTTTCAATCACCGCGCCCATAAGGACACGGTGCTCGTCCATAATAGAGGCGCTTCGTAGCGCCTCCATCAGGTTGTCCGACGCCCCGGGATGGACAGGGATTACCGGCGAAGGTGGCGCGCCCCCCTCCTTCAAAGGGGGTTGCTCGCCCGACTCAGGAACCGTATGGGTCTCCGGAATCGTATTCGGCTGAGGGCCAAACTGGATGCGGCCTCTTCGCTTGATCTCCATGGGAATCATCTCCTCCATGTGTCCGACAAGAGAGCTTTTTTGAAAAGACCGTAAGGGAGCCCCTACAGTATAATTGGTGCAACAAACCCAAATTGCAAGTGCCGTGCCTTGAACCTGGGTGGGTGGGAAGGCATCAGCCCCTTCCTACCACTAGGCTATGCCTTAGTCCGGCAGTAGAGCTTCGCCTTGTGGCGCCTCCTGGACAGCGTCCTTGGCTCCTCCCTGGTTCGGACCGGCCCTCCGGGACAGCACTTCGGTGTCATCCCTGGCCCCGGGGGAGTAAGAAGGAGGTGGCGACTGGCTCACCATCTCCGATGGAGCCAACGAACTTCCAGACGAGGACCGCTGGATTGCAGCAGTACAGCTAACTATATCAAGATAATGGAGAGAAAGGGCTGAATGCGCGCACGAGCAAGCCCTGTCACTTATGATGTGGCTTGGGGCTTAGTGCGGTGGCGCCGTTCCAGATTGCTGTCGACGTCCCACGCGGTGTTGACCACTGGGGCGCCCTTCCCCTTTTTGGGCGCTTTCGCCTCTGGATGTGTCGAGGCCGCCCTCTTCTTCTTCTTCTCCTCAGGAGGAGGGTTGTTTTCCTCCTCCTCCTCCTCCCTGTTGTCCTCAGGAACGGAGGAATTGGCCTCGTTGTCTTCGGACGTCGCGTCCGAAGTGCCCTTGCGACGGGGGCCACTCTTGGCCCCCTTGGCCTTCTTCTTGGCCTTCTTCTCTGGCGCCTTGTACGGCGCCGTCACCAGCATCTCCGCTAGGCGCGGGATGACCGGTTCTTCGGGCAGCGGAGCCGGACACTTGATCTGCTTCGCCCTCTCCACCCAGTCCTAAAGGAACCATAATAAAAGCTCAAACGCCACCCTGGAAACAATGAAGTTGAGGATACGACAGAAATAACATACCTTGCTGGCGGGGCGTGTACAATCATGGCCACGGTCTAAATCCGTGGCCGGTGGCTTCTCGTTGCCCTTAAAAAGCAACTTCCAGGCACCTTCGTGGGTAGTCTCGAAGAGCCTCGCCAAGGTCTGGTGCTTCTTCGAATTGAACTCCCACAAAGGGCGGCTTCGGCGCTGGCACGGAAGAATCCTGCGGACCAGCATCACCTGGATGACGTCAACGAGCTTGACATTCTTGGTCACCATGCTTTGAACGCGCGTCTACAGCGCTATCAGCTCGTCAGGTGAACACCACTCCGGAATCTTCTCGACCCAGGAGGTGAGTCGCATGGGAGCACCGGAGCGGAATTCAGCAGCCGCGGCCCAGGTGGTGCCGCGAGGTTCTGTGATATTGAACCACTGCTTCTGCCATTCCTTTACTGTCTCCACAAAAGTGCCTTTGGACCAGGAGACGTTGGATAGCTTGCTCGCCATGGCTCCTCCGCACTCCGTGTGCTGGCCATCCACCACCTTCGGCTTTACGTTGAAGACTTTGAGCCATAGCCCGAAGTGGGGCTGGATGCGGAGGAAGTCCTCACACACGACGATAAATGCCGAAATGTTGAGGAAGGAATTCGGGGACAGATCATGGAAATCTATCCCGTAATAGTACATCAGCCCGCAGACGAAAGGGTGGAGTGGAAACCCCAGCCCGCGAAAGAAATGAGGAAGGAATACTACCCTCTCGTTGGGCTCCGGCGTGGGGAAGGTTTGTCCCCCGGCCGGCAAGCGGTGGGCGATTCCCTCCGCCAAATATCTGGCTGCTCGGAGCTTAGTAATGTCTCCTCCTTGATGGAGGAGACCATCCACTTGCCCTGACCACCGGATCCGGACATGGTCGCTTGAGTGGAAAGGAGATGAGAACTTGGGCGCTGGAGCTCGAGATCTGGAAGGCGGAGACAGAGAGAAAGTGTGAGAAGAGGAAGAGGGGATCCTTATCCTCTTATAAAGGCAGCAATTAAACACCTCCTCACTCGTCTTAAGATTTGCCTATTCCCAAGAGTTGTGAAATGGCACGGTTGGGTTACCCATTCCCGCATTGATGACAATCTCGTAATAAGGGGACACGATATCTGCTTCGACAAGACATGCCAATAGCAACCGCGTCTCGAGACATGGGATGGCAGAAGAAAAACGGTTCGAAATCATACACGAACAGACGCAATGACGTGTTGTCAAGAAACTGTCAACAGATTGGATCCGTGCAAATATTATATTCTCTCTGCGGTTATGTGTGGTGTGTAACAGGTCCGGATACAATCATCGCGTCTGAAGACTGTTTTGGAGTTTGGAGAAAGGGGAACTCGCCTTGCAATGTCGAAGACAATCTGCGCGCCAGACTTCTCGTCATTGAAGCCAGGTTCAGGGGCTACTGAGGGAGTCCTGGACTAAGGGGTCCTCGGGCGTCGATGCCCGCTATCCATGGGCGGCATCGATGGGCTGCGAAGACATGAAAACCGAAGACCATACTCGTGTCCGGATTGGACTCTCCTTGGCGTGGAAGGCAAGCTAGGCGGCCAACCATGAAGATTCCTTCTTATGTAACCGACTCCATGTAACCCTAGATCTCTCCGGTGTCTATGTAAATCGGAGAGCATAGTCCGGATAGGACACATTCATTGCCATATACACATAGGCTAGGCTTCTAGGGTTTAGCCATTACGATCTCGTGGTAGATCAACTCTTGTAATACTCATATTCATCAAGATCATTCAAGCAGGAAGTAGGGTATTACCTCCATAGAGAGGGCCCAAACCTGGGTAAACATCGTGTCCCTCGTTTCCTGTTACCATCGATCCTAGACGCAGAGTTCGGGACCCCCTACCCGAGATCCGCCGGTTTTGACACCGACAATGGTCGTGCGGCCTCCCCGGCCGCGCTTCCACTCTGCAGAGGTGCTGCCGGAGTTCGTTGTCTGGTCGGAGGATCCGGCCGGCAACTGGCTTCAGCTTTCGTGCTTCTTCGCCGACGAGCTGCCAGCCTCTGGCCTAGGCGGGTTCTGGCTGCAGGCGGACGGTTGTTGCAGCAGGGCTTCTTGGGTCGTGGTCGAGGTCTCCGCCGCGGGCAACATAGCCCTAGCTTCATGGTAGGCACACGTTCCTTGTGGCTGCTGACCTAAGGCAGGCGGTGCACCCTCCGTTTCAAGTATGACGGTGACGCGACCCTCTATGTGAGGGTGTTTGGAGAAGATGGTCGCCGCGCCGGGTGCTACCCCGAGGTGAACGACGGTGAGGAGGTGCTCGGTCTTGGCGATGGTTGCGACAATGGGGAGGGCGAACCCGCCCTTGGTGTCGACCGCGTCTCGTCCAGCTACGGTGGCTCTTCCCTCGGTGACAGCTCCAGCAGCGGTGGCTACGACCAGCCGCCGCACCCGCTTCGAAGGTGGCAGCGTGTCGTCTCATCGCCGCGTCTCCGTGAAGCGCGAGGTGGGGTCTGGCTGAGCTCAGGACGACGCCAGGAGCCTGCCTCCATGGACCGCCCGTGAGGCGGGCGCCACTTTATTTTGTTCTTCCTTTCTTTTCTACATCAAGAAGGAACTCGTTTGGGCCCTGGGGGGGCGTGTATCGAACTATGATTTCCAATCATTATGTTGCGCTTGTTGTTTCCGTGATGTGTCGTTATTTTGTGTAGAAGTAACTTAGCTTGGCATGCTTGGGGTAGCCTCCTGCTCGCGGAGGACTCGCTTCCCAGCGTCTGCGGAGGCCTTCCTTGACTCGGCGGGTATTAGGGAACTGCAAAAACTTCGTTAGGGAAACTTGTTAGGAGTGTCGCCGGAGGCTTGTCACTTAGCCGAGCCTAGACCTAGCGCTTCACATCGTGATGCCCGAGGGGCCTGATTAGGAGAGGTGCGCCAGTTTGTTGGCTCGAACGAGGGTGCCTCGCGAGAAAGCAGACGGGAAGCAGAGAGAAGGAACAACACAGAAGAAAAAACGCTCGCGAGGGCACCTGCCTAGCCCCCTCGCGAGGTATGCGAGAGAGAGAACACGGGTGAACTAGAGTCGGGAATAGCGGCAAATGGCGACGGAACCAAATCAGCAAGGAACACCAGAAGCAAACTTCGATTAAAAAGAAGGCGAGCCAACTACGGAAAGCAAATGAAAAGCCGCGTCCGGCACCTAGTCTAGTGTTCAAGTCTTCTCACCAGCGCGGAGCTAAGTGATGCCACTAGGCGTGGGAGGGAGCCCCCGAGGCCCGAGGGCGGCACTCCTGAGACTCCGGGGCATGTACAACCCCACTCATTATTACGTGAGAGTGTCCTTTGGCGGCGATTCTTCACAGGCACGGGCCTTCTTCACGAGCACCGGGCCTTTCTTCCTGACACTTTGGGCCTTTCTTCGCTGTGCATTGGGCCTTGCTTCATGGGTAGAACTTCCGGAGGTGCTGGATGTTCCACGCGTTCTGGATGGGCACCCCGTCCTGTGTCTCCAGGCGCGGGCGCTAGGCCTGGAGACATGGAAGACCTTGAACGGGCCCTCCCACATGGGTGAGAGCTTATGCAGCCCTTCCCTGGAAAGGACCCGCCTCAGGATGAGGTCACCCGTCTTGAGCGTCCTGGAGCGAATGTTGCGGCAGTGGTATCGCCGCAGCGCCTGCTGGTACCTTGCCGCCCTCAGTGCAGCTTCGCGGCGACGTTCCTCCCCCAGCACGAGGTCCATCCCCCGCGTGGCTTCCTGCTGCACCACTTTCCAGAAGGGTTTAAACCCGTAAACGTTGAAGCATACGATGGAATGACAGATCCTGCGGTATGGATTGAAGATTTTCTTCTCCATATTTGGGTGTATTTACCATGTACACGTCAACTGGGTCTTCCTTGTCGTCCTTTGCTATTCTCTTTGGGTGTATTTACCATGTACACGTCATACGAGGAAGTGGATGTCCAGCGTTCGATAAACGGCGGGTTTTGGGCCTCCTCGTCTTCGACACCGTCGTCCATACCGTCGATGTCTTCGGAGCCGTAATCGAGCATGTCGGTTAAGTCCTCGACAGTGGCTATGAAGTGGGAGGTGGGTGGGGAGCGAAATTCCCTATCATCAACCCCTAGTTCGAACCGGATATAATTAATTTGTGAGTCCCCTACTTGTTGGAAATATGCCCTAGAGGCAATATAAAAGTATTATTATTATATTTCCTTGTTCATGATAATTGTCTTTTATTCATGCTATAATTGTATTATCCGGAAATCGTAATACACGTGTGAATACATAGACCACAATATGTCCCTAGTGAGCCTCTAGTTGACTAGCTCGTTGATCAACCGATAGTCATGGTTTCGACTATGGACATTGGATGTCGTTGATAACGGGATCACATCATTAGGAGAATGATGTGATGGACAATACCCAATCCTAAGCATAGCACAAGATCGTGCAGTTCGTTTTGCTAGAGCTTTTCCAATGTCAAGTATCTCTTCCTTAGACCATGAGATCGTGTAACTCCCGGATACCGTAGGAGTGCTTTGGGTGTACCAAAGCGTCACAACGTAATCGGGTGACTATAAAGGTGCATTACAGGTATCTCCAAAAGTGTCTGTTGGGTTGACACGGATCGAGACTGGGATTTGTTACTCCGTATGACGGAGAGGTATCACTGGGCCCACTCGGTAGTGCATCATCATAATTAGCTCAAAGTGACCAAGTGTTTGGTCACGGGATCATGCATTACGGTACGAGTAAAGTGACTTGCCGGCAACGAGATTGAACGAGGTATTGGGATACCGACGATCGAATCTCGGGCAAGTAAAATACCGATTGACAAAGGGAATAGTATACGGGGTTGATTGAATCCTCGACATCGTGGTTCATCCGATGATACCATCAAGGATCATGTGGGAGCCAACATGGGTATCCAGATCCCGCTGTTGGTTATTGCCCGAGAACCGTCTCGGTCATGTCTGCATGTCTCCCGAACCCGTAGGGTCTACACACTTAAGGTTCGGTGACGCTTAGGGTTGTATGAATATGAGTATGCAGCAAACCGAATGTTGTTGAGTCCGGATGAGATCCGGACGTCATGAGGAGTTCAGGAATGGTCCGGAGGTAAAGATTTATATATAGGAAGTCTTATTTTGGTCGTAGGAAAAGTTTCGCGTTATCGGTATTGTACCGGGAGTGCCGAAAGGGTCCGGGGTCCACCGGGGTCCACCTGCCCTGTGGGGGCCACATGGGATGTAGGGGTGCGCCTTGTCCTATATGGGCCAAGGGCACCAGCCCCAAGAGGCCCATGCGCCAAGATATAAGAAAAAGGAGAGTCCTAAAGGGGAAGGCACCTCAGGGTGCCTTGGGGAGGATGGACTCCTCCCCTCTTGGCCGCACCCCTTCCTTGGAGGAAGGGGCAAGGCTGCGCCCTTCCCCTCTCTTGCACCTATATAAAGGGAGGGAGGGAGGGGTGGCCGCACCCATAAGCCCTGGCGCCTCCCTCCTCCCTGCAACACCTCCTCCTCCCGTAGTTGCTTAGCGAAGCCCTGCCGGAGTTCTGCTGCATCCACCACCACGCCGTCGTGCTGCTGGATCATCATCAACCTCTCCTCCCCCCTTTCTGGATCAAGGAGGAGGAGAGTCATCCGTGTTGGAAATATGCCCTAGAGGCAATAATAAATTAGTTATTATTATTATATTTCCTTGTTCATGATAATCGTTTATTATCCATGCTATAATTGTATTGATAGGAAACTCAGATACATGTGTGGGTACATAGACAACACCATGTCCCTAGCAAGCCTCTATTGGCTAGCTCGTTGATCAATAGATGGTTACGGTTTCCTAACCATGGACATTGGATGTCATTGATAACGGGATCACATCATTAGTAGAATGATGTGATGGACAAGACCCAATCCTAAGCCTAGCACAAAGATGGTAGTTCGTATGCTAAAGCTTTTCTAATGTCAAGTATCATTTCCTTAGACCATGAGATTGTGCAACTCCGGATACCGTAGGAATGCTTTGGGTGTACCAAGCGTCCTGGCAACGCTCGGGTGGCTATAAAGGTGCACTACAGGTATCTCCGAAAGTGTCTGTTGGGTTGGCACGAATCGAGACTGGGATTTATCACTCCGGTTGACGGAGAGGTATCTCTGGGCCCACTCGGTAGGACATCATCATAATGTGCACAATGTGACCAAGGGGTTGATCACGGGATGATGTGTTACGGGACGAGTAAAGAGACTTGCGGAAACGAGATTGAACAAGGTATCGGGATACCGACGATCGAATCTCGGGCAAGTACAATACCGCTAGACAAAGGGAATTGTATACGGGATCGATTGAGTCCTTGACATCGTGGTTCATCCGATGAGATCATCGTGGAACATGTGGGAGCCAACATGGGTATCCAGATCCCGCTGTTGGTTATTCACCGGAGAACGTCTCGGTCATGTCTGCATGGTTCCCGAACCCGTAGGGTGTACACACTTAAGGTTCGTTGACGCTAGGGTTATATAGGAAGTTTGTACGTGGTTACCGAATGTTGTTCGGAGTCCCGGATGAGATCCCGGACGTCACGAGGAGTTCTGGAATGGTCCGGAGGTAAAGACTTATATTTGGGAAGTCTTATTTTGGTCGCGGAAAGGTTTCGCACTTTATCGGTATTGTACCGGAGTGCCGAAGGGGTCCGGGGTCCACCGGGGGTCCACCTGCCCTGGGGCCACATGGGCTGTAGGGGTGCGCCTTGGCCTATATGGGCCAAGGGCACCAGCCCCAAGAGGCCCATGCGCCAAGATAGAGAGAAAAGGGAAGAGTCCTCAAGGGGAAGGCACCTCAGGGGTGCCTTGGGAGGATGGACTCCTCCCCTCCTTGGCCGCACCCTTCCTTGGAGGAAGGGGCAAGGCTGCGCCTCCCCTCTCCCTTGCCCCTATATATAGTGGAGGGGAGGGAGGGCATCCACACATGAGCCCCTGGCGCCTCCCTCCCTCCCGTGACACGTCCTCCTCTCCCGTAGGTGCTTGGCGAAGCCCTGCAGGATTGCCACGCTCCTCCATCACCACCATGCCGTTGTGCTGCTGCTGGATGGAGTCTTCCTCAACCTCTCCCTCTCTCCTTGCTGGATCAAGGCATGGGAGACGTCACCGGGCTGTACGTGTGTTGAATGCGGAGGTGCCGTCCGTTCGGCACTCGGATCTCCGGTGATTTGGATCACGACGAGTACGACTCCTTCAACCCCGTTCTCTTGAACGCTTCCGCTTAGTGATCTACAAGGGTATGTAGATGCACTCTCCTTCCCTCGTTGCTAGTTTCTTCATAGATAGATCTTGGTGACACGTAGGAAAATTTTGAATTTCTGCTACGTTCCCCAACAGTGGCATCATGAGCTAGGTCTATTGCGTAGATTCTTTGCACGAGTAGAACACAAAGTAGTTGTGGGCGTTGATGTTGTTACTAGTCCAATCTTGTTTCGACGGTATTGTGGGATGAAGCGGCCCGGACCGACCTTACACGTACTGTTACGTGAGACAGGTTCCACCGACTGACATGCACTTGGTGCATAAGGTGGCTAGCGGGTGCCAGTCTCTCGCACTTTAGTCGGAACGGATTCGATGAAAAGGGTCCTTATGAAGGGTAAATAGCAATTGGCATATCACGTTGTGGTTTTACGTAGGTAAGAAACGTTCTTGCTAGAAACCCATAGCAGCCACGTAAAACATGCAAACAACAATTAGAGGACGTCTAACTTGTTTTTTGCAGGGTATGCTATGTGATGTGATATGGCCAAGAAGAATGTGATGAATGATATGTAATGTATGAGATTGATCATGTTCTTGTAATAGGATTCACGACTTGCATGTCGATGAGTATGACAACCGGCAGGAGCCATAGGAGTTGTCTTTATTTATTGTATGACCTGCGTGTCATTAAACAACGCCATGTAATTACTTTACTTTATTGCTAACCGGTAGCCATAGTAGTAGAAGTAATAGTTGGCGAGACAACTTCATGAAGACACGATGATGGAGATCATGATGATGGAGATCATGGTGTCATGCCGGTGACGATGATGATCATGGAGCCCGAAGATGGAGATCAATGGAGCTATATGATATTGGCCATATCATGTCACTACTATATAATTGCATGTGATGTTTATTATGTTTATGCATCTTGTTTACTTAGAACAACGGTAGTAAATAAGATGATCCCTTACACAAATTTCAAGAAGTGTTCTCCCCTGACTGTGCACCGTTGCTACAGTTCGTCGCTTCTAAGCACCATGTGATGATCGGGTGTGATGGATTCTTACGTTCACATACAACGGGTGTAAGACAGATTTACATAGCAAAAACACTTGGGGTTAACTTGACGAGCCTAGCATGTACAGACATGGCCTCGGGAACACAGAGAATGAAAGGTTGAGCATGAGTCGTATAGTAGATACGATCAACATGAAGATGTTCACCGAGTCGACTAGTCCGTCTCACGTGATGATCGGACACGGCTTAGTTGACTCGGATCATGTAATCACTTAGATGACCAGAGGGATGTCTATACGAGTGGGAGTTCATAAGATGAACTTAATTATCTTGAACATAGTCAAAAGACCTTTTGCAAATTATGTCGTTAGCTCGCGCTTAAGTTCCACTTTGTTTAGATATGTTCCTAGAGAAAATATAGTTGAAAGTTGTGATGGCGATTATGCGGACGATAGATAGCTTATGTCCTTAATGCACCGCTCGATTGTGCTGAACCCCAAGCGTCGTTCCTGTGGATGTTGCGAACATCGGACATACACGTTTTTGATAACTACATGATAGTTTAGTTAAACGGTTTAGAGTTGAGGCACGAAAGACGTTTTCGAAATGTCGCGGAACATATGAGATGTTTCGAGGGCTAAAATTAGGATTTCAGGCTCGGGCCCACGTCAAGAGGTATGAGACCTCCAACGATTTTTCTTAGCCTACAAACTAAGGGAGAAAAGCTCAATCGTTGAGCTTGTGCTCAGATTGTCTGAGTACAACAATCACTTGAATCGAGTGGGAGTTGATCTTCCAGATGAGATAGTGATGTTTCTCCAAAGTCATTGCCACCAAGCTGCTAGAGCTTCGTGATGAACTATAACACATCAAGGATAGAGATGATGATCCTTGAGGTATTCGTGTTGTTCGACATCACGAAAGTAGAAGTCAAGAAGGAGCATCAATTGTTGATGGTTGGTGAAACCACTAGTTTCAAGAAGGGCAAGGGCAAGAAGGGATACTTCATGAAACGGCAAATCAGCTGCTCTAGTGAAGAAACCCAAGGTTGAACCCAAACCCGAGACTAAGTGCTTACGTAATAAGGGGAACAGCCATGGAGCGGAACCACCCTAGATACTTGGTAGATGAGAAGGCTGGCAAGGTCGATAGAAGTATATTTGATATACATTATGTTAATGTGTACTTTACTAGTACTCCTAGGAGCCCCAGTGTATTTGATACCGGTTCGGTTGCTAAGTGTTAGTAACTCGAAATAAAAGCTACGGAATAAACGGAGACTAGCTAAAGGTGAGCTGACGATATGTGTTGGAAGTGTTTCCAAGGTTGATGTGATCAAGCATCGCCCGCTCCCTCTACCATCGAGATTGGTGTTAAACCTAAATAATTGTTATTTGGTGTTTGCGTTGAGCATATACATGATTGGATTATGTCTATACTAATACGGTTATTCATTTAAGGAGAATAATGGTTACTCTATTTATTTGAATAATACCTTCAATGGTCTTGCACCTAAAGAAATGGTTTATTGAATCTCGATCGTAGTGATACACATTTTCATGCCAAAAGATATAAGATAGTAATGATAGTACCACCTGCTTGTGGCACTGCCATTTGAGTCATATTGGTATGAAACGCATGAAGAAGCTCCATGTTGATGGATCTTTTGGACTCACTCGTTTTTTGAAAAAGTTTGAGACATGCGAACCATGTCTATTGGTGTATACGCATGAAGAAACTCCATGCGAGATGGATCGTTTGGACTCACTTGATTTTGAATCACTTGAGATATGCAAATCATACCACATGGGCAAGATGGTGAAAAGCCTCGGTTTCAAAGAAGATGGAACAAGATAGCAACTTGTTGGAAGTAACACATTTTGATATGTGCAGTCCAATGAGTGCTTTGAGGCATGCACGATGAATATCGTTATGTTCTTACTTCACAGATGATTCGAGTAGATGTTGAGTATATTTACTTGATGAAACACAAATCTGAATTATTGAATGGTTCAAGTAATTTCAGAGTGAAGTTTAAGATCTTCGTGACAAGAGGATAGAATGTCTATGATATGATCATAGAGATGAATATCTCGAGATTCTGAGTTTTGGCACACAATTAAGACATTGTGCAAATTGTTTCACAATTAATACCGCTGGAGGAACACCATAGTGTGATGGTGTGTCCGAACATCATAGTTGCACCCTATTGGATATGGTGCGTACCATGATGTCTCTTATCGAATTACCACTATCGTTCATGGGTTAGGCATTAGAGGCAACCGCACTCACTTTAATGGGGCACCACGTAATTCCGTTGAGACGACACCGTTTGGAGAAACCTAAGTTGTCGTTTCTTAAAAGTTTGGGGTTGCGACGCTTATGTGGAAAAGTTTCAGGTTGATAAGCTCGAACCCAAAGCGGATAAAATGCATCTTCATAGGACACCCAAAACAGTTGGGTATACCTCCTAATTCAGATCCGGAAGCAATAGGGATTGTTTCTTGAATCGGGTCCTTTCTCGAGGAAAAGTTCGTCTCGAAAAGTTGAGTGGGAGGATGGTGGAGACTTGATGAGGTTATTGAACCGTCACTTCAACTAGTGTGTAGCAGGGCACAGGAAGTTGTTCCCGTGGCACCTACACCAATTGAAATAGAAGCTTATGACAGTAATCATGAAGTTTCGGATCAAGTCACTACCGAACCTCGTAGGACGACAAGGACGCGTACTACTTCAGAGTGGTACGCAATCCTGTCTTGAAGGTCATGTTGCTAGACAACAATGAACCTACGAGCTATGGAGAAGCAATGGTGGGCCCAAATTCCGATAAATGGTTAGAAGCCATGAAATCCGAGATAGGATCCATGTATCATAACAAAGCATGGACTTTGGTGGACTTGCCCGATGATCGGCAAGCCATTGAAATAAATGGATCTTTAAGAAGAAGACGGACGTGGCCGGTAATGTCACCGTCTATGAAGCTCGACTTGTGGCGAAGAGTTTTCACAAGTTCAAGGAGTTGACTACGATGAGATTTTCTCATCTGTAGCAATGCTTAAGTCCGTCGGAATCATGTTAGCATAAGCTGCATTTATGAAATCTGGCAGATGGATGTCAAAACGAGTTTCCTTATCAGTTTACGTAAGGAAAGGTTGTATGTGATACAATCAGAAAAGTTTTGTCGATCCTAAGGATGCTAAAAGGTATGCTAGCTCCAAATGATCCTTTCTAAGGACTGGAGTAAGCATCTCGGAGTTGGAATGTGCGCTTTGATGAGATGATCAAAGATTTTGGGTTTATACAAAGTTTATGAGAAACTTGTATTTCCAAAGAAGTAAGTGGGAGCACTATAGAATTTCGATGAGTATATGTTGTTGACATATTGATGATCAGAAATGATGTAGAATTTCTGGAAAGCATATAGGGTTATTTGAAAGATGATTTTCAATAGAAAACCTGGATTAGGCTACTTGAACAATAAGCATCAAGATCTATAAGATAGATCAAAATATTTAATAATACTTTCAAATGAGCATGTACCTTGACATGATCTTGAAGGTGTTCAAGATGGATCGATCAAAGAAGGAGTTCTTGCACGAGATGTAAGGTATGAAGTTAAGACTTAAAGCTCGACCACGGCGGAAACAGAGAGAAAGGATGAAGATCGTCCCCTATGCCTTAGACATAGGCTCTCTGATGCTATGTTGTGTGCCGCACCGAAAGTGTGCCTTGCCATGAGTCAGTCAAGGGGTACAAGAATGATCCAGGAATGGATCATTGGACAACGGTCAAAAATTGTCCTTGGAGTAAATAAGGACATGTTTCTCGATTATGGAGGTGATAAAGAGTTCGGCGTAAAGCGTTACGTCGATGCAGGCTTTAACACCTATCCGAGTGACTCTGAGTAGCAAACCGGATACGTATAGTGGAGCAACCATTTGGAATAGATCCAAGTGGAGCGTGGAAGCAGCATTTACAATATGACATAGAGAATTGCGAAGTACACACGGATCTGAAAGGTTGAGACCCGTTGACTAAAACCCGTTGACTAAAACCTCTCTCACAAGCAAAACATGATCAAACCTCAGAACTCATTGAGTCTAAATCACATGATGATGTGAACTAGTTCTGAGACACTAGTAAACTCTTTGGGTGTTAGTCACATGGCGATGTGACATATCGGTGTTAATCACATGACGATGTGAACTAGATTATTGACTCTAGTGCAAGTGGGAGACTGTTGGAAATATGCCCTAGAGGCAATAATAAATTAGTTATTATTATTATATTTCCTTGTTCATGATAATCGTTTATTATCCATGCTATAATTGTATTGATAGGAAACTCGGATACATGTGTGGGTACATAGACAACACCATGTCCCTAGCAAGCCTCTATTGGCTAGCTCGTTGATCAATAGATGGTTACGGTTTCCTAACCATGGACATTGGATGTCATTGATAACGGGATCACATCATTAGTAGAATGATGTGATGGACAAGACCCAATCCTAAGCCTAGCACAAAGATCGTAGTTCGTATGCTAAAGCTTTTCTAATGTCAAGTATCATTTCCTTAGACCATGAGATTGTGCAACTCCCGGATACCGTAGGAATGCTTTGGGTGTACCAAAGCGTCCTGGCGTAATCGGGTGACTATAAAGGTGCATTACAGGTATCTCCGAAAGTGTACATTGGGTTGTACGAATCGAGACTGGGATTTGTCACTCCGGTTGACGGAGAGGTATCTCTGGGCCCACTCGGTAGGACATCATCATAATGTGCACAATGTGATCAAGGAGTTGATCATGGGATGATGTGTTACGGAACGAGTAAAGAGACTTGCCGGAAACGAGATTGAACAAGGTATCGGGATACCGACGATCGAATCTCGGGCAAGTACAATACCGCTAGACAAAGGGAATTGTATACGGGATCGATTGAGTCCTTGACATCGTGGTTCATCCGATGAGATCATCGTGGAACATGTGGGAGCCAACATGGGTATCCAGATCCCGCTGTTGGTTATTAACCGGAGAACGTCTCGGTCATATGCGCATGGTTCCCGAACCCGTAGGGTCTACACATAAGGTTCGATGACGCTAGGGTTATAAAGGAAGTTTGTATGTGGTTACCGAATGTTGTTCGGAGTCCCGGATGAGATCCTGGACGTCACGAGGAGTTCCGGAATGGTCCGGAGGTAAAGATTTATATATGGGAAGTCTTATTTTGGTCGCCGGAAAGGTTTCGCGCGTTATCGGTATTGTACCGGGAGTGCCGAAAGGGGTCCGGGGGTCCACCAGGGGGTCCACCTGCCCCGGGGGGCCACATGGGCTGTAGGGGGTGCGCCTTGGCCTATATGGGCCAAGGGCACCAGCCCCAAGAGGCCCATGCGCCAAGAGAGAGAGAAAAAGGAAGAGTCCTCAAGGGGAAGGCACCTCCGAGGTGCCTTGGGAGGATGGACTCCTCCCCTCCTTGGCCGCACCCCTTCCTTGGAGGAAGGGGCAAGGCTGCGCCTCCCCTCTCCCTTGCCCCTATATATAGTGGAGGGGAGGAGGGCATCCACACATGAGCCCTGGCGCCTCCTCCCTCCCGTGACACCTCCTCCTCTCCCGTAGGTGCTTGGCGAAGCCTGCAGGATTGCCACGCTCCTCCATCACCACCATGCCGTTGTGCTGCTGCTGGATGGAGTCTTCCTCAACCTCTCCCTCTTTCCTTGCTGGATCAAGGCATGGGAGACGTCACCGGGCTGTACGTGTGTTGAATGCGGAGGTGCCGTCCGTTCGGCACTCGGATCTCCGGTGATTTGGATCACGGCAATAGTGCGACTCCTTCAACCCCGTTCTCTTGAACGCTTCCGCTTAGCGATCTACAAGGGTATGTAGATGCACTCTCCTTCCCTCGTTGCTAGTTTCTTCATAGATAGATCTTGGTGACACGTAGGAAAATTTTGAATTTCTGCTACGTTCCCCAACAATCCGCTCCATACGTGTGTTGAACGCGGAGGTGCTGTCCGTTCAGCACTAGGTCATCGGTGATCTGAATCACGGCGAGTACGACTCCATCATCCCCGTTCCATTGAACGCTTCCGCCTGTGATCTACAAGTGGTATGTAGATGCAATCACTCTCCCATGACTCGTTGCTAGATGAACTCATAGATGGATCTTGGTGAAACCGTAGGAAAATTTTTAATTTTACGCAGCGTTCCCCAACAGTGGCATCATGAGCTAGGTCTATCGTAGTTCTCTATTGCACGAGTAGAACACAATTTTGTTGTGGGCGTAGATCTTGTCAACTTGCTTGCCGCTACTAGTCTTTTCTTGCTTCAGCGGTATTGTGGGATGAAGCGGCCCGGACCGACCTTACACGTACGCTTACGTGAGACAGTTTCCACCGACTGACATGCACTAGTTGCATAAGGTGGCTAGCGGGTGTCTGTCTCTCCTACTCTAGTTGGAGCGGATTAGATGAAAAGGGTCCTTATGAAGGGTAAATAGAAGTTTACAAAATCACGTTGTGGTTATTCGTAGGTAAGAAAACATTCTTGCTAGAACCCAATTGCAGCCACGTAAAAGATGCAACAACAATTAGAGGACGTCTAACTTGTTTTTGCAGCAATTGTCATGTGATGTGATATGGCCAGAAGTTGTGATGAATGATGAATGATATATTGTGATGTACGAGATCATGTTCTTGTAATAGGAATCACGACTTGCATGTCGATGAGTATGACAACCGGCGTGAGACATTGGAGTTGTCTTAATTATTGTATGACCTGCGAGTCATTGATTCAACGCCATGTAAATTACTTTACTTTATTGCTAAACGTGTTAGCCATAGTAGTAGAAGTAACAGTTGGCGAGCAACTTCATGAAGACACGATGATGGAGATCATGGTGTCATGCCGGTGACAAGATGATCATGGAGCCCCGAAGATGAAGATCAAAGGAGCTATATGATATTGGCCATATCATGTCACTACTTTATATAATTGCATGTGATGTTTATTATGTTTTATGCATCTTGTTTACTTAGAACGACGGTAGTAAATAAGATGATCCCTTATGATAATTTCAAGAAAGTGTTCCCCCTAACTGTGCACCGTTGCTAAAGTTCGTCGTTTCGAAGCACCACGTGATGATCGGGTGTGATAGATCCTTACGTTCACATACAACGGGTGTAAGGCAGTTTTACACATGCATAAACACTTAGGGTTAACTTGACGAGACTAGCATGTACAGACATGGCCTCGGAACACAAGAGACCGAAAGGTCGAACATGAGTCGTATGGAAGATACGATCAACATGGAGATGTTCACCGACGATGACTAGTCCGTCTCACGTGATGATCAGACACGTCCTAGTCGACTCGGATCATGTAACACTTAGATGACTAGAGGGATGTCAAATCTGAGTGGGAGTTCATTAAACAATTTGATTAGATGAACTTAATTATCATGAACTTAGTCTAAAGTCTTTGCAAAATATGTCTTGTAGATCAAATGGCCAACGCTCATGTCACCATGAACTTCAACGCTGCTCCTAGAGAAAAACCAAGCTGAAAGGCGATGGCAGCAACTATTCGGACTGGGTCCGGAACACGAGGATCATCCTCATAGCAGCCAAGAAACAATATGTCCTAGAAGCACCGCTAGGTGATGCACCCATTCCGAGAGAACCAAGACATTATGAATGCTTGGCGGTCTCGTCTTGATGATTACTCCCTCGTTCAGTGCGGCATGCTTTACAGCTTAGAACCGGGGCTCCAAAAGCGTTTTGAGCAACACGGAGCATATGAGATGTTAGAGGAGCTGAAAATGGTTTTCCAAGCTCATGCCCGGTCGAGAGATATGAAGTCTTCGACAAGTTCTATAGTTGTAAGATGGAGGAAAACAGTTACGTCGGTGAGCACATACTCAAAATATGCAGGTTGCACAACCGCCTTTGTCCCTTTGGACATTAACCTCCGGACGAGGCGGTCATTGTGAGAATCCTTGATCGCTCCCACCAAGCTACAAGAGCTTTGTGATGAACTACAATATGCGGGGATGGTGAAGACCATTCCCGAAGTATTTTCAATGCTGAAGTCGTGAGGTTGAAATCAAGAAAGAACATCAAGTGTTGATGGTCAATAAAACCACTAAGTTCAAAAAGGGCAAGGGTAAGAAGAACTTCAAGAAGGATGGCAAGGATGTTGCCGCGTCCGGTAAGCAAGTTGCCGGGAAGAAGTCAAAGAATGGACCCAAGCACGAGACTGAGTGCTTTTATTGCAAAGGGAAGGGTCCTTTGAAGCGGAACTGCCCCAAATACTTAGCAGACAAGAAGGCCGGCAACACTAAAGGTATATTTGATATACATGTAATTGATGTGTACCTTACCGACTCGTAGTAACTCACGGGTATTTGATACCGGTCTTGTTGCTCATATATGTAACTCACGGCAGGAGCTGCAGAATAAGCGGAGACTGGCGAAGGGCGAGGTCACGATCTTGGCGTCGGGAATGGTTCAAAGGTCGATGTGATCGCCCGTCGACGCTACCTCTACATTTACCTACGGGATTAGTTTTAAACCTCAATAATTGTTATTTAGTGCCAAGTTTGAGCATGAACATTGTATCGGGATCTCGTTTAATCTGAGATGTCTACTCTTTTAAATCTGTGTATTATGGTTGTTCTATTTATATGAGAGAAATGTTTTATGGTCATGCTCCGATGGTCAATGGTTTATTCTTATTGAATCTCGAACGTAATGTTACACATGTTCATAGTGTGAATACCAAAAGATGTAAAGTTGATAAGGATAGTCCCACATACTTGTGGCACTGCCGCCTTGGTCGATTGGTTGTCAAGCGCATGAAGAAGCTCCATCTTGATGGACTTTTAGAGTCTCTCGATTATGAATCTTTTGACACATGCGAACCATGCCTCATGGGCAAGATGACCAAGACTCCGTTCTCCGGAACAATGGAGCGAGCAACCAACTTATTGGAAATCATACATACCGATGTGTGCGGTCCAATGAGTGTTGAGGCTCATGGAGGATATCGTTATGTTCTCACTCTCACTGATGACTTGAATAGATATGGGTATGTCTACTTGATGAAACACAAGTCTGAGACCTTTGAAAAGTTCAAGGAATTCCAGAATGAAGTAGAGAATCAACGTGACCGAAAGATAAAATTCTTGCGATCAGATCGCGGAGGAGAATATTTAAGTCACGAATTTGGTACACACTTAAGGAAATGTGGAATTTTTTCACAACTCACGCCACCTGGAACACCTCGGTAATAAAGGTGTCCGAGCGTCGTAATCGCACTCTATTGGATATGGTGCGATCTATGATGTCTCTTCTTGATTTTACGCTATCATTTTGGGGATACGCTCTAGAGATGACTACATTCACTTTAAATAGGGCACCGTCTAAATCCGTTGAGGCGACACCGCATGAATTATGGTTTGGGAAGAAACCTAAGCTGTCGTTTCTAAAAGTTTGGGGATGCGATGCTTATGTCAAGAAACTTCAACCTGAAAAGCTCGAACCCAAGTCGGAAAAATGCGTCTTCATAGGATACCCCAAGGAAACCATTGGGTATACCTTCTACCTTAGATCCGAAGGCAAGATCTTTGTTGCCAAGAACGGATCCTTTACGGAAAAAGAGTTTCTCTCGAAAGGAGTAAGTGGGAGGAAAGTAGAACTCGATGAAGTACTACCTCTTGAACCGGAAAGTAGTGCAGCTTAGGAAAATGTTCCGTGGTGCCTACACCTCTTTGGAGAGGAAATTAATGATGATGATCAAGGTACTTCGGATCAAGTTGCTCTTGAACCCGTGGGTCCACAAGGACACGTTCCACACCAGAGTGGTATGGCAACCCTGTCCTGGAAATCATGTTGTTAGACAACGGTGAACCTTCGAACTATGAAGAAGCGATGTTGGGCTCGGATTCCAACAAATGGCTTGAAGCCATGCAATCCGAGATAGGATCCATGTATGAAAACAAAGTATTGACTTTGACAGATTTGCCCGATGATCGGCGAGCGATAGAAAACAAATGTATCTATAAGAAGAAGAAGGCGGGCGAGATGGTAATGTCACCATCTATAAAGCTCGACTTGTCGCTAAGGGTTATCGGCAAGTTCAAGGAATTGACTATGATGAGACTTTCTCTCCCCTAGCGAAGCTTAAGTCCGTCCGAATCATGTTAGCAATTGCCGCATACTATGATTATGAGATATGGCAGATGGACGTCAAAACAGCGTTCCTTAACGGTTATCTTAAGGAAGAGCTGTATATGATGCATCCGGAAGGTTTTGTCGACCCTAAGAATGCTAACAAGGTATGCAAGCTCCAGCGATCCTTTTATGGGCTGGTGCAAGCATCTCGGAGTTGGAACATTCGCTTTGATGAGATGATCAAAGCGTTTGGGTTTTTGCAGACTTATGGAGAAGCCTGCGTTTACAAGAAAGTGAGTGGGAGCTCTGTAGCATTTCTCATATTATATGTAGATGACATACTTCTGATGGGAAATGATATAGAACTCTTGGACAGCATTAAGGCCTACTTGAATAAGAGTTTTTCAAATGAACGACCTTGGAGAAGCTGCTTACATATTAGGCATCAAAATCTATAGGGATAGATCGAGACGCCTCATAGGTCTTTCACAAAGCACATACCTTGATAAGATTTTGAAGAAGTTCAAAATGGATCAGTCCAAGAAAGGGTTCTTGCCTGTTTTGCAAGGTGTGAAATTGAGCTCGGCTCAATGCCCGACCACGGCAAAAGATAAAGAAGAGATGAGTGTCATCCCTATGCCTCAGCCATAGGATCTATTATGTATGCCATGCTTTGTGTACCGGACCTGATGTAAACCTTGCCGTAAGTTTGGTAGGAAGGTACCAAAGTAATCCCGGCAAGGAACCTTTGGACAGCGGTCAAGAATATCCTGAAGTACCTGAAAAGGACAAAGGACATGTTTCTCGTTTATGGAGGTGATGAAGAGCTCGTCGTAATGGGTTACGTCGACGCTAGCTTCGACACAG
Source organism: Aegilops bicornis (assembly GCA_021605145.1). Lineage (NCBI taxonomy): Eukaryota > Viridiplantae > Streptophyta > Magnoliopsida > Poales > Poaceae > Aegilops > Aegilops bicornis. The sequence goes on from CM038673.1 coordinate 529,789,524, forward strand.
ATCTGGATGACTCAAAGTCACAAACCGGATACGTGTATATGTTGAATGGTGGAAGCGATGGCTGGTGCATTTGCAAGCGAAGCGTCGTGGCGGGATCTACATGTGAAGCGGAGTACATGGCAGCCTCGGAGGCAGCACATGAAGCAATTTGGGTGAAGGAGTTCATCATCGACCTAGGATTCATACCCAATGCGTCGGAGCCGATCAAACTCTTACGTGACAACACTTTGGAGTTATTGCACTTGCCAAGGAGCCCAGGTTTCACAAGAAGACCAGGCACATCAAGCGTCGCTTCAACTCCATTCGTGAAAATATTCAAGATGGGGACATAGAAATTTGCAAAGTACATACGGATCTGAATGTCGCAGATCCGTTGACTAAACCTCTTCCGCAGGCAAAACATGATCAACACCAGAACTCTATGGGTGTTCGATTCATCACAATGTAACTAGATTATTGACTCTAGTGCAAGTGGGAGACTGTTGGAAATATGCCCTAGAGGCAATAATAAAAGTATTATTATTATTATATTTCCTTGTTCATGATAATTGTCTTTTATTCATGCTATAATTGTATTATCCGGAAATCGTAATACACGCGTGTGAATACATAGACCACAATATGTCCCTAGTGAGCCTCTAATTGACTAGCTCGTTGATCAACCGATAGTCATGGTTTCCTGACTATGGACATTGGATGTCGATTGATAACGGGATCACATCATTAGGAGAATGATGTGATGGACAAGACCCAATCCTAAGCATAGCACAAGATCGTGTAGTTCGTTTTGCTAGAGCTTTTCCAATGTCAAGTATCTCTTCCTTAGACCATGAGATCGTGTAACTCCCGGATACCGTAGGAGTGCTTTGGGTGTACCAAGCGTCCTGGCGTAATCTGGGTGACTATAAAGGTGCATTACAGGTATCTCCAAAAGTGTACATTGGGTTGACACGGATCGAGGCGGGATTTGTCACTCATTATGACGGAGAGGTATCACTTGGGCCCACTCGGTAGTGCATCATCATAATGAGCTCAAAGTGACCAAGTGTTTGGTCACGGGATCATGCATTCTGATGCAGTAAAGTGACTTGCGGCAACGAGATTGAACGAGGTATTGGGATACCGACGATCGAATCTCGGGCAAGTAAAATACCGATTGACAAAGGGAATAGTATATGGGGTTGATTGAATCCTCGACATCGTGGTTCATCCGATGATATCATCGAGGAGTATGTGGGAGCCAACATGGGTATCCAGATCCCGCTATTGGTTATTGCCCGAGAACCGTCTCGGTCATGTCTGCATGTCTCCCGAACCCGTAGGGTCTACACACTTAAGGTTCGGTGACGCTAGGGTTGTATGAATATGAGTATGCAGCAAACCGAATGTTGTTGAGTCCCGGATGAGATCTCGGACGTCACGAGGAGTTCGGAATGGTTCGGAGGTAAAGATTTATATATAGGAAGTCTTATTTTGGTCGTAGGAAAAGTTTGGCGTTATCGGTATTGTACCGGAGTGCCGAAAGGGGTCCGGGGTCCTGAGGGGTCCACCTGCCCGAGGGGGCCACATGGGCTGTAGGGGTGCGCCTTGGCCTATATGGGCCAAGGGCACCAGCCCCAAGAGGCCCATGCGCCAAGATATAAGAAAAGGGAGAGTCCTAAAGGGAAGGCACCTCAGGGTGCCTTGGGAGGATGGACTCCTCCCCCTCTTGGCCGCACCCCTTCCTTGGAGGAAGGGGCAAGGCTGCGCCCTTCCCCCCTCTCTTGCACCTATATAAAGGGAGGGGAGGGAGGGGTGGCCGCACCCATAAGCCCTGTCGCCTCCCTCCTCCCTGCAACACCTCCTCCTCCTCCTGTAGTTGCTTAGCGAAGCCCTGCCGGAGATCTGCTGCATCCACCACCACGCCGTCGTGCTGCTGGATCATCATCAACCTCTCCTTCCCCCTTGCTGGATCAAGAAGGAGGAGACGTCATCCGCTCCGTACGTGTGTTGAACGCGGAGGTGCTGTCCGTTCAGCACTAGGTCATCGGTGATCTGAATCACGGCGAGTACGACTCCATCATCCCGTTCCATTGAACGCTTCCGCCTGCGATCTACAAGTGGTATGTAGATGCAATCACTCTCCCATGACTCGTTGCTAGATGAACTCATAGATGGATCTTGGTGAAACCGTAGGAAAAATTTTAATTCTCTGCAACGTTCCCCAACACTACTAAGGAGAGGGATTTTAATGAGTTCAGCACATCGCCTAAGGGTGAGTGCCGGAAGATGTCCGTGGCGCTGAATCTGACGACCGAAGCCTGATCGGGCCCGACGGACGCGAGCGCGCGTGGTTCCGTACCTATGGCCGGAGACGAATCCAAGGTTTCGGTGACGCAGGTCACGCTCGAGGTTGGGTCTGTGTGCGGCTTCGGCGCCGCAGATTCTGCGGCTCCCGTGGCGGGGTCGAGTTTCCCGTCCTCGGATGGCGCAATCAGCTCCGGATCTAGGGCCGGAGTACTTACAGGTCCTATCTCCAGGGTATGGTCTGATGACAGATTTAGGTCATGCTCATCGCGGTGGCAGGGAGCGGCTGCCGTGGGCTTGAACCCGTTGAAGATCAAGTCTCCGCGGGCATCAGCGACGTAGTTCAAGCTTCCAAACCTGACTTGATGGCCAGGGGCGTAGCTGTCGATCTGCTCTAGATGGCCAAGCGAGTTGGCCCGCAGTGCGAAGCCGCCGAATACGAAGATCTGTCCGGGGAGAAAAACTTCCCCCTGGACAGCATTGTTGTAGATGATTGACAGAGCCATCGAACCTCTTGAAGACGACGCAATGGAACTCTCAGTGAAAGCACCAATGTCAGTGTCAAAACTGGCGGATCTCGGGTAGGGGGTCCCGAACTATGCGTCTAAGGTCGATGGTAACAGGAGACAGGGGACACGATGTTTACCTGAGTTCAGACCCTCTCTATGGAGGTAATACCCTACTTCTGCTTGATTGATCTTGATGAATATGAGTATTACAAGAGTTGATCTACCACGAGATCATAATGGCTAAAACCCTAGAAGTCTAGCCTGTCTGATTATGATTGTCCATATGTACTAAACCCTCCAGTTTATATAATCACCGGAGGGGACTAGGGTTGTACAAAGTCAGTTACAGAGAAAGGAATCTTCATATCCGAACACCAAGCTTGCCATCCATGCCAAGGAGAGTCCCATCCAGACACGGGTGAGAGTCTTCGGTCTTGTATCTTCACAGCTCGTCAGTCCGACCCATGTCCAACAGGCCGGACGCACGAGGACAACTTAGTCCAGGACTCCCTCAGTAGCCCCTAAACCAGGTTTCAATGTCGATATGTCCGGCGCGCAGATTGTCTTCGGCATTGCAAGGCGGGTTCCTCCTCCGAATACTCCAAAACAGCCTTCGAACACAAAGAACATGTCCGGCTCTACAAAACAAGTACCACACACAACCGCACAGAGTATAATATTTCACGAGTCCAATCTGCTGACAACTTTTTATAGCGTGATGCCACGTCACCACCCGGTCATTATTTCGAACCGTTTTTCATCCTGCCGCTCCATGTTTTGAGATGTGGTTTTATTGGCACGTCTTGTCAGAGAAGAGATCGTGTCCCCTTATTACGGGATTCTCATCAATACGGGTGTGGGTAATCCAAGCATGCCCAAGCGCAGCCCTTGGGAAACAGGCGAGTTTTAAGGCGAGTGGGGAGGCACTTGATATTCGCTGCCTTTGTAAAGGGATAAGGATTCACCCCCTTTTACCCACGCCTTCTCTCTCTCTCTCTGCCCCTCATCCTCGAGCTCCAGCGCCCAAGTCCTCATCTCTCCCACCTCAAGAAAGCACTCTGATAATGTCCGGATCCGGAGCGCAGGGCAAGTGGATGGTCTCCCCCGTCAAGGAGAGAGACATCATGAAGCTCCGGGAGGCCGGTTACTTGGCCAAGGAAATCGCCCATCGGCTTCCGGCCAAGGGGAAAATCATCCCCACCCCAAAGCCTCATGAAAGGGTAGTGTTCATCACTCACTTTGTCCACAGATTGGGATTTCCCCTCCACCCATTCATCCGCGGGCTCATGTTCTACTACGGGCTGGATTTCCACGATCTGGCCCCCAACTCCTTCCTCAACATCTCGGCATTTATTGTCGTGTGTGAGGCCTTCCTTCGCATCCCACCCCACTTCGGACTGTGGCTCTAGATTTTCAACGTGAAGCCGAAAGTGGTGGATGGTCAACACACAGAGTGCGGAGGCGCCATGGTGAGCAAGATGCCCAACGTTACATGGCCCAAAGGTACCTTTGTAGAGACCGTAAAGGGGTGGCAACAGCTGTGGTTCTATGTCACAGAGCCTCGCGACACCACCTGGGCCCCGGCTCCCGAATTTAAGTCCGGGGCCCCGGTATGACTCACCTCCTAGCTAGAGAAGGGTCTAGACTCGACTTCGTCCGGATGAGCCGAGCCGGCTTGAGACACATATCAGGAGCATGGTGGACAAGAACATTAAGCTCGTCAACGTGATCCAGGTGATGCTTGTTCGTTGGATCCTTCCCTGCCAATGCCAATCTTGCCATTTGTGAGAGTTTGATCCGGCCAAGCACCAGACCTTGCAACGATTCTTTGGCACCACGCACAAAGATATCTGGAAGGTGTTGTTCAAGGGAAACCGGACGTGGCCAAAAACGACCGAGGATCGTGGTCATGACCTGACTCATCCAGCCAGTCTGGTGAGTTTTCCATATTACACGGTATATCCTCACTTTGCATATATCGAGAGGAGGCCTAAGCCTCCACGAGGGAGTTCGGACTAGGGGTGTCCGGATAGCGAACTATCATCATCGGCCGGACTCCAATACTATGAAGATACAAGATTGAAGACTTCGTCCCGTGTCCGGATGGGACTTCCCTTAGCGTGGAAGGCAAGCTTGGCGATACGGATATGTAGATCTCCTACCATTGTAACCGACTCTGTGTAACCCTAACCCTATCCGGTGTCTATATAAACCGGAGGGTTTTAGTTAGTAGGACGAACAACAATCATACCATAGGCTAGCTTCTAGGGTTTAGCCTCTTTGATCTCGTGGTAGATCCACTCTTGTAACACACATCATCAATATTAATCTAGCAGGACGTAGGGTTTTACCTCCATCAAGAGGGCCCGAACACAGGTAAAACATCGTGTCCTTTGTCTCCTATTACCATCTGCCTAGACGCTTGCAGTTGGGACCCCCTACCCGAGATCCGCCGGTTTTGACACCGACATTGGTGCTTTCATTGAGAGTTCCTCTGTGTCGTCACCGATAGGCTCGATGGCTCCTTTGATCATCAACAATGACGCGGTCCAGGGTGAGACTTTTCTCCCCGGACAGGTCTTCGTGTTCGGCGGCTTTGCACTTCGGGCCAATTCTCTTGGCCATCTGGAGCAGATCGAAAGCTACGCCCCTGGCCGTCAGGTCAGATTTGGAAGTTTAAACTATACGGTCGATATCTGTGGAGACTTGATCTTCGACGGATTCGAGCCGCAGCCAAGCGCCGCCTTGTCTCGATGGGCATGATCTAGCTCTGCGGCGAGCGGTGCCACGGAGGCCGCGAGAATCCGCTCCGACCCTTAACCCGGAGCCGGATTCCCCGATCGAGGACGAGTGGTTGGACACCGCCTCGGGGGCTTTAATCTCTACGGCGACCGAGCCGAACTCTATCCCTGTCCTTTGCGAAGACCTCGACTCCAGGGTGCCAGACTCCTCTCCGGACTCCGAACCCTCCGCTCCCTTGCCAATCAAATCCGATTGGGCGCCCGTCATGGAGTTCACTGCCGCGGAAATCTTTCAGCACTCGCCCTTTGGCGACATCCTGAATTCACTAAAGTCTCTCTCTTTATCCGGAGAGCCCTGGCCGGATTACGGTCAGGAAGGTTGGGATGCAGACGGCGAAGAAATTCAACGCCCACCCACCACCCACTTGGTAGCAGCGTCGACGATCTAACCGACATGCTAGACTACGACTCCGAAGACATCGGCGGTATGGGCGGCGATGCCGGAGACGAACAAGACCCAGCGCCTACAGGGCACTTGAAGGCCACCTCGTCATACGACATATACATGGTGGACATCCCAAAAGATGGGAACGGCGATGGAACAACGGAGGATGACCCCTCCAAGAAACAACCGAAGCGCCCGGCGTCGGTAGCGCCGCTCTAAATCCCGCCACGGCAAGAATGAAGATTCCGGCACCGGAGATAACAATACACCGGACGGCCGAAGACAATCCACTCGGCAAGATCCGGTGCAGGAGGATGGAGACGCCAGCCCTCACGAGAGGCGGCGAGAAGAAGAGGTAGAGGATTATATGCCTCCCTCCGGAGACGAAGCAAGCCTCGACGACGATGAATTCGTCGTGCACGAGGATGCCGTCGAACAAGAGCGTTTAGGCGCGGGCTTATGGCCTGACGAACAGCATCAAGAAAAAGCAGCAACAACTTAGAGCTAATCAGGATACGCTGGCAGCGGATGGTGAAGTCCTCGCGGCCGAAGAGCATGAGCTCGAACGACCCTCCTAAAGCTACCCTATACGCAAGCTGCTCCCGTGATTAGAGGAGGAGGCTTACGAACCCGCATCACCAGGAGACAATACGGCTGACCGACCACCCGTGGTCGCGACGGAAGAGGCCTCTAGGCCCTTCACTAGAACCGTACCCCGGCATCGCTCAAAAAGCACACAGCCAAAGGGGAACGCTCCGGACCTGCGAGATATATTGGAGGACAAGGCAAGACAATCAAGATCGATCTATGGATCGCGTGGGTGCCTCACGGTACATGATGACAACCGTCGCGCGGACCACGATAAGTCCGGCGGGCGAACAAAAGCAGACAAAGCTCTTTTGAGCTCCGTCGTGATATCGCCCGATCTGAGGCGCCAGACACCCACTATGCTTCACAGACGAAGTAATGGATCATCAAATCCCCGAAGGGTTTAAACCCGTCAATATTGAATCCTATGATGGCACAACAGACCCCGCGGTTTGGATCGAAGACTATCTCCTTGACATCCACATGGCCCGCGGTGACGATCTTCACGCCATCAAATACCTCCCCCTCAAGCTTAAAGGACCAGCCCGGCATTGGATCAATAGCTTGCCAGCAGAGTCAATTGGGAGCTGGGAGGACCTGGAAGCCGCATTCCTTGACAACTTCCAGGGCACTTATGTGCGACCACGAGCCCGATGACCTAAGCCACATAATTCAGCTGCCCGGGCGAATCGGCGGACAATTACGGACACGGTTCTTAACCAAGAAAGACGAAATCGTTGGTATCCGGATCACGGAGGCCCTCGCTGACCTTCAAGCATAACATCCGTGACGAGTTGCTTGCACGGCACCTAGGACAGGAAAAGCCGAAGTCCATGGCAGCCCTCACATCACCCATGCCCCGCCTGGCGGGTGAGGACAAGCTAGCACGCAGCAACAACCTCGGCAAAAATTCTGGCGGTCCGGACTTCAAGGACCAAAATGGCAGGCAGCGTCGTAACAAAAACAAGCGCGCGTTAACGGCGACAATATTGAGGATCTGGCGGTCAATGCCGGATTCGATGGCTCTAAACCGGTCGGCGGAAAAAGCCATTCAAAAGAACTACTCCGGGTCCGTCCAATTTGGACCCGAATACTCGACCGCTTGTGCGGATACACGGCACCCAGAAAACCAGCTAACCACACCAGCGAGGGACTGTTGGGGTATTCAGCAGGCAGGCAAGTTAATTGCGAAAACAATGACAAGGGCTGCATAGCGATGGCGAGGACGAGCCCGACTGCCGAACAATAGAGGACGAAGGTTTCCCCCACGGTGTGGACGGTGAACATGATATCATAGCGCACATACCCAAAAGGGAGCGGAAGCGTGCACTCGAGGATGTCTCTGCGATGGAGCCAGTTGCCGAAGTTCAATCCATGGTCCTCTGCCCGATCACTTTTGACCGAAGGACCACCCCACCAGCATCCGCCACGGTGGATTCGCCGCGCCTTGGTCTTAGACCCAATCGTCGATGGATTTCACCTAACGAGTCACGATGGACGGCGGCAACTGAACCTGCTTTACCAAGATACGGTCGCATAAAATGGGCATAGACCCCTCAAGGATTAAACCTACCAAAAGCGACCTTTAAAGGCGTCATACCAGTGTAAAGCCAATTATACAGGCTCAATTCCACTTTGGAAGTGGTCTTGGATCCCGGATAACTTCCGTAGCGAGGAGTTAATATTCGACATAGTCCCGTTCTGCAGCGGCTATCATGCCTTGCTCGGACGCATCGCGTTGCAAAGTTCAACAGCGGTGCCGCACCACGCATACCTCAAGCTCAACATGCCAGGCCCTCGAGGAGTCATTACGGTCAGCGGAAACACCGAGCGTTCTCTCCGCGCGGAGGAACATCTCTGACTCTCGCGGCGAAGTGCAATGCAGCCTCTTAAGGCAATTCTCGAGTCCGGCCGTTAAGCGGCGGAACACGACTAAGCGGCGCCGGAGTAACTTACAACAAGAACACTGCACGTTCAGCGCCGCAGCGTAGCGATTTGGCTAACCCGGCCCTGCGAAAGCGTCAGCAGGTCGCCAGCGTACACCATTACGCTCTGAAGATACCATGGGCATGGGGAGAGGGGCACGACCACGATAAACCTGCAGTGCGGCTCAACCACACCGGGGGCTCTCACGTGCGTCGTTCCTTTTTCTTTTCTTTTTACCTTTTACTTTTTACCCACAGGACTCCGTTTGTCGGAAGCCTGTCCGGCAGACTGCCAAACTCATGATGCAACAGCGAGGGAAGGATAAAGGCTACAACGAATATACTGGTGGTCTCCATTACGAGCATTTTCATACACCAATCTGCAGCCTACCCACGGAGGGGACATGTTTAACGATCTCATACCTTGCTTATCGCACTATTTGTATCGTTACGCATTCGCATGACACTTATTGAATAACACAATGCAGCACCTTTTTTATAATTGCATTTCTTTTTCATACATATGTTCATTCACGACATGTTGCATCCGTACACTTTGGTACGGCTAATATACACCAGGGGCTTATGTTTCCCGCGTTATGGTGTGATGAGTCCGAACACTTTCACAAGTGCGGCACCCCGAACTTATAGCACTATATGCATCGGCTCCGAATCATGTCTTGGGAAGCTAAAACTGACCGTCATGATGAGGCGAGAGACCGGTCGCTGTTCGAGAGGTTTTTTGCGAGTCCTTAAAGACTTATGCCGCTTAGAGCGAGGAGCCGGATACTGTCCGGCCAAGGCGTGGATAAGCGCCCCAAATTCGACCTTCGAAAACTAGGGGCTTAGCGAAATTTAAAATTATAGAATTCTATGGCTAAGTGAGAGTGTTCAAGCATTATAAGTCCGGTTGCCTTGTTCGCTGTGTTGAGCGCCTCCTAGATGGACCCAAAAATGGGAACAAGAGCGCTCAAGTTTATCTCGAACACCCGACACTTTCGTGGCATGAAATTTGAAGCCGACGACTTGCCATCTCTCAGATTTGATAAACAGCCGCCTGAAGGTAATATTTTAAATTAACAAGCGTTGCTTAGCGCATATGAACTAAGTTTTCAGTGCACAGGATAACAAAATGCGAGTCTACTCAAATAGTACATCTTTGGAGCACTCACCCGCAATAGTTGATGAGGACATCAATACCATTGTTACACCCATAGCCCCTGCTGCTATACATACTGGACCAATTACTAGAGCTCGTGCACGCCAATTGAATTATCAGGTACTTTCGTTTCTTGGTAACGATTCCAATGTTCATGAGAATATGATGCTGCCTAAATTGGATACATTTGTTTTGCTTACAAATGAAGGGCCTACCATGGACAAGAAAGATGAACCTTGGAGCAAGTTCAAGCATGGAGATGTTGGCATGCGCAAGGGGAACAAGAACGGAGTTACAAGTGATGATTCCAGGACTTTGAAGCCACCCTAATGAGAGCATGAGGCCTTGGACGAAATATACAAGATGCCACTTCATAATATTCGTCCATAGGCTATTCTAGGTGCTGCGTCACCTTAATATTGGGCCAGGCCCATGTAATTTCGAAATACTTAAGTGTAGGCTGTTTTTAGAGTCCGTATGTGTGGGGAAACAAGAGTTAGGGTTGGTTTCGGACCCCTCCCTCAAGGGCCACGAAATTCCCTCCTCTTTCTCCATATATACAGCCCTTAGGGCATCGTTTAGACTTTGGGTTTTGATTAGATCAAAAGTTCGCCATAGCTACAACTTCGCGTACTTCGTTTGTGTTCAAAGACCAGACCAAGGCGTCTCAGAACCCCACCTTCATTAATAAAGCTTTCCTCTTATATTCGCAATATCCAGATTGCAATCTTAGTTCTTGCTTGTTCTTCGTTTGCTCGCAGGAAACAGGCCCTCGTGGTCAGGTTGATCGTGCTCGGCGTGGTCAATAACCCTCGGAAGTTGGTTTAGCGATTGCTAAGGCGCGACGTCTCGCACGTACGTAGTCGGATCGTCAAGGTCGACTCCCACAAAAACGATAGCCACCATCTCATCGAAACATCGGGACACCTTTGCCTCTATTAAGTGGTATCAGATTTTCAGGTTGCTCCATGAGATTTTACAGTTTTTCGTAGATTAGATCGAGTCTGTTCTTCATACCTAAAGTCCACGAAAAAGCCACAAAAAAATTAGGGTTAGTTCATCATATCCGAACCAATCTGAGCCTTCGCATAATCTTTTTAGGGTTTTTGCTTTGTTGAATTTGCGGTTGCATCGTCGTGTCAAGTTGCTGGTCTTAGAGTCTAGTCTTTTAGAGTTTCGAGTTCTGGTCATAAGTTGTCACGCCGCCGCTGCACCATCATCATCGCCTTGCCATCTACCACCCTTCTTATCCGCCACCGCTCTGAATCCGTATCCATATACCACCACCAATCCGTATCCATATACCACCACCGCTACCATATACCACCACCGCTGCCATATACCACCACCATATATCCACCACCAATCCGAATTCTTCTCATATTAGGTTTGTTTTCGAGATCCATCTAAATTCCGATTCGTGTTTCCGTGCCTGCGTAGGTTTCGCAAAAAAAAAAGAGCAGCGCAAAAATTTTCCGAAAACGCACTTGTCGAAAAATTTTCTGGCTATCCTATTTTTAGGTGTTTCTAAGCGTATTGAGACAGTCGCCATTATAGAAAGTTTTTTTGACCCGTTTCCAGTTTTTGGGTCGGCGATCGAAAAAAAAAACTTGGTCGAAAAAATTTCGTGCCCATCCTGTCGGTTTGACACAGGAAGAGTTTTGAGACACTCGCCATTATAGTGATTTTTCGCAAAAAAAAAGCAGCGCAAAAAAAAAAGAGCGAAAAAAAATTCCAGAGTGTGCTTTTCCGTTGTTTCCATGCAGCGCCGTGATTTTGTTAGTGTTCTAGGCTCGCGTCTCTAGCACGGTCTAGCCTAGGACGACCTGATCTGCGTCGTTGAGCGTTTTATTCAACTTTGCATCTCTGAATTGATTATTGCTGACCCTTTTGCTACCATATTATAAGCCTTCCCAGCTCCACATACATCTACATCGTGCGTTTGACTCTCACGGTAATCGCTCTATCCAAGCTTTGAGAGTTTTGACTACATCGGTTGCCGATCACCTTTCTTCTGGGTAAGAACTGGTAAGAATTTGAGATTTGCTTGACGGATTTGGACTGTCCACCACACCACCACCACCACTTCCTAGTAGTTTGTCGAATCATATTCTTGTGTGTTTCTATTGCTGCTAACCACGGCAGGATCACAAGCCGACCTGATCGGAGAACATGACAAACAAAGCGCTACATGATAAGTTTCAACAAATGATGAGTGGGCAGGTGGAAGATGTTCTAAATAGATTTGAAGAGGCCATGGAGAAGATAGATGGCATTGAGAAGGCGTTTGAAACAAAGCTTGATAACAAGTTTAATGAATTGCTCGCGCGTCTACCACCACCACCACCGGCTGCACCTAATGCACCTCTACAACAACAACAACGACTACCTCCACATCGCGAAGCAGCCCTCCGCCGAGCGAGCTGTGTCCCTCTTCAGCCTGGCCAAGCTGCTTTGGTCTGCTTGTTGATATACGTGGCTCCTGCTGCTGATGTGGGGAGGATGATTATGTGAGATACGAGGATGAGGTTGATCAACTTCGAACTACGTGCAACCACCAGCACCACATCCAATAGCACCACCACCACCCGGTCGTCGACCTGCAAATTTTTGCATTGTTAGGTCTAGCCGTCAGGTACGAGTTCATGACCATCTCACTAATTTGAAGTTGTATATTCCACCATTTGAGGGTAGATATGTTCACGATATATATCTTACTCGGGAGTTAGAAACTGAACAACGATTTACATGTTTACAATATCACGAGGAGAGGCGTGTTCCGCTGCTTTGTTTGTGCTTTCACTAGCTTTGCATGTGTTTGGTGCTCTGAACATTGTAGATTATATCCTATTCCAGCTACTTGGGCTGCTTTGAAAACTGCTATGCGTACTCGTTGGGTTCCACCATATTATCAACGTGAATTACTTCGAAAAATTGCATCGCTTAAGACAAGTAAAAAATTCGGAAGAATAATAGTATCAGGAATTACAAAATGGCTTGATTAGATGTGGTATTGTTGAGGATAATGAAGCTATGCTTGCAAGTTTTCTGGGTGTATTAAATAGAGATATTAAGACCATTCTAGACTACAAGGATTATACTAATATCACTCGATTATTCCATCTTGCTTGTAAAGCTGAACGTGAAGTCTTGAGGATCGGCAGGCGTTGGCGCGGACTAACTTTTCTGCAGGTCGACCTTCATCATGGACACCACGTGCATCATCTACTTCCACATCGTTCTACTACACCGGCACCTCCATGGCTGCCACCTCCAACCATGATACAAGAAAGCGAGGCACAACCATCACTATTCCGCCAAGAGCGCTTTTCTTGGGCCTACACAGAGCTCTTCTTCTTCCATGGCGTCAACAGGGCACACAAGTGATATTATTTGTCGTCGTTGTAAGGGAAGAGGACATTTTGCCGAGAATGCCAATCTCAGCGTGTGATGATTGCTCACGAGGATGGTGGGTATGGAGTCCGCTAGTGACTATGATGAAGAGACTTTGGCTCTTATTACACATGAAGAACATGGTGGAGATGATTACGATCATGAGACGCAATACATGGCTGCTGAAGATGCCGACAGTATGAATGTTTAGTTGCTCAACGTGTTTTGAGTGTGCAGGTTACACAAGCTGAGCAAAATCAGAGGCATAATTTGTTCCATACAAAGGGAGTTGTGAAGGAGCGTTCTATTCAAGCGTCATCATAGATGGAGGGAGCTGCAACAACTTGGCTAGCATGGATATGGTGGAGAAGCTTTCTCTCACCACAAGACCACATCCACATCCTTACTACATCCAATGGTTCAACAACAGCGGCAAGGTTAAGGTAACACGTCTTTGTTCGTGTGTATTTTAGTATCTCTACATATCTTGATTATGTTGATTGTGATGTGGTACCTATGCAAGCATGTTCCTTATTACTTGGTAGACCATGGCAATTTGATAAAATTCTGTACACCATGGTAGAAACAATCAGTATACTCTTGTTCACAAGGATAAAAATATTACTTTGCTTCCTATGACTACTGATTTAATTTTGAAATATGATATTAATAGAGCTAATAAAGCAAAACAGGAGAAAAATAAGAGTGAAAATCAGATTGTGGCAAAAGAATTTGAGCAACAAATGAAGCCTAATAATAAACCATCTAATGTTGCTTCTGAAATTAAAGCTGAAAAGTGCATGTTTACTTGCCACCAAATCTGATATTGAGGAGCTAGATTCTAGCAAATCTGTTTGCTATGCTTTTGTGTGCAAAGAGGCATTATTTTCATTCGAGGACGTGCCTTCCTCTTTGCCCCCTGCTGTCACTAACATTTTGCAGGAGTTCGCTGACGTCTTCCCACAAGACGTGCCACCGGGATTACCACCTATTCGAGGGATTGAGCATCAAATTGACTTAATTCGGTGCATCGCTACCCAACCGTGCACCATACCGTACCAATCCAGAGGAGACGAAGGAGATTATGCGTCAAGTACAGGAGCTGCTCGACAAAGGTTATATACGCAAATCTCTTAGTCCTTGTGCTGTTCCTATTATACTAGTGCCTAAAAAGGATGGTACGTCGCGTATGTGTGTTGATTGTAGAGGAATTAATAATATTACTATTCGTTATCGTCATCCTATTCCCAGGCTAGATGATATGCTTGATGAATTGAGTGGCTCTACAATATTCTCCAAAGTTGATTTGCGTAGTGGATACCATCAAATTCGTATGAAATTGGGAGATGAATGGAAAACAGCATTTAAAACTAAGTTTGGTTTATATGAGTGGCTAGTCATGCCTTTTGGGTTAACTAATGCACCTAGTACTTTCATGAGACTAATGAGCGAAGTTTTACGTGCTTTCATTGGACGATTTGTGGTAGTCTATTTTGATGATATACTGATTTATAGCAAATCTTTGGAAGAACATTTGGAACATTTATGTGCTGTTTTTAATGCTCTACGTGATGCACGTTTGTTTGGTAACCTTGGGAAGTGCACCTTTTGCACCGACCGAGTATCTTTTCTTGGCTATGTTGTTACACCACGAGGAATTGAAGTTGATAAAGCCAAGATTGAAGCTATTGAGAGTTGGCCGCAGCCCAAAACGGTCACACAAGTGAGGAGTTTTCTTGGACTCGCTGGTTTCTATAGGCGTTTTGTGAGAGACTTTAGCACCATTGCTACACCTCTCAATGAACTTACAAAGACGGATGTGCCTTTTGTTTGGGGTACCGCACAGGAAGAAGCCTTCACGGTATTGAAAGATAAGTTGACACATGCTCCTTTACTCCAACTTCCTGACTTTAATAAGACTTTTGAGCTTGAATGTGATGCTAGTGGAATTGGATTAGGAGGTGTGTTATTACAAGATGGCAAACCTGTTGCATACTTTTACGAAAAATTGAGTGGGCCTAGTCTGAACTATTCTACTTATGACAAAGAATTATATGCTCTTGTTCGGACTTTAGAGACATGGCAACATTATTTATGGCCCAAAGAATTTGTTATACATTACGATCATGAATCTTTGAAACATATTAAAAGTCAAGCTAAACTGAATCGTAGACATGCTAAATGGGTTGAATTCATTGAGACCTTCCCTTATGTCATTAAACACAAGAAGGGTAAAGAAAATGTTATTCTTTGATGCTTTGTCTCGTCGCTATACTATGCTTTCACAACTTGACTTCAAAATATTTGGTTTGGAGACCATCAAAGATCAATATGTGCATGATGCTGATTTTAAAGATGTAATGCAGAATTGTAAAGAAGGAAGAACATGGAACAAGTTCGTTACTAAGGATGGTTTTGTGTTCCGTGCTAACAAGTTATGCATTCCTGCTAGCTCTGTTCGTCTTTTGTTGTTGCAGGAGGCGCATGGAGGAGGATTAATGGGACCCTTTGGCGTGAAGAAGACGGAGGATATACTTGCTACACATTTCTTTTGGCCAAAGATGAGACGGGATGTTGAGCGTTTTGTTGCTCGCTGCACTACATGTCAAAAAGCTAAGTCACGACTCAATCCTCATGGTTTATATATGCCTTTGCCTGTACCTAGTGTTCCTTGGGAGGATATATCTATGGACTTTGTTTTAGGTTTACCTCGAACAAAGAAGGGGAGGGATAGCATATTTGTTGTCGTGGATAGATTCTCGAAAATGGCACACTTTATACCATGTCATAAAAGCGATGATGCTATTAATGTTGCTGATTTGTTCTTTCGTGAAATTATTCGCTTGCATGGTGTGCCAAATACTATTGTTTCAGATCGTGATACTAAATTTCTTAGCCACTTTTGGAGATGTTTATGGGCTAAGTTGGGGACTAAACTGCTTTTAGTACTACTTGTCACCCCAAACTGATGGACAAACTGAAGTAGTCAATAGAACATTGTCTACTATGCTTAGGGCTGTTTTGAAGAATAATAAGAAAATGTGGGAAGAATGCTTGCCTCATATTGAATTTGCTTATAATCGTTCATTGCATTCTACTACTAAGATGTGCCCTTTTGAAATTGTGTATGGCTTCCTACCTCGTGCACCTATTGATTTGTTGCCTCTTCCATCTTGAGAGAAGGTTAATTTTGATGCTAAAGAACGTGCTGAATTGATTTTAAAAATGCATGAGTTAACTAAGGAAAACATTGAGCGTATGAATGCTAAATATAAACTTCTTTGGAGATAAGGGTAGAAAACATGTTGTCTTTGCACCGGAGATCTTGTTTGGTTACATTTGCGTGAGGATAGGTTTCCTAATTTGCGCAAATCAAAGCTAATGCCACGTCTTGATGGTCCATTTAAGGTGTTAGAGAAAATAAATGATAATGCATATAAACTTGAGCTGCCTGCAGATTTTGGGGTTAGTCCCACTTTTAACATTGCAGATTTGAAGCCTTATTTGGGTGAGGAAGATGAGTTTCCGTCGAGGGCGACTTCATTTCAAGAAGGGGAGGATGATGAGGACATCAATACCATTGTTACACCCACAGCCCTGCTGCTATACATCTTGGACCAATTACTAGAGCTCGCAAGACGCCAATTGAATTATCGGTACTTTCGTTTCTTGGTAACGATTCCAATGTTCATGAGAATATGATGCTGCCTAAATTGGATACATTTGTTTTGCTTACAAATGAAGGGCCTACCATGGACAAGAAAGATGAATCTTGGAGCAAGTTCAAGCATGGAGATGTTGGCATGCAAGGGAACAAGAACGGAGTTACAAGTGATGATTCCAGGACTTTGAAGCCACCCTAATGAGAGCTTGAGGCCTTGGACGAAATATACAATATGCCTCTTCATAATATTAGTCCATAGGATTTTCTAGGTGTTGCGTCACCTTAATTTTGGGCCAGGCACATGTAATTTCGAAATACTTATGTGTAGGCTGTTTTTAGAATCCGTATGTGTGGGGAAACAAGAGTTAGGGTTGGTTTGGACCCCTCCCTCAAGGGCCACGAAATTCCTCCTCTTTCTCCATATATACAACCCTTAGGCGTCGTTTAGACTTTGGGTTTTGATTAGATCAAAAGTTCGCCATAGCTGCAACACAGCGTGCCGTTTGTGTTCAACGACCGGACCAAGGCGTCTCGAACCCCACCTTCATTAATAAAGCTTTCCTCTTATATTCGCAATATCCAGATTGCAATCTTAGTTTCTTGCTTGTTCTTCGTTTGCTCGCAGGAAGCAGGCCCTCGTGGTCGAGTTGATCGTGCTCGGCGTGGTCAATAACCCTCGGAAGTTGGTTTAGCGATTGCTAAGGTCTGACGGCGTCGCCGCGACGTAGTCGGATCGTCAAGGTCGACTCCCACAGAAACGATAGCCACCATCTCACCGAAACATCGGGACACCTTTGCCTCTATTAATAGTGCGGGCGCCTTTCAGCACACTCTTATAATACATCTCGGGCGTGCGATGCTCCTTGCCCTCTGGTGGCGGGTCCGTCACGAGCTTCTGGGCATCCATCTTGCCCCAGTGCACCTTTGCGCGGGCAAGGGCCCGGCGGGCACCCTCGATAAAAGTGGAATGCTTGATAACTTCAACCCACGGGCACGCATCCACGGCCGCCGCACCAGGGCGAAGTAGCTCCAGGCATGGCCTCCTTAGGCCACGGCCGAACTATGAGGCCCTTCATGGCCTGTTCGGCCGCCTTGTGGAGCTTCGACCAGCTGCTTCAGCTGGTCGCTAAGGGCACCGGATGTCCGGCCTCGACATCTTGAGACGGAAGACCTTCTCCGTCGAGCTCCCCTCCTCGGCCTGGTAGAATGCGGCAGCATCGGACACGCTGTGAGGAAGATCTGCGAACGCCCCTAGAGAGCTCCGAATTCGGGTAAGCAACAGGTAATTAACACTCACATGCTTACTCTCCATGAAAAATGCCTTACCCGCTGCTATTTTCTTCACCGCCTCAATCTCCTGGAGGGCCTTGTAGGCTTCGGCCTTAGCGGCTTTGGCACTCTCAAGAGCCGTTGCAAGCTCGAGACTCTCGAGTCTTGAGTCACGCTCCAAGTTCTCATGTTTTTTCACGAGATCCTGGAGCTCTTGCTGTACCTCCGCCACCCGCGCCTCCTGCTTCTCTCGCTCGGTGCGTTCCGCAGCCGCATTACGTTCGGCCGCGGCCACCGCCTCCTTCAGGGTCGCCACCTTGTTAGTGGCCCCTACAATACCCACGTTATCCTTGTCAGTTTTCTTGCAACCAAATCCTTTTACATGAAGGTACAATTTTCATAAGGTATTACTCACCTTCTTTTCCTCGAGCTGCTTCTTGGCATGACCGAGCTTCGTTCTCGGACCGATCGAGGTTTTTCTTCAAATTATTGACCTCCGTGATCGGTGCGGCGGAGGTCAGCAGCACAGCCTGCAATCCCATATTGACATATTTTTCATGACTCCTGCGTTTATCTTTCTAAAGATCCTCAGTCCGGCTTTTCTTTCCGAACACCGAACCGAGCATCAGGGGCTACTGTCTATGCGGTACCATTTTACATATATTGAAATTTCTTACCTCAAAGCCTATTAGAAGACTGGTATAGGCTTCGGTCAGCCTGCTCTTGGCGGACTGAACTGTCCGGATCACCGCACTCATAACAGTGCGGTGCTCCTCCTTGATGGAGGCGCCGTTGAGCGCCTCCAGTAAGCTATCCGGTGCCCCCGGTTGGACGAAGTACACCGGCGTCTTACCCTTCTTGCGAAGGGATCATTTTCCGGATTCCGAAACCACTGAAGGTTCCGGCATGGAGTCCGGACAAGGGTCGGCCTTAGAGCCCCTGGGCGTCTTGCCCCCCACGCGCCTGGAGTCCGGGGGGTTGCCTTGTGGCACCTCCTGTGCCACCTCCTCGGGACCAAGCCCCCTTTGGGGCCCCTTGTGGCGTTGTCCGCAACATGAGGCGAGGAGGCGGTCGGAAGCGAAGTACTCTCCATTTCCGACGAGCCCAGGGACCCGCTCGATGAATCGGCGAACTCTCCTTTGGGCGGGCTGCACGATTGTTCGACATTAGAGAACACTCTGCAATAATAAAACACCATGGGTATCCGGACACTTACGATCTCGCCAGGGGCTTGGCCCTTGTAGGCCAATCCCCTAAATCGTCGTCGGCGTTGGTGGAGAAGTCCGGAGGAAGGGTTCTTCCCTTCTTGGACCCTCCGGCCTCCCGGTTGGGCGGCCTTCCTTTTCCTCTCCTCCCCCGCTGGGGGAGAAGCTTCTTCTTCTTCCTCCTCGTCTTCAGGAGAAGATTCTACTTCAGAATCCAACAACACCTGGCGTCGGGAGCTCCTTCGAGTTCCCGTGGAATCCTTCTTGGCCTTCTTCTCCGGCACCACATGGGGTGCCGGAGCCAGCAGCCCCGTCAATCGGGCGTCCGTTGGGTCTTCTGGCAAAGGAGCCGGACAGTTAATCTGTCCGGACGTCTTCAGCCAGACCTGTCGAAGAATAGGGAGTTTTTAGATCCCACGTAGAGTCAATCTATGAAAAAAAGAGTCCCGTAAAGGGTAAAATAACTTACCTCGCCCGGCTTGGCGCGCGAGCTGTATCCGCGATCTTTGTTAGCGGATGCGGGGGGCAGCGCCCTTGAACAACACCTTCCGGGCATCTTCGTGCGTGGTATCGAAGAGCGGCTCAAGGTCTTGTGTGCGGATCGAACTCCCACAAATTGAAGTCCCGTTGTTGGCATGGGAGAATCCGGCGGATGAGCATCACACGGATTACGTCGACAAGCCTGCGATTCTTATCCACCGAGGTTCGGACGCGTGTTTGGAGTCGGATAGCTCGTCCGAATCCCCCACTTCAGGCCCGTCTCTTTCCATGGCGAGAGCCATGTGGGGAATCCAGATCTGAATCGGGGCCGCCACCCATTCAGGGTCGCGTGGCTCGGTGATGTAGAACCACCCGATTGCCACCCCTTTATTGTCTCCACAAAGGAGCCCTCGAGCCATAGGACTTTGGCCATCTTGCCGACCATGGCGCCTCCGCACTCTGCTTGGCTGCCCTTCACAACCTTGACTTGACCTTTGAAGGTCTTGAGCCACAAGCGAAGTGGGGCTGGATCTTGAGAGGAAGGCCTCGCACACGATGATAAACGCCGAGGCGTTGAGGACGAAATTGAGGGCTAGGTCGTGGAAGTCCAGGCCGTAGTAGAACATGAGCCCCGGACAAATGGGTGAAGTGGAAAACCTAGTCCATGGAGGAAGTGGGGAGAAATACCACCCTCTCATGGGGGACTAGGGGTTGGAATGAGCTGCCCAGCGTCGGGCAGCTGTCTGTGATATCGCTGGACAAGTATCCGGCCTCCGCAGGTCTTGTGATGTGCCCCTCCGTGACGGAGGAGGCCATCCATCTGCCTCCCGCTCCTGACATGGTTGGAGAAGGTTGAGGAGGAAAGTGCGGACTTGGGCGCTGGAGCTCGAGTGCACGGGAATGGATGAGCAAAGGAGGAAGAAGGCGTAGGTGAAAGGGTGGATCCTTATCCCTTATATGGGCGGACAAAACATGTGTCCCCACCGGCTGGTAAAACTTCGCTTATCTCCCAAGCGTCACAATCAATGGCGCGGTTGGGTTACCCACGTCCATATTGATGGGAATCCGGAATAAAGGGGAACACGATCTCCGCCCGACAAGACGTGCCAAGGAAACCGCTTCGCTAAACGCGCTGAGGTGGAACAATGAAAACAATTTGAGTGAAGGCTTGGTAGTGGTGCGACGTCACGCCACAAAATACGTCAGCAGATTGATCTTGTGTAATATTATTCTCTCTACGGTGGTATGTGGAATTTATTTTTGCGAGCGGACACTATCACGGTGTTCACAATCTTACGTAAACTATTCGGAGGAGGAACCCGCCTTGCAATGCCGAAGACAACATGCGCGCCCGGACTCGTCGTCATTGAAGCCTGGTTCGAGACTCTTTGAGGAGTTCCAGACTAGGGGTGTCCGGATAGCGAACTATCATCATCGGCGGACTCCAAGACTATGAAGATACAAGATTGAAGACTTCGTCCCGTGTCCGGATGGGACTTTCCTTGGCGTGGAAGGCAAGCTTAGCGATACGGATATGTAGATCTCCTACCATTGTAACCGACTCTGTGTAACCCTAACCCTATCCGGTGTCTATATAAACCGGAGGGTTTTAGTCCGTAGGACGAACAACAATCATACCATAGGCTAGCTTCTAGGGTTTAGCCTCTTTGATCTCGTGGTAGATCCACTCTTGTAACACACATCATCAATATTAATCTAGCAGGACGTAGGGTTTTACCTCCATCAAGAGGGCCCGAACCTGGGTAAACCATCGTGTCCCTTGTCTCCTGTTACCATCTGCCTAGACGCACAGTTCGGGACCGCCTACCCGAGATCCGCCGGTTTTGACACTGACACTCCCCGTTTAACTTTTCAGGGCTGGACAAAGAAGGCGGAGGGGATCTGGTGTCTGGCTCCGCTGCTCGAAGATCGAGCTATCCCACGCCTGACGAAGATGCTGGTTTCAGCGCCCTACCAGGCGCCGGAGAAGAAGGCCAAGAAAAAGGCCAAAGAGACTAGAAGCAGTCTCCGCCGCAAGAAGCGCTTGACAGGCGTCCAAAGACACGAGACTCACTCCTCCGCTGCTAAGGGCGGCGAGGAGGAGAGAGCAACTCTCCCACAGGAGGGTGAGGAAGAAGAGGTGGCCTCCACAAGTCCGGAGGCAGAGGCGACCAAGAAGGGGAAGGCCTCCCTCGCGGATAACTCTACGTGGGACATCGACAGCAGCCCAGAGCGGCGCCCCCGAGATACGCCCCTGGCCAGATCGTGAGTACTCAAAGACCCTAACACATTTTTATACCAGCCTCTTTATTTCGTAGTTTTAACGCGTTGAACCACGCATTTGCAGTCCGGCCCGTTCTGACCTCGAGCGATCCTCATCTTCAGGGAATTCGTTGGACCCGAAGGTGATGGACAGCGGGTCCATTCCGGACCTCCTCACCGAGGGCCATGGATGACACCGGTGATGTCCCAAAGGATCCCGAGCCAGGGAGAGACACAAGAGGTCATCGAGGCGGCACGGAGGGCGAACCCTCGGCGCCCGGGACACATGGGGGAGCAGATCCCCATGGAAGATGGCGACGGGGACCGTATCCAGTGCATCCCTCAGCCGAATACCATTCCGGAAGCCAGTGCAGCTCCGAATTCAGGCAAGCAACCTCTTTCAAAAGAAGGAGGTGCGCCTGTTTCGTAGGTGACCTCTGTCCAACCAGAGGCACCGGATACTCTACTGGAAGCACTGCGAGGCGCTTCCATTGTTGAGGAACACTGTATCCTTATGGGTACGGTGGTTGAGAAGGTTCAGTCTGTTAAGTGCGGACTGACCGAAGCCTGCACCGGCCTGCTGACAGGCTTTGAGGTAAGCGGCGTAATTGTGTAAGAAGAATGTCACAGTGTAGACAGTAGCTCCTGAGACTCTGTCCAATGTTCGGAAAGAAAAGCCAGACAGAGGATCAAATAACTTTCGCAGGAGACTAACTGGACATGTCTATGTGAATAAGCAGGCGTCGTTGCTGGCTGCGACCTCTCATGCTGCTGAGGTCTCCGAACTGAAGCAGTCTGGAAGCGGACCGTGGAAGAGCTCGGCCGTGTGAAAAAACAGCTCGAAGACAAGCAAGGTATGTCATGACCTACTGTATATCCAGAAAGGATAAATTATTTGTGTTGACCAAAGTGCCATGGCATTTGTTAGGAGCGGTGACCGAGGTAGAGACCCTCAAGAAGGCGCTATCTGAGGCCGAGGAGAGAGCGGCCAAGGAACAAGCCGCCCGTGAAAAGCACGAAGCCAGGGTTGGTGAGGTCAGCCAAGAGCTCCAGGGGCCGTGAAGAAATGCGAGTCCTTGGAGCGCAATATTGTGGGTCAAAAGATCGAACTCGCCAAGGCTCGCCAAAGCGAACAACATGCCCGGGTTGAAGCCCAGGGAGCTCTCCAGGAGGTTCAAGAGGCGAAGAAGATTGCGGCGAGTAAGGCCTTCATTATGTAGAGCAAATATGTGAAGAAGAGGTATCTTGTACTAAACCGGATTTGGAGTTCTCCTGGAGCATTTGCGGACTTGCCGCGTAGTGTAGCCGACGCTGCACAGTTCTTCCGAGTCGAAGAGGGGAGCTTGACGGAGAAGCTATTCAGTCGCAATACCTTGCACGAACATCCGGTGCCCTTATAGCAACCAGCTAAAACAGCTGATCGAACTGCATAGGGTGGCGAACTAGCCATGAAGGATTTAACAATCCGGTGAGGCCTGCCGAAGCTATACCAATGACTTCGCCGGGCTCGTGAAGCGGCTGGTCAATGCCTGCCCCCGGCTTGAGATCATCAAGCGGTTGGTCTGCATCGAGGGTGCGCGGATGGCCTTTGCCCGCGTCAAGGTGCAGTGGGCGAAGATGAACGCCGTCAAGCTCGCGACCGAGGGGCCGCCCGCTGGCAAGGAGCACCGCACGCCAAAACGTTATTTTGAAGATGTCTGGAGGGATCCCGCACTATAGAGGAGCAATGTTCTAAGGACATTATTTTTGAATGAGATACTTTCATGTTATCACATCTGTGTATGGTGGAACAAAGCTGTTATGTAATATAATGCTCGTTATTATTTATTTAAAATTTTACCTCCCGTGCGGCCGTTTTTATTGAATCTGAGAGTTGGCCAGTCATCGGCTTCAGCCCCCACGTAGGTAGTATGGGGGTGTTCGGGATGGAATCTAAACACTCTTGATCCAAAATTTGGTCCTCGAAGGAGGTGTTTAGCGCAACAAACTAGGCAATCGGACTATGTGGATTTATCACCCTCACTTAGCCATAGGAGTTCGACAATAAAAATGTAGGCGCAGCCCCTAGTTATCATTTAATCTGAACTAGGGTGTTGTAAACACCTGATCGGATTGAGGCCGATTCGTCGCATAATGCGGGAAAAATCGTGAAAGATTTGTAACCTCCGAACAGCTGACCAACTCACGCCGCATCATGACAGTCAGTTTTTGGCTTTCTCTACTGAGGTGCTCATCTGGATAAACCAGGACACAATCGCAGTAGTTCTCCCTTTACTACCCTAGCCGATAGAGCGAAACGTAAGGTAATGCATACGAGGCGCAACCCAACTATTGACCAAAGACATGATTCAGAGCCAATGCATATAATGCTAAAATTTGGGGTGCCGAACTGTACTGTAAAAGTGTTCGCCCACTTGGTGCCGCGGGGTTCGGTGATGTAGAACCACTCCTGCTGCCATACCTTTATTGTGTCCACAAATTTCCCTTTGGGCCAGGTAACATGGCGGAGCTTGCTCACCATAAGCGCCCGCCCTTTTCGGCGTGTTGACCGTCGACCACCTTTGGCTTCACATTAAAGACCTTGAGCCACATGCCGAAGTGTGGGGGAATGCGGAGGAATGCCTCAGACACGAAGATGAACGCCGAGATGTGAAGGAAGGAATTCGGGGCCAGATCATGGAAATCCGTCCCATAGTAAAACATGAGACCTCGGACGAAGGGATGGAGGGCAAACCCGAGTCCTCGGAGGAAGTGGGGGATAAATACCACCCTTTCGCCGGACTTTGGGGTAGGGATGGCCTGCCCTGGGGTAGGAAACCTGTGTGTAATCTCCGCCGTCAAGTACCTCGCTTCCCGTAGATCCTTGATGTCCTTCTCCATTACGGAAGAGGACATCCACTTGCCCTGGGAACCAGATCCAGCCATGGCTGGAGAAGTGGAGGTGAAGGGAAAGATTGGGATTAGGCGCCGGAGCTCGAGGATGTAGAAGTAGGAAGGGAGGAAGGTGCGGGGAGAGGGATAGATCCTAATCCTTTTATAAAGGCGGTGAATGTGAAGCGCCTCATCCCGGCCTTAAAATTCACCTATTCCCAAGGGGTCGTCTGAGCAACACGATTGGATTCATAAGCCCATATTGATGAGAATCCCAATATAAGGGGACACAATCTCTATTTTGACAAGGCGTGTCAATAGAAGCGGTGACTTCGAGGCATGGAGCGGGAGGCTACAAAAGCGGTTCGAAATAATGATAAAGTCAGAACATAACGTCTCGTTGAGAAAGCTATAAGTGGATGTGACTTATTTTGTCTACTTTGGAGTATTCGGAGTAGGAACCTGCCTTGCAATGCCAAAGACAATCTGTGCGCCGAACATATCGTCATTGAAGCCTGGTTAGAGGGCTCTTGGCGAGTCTGGATTAGGGGGTCCCGGACGTCCGAGCTATGTGATGTGGAGTCGGACTCGTGGGCCGTGAAGATACAAGATGGAAGGCGTTTCCCCGTGTCCGGATGGGACTCCCCTTGGCGTGGAAGGCAAGCTTGGCGTTCGGATGTGAAGATTCCTTTCTTTGTAAACCGACTCTGTATAACCCTAGCCCCCTCCGGTGTCTATATAAACCGGAGGGTTTAGTCCGTAGAGGCAATCATAACCATACATGCTAGACATCTAGGGTTTAGCCATTACGATATCGAGGTAGATCAACTCTTGTAACCCCTATACTCATCAAAGTCAATCAAGCAGGAAGTAGGGCATTACCTCCATTAAGAGGGCCCAAACACAGGTAAACATCGTGTCCTGTCTCCTGTTACCTTCGATCCTAAGAGCGCAGTTCGGGACCCCCTACCCGAGATCTGCCGGTTTTGACACCGACAATGATGCACTATGGGCTTATAGAACAACATATAAAAATCCTACGGGTATGTCTCCTTATAAAATGGTGTATGGAAAAGCTTGTCATTTGCCTCTTGAGATAGAACATAAAGCATATTGGGCCATCAAAGAGCTCAATTATGATTTCAAGCTTGCCGGTGAAAAGAGGTTATTTGATATTAGCTCTTTAGATGAATGGAGAACCCAAGCTTATGAAAATGCAAAATTATTCAAATAAAAAGTTAAAAGATGGCATGACAAAAGAATCCAAAAGCTTGAGTTTAAGGTTGGAGAATATGTTCTTTTGTACAACTCTCACTTCATATTCTTTGCGGAAAACTCCTCCCAAAATCGGAAGGCCCCTATGTTATCAAGGAGGTTTACGATGCAGAGCCATCAAAATAAATAATGACGAAGGTCCTAACCCGAAGGTTGTCAAGGGGCAACGAATAAAACATTATATCTCATGTACGCCCATTAATGTTGAAAGTAATATTATCCAAACTTTGAGACCGGAAGAACACATCAACGAGTCCTTCCGGAACACTCCAGTATCGTGAAAATAAGGAGGTACGTGATACGGTAAGTAAACGTACTCTGAAAAATCCGCAAAAATATTTTTTACCAGTTTTGGAATATATAGAAAATTAGGAAATAAAGAAACTTCCAGGAAGCGTACCCTAGTGGGCACAAGACACCAGGGCGCGCCAGGCTTGCCTGGCGCGCCCATGTGGGTTGTGCCCACATGGGATACCTTCCGGACTCCGTTTTTCTACATCTTACTTGTCCTCCAAGATAAAAAAATCTATATATACTTCCCGAACCTGTTGATCACACCATAGTGAAGAAATCCTCTGTTCTCTTTTCTTGTTGTTTTCATGTTAGATCTGAAAATAGGTCTTCCCAAGACTCTGAGGGTGAGAGCTATGTTGCTGATTTCATCACAAACCCCAAATCCTATGGGGATGAGAGGCACTATAGCTGGACCTCTGAAGAAGATGAAGATGAATCGGTTCCTCCCCAGTTCAAAAACGAAAGCATGGAGGTGTTATGCAAGAAGATAATAAAACTCGAGATAGATAACGATGAGTTGAGGATAGATAATTTTATTCTCCATCAGAAACTGGAGGAAGCGAAGGGCAAACCATCTACTTTTTCACCACCACCACCATCATCTTCTTCACCACCAAAGGAAAACTGAGTATCGAGTATGGGCACTCCCCTTGGCTTCCGCCATGCTCGGGGGAGGTGCCCCGGTGTCGTATCATCCCACTATCTTTTTACCATTACTGTCGGTGTCAAAACCGGCGGATCTCGGGTAGGGGGTCTCGATCTGTGCGTCTAAGGTGGATGGTAACAGGAGGCAAGGGACACAATGTTTACCCAGGTTCGGGCCCTCTCTATGGAGGTAATACCCTACTTCCTGCTTGATTGATCTTGATGAATATGAGTATTACAAGAGTTGATCTACCACGAGATCGTAGAGGCTAAACCCTAGAAGCTAGCCTATGGTATGATTGTTGTATATATCTATCAACTAGCCTGGCCTCGGTTTATATAATGCACCAGAGGCCTAGGATAACAAGAGTCCTAGCCGAATCGCCGGTGGGGAGGAGTCCTTGTCTTGATCGCCAAGTCTTGTGGAATCTTCCTTGTATGGCAGCTGTCCGGACTGGCCCATGAGTATCTGACCATGGGGTCCTCGGCCCAATCCAACTGATCGGGAGGCGGCGTGGTGAGTACCCCTAGTCCGGGACACCGTCGATAGCCCCTGAACCGGTCTTCAAGTTAGGGGCGCTCCTCGATTCTTCCAAACTGTTCTTCATCTTGATCGTCGGTCTTGAAAACTGGTTCAACAAATCTTCTCATCTTCGATCTTGAGGATCGCCGAAGTGCATCCGAAGAGTTTACACGTTGGGAATCCGAGGAGCTCCTTTAAGTTTCCGGCCTTTATCAATGCCTTGTTATTTTTATGCCACGCCTCGGGTTTGAAGTTGTTCTCGGGAGGCAGTGTCTTCTTGCGTCCGAGCTCCAACGCCGGACTGCATTCGAGGTATCTTTTGCAGCCGATCACCAACGCCGGACTGTGTCCAAGCTCCAACGCCGGACTGTATCCGCGCTCCAACGCCGGACTATATCTGAGGTGTCATAGATCACCTTGGTTCAAAAAAGTTGAAGGAGTTTAGCCGAGCTTAATGTCGGAAATGCCCTTTATGGAGCTAGCACTGGCGCCTCGAGCTTTATGCGGACTGCCTCCGAGGTGGTGCACCACCCGACCGTGAGCTGATTTTTTGTGAATATTTTTAACTGGTGCAGTTTATTCTCTACCAATGTATATCCAGTAGCCCTCAAGGTGTGTATCAGTCTAAAGCCCGAGATGCACCTCAAGGCAAGCATAAAAATCGCTATTCGGTAGCCCCTGAGACTCAGGTCGATGCACGAAATCGGCCTGAGGATCAATTCCTACCTCGGCAGCATGCATAGGAATAAAAAGGCAGTGTAATATATTAGAGACAATAGTGATCGGCGAACGGGCCCTTGAGAGAGGGTCGTGAGAAGTCGCCGAGATATAAAGCTTGATGCCAGATAGGTCTAGATGGTACTTATTGTTGCCCGAAGACGCGCTTCCCATAGTTCGAGCACGCCGAACACTGAGCCCTTTGAATTTTCTGCATTGAATAGGCAATGCAGTAGCCCCCGAGACACTGGTCGGGTGGCAACACCGAATCGGGGATCGATGTGCCCTTTAATATTTGTAAATAATGAGCACGAAGCCCGGTAGCCCCGAGCCTTAATGTGGGCACGGGTGGCGAATTAAGGATCGATATCGAGTAAAATCACAGATTATGTGTAATGATTCTATGTATCCAAGTACTTTACATCATTATTTTGACTCCATTGTGACCGTTTATCGGTTGAAAGTGGCCCATCGTCGGCTTCTACCCTTGGTAGATACTACGCAGGTGTTTCCGTACTAACAAAAGCGACCCTTAGCCGATGTCTCGGTGCGAAAGCGGTTGTGTTAGCGAAACGAGGCAACGGATATGCGGGCTTTAAAACTTCGCTTAGTCATAGGAGCTTTATCTTTGGGGAAGCTAGCTATGAGCCCCGGTTAGTGTTCGGCGACAGCCGAGGTCAAGCCGTAAACACTTCGGCCAATGTTATGAACGGCCCGTCATTTAACATAGTTATCGGATCGTTGACCAGTTTACGCCTATTGTGAGAGTCAGTTTTCGGCTTTCTCCACTGAGGTGCTTAACCATGCAAGCTGGAAGCATAATCGCAGTGGTTCTCCCTTGGCACACCTAGCCGAACAAAGCGGAACGTAGGAGGCAAGCACAGGAGCTGGGCAACCCAACTATTGACCGAAGACACAATTCGAAACCGATGCATATATAGCAATATCCGATAATGTTTTGCGAATCCTAAAGGTGTCGGCGTTGCCTGCGAGACTAATGCTGAAACACACAAATAGTTTAAAAGTGCCATAGGCTCGAAAAGCCAAAAAACTTATTCAAAAGTTTAATGTCGAACTAGATCAAGTGTTCGGTGCCAAATCGAAAATTGGTCTTAGAAAAAAGGTGTTTACATGGGTGCTTTAACATGACACATCCTATCTCGAGACTTCAAGCGGGTCAGCCTATGGCTTCAACCTCCTATCCCGAAGGCGGAGTACTTCTCGTTAGGCCAGTTTAGCCAACTTTAGTGGCTTTGAGAGAGAAATTAGGCGCCCCGGCTATTGACCGCACACTCGCATCGAAAAAGGAGTGATAGAAAAAAGACTTTGCAACGACTAAGAAGAAGAACACTTATTATAAAACAGCTCACATAAATTTAAGAGCCCCTGAGTGACTTGGGTAAAAGAATGATTGTATGTACCGAAGTACTTATATCATATCTATGTTCACCCGAACTTTAAACGCGTCTTAACCGACCGTCGGCTTCTCCCTCTTCGGTCAAGGACCGAAAAGTGTTATGTACTCCACCTATCGAGAATATCGACGGTGTTTCCGATAACCAAGCAATCAGGTCATAAGGCTGTAACAGACAAAGCGCGCTCAGGGAACTTATGCTATATTCTTGATAAAGTGTAAGAAGCATCTTTGAAGAAAATAGTACCCCACCGATACCTTTCTTGGTGCTCATTGTTAATATGAGACTTGTGCAATAGATTTTGTACTCAAGAGTTCCGTTGTGTGCGAGCATAATTGAAAAGCGATGGGCGCTAGCTTCGGCTTCACCGGTCGAGGTCGGCTCGGGTAACCCGATCGTGAAAATCGCAGAGGTGCTCCTTTACTCCCTAGCCGAACAATCGGGAGCGTAGGGGTAAACACAGGAGCAAGGCCACCCAGCTTGCAAATCACTTAGGTCAATATGGTGCATATTGTGGCGTAATAATACGAACAAGGAACGAAGTCGTACAAGTATAATCATATGCAAGAGGAAAAGCTCCAGCAAGGGAGCCCCCAAGTAAACGGGGTATTTGAATTTGTGCATCACAAACAAAGTTTGGACAAGGAAATTTTTACAAGAAACTTTTTTCCAAAAAAAGTATAGTGCTTGGTCGAACCGAACATAATTATTTTTAACTTTGAGCATGAAGACAACTTAGCTGGTTAATGTGTTCGGTATTGATGACGCGGTCCGAGCTTGATGCGGGACAAGGTTCCATCCCCCAAGCCGGTCCCGAGGTGGCGGAGCAAAGAGCTCGGCACTCGAGTAGTGACATAGCGCGGTCAATGCAGGCCGGCAGTGATGCGAAGTCCCGGCATGGGGTAATGAAGTGTTAATGAAGCCCCCGTCCGGCCGAGGTGGCGCCAAAGGATATAGTCCGGCTGGA
This sequence comes from Aegilops bicornis, assembly GCA_021605145.1. Lineage (NCBI taxonomy): Eukaryota > Viridiplantae > Streptophyta > Magnoliopsida > Poales > Poaceae > Aegilops > Aegilops bicornis. The sequence goes on from CM038673.1 coordinate 529,820,157, forward strand.
TCATTTTCCTGTGCACAAAAAATAGTGCAGACCGGGGATAATAGTAATAATAATAATAAATATTGCATAATAAATAATTTATGCAAAGTGAGTAATAAAAGAAATATGGTCTGGCGCCGAAGTCAATGTCGGGCGTCGTGATCTGATAAAGGTGTCAAAGCCTGAATTCAGGTCGGTCAGCGTTAGATCTGGCGTTCGCGGACTATGTCTGAGCGGCCCGAACCACCATGCGACCGTCGATAATGCGGCCACCATTTGATAGACCTGTGTACATATGATGGACAAACCAAAGTAATAGTTCCTTGGGAAGAATGAACCCGAACAAGTGAAAAATACTAGGATTAATAGCACCTGGTTTATTTATTGTAGCAATCCGAAGGAGGTGATTCCCAAAATTGGGACTCGATCCGCATTCTCATTGCACGATGGTAATGAAACAACGGCATGGCGATCTTTGGTAAAGGTTGGCTCGCTGAGGCAAAGCCTCCGGTCCAGATAACGTGACGAAGCCGGTCGGCTAGTGACACCGAAGTCTCCGGGGTAGGTTGATGAAGAGATGGCGAAGCCCTCGGTCCAACCGAGATGTCGAAGTAGGTCGGTGTGATGGACACCGGCCTGAAGAAGCAACAGTGCGGCCCCGCCGATGCAGGTCGTGACGTGGTCAATGCCGGAGATAGTTCGGCCGGGAGTCTCCGGACAGGGATAGATATTTCAATAAACTTAGCACATCGCCCAAGGCGAGTCTTTGAAAGATATCAGCGGAGGTGAACTCCATAATCGGTGCCCAATCAGATTCGATAGGCATGGATGCGCGGTTGAGCCTATAGCCGGAGGCGAGTCCGAGGTCGATGGCACAGACTTTATTGGAGGCGAAGTCTGTGTTCGGCTCTATTGCCGATGAGTGTGCGGCCTCCATGGCGGGGTCTATCTCCCCATCCTCGGATGGCACGATCTGCTCAGGATCTAAAGCCAGGGCAGCTGCAGGCGCGTTCTCCCGAACACCGTCAGACGGCAGATCTAAGTCATGCTTATTGGGACTGTGCGGCGCACCTGTCATGGGCTCGAATCCGTCGAAGATCAAGTCTCCGCAGATGTCATCCGTGTAGTTCAAGTCTCCGAACCTGACCTGGTGGCCAGGGGCGTAGCTGTCGATCTGCTCCAGATGGCCAAGCTAATTGGCCCTTGATGCGAAACCGCCGAATCTGAAGATCTGTTCGGGGAGGGCCTCACCCTGGATCGCATCGTTGTGGATGATTGAGCCATCAAGCCTTATCGTGACGACACAGTGGAACTCTCAATGAAAGCACCAATGTCGGTGTCAAAACTGGCGGATCTCGGGTAGGGGGTCCCGATGCATGCGTCTAAGGCGGATGGTAGCAGGAGGCAAGGGACACAATGTTTACCCAGTTCGGGCCCTCTCTATGGAGGTAATACCCTACTTATCGCTTGATTGATCTTGATGAATATGAGTATTACAAGAGTTGATCTACCACAAGATCGTAGAGGCTAAACCCTAGAAGCTAGCCTATGGTATGATTGTTGTATATATCTATCGACTAGCCTGGCCTCGGTTTATATAATGCCCTAGAGGCCTAGGATAACAAGAGTCCTAGCCCGAATCGCCGGTGGGGAGGAGTCCTTGTCTTGATCGCCAAGTCTTGTGGAATCTTCCTTGTATCGGCAGCTGTCCGGACTAGCCCATGAGTATCTGACCATGGGGTCCTCGGCCCAATCCAGCTGATCGGGAGACGACGTGTGAGTACCCCCTAGTCCAGGACACCGTCAATTACTTATTTTAGTTCGATCTTTTTCTTTAGATGAATAAAAGTTTAGTTCGATCCTTTCTTCTTTGAGAGTTTGCTTAGTGATCTATCCTTGTAATGTGTGCAAGTTATACAATAAACTTTAGTTTGAGTTTTTGCTTTCTTTACTTTCATGTTGCAAATTAAAGAAAATAAATAAGAAAGAAAAAGAAAGAGAAAGGAAATAAATGAAGAAAAGATCATATACTAATCCTATGGTAGGTGATGACACCCCATAAGGAAAAGTATAAGTAGAACATTTTAATAGAGATTGGCAAACATAGCATTAGTCAATGATGCAACTCATGAAAGAATTAATAAGGGAAGAGAAGATTCACATATAAATATACTATCCTAGAAATCTTTTGTGACTGCGAGCTCTCATCTAAATATTATATGCCAAAATTGTTGACGTTGGACAAGGAAGACAACTTAATGGTTTATGTTTGTTTATATTCACATAGAAGTCATATTGTCATGGATCCTTTAATTAACATGTGGTGCTTGCCCCTATCTTTGCTAGCCAAAAATTCCGCACTAAGTAGAGATACTACTTGTGTATCCAAAAACCCTTAAACCCAAATCTTATTTTCAAGTGTCTGCCATACCTACCAAGGGATTGAGTAAGATCCCTCGAGTAAATATTCATCGGTGTAAAAAGGCAATAAAAATTGCTTCTAAAAGTGTGAGATCATTTAGTGTAAGAGAAAATTGAGCGTTGCACGAACTTGTGATGGTGAAGAATAAAAGCGACAGACTGCATAATAAATGTCGCTATCACAAGGGGCAATGCGACGTGGCGTTCTATTGCACTAAGGGGTTGAGCATACAAACAAATAAGCGCATGGAAACCTCTGCTTCCATCTGCGAAGGGCCTATCTTTTACTTTTATGCAAAGAGTCAAAGTTTTCCTTCTATCCCTTTTTATTTTTCTCCTTTGGCAAGCATCATGTGGTGAGGAAAGATCTAGGTACATATGTCCAGTTGAATATAGATAGCATGAGTTATTATTGTTGACATCACCCTTGCCGACGTGGGGAGGCGAAACTATAAGCCCCTATCTTTCTTTGTGTCCGGTTGAAACGTTTTGCTCATGTGTACACGGTGAATGTTAGCAATCATAGAAGACTATATGATGGTTGAGTATGTGTGGACTTGCCTAAAGGCTCCGATACATGACCCTTCCTGAAAACATGATGAATTGTAGTTGCAAAGTTGACTCAGAAAATAGTTTGTTGGTTTTTAATAGAGTTTTTGCTTTATACTTCAATTGTGTGATGATTGTTACTTATTCATGAGAAGTATATGATAAAAGTCCTATGATAAAAGTCTTATGTTTAATTTTTTTGCTGTTATAATAATCAACATGATGCTTCTATGTCCGCATTTTGTTTGTATCGACACCTCTCTCTCAAAGCATGTGGACATGTTTTTCGATTTCGGTTTTAAGCTTGAGGACAAGCGAGGTCTAAACAGGGGAGTTGATCGTCAATTTTGCATCATGTTTTCTTACTATTATTTATAATGTTTTTATCCATAATAATTCTTTTTGGAGTAATTCTAATGCCTTTTCTCCCATAATATGCAAGGTATACACAAAGAGGGAGAATTCCGGCAGTTGCAAATCTGGACCTGGAAAAGCTACGTCAGGCTACCTATTATGCACAATTCCAAACAAGCTGAAACTTCACGGAGAGTTTTTATGGAATATTTGAGGAATGTTGGAGCAAATAACTACCAGAGGGGGCCCACCAGGTGGGCACAACCAACCTGGGCGCTCCAGGGAGCCCAGGCGCGCCCTGGTGGGTTGTGCTCACCCAGACCCACCTCCGGTGCCCATCTTCTAGTATATAGGTCATTTTGACCTAGAAAAAATAAGGGAAGGACTTTCGGGACGGAGCGCCGCCGTCTCGAGGCGGAACTTGGGCAGGGGCACTTTTGCCCTCTGGCGGGCGATTCATGGGAATTTCCCTCCGGGAGAAATCATTGTCATCATCATCACCAACAAATCTCCCATCTTGGCGAGAAATCTCCTTCAACATATTCAACAACACCATCTTATCTCAAACCCTAATTCATCTCTTGTGTTCAATCTTATTCTAGGAACTATAGATTGGTGCTTGTGGGTGACTAGTAGTGTTGATTACATCTTGTAGTTGATTACTATATGGTTTATTTGGTGAAAGATTATATGTTCAGATCCAATATGCTATTTAATACCCCTCTGATCTTGAGCATGATTATCATTTGTGAGTAGTTACTTTTGTTCTGGAGGTCACGGGAGAAATCATGTTGCAAGTAATCATGTGAACTTGATATGTGTTCGATATTTTGATAGTATGTATGTTGTGATTCCCTTAGTGGTGTCATGTGAACGTCGACTACATGACACTTCACCATATTTGGGCCTAAGGGAATGCATTGTGGAGTAGCAATTAGATGATGGGTTGCGAGAGGGACAGAAGCTTAAGCTCTAGTTTATGCACTATTTCGTAAGGGACCGATTGGATCCAAAAGTTTAATTCCATGGTTAAAATTTATCCTTAATACTTTTCTCGTAGTTGCGGATGCTTGCGGGAGGGTTAATCATAAGTAAGAGGTTTGTTCAAGTAAGAACAACACCTGAGCACCGGTCCACCCACATATAAAATTATCAAAGTACCGAACACGAATTAAACCAACATGATGAAAGTGACTAGATGGAATTCCCGTGTACCCTCAAGAACGCTTTGCTTATCATAAGAGATGTTTTGGCCTGTCCTTTGCCTCAAAAGGATTGGGCTACCTTGCTGCACTTTTGGTATTATTATCGTTACTTGCCCGTTACAAATTATCTTGCTATCAAACTACTCTACTACTTACAGTTTCAGCACTTGCAAACATTACCTTGTTGAAAACCACTTGTCACTTCCTTCTGCTCCTCGTTTGGTTCTACACTCTTACTTATCAAAAAAAGCTACAATTTATCCCCTATACTTGTGGGTCATTAGTCTCCCCAAAATTTAACCCATGGTCCGCTTGTCCGATTGCTACCTCTTGAGCATGTGTTGGTTTTCCCTTGAAGAAGAAAGGGTAATGCAGCAAAGTAGCATAAGTATTTCCCCTCAGTTTTGAGAACCAAGGTATCGTTCCAGTAGGAGACAACGCACAAGTCACCTAGTACCCGCACAAACAATCAAGAACCTTGCAACCAACGCGATAAAGGGGTTGTCAATCCCTTCACGGTCACTCGCAAAAGTGAAATCTAATAGAGATAGTAAAGTAAATATTTTTTGGTATTTTTCTTGTATAGATCGTAAAGTAAATTTTTTGTATAATCATCCACAAATTCAAACCATGTGTGGGGCAATTATGTATCATTAATTTCATCCTCTCCCAAGCTTGTGCAACATGCTCATGATCAAGTTGCTTAAAATTCATAATATCGTTCCTTAGAGAGATGATCTTAGCGGGAGTAAAATACTTAGAGATAAAAGCATCTTTGCACTTATTCCATGAATCAAAACTATTTTAGGTAAAGAAGATAACCAAGTTTTAGCACGATCTCTAAGCAAAAACGGAAATAGCTTCAACTTAATAGTATCATTATCCACATCTTTCTTCTTTTGCATATCACACAAACCAACAAAGTTGTTTAGATGGGTAGCGGCATCTTCACTAGGAAGGCCAGAAAATTGATCTTTCATAACAAGATTCAACAAAGTTGTATTAATTTCATAAGATTCAGCATCGGTAGTAGGAGCAATCGGAGTGCTAATAAAATCATTGTTGTTGGTATTGGAAAAGTCACACAATTTAGTATTATCTTGAGCCATCGTGACAAACAATCAATCCAACACACAAGCACACACAAGAAGCAAGCGAAAAGAGATGAACGGGAGAGGGGCAAGAAAAAGGCAAAGGTTTTCGAAAATCGTTTTATAAGTGGGGGAGAGGAAAACAAGAGGCGAATGGAAAATAATGTAATGCGAGGGAGAAGAGTTTATGAAGGCCTCACACATGACGATAAACGCCAAAATGTTGAGAGCGAATTCGGGGACAGATCATGGAAATCTATCCCGTAATAGTACATCAGCCCGCGGACGAAAGGGTGGAGTGGAAACCCCATCCCGCGGAAGAAATGAGGAAGTAATACTACCCTCTCATTGGGCTCCGGCGTGGGGAAGATTTGTCCCTCGGCCGGCAAGCGGTGGGTGATTCCCTCCGCAAAATATCCGACCGCTCGGAGCTCAGTAATATCTCCTCCTTGACGGAGGAAACCATCCACTGCCCTGACCACCGGATCCGGACATGGTCGCTTGAGTGGAAAGGAGATGAGAACTTGGGCGCTGGAGCTTGAGATCTGGAAGGCGGAGATAGAGAGAAAGCGTGAGAAGAGGAAGAGGGGATCCTTATCCTCTTATAAAGGCAGCAAACATTAAATGCCTCCTCACTCGTCTTAAGATTTGCCTATTCCCAAGAGCTGTGCAAATGGCACGGTTGGGTTACCCATGCCCGCATTGATGAGAATCCCGTAATAAGGGGACACGATATCTGCTTCAACAAGACATGCCAATAGCAACCGCGTCTCGAGACGTGGGATGGCGAGAAAAGCGGTTGAAATCATAGCGGACAAGCGCAATAACGTGTTGTCAAAGCATCAACAGATTGGATCCGTGCAAATATTATATCCTCTCTACGGTTATATGTGGTGTGTAACAGGTCCGGATACAATCATCGCGTCTGAAGACTGTTTAGGAACCCGCCTTGCAATGCCGAAGACAATTTGCGCGCCAGACTCCTCGTCATTGAAGCCAGGTTCAGGGGCTACTAAGGGAGTCCTGGACTAAGGGGTCCTCGGGCGTCGATGCGCTATCCATGGGCGGGCCGATGGGCTGCGAACATGAAAACCGAAGACCATACTCGTGTCCGGATTGGACTCTCCTTGGCGTGGAAGGCAAGCTAGGCGGCCAACCATGAAGATTCCTTCTTATGTAACCGACTCCATGTAACCCTAGATCTCTCCGGTGTCTATATAAACCGGAGAGCATAGTCCAGATAGGACACATTCATTGCCATGTACACATAGGCTAGGCTTCTAGGGTTTAGCCATTACGATCTCGTGGTAGATCAACTCTTGTAATACTCATATTCATCAAGATCATTCAAGCAGGAAGTAGGGTATTACCTCCACAGAGAGGGCCCAAACCTAGGTAAACATCATGTCCCCCGTCTCCTGTTACCATCGATCCTAGACGCACAGTTTGGGACCCCCTACCCAAGATCCGCCGGTTTTGACACCGACAATGGTCGTGCGGCCTCCCCGGCCGCGCTTCCACTCTGCAGAGGTGCTGCCGGAGTTTGTCGTCTGGTCGGAGGATCCGGCCGGCAACCGGCTTCAGCTTTCGTGCTTCTTCGCCGATGAGCTGCCGGAGTTTGTCGTCTGGTCGGAGGATCCGGCCGGCAACTGGCTTCAGCTTCCATGCTTCTTCGCCGATGAGCTGCCAGCCTCTGGCCCAGGCGGGCTCTGGCTGTAGGCGAACGGTTGTTCTGTGAGGGCTTCTTGGAGTCGTGTGGTCGAGGTCTCCGCCATGGGCAACATAGCCCTAGCTACTTGGTAGCACTGCGTTCAGCGGGCGCATGGCCTGGGCAGGCGGTGCACCCTCCGTTTCAAGTATGACGGTGACGTGACCCTCTACGTGAGGGTGTTTGGAGAAGATGGTCGCCGCGCCGGGTGCTACCCTGAGGTGAACGACGGTGAGGAGGTGCTCGGTCTTGGCGATGGTTGCGACAATGGGGAGGGCGAACCCACCCTTGGTGTCGACCGCATCTCGTCCAGCTACGGTGGCTCTTCCCTCGGTGACAGCTCCAGCAGCGGTGGCTACGACCAGCTGCCGCCCCCGCTTCGAAGGTGGCAGCGTGTCGTCTCATCGCCGCGTCTTCGTGAAGCGCGAGGTGGGGTCTGGCTGAGCTCAGGACGGCGCCAGGAGCCTGCCTCCATGGACCGCCGTAGGGGTAGGCGCCACTTTATTTTGTTCTTCCTTTCTTTTCTGCATCAAGAAGGAACTCGTTTGGGCCCTGGGGGGCGTGTATCGAACTATGATTTCCAATCATTATGTTGTGCTTTCTGTTTCCTGCTGTGCCGTTATTTTGTGTAGAAGTAACTTAGCTTGGCATGCTTGGGGTAGCCTGCTGCTCGCAGAGGACTCGCTTCCCAGCGTTTGCGGAGGCCTTCCTTGACTCGGCGGGTATTAGGGAACTACAAAAACTCGTTAGGAAAACTTGTTAGGAGCGTCGCCCGGAGGCCTGTCGCTTAGCCGAGCCTAGACGCAGCACTTCACATCGCGATGCCCGAGGGGCACAGATTAGGAGTGGTGCGCCAGTTTGTTGGCTCAAACGAGGGTGCCTCGCAAGAAAGCAGACGGAAAGCAAAGAGAAGGAACAACACAGAAGAAAAAACGCTCGCGAGGGCACCTGCCTAGCCCCCTCGCGAGGTAAGCGAGAGAGAGAACACAGGTGAACTAGAGTCGGGAATAGCGGCAAATGGTGACGGAACCAAATCAGCAAGGAACACGAAGCAAACCCGATTAAAAAAGCGAGCCAACTACGGAAAGCAAATTAAAAGCCGCGTCCGGCACCTAGTCTAGTCTTCAAGTCTTCTCACCAGCGCAGAGCTAAGTGCTGCCACTAGGCGTGGGAGGGAGCCCCCGAGGCCCGAGGGCGGCACTCATGAGACTCCGGGGCGTGTACAACCCCACTCATTATTACGTGAGAGTGTCACGTGCGGCGATTCTTCACAGGTACTGGGCCTTTCTTCACAGGCACTGGGCCTTGCTTCATGGGTAGAACTTACGGAGGTCTTTGGATGTTCAGGCGTTACGGATGGGCACCTGTCCCGTGTCTCGAGGCGCCTGGCGCTAGGCACAGAGACATGGGCGACCTTGAGCAGGCCCTCCCACATGGGTGAGAGCTTATGCAGCCCTTCCCTGGAGAGGACCCGCCTCATTAAAAGTGGGAGCAGTTGGGACGAAGGTGGGCGGCGGAGCCTGGTCAAAGGCTCGCCTCCCGGTGAGCCTGCACAGTGGTCTGCTCACACGCCTCCCTGTCAACCGGCGCAGCAGTCTGCTCGCATGCCTCCCGTCGACTCACACGCTTGCTCGGATGGCACCTGCCGATGAGAAGCGGGACTCGTGGCGTCACGTAAACGCCCGCGGTTTCAATAGTGAAAGCATTCGCCTTAACGTGACAGGTCTTTGTTCCAAAATACCTTGGCTCTTCATTTGTGCAACTTGTCATAAGCAGCTTGTCTCAAATTGAAGAAAAAAAATACGAAATAATATTTGTGCCATATCACGTGACCATGCTCAGTTTCAGGAATTTATGGACACTTTTGGATTTTCTGAAATTTAAGATCCAGGATTCGAAACAATATCATAACCTGCATCATGCAATAAATTTTCAAGCCATACATCTGTCCTTTTGTATTTCTTAAGAAAGGATTTGGTCAAACATTTTGCTTAGTTAGACTTCAGACAAGTTATATATGCAGAGCAAAAGGATAATCCCTCCGTATCAGTGCATTGCCTGATATATTAACTCAAGTACTAGGCACGAACAAACAGGCTCAATTCTATAGTAGTAGTAGTAGTAGTAGTAGTAGTAGTAGTAGTAGTAGTAGTAGTAGTAGTAGTAGGAGCAGCAGCAGCAGCGGGAGGCGGGAAGCGAGGGAGGCGATGCTTGATGGCGATGGCGATAGCGATGCTTGATGGCGATGCTTGATAGTAGTAGTAGTAGTAGTAGTAGTAGTACTAGTAGTAGTAGTAGTAGTAGTTAAAGCATCCCTCCGTTGTTCATCGGTAGTCATTATGGACCGGGGACATGAGGGGAATTTCCTAGGGCTAGAATTCTGGCCGCCAGATATTTCGACTCGAAACGCGGAGGCTCGACTGGTTGGGGTTGCCTAATGTGCGTACCACGCCGCATACGAGAAGGACCACGAGCCGGATTTTTTTTATATTTTATTTTTTTAGGATCAACACGAGCCAAGGTCTGGCTGGTAGGCCGTTGGGTCCTACCATTTGAGAATACGAAAGGAACCTTTTAAATTGCCGAATGAATCTATGTGTATTATAATGCCCGTATTTTCCTTGCAAATACTAATCTCAACGTGGTAATTGATTTATGACGAGTTGTTAAATTAGAGTGAGTTTGTGATATAGTGATCTCAACGTGGATTTCACATTTCATGGTATCCCTGGTAAGTTTTTCAATGCAAATTCAAATTTAAAAGATGAACAATATGGAGGTGAGAAAACTTTGTATGTATCAAGCATATGACCACACACACACACACAGAGAGACACCCACACACGAACACAACAACAATCCAATAAGTATAGTGCATCTATTTTTCCAAACCATGCATGTATGACACGAATTCAAAAATACTCCTTCTGTTCCTAAATATTAGTCTTTTAGAGATTTCAACAAGCGACCATACAGAGAAAAATGAGTGAATCTACACTCTAAAATATGTCTATATACATCTGTATGTGCCAGTCCACTTGAAATCTCTAAAAAGACTAATATTTAGGAACGAAGGGAGTAAACTATAAGACATGCATGGTCCTCAATTCAATATTTAAAATGAACATGAAACTGAAACATGAATATTAAGTCTAGTACCACAGTTGTGTTTAATTAGGCGGAGCTATGATTGTCAGGGGTCACCCCCTCGACCTTAGATAAAATTGTGAAGCTCTATTTAGGGTTGTTTAGATTATATTTGTCCCCACCCTCCCAACCACCGATTGGTTGTGCACCCCACCCGTCCTCCCCGGGAGAATATCATGTGCCCCCATACCTTAGATGCTATATGCCGATACGAGTTGCTTGGAGCTTGTAGATCTGAGATATAGCAGCTCACCACGATGTCTTAATATTTTCTGAGGAAACCTTGATGAGTTTGAGAATTGCACACAATTTGTACAAAAACTACTCAGATGCCCTTGGATCCCATATCCAACGACCTCGAAGCTCGTATCACCGTAGCATCTAAGATGAAGGAGGACATCATATTCTCCTATATGTAAGAATATCATGTGCTACCACACCTTAGATGCTTTGGTGATACAAGCTCTTCGGAGCCACTGGATTTATGACCCAACACCTCCTCGGTGGTTCGAATGGTTTTTTGCAGAAAAGCCCCCAAAGAGTTGACCCTTGCTTACAAGCACAAAGGCTGCTTTCGAGATGCCATTGGATCTTAGATCAAAGCGACCTCGAAGCTTCGTATCACCGTAGCATCAAGCTGCGAGAGCACCTTATGTTTTCTCGCATACGAGGAGAATATGAGGTGCTCCCACACCGTAGATTCTATGGTGATCACGAGTTCCACGGATATCTAACGGCCTGATAGGAGGTTTGAATGTTTTTGCAATATCACGGCTGAGAGAGTTTGGGAATTGCGCAAAAGTACAAGTACTACGCATGTGCCATCTCATCATTGATCATCGACCTAGATGCTCATATCACCGTAGCGGGTAATTAAGCTCAGGGAGCACCTAATATGAGCAACGGGCGCAGCCGTTGGATCCAAGATGCATTGGCACACACGAGGCTGAATGTTTTATTTGCAAAAAAACCTTTGGAGAGTTTGGGAATTGCGCATAATTACAAAGACTACTCCCAAGCCATTGGATCTCACTTCCACTGGTGTAAAAACTCGTATCACCATAGCATCTAAGCTGCGGGGTGGATGTGATTTTCTATGCATTGTCATTTTGTTCGTAAACTTGCAAAATATGTGTAACTTGTTACATTACTTGTCTAACCGCGCAAAGTGTTTGTTCAAAAAACCATCCTACACTGAAATATCGGAACAACACAGGGGTCCCACTTGTCATTAATCAAATTTGGACCTAAAACTAACAAATTTGAAAGGCAGTGAGGAGTCTGGATTAGGGGGTGTCAGGATGGCGGACTACAACCTTTGGCGGACTCCTAGACTATGAAGATACAAGATTGAAGACTTCGTCCCGTGTCCGGATGGGACTTTCCTTTGCGTGGAAGGCAAGCTTGGCGATCCGGATATGTAGATCTCCTCCCATTGTAACCGACTCTGTGTAACCCTAGCCCTCTCCGGCGTCTATATAAACCGGAGGGTTTTAGTCCGTGGGGACGAACAACAATCATACCATAGGCTAGCTTCTAGGGTTTAGCCTCTACGGTCTCGTGGTAGATCTACTCTTGTACTACCCATATCATCAATATTAATCAAGCAGGAGTAGGGTTTTACCTCCATCGAGAGGGCCCGAACACAGGTAAAAACATCATGTCCCTTGTCTCATGTTACCATCCGCCTAGGCCTTGCAGTTCGGGACCCCCCTACCGAGATCCGCGGTTTTGACACCGACATTGGTGCTTTCATTGAGAGTTCCTCTGTGTCATCATCTTTAGGCCCGATGGCTCCTCCGATCATCAACAACAGCGGTCCAGGGTGAGAATTTTTCCCCAGACAGATCTTCGTATTGGCGGCTTTGCTGCGGGCCAATTAAGCAGCCATCTCGAAGCAGATCAAAAGCTCGCCCACAGCCATCAGGTCAGATTTGGAAGTTTGAACTACGGCCGGCGTCCGTGGAGACTTGATCTTGACGGGTTCGAGCGCGGCCTTGGCGGGTATCACGATGGGCATGATCTGGCTACGCCGCGAGCAGTGCCACGAAGGCGCACCGATGTCCGCTCCGACCCTTAGCTCGGGCCATTGCGCCAATCAAGGATGGGTGGCTGGACACCGCCTCGGGGTTGCAATCTCTCTGGCGTCGAGCGAACACCAACCTTGTCGCTGCGAACCTCGTGACTCAAGGTGCGGACTCCTCTCCGGGACTCCGAACCTTCAGCGCCCCTTGCCAATCGAATCCGATTGGGCGCCGATCATGGATTTCACCGCCGTGGACATCTTTCAGCACTCGCCCTTCGGCGACATCCTGAATTCACTAAAGTCTCTCTCTTTATCATGAGAGCCCTGGCCGGACTATGGTCGGCAAGGTTGGGATGCGGACGACGAAGAAATTCAAAGCCCACCCACCACCCACTTCGTAGCCTTGCCGATGATTTAACCGACATGCTCGACTTCGACTCGAAGACATCGATGGTATGGGCGCCCGATGAAGGAGGCGACCAAGAACCAGCGCCTATAGGGCCTTTGGAAGGCCACCTCGTCGTATGACATATACATGGTGGACACCCCAAAAGAAGGAAGGGTAATGGAACAACGGAGGATGACCCCTCAAGAAGCGACCTAAGCGTCGGCGTCGTGGCGCCGCTCTAAATCCGCCAAAGCAAAAATGGTGATTCCGGCACGGAGATAATAACACCGGACGGTGCGAAGACAACCCCCTCCGGCAGGATTCACGGGGAGGATGGAGAAACCAGCACTCATGAGAGGCGGCGAGAGAGAGGTAGAGGGCGATAATTACATGCCTCCCTCCGAAGGCGAGGCAAGCCTAGGCGACGGCAATTTGTCCTGCACGAGGATCCCGTCGAACAAGGCGTTTCAAGCGCAGCTTATAGCCACGGCGAGAGCAGCCTCAAGAAAAACAACAACGACTTAGAGCTGACCAAGACTTGCTAGCCGGCAGATGGGTGAAGTCCTTCCGGCGAAAAATCTGAACTCGAACGCCCCTCCAAGAGCTACCCACAGCGCAGGCTGCTACCCCGATTAGAGGAGTAAGCACCTAAACATACATCACCAGTGCACGACGTGGCCGACCGGCCACCTCGTGGCCGCGACAGAGAGGCCTCTTGGCCCTCCACTCAAGCCGCACCCCGGCGTCGCTCAAAGAATACCAAGGCACGGGAAATCGCGGACACTGCAAGATATATTGGAGGACAAGGCAAGGCAAACAAGATCGATCTATGGATCGGCGTGGCGCATACGATGCGTGGCGATAAGCGTCATGCGGATATGGCAATTCCGGTAGGAACGAACCTGATGAACAAAGCTCATTTGAGCTATGTCGTGATATAGCCCGATCTGAGGCGCCGCACACCCACTATGCTTCACGGATGAAGTAATGGATCATCAAATCCCGAGGGTTTCAAACCCGTAAACATCGAATCATACGATGGCACAGCAGATCCTGCGGTATGGATCGGGATTATCTCCTTCATATCCACATGGACGCGGTGATGATCTACGCCATCAAATACCTCCCACTCAAGCTTAAAGGACCAGCTCGGCATTGGCTTAACAGCTTGCCAGCAGAGTCGATTGGTTGTTGGGAGGACCTGGAAGCCGCATTCCTCGACAATTTCCAGGGCACCTATGTGTGACCACCAGATGCCGAGGACTTAAGCCACATAATTCAACAGCCAGAGGAATCGGCCAGACAATTCTGGACACGGTTCCTAACTAAGAAAAATAAAATAGTCGACTATCCGGACCTTGAGGCCCTCGCAGCCTTCAAACATAACATCCGTGACGAATGGCTTGCGGCACCTAGGACGAGGAAAAGCCGAAATCCATGGCAGCCCTCACAACACTCATGACCGGCTTTGCGCCGGAGAAGACAACTGACTAGCTCGTAGTAATAACATGACCAAGAGCCTGGTAATTCGGATACCAAGGACTGACAATGGCAGGTCAGCGTTGCAACAAGCACAAGCGCCGCGCATTAATGGCGATAATCTTTGAGGATCACGGTAGTTAATGCGGATCGAGGCTCTAAACCGGTCAGCGGAAAAAGCCATTTAAAAGAAATACTCGGGCCCGTCCAGTTTGGACCGAATACTCGATCGCTTCGTGCGGATACACGGCACCCGAAAAACCAGCCAACCACATGCCGATTGTCAAAACGGCGGATCTCGGGTAGGGGTCCCGAACTGTGCGTCTAGGCGAGATGGTAACAGGAGACAAGGGACACGATGTTTTGCCCAGGTTCGGGCCCTCTCGATGGAGGTAAAACCCTACTCACCTTGATTAATATTGATGATATGGGTAGTACAAGAGTAGATCTACCACGAGATCGAGAGGCTAAACCCTAGAAACTAGCCTATGGTATGATTGTTGTTAGATCCTCTGGGACTAAAACCCTCTGGTTTATATAGACATCGGAGAGGGTTAGGGTTACATAGAGTCGGTTACAAATGGGAGGAGATCTACATATCCGTATCGCCAAGCTTGCCTTCCACGCCAAGGAAAGTCCCATCCGGACACGAGACGAAGTCTTCAATCTTGTATCTTCATAGTCCAGAGTCGGCCAAAGGTTATAGTCCGCCATCCGGACACCCCTAATCGAGGACTCCTCGGTAGCCCCTGAACCAGGCTTCAATGACGACGAGTCCGGCGCGCAGATTGCCTTCGGCATTGCAAGGCGGGTTCCTCCTCCGAATACTTCATAGATGATTTTGAACACAAGGATAGTGCCCGGCTCTGCAAAATAAGTTCCACATACCACCGTAGAGAGAATAATATTTACATAAATCCAATCTACTGACGTATTCCACAGCGTGACATCACACTGCAGCCAAGCCTTTACTCGAATCATTTTTACTATCCCACCTCAGCGTGTTTAGCGAGGCGGTTTCCTTGGCACGTCTTGTCCAAGCAGAGATCGTGTCCCCTTATTCCGGGATTCTCATCAATACGAGCATGGGTAACCCAATCGTGCCCGTTGGCATGTCTCCTCTATTGAAGGCGAGTCCCAAACGGTCACGGGGAGGGCTCTTGGTATTCAACTTCTTTATAAAGAGACCAAGGCTCTACTCCTTTCTTTCAATCTCAATCGAATCCGCCCCTCGCCTCGAGTTCCAACACCCAAAGCTCCAGATTCAGGCGCTTCGGACCTTCGATGATGTCCGGCTCCGACCTTCAAGGCTGGTGGATGCCTTCCTCCATTACGGAAGAAGACGTGCTAAAGCTAAGAGATGCCAGGTATCTAACCGGCGAAATCTCGCATAGGCTGCCTACTCAAGGGCAGGTTATTCCCACTCCCAAGCCTGGTGAGAGTGTGGTGTTCGCGTCTCACTTCCTTGAGGCTAGGCTTCCCAGCGGACCCCTTCGTGAGGGGCTCATGTTTTATTATGGGCTGGAATTTCACGACTTGACTCTGGAGTCCATCCTCCACATCTCATCGTTCATAAATGCGTGTGCGAAGCCTTCCTCCGCATTACTCCTCACTTTGGATTGTGGCTTAAGACCTTCAAAGTAGAGCCGAAGATGATCGAGGGCAGACCTGGAGTCGGAGGCGCTATTATAAGCAAGAATCTTTGGCGCTCCATGGCCAGAGGGCTCTTTTCAAGAGGAGTTCAGCTTATGGCAACGAGAGTGGTTTTATATCACAGCTCCCAGGGGCACCAAGTGGGTGGCACCACCTGCCTTTCGCTCGGGTCCCCCACCACAGCTAGCGTCATGGGTCAATAAAGGATTTAACTGGGGGCCGTCCAAGGACGTGCCCTTGTTGCAGGGCCGCATTCGAGATCTCCTAGAAAGAGACATCAATTTGGTCATAGTAGCGCAGGTCATGCTGATTCGCCGCACCACCTGCAAGCGTTGCCCCACAGGCCTGTGGTAGTTTAATCCGGAGGGACCACGAGCCGTCCAATATTTTACGGGTGTGACGCCCATGGAGATGTACAAATTGTTCTTCGGATCACAAGCAAGGTGTCCGGGCTCGATCGAGGACGCAGGTGTGAGCTGCAATCGCCCGGATACACAAGTAAGTAGCCCTGTACCCGAACACGCTATCCGTATACTTATCATAAAATTTCCCTTAAAAGAGTTGTCCCTTAAGCGAGAGTGGATAAGCGAAAGCAAAGCTAAGCAGTGTCGGCCCCCTCCCTGAGACCACGCCGGATGCCGTGTTAACCAGGATGCTGGAGGTTGCGCCTTTGGAGGAAGGCAAAGGGGGGAATAAGGAAGCTACCGCCTCCTCGAAGGAGGCTGTCAGGGAAGGAGGAATCAAAAATTCCTCTGTCCAGGGGAAGAAGAGGACCGCCTCTGAGAACCCAGAGACCATGGTCTCAAAGCGGGGGAAGAAATCTTCGTCAGAGGTTCCTGCGCCGGGGGATGCCTCGGCCGTACTGTGCCCACAAGGGGATCAGCCCTCCATCGAGCCGTAAGTAGAGAGGGGAGTTTTAAAATAAGAAACATCCATGTTCTATTTCTGAGGAAGATAACCGACATTTTACCTTGTAGTTTGGATCTCAGCCCTTCTCGTGAGCTCATCTTGAGGATCTTCGTCCGGAGATGATGGAGAGCAAACGCCTCCCCTACCATACCGCCTTGCAAAGGCGGCGACCCTAAGGTGTCGTCACGGAGGTTTCTCCGAATCCGGCGGCGGAAAGCGATCGTATGGCTCCCCAAAGCCCTCGGTGTCCGACCTTCAAAAAGGCCATCAGACGAGTCCGGCACCGTCCGGTGCTGCAGTCGGAGGAGCTGAAGGATCTGCTCGGCGAGTGTCTATCTCGAGAAGAACACCGTGCATTGATGGGCACGGTGATTGAAAGGATTTCATCCACGGAGGCGGGTTGCGAGGCCGTCGGGAGTTCTTGACAGGTTTTGAGGTATGCTAAATGATGTACCTCTTGACAGTTCCGCATATAAAAGATCGCATACTGTATAGATAGTAGCCCACGAGACTCGGTGCGTTGTCAAAAATGACGGCGCCGAGGATCATAATCCATGTATGATATGTCGCTTTTCCTATGTAGGTGGCGAAGTGTCAGGTGGCTAGCCGGATGATGAATTGCCGAGCTAAAGCGGCAACTTGACATGGCGGATGCCGACATCGCACTTGTCAACAAAGCGGCAGACGAGTCCCAAGGTATGCGATTTCTCTGCGGACACCTGGTAAGGGGCTTGATGCCCATGCCTTACAACATGTATGCTTGATGCAGATGGTGTCGCTGCCATGGAGAACCTTGGCGGAACTTCGCCCGAGCCAAAACAGGCCAGGAAAAGTGATGCGGCTGCCTTAAAGGCGGCTGAAGAGCTGAAAGCCGAACAGGCTGCTCACTGCCGAAGCAAGAAGGAAATGGCCGAGATGGCTGTGAAATTGAAGGATGCTGCCGACCGCTGCAAGCTTCTTGAAAAAGAAGATCGGGCGGAACAGAAGGACCTGCGGAAGGCCTCTACTGAGGCCAAGGATGCTCGCTCTACGATGAGAGCTATGAAGGAGGAGCTACGTCAGGCCGCAGATATCGCAGCTGGAAAGCCCTTTATGCTGCCGATGAAGTTCGGGATCCTAAATATGCTCCATTGGACCGGTTGTGGAGTCACGGTGGACACTTACGGACTGGCGGCGAGTGCAGCGGGCCAGCGACGAACACTTCCGAGATCAAAAGGATCAAGAAGTGGAAAAACTTTTTGGTCGCATGATCCACAATCCAGGCGCCCACTTCCATTAACCGATCGTTTGGCGCATGGGCGAAGCTGAATAGGTTATCGACTCGCCATGAAGTATGTCTGAGTCATCTGTGGCGGAAAGGCCCGAGCGAAGAGTTATTTTAGCTTGGTGCAGCTAGTCCTTGGTGTGGTGCCGCATATCAAGGCAATGAAGTGGTCAGCGTGCTTAGACGGTGCGCGGATGGCTCTTGCCCGTGTCAAGACATACTGGGTGGAGATGAAGGCCACCGATGTTGCATCCCAAGATTCGGACGGGGCCAGTACTGCCGAGCACTATTTTAAGGAAGTTCTGCAGGCGCTCGTTTAATAGAAACGCAGTGCTTTCGAAGGATATTATGTTGAATAACATGTATTATTATAAAACAATGTTTGAGGAATATAAAAGCTTTTTATACTTGTGCCTTCAAGAATTAAAATACCTCTGTCAATGCGGCCCGTTAATGTATATGTATATATAACTTTGAAAGATGGCGGTCGTAAAGCCCCATTACGCATATAATGCGGGGTGTTATGAAAGCGCATTTGCACACTTGATCCAACGTCTTGGTCCTATAAAGGAGGTGATAGCGCAGCGAACTAGAGCAAGCGGACTATAATGCTTTATCACTTTCACTTAGCCATAGGAGTTTGGCGGTGTGGCTACTATATAGCCCACAGGGGCACCGCGCTCACCAATTGAGCGGCGTGTGTGCTGGCGAGAAGCGACCCTTTGTTAATGCGGAGGAATCCTAAAGATTCCGGCGGGTCATCAGTGGTTGACCAGTCTCACGCTATATCATGATGATCAGTTTTCGGCTTTCTCTCTTGAGGTGCTACTTTGGCGAATCGGGGCACAATCGCGATAGTTCTCTGGTGCCGCCTTAGCCGATAGAGCGGAACGTAAGGCAGCAAAACACGAGCCGGGCAAACCCAACATTTGACCAAAGACATGATTCGGAGCTGATGCATATAAGGCCAAACTTCATGACGCGAACACTCCCCAAGGTATTCGGTCTTTATGAAAACGAGCTGAAGAACGCCCTTAGTAATAAGCCCCTGGTGTCTAGGTACGCGCAAAATTCTGACGTGGCCACATGCCAAGACGCCAGCCTCCACCTCGGTTATAGCAAGAAACCGGGGGGTGTGTATCAACAAGAGACAGTAAAAAAGGTTTACGCAGGGTCTTAATCTGAAAAGAATCCTTGGAACGGATCCCTCTTGCGTCTGCGCTTTGTGTCTCCGTTGTGCCGTATCTGGGCCGGGTGTAGCACGGTGTTCATCTGTAAAAGATAGGAACTTAGTTGAAAAGATCATGCGAAAATGTACGTTATATTAAATAAACAAAGTACAATTCAAAAATGAATAAAATTGAGCTTTATTGTCTCTTGTTGTACATGCGCGGAGCCCTTATGCGAGGGTATGCGGCTAGTAAGCCCTTGTATGTTTACGCGGACTCGTCTAGCCATGTCCGAGTGCAGGCGACCTGTTTAGGTGCTTTGATTAGTGAAGCCGGATTAGTGTGTGGCTATCAAGGCAGCCGCACAATCTTCCGTGCTCGAGGAACACTCGATATTTCCCTTTAATGAGATGATGCCTCGCGGACCGGGCATTTTAAGTATAAGAGATGCATAATGCAGTATTGCGTTAAAGCAAGCGAAAGCTTCGCGTTCCAGTAGTGCTTGATAGCTACTTGTAAATGGGGTGATGTGGAAGGTTAGCTTTTCGCGGCGGAAGTTGTCGGGTGAGCCGAACATAACTTCTAGCAGGAGAGAGCCCGTACAATGGGCATCTGGGCCTAGCGTTACCCCTTGAAAGGAAGTGTTGCTATGGCAAATTGTTGTTGGGTCTATCCCCATTTTGCGGATTGTGTCCTGATATAGCAGGTTTAGATCACTGCCGCCGTCCATTAGGACATGTGTAAAGTGGAGTCCGTCAATTATCGGATCGAATACCAAGGCAGTCCAGCCTACGTTCCGGATACTTCTAGAGTAATCCTGATGGTCGAAGGTGATTGGTTTTAACAACCAGTGGCGGGACTCCTCTGGGATAGGCCGTATGGCGCGTATCTCTATAGGCGCCACCCTGTTTTTCCCTTTTGTCACGTGAAGTGAGTTTACTGTTTTGACTTCTTGTGGGAAATTCTTTTGTTTTCTGGTGCTTTCTGCTTGTGGGGTTCGTCATCGTCCTCGCTTGGTGTGTCGAGCCCCTTGTGTTCGGCGTTGAGTTCTTTGGATTGCTTGAAGACCCAACAATCTCTGTGGGTATGGCTTGCAGGCTTAGGAAGTCTTGTGGATTTGACATATCTTGTCCAAGATTTTGTTTAGGTTAGATAGCTTCGTCCTGTGTATCCTTGAGGGCAGCTTTTTCTGATTCTGCCGAGAGCTTTTGAATCCGGCGTTGACTATCGTGCTCTTCGGGCTGTTTCCCTTGGTCCGATCTTTGGTCCTTGCTGCGTCGCGGTTTCCGTTCCATCCTAACCCGGATGTACTTGGGTGTTGATGCGCATCTTGCCAACTAGCTATCCTCTCCTGCATAAAAGCAGGTCATGAGGCTTGTTAATGTGGCCATTGTTCTTGGCTTTTCTTGGCGAGGTGTCTGGCGAGCCATTTGTCTCGAGCATTTGTGTTTGAAAGCTGCTAAGGCTTGGCGTCCGGACGATCGACTATCTGGTTCTTTTTAGTAAGAAATATGTTCTAGAGTTTCCGGGCTGACTCTCCGGGTTGTTGAGTTATATGACTTAAATCGTATGCATCCGGAGGTCGGACATAGGTCCCTTGAAAATTTGCCCGAAAAGCATCCTCGAGCTCTTCCCAACTTCCAATGGTGTTTTCGGGAAGGCTTTTAAGCCAATGCCCGACTAGCCCTTTGAGCTTGAGGGGTAAGTATTTTATGGCGTGGAGATCATCTCCTCTAGCCATGTGTATGTGGAGGATGTAATCCTCAATCCAGACTCCAGGGTCTGTTGTTCCGTCGTATGCCTCTATGTTTACGGGCTTGAATCATGCTGGAAATTCATGATCCAGCACCTCATCGATGAAACATAGGGGGTGTGCGGCACCCCTATATTTGGGTGTACCATGATGTTTGGATACTTGATGCGTTGCATTGCTTACTAGAGCTTGTTTTCTTGGCCCGTAGATAGATCTAGCTGGGCCATCTTTTGATCACGAATCCTTGTGCCGATCGCGTGACGGCTTGTGTGCGGCGCCCTTTGCCGCTCTATGTTGGCCATGGGGTTGTTCACCCGACCGGGTGGCTTCCTTATTTTTTGATTGCGGGGGCTCTAAGGCCTCCTCATCAAATTCCGGCAGTAATTTTCGCTTCGGATAGCTCTTTGTGCGGCGACTGTCGCCGTATTTGTCTGCGGTGTTGAGTACTTTGCTCCATCTAGTTCTGAGTGCATCTTCCGCTGTTTTGAGCTTCCGCTTCTGCTTTTTCAGGCTACGCGCAGTGGCGACGAGCCTTTTGTGGAGGTTCTTCTGCTCCGGTAGCTTGTCGGCGTGAGGTCGTCCGATTTATTATCTTCGCCGGGACGGGTTGTTTATCCAAGTTGCCTGTTGGACGGTTGCTCGATGGCATGTTAAGTAAATCCGTCCCGGTTCGCCCTGCTCTATGGCTGGGTCTGTATGGCTGATGTCTCTGTCGAGGTGGGGTTTGGAGCGGCGCTTACGCCGCCGTTTTGACTGCTTTTCGAGGGAACGATCCCTCGTTGCGTCCCTTTGTTCCTCGTCATCGTTTCTTTTAGGTGTGTCCACCATGTATACATCGTGAGATGGGGTGGTTGTCCAGTGCCCTATAGGCGCTGGTCCCTGTTCGACTCCTACATCATCGTCCATACCGTCGATGTCTTCGGAGTCGAAGTCGAGTATGTCGGTTAAATGAACGATAGTGGCTATGAAGTGGGTGGTGGGTGGGCTTTGAATTTCTTCGTCGTCCGCATCCCAACCTTGCTGACCATAGTCCGGCCAGGGCTCTCCTGATAAAGAGAGAGACTTTAGTGAATTCATGATGTCGCCGAAGGGCAGTCTGAAAGATTTCATGGCGGTGAACTCCATGATCGGCGCCCAATCGGATTCGATTGGCAGGGACGCGGAGGTTTCGGAGTTCGGAGAGGAGTCCGGCACTTTGGAGTCACGGGCTTCGCAGAGGACAAGGCTGGTGTTCGGCTCGATCACCGTAGAGATTGCAGCCCCCGAGGCGGTGTCCAGCCACCCGCCCTCGGTTGGCCTTGATCGGCTCCGAGCTAAGGGTCGGAGAGAGCACGCAGGTGCGACCTCCGAGCCTTTGTTCGGCGGCAGAGCTAGATCATGCCCATTGTAACAGTGCGGCTCGCACAGTTGTGGCTCGGATCGGTCGAAGATCAAGTCTCCGCGGACGTCAGCCGTGTAGTTTAAACTTCCGAATCTGACCTGATGGCCAGGGGCGTAGCTTTCGATCTGCTCAAGATGGCCAAGCGAATTGGCCCATGATGCAAAAGCCGCCCGAATCTGAAGATCTGTCCGGGAGAAAAGTCTCACCTGGACCGCATCGTTGTTGATGATCGTAGGAGCCATCGGGCCTAAAGATGGCGACAGAGGAACTCTCAATGAAAGCACCAATGTCGGTGTCAAAACCGGCGGATCTCGGGTAGGGGTCCCGAGCGTATGCGTCTAGGCGGATGGTAACAGGAGACAAGGGACACGATGTTTTACCCAGGTTTGGGCCCTCTCGATGGAGGTAAAACCCTACTCACCTTGATTAATATTGATGATATGGGTAGTACAAGAGTAGATCTACCACGAGATCGGAGAGGCTAAACCCTAGAAGCTAGCCTATGGTATGATTGTTGTTAGTCCCACGGACTAAAACCCTCCGGTTTATATAGACACGGAGAGGGTTAGTGTCGATTGTCAAAACCGGCGGATTCGGGTGGGGGTCCCGAGCTGTGCGTCTAGGCGGATGGTAACGAGGAGACAAGGGACATGATGTTTTACCCGAGTTCGGGCCCTCTCGATGGAGGTAAAACCCTACTCTGCTTGATTAATATTGATGATATGGGTAGTACAAGAGTAGATCTACCACGTGATCGAGAGGCTAAACCCTAGAAGCTAGCCTATGGTATGATTGTTGTTAGTCCTCTGGACTAAAACCCTCCGGTTTATATAGACACTAGAGGGGTTAGGGTTACATAGAGTCGATTACAAATGGGAGGAGATCTACATATCCGTATCACCAAGCTTGCCTTCCACGCCAAGGAAAGTCCCATCCGGACACGGGACGAAGTCTTCAATCTTGTATCTTCATAGTCCAGGAGTCCGGCCAAAGGTTATAGTCCGGCCATTCGGACACCTAGTAAGCCAGGACTCCCTGAGTAGCCCCTGAACAAGGCTTCAATGACGACGAGTCCGGCGCGCAGATTGTCTTCGACATTGCAAGGCGGGTTCCTCCTCCGAATACTTCATAGAAGATTTTGAACACAAGGATAGTGTCGGCTCTGCAAAATAAGTTCCACATACCACCGTAGAGAGAATAATATTTACACAAGTCCAATCTGTGACATATTCATGGCGTGACATCACACCATGGCCAAGCCTTTATTGAATCGTTTTCTTGTCCCACCTCGGTAGCACTTAGCGAGGCGGTTTCCTTGGCACGTCTTGTCGAAGCAGAGATCGTGTCCCCTTATTCCGGGATTCTCATCAATACGGGTGTGGGTAACCTAACCGTGCCATTAGTTTACGGCGCTTGGGAGATAAGCGAGTTTTACTAGGCTGGTGGGGGTACATAGTTTCGTCCGCCCATATAAGGGGATAAGGATCCACCTTTTCCATCTACGCCTTCTTCCTCCTTTGCTTATCCATTTTCGGACTTTTCGAGCTCCGGTGCCCAAGTCCGCACATCCCACCTCAACCTTCTCCGGCCATGTCGGGAGGCGGGAGGCAAGTGGATGGCCTCCTCCGTCACGGAGGGAGACATCAAGAAGTGAGGGAGGCCGGATACTTGTCTAACGACATCGCGCACCGGCTCCCAGACAAGGGGCAGCTCATCCCCACCCCCAGGCCCCATGAGAGGGTGGTGTTCCTCACCCATTTCCTCTGCGGACTAGGTTTCCCACTTCACCAGTTTGTCCGGGGACTCATGTTCTACTACGACATGGATTTCCACGATCTTGCCCCGAACTTCATCCTCAACATCTCGGCGTTTATCGTGGGTGTGCGAAACCTTCCTCCGCATCAAGCCCCACTTGACTTATGGCTGAAGACCTTCAATGTCAAGCGAAGGTAGTGGGCGGCCAACAAGCGAGTCTTGAGGCGCCATGGTGGGCAAGATGCCCAACGTTACATGGCTCGAGGGCTCCGTCGTGGAGACCATAAAGGGGTGGCAATCGGGGTGGTTCTATGTCACTGAGCCGCGTGACCCTGAATGGGCAGTGGCCCCCGAATTCCGATCTGGCATCCCCACATGGCTCACCTCCTAGAAAGAGAAGGGCCTGTCGTGGGGTAATTCGGAAGAGCGGACCGGACTCCAAACCTGCGTCCAAGACCTGGTGGACAAAAAGATTAAACTCGTCAACGTAGTCCAGGTCATGCTCATCCGTCGGATCCTCCCGTGTCAACGACGGGCTTTTAACTTATGGGAGTTCAACCCGGCCCAGCACCAAACTCTGACCAGGCTCTTTGACACAACGCACGAGGATGCCTGGAAGGTGCTATTCAAGGGCACCGAGGTTCCCCCTCCCATCACCGAGGATCGTGGATTCCGCGTGAAGCGCCAAGCCAGCATAGTAAGCTTATTTTACACTTTACGGGATACTTGTTTTTCATAGTTTGACTATGCGGGATCTAAGCTCCCGTTCCTTTGACAGGAATGGCAGAAGAAGACCGGATAGATCGACTGTCCGGCTCCTTTGCCCGAAGATCCAGTGGACGCCCGCTTGACGGGGCTGCTGGTTCCGACACCTTACGTGGTGCCGGAGAAGAAGGCCAAGAAAAAGGCCGCGGGAACTCCAAAGAGTTCCCGGCGCTCGGCGGTGTCGGATTCATCGTCCGATGAATCCGAGGCGCACTCCTCCCACGAAGACGAGGAGGAGGAAGAGGCCTCTCCGCCTCGGCGGGGGAGGACAGAAAAGGAAGGCCGCCCCAACTGGGGGGCCGGAAGGTCCAAGAAGGGGAGGACCCTTCCTCCGGACTACTCCACCAACGCCAACGACGGCAAGGAGGAGTGGCCATCCAGGGCCAAGCCCCTGGCAAAATCATAAGTATCCGGATACCAGAATAACTCATGGCGTTCCTTTATTGCACAGTATCTTCTAACGCCATATAATCATGCAGTCCGCCCGCGGCCCAGCTCGACGCTTCGTCGAGCGGATCCCTGGATTCATCGGATGTGAATAGCCTTTCACTTCCGACTGCTACCTCCCCTCGTCCTACGGACGATGCCGAGGTGGAGTCCCAAAAGGGTCCAAGCCAGGAGGAGGTGGTCCTGGAGGCGCCGCAAGGCGACCTCCTGGACTCCAGGCGGAAAGGGGATAAAACCCCCAAGGGCTCCAAGTCCGGCCCTGGGCTGCACACCGCACCGGAACCTTCAACGGTTTCGGAATCCGGCAGGCGGCCCCCTAGTAAGAAGGGCAAGCCTACGACGCCGGTGACCTCCGTCCAACCGGAGGCACGGATAATCTCTTGGAGGTGCTTAACGGCGCCTCCATCGACGAGGAGCACCGCACTATTATGAGTGTGGTGATCCAGGGTTCGATCCGCCAAGAGCGGGCTGGCTGAAGCTTGTGCCAGCCTTCTACGAGGCTTTGAGGTATGTATTTAAGATATGTAAAAATATTACCGCATAGACGGTAGCCCCGATGCTCAATTTGGTGTTGGAAGGAAAAGCGGGCGAGGATCAAAAAGATATCTGCAGGAGTCTAACATAAGTATGTCAATATGGGAATGCAGGCTGCGCTCTTGACCTCTGCCACACCGGCTGCGAAGGTCGATGCATTGAAGCAGAGCCTCGGCGGTCCGAGAACGAGCTTCGGCCTTGCCAAGAAGCAGCTCGAGGACAAGGAAGGTAAGTAATACCTTAATTAAGTATATATAAAAAAGATGTGGTTGCAAAAAATGACAGGACCAACGTGAGTATTACAGGGGCCACAACTGAGGTGGCGACCCTGAAGGAAGCGTTGTCCAAGGCCGAAGGTAATGCGGCCGTGGAGCGCACCGAGCGAGAAAAGCAGGAGGCGCGGGTGGCGGAGGTGCAGCAAGAGCTCCAGGCTCTCGTGAAAAAAGATGAGAGTTTGGAGCTTGACTCAAAGACTCGAGAGTCCGAGCTTGCCTCGGCGCTTGAGAGCGCCAAATTTGCCAAGGCCGAAGCCCAAAAAGCCCTCCGGGAAATTGAGGCAATGAAGAAGATAGCGGCGGGTAAGGCATTCTTTATGCAAAGCAAGCACGTGAAAGTGAATTACTTGTTACTTACCCAAGTCCGGAGCTCTCCAGGAGCATCCGCAGATCTTCCCCGGAGTGTGTCCGACGCTACCGCATTCTACCGAGCCGAAGAGGGGAGCTCGACGGAGAAGGTGTTGCAGTCTCGATATCTGAGGCGGACACCCGGTGCTCTTGAGCGACCGGTGAAGCGGCTGGTCGAGCTCCATAAGGTGGCCGAACAGGCCATGAAGAACCTCGTGGTCCGGATGTGGCCTAGGGAAGCCATGCACAGGAGCTACTTGGCTGGTGAGGCGGTGGTGGATGCCTGTCCATGGCTTGAAGTCATCAAGCGCTCTGTATGCATCGAAGGTGCCCGTGGGGCCCTTGCCCATGCTAAAGTGCCTTTGGGGCAAGATGGACACCGAGAAGCTTGTGGCCAGACGGACCACCGCCGGGCAAGGAGCATCGCAAGCCGAGATGTATTATGAGGCGTCTGAAGGGTGCCCGCCTTATAAGCGGATGAGTGCTCCAAAGATGTAATTTTTAGTAAACTCACATTTGTGATCTGTCTGTTGAAAACTTGTTCATATGCGCTAAGCAACGCTTTTGAATTTAAAATATTACCTTATGTGCGGCCGTTTATTAAAATTGAGAGATGGCGAGTCGTCGGCTTCTGCCCCCATGCCGCGAGTGCTGGAGTGTTCGGGATAAACTTGAGCGCTCTTTTTCCCATTCTTGGGTCCTTCAAGGGAGGCGCTCAACACAACGAACAAGGCAATCGGACTATAGTGCTTCAACACTCTCACTTAGCCATAGAATTCTATAATTTTAAATTTAGTGAAGCCCTAATATTCGGAAGACCGAGTTCGAGGCGCTATCCACGCCTAGGCGGACAAAGCCGACTCCTCGCTCTAAGCGACATAAGTCTTTAGGGACTCGAAAACCTCTCGAACAGCGACCAGCTCTCGCCTATCATGACGGTCAGTTTAGCTTTCTCCCTTTGAGGTGCTTAGCCCAGCTCAAGCTGAGGCACAATCGCAGTGGTTCTCCCAGCTACCTTAACCGATGTAGCAGACGTAAGGTACCAAAACATGGGAGCAGGGCAAACCCAACTATTGACCCAAGACATGATTCGAGCCGATGCATATAATGCTATAAGTTCGGGGTGCCGCACTTGTGAAAGTGTTCGGACTTATCACACCGTATGTTGGGGTACTTAAGCCCCTGGTGTATTTGGCCGTACCAAAGTGTACAGGTGCAACATGTCATTAATGAACATATATAGATAAGAAAAGGGAATGCAATAATAGACAAAAGCTATGTATTGTTTATTCGAAAAGACTGCGGTAAAAGTAGGACGATACAAATAGTGCGATAAGTAAGAGATGGGACTATTTGACATGTCCCCCTCTAGGGGCGAGCTGCGGGATGATATGTGAAACAAGTATACTGCTCGTTATAGAGACCACCTGGACACTCGACGTAACTACGCCTCCTGGCTGTTGCATCGTGTGTTCGGCGATTATCTTGCCGGACAGGCCTTACAGAGTGGAGTCACGAAGTAAGAAAAGAATGACAAAATCGGGAGCCCCTAGTGTGGTTGAGCCGCATTTTGGGCATCTTGTGGTCGTGCCCCTCCCCTATGCCCATGGTATTTCCAGAGTGTAGTTATGTACGCGTAGTACTGGTTTCACAATTTCGCGAGGGCTGGGGTTGGGGCCGCATTGCTACGCTTGCTCGGAACGTGCCAGGCGGTCTTGTTGTAGGTTACTCCGGGTGCGCTTGACGGTGTCCGAACATTTAATAGCCGGACTGGAGAATTTCCTTGAGAGGCCGCTTTGTACTTCCGCCGCGAGGGCCGCCGTATGCTCCTCCGTTTGGAGAGAGCATTCAGTGTTTCCATTGACCGTAATGACTCCTCGAGGGCCTGGCATCTTGTGCTTGAGGTATGCGTAGTGCGGCACCGCATTGAACTTTGCAAATGCGGTTCGTCCGAGCAGTGTGTGAAAACCACTGTGGAACGGGACTATGTCGAAGATTAACTCCTCGCTTTGGAAATTATCCGGGGATCCGAAGACCACCTCAAGTGTAACCGAGCCTATCTGATTTGGCCTCTACACGGCATGGCGCCTTTAAAGGTCGTCTTTGTGGGTTTAATCCTTGAGGGATCTATGCCCATTTTTACTTGTATCCTGATAAAGCAGGTTCAGGCTGCTGCCGCCGTCCATAAGGACTCTAGTGAGGTGAAATCCGTCAATGATTGGGTCTAGAACCAATGTGGCGAATCCGCCATGGCGGATGCTAGTGGGGTGGTCCCTTCAATCAAAAGTGATCGGGCAGGAGGACCATGGGTTGAACTTTGGGGCGTGGCTCCAACACATATACATCCCTGAGTGCACACTTCCGCACCCTTTTGGGTATGTGGGTTGCGTATATCATGTTCACCGTCCGCACTTGTGGGGGGAAGCCCTTCTGTCCCCTATTGTTCAGCGGCCGAGGCTCCTCTTCTTCATCGCCATGCAGCCCCTTGTCACTGTTTTTGGCATTTAACTTGCACCTTGCTTGAACACCCATCAATCCCTGTTGGTGTGTGAGGAGTCTGGATTAGGGGGTGTCCGGATGGCGGACTATAACCTTTGGCGGACTCTGGACTATGAAGATACAAGATTGAAGACTTCGTCCCGTGTCCGGATGGGACTTTCCTTGGCGTGGAAGGCAAGCTTGGCGTCTGGATATGTAGATCTCCTCCCATTTGTAACCGACTCTATGTAACCCTAAGCGAGGGAGTCCTGGATTAGGGGGTGTCCGGATGGCCGGACTATAACCTTTGGCCGGACTCCTGGACTATGAAGATACAAGATTGAGTTTGGAGGACACCGCCGGTCGATATCTGTAGCAGCGCGGTTTACACAGAGCGCGCTACTGCTAAAAACTTGTCAGCAGTGAGTTTCCAGCACACGCGCTACTACTAATTAACAGCAGCGCTCCTTTTTGAGCCGCACTGCTGCTAAGATTCTGTGTATAGGCTTTTCCCTAGTAGTGAGGAGCCCTCGAGCCATAGGACGTTGGGCATCTTGCCCACCATGGCACCTCCGCACTCTGCTTGGCGGCCGCCCACTACCTTCGGCTTGACATTGAAGGTCTTGACCATAAGCGAAGTGGGGCTGGATGCAGAGGAAGGCCTCGCACCTGACGATGAATGCCGAGATGTTGAGGATGAAGTTCGGGGCGGATCATGGAAATCCAGGCCATAGTAGAACATGAGCCCCGGACAAATGGGTGAAGTGGGAAACCTAGTCCACGGAGGAAATGGGTGAGGAACACCACCCTCTCATGGGGCCTGGGGGTGGGGATGAGCTGCCCCTCGTCCGGGAGCCGGTGCGCGATGTCATTAGACAAGTATCCGGCTTTCCTCAGCTTCTTGATGTGTCTCTTCCGGCCCCCCAGTTGGGGCGGCCTTCCTTTTCTGTCCTCCCCCCGCTGGAGGTGGAGAGGCCTCTTCTTCCTCCTCCTCGTCTTCGTGGGAGGAGTGCGCCTCGGAGTCATCGGACAATGAATCCGACACCGCCGAGCGTCGGGAACTCTTTGGAGTTCCCGCGGCCTTTTTCTTGGCCTTCTTCTCCGGCACCACGTAAGGTGCCGGAACCAGCAGCCCCGTCAAGCGGGCGTCCGTTGGATCTTCGGGCAAAGGAGCGGACGGTCGATGCATCCGGTCTTCTTCTGCCATTCCTATCAAAGGAACGGGAGCTTTGATCCCGCATAGAGTCAAACTATGAAAAACAAGTATCACGTGAAGTGTAAAATAAGCTTACTATGCTGGCTTGGCGCTTCACGTGGAATCCGCGATCCTCGGTGATGGGAGGGGGAACCTCGGTGCCCTTGAATAGCACCTTCCAGGCATCCTCGTGCGTTGTGTCAAAGAGCCTGGTCAGAGTTTGGTCTTTGGGCGGCTTGAACTCCCATAAGTTAAAAGCCGTCGTTGACACGGGAGGATCCGGCGGATGAGCATGACCTGGACTACGTTGTGAGTTTAACCTTTTGTCCACCAGGTCTTGGGCGCAGGTTTGGAGTCCGGTCCGCTCTTGAATTACCCCACGACAGGCCCTTCTCTTTCTAGGAGGTGAGCCGTGTGGGGATGCCAGATCGAATTGGGGCCACTTGCCCATTCAGTGGTCACGGCTCGGTGACATAGAACCACCCCGATTGCCACCCCTTTATGGTCTCCACGACGGAGCCCTCGAGCCATGTAACGTTGGGTATCTTGCCCACCATGGCGCCTCCGCACTCCACTTGCTGGCCGCCCACTACCTTCGGCTTGACATTGAAGGTATTCAGCCATAAGCCGAAGTGGGGCTTGATGCGGAGGAAGGCCTCGCACACGACGATAAACGCCGAGATGTTGAGGATGAAGTTTGGGGCCAGATCGTGGAAATCCATGCCGTAGTAGAACATGAGTCCCCGGACAAATGGGTGAAGTGGGAAACCTAGTCCGCGGAGGAAATGGGTGAGGAACACCACCCTCTCATGGGGCCCGGGGTGGGGATGAGCTGCCCTTGTCCGGGAGCCGGTGCGCGATGTCGTTAGACAAGTATCCAGCCTCCCTCAGCTTCTTGATGTCTCCCTCCGTGACGGAGGAGGCCATCCACTTGCCTCCCGCTCCGGACATGGCTGGAGAAGGTTGAGGTGGGATGTGCGGACTTGGGCGCTAGAGCTCGAGTGCGCGAAAATGGATAAGCAAAGGAGGAAGAAGGAGTAGATGAAAAAGGTGGATCCTTATCCCCTTATATGGGCGGACGAGACTGCATGTCCCCACCCGCCTGGCAAAACTCGCTTATCTCCCATGCACTGTAATTAATGGCATTGTTGGGTTACCCACGCCCGTATTGATGAGAATCCCGGAATAAGGGGACACGATCTCTGCTTCGACAAGATGTGCCAAGGAAACCGCCTCGCTAAGTCTTGTTGAGGTGGGACAAGAAAAAGCGATTGAATAATGGCTTGGCCGTGGTGTGATGTCACGGTCTTGAATGCGTCGGCAGATTGGATTTGTGTAAATATTATTCTCTCTACGGTGGTATGTGGAACTTATTTTGCGAGCCGGACATTATCCTTGTGTTCAAAATCTTCTATGAAGTATTGGCGGAGGAACCCGCCTTGCAATGCCGAAGACAATCTGCGGCGCGGACTCGTCGTCATTGAAGCCTGGTTCAGGGGCTCTTGAGGGAGTCTGGATTAGGGGTGTCCGGATGGCTGGACTATAACCTTTGGCGGACTCACGGACTATGAAGATACAAGATTGAAGACTTCGTCCCGTGTCCGGATGGGACTTTCCTTGGCGTGGAAGGCAAGCTTGGCGATCTGGATATGTAGATCTCCTCCCATTGTAACCGACTACTGTAACCCTAGCCCTCTCCGGTGTCTATATAAACCGGAGGGTTTTAGTCCGTAGGACAAACAACAATCATACCATAGGCTAGCTTCTAGGGTTTAGCCTCTCTGATCTCGTGGTAGATCTACTCTTGTACTACCCATATCATCAATATTAATCAAGCAGTAGTAGGGTTTTACCTTTATCGAGAGGGCCCGAACCTGGGTAAAAACATCGTGTCCCTTGTCTCCTGTAACCATCCGCCTAGACGCACAGTTCGGGACCCCCCTACCCGAGATTCGCCGGTTTTGACACCGACAATGAGATTCGAACTATCAACCTGGACTACAAAGCGTAAGTCGATAGCCTGAAACAACTATGGATGTTGGCTTTGTCCCATAACTTGATTTTATACAGTATTGCGTTGAGTAGAGTAGAGGGAGTGCCTCGTCAACACGTGCATGACCGTTGACTCGCTTACTGGTGGGTCCCAGGTCTAAGATCTCTCTCTTCTCTCCATTGTCTAACCTTTGCACGGGCACACACGAAGAGCGGCGCTAGCTTGCCGTGGTGTTATTACAACTAAAAAAATCTTGGAAAATAGAATAATCGCCTAGAACAAGAGACGTTGTGGCTGGTCGAGACGGAGCTAACCACACCTATCCTCCGTGCCATGTTAGCATGATGAAGCTGTGTGGCTAGTGGGGTGTTTTCGACCGACTGGCTGGGTCCCGAGGTCGAACCATAGGTACTACGTCACGTCTGATGAAATTTTTACACGCACATTTTTCCTCCGTGCCGAGACATGGCACACCCTACCACGTGGTTTCGGGGTCCTCCCGGGTGGTGCATGCATATATTCTTCCTGATGTGGGACGCCCTACCACGCGTTTTCACCGAAGAAAGTAAATGAGTCGTCAAATCACGAAAGACCACTTTTCCCGCCGAGTAGATCAGTGAAGCACGGTGGCTAGCTAGTTGGGCTTGTTCGACCGATTAGCTAGGCCGCCGCCACATTTGTTTTTTCACCCCTTTTTTTATATACTTGCTGGCAGGTAAACTTAAATATCCACCGCGGCGTTGCTCTGGTGTTTGAGTGCGGCAGGATTTTTAATTTTTTGATTGACGGAGCAGGCGCGGCAGGATTTTTGATTTTTTGATTGACCGGAGTAGGCGCGACAGCAATTAGTCACGATGACTCCGCCTGTAAAACCCACTACTCCCTGATGTGAGAAGTCACCGACTGGTGTTTTACCATGGTGAAAACCAAAAGATTCCCCGCTCCTTGGCTGGCTCCCTCCGCCTTCCGTGGGTGCATTGCCTTTCAGCCATTTCGCCCTGCATCACCAACGTCGTGCGCCTCGAGAAGCGGAGGGACTTCGGTGGTGTTTAGGCGCCTCTGCATGGGCATGTCCATGTCTCGGCATAACATGACCGTTGGATCAAACTTCAGACGGTGCAGATCGATCCTTTGTAGCACAAAGCGTGTGGGTGTGTTTGGTTGCATTCTCATCTCAATATACTCCTCTGTCTAGGTGTGTAAGTCACCTTACGAAAACCAAATAATCCCAAAACACTTAGGCACGGTACATTAACTCCCTCCCTGTTTCTTGTTTTGTGACATATCAACCAATAAGAGACGTGGCCCGCGCATGCTTTCAATGACTTGAGACTAATAAACATGACATGAAGTGGTTAGTTCATTGCATGCAATGCTATTAATTAGCAAAAAGACATTAAGTTTTCTCGTTTTCCTCTCCGCCTTGGTCGCAGTGCACAACGTAAGATGACTTACACACCTAGATGGAGGGAGTAGTTGTTTCCTCTTCGTGTATTTGTGTTAACCTACTAGTGTGGACTCATGCACCCTTCATGCACTCTGCCAAACACCCAAAAGTGGGTCGAGAAGGGAACTTTTGCTCCCATCCCGTGCACCCTTCATACACCCTGCCTAACACTATTCGTGCTTCATATGATTCATGTTTCGTGGAGTACTGTAGCACCGTACTCTCTGTGCGATGTAGACCTAGTTCTGTTAACATTGATCTCACCGTTCATTCTCGACCAGACAGTCGAGAAAGCGGTACTATGTTACTACATTACTGTTCATATAGGTGACATGCGCACAACATCATTTGTTGTCGTCATATCTTACTACACTAGCAACAAGATTATGTAGTACTGATGTATGAACCACTGCACATGCCTAGTAGTAGAACCTTTGTGTGTATGTTCAAGTGGCTGCCGTGTTTCGCACTCCTCCGTCGTAAGAGTGGAAACGCTTGCTGTAATCATTTTTTTCTTCAGAAAAACAATGGACACGCTCTACCGTGCAGATCCTCCTCCAGCCATGCACTAAATTACTCACTTTTGCCGACGTGTGGGACAACGAGCATCGGGGGTCCACCAGCCATGCACTAAATTACTCCGTAGTAGAGTGACGATAGACTAACCCGATCGAAGCGCCGCAGTAATGCCCAATGAGCCGTCAAATCACAAAACCCCCTCCTTTCCAGCAGTAAGTTGGACGGACGAAGCAACCATCATTTCACTCTTCTCTCTCAGCTTCCTCTCCACCCAACTCGCTTCTCCCTCATCTTGTTCCTCATTTCTTCAAGAAAACCTCGACACCTTACGCCATTGTTCTTCTCTCCCAAATAAGGAAAGGTGAGCGCATCAATGGTGTTGACTTTGGCCAAGGCCACATCTTGCAACCCCGAGACTGATCCTATAACTCCCTCTCTTTTCTTCTTCTTTTGGGTTTGTGATTATGGTTTCTTTTCTTTTATTTCTATTTGACAGTTTCTTGATGGGACTGGAGCCACGAGGCCAAAGTGATGTTTATGGCTCTGGCCAAAACCGTCGAGGCTCATGGTACGAAGAAGCGCAAGCACCCCACCGAGACTACCGCAGACAAGCTCAAAGTCATCGCCCTGTCCAAGCCCCCCTCTCCGGGATCCCTCATTAAGCAAGTCTAGTTAATATCTCTTCTTGACGATCTTTTTCTCGATCTTGATCGTGTTTTTTCATCTAACATGCAGTACTAATACTAGTAGTACAACTTTCTGGGTGATCTTGCATGTGATTTTTGTGTGCCAAATGACGGTTCTAAATTCCTCTTTTCACCAAAACATGCGAGAGGTTGACACTGATTTCTTATAGATTACTTTCAACTACTCCCTCTGTCCCAAACTTCTTGTCTACTAGATACAGATGTATCTAGATGCGGATGTATCTAATACTAAAACGTGACTTGATACATCCATATCTAGACAAATCTAAGACAATAATTTTGGGACGGAGGGAGTACTTTATGAACATCAATGCTACCTTTGAAGAGGGTATACTTGCCTCAGTAACTTGTGTTATGGATATTGCAAGTAATCCCTCTGCTCTCATGCCTTTGAAGACATGTTCTAGTGTCTTTCTTCACTCATTTATGTACGTATATGTAGTCATATACGGAGTATAATATCGAAAATCATGTTATATTTCTGAACGGAGGTAGTAATAAAATATGGTTTACATTTGAATTAGAACCAGGTCCGTGGTGGAGATGAAGTTCTCAAAGTCATGCCGTGTGAACTAGAAGACCTGAGGATGAGTTCTACTGCTAAACTATCCAGCTGATGTGTCCTTGTCCCCACGTGTCCTGAACTAGTGTTTTCCTGTAGCATTGTTGTCAGGCGTGTTCTCGAGGCTGTACTTGACCACAATAATTTCCTGGCTGTGCCTTCGATTACAAAGGGTGTGGTTCTTGTAAAGCTTCCCAACAAATTTGATGCGGCATGTCTTCATCATCATGTTTATGAGTGGAAAGACCACTCGGTTAGGTTCTCCAAGGTTGACGAGATGGTGATGGTGCATGTAGACATCTCTCACGAAGTCCATGGCCTAGTCAGTTATGCAGGGTTCATCCCGTAGGTCGGTGGCAACAAATAGTCTGTAGAGTTTAATTAGTTCAACTTTGCTTGTCTGTAGTAAGTACTATTGTTCAGTACTTGATTTTTGTTTGTGAACCCTGTATTGTTTATTAGTACTGCCGCTTTTGGTGTGTGGTCGATCCACGAGAACGGTCTATGTTAATGTACATCCACTCAATTCAGTCTGTATATTTTGAAGTATCCAGATCATCTTTTTTGTGAGGACGGTTTATCAATTATGGTTACACTCCAATATCTGCATGCATTGCAGGGTTTATCACACCCACCAGGATTTCCAGTCCCATGGATGTTCGGTCCTTACGATTTGTCACGACCTTTGGACTGTCCTGCTTGTGGGAGTAGGCGGGGCCCCTGCATGCCACCCGTAGTTGGACGATCAATCTTCTGTTTAGTACTTCAACATAGTGATTTCCTGGTAAGGATTCACTCGTGTCACATCAAGTAAATCTTATTGATTTAATGTCATGTTTTCTTTATTTTCCTGCAATTTTACGATGCAGGTTTTGCCATGTGACATTCATCACAGAATAAACCGTTTGGTTTGCTCTACGATGGCTACTTTTGCAGGTTTCACTTCTTATGTCATGTCGATATGAAGGCTTGTCCATCACTTATATTACTGGCAAAAAATTGGATCAGTCTGTTGTCTGAGTACAAGCTGAATCCCTATGATGAACTATAGTTTGTTTTAACAAAAAATGCCACAATTAGTCCTTCTCACGTTTAAAAGAAATGAAGAAAAAAACTGGATCATGGTCACGAAGCCTAGTCAAGTTAGAAAGCTGATCATAGCAGACCAGACACGATCGTCGTTGTCTCGCACATTGGTACCACCTTCAGCAACGGATCGAGCACCGGCAGTTGCTCTATCGACAGCAGCAGCAGCTCGATGCGATCGGTGAGATTGGGCACCGATCGCGTCGATGGATCGGTGATCTACCGGAGGATCGGGCATCGACACGGCACTGCTCGACACGGCACCAGCTCTACAAGGAGCACCATCTCCGGAAGCAGCAGCGGCTTCGGCACCTGCACTAACACTTGCACTTGCATCTGCCCCGGCCCGTGCAGCGGCAACCGAACGAGCAGTTGCACCGGCACCAGACTGGGCTGCAGTTCGCACTTCATATACCAAAGTCCTTACAAAAACTGACATGTCCAACTTCTTGGTAAGCATTGGCCGCCCAAGTGTTTCGTTCTTTTTTCTTTCCATGTTGTTTCGCATGATTCACTGTGTTGATCTAACTGTTTGGGTATGTCTTCTTGTTTGCAAACAGAGAATTCCTAGAGCAACGAGGGAGTCATTCAACAATCCGTGCAACAGCGGCCAAGTTTCTCTTACCATGCGCAGCCATGGTGCGAATGAACCTGCTCAATATACCGTAAGTACAAACGATGGTCGCATGATGATTGATGCTAAAGGATGGTCAAGGTTAAAATCTAAATCATATCTTGTGGTAGGGGATGATCTCAAAATCGAACTTTCTCGGCAAGGAGAGCTAGTCCAAATCAACTTTGAAATTCTTGATGGCAGCAAAGAATCGCCGAACTGGTCTATCCTATGAGAGATTTTGATGTAATAATGCGGCATGGTGAAACAAGTGTCCTGTTTGTATAAATGTCTGACATTATTACTTATCACATGGTATATCGTTAATAGAATTGCAACTCTCATTGCTGGTTAGGAACTGTCTTTCGATTTCATTCCAACAGCTGTCGTGCTTTATTCAATTTTGTGTATTCACCTTGCGACAGCATCTAAAACCAGCGCCGTACCGATCGCTTGCAATATAAAAAGCGCTGAGGTAGAACACATGGCCCCCAAACATGCAGGGTGGGCCTGCGGCCCAAAGTCCAGAACCGTGAGCCTGTCTAAGTATTATATTCTCAGCTGAACCCCCATAATGCCCGTGCGTTGCACGTAACATCAAGATGCATTTGTATGAGTATTTTATCTTGTGAGAGAAAAGGATGAATGAGGGAAGGCCTTATTTGAAAATGTGGAGAGGTGTGTGGGTACCTTTTTGCAAAATTGCCACAGTTTCCTTCCTATCCGTCAGATATAAATCGGACGACCTATATTGCAGGATGGCAGGCACACCATTATCACCAACTCGTCTATACTGTATTAAAAACAACTCTGTTTTTTATAATTATATATGTTATACATATTCCCATTGATTTTTCTTATGTATAAATTTATGATATAAAAGATTTGTATATTTCTTTCTGAGAGGAGTATCTCTCTGTCAAAAATATATTTTGTGTAACTAGTTACTCCTGTCTTTCTACTTCCTTTCGCTGATATGTGGGGCATCCAACAGCGGGTCCATGTGCCATATGCACAAATTAGAGTGCACAACTGCGGTAGACACACCCGGTCATAGCGTCATGATAATGCCCAATGGGCCGTCAAATCACAACCCCCTTCCGGCTTTAGCGATGGTCGGGCCAGACGAAGCAACAATATTTCACTGGGCTTGAATCCCCTTCTCCCTCGTCTGCTTGTTCAGAAAAAAAACCCCTCTCGGCGATTGCATAGGGTTTCTCATGGAGAACCAGGAACGAATTCTTCATCCATCCCCGATAAATCCAAGTCCCTTGGTCGCGGGTAATCCTAGGATGGCAGCCGTGCCGTTGATGCATTTTTCTTCCTACTGAATCTAGTGTGTTTCATTTGTAGTGCCCAAAGTGCGAGGACCCTACAGGTTTCTGCGCCCTCGGCGAGACGCCACACTTGTTCCTTCTCATCCTAACACCGGATTTTAAAACGCGCATAGTATGTTCCTAGAATCCTCTTTTCTATCTGGGAGGGTGGGTTTTTTTTAACATGTTGTCGACTAATTTGGAAGTTTGGATTGCTATATTTGGATAAAAGGAACTACCAGTACGATGGGCAACACCGACGTGAAGGAGGATGTTATTTCTAGATTTGGATAGGGAATACATTGTGTTCTCATATTATTTTTTCTGCAGTGCATTATTTGCTCTGCCAGAACACATGTACTCAAGATGCTCAGCCTTGCCATAACTAAATACACCAGTTTAATGGTCACAGTGAAGACAAGCCATGGATATAAGTTCCGAGTTGGGTTCATGAACCAAGAAGATCACTGCTTTTTTATCGACGAACTTGGATAAACTTTTTCAAGTGTTACGGACTGAAAGTTGGCGCACAAATGTTGATGGAAATAGCAGAACCTGGTCTCATCTTCACTGCGATCTTCCACCCCGACGTCGTTCCAATTGTTCATCCATGTTAGTTTTGTATCTGGTTCTTGCTTGTTGCCTCGATTACTTCTTAATCCACCTATTCTGTCTAACTAATCACAATTTAACTTTAGAAGTAGCAACGAATCTCTCACAAAGATGCTACTTCTAACTAATATTTTCTTATAATTGGTGGCACGTGTAGGTTTTTTCAGAGTTAAGCGGGCTGCTCGTTTGTTATTCTGTAACGACTCGGCTGTTACTGATGGCACTGAAGTTGACTAGGACGACATCCACATGTTCCTACACTTTATTGATTGTCTTGAGGTCCTTGTGGGGCGTTTCAATGGTGGAAGGCCACGTGGGATATGTGTGCC
Organism: Aegilops bicornis; assembly: GCA_021605145.1. Classification (NCBI taxonomy): domain Eukaryota; kingdom Viridiplantae; phylum Streptophyta; class Magnoliopsida; order Poales; family Poaceae; genus Aegilops; species Aegilops bicornis. Next base: position 529,859,614 of record CM038673.1, read on the forward strand.
CTTCTTGCACTTTCGTTGAACAGGTCCAAGCGTGTCGAGAAACTTATAGTACGAGCTGTTTTACATTATATATGTTGTTCATAAACTATTGCTTATACACAGTTTCTGATTGTGATCTTCTTGAAGCAGAAATTGCCCGATTCTATTGTTCCTATCTGAGATGCACGACCATGGTCGGGTTAGACTTGCGCTTGGTCACAACATGATGTTTATGTCGACCTACTCCATTCCCCTTGAAGGTGAAAAGATACTTATTCATGGGTGGTCTCAAATAATGAAGGCCCGTCCATCTTGGAGAATAGGACAGAAGATTATGTTCCTGCTTTTCCATGGCTCTAAAGCGAATATCCTGTTTATTGACCACATTGCAAGATGAAGCCGCTTTCAGAAGGTTGTGGATGTGCGGGGTGGCGCCTGGGCCTTGTCCTGGGGCTTGGCGGCCTCACCCTTGCTTAATCAGTAGGCAAAGTAGCACTTTGCTCGAGGCGTGCTTTATGCAGTTGAACCTGTATAAGTACTCATACTGCTTTCACCTATGGTTGTTAAGTGCCCTGCTAGTTTGATTAAGGTTGTTAAGTACTCCTGCTTTGCTTTTCTGATCTCGTGTTTTCTGATGCATCGTGTTTCTTGATCATGTCTTCCTCCGGCCGCCAAAAACCAAACCAGCGCCCGGCGGGGCCGCTTCTTCCGCCTCCCACGGTGGTTGTGCCTCGGCAAGACGCATCGCCGCCCCACCGTCTCCTAAATCGTTAACGCCAACGTCTGAGGCCTCGCCGTCGTCCTCCGCGCGCTTTGGTGCGCTCGCCACAGTGCCGCCCTCTCGCATTGTCAACATGGTCAACAAACAACAGGAATTGGCAGAAGTACGTGGAGAGGATGACAGTACGGGCCCACCATGTCAGCGTATGGAAAAATAAAATGCTTCCTCCTAGTGTTTTCCTGACATCTAGGACCCATGACATTGTGAGCGTATATAGTCAATAGACAAGAGAACAGAACAAGATCGGCTGACACCTGGGACGTAGCTGCTCGACAGTATTTTTTTGTTATTGTTGAGACGGAGCAGGGTTTGAACTGGGCTATGGCCCGTCTAGCCCAGGCTTATATTTTATGTTCACCATGTGACCAGCCCAGCTATTTTTTCTTTGTGAAAATAAGCAAAGTTTATTTTTTTCTAAAGAATACCTAATCCAGGCATGTTTATTTTTCTACGCCCCGATGGGCTGCAACTCTTTCAAGATGCCTACAAATCTTGAAAGTAATATGAAATTGGTTGTAAATATAAAAACATATGACAAATTGGCAATTACTTTATAATTTATGATTTTTTTTCACATTTTTAGATTCCTATTTCATTGGGCATTAACCTAATTCAAATATATCTTCAAAGTACTTTAAATCCGGCTCGACATTTCGGTATTAAAAATAGTTTGAAACCCACAGAAATATGTGAAATTGGCCCTGGCCAACCAAAAAAGCAATTTGCAATAAATTGCATAAGAAGTCGCAATGAGCTATATATAAATTATTAAAAAGAGGGAATGGTCTGACTTATGGGCCTATTAAGTTGGCAGCGTATGCAAGATTTTTTAGTTATTATATACGTCAACAAGCGATTCTAGCAAGCGTAACGTTGGATGTCAATCCAACGGCCGTCGTCATTCTTCAATCTACGATCTTCTTGCTCCGGCCGCCAAATCCGATGTCGGTAGCGACCGCCTGCTCCCGCCTCCCGTGCAGGCCTCGCCGGACCCTACTACTCCCACCGCTGGCCAGGGCATCCCTCTACTCACCCACACCCCCTGTTATTCTGCGGTGACGGCAGCCTCACACCACAGCCGAACCAGTGAACCCTCGTACTCCTCTCCGCGTGGGCATCCACTGCCGCGTCTTCCCCGGCTCTGTGTCGTCCCCTTCCTAGGCCTCGTCGTCGTCCACCGCCATGGTGCTCTCGGCGCGGCGTAGTCAACGTGGTCAAGGAACGACTTCCATCGGAAGAGTACTGTCCTGGAGAGGCTGACAGCTGGGTCCACGACAGCCGCAAGGAAGTGCCTCCTTATTACGCAAAAAATAATTATTCCTCCACCTGACAGCAGGGATCCACCGGACGGGTCACCATATTTGGCGAAAAAAACATTTCCCCCTGACTGCTCGGACCCACCGGACGTGCCACTTTATTTCACGAAAAAACCGTTCCCCCCAGTGTCAGTTCGGACACACCGGAAGTGCCTCCTTATTACGCACAAAAAATGAATACTCCCCCTGCTAGCTGGGACCCAGTATAGTGGGAGGCTGACTTGTGGGCCTACTAAGTTGACGGGGACGGAGGGCTTTGTCAACTTAGTGAATATGCATGATTCTAGCTCCAGTGACTGTACGATGTCCATCTAACGGCCGTAGTGCTTCTTCAACCTCTGGTCTTCTTGCTCCGACCACCTAAACCAGCCGGTCGTGCCTCGTGCTCCTGCCTCCCGTGGCGGCTGCGATGCGTGAGGCCTCACCGCCCCTGCCACTCCCACCTTGGCAGTGCCATCCTCAACTCACCCACACCCCTGTTGATATGCGGCGGCAGCGGCCTCACGCCCTTGACCGAACGATGAACCCTCGTACTCCTCTCGGCGTGGGCATCCTTTGCCGCGTCTTCCTCGGCTCGCGTCGTCCCTTCCTAGGCCTCGCCGTCGTCCACCGCCTTGGGGCTCTCGGCGGCGTGGTCAATGTGGTCAACGACCGACTTCCATCGGAAGAATCTTGTGCGTGGAGAGGCCGACAACGGGTCCATAGCATGACAAGGAAGTGCCTCCTTATTACACGCAAAATAATTATTCCTCCACGGCGGCGGGGACCCACCGGACGGGCCACCGTATTTCGCGAAAAAATGTTTCCCCTAACTGCTGGGACCCACCAGCTACATCTTCGCACGCAAGGAAGTGCGTCCGGGCAAAAAAAACGATTCGCCCCCTGACTGCTGAGACCCACCAGCTACATCTTCGCACGTAAGGAAGTGCCTGACACTCGGTACCCACCTGGTCGAAGCGTACGTAGCGTTGTCATTCTGATCGCGAACGTGTACGTACATATTGGTCGATGTAGAGGCGCGCACGTGTCGTAGTAGAGGCGCGCGCGTAGCATGTACACGTACGTACAGTGGCCAGGGTGAAGAAAGTAAATACGGACACGTACGTACATACGGGCGGGGTCTCGAACGCCTACTCGCGCGTACATACGGCCAAGGCTCGTGTACATGGCTGGGTCGGAACGAAGAAACAGCGTCGTCGTCGTGTTCATGGGGAGCCAACCGGCAGGGTTGGAACAAAATGCGTCGTCGTGTTCATCGGGAGGGCTTGGACGGAACAGCCGATGGAAACGAGGCCTGGCGTACCACAGAACGGAGGAAACGGTGTTCGACCGGCCATGTTCGAAACGGGATCCTGTTCATCGGGAGGGGTCTGGCGTCCGCCAAAAGCGGAGGAAGCGGACCTCCTACGGTCGAAGCGGGGTCTGTTGATCGAGAAGGTGTGGCGTACCGCAAAAGCGGAGGAAGCAGACTTGTGTTGGGCGCTACGGTCGAAGCAGGGGTCCTATTCATCGGGAGGGTGTGGCGTACCGCAAAAGCAGGACTCCACGGGATCTTGTTCATCTCCACCGTCGACCCCTCCGGCCTCCACGGACTCTTGTTCATCCATCGTCGACCTCCTCCAGCCTCCACCTGCGACTGTTCATCCACGGGCTCCTGTTCATTCAGCCTCCACCGCGCGCTACTCCACCGGCTACTGTTCAACCAGCCCTCTCCACGAGCTCCTGTTTAACCACCCCTCCACGGGCTACTGTTCATCCAGCCCTCCATCATCTATTGTTCATCCTGCCCTCCACGAGGTGGTCCTGTTCATCCATCCCTCCACGGTGTCATGTTCATCCAGCCCCAACCGCTCGTCGATCGGGGTCCTGTTCATCCAGAGGCAACACCATGGGGTCCTGTTCATCCACCCCCACCAGGAACTGTTCATCCAAACCCCCCAGCAACGCTCACTGTTCATCCAGAGGCAACACCACGGGGTTCTATTCATCCACCCCCACCGGGAACTGTTCATCCAATCCCCCCAGCAACGCTCACTGTTCATCCAGAGGTAGCATCAATCGGCTTGATTAGCGGCGATGGCGAAGAATCGCTCGATCGAGTTGATTATGACCATCGATCGCTTCGGGTTCGATGTAGCGTAACTGCGATTACAAGCGCCGGGTTCGATTAGAGCCCAACGCCTCGCTTGGGTTGATTAGAGCCCAAAGCCTCGCACCCGCAGCGTGCGTGTCACGAGAAAGCAGCGCATCGCTTCGGCCCGGACCACCCACCGTAGCAGGGAACACCCGATATTTTCCTCGCCCTCGCTTCTACCACGGTTTTTTCCGTCATGGACGGCCCAAAGAATGTCATGCAGCTGCGTCTCGGCCCGCCGTGACGAAAAGCCCATTTTACATCATGATTTTTTGTCATAGAAGTAGGACGACACCACATCTATGATGATACCGTGTTTTGTCACAATTATTGTCATAGAAGTGTCATAAGTATGACAGAAAAAATTTCGTTCGGCCCAAAATGTCACGGATGTGTCTTTTTTTGTAGTGGTTGCTTGAGAGAGACCATCTTCATCCTACACATCCCATGATTGATAAACCTTAGGTCATCCACTTGAGGGAAAATTGCTACTATCTTACAAAACTTCTGCGCTTGGAGGCCCAGCACGAGTCTACAAGAATAAAGTTGTGTAGTAGACATCAGTGTCCACCAGCGTCATTCGAAAAAGATTGTCCGCCACGACCCTTTCCAAAGATTACTTGTAAGTCATTGACCATATCAAGTATATCATCACCAGTACGGAGGGCAGACTTATTCCGGTGATCGGCCTCCTTTGAAATGATTGCCTTTCTTTATTAAGGCATGCTTGGTCAGAAGAAATCGAGGATGTCCCAGATACACATTCTTCTTGCATTTGTTCAAATATATACTTTCAGTCTCATGTAAACAGGGCGTGCATGCGTTGTATCCGTGTGTTGTCTGTCCTAAAAAGTTACTAAGAGCAGGTTAATCATTGATAGTTACAAACAGCAATGCTCATAGGTCAAATTCATGTTGTTTGTGCTCATCCCACACACATACACCTTTTTTATCCCATTTGTAAAAGTTCTTCAACTAATGACCTTAGATACACATGAATGTTGTTGTCGGGTTGCTTAGGGCCTTGGATGAGCACTGATATCATAATAAACTTTCGCTTCATGCACAACCAAGGAGGAAGGTTATAGATACATAGAGTCACAGGCCAGGTGCTATGATTGCTGCTCTGCTCCCGAAAAGGATTAATGCCGTCTACACTTAAACCAAACCATAAGTTCCTTGCGTCACCTGCAAAATCCGACCACTTTCTCTCGATTTTTCTCCACTGCGACCCATCAGCGGGTACTCTCAACTTCCCATCTTTCTTACGGTCTTCTTTGTGCCATCGCAACAACTTGGCATGCTCTTTGTTTCTGAACAGACGTTTCAACCGTGGTATTATAGGAGCATACCACATCGCCTTGGCAGAAACCCTCTTCCTGGGGCGCTCGCCCTCAACATCACCAGGGTCATCTCATCTGATCTTATACTGCAATGCACCGCATACCGTACATGCATCCAAATTCTCGTACTCCTCACCGTGGTAGAGGATGTAGTCATTAGGGCATGCATGTATCTTCTGCACCTCTAATCCTAGAGGGCAGAGAACCTTCTTTGCTTTGTACGTACTATTAGGCAATTCATTATCCTTTGGAAGCTTCTTCTTCATTATTTCAGTAGCGAACCAAATCCCTTGTCAGATACACCATTCTCTGCCTTCCATTGCAGTAATTCATGTGTGGTACCGAGCTTTGTGTTGCCATCTTTGCAATTTGGGTACAACCCTTTTTTGTGATCCTCTAACATGCGCTCGAACTTCAACTTACCCCTTTCACTTTCGGATCCTCTATGTGCATCAACAATGACCCGACGAAGATTATCATTGGGCACATATGGTGCCTCTTGATCTTCAGCTTCCCCCTCTTCTTCAACAGTATCACCGTATTCAGGGAACATAGGATAGTTGTCATCATCTCCTTCTTCGCCGTCTTCCATCATAACCCCTCTTTCTCCGTGCTTGGTCCAAACATTATAGTGTGGCATGAAACCCTTCTCAAGCAGATGGAAGTGAAGGGTTTTCGAGGAAGAGTAATTCTTCGTATTTCCACAGACAGTACATGGACATAAAACCATTCTGCTTGTTTTCATCAACCACTTCGAGAAAATTATGCAGGCCTGTAATGTAGTCGGAGGTGCGACCATCACTGTACATCCACTGCCGGTTCATCTGCGTGCATTATATAATTAAGTGTATCAAAAACCATTATGGAACATCAAGAATAGAGAAATGACCAAATTAATACAAGTTCATCATCACATTAAAACCAAACTACAGTAGTGATCAAATGTCATTACTGAAAAAATAAATACATAAAGTTCATACATAGTTCTCATAGAACAACATACAACTCTCTAGAGCATCTAATTAAAACATACATTGAAACTAACATACAACTATGTAAAACATTTAAATGCAATAACAAATGCGATCAAAATTATAACTAAGGTAACAATTGATCCAACAGCATAATGATACCAAGCCTCATTATTAATGACATATTTTCTAATTTTTCTAATCGTCTAAATCTCCCTTCGCCGTCGTCGCCTCCCTCTCTCGTTGTCGGCGTCATCGCAACTTTCCGCCACGTTCTCCGCCTTACATGACTGAGCCGACGAAGGGACATCGACGGACGAGGCGGACTGCGTCTCCGTCGCGGCGGTCAGGGATAGGACAGGTGGTGAGGATGGGGAGCAAGGGTGGAGGATGGCGAGGGCTCGGGCGCGGAAAGGCTTGGAGGGCGGGAGCAGGAGGAAGGGTTTAGTGGATTTGATGCAATTGGAGATGAGGTCATGTTATCGGGTCCGACGTGGCAGGCGCTCCATATCCGTCCCATATTTGATGTAGGTATGAGGGATGCCGGTCAGTCCGGACATTTGAGGCCAGTTTAACGAGCACATCTGGGTTGAAAAATCGTGACCCGGGCCCGCCACGCGTACGAGGCCGGTTTGAGGCGCGCAGCTGTGGTTGCTCTAAAATCGTACTAACCCCTCAAACAAAAAATAATCTAAAATCGTAATTCTGAAAAAAAAAGGGAACTAAAATCGTTCGACCGATCCGATCGATCTCCCGTGGGGAACGACCGTTCGACCGATCCCACCTCCCGAGCTGAAGTTTGGCAGTTATTCGCGGCCTTAAAAAAACTCCGGCCACTAGAACAATCTAGGTCCCTTCGAAATCTCGCCTCGCCTCGCCTCCCCCTCCCCTCCTCTCCTCCGCCGCCTTTGTACCCCACTTTCCAGGCGCCGGCTTGTCAGATCCGGGCGCCAGCTTCAGGTATTCATCCGAACCTCTCCCAGCCTAACCTTTCGTCTGTATACGATCTGCGCCCGTGGCTCATAGCTCCTACCACAGGGAAACGCTTGTAGGATTAGTTCTCGTACCGACGACGGCCCTAGATGTGAAATTTGAACGGGTGGCACACAAAATTACATTAGATTTTGGTGGTGCAGGTATGAGCTTTCGATTCTTGTCCTTCTCGCCAAACCATTGGGGTGCGTTTGGTTGTATTGCCCAGCTTGCCTATAGCTGAGCTAGCTTAGCTCGTCTGGGCTATCTTTGCCTTAGCTGCCCGTTTGGTTCAGTGCCGTTGCTGGCAAGAGCCAGCAGCTAGCCGTTTGCCTGTGTCGAGGGCAAGCTAGCTCGTCTTGATATGATCCAAATACTAGTAAGTAGTACTAGCTTATAACAAGTGCATCATCACTACAATACCTTGAAAAACCAGTGAAACAGATAAATAGCTATAAACAGATCAAGTTGTAAAATAGTCATGCAAAAATTCAGCGCAACTTTATGATGATTAATTTAACACACTGACTGATAAAGAATCTGAGTAAAAAGCTTATTGTTCAGGAATGAATAACTCTGTGACATCATTACATGCCTGCATGAGGAGGCACGGTCATTATCTCCCTAGGAGACGATGCCGGAAGACATACAAAATAATCCTGAAAGTTTGCAGTGAAATGAATCACACAGCAGGAGGAACGGGAACGTATTCAGGAAAGTTATCACCGATCCAGCACCACACAAACTCTTGAATAGCAGCCATCGGTCTCCCCTTCAACATGGAAGCCACTTGTTCATTGGTGGCCGCAGATGTCTGTAGCGCAAGTCGGATGAAGAGAGGGTATTCTTCAATGTCATCAATTATTTCGAATAAATTCTCATTCGGGTTGGTACATGTGTGTAACGCATAGTATCTGACATATCACGCAGAGACCGCGTCATGTCTTGAGCTGCACTCTCATCACACTTCACCCACTTACCTTTATCACATTTGTCACCTCTAGGACGCTTCGAAGACGAGCATTCATTAGTGGTGTCGTCAGGAACACAATCTGAATCATCATGTGTTGCAGGATCAACCTTAACATCACTCACATTCTTCTCGGTATCACCAATAAAATCCTTGTCACGGGCATGAACACGGTCATAGGGTGTTTGAAGGGCCGTGAACTCTCCGGTAGCATGCTTATCCTGAAATATGAACTCCATCTAATCAATGTTGGCAATAGGCACATTGATATATTTCCCCCTTTTGTCTTTGTTCTGGAAGAGAGAAGTAGCACGAAAATGTTAGTTAGTTACAAAAGATAAAATATGATACTGGATGGAAATATAATTTGACAAAATTTAAATGTAGCGCTCACATTCTTCAACCAAACACACCCTTGATCTTAGGTTTTGCTAGAGCATGTCTAGATGTGCCCTAAGTATTGCACATCAAAGTGTAAGTCCTATGTCATTGATTTTACTCGGAGATTCATGCAGGTATTTTCCTTTTCTTTTGCTTTTCCTTTTTATGTTGATTGAGTCACTTAGATTTGCAGTAATTAGACAGACCCTTTGATCTTTCTATTTAGAGTAATCCTGATATTTTAGTTTTTGACAAGTGTTAATGCTACTGTACTAACTTTTTCCTTTTGATAGCCACGATATTCAACTACTGCGTGTGTTAAATTCTCGAGGATGATGAATCGTCAGTTTGCGAATATGATAGTACACAATTACCCCAAGGGAGTTTATTCCCTGCGCCGTATCAACCTCATGGAGCATCTCTTCTACCCTTCAACAGAAGCTGCCCAAAAAGCAGAAGCCAATAAGAAGGGATGGTTATCCACCATGTTGAAAGGGAGCCCCAAGCAGCGTCTGCCCAAGACGAACATCAATTTCTCATCACTGCCTAACATGGCAGACTTAACGGCCAGGCATTTCTTCTCCCTGCTGAAAGGGCAGGGGGAGGGCTCTGTCATGTTCGTCAGCCCTAACGTCCACACGATGATGTACGACACTAGCACGGACTTCGTCTTTGGCATGCCCCAAGCCAACTTCTGTAAGCAGAGCGACTCAATCTCCCTGTCCATCACTCGGCGGGGCTATGGCCAAGAATACCACGAGCTCTATGTCATAGGCAAAGGAGAGGACGGTGGCTTGTTCGAGGTCTTGAACTATACCAGGACAACTGATCTGAGCAAACCGCCTTGGTACTGGCGACCTCTGCCCTGCCCGCCATTGTTTCCGCAGTGCCTGCCTGGCGGCAACAGCAAAGCGTGTGCTCCATCTGCAGCGGTCGTGTTGGATGCCACCACAATATGTGCCTCATCCAGGGATGCCGGAGCCTGCGCCTTCTTTGACACGGTAACCCACGAGTGGAGACAGGCTGGCAGCTGGGTGCTGCCCGTCCACGGTGCGGCAGAGTATATCCCTGAGTTTGGCCTCTGGTTTGGCCTCGACGATGCCATTGGCAACCCCAACCATTGCCTGCGTGCTTTTGACTTTGATTCCTCCAGGCAACCAGTGGTGCGGCACTCCTGGAACTATCTCAGTCGCCTGCCGGATGAGTGGTTGCCACGGCAGAGGCACCTGCTAAACATGGGCTCAGGCAAGTTCTGCATCACCACCAGCTTTGAAATCTCTCGAGGCACACCTCGTGCACACCACTTGATGGTGTGGTCAATGAGCTTACCGTCTTGACTGGCGTGGAGGTGGTGCGCGATATCAATGGTTTCCAGATCATCAAGCACAAGTCTGAATGTTACAGCTTGGAGGACAATAGAATCCACTGCGTGCTCTGAGGAAAACTTATCTACGTGTAACTGTTATTGGATGGATCCTTCCATGGTTTTTCTTCTCAGATGTGAACGAATATATTTTCTTAGCTTTTATCTCCATTGGGAAATAGGCAATGGATGGCTTAAAGAAGAAATGGAAGCATCATGCATGCTGTGCATCTTTCTTTATGAAATATTTTTTTGGGTAAAATTTAGAAATTAAAATTGTTGGTGATGCTATCTGCTTAAATTCTATCATATGTTTTTAGTTTTTTTTTACCTCTGCGCTTGAGCCAACTAGTAAAACTTCATCTTGAGGATTTCTCCGTTGTTTCTCCTTCTACCTTTATCTCAAGTGGAGAATGCGCACCCGCCTTGGCCCCAGCAGACCATACCCGCGATTCTTTGTGTCAGTGAACTGTTTTGGTATGCTCGCTGCTTCGAAGAGTATTCCCACCATATGATTTTGTGACTTAAACTAGTTTATATTTTATTAATTAACTATTCATGCTCAAAGTTTGACACCATAGTACAGGGGACTCAATATACCCGGACCTGCTTTGATGCGCTTGTTATTTGGTGAGTTTATTTCGCTGGTTCTTCCACTTTCATGTTTTCATCGTGTTATGAGGCCGCCGCTATGAATCCGTCTGGTGGTAACTTTGGTCCTTGACTCTGATCGTTCTTGTTTAGTATTTTGTAGTATCTATACATTGTTCAGCGTGCGCGTATCGGCATTTTATAGAACTGTTTTTTGTTCATTGCCTGTTTTAGCTAATTAATACCCTCTACTATACGTGTATGGGCTGTTGGTTCTGGAGCGATAATACAGTGTTCACATAATTTATATGCCCAGAGTGATAATTTACAGGAATCTCAGGACACTATAGTCTTCATTCTGCAGACAATTTACATGCGCAGGGCCTCTTGCTGAGTGCAATATCATACAAGACACCTATAGGATTTGGAATGAGCCTAGTCTTCCTCAATAAAAAGATATAAGTAGAAGGACGGCAAACATGAAACAGAGACAAGTATGATAGATCAATGAAATAGTCAAGGTCCTCCAGAAACAAAATATCAGTCTACTTAACAAGTGGTGGTGGAAACTTGATACTCAAGATGGTCTTTGGCAAGATATAGTTAAAGCGAAATGTCTTACGAGAGATTCTGTGGCCACGGTCAAAAGCAGATTCTCTGATTCCCCTATTTGGAAGGCTATTATGAAAGTAAAAGAGTGCTATATGGCTGGTAGGGATGTGCTTCTTGGTTCTGGTAATATTGCTAGACTGCAGATGTGCTCTTTTATTGTTGGGCTGGATATTACCTCTGATCCTGATAAGATTGTTTAGGCCTTGGGCCCCAAGCAGACTTTTACTACTAAGTTGATGTATGAACACAGAGAGAAATATCACGGGTTGTGGTTTTAAGTGGATTTGGAAAGCTAAAATTCCTTCTAAAATCCATATCTTCCTTTGGCAACTTTTTCAATATGCCGTGTTGACCAGGGATGTTATGAGCAGGAGAAATTGGACGGGGAATCCGCGCTGCTCTTTTTGCAGCGAGAAAGAGATGTCCCAGCATCGCTTCTTCTTATGCCCATTGGCTAGGGTGGTTTGGAGAACTGTGAGATCAGTCTTTGGCACCGAGTTGTGCCCTAACAACATTTGGCAGTTTTATTCGTGGTACTACAGTTTTTACCTGATGGGAGCAAATTCTACAGTTTTGGTCTCGCAGCTATATGCTGGGCCATTTGGAACTGTCGCAATGAAGCAATCTTTGAGTTTAAATTTCCTAAAATCCCTTTTGAGGTGGTGTTCTCTTCATGTGTATTCTGGATTATGGGGCAGGTTTGCTGAAGAGTGATGACCAGGAGGCAATGTGGTGTGGGACAATGATGCTCAGGGAGAATGCGAAGAACATGATGTGTATCTGTGCTGCTGCTCAAGATGATGGTGCGATGGACTGAAGCTTGCACTGATGTATTTCCGTTATTCACTAATGAAAAGGGGTGATGTGCGGTTCAAAAAAGTATTAACATTGCTGATGTAAGGATGGTTGGCACAGCTGCGGGTGAAACGTGACTAATATATATCCTGTGTGTTTGAGCTGAGAACTCACCTTGCTCCGTTATTGGTATTTGGTAGAGGTGACTGTTGTATTTGTGGGGCTTGGCAGATAGGATTAAAATTACATGTGTGTAACTGTAGGCACAGGAATTGCGATTGCTTGGAAAATAGTGGTCGATTTTGATTAACAGACTTGCGGGACATGAAACGGCGTAGTTAGTAACCTGGGGGAAATTAGGAACCCTAGATATGAAATGTCGATCCTGGAAGTGATTCAAGGGACATTGCTTCAGAGTTCAGATTGTCTGTCGAGGTGAATGGCCCGACGTCACCATTGGCACTGATGAGGGTGTGACTGTAGTTTCACAACTGGAGGCTCTCCTGCCAGTGGCGTGCGGATCATGCTGCGGTCATTAGAAAGAAGCCCAGCCCTGTTGTCCTGACGCATGTTCCATGGGTTGTATATAAATAAAACTAATGGTATCACCAAGCAATGCATCTATGTAAAATAAAAATCTCTTTCGGCCAAAGCAATATAGAAGCAGATGTTCAATGTATAATTTTGTTGAATTGAGTTCCGCTTAAAGGAGGGTGTACTGAAGCATAAGTGATAGTAATTTTTACTCGAATCTCTGAATCATAGAACTGAACTGAGCCCTGCTCAAAGCCCTTACCTGAATCGTAGAACTAAGCGAGCCCTGCTCAAACCCCCGGCTTCAGTTTATATATCTATCAGTGAGCATAAGGGCCCAAAATTCACAGTAAATGAGTAAAATGCCAGCTGCACACAGGCAAAAAAAAGTTTGATAATTTTGATCCAGTCATTTAAGATCCAAATAGAGAATCTTATATACGAGGACAGATGCGCATCCTGCAAAGTTTTGTTCATGGCCATAGCATATAATTTTGTTACGATCCGAGAAGAAATGAACCGCACACACATCTAGTCCCGAAGAAACAGACGAGTTTTGGCTCAGAGCACGCAGTGGATTTCAATGTCTTCAAGGCGTTTAGACTTGTGGTTGATCATCTTGAGCCCGTCGCCACTGCGCACAACCTCGACGCCCGTCAAGATGGTAAGGTCATTGACCACCATCTCATCATCTAGCCCGTGTAAAGGGTAGCCTGCTGCATTACATGGTGTGCGCAACTCGATATTTTCAAAGCTGGTGGCGATGCAGAACTTGCCTGAGCCAAGGTTGAGTAGGTGCCTCTGCCATGTCGACCACTTGTCGGACAACGGATCAAGATAGTTCCAGGTGCTGTGCTCCACCGGTGGCCAGGAAGACAGGTCGAAGGCACCCAGACAGTGGTGGGTGTTGCCGACGGCAGCATTGACGCCAAACCAGAGGCCGAGTTCAGGGACGTACTCCGCCGCGCCATGGAAGGGCAGCGCCCAGCTTCCAGCCTGCCTCCACTCACCTTTCACCGTGTCAAAGGCATAGGCTCCGGCGTCCGCAGACGACACACACAAAGTGGTCTCATCGACCACCGCCGCCGCGGAGGGGTGGAAGACCGCTCTCCTGTGGAGGTTAGGCAGGTAGGGTCCACGCATCGGCGGCGAGGGCAGTTGTTGCCAGTGCCATCTCCGTTCAATCCCAGCGGATGGACCCCTGGCGGAGCCGTTCCTCTCGTACTACAAGACCTCAAACAAGACATTCTCTGGTTCTTTGTTCAAGACATAGTGCTGCTCGTCGTCTTGGCTCCCAGGCCTAGTCATGGACAAGGAGATTGAGTCCCTCTGTTTGCAGAAGTTGGTCTCGGGCATGGCAACGACGGCGTCCATGTCAATGTCGTACATGACGGGATTGGCGCAAGGGTCGGCGAACATGACACGGCCCTCTGCCTGCCCTTTGAGCAGGGAGAAGAAGTGCCAGTCCTGTGCGCCCTCCATGTTTGGCGGCGTCGAGAAGTTGATCTTGTGCTCGGGCAGAGGCTCCAAGCTCGGGATCGCCGATGGCAGTCCCTTCTTGTTACTCGCCTTTTCTGCTGCTGCTGCTGAGCGGTGGAAGAGATGCTGCTTGAGGTTGACCCGGAGCAGCGAGTAAAATTTACTGCCGTAATTGCGCACTATGACGTTGGCGAACTCACGATTCATCGTCCTCGCCAAATTAACCGGGCGAGGCAGTAGTCGAGTATCCTGACTATCAAGAGATACGAGTTATACACATCTAAAAGTTGTTGAAACCAAATATATCTGGATTAATCTCAGTAGAAAGTTGTTGCAAGTTCTTACCTGCAGCAGCGGAATCAGATCCCGTATGCCTCCAATTCCAAATTTTACCTCTAGCTAAGACCCACCGAGCGCGAATCAATTCTGGAAGCCCTGATGTGCCTAGCAGGATGAAAGGCGGCGGCGGCGGCGGAGGGGAGGGGCGGCGAGATTTCTATGGGGGACGCGGCTCGTCTGACGGAGACCTCCTTTTTTTTTTTAGGATCTGACGGAGACCTCCTATACAGCGCTTGACGCGCCAGCTGGTAAACTGGCGCTCACGCGCCCTCTCGCGTGGGCCGGCCCATCAAGCAACGTGCTTCGCTCGCGATTTCAGGCTTGGTTCGTTCGGTCCACGGTTGACCGTTGATTGGCTGACCATTGGCTTTTGTATTTTTTTTTGCGAGGGGACCAACGGCTTTTGTAAGAAACAGTATCTGAAAAAGTTCGTGCATTTAACAAAATGTTTGTGGATTTGAAAACGTTCACAGATCTGAAAAAAATAATATGGATTTATTAGAAAAAGTTTAACACTTGAAAAACGTTTGTGAAGTTAAAATAAATGTTCGTCAATTCAAAAATTGTTCATGAATTTGGAAAATATTTACGAATTAGAGCATTGAAGAAATTTTAATAGTGTTCATGAATTTCTAAAAATTATTCACGAATTTCATTTTTAATGAAATTGAAACTTTTTCAAGAATTAAAAAACATTTCATAAAATTAAAAAATAATCTTATATTTTAAAAATGTGGAAGAATTTGAAAATTGTTCACCAAATTGAATAAACGTTCACAAATGTTTAAAAATTATTCTCAAATTTCAAAAATGTTCATGAATTTTTTTGACAGAGTTATAAAAAGCTCAGAAATTTCAAAACTACTCATGATTTATGAAAAAAATCATGAATTTGAAAACAAATTCAAAAATTTAAAATAAAAAAAGGGGGAGAAAACCAAACAAAAAACTGTTCAAAATCTTCCCAAAACACGACATCCGATAAAGCGATTTGTCGTTAATGATCCATTGTCAAATCGGTGAACCGATCTCTGATCACCGAGTGTTCTGTCTCTCGCATTATATGGGCCGGCCCATTCGTCGCGACGGTTCAAAGCAGAGATGTGCGCTGCCTACGATTAGCAAAGTAACCGACTTTTTTTTTTTGAACTGGAACACCTTGCATTCCAAAAGTCACCGTCGACCAGCCATATCGGCGGTCACAACATCGGTTACAACTCTAGGGAAGTTGTCCGACCACACTTAGTGGTCAGCACTGGCTACCCTTCTGCCAATAGCCGCAAGTTCATGGGCCGGCACATTACACAAGCGAGGACAGAACAACACGGAGACCTCAATAAAGCCAAGCTGGAGGAGGAACTTTATCTCGCGGAACAGGGTGCCCAAGGGGGAGCGGTCAAAATCTGAAGTGGTTACCGCCAAATGAAGCCCAGCGCAGTCCAGCTCGAAGATCACCCGTCCCATACCATGCCCTTCAACCAAACTAATCGCACGCATCAGTGCCATGGCTTCCGCGTGAAGCGCTTCGCTCACATTTTCCAGAGAGCCGGCCGCCGCAAAGATGGCTTCACCCGTATGATCTAGAGCGATGCAGCCCCAACCCACCCGGCCCGAGACAGGATCAAACGAGCCGTCCACATTTATCTTGACCACATCCACAGCCGGACGGACCCAAGTAGGTATTGGTTTGGTACTCCTGCTTCCATGTTGTGTAGATTGTCGCCACTCTGCGGTATGCTTAGCCAACATGAAATCGAACTCCTGTGCCATGGCCCTCGTATGCGGTGGTTTGCCTTGTTCCTTTCCGCCCACCATAGCCAGAGAAGGCATATAGTATGCAACTTCTCCTCCTCCGGCATGGATAGAATAATGCTCAGGAGGTGGCGTGACGAAATGCACTGTAGTAGTTTCTATCGTGTCTCCTCCAAACCACAGGCACGCCACATCCTCCGCACTTCCTTGCAGCGCAAAAAAAGATGGCCGCCGTCCTCCGCAGCGGCGATGGCACACGATGCAATCTGTCTCGGCTGGACCCCTATGCGCTCCACATTCCTCAAAAGCGGGTGGCTGTTATGTGCGAGACGCCATAGAAAATGGTGGATCCTCCCTGGGCATCGAACTCTCCACAGGTGCTGCCACATCCACCGGTCTGCCTCCTCGCCCGACGAGCTCTCCCCACGCTGACGGGTACAAGGCTGGACCATGTCAACACGAACCACATGAGGCCGATCGGACAGAGAAAAGGCCCTTATTATCAAACCGCTGTGCCAGGAAGTCCTCATGGTGCTCAAAAATTGGGATCTTCAGGATCACATACGCATCCATCTCATTGAAGGTTTGCTGTACCAACTGTTCGTCCCTGTATGCGTCGCTGGATCGATGAGTTCAGCCACTTTTGTTAGCAAGGTGGCACCTCTCGGGGTTCTAGGGTAGAGGACTTGCCCCGCCGGGAGCCAAGGGTCCTGCCATATACTTATGTTCTCCCCGTCCCCCACCCTCCAGACCTTGCCCTCCTTCACGATGTCTACCCCTTGCAAGATGCTGCGCCAAACATAGCTGATACCGGGTCTCGGAACCGCCAATAGCAGGTCACCTTCTGGGTAGTATTTGGCTCGTAGGACACGGGCGCATAGAGATTCGGGTGCTTGTAGCAGGCGCCATACCTGGCGCGATAGCATGGCCAAGTTGAAAGAGTGGAGATCTCTGAAACCCAGCCCACCTTGCTCCTTCGGCAGCGTCATCCTGTCCCAACTCACCCAGTGATGCTTCCTATCATCATCCTGGTTTGCCCACCAGAACCGACAGATCATGGTGCAGATGTCGTCGCAGAGACACTTTGTCAGATCGAAACAGGCCATGGCATAGGTTGGTATAGCTTGCGCCACCGTTTTTATCAGGATCTCTTTGCCCTTTTTTGAAAGCAGTTTGATCTTGTACCCCTGCAGCTCCCAGATTTTGTCCCTAATGTACTCAAAGCACGCCTGGCATGATCTGCCCACATAACTTGGGAGACCCAAATACTTCCCTTGGAGCCCCTCCCCTCTCAGACCTAGCACGTGGAGTAGAGATTGCTTCTTTTGGGATGGTGTGTTCCTGCTAAACTGGATGGCCGACTTGTCCCGGTTAATCGTCTGCCCCGACCCTCTTTCATACACCTCCAAGATCTCATTCACAGTCGCCATACTCTCCTCTGTGGCCTCCAAAAGCAGGAGCGAGTCATCCGCGAACAGGAGGTGTGTTACAACCGGCGCCGTTGGAGTGATCCTTATGCCTTGTATCCGCCCTACGGTCTCCGCATGATTGATCGGTCTTTGAGAGGCCTTCTGCACAAATCAAAAACAGGTATGGTGACGCTGGATCGCCTTGCCTCAAGCCCCGCCCGGGGATCACCGTATCCGTGCACCAGTCGTTGATCTTAAAGCGGAACCGGACCGTGCTCATACACTTCATAATCAGAGCCACAAAGCCCGGCGCAAAGCCTAGCTGGTGCATGATTTTCTCCATGAATGACCATTCCACTCTATCATACGCCTTGCTCATATCTAGCTTCAAAGCTGCAAAGTGTGTGGCTCCCGTTCTCTTCCTTTTCAGGTAATGGGTCATCTCATATGCCAAAATCGTGTTGTCTGAGATTAGCCTTCCAGGGACAAAAGCACTTTGGTTTGGGGATATGATTTCATTCAAGACACTCTTCAACCGGTTGGCGAGCACTTTGGAGACGAGCTTATACACGACGTTACATAGGCTGATCGGGCGAAGATCCTTCAAACTCTCTCGGGTTCTGAACCTTCGGATTAGCACCACAAGTGTGTCATTCCATCCCTCCCAGATATCGCCGCCTTTGTAACACATGTAAAACCTCCGCACCACATCCTCACCAATCAGGTTCCAATAATGCTTATAGAAAATTGCCGGAAGGCCATCCAACCCCGGCGCTTTGAGGTCTCCAATACTATCCAGGGCTGCTTTAACTTCCTCTGATGTGAATTCCGCTAGCAGGAAGGCATTCATCTGTGCCGTGATCTTTGGTTTGATATGGTTTAGAATTTCCGCCGAATCCGAACCTGCCATGGGGGTAAACGAGTTAGAGAAATAGTTAGTTACGAGGGCCTTCAAACCCTCCTCCCCCGACACCTCCACTCCGTCCTCCCTCTTCAGACTTGTGATCGTGTTTCTCTTCTTCCTTTCCGATGCAAAGGCCTGGAAATACTTGGTATTTCTATCTCCTTTTGATAGCCAGTCCGCATGTGCTCGCTGGCGGTATACCAAGTCCAGTTGGTCCTCTAATTTTTCCAACTTGTATTTTACTGTGAGCTCCTTGCGGATCTGGACCTGGGATAGTGGCTGTCTCCGGACCGCTTCCAATTCGTCCTTTAGTTTGCACGCTCTTTTCTGAAGATCACCCAACACATCCCGACTCCATGTATGCAACGCCCGATTCACTCCTCCCGGCCTACTCGCAACCGACGCACCATGTGCTCTCTCCCATGCCTCATGCACTATATCATCACATCCCTCCTCCAGGAGCCAGCGCGCCTCAAACCTTTTATGTTGCGGGCTGCTCGGTCTGGTCCCGAGCCCCCTACTGCCATTCAGCCATAGGAGCAGCGGCCGGTGATCGGAATGGTGCGGGTCTCCGTTCACTACTTTGTAGTAAGGAAAATGAGCACGCCATGCTGGGCAGGCGACCACCCTGTCCAAGCGTTCTCGGATGTAACCTTCAACTCGAAAATTATTATTGCGCCAAGTAAATACATCACCCTCGAAGCCGAGGTCATTGAGATTACAAACTTCTAAGGCTTTCCAAAATTTTTCCATCATCGAGTGCGCTCTGGGAATACCTCCCTGTTTCTCATGATTAAACAAAATCTCGTTAAAATCCCCCAGACAAACCCAGGGAAGGCTAGACTGGTGGTTCAGAGTCCTCAGGAGCCTCCAGGTATCCACTTTCCTCTCCATCCGGGGTTCACCGTAAATGCCCGTTAGCCGCCATTTGAAGCCATCTCCCTCCTGCACAACGCCATCAATATGCACCCTCCCCATCCATCTAAGGGTCACATTCACCTCCTTCCTCCAAAAAAGGGCTAGGCCACCGCTCTTCCCCGCACAATCCTTCACTAGCATGTGCTGCAAACCCAAAATTCCACGAAACTTCTCCATTCTCCTTTTGTCAAGACGAGTTTCCGATAAAAAGAGAATGCCGGGATCCTCCTTCTTCTGGAGTGCCAGAAGTCCACGAACTGCCGGGCCATTTCCCAAACCCCGGCAGTTCCAAGCGACGATCTTCAGTGCTGGCCGCCAGGCTGTTCCTGCAGCCCGACGTTCTGGTTGAGTTGTCCAACATCCAACTTCAAAGATTTCTTCCTCCCGTTTCCATCTTCACACACATCCTCCACCTGCTCCACCCCCCTCTTTCCACCCAGAATTTGCACTGGCCCTCCAGAGCCCTCGCCAGCCTTCCTCCCTTAATTCTCTGAACCTGCCTTTCCCTCCACTGCCAAAGATCTCCACTCTCCTCGGACGCGAGTCAGCGATTTCTCCAAAATACCCTCACTGCCCCTGACGTCGATCTGCATGGGCAGCTGCATGGCCTCGGGATCAGTTATCTCCACCTTGTCTGCCTCCACCCTCATGTCGGCACCCTGCATGCCACCTGCTGGAGGGGAACTCGCGGGCCCCGCCACATGGCTCAGCTGGTCCCCCTCCCCCACACCAATCAAACTTGCATGTGCCATAATATCTACTGGTGCTTCCTCCCCACCCTGCACTCCCCTCTTGCTACCCGCTGCCGTTGCCTCAGTCTGCTCAATTACTAAGCTTGGTTTTGCCCGCCCCTCCTCCGGCCCCGCCACGCGGATTGGATCCACCCCACTCCCAGGCAGCATCTGCGTCTCCCCAAAAGAGAGCTTTTTCTGCGAAACCCCTCGATGGCCACCCTCAAGCTTCTTCAACGAACTCGTAACCTCCTGCTCCCTGTCCTCCTCTTCTGCCAAATCAGCCCAGCTTGTGCCTGTCTTCCTCCATGATGGAGCATCACTCCCTGACGTGGCTTTCCCCTTCCACGAACCAGAGCTACGCGACCCTGGCCCCTCCCTCGTCAAGTGGTGCGTCCTCCCATCTTCCTCCTCTCCATGGACGCCCCTAAGCCATGGGCCAAACTGCCTCCGCTCCCCTTCTTTAACTGCACTGCACATCCGATCAACATGTCCCAGCTTACCACACTTGTAGCAAAAATCGCAAGTATTCGTATTCAAATGGGCACAGTTTAGCCCCTCATCGGCTTCCGAATCCCTCCCGCTCATAGCAGGCTTCCTTCCTCTAGATCCTCCTCCAGTGAAACCCCTCATGAGAGGATTTCCTATGTTCATCCTCACCTTCACCCGCAGGTACTTGCCCACAGCACCACCATTCGCTTGAGTGTTCACGTCGAACTTCTCCAATCTCTGCCCCAATTGTTTCGCCCGTATCCCTCGTCATCAACCCCAGCGGCAAACGGAGCACTCGCACCCAGACCGGTATGGTGTCAAATTTGTAATCCTCGATACGTTTTCGTGGCACAAAATCCTCCATGACAAGCAGATCATTGCCGAATTCCCATGGGCCACCCTCCAACGCCAGCCTCTTCCCCGACTCACGCTTGAAAGTAAAATGGAAATGTTCTCTCCAACCTCCCTGCAATCCACCCCTTTGATCGGGCACCAGATCCGCCCAAGGGTTTCCGCCATCGCCTCCATGAACACTGGCTTCTCAGAGAATAGTCTCGCTAGGGCATGTGGTTCCACTACCCCCGCCTTGCCTGATCCCAACCAACCGATCTTGATCCCTCTCTTCTCCTTCTCCGACAGGCGCAGATCCTTCAACAACACTTCGACCT
This sequence comes from Aegilops bicornis, assembly GCA_021605145.1. Lineage (NCBI taxonomy): Eukaryota > Viridiplantae > Streptophyta > Magnoliopsida > Poales > Poaceae > Aegilops > Aegilops bicornis. Next base: position 529,881,048 of record CM038673.1, read on the forward strand.
TCTCCATCCTCTCAGACTCGAACAAAACTAACGGGGCACTCAGGGGACCTAGGGTTCCGAGTGGTGTACGATCGCGCGCCCTAGCAACACGCGAAAGGCTTTCGGTGGGGGTCGGATGGTGGAGAGGGCCCCGGCGGCCTAGCCGTCGACGGCCGCGGGAGAAAGCGAAGGCGACACCACGGGTAGGCCGGCGGCACAACAGAGTGCCGCAGGAAACCCTAGATCGCCTAACGAGTCGCCAGAGCGGGACCTACCGTCACCCTCGGGACGGACCCAAAAGTATGCAAAGTAACCGACTTTATAAGCGCGGAATAGAAAAGGCACGTTTATTTGTTTCTTCATAGTTTGGGCCTGTTTTTTTCTGTGTTGTTTTTTATCCGGTTTTCGCTATTTGCTGGTCGAGTTTTCTTTGCTTTCTTTATTTTTTTCCCTATTTTCCTATGGTTTTTTTTTCGAAAAAACTTTCAATCTATTTATCTTCAATCATGGCAGTACAACGAACACCAGAAATAAAAATTACATCCAGATCCGTAGACCACCTAGCGACGACTACAAGCACTGAAGCGAGCCGAAGGCGCGCCGCCGTCATCACCCCTCCATCGCCGGAGTCGGGCACAACTTGTTGTAGTAGACAGTCGGAAAGTCGTCGTGCTAAGGCCCCATAGGACCAGCGCACCAGAATAGCAACCGCCACCGATGAAGAATAAAGTAGGTTGGAAGGATTCAACCCAAAGACACAAGAACGTAGACGAACAACGATGAGATCCGAGCAAATCCACAAAAGATATATCCGCCGGAGACACACCTCCACACGCCCACCAATGATGCTAGATGCACCGCTGGAACAGGGGCTAGGCGGGGAGACCTTTATTCCAACTTCAGGGAGCCGCCGCCGTCTCGTCATCTTGAGCAGGACACAAACCCTAACAAGACAGGAAAAAAGACTGAAAATGGAGCCCTCCCGCCAGCCCTTGGCAGGATCCACCGCGCCCCCATGGTCCTAGGGCCACCAGAGACAAAGCGGAGCTGCGGCGGCGCCGGCCCTATGGTTTTTTTCTTTTGCCTTGGATATGCCCTTATCAGTGTTAGCTAAAGACTTATTAAGAGCCAAAGACCCACGTTTCGTGTGAAACACAGTGGAGGAGTTTAATCTAGGGACAATTACATTTGAGCCCCTAGTTGTATCACACCCGTTTAATTTGCCCCCAAATTAAAAAAACAACATTCTTTCTGTCCATGCTCGTTCGCTCTTCTTATGCTTTTGCCCTTCGACTGTTTGACCATCACTTTGAAAACTTCATAACAAATTGATGCTAACCCCAATGCAAATAAGATATCAAAATGTTCATAAAAACAACACATATATGTGCATGTCATTTGCATTCATGACAAAAGTGCTGGAAAGTCTCCATCTCAATTTGAGCTCATATGACCTCAGGATGAATAGAAAAATCCAAAAAAATTGATAAAAATGCAAAAAAAAATCTGAATCATTTTTGTGGCAAACATTGATGAATAGTTTGAGCTCTTATAAAGTTTCATTAGGGAATGACATTTGTGAAAGTCGTGGCAAAAAAATCAGCACTCCGAAATGTTTTTTTTAGGATGACTACCCAAACTCCACAAAACTACATCACTTTGTATATTCAGATAGCATCAGCGGGCGTAGCGCTACCAGCACGTCCACGGTCATCCTGCAGTCCCCCAGGCGTCTTGCTCTTGCAGGTAGTTCATGTGCTAGGCTATTCTGTTGTCTCTTGACTGACTTGATTTGAACAGAGACGAATGCCAGCATTGCTTCCTTTATCTCACTAACTAACCAGAACGGTTAGTAGATATCGTTTCCTCTCAGCACATTCGCCATCACTGCATTATCTGTTTCAATAATAATTGGTCCCATGTATAGCCTCGACAATGATTTCAGTCCAACCCAAACTGCCATTCCCTTGGCTTCTTCCACTGATTTGCATGTAGAAACTGAACACTGACGCAACCTTTCTGTCGGAAACGGGGCAGAGCTGGGCGGGTACAGTTGCACGGAATAACATGGGGGCCGTATGCTACTCATCTAGCAAACAAAATGCTTATGTTTTGAAGCATCAATTTTGTTTTTTCGCCATGACTTCCATGAATGTGATTCCCTGATGAAATTTGGCAATCACTCAAAACATTTGTCAATGTTTGCTATAAAAAAATTAGAATTTCTTTGAATTTGTTTTCAATATTTTCGGATTTTACTGTTCATGCTGACATCATATGAGGTCAAACTGAGATGCGGACTTTCCAACACTTTTTTCAAGAATACAGATGACATGCACATATAGTGATGTTTTTTAAAAAAAATGTGATATCTTATTTGCATTTTCTAAGTTGGTATAAATTCATTATCAAGTTTTCAAAGTGACGGTCAAACAGTCAAAAGACAAAAACATAAGAGGAGGGAAAGAGCTTGGACACAAACGGGGTTTTTTAGAATTTAAGGGTAAATCAGACGAGTGTGACACAACTAAGAGCTCGAATGTAATTGTCCCTTTTATCTAATGACAATCAAAACCTGGTAGGACTTTTTTTCTGGACATCCTTAATGTTACTTGTTCTTTCCTGCCATGACCCACATAACGCTTATTTGCATTCCTGCAAGGCACAATCTTAGCTTAATCTTGTATTCCTCATATACTAGCAAACATGAACATGTTAATAGCACCAATTAATATTCGATCATTTCTATCATCCAAATACGGATCCGAACCAACAGCTTCTATTTCCTGCAACCTCAATGCGCGTGCGTTGTTGGATTTGGATCAGTGCAGATTGGGCATGCACCAGGAAGACCAATGGCAGAATGGACGGCACCGGCAGTTGCCCAAGTTCCCGAGGGAGAGACGCTCGGTGGTGAGGCCGGCGAGGTCGAGCACGGAGACGACGTACCTTCCCTTGGTGTAACTCCCGTCCTGGTACGAGCTCGCCACGTACATGCAGTTCCTCCGTACCCCGTTGGCCCCGACGCAGAAGCCGTCCACGAACACGGCGCGGTCGCCGATGTCGTCGACCTCGGCCCACCCCGCGCGGTTCCGGCGGCGGCGGTCCCAGCGGAAGGCCTTGAAGAGCTCCCTCGAGCCGACCGATTCGCCGGGGTGCAGGAGGTGCGTCCTGACGATCACGAGGAAATCGGCGGACAACACGACGAGCGTGGACTCCACTTTGCGCCGGTTCCACGGGGCTCCCCTGCGCAGGTGCTCCGGCACGAGCATCTTCGGCGGCTGGATCACGGCGGCCACCGGCCACCGCGAAGGTCTCGCCGTCCAGGCCGACCGTCTTGCGGGTCTCCCCGTCGAAGAGGTAGAACACGCCGTCGCTGTCGCAGTAGGTGATGCTGCTGACTTGGTCCAGCTCCGAGCACTCCACCGGGCTCCACAACCCGTCGCCCGGCCGGCAGAAGTTGGCGCACAGGACTCCCTGGTCATCGGCGCCGACCGCTCGATCCCGATCATGACGCCGTGCGGTGACCGATCCCACGCCATGTCGCGGACGATGAATTCAAAGCAGAGCGAGGGTGGCAGCGTCGGTAGGCCGGCCGAGGCGCTGGTGAAGGGGTGCAGCAGCGTGGCCGAGAAGTCGCTGGTCACGGCCAGCGTCCAGCCAGCCTCGCGCTGAAGCGAGGAGGAAGTTGTTCCCGCGAGCGGCCGGCGCGGGGATGTTGGCGATGGTGTCGTCGGCGAGCGACCAGACGCGGAGGTCCACACGGGTCTCGTATCGGGAAGTCATTTCGGAAGGCAGCAGGAGCAGCGGCACGCGGCGGCAAGCCGAGCGCCAGGACGGGCACACGCAGCGGAAGCGCGCCAGGTCGGCGTGCTCGCTGATCCTGCCGGCGATCGCCGCCACGAGGTCCGCTGGCAGGTCGGACCAGCTCATCGTCATGTCCGTGCCGGCAGTGCCAAGGCGTCTTTTATGCATGGATTTATCGAACGTCCAAGGAGGCACCGTGTCTATGGCTCTATGCTCGTCTGACTTCAGATTTTGAGAGGGATGCAAAATGGGCCACCGGTCCTTCATTCATTCAGAAATTGATTGATGCCGAATTCGCATCAGCTGACTGATGTGCAGCTAAACTGCCTTTCACGACCTTATGTATTTTTTATGGAAAAACATATCAAACGCTTGTGCAATACCAAAGCAATGGGGTGCTGCTGCTGCATCACATTATTCAGGCGGCAACGGCCAATGGCCTGCTGCCGACACCGTCAATGGCGACATCATATTACGGGTGAGCCTCTATGTTGACGACACCGTCATTTTCGCCAACCCGGTGTGCGAGGAGATTTACATGATCCTCAACATCTTTGCAGCCTTTGGGGATGCTTCAGGCCTACATGCCAACTTGCTGAAGTCCACTGCCTCGCCAATTACGTGCGACGACATCAAACTCCACGATGTACTTTGAAGCTTCGGTGATGCCAAGTTTGGTTTCTCCATAAAATACCTGGTGATGCCTATCACCATCAATAGGATCTGACATGCCCACCTTCAGTTTATCCTCAACCGAATCGTGCTCCGGTGGCCGGATGGAAGGGTAAACTTTTTTTCAACAAAGGATGAATTTTATTGGCTCAAAATAAGGCATCAAGAGGATACAAACATAATAAGCACACCCGGTCTCTGCATAGCTAAAATGCACACAGCCAACACCAACACACGCAGACAAGAACACGTCAAGAAATAGCAAAGTCATATAAGACCAAAGCTATGCGTAGGTGATGGAGAAAAATCAGAGCGATCAAATCCATAATAGGCAAACTACATCAATGACTGTATCCGCACCAGTCATGTCACGAGGTACTTCAACAGCAATGCCTTCAGAAAGGAAACGACGCCCAGTCGCCGCCGTCACCAAATTCAATCATTTATGGTCAGAAGGATGGAAGGGTAAACTGATGTGTGTGGTTTGTCCTCACGCGGTCATGCTCGGTGTTATGCCGACATTCGCCCTCATGTCACCACAAAATGGTCTCCATGCATTGGCAAGGTGGTCGATGACTTCAACATTGTTACTTCTAGCTGTGATGATGTGTGGATGTTGAAAAAGGCAAATCTTTTGCGTCATTTCAAAAGAAATAATAACAGGGTGAGCCGATCAAAGGTCTCCTTGTCAGTTAGTGGAAGGTCAAGAATGTCAACCAGGTGATGGATGCTAACATGGGAATTGTGACAACCCCTACAAGATGTTAGTCTTAAGAATGTGCTTCTGTCTTTGTTATTTCTTATTTCGCGAGTAGTTCACTTGAGGTGTGTTTTATTGTGTTTGTCATGTTAGGCTGGTCATAGTGAAGAGTAACTTAGAGTAGTGTCATACATATGACACCAGTCTAAGTTACTACCTTCATAATGCAAAGTTACATAAGAGCAAGTATAATAATCTTATGTAAGCAGGCTGAAGGGTTAAAATATTATTTTTCTGCTGACATGGAGGGGAGAGAAGAGGAGCCGGTTACAGAATACGAGCCAGCTGCAGCACATGCTCCTAGGTACTATATGAGAGTAAAATGTGGGCCATGTATTAATGAAGTAGCACATCTTTGTATCTTACTATTATACTTGAAGGCTACAAGGTTGGCTATAGATGACATGACAATGTCATATAGCCATCAGCTAGCTGTACTATTAACCATGCTCTAATAGTAGTATCATACTCCCTCCTTTCCGGTTTATAGGGCTTATCTCAAAATTTTAGTTTTTTTATTTTATAAGGCTCAATTTGGTTGTTTTCCATCACATGTTCAGATTCCAAGGTGCATTAAATCATTGCATGCAAGTACTAAGAGAAAATTGACCAATGCATGTAATTTATGCATGCATGCATTGCAATTAATGCATTGGTAAAAATACTTTGAGGAAAACAAGAGCATTAATTGGGTGCTTCTGCAAACTACAAAAAGTATTCCACCACTCACCATCTACCTTGGTTGGTGAGAATTTTGAATTGAGCCTTATAAACCGGAAAGGAGGGAGTAGATGACTTCATTTATTAACTCGTAGACTCATCTTGTCTTGAAAATCGCTATGTTACAGTAACATATTATGTTGCCACCTCTTATTAATTACTTGCCACATAAGCAGAATTTTCTAGAAGTGCGCTATGTTATTAGCTAAGTTACTTCCACTATGACTAGCCTCATTGGCGAGTGTGGACGTGGCTCTGGATGCGTCCTGATTTCGAGAGGGCTTCGCCTTGCTTTTATTGGTTTTCGTCCAGTTTTCATAATTAACTGGTCAACTATCTTCTTCTTAATTAATGAAAAAGGCAAATCTTTTGTGTTTCCGAAGCTTGTTGGTTTGTAGCACACAGGAAAAAAAAATCCTAAGTGTGTTGTCAAATAGGGTCTGTCTATGATTAGTGTATAGCACAATCTTGGCTTAATCTTGGACTATTCTTCAGATAGAAAACATGTACAAATAGGGTATGTCTATGTCACATCTAGATGGGAAATAATATCTCACGTCTAACATGATGTGACATTTTGTCTGTGGCTCCTTCATTGACAACTTTCTACAGCTGGTTCGTTTATTTCTTGTTTGATGGTTGTCCAGCCAAGTTTCCGAAGCTTGTTGGTTTGTAGCACACAGGAAAAAAAATCCTAAGTGTGTTGTCAGGTAAGAAGGAATCGAATGTGACATTTTGTCTGTGGCTCCTTCATTGACAACTTTCTACAGCTGGTTCGTTTATTTCTTGTTTGATGGTTGTCCAGCCAAGTTTCCGAAGCTTGTTGGTTTGTAGCACACAGGAAAAAAAATCCTAAGTGTGTTGTCAGGTAAGAAGGAATCGAACTCCCAAGCTTCCAACTACTTAACGCGTGTCTTCTAGCCACTAGGACAAATGGATGTTTGTGATAATTAATCAGCATGAATATTTAGGAACTCACTACATCGTCAGATTTGAAACCTTTTTGTACATTTATTAAAAAATTGTGAACAATTTATAGATGCAGACTATTTTTATAAAAAATGTGAAAAATATTTGTAGTTGTAAACATTTTTGGAAACACAATTTTTTTTGAAAACGTGAACAATTTAAAAATCTCAAAAAGTTTTTAAATGCAATTAATTCTTTAAAATTTTGAATATTTTTTGAAACACTGTCACTTTCCCAAAAACACGGATAATTTTTTAATAGTTATGTCAGATCTAAGTATGACATCATCCCACATATTGTCTCTTGTTTGTTTGTACAGAAAAATCACAATAGCGAACGAGTGTGCTGGGCCAGTCCCTCCGCACTGGGATGTGGGCCGCAAGTGGTATTTTTGGTTGCTCAGGTTGCACACATAGCAGACGACAGCTCGCAAAGCAACACAACTCGCACAATCCAAGCAAGATAGTTTTAGGTTACAGTGTAATATGAGTTACAGTAGATCACTAGTAGAAAACGGAGCTTTAATATGAGCTATAGTAGATCACTAGTAGAAAACGGAGCTTTAAAACCGGTTCGTAAGGGCCTTTAGTGCCGGTTGCATAACCGGCACTAAAGGGTGGGCATTAAAGCCCCCCCCCCTTTAGTACCGGTTTGGCACGAATCGGCGCTAAAGTGCCACCACGTGGCGTGAGCTCGCACCCTGGTATGGTGGACCTTTAGTACCGGTTGGTGTTGCCAACTGGTACTAAAGGTTTTTTTTGAATTTTTTTTATTTTTTTTGATTTTTTTTCAATTTTCAGTTTTCCTAAATTATTTGATGATTTAGTCTCTAATCACCTCTCTTAACTGCTCAAGTATGGATCACTCATTCCAAATCATCTAACTTCCCGACCGGTCACCCATCGCTCTCACTACTCCAGCCCGAGCATGCTTAACTTTCGGGTTCTATTCTCCTTCGTTTCCGAGTCTGCACTTGTTGTTTTCCTGACAATAGTAAGATGTCAATCCTATTAACCCTCAGGAGTTTAGCTTGAGCATGGAGTCACACATTTCATCGTTTGACTTTGAAACTATTATTCTAAAAAATAGTAATTATTTAGTAACGCTAATATTTCTTGAATAAGTTTGACCATAGTTTGACCATATTTGACCAAAATTCAAAAAATTGAAATAATTATTTAGTAACACTAATATTCTTGAATAATTATGTAGTAACATTAATACTTCTTGAATAAGTAGTTTGACCAAATTTAACCAATTTTTTTAAAAAAAACTGAAATTTGACCATATCTTTTTTTCCTTTTCTAATTTGAGGATTCTAAAAAATTCCAAACAGGTCGTAGGCGGTCTCCATCGGATGCGGATTTTCGTGCTGAATTTTTTAATATATTATACGTTTTTTTCCGACATCGTATGCAAAAGTTATAGCCGTTTTACATTTTCCCTACACTTTTTGCAAAACATGTCCAAATTTAAGTTTTCAAATTTTCCTAACATATAGTAATATAACTACCTCTCGAATTTTTATTTTTTGAAGTTTTTATCATTTTCTTTTGATTTTTTCAAAACTGAAATGGCGATACACGGGAGGGGGGGGGGGGTAGAGTTTGAAAATTGGCCCCTTTAGTGTGGGTTCGTGGCACGAACCCACACTAAAGGCTTGTCCCCTTTAGTGTGGGTTCGTGGCACGAACCGGTACTAAAGGCTCAACACGAACCGGTACTATTGATCGCCGCCACGAACTGGCACTATTGATCACATTAGTGCCGGTTTTTTTACAAACCGGCACTAATGTGCTTCACATTTGACCCTTTTTCTACTAGTGGATTGATCTTGTCAAAACACATCACAATAAGAACTACTGACTATTCCTCTAAAAAGAAGAAAGGCTGCTTATTAAGTTTACTTGAAAGTGGCAGGGCCTGCAGACCTGAAGCCTCCGATGTGGGTCTGCTCTTGCAGCCTGTGCAGGGCTTGCTCTGCCTGTGGCCTACTGCGGGCGGCGGCCTTGGCGCGGAACATGGCAGTCTTGGCATAGGGTTGGGGATGACCCGCCTGGGGCTGGGCCGGGCCAGGCCGACCGGGTAGCAGGCGGCCCATCTTCGGGGCACACGCGTGCGGCGGCCTAGTCTCACGTTGAGTCAGTGGCACAGGGGATCTCGCCCGCTCTCAGGGCCCAGCCCGGCCCACTGGTGGGGGCCCAGCCCGGCCCACTGGTGGGAGCCCAGCCCACGACTCCCCGTTCCGCACAGTCATATAAATGGCTCTGGCTACCCCGTGGAACCCTAAACATCTCGCTAGGGTTTCCTGCCTCCAAATCGGAGGTGCGGCGCTTCGGCCACTCCGCCCGCTTCCTCTCACCCACTCCTTCCCCTCTTCCCTTGCTGCGCTCTTTCGCGGAAGTGGTAGCGATGGGATACAAGCAAGACCGTCGGGGGGAGAAGCCACCCATGGAGCCGCCGCGGGACCGCAACCGCGGGCGGGCCGACGATGAGGGCAGATGGGGACCAAACCGCCCCTCCCGCCCAGATCTGAGGCGCCTGGCTCGTCCAAGGGCACGGAGGAGCCGATCCCCATCGAAGAAGCCGACGGCCCGGAGTGCTTCAAATGTGGCCGCACAGGCCACTTCCAGAACCGGTGCACCTTCAAGCCGTTGTGCGTGGTGTGCACCAAGGAGGCACACTTGCCGGTAGCGATGCCGACCCGCGGCAAGCCCCTGCTCCTCCAAACCATGGGGCACGCCATCTCCGGCGAGGGCTTCTTCTGCCTCCAGTACCCGGAAGATGCGCGGGAGGAGCCGCAGATTCTGCTGGGGGCCAACACGGCGGTGCTTTCCATGCCTTCCGGTGCGCTCACGCAAGAGATCCTGGAAGTGGAGCTACCGCACCTCTTCGAGGGAGCATGGGACTGGCAGATCACTCCTCTTGAAGGCGGTGCGTTCACGGTGGTGTTCCCAGATCCAGCGATGCTCAGGATGGCTAAGCGGAGCGGCAAGCTTTTCCTCTCCCACAACAATCTCATGGTGGATATCCGCGACACGGTCCTCGACGCGCCCAAGGGATTGGAGATGCCGGAGATGTGGGTCAAGTTGGGCGGTATCCCACCCAAGCAGCGGTGTTCCGACCGGCTCATGGCGGCCACCACTATGCTCGGTCGTCCCCTGCTGGTCGATGAGGAGTTGCTGATCCGTCCGGGGCCGGTCCGCATGCGTTTCGCCTGCCGCAATCCACGCAAGCTCCGCGGACTGGTCCAGATTTGGTTCAACGGTGAAGGCTTCAACATCACAGTCGAACCCGAGCTTCCCCCGAAGCAACTCGTGGCGCCTGCCCTCCCTTCCCCAAACCCTCCTTCTCCCAACCATGGCAAGGGCCCGGACGGGACGGGGCATGACGGTGACAAGGATGGCGACAAGGAGCTTGATGCTAGTATGGAGGACGACTCCATCGACACGGCGGCATGGGAGAAGCTGGGCATCACCGACAAAGGCGGGGTGGCGAATCATGTACAGCAGCCTATGATGGAGCAGCCACTTGCGGGGAGGTCTATGGAGATGGAGCTCTCAATCCCGAACCAGTATGGCTCCAACTTGGGGTCGGTCACGTCTCCCCCAGTGCGAATGGAGGCGGCGGCGGTCTCAGACCAGATGGAGGAGCCGCTGGGCGATGCGCGCACCCCTATCGCGGTGTCTGTGGACTCGCTACCTCTCTCCTTGCGCTCTCCAACCCAAGGCGGCCGCAACAGCAACAAGCTCGGCGCGGTGAAGCAACTCAAGAAGGTGGCGGTGCGCAAGGTCAGCGTGGAGGCCGGGCATGCAGCGGAGCTCCTAGGTGTTCCGACGACGCTGCGCCAGGCGGTGATGGCTCTGGCTGTGCCCACCCCCGTCCCGCTCGCTCAGGAGTCGTCCAAGACGGCGCCCTTCCCGAAGGCCAAGCGCTCCAAGGCCGTGGTGGAGGGGCAGGCGGCTCCCGTGCGGGTCAGTGCGCGTGCCAAGGGCGCCAAGGGAAACCTGCCGTCGCTCCAACGCGCTCAACTCCTCCAAGCGCAGAAGAACCTGGAAACCTCAGGTAACCCCTTGCCCCGTTTTACGATTCTGGACTCCTTTTCGGACGATCATTTGGGTGAGGTTTTGGGGGAGAGTGGGGTGGAACCGATGGGTGAGGGCGGAGTGAGCGAGCTCATCTCGTTGGTTCGTGCGAAGGAGATGGCGCAGGCGGCGCTGGGAGCGGCGGCTGCTCAACACGCAGACCGTTTGGCAGTCGAGGCTGAGCCCTCGACGTCGCTAGCGATCCGGCCCGAAGGGGCGACAACAACAGGGGTTGCTGCTCCTCCCTCACCTTGCTGCGGCAAGGTGAGGCGCGTGGCTAAGGCGATCACCTCCAGGGGAGTGCGCCTGCAAAACCGTGTCATTTAGATGCGTGCGCTTATATGGAACATCCGTGGCTTCAGCCACTCGGGTCGGCGCACCCAATTAAGAGAATATATTAGGAAAAAAGCTATAGATATCGTAGGGCTCCAGGAAACGATTAAATCCGAGTTTCGGCACCAAGATATCTTAGCCATAGATCCCCTAGAGCGCTTTGTTTGGCACCATAGCCCGGAAAATGGCCATTCGGGTGGCATGCTGCTCGGCTTCTGCAGCGCCAAGTTCGAGGTGCTGACCTGGGAGGTCGGTACTTTCTTCATTGCTGCCAATATCCGCGTGCGAGCGTCGCTCCACGAGCTTGCGATCGTGCAAGTCTATGGACCAGCAGATCACTCACGCTCGGCCGAGTTCTTGGGAGAACTCGAAGCCAAGGTAATGGCGGTATCTGCAGCCCAAATCCCATTAATGATGGGTGGTGACTTTAACCTGACTCGTTCGGGTGCAGATAAAAACAACGACAATGTCAATTGGCCAAGGGTGGCCATGTTCAACAACGCTATCGCGTCTATGGCACTTAGGGAAGTGGCCAGTACAGGGGCAAGGTATACTTGGACTAACAAGCAACTAGCCCCGGTGCGATCCATCTTGGATCGTGCTTTCATGTCTCCGGACTGGGAAGTGGTGTTTCCCTTATGTTCGCTCCTTGCTGATACAAGGATTGGATCCGACCATGTTCCCCTCATCTTATCTTCAGGGGAAAATAGGATTCGCCGCAGCCCGCGTTTCTTCTTTGAAACCGCGTGGTTTGAGGTTCCTGATTTCGACACCATCTTTAGGGAGAGATGGTTGCGATGTGTTCAACTCACGGGCCAGCAACGCGGCCCAATGGAGTTTTGGATCGCTGTCGGGGGTCGCCTACGCGCAAGCCTAAAGGGGTGGGGCGCGAACCAGGGGCGTGACGACAAAGTCCTCATGGCGAGGCTGCTCTATGGAATAGCACTCCTCGACAACCAAGCGGACACGCGACCTTTCTCTGAGCAAGAATGGGCGCATCGATATGCCTTGGAAGGGCAAGTCGAAGCTCTGCTGCGATCCGAGGAGGAATATTGGAGGCGTAGGGGAGGCCTCAAGTGGACGCTCAAAGGCGATGCGAACACTAAGTATTTCCACGCGTACGCAAATGGCTGGCGCAGGAAACGCTCAATTCTTAGGTTGCAGACGGAGCAGGGGCTTCTTCTCCAGCAATCGGAGATTACCCATCATATCTACGACTTTTATATTAGTCTGATGGGGACCGAAGAGGCTCAACACGCGCGTCTACGAGCGGACGTGTGGCTCCCGTATCAAAAGGTCCTAGATAATGAGAACGAAGAGCTGGGGCTCGCGTTTCTCCCTAAGGTGATAGACATGCACTCCTAAGCATGAAATCCGACACGGCTCCGGGGCCGGACGGGTGGCCGGTGGCGATGTTTAAACACTTTTGGCCATTGTTGCGCGATCCCATATATGATGTGTGTAATGGCTTCATGCGTGGTTTCATGCACATAGCTAGGCTAAACTACGGCGTGCTCTCGTTAATTCTGAAAGTGTCTGGGGCGGACAACATTCGCCAGTACAGACCTATCGCGCTCATTAATGTACCGTTTAAAATCTGTGCCAAAGGTTGCGCCACTAGGCTCACACCGATCGCTCATCGCACCATAAGTCGCTCTCAATCTGCGTTCATACATGGCAGAAACATTTTGGAGGGGCCGTTAGCGTTGCAAGAGACCCTTCACGAGCTCAAGCGCACACACGAACCGGTGATTCTCCTCAAATTAGACTTCGAGAAGGCTTACGACCGCGTCAATTGGGATTTCCTCAGACAGATTCTCATAAGTCGAGGCTTCTCGCCGATGTGGGTGCACCGAGTCATGCAATTGGTCTCGGGGGGCCAAACTGCGGTCTCGATGAATGGAGAAGTAGGGCACTTCTTCAGGAACAACCGTGGCTTGCACCAAGGCGATCCCATGTCACCGCTCTTGTTCAATTTTGTCGCCGACGCGTTGGCGGCTATGCTGCGTAAAGCAACGGAGACAGGTCACATAAAAGGGGTGTTGGGACACCTCATCCCAGGGGGGATTTCACACTTGCAATACGCGGATGATACACTATTGCTGTTCCAACCTGACCTCCACGGTGTGGCTATGGTCAAAGCCTTGCTGATTAGCTTCAAACTCATGTCGGGCTTAAAATCAACTTCCACAAGTGTGAAGTGATGCCCATGGGAATGGAGGCGTCTGAAGGTAGACGTATTGCGGACCTGCTCAATTGCAAACTAGGCAAACTCTCGTTTACCTACCTGGGTCTCCCGTTGGACGCCAAACGCATCACGATCGATGGGTGGGCTCCGCTCTAGACCAAGGTGGGAGGGCGGGTTTGTCCGTGGTGAAGGAAATATGCCCTAGAGGCAATAATAAAGTTATTATTTATTTCCTTATATCATGATAAATGTTTATTATTCATGCTAGAATTGTATTAACCGGAAACATAATACATGCGTGAATACATAGACAAACAGATTGTCACTAGTATGCCTCTACTTGACTAGCTCGTTGATCAAAGATGGTTATGTTTCCTAGCCATAGACATGAGTTGTCATTTGATTAACTGGATCACATCATTAGGAGAATGATGTGATTGACATGACCCATTCCGTTAGCTTAGCACACGATCGTTTAGTATGTTGCTATTGCTTTCTTCATGACTTATACATGTTCCTATGACTATGAGATTATGCAACTCCCGTTTACCGGAGGAACACTTAGTGTGCTACCAAACGTCACAACATAGCTGGGTGATTATAAAGGAGCTCTACAGGTGTCTCCGAAGGTACTTGTTGGGTTGGCGTATTTCGAGATTACGATTTGTCACTCCGATTGTCAGAGAGGTATCTCTGGGCCCTCTCGGTAGTGCACATCATTTAAGCCTTGCAAGCATTGCAACTAATGAGTTAGTTGCGGGATGATGTATTATAGTATGATAAAGAGACTTGTCGGTATCGAGATTGAACTAGGTATTGAGATACCGACGATCGAATCTCGGGCAAGTAACATACTAATGACAAAGGGAACAACGTATGTTGTTATGCGGTCTGACCGATAAAGATCTTCGTAGAATATGTGGGAGCCAATATGAGCATCCAGGTTCCGCTGTTGGTTATTGACCGGAGACGTGTCTCAGTCATGTCTACATAGTTCTCGAACCCGTAGGGTCCACACGCTTAACGTTACGATGACAGTTATATGATGAGTTTATATGTTTTGATGTACCGAAGGTTATTCGGAGTCCCGGATGTGATCACGGACATGACGAGGAGTCTCGAAATGGTCGTGACATGAATATTGATATATTGGAAGCCTATGTTTGGATATCGGAAGTGTTCCGGGTGAAATCGGGATTTTATCGGAGTACCGGGAGGTTACCGGAACCCCCCAGGAGGTAAATGGGCCTTAGTGGGCCTTTACGGAGAAGAGGAGAGGCGGCCAGGGCTAGGCCGTGCGCCCCTCCCCCCTAGTCCGAGTAGGACAAGGAAAAGGGGGCGGCGCCCCCCCCCTTCCTTCTCTCCCTCCTCTTTCCCCCTCCCGAATCCTATTCCAACTAGGAAAGGGGGAGTCTCCGGTGGGAGTAGGACTCCTCGTGGCGTGCCCTCCCCTTGGTCGGCCGCACCCCCTTGCTCCTTTATATATGGGGGCAGGGGGCACCTCTAGACACACAAGTTGATCAGTTGATCTCTCCCAGCCGTGTGCGGTGCCCCCCTACACCATAGTCCACCTCGATAATAATGTAGCGGTGCTTAGGCGAAGCCCTCCATCGGTAGAACATCAACATCGTCACCATGCCGTCGTGCTGACAAAACTCTCCCTCAACACTCGGCTGGATCGGAGTTCGAGGGACGTCATCGGGCTGAACGTGTGCTGAACTCGGAGGTGCCGTACGTTCGGTACTTGATCGGTCGGATCGTGAAGACGTACGACTACATCAACCGTGTTGTGCTAAGGCTTCCGCTTTCGGTCTACGAGGGTACGTGGACAACACTCTCCCCTCTCGTTGCTATGCATCACCATGATCTTGCGTGTGCGTAGGAATTTTTTGAAATTACTACGTTCCCCAACAGTGGCATCCGAGCCTGTTTTTATGCATAGATGTCATATGCACGAGTAGAACACAAGTGAGTTGTGGGCGATATAAGTCATACTGCTGCATGTCATACTTTGGTTTGGCGGTATTGTTGGACGAAGCGGCTGATACGTCTCCAACGTATCTATAATTTTTGATTGTTCCATGCTATTATATTACCCCTTTTTTGGATGTTTATGGGCTTTATTTTACACATTTATATCATTTTTGGGACTAACCTACTAACCGGAGGCCCAGCCCATATTCTTTGTTTTATTACTGTTTGATTATTTGAAGAAAGAATATCAAACAGAGTCCAAAGCGGAATGAAACCTTCAGCAGCGTGATTTTTGGAAGAATATGATCACGGAGACTTGGAGTTCACGTCGGAGAAGATCCTCGAGGCAGCCACGAGATAGGAGGGCCCCCCTGTAGGGCGTGCCCCCCTGTCTCGTGGACCCCTCGAGCACCCCCCGACCGACTTCTTTCGCCTATATAACCCTACGTACCCTAAAACCATCGAATATCAAGATAAATCGGGAGTTCCGCCGCCGCAAGCCTTTGTAGACACCAAAAATCTCTCGGGAGCCCGTTCTGGCACCCTGCCGGAGGGGGAACCCATCACCGGTGGCCATCTTCATCTTCCCGGCGCTCTCCATGACGAGGAGGGAGTAGTTCACCCTCGGGGCTGAGGGTATGTACCAGTAGCTATGTGTTTGATCTCTCTCTCTCTCTCTCTCTCTCTCTCTCTCGTGTTCTCTTTATGGCACGATCTTGATGTATCGCGAGCTTTGCTATTATAATTGGATCTTATGATGTTTCTTCCCCTCTACTCTCTTGTGATGAATTGAGTTTCTCTCTTGAAGTTATCTTATCGGATTGAGTCTTTGATTTGAGAACACTTGATGCATGTCTTGCCGTGTTTATCTGTGGTGAGAATGGGATATCACGTGCCACTTGATGTATGTTTTGGTGACCAACTTGTGGGTTCCGCCCATGAACCTATGCATAGGGGTTGGCACACGTTTTCTTGACTCTCCGGTAGAAACTTTGGGGCACTCTTTGAAGTACTTTTATGTTGGTTGGATGAATCTGAGATTGTGTGATGCATATCGTATAATCATGCCCACGGATACTTGAGGTGACAATGGAGTATCTAGGTGACATTAGGGTTTTGGTTGATTTGTGTCTTAAGGTGTTATTCTAGTACGAACTCTTTAATAGATCGATCCGAAAGAATAACTTTGAGGTGGTTTCGTACCCTACCATAATCTCTACGTTTGTTCTCCGCTATTAGTGGCTTTGGACTGACTCTTTGTTGCATGTTGAGGGCTTGTTATATGATCTATCTATGTTATTATTGTTGAGAGAACTTGCACTAGTGAAAGTATGAACCCTAGGCCTTGTTTCCTATCATTGCAATACCGTTTACGCTCACTTTTATCATTAGTTACCTTGTTGTTTTTATTATTTCAGATTACAAATACCTATATCTACCATCCATATTGCACTTGTATCACCATCTCTTCGCCGAACTAGTGCACCTATACAATTTACCATTGTATTGGGTGTGTTGGGGACACAAGAGACTCTTTGTTATTTGGTTGCTGGGTCGTTTGAGAGAGACCATCTTCATCCTTCGCCTCCTATGGATTGATAAACCTTAGCTCATCCACTTGAGGAAAATTTGCTACTGTCCTACAAACCTGTGCACTTGCAGGCCCAACAACATCTACAAGAAGAAGGTTGTGTAGTAGACATCAGCGGCCCGGACCGACATTACGCGTACGCTTAAGCGAGATCGGTTCTCCTGACGTGCTTTGCACAAAGGTGGCTAGCGGGTGTCAGTTTCTCCAACTTTAGTTGAACCGAGTGTGGCTATGCCCGGTCCTTGCGAAGGTTAAAACAGCACCAACTTGACAAACTATCGTTGTGGTTTTGATGCGTAGGTAAGAACGGTTCTTGCTAAGCCCGTAGCAGCCACGTAAAACTTGCAACAACAAAGTAGAGGACGTCTAACTTGTTTTTGCAGGGCATGTTGTGATGTGATATGGTCAAGACGTGATGCTATATTTTATTGTATGAGATGATCATGTTTTGTAACCGAGTTATCGGCAATGGCAGGAGCCATATGGTTGTCGCTTTATTGTATGCAATGCAATCGCCCTGTAATGCTTTACTTTATCACTAAGCGGTAGCGATACTCGTAGAAGCATAAGATTGGCGAGACGACAACAATGCTACGATGGAGATCAAGGTGTAGCGCCGGTGACGATGGTGATCATGACGGTGCTTCGGAGATGGAGATCGCGAGCACAAGATGATGATGGCCATATCATATCACTTATATTGATTGCATGTGATGTTTATATTTTATGCATCTTATCTTGCTTTGATTGACGGTAGCATTATAAGATGATCCCTCACTAAATTATCAAAGTATAAGTGTTCTCCCTGAGTATGCACCGTTGCGAAAGTTCTTCGTGCTGAGACACCACATGATGATCGGGTGTGATAGGCTTTACGTTCGAATACAACGGGTGCAAAATAGTTGCACATGCGGAATACTCAGGTTAAACTTGACGAGCCTAGCATATAACAGATATGGCCTCGGAACACGGAGACCGAAAGGTCGAGCGTGAATCATATAGTAGATATGATCAACATAGTGATGTTCACCATTGAAACTACTCCATCTCACATGATGATTAGACATGGTTTAGTTGATTTGGATCACGTGATCACTTAGAGGATTAGAGGGATGTCTATCTAAGTGGGAGTTCTTAAGTAATATGATTAATTGAACTTAAATTTATCATGAACTTAGTACCTGATAGTATCTTGCTTGTCTATGTTTGATTGTAGATAGATGGCCCGTGTTGTTGTTCCGTTGAATTTTAATGCGTTCCTTGAGAAAGCAAAGTTGAAAGATGATGGTAGCAATTACACGGAATTTGGGTCCGTAATTGAGGATTATCCTCATTGCTGCACGGAAGAATTACGTCCTGGAAGCACCGCTGGGTGCCGAACTGCTGCAGGAGCAACACCGGATGTTATGAGCGATACGGCAAAGCAAAGCGATGACTACTCGATAGTTCGATTGTGCCATGCTTTACGGCTTAGAATAAGGACTTCAACGACGTTTTGAGCGTCATGGAGCATATGAGATTTTCCGGAGTTGAAGTTAATATTTCAAGCAAATGCCGGATTGAGAGATATGAAGTCTCCAATAAGTTCTATAGCTGCAAGATGGAGGAGAATAGTTCTATCGGTGAGCATATACTCAAGATATGCAGGTATAATAATCACTTGATTCAACTGGGAGTTAATCTTCCGGATGATAGCGTCATTGACAGAATTCTCCAATCATTGCCACCAAGCTACAAAAGCTTCGTGATGAACTATAACATGCAAGGGATGGAAAAGACGATTCCTGAGCTCTTTGCAATGCTAAAGGCTGCGGAGGTAGAAATCAAGAAAGAGCATCAAGTGTTGATGGTCAACAAGACCATTAGTTTCAAGAAAAAGGGCAAAGGGAAGAAGAAGGGGAACTTCAAGAAGAAGAGCAAGCAAGTTGCTGCTCAGGAGAAGAAACCCAAGTCTGGACCTAAGCCTGAGACTGAGTGCTTCTACTGCAAGCAGAATGGTCACTGGAAGCGGAACTGCCCCAAGTATTTGGCGGATAAGAAGGATGGCAAGGTGAACAAAGGTATATGTGATATACATGTTATTGATGTGTACCTTACTAATGCTCGCGGTAGCACCTGGGTATTTGATACTGGTTCTGTTGCTAATATTTGCAACTCGAAATAGGGGCTACGGATTAAGCGGAGATTGGCTAAGGACGAGGTGACGATGCGCGTGGGAAATGGTTCCAAAGTCGATGTGATTGCGGTCGGCACGCTACCTCTACATCTACCTTCGGGATTAGTATTAGATCTAAATAATTGTTATTTGGTGCCAACGTTGAGCATGAACATTATATCTAGATCTTGTTTGATGCGAGACAATTATTCATTTAAATCAGAGAATAATGGTTGTTCTATTTATATGAGTCATATCTTTTATGGTCATGCACCCTTGAAGAGTGGTATATTTTTATTGAATCTCGATAGTAGTGATACACATATTCATAATGTTGAAGCCAAAAGATGTAGAGTTGATAATGATAGTGCAACTTATTTGTGGCACTGCCGTTTAGGTCATATCGGTGTAAAGCGCATGAAGAAACTCCATCTTGATGGACTTTTTGAACCACTTGATTATGAATCACTTGGTACTTGCGAACCGTGCCTCATGGGCAAGATGACTAAAACACCGTTCTCCGGAACTATGGAGAGAGCAACAGATTTGTTGGAAATCATACATAGAGATGTATGTGGTCCGATGAATGTTGAGGCTCGTGGCGGATATCGTTATTTTCTCACCTTCACAGATGATTTAAGCAGATATGGGTATATCTACTTAATGAAACATAAGTCTGAAACTTTTGAAAAGTTCAAAGAATTTCAGAGTGAAGTTGAAAATCATCGTAACAAGAAAATAAAGTTTCTACGATCTGATCGTGGAGGAGAATATTTGAGTTACGAGTTTGGTCTACATTTGAAACAATGCGGAAGAGTTTCACAACTCACGCCACCCGGAACACCACAGCGTAATGGTGTGTCCGAACATCGTAATCGTACTTTACTTCATATGGTGCGATCTATGATGTCTCTTACTGATTTACCTTTATCGTTTTGGGGTTATGCTTTAGAGACGGCTGCATTCACGTTAAATAGGACACCATCAAAATCCGTTGAGACGTCGCCGTATGAACTATGGTTTGGAAAGAAACCAAAGTTGTCGTTTCTTAAAGTTTGGGGCTGCGATGCTTATGTGAAAAAACTTCAACCTAATAAGCTCGAACCCAAATCGAAGAAATGTGTCTTCATAGGATACCCAAAGGAAACTGTTGGGTACACCTTCTATCACAAATCCGAAGGCAAGACTTTTGTTGCTAAATTCGGAGTTTTTCTAGAGAAGGAGTTTCTCTCGAACGAAGTGAGTCGGAGGAAAGTAGAACTTGATGAGGTAACTGTACCTACTCCCTTATTGGAAAGTAGTCCATCGCAGAAACCGGTTTCTACGACACCTACACCAATTAGTGAGGAAGTTAATGATGATGATCATGAAACTTCAGATCAAGTTGTTACTGAACCTCGTAGGTCAACCAGAGTAAGATCCGCACCAGAGTGGTACGGTAATCCTGTTCTGGAAGTTATGTTACTAGACCATGACAACCCTACGAACTGTGAAGAAGCGATGGTGAGCCCAGATTCCGCAAAATAGCTTGAGGCCATGAAATCTGAGATGGGATCCATGTATGAGAACAAAGTGTGGACTTTGGTTGACTTGCCCGATGATCGGCAAGCAATTGAGAATAAATGGATCTTCAAGAAGAAGACTGACGCTAACGGTAATGTTACTGTCTAGAAAGCTCGACTTGTCGCGAAAGGTTTTCGACAAGTTCAAGGGATTGACTACGATGAGACCTTCTCACCCATAGCGATGCTTAAGTCTATCCGAATCATGTTAGCAATTGCCGCATTTTATGATTATGAAATTTGGCAAATGGATGTCAAAAATGCATTACTGAATGGATTTCTGGAAGAAGAGTAGTATATGATGCAACCGGAAGGTTTTATCGATCCAAAGGGAGCTAACAAAGTGTGCAATCTCCAGCGATCCATTTATGGACTTGTGCAAGCCTCTACATGATTGGAATAAGCGCTTTGATAGTGTGATCAAAGCATTTGGTTTTATGCAGACTTTTGGAGAAGCCTGTATTTACAAGAAAGTGAGTGGGAGCTCTGTAGCACTTATGATATTATATGTGGATGACATGTTACTGATTGGAAATGATATAGAATTTCTGGATAGCATAAAGGGATACTTGAATAAGAGTTTTTCAATGAAAGACCTCGGTGAAGCTGCTTACATATTGGGCATCAAGATCTATAGAGATAGATCAAGTCGCTTAGTTGGACTTTCTGTCACGACCGGTTTTTCTGGTATTAAATTCCAGAAAATGGTCGTTGTGCTCACCAGCCCCAGGATTACTGTTAACTGATGAGGCACCAACTTGGTACAGAAATTCCAAGCAAAATACAAAATATGTAGTACAAGACCATTATGGTCAGTGAGTACAACAAATGGTTTCTAGTGGTTGATGGCGGAAGCGGTTTGTGGATCCTCAGCGTCTATGGGACTCCATTTCCCACAGGAACAACTGACCAGGATAACTCCTATCTTCGTGAGGCTGCTATCACCAATGCGTAGGTTCCGGGGCTGTCATCGCAACGCTCCTCTCCATGCAAGAAATCTGGCCAAGACAATAGCCAGGGACAAGCCAGTGAGTACTTTAAATGTACTCGCAAACATTATGAACACAGGTATAGTATAACAGCCGATAACCATGCTTTGAAAAATATTCTATGATCACAATGTCAGTCATAAGTTAAAATCCTTGATCCATGCAAGCAGGTTATTAATATGTAACAATGAATATGTAATGACAGAGTAGGAATAAAAATGCACCATTCGGATGTCTGAAGAGACGTCTCGAATTGATGGAAAATAACAAGCATGCATCGATTCGAGCGTCGGCGACACCACATAAAGGGCTTATAAAGTAAAATAAATATCAAGCATGCCACTGTCGGGCGTCTCTGCGACACCACATAAAGGGCTTATAAAGTAAATGAATAACAAGCATGCCACAGTCGGGCGTCTCAGCGACACCACATAAATGGCTTATAAAGTAAATGAATAACAAGCATGCCACAGTCGGGCGTCTCAGCGACACCACATAAATGGCTTATAAAGTAAATGAATAACAAGCATGCCACAGTCGGGCGTCTAAGCGACACCACATAAAGGGATTATAAAGTAAATGAATAACAAGCATGCCACAGTCGGGCGTCTCAGCGACACCACATAAAGGGCTTATAAAAAAACACAGTGAATATCAAGGAGGTAGGACCATCCCAGGGATACTCGATAATTCAAATAATATAACGGTTAGGCCATAACAAAATAATAATCATGGTCCTCACAAGTCACAGGTCGGTATCCAAGTTTGGTTTAATAGTTTCTCCTCCGAAGACCGACACTAAGACCAACACTTGACCCATCCCAGACTGTAATCCTTAACCATGGACACGGCTATTCGAATAGGTTTAATCTCTGCAGAGGGTGTACTCTTTACCCACGAGTAACGGATTCCTTTAGCCCATCGGGGCTAATTCAAATCTCTGACCTTTTAGTTGAAAACACACGACTTGCACACACCGACTTAACTTACGGTGTTGGAATCACCCACGACACTTGTTAAGCAAAACTCTAAGTGGGAGGCTACAACCTCGCGTAGCATGGGATCAAATTTATATCGCAGCGCTCTAAGGGGTGGCCTCCCTCTCGGTCTCAACCGAAAACACCCATGCCCCGGACCAGGTGGCCTGCCTACCAGCTACAACGGTATATTCCACCATGGCCTCTACATGCGGTGTGTGCTAGAAAGGGGTTGACGACTTCTTGAACCGTACCCTACTTGTAGTAGAGGCAGTGGTAGTCTGAAACAAGTATGGGGAGTTCTTTGGAACAAGACTCGATCTATGGCCGACTCGGGAGGTTTAAGTATTCCCTGCATGATTAGCATAACGAATATATTTCATCCAGCAGATAGAATCACCACTCATCATACCCCCATGCCATGCGGACACACTCGTCTCGACGAGGAACTAGGAGAAGCTTCGGGTCTACCCAAGGCAGAGACTTTCCCGTTTTCCTTCCGGTAGGCACGAAAGGCATACGAGGATGATCACTATCACAAGCATGTCCATTTCCAACAGCAAGGAAATTTCCAATAAGCATTCATGCAAAAGATCACATCACCACATAAAATAATGAGTTATTCGTATTGGGGTGGTGTCATAATCGCGTCAAACAATGCATGCAAAATATTATGCCAGGGTTCAGAATGCTTGCCTTCAAGGTGTGGAAAGGCAGGGTGCACTCCAAAACTTTTTGAAAGTTTGCTTCTCTCTCTCCAAGGTCCTATTTTAAATAAATTTGAATCAACACACCATTTCAAAACAGCACAAAAAAGTTATTTGCAATTTTTTCAAATAATTCTTAAAATAAACTAGATTAAATTTGAGAGAGGTAGGAAAAAGAATCAATTCATTTGGAGTTATATTTAAAAAGTTATAGCCAGTCAAAGTTTAGTCAATATTCTGGTTTATAAATAAAACAGAAAAAAGAAAAGGAAACGATACACGTCGAAGACGTATTCTGGAAATACGTTTCCACTTACGCCTCCGTGGACCGGCGCTGGTCACTGACAGTGGGTCCAGGGGGCCCACTGGTCAGGTTTGACTGGTCTTTCCTCCCTCCCCTTCCACTGCCCGAGCGGAGGCGGGACTCCGGCGATGCTCACCGGCGAACAGCGGCACCGCTCGGGAAACCGAGGCCATCCGCGGGCTCAGGGGGTCGAGGCGGTTACTCCGGTAGTCGCTTTGGTCTCCGGGGTGGACAGAGCTGCCGGCGGCGAGCTCCGCAGCGGACGGTGGCCGTCGGGCAGAGTGGGTTTTCTCCCGCGGCGAGTCCCGATCAAAATTGAGTAGGGGGGTGGACTCACGAGGGGGAAGAGGGAGCTCCTAGTGAAGAGAGTGGAGAGGGGGAGGCTTTGATGGCGCCGGAATGGCCGGGACAGTGGCGGCGGCTGCGGTTGCCGGAGATGGGGAAGAAGACCTCCCCGGGTCGATGGGCTGCCACGGGGGAACTAGGGGAGCGTTTTGAGGCTGCCTGGGGAACGGGATGTGCTCGGGGGCCTCTTCTTATAGTGCAACGAGGTCGGTTTGCAGCGGCCGTGGATAGGTTCGCCGGCGAATAGCCTCCCTGTGTCTGCGGAGGACGTGGCAGCGACGAGCACTTGCAGAAGAGTGAGGGGATAGGCTTGGACTGTTCCAGAGGGTAGGTGGCGAGCGCTATCGGCTCGGGCGGCGCCGACGTGGCAGAGACGCGCTGCGGACGCCGGCGTGCCGCCAAGGGCTCTGACGGCGGTGCTGCAGGGCACCAGGGCTGCTTGGCGTGATGCGGTGAGCAGCTGAGTGAGTGGCGCGGCTCTGTAGAGCGGGCAAAACCAGGGCGCTGACAGCGGCTCGGTCGTGACACGTGCAAAGCAGCCTTCTGGCCTTGACACGCCGGGACGTGCTCGACAAAATTCCAGGGCATGCTAGAGGTCTTGGGTGAGGTTGGGGTTTAACAGACCTAGGTTAAAGTCATCTAGAGGCTTAGTGGACAAGTTGGTTAGGCAAGGGAAGTAAGTTCATAGTGCAAACTAAAACTCATGCCAGAACTGGTCATGCCCACAAAGTGTTTGACAGAATGCCGCATGCACCTAGGCATTTCTTGGAGTGGTCAAATCTTCCAGAGTGTGGTCTCTTTAGATGAATGAGAGGGTGGTGAGGTTAGTTTGCCAAAAGAAGAAACTTGCTAGTGCAAGTTTTGCAAATCTTCAGATTTGGACAGAAAGAACAGGGCATGATTGCAAGAACTAGAATTGCTCCGATGAGTCCAACCTCCCGGACTTAAGGGTTTGGCAAGGTGTGCTACAAGCAGGAGAAAGCTCATGGGTAGAGGAGAAAGTTAGAAGATGGTTGCAGTACAAAACACCAAGTTGCACCAGAATGAAGATGAGGATGATTCACTCAAATTTTTCAAAGAACATCCATGGATTTTTGCATAAAGTGGAATAATATGCTCCTACTCACATCCCAAAATTTTGGTAGAAGTTTTAAAGAAATATTTAAATAGGTTGTAGTGCAAAATAGCCCACTGGACCAGATTTGAAAATTAGGTGTAGAACTCAAAATATTCAATGAATGAAATATCTTTTTGCATAAAAGTGGTTTGGTGACATCACATGACATCTCCAAATTTTGGTGGAATTTTTGAATGACTTTATAAAAGGGTTGCAGTGCAAATGGGACCCTAAACTTATGAAAAACCAAATTAGAGAGATAAAGCTCAGGGAAAAATAATTATATAAATAATCCTACTGATAGAAGAATTGTTTTATTTGAGAGGATAAAAGAGTCCATTAAAAATTGGGAAGTTTTTCACTTGAGCTAAAAACTCCATAAAAATAAAGGGAAGAAAGGTTCTGAAATCCAGAAAACAAAAGTTTAAGTTCCTAGCAAAATTTTAATTAATAAAACAAGAATAAAATTTTTGGGGTGTTACAACACTACCCCCCTTAAGAAAAAATCTCGTCCTCGAGATTTGTTAAGAGCTGCTTCGAAAAAAACAAGTACTCCATGGTTACGTGTTTTGTTTTGCAAGCAGTGTATGTGTTCGAGTAGTTGTGAGTCTGCTGCCGTGGTGTTGTGCGAATAAAAATAATCCAAGTCGCGAGAAGATATACGATGCAGCAACTCAGGGAAAAGAAATCTTACTCCGGGATAATCAGTAAATTAAGAGAATATCGCAACAAAAACTACTCAAATTAATAGAAACTAAATAATTTACTCGCCGCACAAACTCGGTGTACCACGCATAAATAAATGTTGCAATAATAAATACAACAATGACGTCTATAATGCAAATGGTAACTGGACGGGGTCCCGAGAAAACGTCTCTGGTACTAGGATGCACTCCTCTTCTATCGGGGAAAGCGGATTGACCAGCCGATGAATGTGTCTCTCTGGTCGGGCCTCAGTGGTCTGCCGATGGCGATCTGAGGATTTAAATCCGCGAGACTCTGGAGATATCCCATTACTTGCTGGGTCAAACGTTCTTGAGCGATGACGTACTGGACCAGGTTGGCCAGTACTGGTCTCCCTCAACCCGTCCACCGGGAAAAGATGTTACTCCTCCGGGTGCTGCACGGCTCGGAAAGTAATAATATCCTCTTTCACTGGCACAGGGTACCGCGAATCGAAGGCGAGCAAGTGCTTCGTGTGCAGCCGCTTCTATGGCCATCTGGGGAGCTGGCATAGATTTCCCCATGAAGGAAACTTCCGTTGGGTCTTGGTTTGGGTTTACGGGAGGGATGTGTACTGTTGCCCAATATTTCGAGGTGGAAGGGGTGATTCTCGATTTGAACAGCTCGTATTGGGGTGGCTGGGTAGAACCCATGGTACTGCAGGTAAAATCCCACAATATTTTGACAAAACTACCCGGGGTTGCATCTGGGGTTCTCAGATAAATACTGGGGCTTGGCATGGCAAGAAATGTTTGTGAGGATGGTGCACAAGGTGAGGGGTGCTCGGCAAGGTCACGAGGTGGCCTTCTTATAGCACCGGAGCTGGGTCATTTTACCGTGGTGAAAGGTAATTAATTTGCCAGCTCAGCTCCAAGGGTCGGGGTCAAAGCCACAGATACATATCTCACCAAAGTGACGTATCACTGTGGGGGTTGTCGGGGTGGTTTTGGTAGCTGTCCCCGTAAAAATACGCAACTGCGTGCTGACATAATTATGCAAGGTTATTATGAAAACAGTGGCACAACAACATGCTGCGTTAATTTACAAGGTCACACGATTACAAAGCGAGGATACATTGAGACTCGGTACTATTCGAGTGATTCAGTCTACCTCGTTTATATCTAAACGAGCCTGCCTTGAGGACGTCGAGGCTTCTCCACGGGTCTCACCGTCGGGGTTAGCTGGAGGTGGTTGAGGAACTGCAGGGTCGGGGTGGCGATGATGACCATCGCGGGGATTGTTGGCCACAATCCCGTTGGAGTGTGCTCCCAAAAGGCGATGAAGCAAACGGGGTCATCAAAGCACCTTGGTTGATGGTGGGGGTGACCTCAAGGTCTCGATCGGGTGTGTCCGAACACGGCCCAGGTTGTCGCCGTCGGGCTCGTCTTCTCCTCTCGCCGGCTCGATTTAACCAGCTCTCCACGAGCTGCGATCAGATCAATGGTGATTTGATCGAATAGTTCCTCTAGTGCACCTACATAGCGCACTAGGTGCAACAACGCAGGATCCGTCTCGTGATCTCCGTTGGCAACCTGGGGTGGTCTACCATACCCTTCACGTGCAGGGTAGTAGTAGAACGGCGACGCTTAACTCTGGCGACACCGCCGGAGTTGAACTATAGCCTCTCGAGCAGCTAATTTGGATGGCTTGTGGCTCGAAGGAAGTTGTCCTTCCGGTGAACACTGTAGGGCGTTGAGGCTGACAGACCCCTACCGTAGATGTGCACGAAGATGGCCGGAAATTGACGGCTCTCACCGCTCATGGACCCTTGGTACACAACATATTCGGGAGGCTCTTCTAACGCATAGGCACGACGGGTGAGGTTTGCAGTATGGTCACAAAACCTCCAAGGTTGGTTGTTGTGGTCTCGTTGTGCCTGACGGGGCGGGCATTATGGCTCGGTTTGGGGTAGAGGCTGTCTTTGTCTTTGGGTTGAGGCGAGCATGCCCTTTTATAGAAAAAGGGGACGCAGTCTTCCTTCGCACGCTTGCGAATGAGACACTATAGGCGTCGGTCACTGGCGCATGATCGACAGGCTAGGTTGATAGGTTGGGCACCGACTGCCAAAAGTGCCGGGGTCACTGTGTGGCTGTCTTGCACGAGAAGCTTGGCTGGGTTTTGGTTAAGGTCAGGTGTTTTGGCTTACCTAGGTTTATTGACCCGGCTAGGATAGGATTAGCCAATGGTCAGTCTGGCTCTGATACCAAGTTTGTCACGACCGGTTTTTCGGATATTAAATTCCAGAAAATGGCCGTTGTGCTCACCAAAGACCGTGATTATCGTTAATCGATGAGGCACCAACTTGGTACGAAATTCCAAGCAAAATACAAAATATGTAGTACAAGACCATTACGGTGATGAGTACAACAAATGGTTTCTAGTGGTTGATGGCGAGCGGTTTGTGGATCCTCGGCGTCTATGGGACTCCATTTCCCACGAACGGTGACCAGGATAACTCCTATCTTCGCGAGGCTGCTATCACCAATGCGTAAGTTTCGGGGCTGTCATCGCAACGCTCCTCTCCACGCAAGAAATCTGGCCAAGACAATAGCCAGGGACAAGCCAGTGAGTACTTTGAATGTACTCGCAAACATTATGAACACATGTATAGTATAACAGCCGATAACCATGCTTTGAAAAATATTCTATGATCACAACGTCAGTCATAAGTTAAAATCCTTGATGCATGCAAGCAGGTTATTAATATGTAACAATAAATATGTAATGACAGAGTAGGAATAAAATTGCACCATTCGGATGTCTGAAGCACTTAGAGACATTAAAACTGTGCACTTTTCCAGCCATTTCAGGCCATTAGCCTTTTTGGCCGTTGGGTCTTTAGGTTTGGCTGTTTTCCGTCGTTCGATTTCCTGTCAACCCTGCATGGCCTAACATCATTCGCTACGAACGAGCGCTATCGTGGTGGGCCGCTGCTCCGATAAGAATTTCGGGAGCCTCCTATGAATCGTTGTCCGATGTGGGCCAGCCAGCTAGCCCATCTAACATCTCCATCCACCTGGGTTCGATCCAGAGCGAGGATAGGCGGATCGGGCGTTGCTCGACGCGCGGTCAGCTCGGTCGGCATATCCACCGAGAGGAACAGACCGGTTGAGCGGAGCGGAGGTTGCAGGAGAGGCCAGGCGCGCTCACACGCCCTTCTCGGCCGCGGGGCGAGACCATGCCTCGAGCTGGTTCGAGCCTCCCGGACCGGACGCCGATGCAGATGGAGGCGAAGCGTCAGCGGACTCTTCGGCGACGAAGGCGAGTAAAACTGACCCCCATGATTGAAGGAGGCAATTAATTGTCAGTTCCAGGGGCATTCATCGTCGGTGATGTGCGCCACTCGCGGCGGCTACTAAATGGAGGTAAGCGTTGCTTTCTTTGAGCCTGCATCGAATCCATTACTTCCTCTCCATCTTGCGCAGCCATGGTGCTTTGGGTAGGTTGCGCTCTATCTGCATTATTTCCTTACCTGATCCCCTTCTGCCCGTCAACATTGTCTTGAACCTCCCTCTCCCAATTTTGTGCAGGTGCTACTCATCTGCTTTGTGGTCGATTCATTCAGGCTCTTGGGTCTATAGAAAATGCAACCGAATTCATTACGTGTGCCTGCAGATGGTGTTCATTCTTGGAAATTGGTTTATCCTGATTTGGTCATTTTTTATTTAATTGACAATCTGATGGCTCCGGGAAAGGTGATAATTTCGCTTTGACTACCATACATCATGTTTCCATTTTAGCATTTATCTGTTGCTTAGATTACATGTCTTCATACCATGGAACTGTTTATTGCGCCACAGTTACTTACAACAGAACAGGAAAATGTGCAAAAAGAAGAAGAAAAATGTAGCCACCCATCGAGTGTTAGTGCTATCAAAAGGTAACATTCTCCTTTTATCTCGGTGCCCTTTTTTGCCATTGCTTTGTTCCCTGCATTCCCCATTTTTTGACGTCTGAGAGGTTTAGAAGCTGCTAGGTACGTGCTAATTAGCTCGTGTTTTGTGCTGATTGACCTGATGCCTTTTAGATTTTATGCTTTTTCTGTGACTCAAGGTTACCTTTGACCTTTCTCCTTTTGCATGAATTAAAGATATTGCTGAAGGCTAAAGCTTTGTTGTTGTTGTTGTTGCGAAGGGTACTCCTATTGAAATTAATGAGATTTACGGTCATCTGGCGTTTTAAAAATATGTCCAGAAATTGTACCATGGTTTGTAAATTTAATCTTTTGAATGAATGATTGTCATATTGATATACATATATAATTTTTATTTTTGACTTCCCTTCTGTCCATCATTACCCTGTATGCAATTATGTAAACTGCTTGGTAATTGGTATCCCCCTTAAATATCGTTGTTTTCTGTCAAACTTATATTTACCTAATGTATATCACATTGTTCATGGGCTCATGGCTGTCAGGCTATATTCGACACAAGCTTTGGCTCTCCTGCGGATGGCAGCAACGTAACTACTCAAAACTACAACTAACTATTTTCACCTGTCCTTGGTCAAATAGTAATACACTATCCTATCAGTATCTCCAATAATAATGGTAAACACTAGCCGTAACCAAAAAGAATCTGAGGACAAGGACAACACTAATGAAATTGTAACAATGGAATGCCGATCTCTCCTATGGTTTGATGCACGACCCTCCCTATCGTAGTATATTTGTTATGCTAAGCATACTTTCAGTTAGATTTGGACGGGGAGAATAAGACCACCAACGATCATCAGGAGAGGTGTGTTAAAGACGTTTAGACTTCTGGTATGCCAAGACAGATTATGAGACAAGGTGATAGATATTGA
Source organism: Aegilops bicornis (assembly GCA_021605145.1). NCBI lineage: Eukaryota > Viridiplantae > Streptophyta > Magnoliopsida > Poales > Poaceae > Aegilops > Aegilops bicornis. The sequence goes on from CM038673.1 coordinate 529,911,810, forward strand.
TGGTTTTCTGGAACATATGCAGATCACCACTGAGACTAAAGGTTTGTTAACTTGGAAAATTACTGTTGTTTATCTTATTCTCGCCATACCTCGGCCATTGGTGGTCGTAGTTGTGTTGTGCAAAGGTATGCACGTTCCTCAACGGCTTCTCAACACGGTTCCATGTATAGGAAGATCAAACATGAACTTAAGCTATTAGATTGTTTTTCATGCGTATGGAATATTTTATTGAATTTCTCCGTGTGCTCCCATTGCTTTTCGGCAATTCTAAACTCAATGATGATTTGGATGGTGTTACTCTACCATGTCAATGTTTGTGATCATAGCTACTTCCAACATGTGCAACCCACTCTATATCGAGGCAATGTAATTTGAAATATTTGAAGTTTTATATATTTCCATTTTCTTCTGAAAATTCCCTGGATCACTAACCAATATGCAACTTAACTTTAACGTATATGTATTTACATCAAAACAGACGGATGCAGCAACGCGCGTCATCTATGTTCTAGTCTTTATTTATTATTCAACATAGGTCTAACAAGAACATACATCAAGCCACCCGAAGCCACCACTCACACCTACAAAACTCGACAATGTGGAGTGCTCTCACTGCCCATATCTAAAACTGGTGCCATCGCTGATCCATCCACATAACGTATCGGAACCCACATCCGGTGCAGCAGCCCTAAAGCATACACCACATGCACACGTTTTAGACGCCGCCATCATCATCGAATCGCTGATCCATCTTCAGGAGAGATCTACATCATCCTTGCCAGTCCGTCTGTAACGCCCCGGATTCGATGCGCCAGGTGTCTTCCAGTTATTCGCCGTCTTTGCCATGTCATGTGCTTGCGTGTTGCACTTTGCCATGTCATCATCTGCATTTCATATCATGTCGTCATGTGCATCTCATTTTGCATACGTGTTCGTCTCATGCATCCGAGCTTTTTCCCCGTTGTCCGTTTTGCAATCCGGCACTCCTAAGTCTCCCGGCGCCCCCTTTTGCCTCTTTTCGTGTGTGGGTGTTAAACTTTTTCGGAATGGCCCGAGATTTGCCAAGTGGCCTTGTTATAGCCCCGGTAGACCGCCGGTCAAGTTTCGTGCCATTTGGAGGTCGTTTGATACTCCAACGGTTAACCGGGTACCGTAAAAGCCTATTTTGTTTGCAGCCCAACACCCCTTCAAAGTGGCCCAAAACCCATCCAAACCCCCTCCATGCTCTCGACCGTTCGATCACGATCGCGTGGCCGAAAATCACACCTCATTTGGAGCCTCCTAGCTCCCTCTACCTATAAATGAGTGCCCCTCCCGGATTTTTCGCGCAGTCCAAACCCTAGCAAACTCCTCCCCGCGCCGCCGGACATGTCCGCCCGGCGGCCGGACACGTCCACCGCCGCCTCCACGTCGCCCGGACCAATCCGGGGACGCCACGTCAGCGCCGCCGCCTCCCTCCTCCAATCCCGCGCCGCCACCTCACCCTCTCTCTCTCTCCACCCGCGCCCGGCCGCGCGGCCAGCTGAGCCGTGGGGCCCGGTCGCCGCCATGCCCGGCCCGCGCCGCCCAGCGCCAGCGCCTCCGCCCGCGCCTCCGCTCCCTTCGCCGCCTCCGGCCGCGCCGCCCGGCAGCGTCTCCGCCTCGATCGCCGCCCGGCTCCCTCCGGCTTCGCCGCTTAGCCGCCGGACTCGGCCCTCGCTCCCGCCTCAGCGCCGCCCGCCGCGCCGTTCCTCGCCGCCAGTGCCCTCCTCGCGGTGCGCGCCTCCGTCGCCGCCTCGCGTCTCCTCGCCCGAGGCGCCGCCACGCCGGTTCGTGCCTCGCCTCCCGCGCCTCCCCGGCCTCCCCGAGCCCCTCCACCGCCGTCCCCGCGCCGCCCCGTGCCGGATACGGCGAGATCCGACCGGAGGAGATCGCCCCGGGACCTTCCTCTCCATCTCCGGCGAAGTTCCGGCCAGATCCGCCGCCATCCTCGATCCCCGCGCCGAGTTGACTTTTTCCCGATGTTGAAAATCTGGTAAGTCCCCGAATATTTTTGCATTATCATGCTATGTTCATCGTATCATAATTTGCTGCATACTGCTTCGTTTCGTGTGTGTAATATGTCAAATTGTTCTCCTCGACGAGTACTTCATTTCGTTCCATTGTGCCTTGTCCATTTGAGCTCATCTTGATGCCTGAATCATCGTTGCAAGAGTGCTATATGATGTTAATCTGCTGAAACTGTTATAACTTGATGATTCGTCATTTTTGTTGCGTTTGATGTGTGCATCCTATGAGGTTGATGTCTACATGTGTTTTGTTTTATGTCATTCCATCTTCACAGTGGTGCCATCCATGGATTTTTGTGGGTCTTGTAGTAAGTGCATCGAGCTTGTTAAGTAGGGTACTTGCTGTTACTCTTTTGCTAGTCTGAATCTGCTATATCATGATTCTATGTAAACCTGCTGCTACAAGTCATTCTATGCATAATCTGGAGACGTTCACTAAGGATGTTTTGTTACACATGTCCTGCTCTATCCATTCATGTCCCTGGTTGCATTTATAGCCTGCCGTAGCTTGTTGTAATCTTGCTCTCAAAGTTGCTAAATAATGTTGCTGTCAGTCTGTTAATATTAAGTTCAGTTTTGCCATGAGCTTTGTTAGTGATCTATGCACTCTATGAACTTTCTCTTGCCATTCTTAGCTTCGTAAACATGTCTTCTTACTGTGAGTTGCCTTTTCATGCCATGTATTGCTCTGTGATGAGTGGTTCAAGCTCACCAACATGCCTACTTATTGTTGTTTCTGCCATGTATGAATCTGTCATATAACTTGCCATGTTTACCTGGGTGCCATCATATCTTCTGGTCCTTTTTGGCTCATGGTCACCAAAGCACATTTGATCTATGCATTTAGTAGATTCATGCCATGCCTTTGTTTGCCATGATAAGTTCCTGTAGCATGCTGTTTGATAGCTCTAAACATTGCAACCTGATGTTATTTCTGCAAAGTCTGAAACTGTTATTATTTGCAATCTTGCCATGTGTTTTTGAGCATGTTCTAGTGATTTCTGGAGATAGCTCACTGTTCATGTTTTGTCATGTTTTACCTTTACTTCATGCCCATGCCTTTTGTTTTCTTGTTGAGGTCCTGTAGCATGTTGCTTTGGTGTTTGCAGGATGCCTAGTTGCTGTTATGGACAGATTGGTGATATATATTGTTTGGAGTGTGTGTTGCACCGTTGCTCCGTTTTGAGCATGCTATATATGAAACTTGCTTAGAATTGCATGTAGCTTCATATTATCATATTGCATCTTTGTTTTGAGGTGTTTGCTTGATGTTTGTATGCATTTTGCATCAATTCCATGTTTAACTTGTTTTGCTCATATATTCTAGGCCGTAGCTCCGAATTAAATGAACTTTATATGTAACTTGACTAGAATCTCGTGTAGATCATCTTGGTGCATCTTAACTTGCTGTTTAACAACTTGAACATAAGGTTTATTCAGATCTGGACCAATTTCGAAATTTGCATATGAGGACTTACCGGAATTGTTATATGTTGTTCCCGGCCTCATTTAAACTTGCTTTGATGTGTTGCTCTTGTTTGCATCATCTCTTGCCATGAGTAGCTTCATGTAGCTTTGTCATGCATCATGCTTGTTGTGCATCATGCCTTGTTCATGTGTGGTGTGTTTACCATGTTGTGTGCTTTTCTCGATAGTTCCCGTTTCGTTGCGATCGTGAGGATTCGTTCGTCTACGCTTGGTTCGTATTTGTGGCTTCATCTTCTTCATGGACTCGTTCTTCTTCCTTGCGGGATTTCAGGCAAGATGACCGCTATCCTGGATCTCATTACTATCATTGCTATGCTAGTTGCTTCGTTCTATCGCTATGCTGCGTTACCTATCTTTTGCCCATCAAGCCTCCCAAATTGCCATGAACCTCTAACCTTTGACACCCTTCCTAGCAAACCATTGTTTGGCTACGTTACCCCTTTGCTCAGCCCCTCTTATAGCGTTGTTAGTTGCAGGTGAAGATGAAGATTGCTCCATGTTGGATTATGTTTATGTTGGGATATCACAATATCTCTTATTTAATTAATGCATCTATATACTTGGTAAAGGGTGGAAGGCTCGGCCTTATGCCTGGTGTTTTGTTCCACTCTTGCCGCCCTAGTTTCCGTCATATCGGTATTATGTTCCCGGATTTTGCGTCCCTAACGCGGTTTGGTGATTTACGGACCCCTTGACAGTTCGCTTTGAATAAGACTCCTCCAAAGAAGGCCCAACCTTGGTTTTACCATGTGCCTCACCACCACCTATTTTCCCTTGGGAGTAATTAACCCAAGGGTCATCTTTATTCAGCCCCGGGCCAATGCTTGTCTAAGTGTTGGTCCAAACCAGGGCCACTTGCGGTGCCGCCCCTAGGCAACTTGGGGTATCGTCGGTTGCCGAGTGTTCATCCGGTGTTGCCCAGAGAACGAGATATGTGCAGCTCCTATCGGGATTGTCGGCGCGTCGGGCGGTCTTGCTGGTCTTGTTTTATTGCTGTCGAAATGTCTTGTAGCCGGGATTCCGAGACTGATCGGGTCTTCCGGAGAAGGAATATCCTTCGTTGATCGCGAGAGCTTATCATGGGCTAAGTTGGGACACCCTGCAGGGTTTGAACTTTCCAAAGCCGTGCCAGCGGTTATGTGGCAGATGGGAATTTGTTAATATCCGGTTGTAGTAAACTTGAAGTAAACTCTTCTAAAATACACCAACCGTGTGCGTAACGCGTGAGTGTCTCTTTTCGAGGTTGATCGAGAGGAGAACACGGTTTACGGGTTATGTCGGCGTGGCAGGAGTTCAGGATCACTTCTTGATCATTACTAGTTGACGACCGTTCCTTTGCTCCTCTTCTCGCTCTTATTTGCGTATGTTAGCCACCATATCATGCTTAGTCGCTCTGCAACCTCACCACTTTACCCTTCCTTTCCCATTAAGCTTTGCTAGTCTTGATACCCATGGTAATGGGATTGCTGAGTCCTCGTGGCTCACAGATTACTACACCAACAGTTGCAGGTACAGGTTTCGCGATGATCATGACGCGAGAGCGATGTTTGCTTGTTTTGGAGTTCGTCTTCTGCTTCTTCGATCAGGGGATAGGTTCCAGGTCGGCAGCCTGGGCTAGCAGGGTGGATATTGTTTGAGTTTCTGTTTATGTTTCATCCGTAGGCGGATGTTGATCTCTTGTATGATGTTGATGTATTCTTGGGGCATTTGTGCCTTATGTTTGTATCCCCATCTATTATGTAATGTTGATGTAATGATATCCACCTTGCAAAAGCGTTTCAATATGCGGGTCTATCCTTGGTGGGACCTTCGAGTTCCTTTTGGATAGGGTCGCATATTGGGCGTGACACCGTCCATTCGTCGACGCCACCATGGCGCCCAACGACGCCACCGCCTAGCTTTCATCCGTCCAGACGCGAAATTTTTGGAAGATCTGTCGTGTGTAGCACCTGCCGACCAGGCATGACACATCGTAGCACCTGTCGGCCAGGCATGACTTGACATCTCCATCGAAAGCTCCGTGCAAGATGAAGCCGCTCCACCTCCTGCCTCTGTCTTCCAGCTCTGCTCCACAAACGATGCTCCCAAGAGAGCAAACGACACCGCAGTACCGCCATCGTCCGATCTAGAAGACGAAATCCTAGGGTTTCCCCCAGAGCAGCACGAGTGGGCAATAGTAGTTACACGGTAATGCCTTCATCAAGGTAACGACGCAGAACACCGTCATCGCCTGCCATCGGCTCAGTTTTCACTGGCAACTATGTCTTCCTGACTCACAACCGGAACTAGATGGCGGATCTCGAGATCTGACCATCCAACCTCAGGCTGACCACCTCCGACGGAGGGGATGGCCACCACTGCCAGCGGCACCGGTCAGATCAGATCTGACCGGAGGCGCCGCCGACCAGTTAACCATGGCCACATCCTTCTGATCCGCCCTCCCCACGAAGCCGCCGGAGCAGCGCCGAACCACCGGGAAAGACGAAGACCGAAGGGCGATCCCGCGCCGCTGGTCCCTCTAGACCGCGGGGCTGCAGCCTAGATCCCCGCCGTCCCCATCACTGGCAGCGGCTGGGCTTAGCCGACGAATGACTCTGGGGACGACGAGGTGGAGGAGAGGGGGAGGCGGCGGCTGTAGCTGGGGTTGGCCCTCGATCTCCCTCGAGGGAAGCGTCTGAGGAGCCACAGGAGCGATACTGGAATTCAGCTATATAGAAGCCCAACTTAGAAACATAAAACCATAGAGTTAGTAACTCATAGCTGAATAAGAAAGAATCTCACTGGAAGGGGTGTCTAGATTGTCCTTCTCTTTGTAATAATAATAAAGCATGTTTTACTGTATTAAATCTGGCAATTGTTTGTCAAGAAACTGTTTTGATGGTTGAGGCTTCACATTTTAATCAGCGGATGCTCTTTTTTCTTCGTGAGAGTGATACTTGTTTTATGAATGATTTTGCTCCTCGCAATAGAGGCGGGGTATCATCCAACCAATTCACATGTATTTCCAACCTTTAACTAAGCATGATAGGATGAATAAGGTCACCTCCATTTCTGCAATTTCAGAAGCATCCAAGTACTCAGCTTGATCATAAGGGCCATGGTTATTAGAAGCCGCCTGCATTTCATACGATTGCAACAAAACTTTCAGCAATGTCTGGTTGGAGAGATAGAATGGGGTAAATTTGATCCAGCTCATCTCTTAATTAGAAATGGTGAGATAGAATGATAGCACAAACAATTAACAAGTACTCACAAGCATAACAAAATCAACACCCCTGCTGATTCTCAGCAAGCTGATTCATAATTCAATAATCATAACATGCACAAATTTCATTTTACATCAAGATTAGACAAATAGGGTCTCCACTATAGCATTATGGCATTTCTAACTGATCCCCTAAAAGTTAGTGGAGTATCCGGTGGAGTAAAGTTAGTGGAGTAAATTTTTACTCCACTAACGATGGCCGCACCTAGCTGATCCCCTATAGTTAGTGGAGTAACAATAAAATTGTGTAGATTTTGTGTTCTAGCCGCATGAACTTCAAGCACTTCACTATACATATCTTAAAAATATTCAAATTAAAACATTTATAGGCAAAGTTTCATCATAGCGTTTTTCAAATTAAAACATGCGAAGTTCACCCAAAAGACATCACTTGAAACACAATGTTTGATCCAAAATTGTCACAAACATAACATGTATATGTTGTGGATCGAGCCAACCAATGGTATGCACCACCACCCCATCAGCCACCACCACTCAAACGAGGTCCTCAGTGAAGAAATCAACTCCACCATCCACTCGGCCACACCACCGCCATCCTCTCGGCCACCACCATCAACACCACCATCCCCTCGGCCACCACCATCAACACCATCATCGCCACCACCCCCTCGGCTACCACGGTCAACACACCCCCTCGGCCACCACCATCACCGCCACCTCCCCCTCGGCAACCACCAACATTCCGAAGATAGGTTTGATTCGTTCAGATCATTGCATCCATCGAGATCGCGTACCAAGCATCACAAAGAGCAATATCCTCCTTTTGATGGGTGCGGCACCTTGGCACCTTCGAGCTTGCTTCAGTCACCTCCACAACCTCCTCTTCCTCGGCCACCACCTCTTCGGTCTCTTCCTTCTCGCTCTCCTCCTCTTCCCCGGTCACCTCTTGCTCCATGTCTTGGGCCGCCTCCAAATGATCCCAAAACGAGTCGTAGTTGAGCCCATCAAGTCCAACGGCCGCCGAGGACTCCAAAGACACGAGGAATTCTGCCGTGCTCATCTCCGCACTACGACAACAAAGCAAACAACATCACCATCGCCCATTAACAATCACTACCGGACACCGATAAGATGCGAGATTCTTCTTTACCTTGTAGGCATTTCATTGAGCACTTGGCTGCTGCGATGCTTGTTTGCTAGCTGTGGCCGCCATCCATGCCGGAGCAGTGGCCGTAGGGGTCGCCGGAGTAGCTACACGAGGTGCCGGCCTAGGATGAGGCGTCATTGTGGCCTTCTTCTTCGCGAGCGCCACCATTGTCGCCGTCGGCATTCGAACTCGTTTGGCTCCGACGAGCGGCGGGGGGGGGGGGGGGAGGGGGGCATTGCCGGAGATGCGGCGGCCCCCCGGAGGCCATTGGAGCGGTTGGAGGAGGAGCTTGAACCTGGTGGGTTTTTTCATCCCCAAACTCTTCTTCGGCGCAGGCGGCGCCACATGGGTGATTTCCGGCGGCAGTGGCCGAAGGCGCGAGGGAAGGGTCCGAGCTATCCACTACAGCTGGAGGGACGGTCATCGATGGCGGAAGTGGGGCATGGTGGCGACAACGGCGGGCCGAGAGATAGTGTGGTGCGGGGGCAAGCGGGGAGAAGGAGAGGCGCCGATTTTACTCGGGGCGTGGCGGGAGTGAGTATATTTAGTGAGATTTGTGGGGATGTTGGGAGTTGAAGTAAAATTTTTTACTCCACTACGCCGGTTAGGGGATCGGCTAGGTACGAAGTATAACCGAATTTTTACTTCCTTATAACCTTTTAGGGGATCGGTTAGAAATGCCCTTACATAGATAGCGTGAGTAGTTGCATTCTTTGGGATAATCTGCACATGCAACAACTTTATATGATGATCTGCATATGTCGAATCGAGGGCGAGATCCTGGCTTACGGCGGCCTTAGGCGGCACGATGGAGGCGCTGCGACAGGGGGGGCCTGCGAGATCCGAGCGCGCTCATCGGGTGGACGGCGGCGCCGCGTCCTGGGGCAGCATTGGCGGCGCCAGGGGTATTCACCTGTATTCATATGAATACCCAAGATTTGGCCAAAAAAATTAATACATGTCTTTTTTAGCGGCCCACAACCCACAGCCCACATGGGATACCGGCCCCTACACTCGCCCCGTTCACTCGATCCAGCCCCCAGTCGGCCGTTCCCCAAGTCCCTAACCTAACCTGGCGGCGGCGAGTAGCGGCCAGCTGCGGCGGCCAGTACTGACTGCAGGCAGCGGCAAGCGGAGCCGCTGAACGGGCGACCAGCAGCAGGCCGGCAGCGGACCAGGTTCTATTCTCCTCTTCTCCTAGTTCTAACTTCCTAATTCATATGGGCTCATGCGGCAGCGCCTGGTCAAATTGTAGCAGCGCTTGGAGCATCACGGAGCGAGCTAGTGCTGGATTTGTCCTAGTTCCTAGTTCCTAATTCCTAATACCTAGTACCTAATTCCTAGTTCCTGGTCAAATCACATGCTCCTAATTCCTAATTCCTAGTTCTATTATCTGTAGGTGGATTTGTAGTGCAGTCAAATTAGACAAATTGGTGCTAGTGCTGGATTTGAATGCAACGAGCTACTGCCTACTAGTGCTGAATTTGATTAGTCTTAAGGTGGGTATTCCGGGTTAAAGTTTTGGGGACAAATTGCTGCTTGTGTTGCTGTCAAATATGCACATCACTCTGCTACTGCCTATTGAGTGCGCGAAAATATTATTGGTTGAATAATTCGCACAACTCCTCTGTTGTTCATGATGTTGTAGAATGATTTTTCTGTGTCAGAACAAATTGCTTGTGCTGTAAAATGCATTCATATTCATTTGTTTGGTTCATATACTCCCTCCGTCCGAAAAAACTTGTCATTAAAATGGACAAAAAAAGGTGTATTTAGAACTAAAATACATCTAGATACATCTCCTTTTATTCATTTTGATGACAAGTATTTCCAGACGGAGGGAGTACTACATTTAGAGCCAATTTTTTTTGGATGAATACCCAGACTTCATTCCCTGGCGCCGCCACTGGGGCGAGTGGTGGCCCTCGGCATCGCGTGGTGGGCGGGAGCAGCGACGCGAGATGACAGGAGGCTGTCAGCTGGGAGCACTGGTCGAGGGAGAGTGAGGGGCAGAAGTCGCGTTTGCGGGCTGGAGAAAACCGAGCGGAATGAGGTCTGGGGAGAGGTAGACGACGTAATTAGACCATCTCCAAATGCAATTTTGTTTGGAGATGTGAAAATTTTATATCTTCATAAAAAGTGCATTTTACATCTTCAAAAAAGAGACAACACCAGTAGATGATGTAAAGTGGTGATGTAAAAGTGCAACTCCAACACATGATGCGAATAAAGATGTAAAACTAGTTGAACTACTACTTCATTTCAAACATAAAAATTCAAACATGCTCAAACATAGTTCTAGTTAAAACATAAATTAAACATAGTTCTAATGAACACATAAAACTACTCCTCGTCGGAGCTCTAGAACTGCTCCCAGAACTCATCCTTGTCCGGGTCATCGCACCCCTCGTCCTCCTCCTCCGAATCACCCCAGTCCTCTAACTTAGACTCGACGGGGATCACCGTCGAGAGGCTGGCTTCGTCCTCCTTCTTCACCTCCTTCTTCTTCTGCTCGGCGTCGCACTTCCAAAAGAACTCCAGCTCGGCCTGAACATACTCCGGATGCTCCTACACAGACCTCGCTATCGCCGCCTCATCGCTATCGCCAGGACCAATGACAATGGCCGGCCACTTCTTCATCTTCTTCTTCGGTATCTCGTCCATCCAAATGCCCTATGGCACGAGCATATCCGCATCCGCCCGGGTCTCGATCTCCGGGAAGTTGAGGTCCGTCTTCGGCCTTCTAGCATGCCACACCGCCATGTCGTAGGCACGCATGCCCGTTTGGACGATGGGGTAGGTGCCGAGCCAGAAGCGGTCGCCGGCGTCGGAGAACTCGACGCCGAAGTGGCCAGATGGCTTCGCTCGCACACCGAAGAACCCCATCTTGCTCTTCGGGACCTTCTTCGACGGCATGACGGCGGCGGGGTGGCGGCGGACAAATCGGGGCGGGCGGCGGCGGTGGAACCGGGCGTTGGGGGAGGCGGCTGTGTGGGGCTGCGGCGACGGGGACGAATCGAATGGCGGACAAGGCGACAACGCGGCAGAAAAATGTCCACTGATTCACGGCGTGCGGCGGCGGGGGTGGTGGAGGGGGCGGATATGGCGCGGGGCAACGGCGGCAGGGCGGTAGGAGGAAGAAAATGGGGTTGGGGAGGAAAGGGAAACATCGGTAGGCAGTTGGCGCGCGGCTGGCGTTTTTACATCTCATTAGGTGGAGATGTATATTTGCATCGCGAGGTGTTGTATTTTACATCTCTGTGAGGTGATGATGTATTTTTTTGCATCTACATCATCTGTTAGAGAGGGGTTTTTGAGCCTCGGATATGCGAATTTGCATCTACATCATCTATTGAAGATGCTCTTACAGTGTAGTGCAGGCATGTTTGTCTTTGTTGTAAAAAAACTCATGCTGGGTGCCGGCCGACCGACACAAATTTCGGCCAGTCGGCTAGCAGCCATTCGATTTGAGCTGGGAGGGCCGCACGATCTATATCTTATCCTTCCTCCCGCATGCCCCTCCGCGCCCCGCGCCGCCACCCTGCACTCGTCGTGCTCGCCCTGATGACCGTTGCACACTTTGTGATCGCCGATTCCAGTCAAAAAAAGAGACGCAACTGCAACTCCCCCGGCTCTGCGGTTGTAGCACCGCGAGGTCGCCGTCGCGCCTTCCTGTCTGTCAAGGTTGTAGCTCGTCGCGAGCCGGTTGTAGCTTGCGGTGACCGGTTGCAAAATTTGCCCTTGGCCCATGCTGGATATCGTCGTCGGGGTTCATAGCAACCCACCACCTGGCATCTCGTCGTCGTGAAGAATGGATGTAGCAAAACCGTCGAAGGTAGTAGAAAAAATCCACAGGGTTGTTGTTGGGGAACGTAGTAATATTCAAAAAATTTCCTACGATCACGCAAGACCATGGTGATGGCATAGCAACGAGAGGGAAGAGTGTCCGTCCACGTACCCTCGTAGACCGAAAGCGGAAGCGTTATAACAACGCTGGTTGATGTAGTCGCACGTCTTCACGATCCGACCGATCCAAGCACCGAACGACGGCACCTCCGAAGTTCTGCACATCGCTCAGCTTCGATGACGCATCCCGGACTCCGATCCAACAAAGTGTCGGGATGAGTTCCGTCAACCTGACGGCGTGGTAGCGATGTTGATGCTCCACCGACGCAGGGCTTCGCCTAAGCTCATGACGATATGACTTCTCGGCGCAGGCTTCGCCTAAGCTCCATGACGATATGACCAAGTGGAATATGGTGGAAGGGGCACCGCACACGGCTAAGGAAAGATCCAGTAGATCAACTTTTGTGTTATGGGGTGCCCCCTGCCCCGTGATATAAAGGAGCCAAGGGGAGGTGGCCGCCCAAGGGAGGCGCGCAAGGAGTCCTACTCCCTCGGGAGTAGGACTCCCTCCAATCCTAGTTGGATTAGGATTCCGGAGGGAAAGAGAGAGAGGGGGCGGCCCACCTTTCCTAGTCCTAATAGGACTAGGGGAAGGGGGGCGACCACCTAGGGCTGCCCTTCTCCTTTCCCTCCAAGGCCCACTATGGGCCCATGTAGTTCCCGGGGGTTCGGTAACCTCCGGTACTCCGGTAAATTCCGATTTCACTCGGAACCTTTCCGATGTCCAAATGTAGGCTTCCAATATATCAATCTTTATGTCTCGACCATTTCGAGACTCCTCGTCATGTCCGTGATCACATCCGGGACTCGAACAAACTTCGGTGCATCAATACTTATAAACTCATAATGAACTGTCATCGAAGCGTTAAGCGTCGCGGACCCTATGGGTTCGAGAACTATGTAGACATGACCTAGAATCATTCTCGGTCAATAACCAATAGCGGAACCTGGATGCCCATATTGGTTCCTACATATTCTACGAAGATCTTTATCGGTCAAACCGCATAACGACATACGTTGTTCCCTTTGTCATCGGTATGTTACTTACCCGAGATTCGATCGTCGGTATCCAATACCTAGTTCAATCTCGTTACGGTAAGTCTCTTTACTCGTTCCGTAATACATCATCTCACAACTAACTCATTAGTTGTAATGCTTGCAAGGCTTAAGTGATGTGTATTACCGAGAAGGCCTAGAGATACCTCTCCGACAATCGGAGTGACAAAACCTAATCTCAAAATACGCCAACCCACCAACTACCTGTGGAGACACCTGTAGTACTCCTTTATAATCACCCGGTTACGTTGTGACGTTTGGTAGTACCCAAAGTGTTCCTCCGGTAAACGGGAGTTGCATAATCTCATAGTTACAGGAACATGTATAAGTCATGAAGAAAGCAATAGCAACATACTAAACGATCAAGTGCTAGGCTAACGGAATGGGTCATGTCAATCAGATCATTCTCCTAATGATGTGATCCCGTTAATCAAATGACAACTCATGTCTATGGTTAGGAAACATAACCATCTTTGATTAACGAGCTAGTCAAGTAGAGGCATACTAGTGACACTCTGTTTGTCTATGTATTCACACATGTATTATGTTTCCGGTTAATACAATTCTAGCATGAATAATAAACATTTATCATGATATAAGGAAATAAATAATAACTTTATTATTGCCTCTAGGGCATATTTCCTTCAGTCTCCCACTTGCACTAGAGTCAATAATCTAGTTCACATCGCCATGTGATTTAACATCAATAGTTCACATCTATATGTGGTTAACACCCATAGTTCACATCGACATGTGACCAACACCCAAAGGGTTTACTAGAGTCAGTAATCTAGCTCACATCGCTATGTGATTAACACCCAAAGAGTACTAAGGTGTGATCATGTTTTGTTTGTGAGAGAAGTTTAGTCAACGGGTCCGCCACATTCAGATCCGTATGTATTTTGCAAATTTCTATGTCTACAATGCTCTCCACGGAGCTACTCTAGCTAATTGCTCCCACTTTCAATATGTATCCAGATTGAGACTCAGAGTCATCTAGATTAGTGTTTAAAACTTGCATCGACGTAACCCTTTACGACGAACCTTTTTCACTTCCATAATCGAGAAACACATCCTTATTCTACTAAGGATAATTTTGACCGCTGTCCATTGATCTACTCCTAGATCACTATTGCACTCCCTTGCCAAGCTTAGTGGTAGGGTATGCAATAGATCCGGTACCTGATATGACATACTTTATAGAACCTATGGCTGATGCATAGGGAATGACTTTCATTCTCTTTCTATCTTCTGCTGTGGTCGGGTTTTGAGTCTTACTCAATCTCACACCTTGCAACACAGGTAAGAACTTTTTCTTTGACTGTTCCATTTTGAACTACTTCAAAATCTTGTCAAGGTATGTATTCATTGAAAAAACTTATCAAGCGTCTTGATCTATCTCTATAGATCTTGATGCTCAATATGTAAGCATCATCACCGAGGTCTTTCTTTGAAAAAACTCCTTTCAAACACTCCTTTATGCTTTGCAGAATAATTCTACATTATTTCCGATCAACAATATGTCATTCACATATACTTTATCAGAAAGGCTGTAGTGCTCCCACTCACTTTCTTGTAAATACAGGCCTTTCCAAAAGTCTCAGATAAAATCATATGCTTTGATCAACACATCAAAGCGTATATTCCAACTCCGAGATGCTTGCACCAGTCCATTAATGGATCATTTGGAGCTTGCACATTTTGTCGACTCCTTTAGGATTGACAAAACCTTCTGGTTGCATCATATACAACTCTTCTTTAATAAATCCATTAAAGAATGTAGTTTTGACATCCATTTGCCAGATTTCATAAAATGTGGCAATTGCTAACATGATTCGGACAGACTTAAGCATTGCTACTGATTGAGAAAATCTCATTGTAGTCAACACCTTGAACTTGTCGAAAACCTTTTTGTGACAAGTCGAGCTTTGTAGATAGTAACACTACTATCGGTGTCCGTCTTCCTCTTGAAGATCCATTTATTTAACATGGCTTGCTGATCATCGAGCAAGTCAATCAAAGTCCATACTTTTGTTCTCATACATGGATCATATCTCAGATTTTATGGCCTCAAGCCATTTCATGGAATCTGGGCTCATCATCGCTTCCTCATAGTTCGTAGGTTCATCATGGTCTAGTAACATGACTTCCGAACATGATTACCGTACTACTACAGTGCGGATCTTACTTTGGAAGACCTACGAGGTTTGGTAGCAACTTGATCTGAAGTTTCATGATCATCATCATTAACTTCCTCACTAATTGGTGTAGGAATCACTTTGGAACTGATTTACGTGATGAACTACTTTCCAATAAGGGAGAAGGTATAATTACCTCATCAAGTTCTACTTTCCTCCCACTCACTTCTTTCGAGAGAAACTTCTTCTCTAGAAAGGATCCATCTTAGCAACGAAAAACTTGCCTTCGGATCTGTGATAGAAGATGTACCCAATAGTTACCTTTGGGTATTCTATGAAGACGCACTTCTCCGATTTGGGTTTGACCTTATCAGGTGAAAACTTTTTCACATAAGCATCACAACTCCAAACTTTTAAGAAACGACAACTTAGGTTTACTGTTAAACCATAGTTCATATGGTGTCGTCTCAACGGATTTAGATGGTGCCCTATTAAACGTGAATGCAGCTGTCTCTAATGCATAACCCCAAAATGATAGTGGTAAACCGATCATAGATCGCACCATATCAAATAAAGTGCGGTTACGACGTTCGGACACACCATAACATTGTGGTGTTCCAGGTGGCGTGAGCTGTGAAACTATTCCACATTATTTTAATTGAAGACCAAACTCGTAACTCAATTATTCGTCTTTGCGATTAGATCGCAGAAACTTTATTTTCTTGTTACGATGATTTTTCCACTTCACTCTGAAATTCTTTGAACCTTTCAACTATTTCAGACTTATGTTTCATCAAGTAGATATACCCATATCTGCTCAAATCATCTTGTGAAAGTCAGAAAATAACGATACTTGCCATGAGCATCAACACTCATTGGATCGCATACATCGGTATGTATTATTTCCAATAAGTCAGTAGCTTGTTCCATTGTTAGGAGAACGGAGTTTTAGTCATCTTGCCCAAACGGCACGGTTCGCAAGCATCAAATGATTCATAATCAAGTGATTCCAAAAGTCCATCGACATGGAGTTTTCTTCATGCGCTTTACACCAATATGACCTAAACGGCGATTGCCACAAATAAGTTGCACTATCATTATTAACTTTGCATCTTTTGGTTTCAATATTATGAATATGTGTATCACTATGATCGAGATCCAATGAATCATTTTCATTGGGTGTGTAACCATATAAGGTTTTATTCATGTAAACAGAACAACAATTTATTCTCTTACTTAAATGAATAACCGTATTGCAATAAACATGATCAAATCATACTTATGCTCAACACCAAATAACACTTATTTAGGTTCCATACTAATCCCGAAAGTATAGGGAGTGTGCGATGATGATCATATCAATCTTGGAACTACTTCCAACACTCATCTTCACTTCCCTTTCAACTAGTTTACATTCATTCTGCAACTCCTGCTTTCAAGTTACTACTCTTAGCAACTGAACCGTATCAAATACCGAGGGGTTGCTACGAACACTAGTAAAATACACATCAATAATCTGTATCTCAAATATACCTTTGTTCACTTTGCCATCCTTCTTATCCGCCAAATACTTGGGGTAGTTCCGCTTCTAGTGACCAGTTCCATTGCAGCAAAAGCACTTAGTCTCATGCTTAGGTCCAAACTTGGGCTTCTTCACTCGAGCAGCAACTTGCTTGCCGTTCTTCTTGAAGTTCCCTTCTTCCCTTTGCCCTTTTCCTTGAGACTAGTGGTCTTGTCAATCATCAACACTTGATGCTCTTTCTTGATTTCTACCTTCGCCGATTTCAACATCACGAAGAGCTCGGGAATCGTTTTCGTCATCCCTTGCATACTATAGTTCATCACGAAGTTCTAGTAACTTAGTGTTGGTGACTAGAGAATTCTGTCAATCACTATCTTATCCGGAAGATTAACTCCCACTTGATTCAAGCGATTGAAGTACCGGACAATCTGAGAACATGCTCACTAGTTGAGCGATTCTCTTCCATCTTTTAGCTATAGAACTTGTTGGAGATTTCATATCTCTCAACTCGGGTATTTGCTTGAAATATTAACTTCAATTCCTGGAACATCTCATATGGTCCATGACGTTCAAAACGTTTTTGAAGTCCCGATTCTAAGTTGTTAAGTATGGCACACTAAACTATCAAGTAGTCATCATATTGAGCTAGCCAAACGTTCATAACGTCTACATTTGCTCCTGCAATAGGTCTGTCACCTAGCGGTGCATTAAGGACATAATTCTTCTGTGCAGCAATGAGGATAAACCTCGGATCACGGATCCAATCCGCATCATTGCTACTAACATTTTTCAATACAATTTTCTCTAGGAACACATATAAAAACATAGGGAAGCAACAACGCGAGCTATTGATCTACAACATAATTTGCAAAATACTACCAGGACTAAGTTCATGATAAATTAAAGTTCAATTAATCATATTACTTAAGAACTCCCACTTAGATAGACATCTCTCTAGTCATCTAAGTGATCACGTGATCCAAATCAACTAAACCATAACCGATCATCACGTGAGATGGAGTAGTTTTCAATGGTGAACATCTTATGTTGATCATATCTACTATATGATTCACGCTCGACCTTTCGGTCTCCGTGTTCCGAGGCCATATCTGCATATGCTAGGCTCGTCAAGTATAACCTGAGTATTCAGCGTGTGCAACTGTTTTGCACCCGTTGTAGATGGACGTAGAACTTATCACACCCGATCATCACGTGGTGTCTGGGTACTACGAACTTTGGCAACGGTGCATACTCGAGAGAACACTTCTTGATAATTTTAGTGAGAGATCATCTTATAATGCTACCGTCAATCAAAGCAAGATAAGATGCATAAAGGATAAACATCACATGCAATCAATATAAGTGATATGATATGGCCATCATCATCTTGTGCTTGTGATCTCCATCTCAAGCACCGTCGTGATCACCATCGTCACCGCGCCGACACCTTGATCTCCATCGTAGCATCGTTGTCGTCTCGCCAACTGTTGCTTCTCGACTATCGCTACCGCTTAGTGATAAAGTAAAGCAATTACATGGCGTTTGCATTTCATACAATAAGCGACAACCATATGGCTCCTGCCATTGCCGATAACTCGGTTACAAAACATGATCATCTCATACAATAAAATATAGCATCACGTCTTGACCATATCACATCACAACATGCCCTGCAAAAACAAGTTAGACGTCCTCTACTTTGTTGTTGCAAGTTTTACGTGGCTGCTACGGGCTGAGCAAGAACCGTTCTTACCTACGCATCAAAACCACAACGATACTTCGTCAAATAGACTCCGTTTAACCTTCTCAAGGACCGGGCGTAGCCACACTCAGTTCAACTAAAGTGAGAGAGACAGACACCCGCCAGCCACCTTTAAGCACGAGTGCTCGTAACGGTGAAACCAGTCTCGCGTAAGCGTCTGGCGTAATGTCGGTCCGGCCGCTTCATCTCACAATACCGCTGAACCAAAGTATGACATGCTGGTAGGCAGTATGACTTGTATCGCCCACAACTCACTTGTGTTCTACTCGTGCATATGACATCGACGCATAAAACCAGGCTCGGATGCCACTGTTGGGTAACGTAGTAATTTCAAAATTTTCCTACGATCACGCAAGACCATGGTGATGGCATAGCAACGAGAGGGAAGAGTGTCCGTCCACGTACCCTCGTAGACCGAAAGCGGAAGCGTTATAACAACGCGGTTGATGTAGTCGTACGTCTTCACGATCCGACCGATCCAAGCACCGAACGACGGCACCTCCGAGTTACGCACACGTTCAGCTCGATGGCGATCCCGGACTCCGATCCAGCAAAGTGTCGGGATGAGTTCCGTCAAGACGACGGGCGTGGTGGCGATGTTGATGCTCCACCGACGCAGGGCTTCGCCTAAGCTCCGCTGACGATATGACTTCTCCGGCGCAGGGCTTCGCCTAAGCTCGCTGACGATATGACCGAAGTGGAATATGGTGGAAGGGGCACCGCACACGGCTAAGGAAAGATCCGTAGATCAACTTTTGTGTTATGGGGTGCCCCTGCCCCGTATATAAAGGAGCCAAGGGGAGGTGGCGGCCCAAGGGAGGCGCGCAAGGAGTCCTACTCCCTCCGGAGTAGGACTCCCTCCAATCCTAGTTGGATTAGGATTCCCGGAGGGGAAAGAGAGAGAGGGGGCCGACCCACCTTTCCTAGTCCTAATAGGACTAGGGAAGAAGGGCGCGACCACCTAGGGCTGCCCTTCTCCTTTCCTCCAAGGCCCACTATGGGCCCATGTAGTTCCCGGGGTTCCGGTAACCTCCGGTACTCCGTAAATTCGATTTCACTCGGAACCTTTCCGATGTCCAAATGTAGGCTTCCAATATATCAATCTTTATGTCTCGACCATTTCGAGACTCCTCGTCATGTCTGTGATCACATCCGGGACTCGAACAAACTTCGTGCATCAATACTTATAAACTCATAATGAACTGTCGCATCGAAGCGTTAAGCGTGCGGACCCTACGGGTTCGAGAACTATGTAGACATGACCTAGAATCATTCTCGGTCAATAACCAATAGCGGAACCTGGATGCCCATATTGGTTCCTACATATTCTACGAAGATCTTTATCGGTCAAACCGCATAACGACATACGTTGTTCCCTTTGTCATCGGTATGTTACTTACCCGAGATTCGATCGTCGGTATCCAATACCTAGTTCAATCTCGTTACCGGTAAGTCTCTTTACTCGTTCCGTAATACATCATTCACAACTAACTCATTAGTTGTAATGCTTGCAAGGCTTAAGTGATGTGTATTACCGAGAAGGCCTAGAGATACCTCTCCGACAATCGGAGTGACAAAACCTAATCTCGAAATACGCCAACCCAACAAGTATCTTTGGAGACACCTGTAGTACTCCTTTATAATCACCCGATTACGTTGTGACGCTTTGGTAGTACCCAAAGTGTTCCTCCGTAAACGGGAGTTGCATAATCTCATAGTTACAGGAACATGTATAAGTCATGAAGAAAGCAATAGCAACATACTAAACGATCAAGTGCTAGGCTAACGGAATGGGTCATGTCAATCAGATCATTCTCCTAATGATGTGATCCCGTTAATCAAATGACAACTCATGTCTATGGTTAGGAAACATAACCATCTTTGATTAACGAGCTAGTCAAGTAGAGGCATACTAGTGACACTCTGTTTGTCTATGTATTCACACATGTATTATGTTTCCGGTTAATACAATTCTAGCATGAATAATAAACATTTATCATGATATAAGGAAATAAATAATAACTTTATTATTGTCTCTAGGGCATATTTCCTTCAGTTGTAGCAAAAATGACGTCTCTCCGTCGGGGGTTTGCAACTAAGTCGTAAATGGATGTAGCAAAAAAATCTTCAATAGTAGCAAAACACAACGATGGTTGCAACAAACGACGTCACCGCCATCACAGGGGCGTAGCTACCATGGATGATTACGGAAAACAAGTTGCCGATAGTAGCTTCATTCATCGCCAGTTGCAACATCCATATTCGTCGGCTCCAGCAAAACGCCGCGTCGCCGACCTCGCGTTCCAGCAAAATGCATAGTCAGTTCCAGCAAATGGCGTTGCTGGTTTCAGGAAAAAATGTCGATGGCAACACTGGCCTGCAGCGGTTGCAGCTCGTCAACGAAAATAATCATGGCCTCCCCCTGAACAAGAGCTCATAACCATCGCTGTGGAATGCACCACACAGACATACAAGTTCCAGCGACGTGCGCGTCAGTTGCAACATTTGTGGGGGATGGAGGAGGAGGCGGCCATGTCCGTGAGCATTGGGCGAGAGGAGGAGAGAGCACGACCATGATGGCGGGCATCATAAGAGAGGAGGCGGCCATGGCAGCAAGCATCGGGTGAGAGGAGGAGAGAGAACGGCCATGGCGGCGAGCATCGGAGAGGAGCGTGGTCATGGCGGAGCGCATCAGGGAGATAGAATACTACGCGAGAGGGGAAAAGGAAGATAAGAAGGGGAGAAGGGATGTGTGTTGGCCCTCAAATACGCGTGGCGCCCTCGCGTTGGTGGGTGTAATGTGGCGTGTGTGAGCGAGCGGCGCGACTTCGGCCAGTCGGTCATATGGAAACATTTAACAAAAAATACAGTGCTACAGTGGCGGAGACACCGCCCAGCGACCCTGGGCACTTGCCCGGGCTCGCTGGAGCGGCGATAACAGCGATCGACAAAAATCTAATGAGACAAACCTGTTCGGTTTTCTGCTTTACCCGGGCAAAAAAAAACATTTGGGCCTTTGTTTCGTACAGTTCGCAGCCCAGGCCAAAACAATTGACGTGAGGGATTCAACAGATCGATCTCTCTTCCCTAAAAAAAACAGATCGATCTCTCCTACTCCCCCTTTCTCTGTTCGTCTCTCAGGGGCGAGCGCAGGGGCTGGCGGCTGCCGGCTGGCCTTGAGCCCTAGACGGTTAGACGCCTTGCGGCCAGCGGCGGACGACGGGCGCCTGGGAGGTCTAATCCTCCCTCATCCGCTCCTTCCGCTCATTCAGCTTCAGCAGTTCTTTCGGTAAGAATCCTCCATGAAAATTAGGGCTAGGGATTGAATCTCCCAAGACCTCAAGCACAACTTCAAAAGAGCAGCAGCGTTGCGCTCCTCTATGCTATGATGTTAGTTAAATTCTTTATTACTACTACTACATGCCTTCAGAAGAAACAATCTTCATACGAAAGTGTTTGATGATTTTTTTTTACATCTGAAAAGTCATTTGGCAATGAACCAATAGACTTAGGGCTTAAATTTAGAGAAGTATGCTGATGCCTAGAGAAAAATTATATTTGTTGGTTGCTGGAAAGTGGAAACTTGTTACTTGTAGCTCATTTTTTTATTTACTTATGTAGCAACTAACTTCAATTTTTAACATCAAATTTCAGAGATGAGGTGGTTTTTGGTTAATAGAGCAAGCACTGAAAATGTGAATGGTGTGTAAACGGAAATAGAAGTTGAGGAGCAGACAACACCTCACATTGCTAATGAATTTAATCTAAATGAGATTGAGCATTTACTGCAATACAGTCTCGGAAAGGGCATTTGCCTTGTGATTTTCTTTAGTGCACTATTGGTATGTCCCATGTGACCATATCTATTTTTGCAAGCTTTCTATTTTGAATATATTCACATCTCACAGCTAAATTTATTTGAATTATAAATCCATTTTTATCCTACAGTGTCTTCTAGGACTTTGGTAACATGGCGAGTTTGCCTCTATGCAAGGCTGGTTTTGCGTCCTTCTTTTGGCAAAAATGAACAAGTAAAAGATGCTTTTTACGGTGGCAAAAGAAATTTCACACCGACATCTGGTATGGATAGCTTTACTTTTGTTGGCAACATGGCGAGTTTTCCTCTATGCAAGGCTAGTTATATGTCTTCTGTTTGTCAAGTTTAGTTTATTTGGTCTATGAAACTTCATTTTGTGACACTATTATGTTTATGTTTTCACTTAGTTATTAATGTGGATTTGTGGTTTGGATGTTTGGTGCTATATTATATGTTGCGTATCCGAATACCCGATTATTGATTTTAAATTATACACTTAGGCCCAACTTGCCCAGGCTCCACAAAAATTCTGGCTCCGCCACTGCAGTGCTATTGAACCAAATAAACACTACGTACACAACAAGCAGGCTACAATACGAAGGTCATGCGTTCACAACCTTTCTCTGCGTACAGAATAAACAGAGTACAAAGTGATAAATGTTGGGTCAACCATGTTTGCATTGTTACTCATCATGCTCCAGGAGGAAAAATGTTAGGCCTCGTGATGCGTACGTAGTCACGCCAATCCCTAATACTGTATTATATACAAGAGGAGTACGGAACACAAGCAACATCTTGGGTCAAGTAGCTGTTGCTGTCACTAATCCTGCTCCAGGTGATAGAGACGGCCGGGAGGGAAAAAGCTTGGCAGTTGGGTCGCCTTGTGCTCCGTGGTCGGCGCAAAGCCCACGGCTGCAGAATGGCCAAGGCCTGGCAGCCTCCATCTCTGGTGTTGCACGAGCTCCTCCAGGGTGTAAACTCTTCCAGATGGATTGACGAACCTGTCATTGACGATCGACGGCGTCCACCCGTGAACCAGCTGGCTTCGGCCGACGTTCAAGAAGGCAGCACCTTTGGCATCGTCAAGAAGCGGAAGAATATCAGTGGGCTGGCCAGTAACATGTCTCCGGGCCCATTCACCGGGTGTCACTCGAAGAATGTGCAGATAGATGCTCCATAGGAAACGATCCCTCTTCACAGCTTCAAGCCAGTGCTGATCATCTTGACCTGTCATACTGGCCATGTATTCCAAAGCACTCCTCCTGGCTTTAAACTTGAATCGATCCTTGTCGTCCTTGCTATTACGGAACAGGAAGAGGAACCTCCTGGCCAGATGATCCATGTGATAGATGTAGGAAGCATAGGCTGTTGCGGGGAGGAGGCAGGGATTGTAGACAACAACTTGCTCCAGTTGTGCAGTTAACCTGGGCGACCTCATGAGATTCACCATCAGCTGGTAGTCTTTTGGCGGCCGAGCCGTCGGCTGGTGACTGGCGGCCATGGCTTGAAGGAGATTGCCGAGGCCAGTGTAAGTCAGTCCTCTGGTCGCGTCGGTCAATCCTCTGTACGTCCTTCCGGTAGGCCGTGCTAGGTATGCCTCGTTGTACTTCTTGTGAACCAGCACGTTGCTCTTGCGGTAAGACTCGGCCACGGTGCATCCCTTCTGCAGGTTCACTTGTCCTATCCTGGCCAGGGAGTGTATGAGTTGTTGCCACCGTTCGCTGAGTAAACAAGCTGCTTCACTCTTGGGTATGAGGGGATGGTTGAGCAGCTGGTCAAACATGGGGTGCTTGACAGCAAAGTCTTCAATTGGAATCAGCTGAGAATGCATTGACTTCGGTAGCTTGCCGAACCTGCAACGTGATTGGTGCAAACAACACAGACTTGGTTAAATCACGGGACACTAGCTAGCTCGAGCTCGAGATGGGCATCTCTTTAATTAGTTAGGCTAAGCTAGAATACTGAGGTATAGTACTACTTACATGATCTGCTGACAAGGAGCGATAATGCAGTCTTGATCTAGGTTTGAAATGTCAGCGCCAACTTTCAGGAGGCAAGCAAGAGAACCATAACCTCTGACATTTGTCCTGGAGCCCCAACGAACGACAGCCCCACCCAAACGCCATTCCGAGCCATCTGATCTGCATGGTGATTGCAAAAGTAAAAAAAGAGGTGAGAAAACAGCATGTGACATCTCTATCCATACTTATATACTCTTTTTATTTAAAAAAATACTTAGAAGAAGAAGAAGAAGAAAAGAAAAACGTAACGTTCCGGCTGCTGTTTGTTCGTCCGCCCCTCTCACGGCACGGGCAGTCGGGCACGGGCACGGTGCCGCTTCCATTTTCCTTCATCCCTACCGATTGGACCCACTCCCACAGTCCACACGCAGAACCAAAAAAGAAAAAAGAGAAAATGTCGCTCGCTTAGGCTTAGGGTTGCTCCCTTCCCTGGCCGCCGCAAATGTTATGTCTGAAGAATACACAAATTGCACTAACAACTTGGTAGGTTCAAACTACAGAGTGATAATAGCAAGGTTAGTTCCTCACTCCCCTAATTCATAGTGGTATATGTGGATGATTTGTCTAAGAGGATCAAATGCTGGGAAGGATGATCTTCTTCTTCAGTAAAGATTATTTTGTGTCAACTTTGCATTTTTAGCTATCTAAATAGAACCATCAATGACTAACATGTTTTATGGAGGTCTGTTTGGCTCTTAGCAGGCCTGTAGACACGATGTTTACCAAGATGACTTTGAAAACACCCGGCGGAGGGTAGGTTGGTCTGGCCAACGACGGCCTGGCAATATGATTGGCCGTCCAGGTAAAGGTTTCACTTCCTTTTTCCCTTACCCATTTGCTAGATCTTCTTCCCGATGAAAGTCACATGTGCCTAGATTGCCTGCTAGACCTTACTAACTCAACCACTCGATATTAAACTATGTGCGTGTATGCCTAGAGTGCTTACTGGACCTTGCTAACTCGAGAAGGTGATGTTAAAGCCTTGAAGTACCAATTTAACTTTTTGACTCTTCTATACATGTATGCCTACATTTAGTGGGTGCCTACATTACTTAGTAGACCTTTCTCTATATGTTTTTTTTTCTTCAATTTGGTTCAGAGCTGTTACCTGGTTACCTGCTACACATAAGCACATGGAAAGCTTAAGACCTAGCGTAAACCTGGTAATTGTTTGGACTCAAACTGAAGTTTCAGTTTGGTTTTTCCATCGCTTTGCTTTGGGTAGGATTAAATGGGCTGAGCACCTGTGGTAATTTGGTCTAGTGTGGGTTGTAGCAATTATACTAGATTGCCTTGCTTTGGTCTGGAGTCTGGACAGAGACCAAATGGTCATAGCCTGTTTCAATCCATAGACAAACTGGAATGAGCAACCAATTCGACCGCACATCTGTACGAGACCAGCGATTCCATCTGCCCTACGCTAGGGTAAGGTGCCGTTGCCGCCGGCTGTACCCCGTCGTTCCTCCTCCACTCTCCCTACTCTTTGGCCCTCCTGGCTGCGTCGATGGTGGGGGCGTCTGGCTGACGCCAAGCTTTTGCGGCAGGTGTGGGGGCCCTCTCTCTCTCACCCCCGCCCTCTCGCCTCTGTAGGTAGAGATGCTGATGACCACAAAACTGTGCAAGCTTAGCTTGGTCTTGCCCAGATTACTTTAGAAATTATTATCCCTGACTGGGCTTGGTCGTCAACTGCTAATGCCCTTTTCGCATTAAGGGTTTTGTCCATGGTTTAAGTTAGTGGTTTCAATACAAAAATCAGAAACGGTTTGGATGGGGATGGGGTTGGGTTGAAATAACATACAAATTGGGTTGGTCTGGATTCTGGCTGATTTTTTTGGATCGGTTTGGTTTGAATCCTGGGCGTATAGTGCTATGGGCTGGACTAGCTTTGGTTTGGATGTGAAACTATTCCCAAGCTTAACCTAGCAGTCCAAAATTAAGTAGCATAATTCTCTTGCCAGTCATCCAAAATTAAGTAGCATAATTCTCTTGCCAGTCATCTAAAAGTTCAGCGACAACTGCTGACACATGAGCTTCATTTTACCTGTTATGCTTCTTTTGCATGATCAATTGCAGGTCCATGAGGCAGCAGCTCTAAGGCAAATGAAGGCTTTAGTTAATTGCCTGTGATATTTATGCCCCTGTTGGGCAATATTTATGCCATCGTTATAACGCATGGGCAACATTTATGGCCCCGTTGAAGGTACATGGGCAATATTTATGCCCCGCAAAAAAAAGAAGGTACA
Source organism: Aegilops bicornis (assembly GCA_021605145.1). NCBI lineage: Eukaryota > Viridiplantae > Streptophyta > Magnoliopsida > Poales > Poaceae > Aegilops > Aegilops bicornis. The sequence goes on from CM038673.1 coordinate 529,938,184, forward strand.
TGAAGAAAAAAAAAACACAGGACAGAGCATACCTACAGGAGGTCTGCTAACGAAAAAAATATGGAGCAACACTCGGTACATATATGGAGATGTGATGATGAAAACTTGAAAATTTTGAGGTCATTAAAGTGAACATCACTGTTGACATTGGTCAAAACTCTAGTTTGTTACTTCCTGTGTTCAGTTTTTGTGTTGTCTCTGAGTTGATGTATTTGCATATGCTATTGACTGTAGCTATGCTCCATGTATACTAACTCTCCTGATAACAGTATGACGTGTATGCTATGTGTGTTCAATGTTCCACTTCCATTGTTTCCTACAGAATTTTATTGTGTGGCTTGAAATTTTTTCCTTCATGAAGATATAACAAGAACAATAAAGAGCGGTAATTGTAACGGGTTAGAGGACCAAAGGCATTTCCTAAAGATGTGTAATTAAAACATTTGTTGTTGAACAACAAACATGCATTCCCCATTCCAACTAGTAAAAACCCAGAAAAGTACCAACTTCTTCTTTTTTCTCGTTAACTATTGCGTAAACAAGATGGGATAATAAAGATGCCACAACATTCCTATCTAATCTTTCCACCACCTTGATTTCAACTGTGTGGGTCCCCTCCCCCTGATTTCATCCAATGGTTCTTTAGACATTTCTCATTGTTGGTTGGACGTAAGTCCTTCTTTCCTCGTTAGTAGCCTGCGGAAAGACTGTAACCGTAATCCAATCTCTATTTACGTAATATAAAGCTCCTGAGTTCGTGTAAAACAAAAACCTCATAGGTATCTGTTGTACATGCTGTAGCGACTAGCGTACGTAGGGCATTATTCTCCCTTGAAGCATGCTGAACAAATTCCCCGTACTATGTAGAGACGGAGGGGGAGTTCGCCGTTGCATGCCCTGCCGCATTGGCATCGCCGGCGAAGAAGAGACAGGGCACAATTGTCTAAGAGATAAGGCCGTTGTTCTTGAAGGTCGATCGAGCGCTTGACTACCAAGACGCCCTCGCAGCTAACCAAGCGTTCTTGATTTCTCCAGAACAAAGCTACTCTAGCAAGAACCAGCGATCGATCCCAAAGGAAAGCCAGCAAAGAACGGGCGCAGACCCGGATCAGAGCAAGTTAGAGGCAGGAGGGTGTACCTCCGCGCCGATGTAGGGGGAGGAAGCGGCGGCGGCGGCGGCGGCGGCGGCGGCAGCGCTGTTTGTCCTGGAGTCAGCGCTGGGGGCCCTGTGCCGCGGGCGCCGTCGAACGGCGGCGGCGCTGTCGAGCCCTGTGCGCGGGAGCCGTTGAGCGGCGGGGGCGCTGCTCCTCTTCGAGTTTTCGCCGGGGGCCCTGTGCGCGGGAGCCGTTGAGCGGCGGCGGTGCTTGTTCGTTCTCGAGTCGGCGCCGGGGGCCTTGAGCGGGAACGGTTAGAATTTCGGTTGCGTCCGGTTTCCGTTGGTTGCGTCCTCTAATGAAGCGAACCGACCTACTGCGCCCTATTATATTAGCCTATAAAACCAGCAGCCTTTCCCTAAAAAAAAAAAAAAAAACCAGCAGCCGCTCTGTTCCTTTGGCGACAGCTGCTAGACGCGGGCCACGCACTGATCTCCACCCCTTCTCCGTCTTTGTGGGTCAATAGCTCATGTGCGACACATTTCATATGAATTGGAAGGGGTGTGATGTTGTTAGAGCGAATGACTCTGGTGCGATACATTTGAGCCCGTAAATAGCTCAGGCACAACATGACCCTTGAACTCAACTGATGCCCTCGTTAGCTGTTAGGAGTTGGACCCATCACTTATCCACGTATGTGCGGGACCCACCACTTGTCCACATAAGAGCGGGACCCATCCCTCCGCAACTAGAAGAGACGAGCGCCCGTGCCCGTCTGCCCGCCGCCGCCTATTGCTTCCTCTTTCCCCAGTCTTTCTCTTCTTCGGCGACCTACCGCAGATGTCTAGCTCCTTCGGCACACACTCAAAATGGCGACAGTATGGTCCAGTGCCGCTCACAAGGTGCCCGGAGTGCCCATGCCCAGAGCTTTTTAAACGGTGGGTGGGTAAGACGGATGAGAATGGCAATCTTGGGCGTGAATTTGTGAAATGCTTGAGCAAAACAATGGCATGAAGGGATGGCAAGGTTAGATCTCAGTTCTTAGCCCGTTCTTTTGCTTTCGTTTGCTCTGATTTCTTCAGATTTACTTTTTTCTCGTCGAATTTGGGATTTAGGGTTCATGTTGTTGTTTTCAGATCTTGAAGAAATGTACACATTTTGAGTGGATGGATGATTATATTGAGAGGATTCAGTTTGAGGGCTACATTGATTCGAGCGGGGCCGCAACCTGTCAGCTCAATTTGGGCGGGGTGCCGCCGATTGCTGTGGAGAATTTGGGGAGCTCGGACGAGCGAGGGGCGGGCAGAGTCCTATCGATGTCGAGGTATGCATGCGATGCTGAACTGCACGCGCAGTCCGAACTGAACGAGGAACTAAAGAAGATCAACAAACATCTAATGCAGATGATCGATTTGCAGAAGCAAGCAAATATCAGGGGGGGGGGGGGGTTCTATTGTTGTATCATATATTGCTCTGGTTTTCTTTTACTTGTTGTTCATCCGTCATTAGAATGGGCATTTAGGCTTGTCAGGGTGGTGGACGTGATCTCTGCGCCATGCCAAGTTGATGCAACTGAGTCTAAGTAGCAATTTGAAAAATTATTCAGTGTTCATGCCTCTGTTTTTGTTCTTTAGTTAACAGAGTGCACAACCAAATTCCGTTTCTAATAAAAAAATCTGGTTTGCCGTATAGATGTCGGGTCATGAGAAAATAACCAGGCCCAAAGAGAAACCAGCCCACCCGCATAGGGACACCAACCCTTTTTTATAGCATAGAGGCACCCATGTTTAACGAAAAATGGATCGACTAAATAAAATGTTGCTTGGGCAAATAAACCTCTAACAAACATATACTTCTTGACTTGTTTTTATTTTGGCCAAATTTTTGTTCATGGAACAATGTAAATAAAATTGCTTGCAAAGAGGTAGCACATGGCACATGTTTTACTTGAGCCCATTTTACTTGTGTTAGTTCATAATTTTTTTACTTCTTTTAACATTTCAAAAATTATGTTACTTGTTTTTGTTCATGGAATAATGTAAATAAAAAATCCACTAAAAAGAAATTATTTGTGGCTTGTGTAAAAAAGAAATTTCATTGCTACAAAATGACTTTTCACAAGTCATTTTTTTCCTTTTACAGTCCACAAAAAATGTCTTTTTTTGATGTTTTGAAATGCATTTTTTTAATAATGGGTGTATCTAGACCTACAAGCCAAAACACCATGCAACTTAAATAAGTAGCAAGAACTTAATAATAGAAAGACACATAATATAGATAGTTCGGGCCAACCAAGCCCACATCGGGTATCCATAGTACGTTTACAACTTAAATAACATAACACAAATATAGATAGATTTAGCTAAAAAAAGATAGATAGATGGGTAGATCGTCTAAACCCGGTCCGCTGCCTTCCTTGCTCTCCTTGCTCCTCCTCGCTCCTCCTTCGGGCGCCCTTCACTGCTCCTCCGGGGCGTTGTCGATGGGGTACGACAGAGTGGAGTTAATTGCAAGGAACTACCACACTTCGGCACGCCGTAACGGATCAGTACCACTAGTCATTTTTTTTACCATGCAGTATCAATTCTAAGCCTAAGTATTGCAAAACGGTCTAAGTAATGTATAAACGCGTATTGACGGTGTATCTGACCACTGGGACCCGTGTGTCAGGAGCCAACTTGGCATATTTTTTTGCAGAAAACACCTTTGTTGTAAATCGAATCACTCAAAAGCCCGCCGCCGACCTCGCCGGCCTCCCTCGCCGGAGCCCCATCGCTGGCTCGGCTGCGGAGCAGCTGGCTTCGGCGGAGCAATGCGGTCGGCGTAGAAGGCCACGGCTCGCCGGCAATGAGCAATTGCTTCGTGAGCAGCGGCTAAAGGCGGCGGCGCATGATCGCTGGAACCGTCGCTGGATTCAAACCCCGCTGCCCCTGTGCCTCGTCCCCGATCCGATCTGTTCGAGCTAAACGACCAGCGTTGGATGGGCTGCAGGATGGCCCAACCGCGGCCCAGTGAGGCCAGCACATCTTTTCAAAAAAATTGATTAAAAAAACAAATATTCAGATAATTTTATGTGTCTTCAGTCAGAACCACACGCATGCACAATTACTATGCATCCTCATTATATTTTTCAGATACACAACTAAACAAATTATATGGCCAACTCACAGTTACTGCGTATATTTGTTGTATTTTTTTAATGCACAGTTACTCAAAAAATTAATAACATGTACTAAAAATTATTGTGTAATCGTAATAAATTTTATAATGCATGTTGAACATTTTATAAAATACTAAAAAATTTAAATACGCGTTCAAATTTTCCCAAAAATGTTCTGAACATTTTTTTTAAATGCATAAACACTTTATCTACCTTTCAGAGTAATTTTAAATTTTTTGAACTCAACCCAAAAACAATGCAGAGACTAGCAGGTTTATTCTTCAGACCGAACGTAGTGTGTGTATATTGATAAAAATCATACACACACACACATGTATATAGACATCGTATATTATAAAATGTTCAATATATACATGATTAAGTTTTTATAATATGATATCGTATATTTAAATAAGATCATTGTATATTAAAAAATGTTCAATATACATATTAAACGATGCGGTGAACATTTTTTTAATTGTACGGCGCGATGGACATATAATATTTTTTAGTATCACATAAAAACCGGAACGGCTCGGAGTTTAAAGACGTATACACGTACTAGTTTTTTTTTGCCATAGTATACATGTACTAGTTGAGGCAGCCACTAGTTGACGCATAGGATGGCGTGTGGCAAAGGCAGCAAGGACGCACGGCGAACGACTCGGCGGGATCGATTCGGGTGGACGGTCGCGCGATTTTCTGCTTTGTAAAAAAAAAAAACGAATGGCACAATGTATAAATATAATTACGCGCGCAGTTTATCCGAAAAGCAGCAGCAGCGCAGCGGCAGCGAGCGTCCTCGTCTAACGGCAGGGTGCGTGTTCGAATCCAGGCGGGACGCGCGCGAGCGGTTATTTTTGAAAAAATGCTTCTTGTGGGAGGAGCTTTTTTTGAAAAAAAAATAAAGGATATATGCGTGATTAAATAAAAAGTAAGGGTTGTTTTTGTAAAAGAGCATGCCACGTCAGCCCCCTGACACATGGGTCCCATCGGTCAGATACGTGGTCAATACGCGCTTATACGGCTGTCAGACCTTTTTGCAACACTTAGGCTTAGAGTTGGTACTGCATGACAAAAAAATGACTAGTGATACTGATCCGTTACGACGTGCCGAAGTATGGTAGTTCCTTGCAATTAACTCGACAGAGTGTGCATGCGCTCCGTGGTGGGGGAAGATGTTGGTGTAGTCCGTGAAGATGTTGTGGGTGGTGAAAGCGATGAACTCGCAGCCACACCAAAACACGTGGACGAGGAGGTAGAACACGTCGAAGGGGTTGGTGAAGTGGGCAAGGATAGCAACACAACCCCATTGTGGATGACATCCTCAACTTGGTACATCCTTGGAGATCCCCGAGGGAGGTGGCGGTAGCCGGCCCCAAGGAAGAAGTTGGCGAACTCCCTTGCGCCCCTCCATCTTGACATCATCCACACACGGAGTGTGTTCTCGACGTACACCCCGACGGGGTAGAGCCTCTCCGGCACGATGGGGGGAAAGCGGTAGGATGGCCCAATGTACCGCATGACTACGTCAACCTAGTTTTGGGGTTGTTTGTGGTGAGAAGAAGAAGGACAGATGCAGATGGGAGAGGATGGGAGACGGATGAGGGTGTGAGAGGAGGAGGAAGATGATAGGTGGCTTAAATATCCCTAGTGCGACATGTTTTTTAATTGGTTTCACCGGGTGTAAGTAATGAGTGGGCAGCTGTAGCGACCAGACCTCAAACAGTCCGATCTCTGTGCTCAGGTGTCATCCCTGGATCAGTAATGCTGACACCACACAGTACTTGAAGGATTTATAACAGAGTAGCAATCACACACTTATTACATCGAGTGTCTCAAAAGAGAACTTAATAAAATAAATATGGCTTAAGGCCATCTAAATACGATAACAATGGAAGGCTTGGAAGAATAAGCGAGTCCATCAACTCCAACGTCATCACCGAGTATAGAACCTCGACCTAAGCACCTTACTCTTAAATGAAAAGTCTACAACATGAAACGTTGCAGCTCGAAACGGGCCAAGACATGGAATATGCTGGCAATGTAACACATAGAGAATAATAATGGAATAAGCTATACTACATGCATATTTGGCTGATGGAAAGCTCTATGGTTACAGTTTTGCGTAAAGCCAATTTTTCCCTACCGCAAAGGAATAAATTTATTTAACTATCATGATGGTTGTTAAACATTGAGAATGGTTGATGACATTCTCAATCCCAATTAAAAGTACTCATTAAAACCCAATAATATTAATTAGAGTAACATGTTGAGATTCACATGATATCCAAGTACTAGATACTCAAGATGTCCATAACCGGGGACACGGTTAATCATGATTAGTTTATACACTCTGCAGAGGTTTGCGCACTTTTCCCCACATGACTCGATCTCCTCCGTTTGATTTCTCGCACTACAAGGTGTTTGAGAAACGGATGACCGAGACATAGTCTTTCAGAAGCGCTAGCACCTTACGTATGGGTAGACCGTATCAACCTACAACCCCTACATCTGCTAGCCTACCCGTAAGAGTTCGCACAACTTAGTCAACTATGCTAGAGCCCATAATAGCATGTGGCTGCACACGGAAGTTTCTAGCAAGAATAATCTCATGATCCCTTTGAGCCTGGGTGGCGGTCCGAAGAAAACAGTGCAAATCTCGAAACCAGTACCTCAATCCACCCAGATGTGTGTTTAAGTTGCCACCTTAAGTAAACCATTAATTAACAATCTCACATCTGTCATGGATACACTCACCCAATCCACGCCTACTAGCATAGCATAGCAATATAAGCAAACGTAGAAGTAACTCCCAAGGGTTTGATAATAAAGCAGTAATAGGTACTACCTCAACTACTTCCCATCCCACAATTTAATTAGATCCTAATCAATGCAAGGTTTGAGGATTGATCTAATGCATAAAAATTGGGTATGAGAAAAGATATGATCAAAGTGTTACTTGCCTTGCTGATGATCCGCGAAACCTAGAGACTCAAGTAACAAAGCGCAAGACCGGTATTCTCGTCAGAGACAAACAAACGAGCATACAATAAGTACTCATCTAATGCACAGGTAAAACTCAAATAAAAGATCTAACCAGATAGTTCAACTTAAGAACTCCGGTTTGCAAAAAGAACCAAATCAAACGAAGTAACGGAAGTCAAGCGGCGAAAGAAAACAACTTTGTTTTACTAATCTGGATCTAGGTCAAATTTTACAGTAGCAAAAACTTGTTTAAGTTAGTTATTCGGAAAGAGGGTTTCGAGACGAAACTCTAGGCGCTTGAATCGCCTGATTCCGATAAACGAACGAAAAGTTATACTAAAACGAAAATCGGATCAGAAATCGCGATCAGAAAAATCACGGATTAAATCCGAGAAAAAGAAAAACGACGAACGGGTTAACGAACGTTAATTAAACTAATCTGACGAACGTGTTCGTTAAAACGAACGAACGAACGAACGCCCGCTATTTAACCTAACAAAAAAAACCCGAAAAAAACCGAAACTAACTAAAAAAAACCGAAACTAACTAAAAAAACCAAAGAAAAACCGCTCGTTTTTTAAAAAAAACCGGCGGCACGGAAGTCGAGGCAGCGGCGAACCTCGGCGGTGGGGTCCGGCAAGTCGGCGGTGGGGTTCGGCGGCGACTCCGGCGACGGCAGGCGGCGGCGGCGTGGCGCGGCGGATCGGGCGGCGGGCGGGCGGGCTAGGGTTTGGCGGGAATGGGGCGCCGGGCGGCGCTATTTATAAGTGCCGAGCGGAGTCCCGCCGCACGCCCAAGGTCGGTGCGGGTTTTTTTAATAATTCATGAGAAGAAAAATAAAAAGAAATACTAAACTGACTCCAAAAATCCCGAAATAAATTTCCCCGGCTTCTAAAATCAAGCCGGACTAGGTGAACATTTATTTGGGGCCTAAATGCAATTTTGAAAAATGCGCATTTTTCCTAAATTCAAATAAAAAGGCGAAAAACTCCGAAATAAAATCTTATTTGATTTTTTTATTAAATCTTCATTATTTCTTTATTTTGAGAAAGTCATTTTATTCCCTCTCTCATATTTTGATAGTAGAAATAATTGAAGATAAAATAAATAAAATCAAATGATCCTATTTTCAAAATTCCAGAAAACTCAAATATGAAAATAGCGAAATCCCCAACTCTCTCCGTGGGTCCTTGAGCTGCGTAGAATTTCTAGGATCGAGCCAACAAATGCACAAAATATGATATGCAATATGATCTATGTATAACATTCCAAATTGAAAATTTGGGATGTTACAAACCTACCCCCCTTAAGATGAATCTCGCCCTCGAGATTCGGGTTAACTAACAAATAGGTGAGGGTGGGCCTTGAGCAGATCTTCCTCTCGCTCCCAGGTGGCTTCTTCCTCGGTGTGGTGGCTCCACTAAACTTTGCAGAACTTGATAACCTTGATGCGGGTGACTCGACTGGCATATTCGAGAATCTTAACAGGTTTCTCCTCATAGGTCAAATCATCATTCAACTGAATCGCTTCCAATGGCACTGTATCTCTTAGGGGTATATCAGCCATCTCTGCGTGACACTTCTTTAACTGAGAAACGTGGAATACATCATGAACACCTAACAATCCCTCGGGTAACTCCAACTTGTAGGCGACTTCTCCCATGCGCTCCAAAATTTTGTATGGTCCCACAAAACGTGGCGCTAACTTTCCTCTAACTCCAAAACGCTTAACTCCTCGAAGTGGGGATACTCGAAGATAAACACGGTCTCCAACTTTGTATTCTGTCTCCTTGCGTTTTGAATCTGCATAGCTCTTCTGTCTTGACTGGGCTACCTTGAGCCTATCACGAATTAACTTTACTTTCCGTTCAGACTCCTTAATCAAATTCGGTCCAAACAACTGGCGGTCTCCAACTTCATCCCACAACAATGGGGTTCTGCACCTCCTTCCGTACAAGGCTTCAAAAGGGACCATCTTCAAACTGGATTGATAACTGTTGTTGTAAGAGAACTCCGCATATGGCAACTTATCGTCCCAGCTAGATCCATAATCCAAGGCACAAGCTCTAAGCATATCCTCCAAAATCTGATTGACTCTCTCAGTTTGTCCATCTGTCTGCGGATGGAAAGCTGTGCTAAACTCCAACCTGGTTCCCAAAGTTTAGGTGCAACCGCTTCCGAACTTTGAGGTGAATTGGGTTCCTCTATACGATACTATACTCCTCGGAACTCCATGCAAGCATACAATCCTGGTCATGTATATCTTAGCCAATTTGGCACTTTGTAGGTAGTCTTCTTTGGAATGAAATGAGCTACCTTCGTCAAACGACCGAGTATGACCCAAATTGAGTCATAGCCTGAACGGGTCCTGGGTAATCCCGTGATGAAATCCATGCCTAGTTTATCCCACTTCCATTCGGGTATAGGCAATGGCTGTAACAATCCTGCTGGCTTCAGATGTTCTGCCTTCACCCTCTGACACACATCACCAACTGCTACATCTTCTGCTATGTCCTTCTTCATTGCGGTCCACCAGAAAGTATTCTTCAAATCCAAATACATCTTGGTATTTCCTGGGTGAATCGAATATGGTGAATCATGTGCCTCTTGTAGAATCAACTTCCTGATCTCTGGGTCATTGGGCACATAAACACGGTCTTCAAACCATAGGGTATCGTGCTCATCCTCACGAAATCCCTTAGCTTTTCCTTCGCTCATTTTCTCCTTTATAGAGGCAATCTCTTTGTTAGTCTTCTGGGCTTCTCTGATTCTATCCATCAAAGTTGACTGAATCTCCAATGCTGCTACATAGCCTCTCGGAACTATTTCCAAACATAGTTCACGAAGATCCTCGGCTAACTCCTTTGGTATTTCTCCCGTCATTAGTGTATTGACATGACTCTTGCGGCTCAACGCATCTGCTACAACGTTAGCCTTTCCGGGTGATAATGCAATCTCATATCGTAATCTTTAATAAGCTCCAACCATCTCCTCTTTTGAGATTTAAGTCCTTCTGCGTGAAGATGTACTTCAAACTCTTGTGATCCGTATACACCTCACAATGGTTCCCAATAAGAAAGTGTCTCCAAGTTTTCAATGCATGCACTACGGCTGCTAACTCCAAATCATGAGTAGCATAATTTAACTCATGAGGCTTAATCTGTCGTGAAGCATACGAAACAACTCTTCCCTCCTGCATAACTCCTGAAAGGGAATTTACATGTGCTCTCCTCGGCTCATGCCGTGATACATACTTGATTCTCCTTCCTTCTGGTGTCGTAAGCAAAATTGTCTTACTGGCGCAATCAATGTTCCCTCCATACTTTGATAACCAATCCATGCCTAATATCACATCCAATCCTTGCGATTCCATAACTATTAGGTCCGAGGGAAAAACATAGTGTCCAATCCTTAATGGTAGTCGATCACACCATATACTAGCCATGTATTCTGCTCCGGGTGAGGTTACTAGCATGGGTGACCTAAGGGCTTGGGTTGGTAATTTATACTTATCCACAAATCCCCTTGATATGTATGAATGCGATGCACCAGTATCAAAAAGAACAACTGCAGTAAATGTCTTAACCAAAAACTTACCTATTCATCGCATCCGGCTGAGCTTCAACCTCCTCCACGGTAACGTGGTTCACCTGTCCCCTGTTGAAAGGGTTCGGCTTCTTTCCTGAGCTCCCATTGCCGTTACCATTTTGAGCTTCTGGACATTCATTTGCATAATGCCCAGTCTTACGACACTTAAAACAAGTGATATGGCTCAGGTCTACCTTGGTTGGTGTTGACGGGTTGGTGCGGTTTTGTCCATTGCTTCCTCCATTCCCGTTTCCATTCTTTATGCCATTATGATTGTGCGAGCTACCTCCTCCATGAGTATGCTAAAATTGACCTCTTGTCTTCGGGGTAAAGCGTAGCTTCTGCTGAGCTCCAGAATTGTACTTCCCCTGTCCATACTTCCTCTTACGATTGTCAATCTGCTACTGCTTCCCCTCAATCATTAGAGCACGATCTACTAACTCCTGGTAGTTATTGAAAGTGGCTACCATCAACTGCATGCTCAGCTCATCATTCAGTCCTTCTAGGAACTTCTCCTGCTTAGCTGCATCCGTAGCAATGTCATCTGGTGCATAACGTGCTAACTTACTGAAATCATCCACATACTGGCCAACTGTCCGTCCTCCTTGGCGTAGGTTGCAAAACTCACAGTTCTTCATGGCCATAGCTCCTGCTGAAACATGGGCAGTACGGAAAGCTTGCTGAAACTGATCCCATGTGGCGGTGTCTCTGAGGTAAGTGGCTATAAAATTCACCCACCATGCTGCTGCGGGTCCTTCGAGCTGATGTGCGGCAAACTTCACCTTTTCTCCATCTGTACATCCTGCAGTGGTCAACTCCCTTCCTATCTTACGGAGCCAATCATCTGCTACTATCGGCTCGGTGCTACTGGAAAGCACCGGCGGATTCAGCCTTAAGAAATGAGTCAGATGGTCAACAGGTGGTGGTGGTGGTGGGTTGTTGTTGTTGTTGTTGTTGTTGTTGTTGTTGTTGTTGTTGTTGTTGTTGTTGTTGTTGTTGTTGTTGTTGTTGTTGTTGCCTTGGTTCTGTACCAATGTTTGAATCAAGGCATTCTGCTGCTGAATCAACTGAGTGATCTCTGGCAGGAAAACAAATCTGGGGTCGCGTCTCGGAGGCATCTGAGGGTTTATAGAAAAGACGAGAGTTAAGAATAGAATGAGGTCTAGTGAGAAACACTACCCATATGCACATGAGACAAAAGCACACAATATCACTCCAATCAATACAACAAAAATATACATCGGTCTAACTATCGTTACAACGTGCTTGGACTAAAACTAATTTAATATGGGGGAAATACTACTACTATTATGGTGGTCAACTAGAAAAAATTGCTCCGATGAAGATTCCATAATATCTGCTCCCGCTTCATCAACAAAGTCATCATCGTTGTCGTCGGGATCCGAGTCAGTGTCGTCGATGATGATATAATTATCCGGGCAAGTGGATTCGCCCCCTTCTCTTTTGGGTGCTGAACCTCCCATGAATACTCCAAGCTTCTCCTTTAGGTCGTCGTTCTTGTTGGGGAACGTTGCAGGAAATTAAAAATTTTCCTACGGTTTCACCAAGATCCATCTATGAGTTCATCTAAGCAACGAGTCATGGGAGAGTGATTGCATCTACATACCACTTGTAGATCGCGTGCGGAAGCGTTCAATGGAGCAGGGATGATGGAGTCGTATCGCCGTGATTCAGATCACCGATGACCTAGTGCTGAACGGACAGCACCTCCGCGTTCAACACACGCGTGAAGCGGATGACGTCTCCTCCTTCTTGATCCAGCAACGGGAAAGGAGAGGTTGATGATGATCCAGCAGCACGACGGCGTGGTGGTGGATGCAGCAGAACTCCGGCAGGGCTTCGCTAAGCAACTACGGGAGGAGGAGGAGGTGTAGCAGGGGGAGGGAGGCGCCAAGTACTCAGGGGGTCGGCTGCCCCTCCCTCCCCTCCCTTTATATAGGTGCAAGAGAGAGGCGCAGCCTTGCCCCTTCCTCCAAGGAAGGGTGCGGCCAAAGGGGAGGAGTCCATCCTCCCAAGGCACCTCGGAGGTGCCTTCCCTCTTAGGACTCTCCCTCTCCTTGTCTCCTTGGCGCATGGGCCTCTTGGGGCTGGTGCCCTTGGCCCATATAGGCCAAGGCGCACCCCTACAGCCCATGTGGCCCCCTCTGGGTAGGTGGACCTGGTGGACCCCGGACCCCTTCGGCACTCCGGTACAATACCGATAACACGCCAAACTTTTCCGGCGACCAAAATAAGACTTCCCATATATAATTCTTTACCTCCGGACCATTCCGGACCTCCTCGTGACGTCCGGGATCTCATACGAGACTCCGAACAACATTAGGTTTGCTGCATACTCATATTCATACAACCCTAGCATCACCGAACCTTAAGTGTGTAGACCCTACGGGTTCGGGAGACACGTAGACATGACCGAGACGGCTCTCGGGCAATAACCAACAACGGGATCTAGATACCCATGTTGGCTCCCACATGCTCCTCGATGATCTCATCGGTTGAACCACGATGTCGAGGATTCAAACAACCCCGTATACAATTCCCTTTGTCAATCGGTATTTTACTTGCCCGAGATTCTATCGTCGGTATCCCAATACCTCGTTCAATCTCGTTACCCGCAAGTCACTTTACTGCATCCGTAATGCATGATCCCGTGACCAAACACTTGGTCACTTTGAGCTCGTTATGATGATGCACTACCGAGTGGGCCCGGTGATACCTCTCCGTCATACGGAGTGACAAATCACCGATCTCGATCCGTGTCAACCCAATGACACTTTCGGAGATACCTGTAATGCACCTTTATAGTCACCCGATTACGTTGTGACGTTTGGTACACCCAAAGCACTCCTACGGTATCCGGGAGTTACACGATCTCATGGTCTAAGGAAGAGATACTTGACATTGGAAAAACTCTAGCAAAACGAACTACACGATCTTGTGCTATGCTTAGGATTGGGTCTTGTCCATCACATCATTCTCCTAATGATGTGATCCCGTTATCAATGACATCCAATGTCCATAGTCAGGAAACCATGACTATCTGTTGATCAACGAGCTAGTCAACTAGAGGCTCACTAGGGACATATTGTGGTCTATGTATTCAAACGTGTATTACGATTTCCGGATAATACAATTATAGCATGAATAAAAGACAATTATCATGAACAAGGAAATATAATAATAATACTTTTATTATTGCCTCTAGGGCATATTTCCAACAGTCTCCCACTTGCACTAGAGTCAATAATCTAGTTACATTGTGGTGAATCGAACACCCATAGAGTTACGGTGTTGATCATGTTTTGCTTTCATGGAAGAGGTTTAGTCAACGGATCTGCGATATTCAGATCCGTATGCACTTCATAAATTTCTATGTCCCCATCTTGAACATTTTCACGAATGGAGTTGAAGCGACGCTTGATGTGCGTGGTCTTCTTGTGAAACCTGGGCTCCTTGGCAAGTGCAATAGCTCCAGTGTTGTCACAGAAGAGTTTGATCGGCTCCGACGCATTGGGTATGACTCCTAGGTCGGTGATGAACTCCTTCACCCAAATTGCTTCATGTCTTGCCTCCGAGGCTGCCATGTGCTCCGCTTCACATGTAGATCCCGCCACAACGCTCTGCTTGCAGCTGCACCAGCTTACTGCTCCACCATTCAACATATACACGTATCCGGTTTGTGACTTTGAGTCATCCAGATCTGTGTCGAAGCTAGAATCGACGTAACCCTTTACGACGAGCTCTTTTCGTCACCTCCATAAACGAGAAACATGTCCTTTGTCCTTTTCAGGTACTTCAGGATATTCTTGACCGCTGTCCAGTGTTCCTTGCCGGGATTACTTTGGTACCTTCCTACCAAACTTACGGCAAGGTTTACATCAGGTTTGGTAGACAACATGGCATACATAATAGATCCTATGGCAGAGGCATAGGGGATGACACTCATCTCTTCTTTATCTTTTGCCGTGGTCGGGCATTGAGCCGAGCTCAATTTCACACCTTGCAAAACAGGCAAGAACCCTTTCTTGGACTGATCCATTTTGAACTTCTTCAAAATCTTATCAAGGTATGTGCTTTGTGAAAGACCTATGAGGCGTCTCGATCTATCCCTATAGATTTTGATGCCTAATACGTAAGCAGCTTCTCCAAGGTCCTTCATTGAAAAACTCTTATTCAAGTAGGCCTTAATGTTGTCCAAAAGTTCTATATCATTTCCCATCAATAGTATGTCATCTACATATAATATGAGAAATGCTACAGAGCTCCCACTCACTTTCTTGTAAACGCAGGCTTCTCCATAAGTCTGCATAAACCCAAACGCTTTGATCATCTCATCAAAGCGAATGTTCCAACTCCGAGATGCTTGCACCAGCCCATAAATGGATCGCTGGAGCTTGCATACCTTGTTAGAATTCTTAGGATCGACAAAACCTTCCGACTGCATCATATACAACTCTTCCTTAAGATAACCGTTAAGGAATGCCGTTTTGACGTCCATCTGCCCTATCTCATAATCATAGTATGCGGCAATTGCTAACATGATTCGGACGGACTTAAGCTTCTACGGAGAGAAAGTCTCATCGTAGTCAATCCCTTGAACTTGTCGATAACCCTTAGCGACAAGTCGAGCTTTATAGATGGTAACATTACCATCCGCGTCCATCTTCTTCTTAAAGATCCATTTGTTTTCTATCGCTCGCCGATCATTGGGCAAGTCTGTCAAAGTCCATACTTTGTTTTCATACATGGATCCTATCTCGGATTGCATGGCTTCAAGCCATTTGTTGGAATCTGGGCCCGCCATCGCTTCTTCATAGTTCGAAGGTTCACCGTTGTCTAACAACATGATTTCCGTGACAGGGTTGCCGTACCACTGCAGTGCGGGCGTGTCCTAGTAGACCTCTGAAGTTTAGTAGCAACTTGATCCGAAGTACCTTGATCATCATCATTAATTTCCTCTCCAGTCGGTGTAGGTACCACAGGAACATTTTCCCGAGTTGCACTACTTTCCGGTTCAAGAGGCAGTACTTCATCGAGTTCTACTTTCCTCCCACTTACTCCTTTCGAGAGAAACTCTTTTCTAGAAAGGATCCGTTCTTAACAACAAAGATCTTGCCTTCGGATCTAAGATAGAAGGTATACCCAATGGTTTCCTTAGGGTATCCTATGAAGACGCATTTTTCCGACTTGGGTTCGAGCTTTTCAGGTTGAAGTTTCTTGACATAAGCATCGCATCCCCAAACTTTTAGAAACGACAGTTTAGGTTTCTTCCCAAACCATAATTCATACGGTGTACCAAATTCCACAATTCCTTAAGTGTGTACCAAATTCATGACTCAAATATTCTCCTCCACGATCTGATCGTAAGAATTTTATCTTTCGGTCACGTTGATTCTCTACTTCATTCTGAAATTCCTTGAACTTTTCAAAGGTCGCAGACTTGTGTTTCATCAAGTAGACATACCCATATCTACTCAAGTCATCAGTGAGAGTGAGAACATAACGATATCCTCCATGAGCCTCAACACTCATTGGACCGCACACATCGGTATGTATGATTTCCAATAAGTTGGTTGCTTGCTCCATTGTTCCGGAGAAGCGGAGTCTTGGTCATTTTGCCCATAAGGCATGGTTCGCATGTGTCAAATGATTCATAATCGAGAGACTCTAAAAGTCCATCGGCATGGAGCTTCTTCATGCGCTTGACACCAATGTGACCAAGGCGGCGATGCCACAAGTATGTGGGACTATCGTTATCAACTTTACATCTTTTGGTATTCACACTATGAATATGTGTAACATTACGTTCGAGATTCATTAAGAATAAACCATTGACCATCGGAGCATGACCATAAAACATTTCTCTCATATAAATAGAACAACCATTATTCTCGGATTTAAATGAGTAGCCATCTCGTATTAAACGAGATCATGATACAATGTTCATGCTCAAACTTGGCACTAAATAACAATTATTGAGGTTTAAAACTAATCCCGTAGGTAAATGTAGAGGTAGCGTGCGGCCAGCGATCACATCGACCTTGGAACCATTCCCGACGCAGCATCGTCACCTCGCCCTTCGCCGGTCTCCGTTTATTCCGCAGCTCCTGCTGTGAGTTACATATATGAGCAACGACACCGTATCAAATACCTGTGAGTTACTACGATCTTGGTAAGGTACACATCAATTACATGTATATCAAATATTCCTTTAGTGTTGCCGACCTTCTTGTCTCCTAAGTATTTGGGACAGTTCCGCTTCCAGTGACCCTTCCCTTTGCAATAAAAGCACTCAGTCTCAGGCTTGGGCCCATTGCCTGACTTCTTCCTGGCAACTGGCTTACTAGGCGTGGCAACATCCTTGCCGTCCTTCTTGAAGTTCTTCTTTCCCTTGCCCTTCTTGAACTTAGTGGTTTTATTGACCATCAACACTTGATGCTCCTTCTTGATTTCTACCTCTGCTGACTTGACATTGAAAATACTTCAGGAATAGTTTTCACCATCCCCTGCATATTGTAGTTCATCACAAAGCTCTTGTAGCTCGGTGGGAGCGATCAAGGATTATGTCAATGACCGCCTCGTCCGGGAGGTTGATGTCCAGTGGACAAAGCGGTTGTGCAACCGGACATTTTGAGTATGTGCTCACCGACGTAACTATTTTCCTCCATCTTACAACTGTAGAACTTGTCGGAGACTTCATATCTCGACCGGGCATGAGCTTGGAAAACTAGTTTCAGCTCCTCGAACATCTCATATGCTCCGTGTCGCTCAAAACGCTTTTGGATCCCGGTTCTAAGCTGTAAAGCATGCCAAGACCTTGAACGAGGGAGTAATCATCAAGACGTGACTGCCAAGCGTTCATAACGTCTTTGTTCTCTTGGATGGGTGCATCACCTAGCGGTTCTTATAGGACATATTGTTTCTTGTCAGCTATGAGGATGATCCTCAGGTTCAGGAACCAGTCCGAATAGTTGCTGCCATCATCTTTCAGCTTGGTTTTCTCTAGGAACGCGTTGAAGTTCATGGTGACATGAGCGTTGGCCATTTGATCTACAAGACATTTTGCAAAGATTTTAGACTATTGTTCATGATAATAAAGTTCATCTAATCAAATTATTTAATGAACTCCCACTCAGATTTGACATCCGTCTAGTCATCTAAGTGTTACATGATCCGAGTCGACTAGGCCGTGTCCGATCATCACGTGAGATGGTACTAGTCATCGTCGGTGAACATCTCCATGTTGATCGTATCTTCCATACGACTCATGTTCGACCTTTCGGTCTCTTGTGTTTCGAGGCCATGTCTGTACATGCTTGGCTCGTCAAGTTAACCTAAGTGTTTTGCATGTGTAAAACTGTCTTACACCCGTTGTATGTGAACGTAAGGATCTATCACACCCGATCATCACGTGGTGCTTCAAGCATTTAACTTTAGCAACGGTGCACAGTTAGGGAGAACACTTTCTTGAAATTGTTATGATGGATCATCTTATTTACTACCGTCGTTCTAAGTAAACAAGATGCATAAACATAATAAACATCACATGCAATTATATATAGTAGTGACATGATATGGCCAATATCATATAGCTCCTTTGATCTCCATCTTCGGGGCTCCATGATCATCCTGTCACCGGCATGACACCATGGTCTCCATCATCATGATCTCCATCATCGTGTCTTCATGACGTTGTCACGCCAACGACTACTTCTACTTCTATGGCTAACGCGTTTAGCAATAAAGTAAAGTAATTTACATGGCGTTCTTCAATGACACGCAGGTCATACAAAAATAAAGACAACTCCTATGGCTCCTGCCGGTTGTCATACTCATCGACATGCAAGTTGTGATTCCTATTACAAGAAGATGATCTCATACATCACATATATCATTCATCATTCATCACAACTTTTGCCATATCACATCACAAAACACTTGCTGCAAAAACAAGTTAGGCGTCCTCTAATTGTTGTTGCAAGTTTTACATGGCTGCAATAGGTTCTAGCAAGAACGTTTTCTTACCTACGTGAAAGCCACAACGTGATTTATCAACTTCTATTTACCCTTCATAAGGACCCTTTTCATCGAATCCGCTCCAACTAAAGTGGGAGAGACAGACACCCGCTAGCCACCTTATGCAACTAGTGCATGCGGTCGGTGGAACCGGTCTCACGTAAGCGTACGTGTAAGGTCGGTCCGGGCCGCTTCATCCCACAATACCGCTGAAGCAAGATAAGACTAGTAGCGGCAAGAGAGTTGACGGCATCTACGCCCACAACAAATTGTGTTCTACTCGTGCAATAGAGAACTACGCATAGACCTAGCTCATGATGCCACTGTTGGGGTACGTTGCAGAAAATTTATATTTTTCCTACGGTTTCACCAAGATCCATCTATGAGTTCATCTAAGCAACGAGTCATGGGAGAGAGATTGCATCTACATACCACTTGTAGATCGCGTGCGGAAGCGTTCAATGGAGCAGGGATGATGGAGTCGTACTCGCCGTGATTCAGATCACCGATGACCTAGTGCTGAACGGACAGAACCTCCGCGTTCAACACACGTGAGAGCGGATGACGTCTCCTCCTTCTTGATCCAGCAAGGGGGAAGGAGAGGTTGATGATGATCCAGCAGCACGACGGCGTGGTGGTGGATGCAGCAGAACTCCGGCAGGGCTTCTCTAAGCAACTACGGGAGGAGGAGGAGGTGTAGCAGGGGGAGGGAGGCGCCAAGTACTCAGGGGGTCGGCTGCCCCTCCCTCCCCTCCCTTTATATAGGTGCAAGAGAGAGGGGGGGCACAACCTTGCCCCTTCCTCCAAGGAAGGGTGCGGCCAAAGGGGGGGAGGAGTCCATCCTCCCCAAGGCACCTCGGAGGAGCCTTCCCCTCTTAGGACTCTCCCCTCTCCTTGTCTCCTTGGCGCATGGGCCTCTTGGGGCTGGTGCCCTTGGCCCATATAGGCCAAGGCGCACCCCCTCCGGGGCAGGTGGACCCCTGGTGGACCCCCGGACCCCTTTCGGCACTCCCGGTACAATACCGATAACGCGCGAAACTTTTCCGGCGACCAAAATAAGACTTCCCATATATAAATCTTTACCTCCGGACCATTCCGGAACTCCTCGTGACGTCCGGATCTCATCCGGACTCGAACAACATTCGGTTTGCTGCATACTCATATTCATACAATCCTAGCGTCACCGAACCTTAAGTGTGTAGACCCTACGGGTTCGGGAGACACGTAGACATGACCGAGACGGCTCTCGGGCAATAACCAACAGCGGGATCTGGATACCCATGTTGGCTCCCACATGCTCCTCGATGATGTCATCGGTTGAACCATGATGTCGAGGATTCAAACAACCCCGTATACAATTCCCTTTGTCAATCGGTATTTTACTTGCCGAGATTCGATCGTCGGTATCCCAATACCTCGTTCAATCTCGCTACCGCAAGTCACTTTACTCATACCGTAATGCATGATCCCGTGACCAAACACTTGGTCACTTTGAGCTCATTATGATGATGCACTACCGAGTGGGCCCAGTGATACCTCTCCGTCATACGGAGTGACAAATCACAGTCTCGATCCGTGTTAACCCAACAGACACTTTCGGAGATACCTGTAATGCACCTTTATAGTCAACCAGTTACGTTTTAACGTTTGGTACACCCAAAGCACTCCTACGGTATCCGGGTGTTACACGATCTCATGGTCTAAGGAAGAGATACTTGACATTGGAAAAGCTGCAAAACGAACTACACGATCTTGTGCTATGCTTAGGATTGGGTCTTGTCCATCACATCATTCTCCTAATGATGTGATCCCGTTATCAATGACATCCAATGTCCATAGTCGAAACCATGACTATCTGTTGATCAACGAGCTAGTCAACTAGAGGCTCACTAGGGACATATTGTGGTCTATATATTCACACGTGTATTACGATTTCCGGATAATACAATTATAGCATGAATAAAAGACAATTAGCATGAACAAGGAAATATAATAATAATACTTTTATTATTGCCTCTAGGGCATATTTCCAACAGTTCTGTCTCACTAGAGCGACGATCTGTTCCATGTAGTCTTCACGTGTGGCGTTGAGTTCTTCTTCTAGCTCCTTGATCTTGGTCATAGCCTTCTGCAGATTCTCCATTTCTGCGCACATCTGATTCTCCTGGTGTCGGATGTGTTGGTTTAATTCCTGGATGTAAGCTGCGATTGATCTGTCCCTCCTGGTGTTGATCATCTCCCATTGCTCATCTCGGTGCCCACAAATCTGGCAGATAGTATTCTTGAGATCATTGTGGTAAACTTCTCCAATTCGTCCCATGGCGATGTGAGCTGCCATGCTCTTTCCCAAGCTCCATGTTGGTGCATCAAAGGAAAATTCTATGGGCTCCGTGACTGGTGCAAATGTCCTTCCTGGAATGTAGACTTGAATCATCCAGCGCTCCTCTTCGGGTAAAGTGGCGTTGAAGGTCCCGACGAAACTTGGTACTCCTACGTTCAGGTATCTAGTGACTTCCTTCAAGTGATATCCAAAAGGTGAGTCTTCATCCGGTTGTGTGAACTTGTTCCTTGCATCCGCCATCCTAAAGAATAGAAGAGATGAGGAGTCAGAAATGAGAAGAAAGAGTAGTGATCTAGGGCTTTAGCTTAGTGGCGTGTCCTCAGGTCAACGTGTGTTACGATACCATCTCATGGCGACGGACCTCAAGCAGTCCCATCTCGTGCTCGGTGTCATCCTTGGATCGATAATCTTGACACCACACAAGACTTGAAGGATTTATAACAGTAGCAATCACACACTTATTACATTGAGTGTCTCAAAAGAGAACTTAATAAAATAAATATGGCTTAAGGCCATCTAAATACGATAACAATGGAAGGCTTGGAAGAATAAGCGAGTCCATCAACTCTAACGGCATCAGAGTATAGAACCACGACCTAAGCACCTTACTCTTAAATGCGAAAAGTCTGCAATATGAAACGTTGCAGCCCGAAAACGGGTCAGCACATGGAATATGCTGGCAATGTAACACATAGAGAATAATAATGGAATAAGCTATACTACATGCATATTTGGCTGGTGGAAAGCTCTATGGTTACAGTTTTTGCGTAAAGCCAATTTTTCCCTACTGCAAAGGAATAAATTTATTTAACTATCATGGTGGTTGTTAAACATTGAGAATGGTTGACAGCATTCTCAATCCCAATTAAAAGTACTCATTAAAACCCAATAATATTAATTAGAGTAACATGTTGAGATTCACATGATATCCAAGTACTAGATACTCAAGATGTCCATAACCGGGGACACGGCTAATCATGATTAGTTTATACACTCTGCAGAGGTTTGCACACTTTTCCCCACATGACTCGATCTCCTCCGTTTGATTTCTCGCACTACAAGGTGTTTGAGAAACGGATGACCGAGACATAGTCTTTCAGAAGCGCTAGCACCTTACGTATGGGTAGACCGTACCAACCTACAACCCCTACATCTGCTAGCCTACCCGTAAGAGTTCGCACAACTTAGTCAACTATGCTAGAGCCCATAATAGCATGTGGCTGCACACGGAAGTTTCTAGCAAGAATAATCTCATGATCCCTTTGAGCCTGGGTGGCGGTCCGAAGAAAAACAGGCAAATCCTGGAAACCAGGTACCTCAATCCACCCAGATGTGTGTTTAAGTTGCCACCTTAAGTAAACCATTAATTAACAATCTCACATCTGTCATGGATACACTCACCCAATCCACGTCTACTAGCATAGCATGGCAATATAAGGAAACGTAGAAGTAACTCCCAAGGGTTTGATAATAAAACAGGTAATAGGTACTACCTCAACTACTTCCCATCCCACAATTTAATTAGATCCTAATCAATGCAAGGTTTGAGGATTGATCTAATGCATAAAAATTGGGTATGAGAAAAGATATGATCAAAGTGTTACTTGCCTTGCTGATGATCCGCGAAACCCAGAGACTCGAAGTAACAGGCGGCGCACTCCGGGTATTCTATCGCAGACAAACAAACGAGCATACAATAAGTACTCATCTAATGCACAGGTAAAACTCAAATAAAAGATCTAACCAGATAGTTCAACTTAAGAACTCCGGTTTGCAAAATGAACCAAATCAAACGAAGTAACGGAAGTCAAGCGGCGAAAGAAAACAGCTTTGTTTTACTAATCTGGATCTAGGTCAAATTTTACAATAGAAAAAACTTGTTTAAGTTGGTTATTCGGAAAGAGGGTTCCGAGACGAAACTCTAGGCGCTTGAATCGCCTGATTCCGATCCGATAAACGAGCGAAAAGTTATACTAAAACAAAAATCGGATCAGAAATCACGATCAGAAAAATCGTGGATTAAATCCGAGAAAAAGAAAAACAACGAACGGGTTAACGAACGAACGTTCGTTAACTAAACTAATCTGACGAACGTGTTCGTTAAAACGAACGAACGAGCGAACGCTCGCTATTTAACCTAAGAAAAAAAACAAAAAAAACCGAAACTAACTAAAAAACCGAAAATAAACCAAAGAAAAACCGCTCGTTTTAAAAAAAAACCGGCGGCACGGAAGTCGAGGCGGCGGCGAACCTCGGCGGGTCCGATGGCAGTGGCAAGGCGGCGAATCAAGGCGGCGATCAAGGCTAGGGATTAAGTGGGCGGGCGGGGGCTCGGGTGGCTGGGGGCACCGGCGCTATTTATAAGTGCTCCCCGAGCGGAGTCCCGCTCGGGCACGGCCCAAGGTCGGTGCGCGTTTTTTTAAATAATTCCGCGCAGAAGAAAAATAAAAAGAAATACTAAACTGACTCCAAAAATCCCGAAATAAATTTTCCCCGGCTTCTAAAATCATGCCGGACTAGGTGAACATTTATTTGGGGCCTAAATGCAATTTTGGAAAACGCGCATTTTTCCTAAATTCATATAAAAAGATGAAAAACTCCGAAATAAAATCTTATTTGATTTTTTATTAAATCTTCATTATTTCTTTATTTTGGGAAATTTATTTTATTCCCTCTCTCATATTTTGATAGTAGAAATAATTGAAGATAAAATAAATAAAATCAAATGATCCTATTTTCAAAATTTGAGAAAACTCAAATATGAAAATAACGAAATCGCCAACTCTCTCCGTGGGTCCTTGAGTTGCGTAGAATTTCTAGGATTGAGCCAACAAATGCACAAAATGTGATATGCAATATGATCTATGTATAACATTCCTAATTGAAAATTTGGGATGTTACAGCAGCATTGGGCGGCATCGGGAGTGTGTACACGCGTGGGAAACCGAAGGCTGCATCAATAGCCAGGCTGCGATGTTTCAGCGCACGCGTCTGTGCCGTCAGTCGGGGGGTCATGCCTGCTCGGTCTTCTGTGCGTGCCGCCCGTGCATGCATACATCGTAGGCTGCTCGCTCGCATGCATGGTAATGTAGCCTGCTGGCTAGGGCGGCTAGAGGGAGGTGTGGCAACGTTCGGTCCAAAGGTCCAACAGGTGGGCTTCTTTACCACAACCCAACAGCGCGCATGCACGGCATTAGCCCACCCTCGAGCGCAGAACAAACAAAGCGCAAAAAAACATGCGTTTTCAAATCCAGCCAATCACATCGCTGAACTAGCTTCACGCGGATCGCTAACGTGGCGCTGCAGGCTGATCCACACTGTTCGACGCACAACGATCCAACGGTCAGAAATGGTTGGGGGGAGTGATCCAGCGTTCTCGAATACGGCCAATCAGAGCGCCTCACTCGGATCGCTGACGTTGCCCTAGCGCCTGACCCACACCGTCTATTTGCAGATATCCAACGGGCCAGAAGGATGCGGGGTTTTGGCTAGGGTTTGAGGGGTTTTGATGGGGTTAAGAGGGGGTTTGAAGGGGTTATGAGGGCTAGGGTTCACCATAACTAATTTAAAAAAATCAGAAAAATATGAAACTTGCACCCATCATCGTTTTATGTTACTAGGTTGCTGGAAAAAAATAATAAGAAATCTGGCCTACGGGTATATTCATGAAAAACCTTTCACAAAACCTAGCTATCATGAACGAGGTTGTGTGGGATTCAGGTTAGGGTTTAGGGTTAAGCATGTCATAGTTTATCCAAATCTTTACTGCATTTCAGTCATGTATGTAGTGGTTGTGGTTTAATATTGGATATTTGTATTTATCAGTTTTCACTCTAGGAAAAACTCTCTTGGTTTGATACTACCTCTAACCGATGTTGATGCAGCTAATGCGAGAGCTGATAGTGGAATAGGCTTAATGAAATTGTTGGTCGTAGGGGCGAAAAATCTAACTCATCCCAATACTAGTCCTCAATGCTTATGTTTTGCACCCATTTTTCTTCTTCCAATTGAGGTCAACTTGTGATTTGTTGGCAAGTTAAGATTAATAGAAGTTTGTAAATTATTTTAGAATAATCGAGTTCTTATAGTAGAGTTCTTTGATAACTGTGATTGAGTTGTGATGTTTTCTGCCTAGGACTACCATTATGAAGTTACCTTAGAAATTCTTGAGCTAAACTGTTTTAAAATCTTACACAGCCCAATATGGGTCCTTGATGCATCTGTGTTTTGCCCCATGTTATTTTTCTTCAAATTGGGGTATGTTTGTGATTTCTTGATATGCTTAGACTAATTACATTAGGTTGTAAATTATTTCACAACAATTGAGTCCTTATAGTACAATTCTTTGATCAATGTTATTAAGTTGTGTTGTATTCTGCCTTAGATTACTATACGAAGTTACTCCAAAAACACTTGAGCTGCGTTGTGCCTAGGATTATCACTTTCATTGTTCACACAGTTGCGAAATATAAACTGATTTCTATGCCATTATATAGTGTAGCAGTTTTGAATCAATCTAGAGCATCAATCCTAACCATTGGTATCTTAAATCAACGGTTGAAAGCAGCAGGATTCACATGAATAGTAGCCAACAAGTGCTTTTTTGTTGTTCTAGAACCATCACATCGTCGTTGTCATAAAAAGGTCCATGCTTCCCAAGCCAGCTTGCGGTGCTAGCGGAGGACGTGCTTAGCGGGTTTGAGATTGTCTAGAAAGGGAACGTCGGAACGGGAGAGAAGGAAGCTAAAGTAAACAGTTAGATTAGTTAGTGTGGTCCCACTGGTTATAGTTCGCCAAAAAATTCACACAGGCTCCATGCTATTTGTTTTTTGCAGACAACAATCAATGGGGTTTACACTTTTCTATTATTTCATTCTGCATTCCCTCTGTGTTGAATAATTTCACAAGGCAGTCTACTGTTTATCTACTTTTACCAAAATCACTTCGTAGTGTTCAGACGTGCATTGCATGTGTGTACGTGCTAGTACAATAATGTGTTAATGTATAATTTCTTTTCTTAGATATTGCCTTTGTATAGATGGTTCTGATTCCGATTGATGACCAGATCTTGCTTGTTTTATTCTGCTCCTTATATTCAACTACCTTGACCATTTGCAAGATACTCCCTCCTTTCCAAAATATAGAGTGTATAATTTTTGGCACGGAAATTAAAGAACACACGTGGAGGGAAAATTTCACAAGTTTTAGACGAGATTTCACCTGACTAATTGACACGAGAAAATAGAGGAGCTTGCTTGATATATGAAAATGTACTCAAATCCCTAAAAAAAATTATCCAAATGAGTGGTGCAACACAACACACCTTATGTTTTGTTTTTTCTCAGAAAACTATACGCCTTATATCAAGGAACGGAGGGAGTATTATTTTGTTGGGTTTCTATCATTTATGCCATTAGTTATGTCTTACTACTCAGTTTTGCCACTAGGAATTTCAACTGCTAAAAAATGCCATGGATTCGTTAGGCGCATGCTCGAAAATGCCACTGGACACCATTAATTTAAGCTCAAATCTCTTTTGCCATGTTATAATGACCAAAATACCTATAGACCAACATGTCAGTTCTCCCTCTATTTCACTACAATAAAGTCTGGGTCCCATTTGATCCCAACAGTATTATCATTTTCCTCTAAAATTATTCGTTTGTTTACTCCTTGCAAGTGGGGTCCACACTTATCATTGTGAGATAGAGAGAGCTGATATGTGGGTATAGGGGTATTTTCTTCATATAATATGGTCAACGAGTTTGACCTGACAATAACGATGTCTAATGGCATTTTTGAGCAAACATCTAATGGAATGATGGCATTTTTGAGATATCTAATGGCATTGTTGAGCAAGCATCTCATGGAACGATGACATTTTTGAGAAGTTAAAATTCCTAATGGCAAAACTGAGTAGTGAGACACAACCAGTGGCATAAATGATAAAAACCCTTTGTTGTTTGCTGCAGCTTATGGTGTAGTAACTGGGGTTTATGTTTGTTATTGTAGATTCTTTCTGAAGTAAAAGATTTGTGACCTCTCTAAATTTAGAGGTACTGATATAGTTTTAACTTCTGCCCATAATTATTCCTTTTGATCAGCTTTTATATTCTTCCGCAATATTGTGAATATTGTAAATATATTAATGTGATGCCTCATTGGTTTTATTTTGTGTTTGTAATTAAGCATCATCTACAATATGGGTAGAGTATTGGTTGGAATTATCTTGTTTAGACAATTGCAACTTGTATATAGCTTTCCTATAAAACTGATTCTTTTTGCCAGTGAGAAAGTATCTACTGTAGACGTGTCACCATTCTGCATTTCTTGTAGTTCCACCACACTTACGAGTTCAACTAATTTTCTTGCCTATGCCATAATAAAATAGTTTACTATATTTTAGTCTTTGGCAGTTGTATGTGTTTTTTTGTTTGTCAGTCCTCTGTGTAGTATAGAATAATTACATCTTTGAACGGCGACTAAAATAGTTTACTGTAGTATAGTCATTGGCAGATGGACCTGTTGGGGAACGCTGTAATTTCAAAAAATTTCCTACGCACACGCAAGATCATGGTGATGCATAGCAACGAGAGGGGAGAGTGTCGTCCACGTACCCTCGTAGACTGAAAGCGGAAGCGTTAGAACACCGCGGTTGATGTAGTCGTACGTATTCACGGCCTGATCGATGAAGCACCGAAACTACGGCACCTTCGAGTTCTAGCACACGTTCAGCTCGATGACGTCCCTCGAACTCCGATCCAGCCGAGTGTCGAGGGAGAGTTCCGTCAGCACGACGGCGTGGTGACGATCTTGATGTTCTACCGTCGGAGGGCTTTGCCTAAGCACCGCTACAATATTATCGAGGAGGAGTATGGTGGAGGGGGGCACCGCACACGGCTAAGAGATCAAGAGATCAATTGTTGTGTCTAGAGGTGCCCCCTGCCCCCGTATATAAAGGAGCAAGGGGGGAGGGGGCGGCCGGCCTAGGAGGGGGCGCGCCAAGGGGAGTCCTACTCCCGGTGGGAGTATGACTCCCTCCTTCCTTGTTGGAGTAGGAGAAGGGGGAAAGAGGAGGGAGAGAGAGGAAGGAAAGGGGGGGGGGCACCCCCTCTCCTTGTCCTATTCAGACTAGGGGGGAGGGGCGCGCGGCCCAGCCCTTGTCTCCTCTCCCCGTCTCCACCCATTAAGCCCCCGGGGGGGGGGGGTTCCGGTAACCTCCTGGTACTCCGGTAAAATCCCGATTTCACCCGGAACACTTCCGACATCCAAATATAGGCTTCCAATATATCAATCTTCACGTCTCGATCATTTCGAGACTCCTCGTGATGTCCGTAATCACATTCGGGACTCCGAACGAACTTCGGTACATCAAAATTCATAAACTCATAATATAATTGTCATCGAAACCTTAAGCGTGCGGACCCTACGGGTTCGAGAACTATGTAGACATGACCGAGAACCATTTCCGATCAATAACCAATAGCGGAACCTGGATGCTCATATTGGCTCCTACATATTCTACGAAGATCATTATCGGTCAAACCGCATAACAACATACGTTGTTCCCTTTGTCATCGGTATGTTACTTGCCCGAGATTCGATCGTCGGTATCTCAATACCTAGTTCAATCTCGTTACCGGCAAGTCTCTTTACTCGTTATGTAATGCATCATTCTGTAACTAACTCATTAATTACATTGCTTGCAAGGCTTATAGTGATGTGCATTACCGAGAGGGCCCAGAAATACCTCTCCTACAATCGGAGTGACAAAAGCTAATCTCGAAATACGCCAACTCAATATGTACCTTTGGAGACACCTGTAGAGCTCCTTTATAATCACCCATTTACGTTGTGATGTTTGGTAGCACACAAAGTGTTCCTCCGATAAATGGGAGTTGCATAATCTCATAGTTGTAGGAACATGTAGAAGTCATGAAGAAAGCAATAGCAACATACTAAACGATCAAGTGCTAAGCTAACGGAATGGGTCATGTCAATCACATTATTCTCCCAATGATGTGATCCCGTTAATCAAATGACAACTCATGTCTATGGTTTGGAAACATAACCATGTTTGATTAATGAGCTAGTCAAGTAGAGGCATACTAGTGACTTTAAGTTTGTCTATGTATTCACACATGTATCATGTTTCCGGCTAATACAATTATAGCATGAATAATAAACATTTATCATGATATGAGGAAATAAATAATAACTTTATTATTGCCTTGGGGCATATTTCCTTGATCTCCCACTTGCACTAGTCAATAATCTAGATTACACATTAATGATTCTAACACCCATGGAGTCTTGGTGCTCATCATGTTTTGCTCGTGGAAGAGGCTTAGTCAATGGAGTGCGCAACATTCAGATCCGTATGTATCTTGCAAATCTCTATGTCTCCCACACGGACTTGGTCCGGATGGAATTGAAGCGTCTCTTGATGTGCTTGGTCCTCTTGTGAAATCTGGATTCCATTGCCAAGGCAATTGCACCGGTAGTGTCACAGAAGATCTTCATTGGTCCCGATGCACTAGGTATGACACCTAGATCAGAAATGAACTCCTTCATCCAGACTCCTTCATTTGCTGCTTCCGAAGCAGCTATGTACTCCGCTTCACATGTAGATCCCGCCACGACGCTTTGTTTAGAACTGCACCAACAGACAGCTCCACCGTTCAATATAAACACGTATCTGGTTTGCGATTTAGAATCGTTCGGATCAGTGTCAAAGCTTGCATCGACGTAACCATTTACGACTAGCTCTTTATCATCTCCATAAGCGAGAAACATATACTTAGTCCTTTTCAGGTATTTCAGGATGTTCTTGACCGCTGTCCAGTGATCCACTCCTGGATTACTTTGGTACCTCCCTGCCAAACTTATTGCTAAGCATACGTCAGGTCTGGTACACAGCATTGCATACATGATAGAGCCTATGGCTGAAGCATAGGGAACATCTTTCAGTTTCTCTCTATCGTCTGCTGTGGTCGGGCATTGAGTCTGACTCAACTTCACACCTTATGTCTGAGGCAAGAACCCTTTCTTTGCCTGATCCATTTTGAACTTTTTCAAAACTTTATCAAGGTATGTGCTTTGTGAAAGTCCAATTAAGCGTCTTGATCTATCTCTGTAGATCTTGATGCCAAATATGTAAGCAGCTTCACCGAGGTCTTTCATCGAAAAACTTTTATCCAAGTATCCCTTTATGCTATCCAGAAATTCTATATCATTTCCAATCAACATTATGTCATCTACATATAATATCAGAAATGCTACAGGGCTCCCACTCACTTTCTTGTAAATACAGGCTTCTCCAAAAGTCTGTATAAAACCATATGCTTTGATCACAATATCAAAGTGTTTATTCCAACTCCGAGAGGCTTGCACCAGTCCATAAATGGATCGCTGGAGCTTGCACACTTTGTTAGCACCTTTTGGATCGACAAAACCTTCCGGTTGCATCATATACAACTTTTCTTCCAGAAATCCATTCAGGAATGCAGTTTTGACATCCATTTTCCATATTTCATAATCACAAAATGCAGCAATAGCTAACATGATTCGGACATACTTAAGCATCGCTACGGGTGAGAAAGTCTCATCGTAGTCAACCCCTTGAACTTGTCAAAAACCTTTCGCAACAAGTCGAGCTTTGTAGACAGTTACATTACCATAAGCGTCAGTTTTCTTCTTGAAGATCCATTTATTCTCGATGGCTTGCCGATCATTGGGCAAGTCAACCAAAGTCCATACTTCGTTCTCATACATGGATCCCATCTCAGATTTCATGGCCTCAAGCCATTTTGCGGAATATGGGCTCGTCATCGCTTCCTCATAGTTCGTAGGTCGCCATGGTCAAATGTCGACTTCGAATAGGATTACCGTACCACTGCAGTGCGGATCTTACTCTGGTTGACCTACGAGGTTCGGTAGTAACTTGATCTGAAGTTTCATGATCAATATCATTAGCTTCCTCACTGATTGGTGTAGTTGTCACAGGAACCGGTTCTTGTGATGAACTACTTTCCCATAAGGGAGCAGGTACAGTTACCTCATCAAGTTTTACTTTCCTCCCACTCACTTCTTTCGAGAGAAACTCCTTCTCTAGAAAGGATCCGAATTTAGCAACAAAAATCTTGCCCTCAGATCTTTGATAGAAGGTGTACCCAATAATCTCTTTTGGGTATCCTATGAAGACACATTTCTCCGATTTGGGTTCGAGCTTATCTGGTTGAAGTTTCTTCACATAAGCATCGCAGCACCAAACTTTAAGAAACGACAACTTTGGTTTCTTGCCAAACCACAGTTCATAAGGCGTCGTCTCAACGGATTTTGATGGTGCCCTATTTAACTTGAATGCGGCCGTCTCTAAAGCATAACCCCGAAATGATAGCGGTAAATCAGTAAGAGTCATCATAGATCGCACCATATCTAGTAAAGTAAGATTACGATGTTCGAACACACCATTTCGTTGTGGTGTTCTGGGTGGCGTGAGTTGCGAAACTATTCCGCATTGCTTCAAATGTAAACCAAACTCGTAACTCAAATATTCTCCTCCACGATCATATCATAGAAACTTTATTTTCTTGTTACGATGATTTTCCACTTCACTATGAAATTATTTGAACTTTTCAAATGTTTCAGACTTGTGTTTCATCAAGTAGATATACCCATATCTGCTCAAATCATCTGTGAAGGTGAGAAAATAACGATACCCGTCGCGAGCCTCAATATTCATAGGACCACATACATCAGTATGTATGATTTCCAACAAATCTGTTGCTCGCTCCATAGTTCCGGAGAACGGCGTTTTTGTCATCTTGCCCATGAGGCACGGTTCGCAAGTACCAAGTGATTCATAATCAAGTGATTCCAGAAGTCCATCAGTATGGAGTTTCTATACGCGCTTTACATTAATATGACCCAAACGGCAGTGCCACAAATAAGTTGCACTATCATTATCAACTCTGCATCTTTTGGTTTCAACATTATGAATATGTGTGTCACTACTATCGAGATTTAATAAAAATAGACCATTCTTCAAGGGTGCATGACCATAAAAGATCCATAAAAGATATTACTCATATAAATAGAACAACCATTATTCTCAGATTTAAATGAATAACCGTCTCGCATCAAACAAGATCCAGATATAATGTTCATGCTTAACGCTGGCACCAAATAACAATTATTCAGGTCTAAAACTAATCCTGGAGGTAGATGTAGATGTAGCGTGCCATTGCGATCACATCGACTTTGGAACCATTTCCCACGCGCATCGTCACCTCGTCCTTAGCCAATCTTCGCTTAATCCGTAGTCCTGTTTGAGTTGCAAATATTAGCAGCAGAACCGATTATCAAATACCAGTGCTCTGCGAGCATTAGTAAGGTACACATCAATAACATGTATATCACATATACCTTTGTTCACCTTGCCATCCTTCTTATCGGCCAAATACTTGGGGCAGTTCCGCTTCCAGTGTCCAGTCTGCTTGAAGTAGAAGCACTCAGTCTCAGGCTTAGGACTAGATTTGGGTTTCTTCTCTTGAGCAGCAACTTGTTTGCTGTTTTTCTTGAAGTTCCCCTTCTTCTTCCCTTTAGCCTTTTTCTTGAAACTGGTGGTCTTATTGACCATCAACACTTTATGCTCCTTCTTGATTTCTACCTCCGCAGCCTTTAGCATTGCGAAGAGCTCGGGAATAGTCTTGCCCATCCCTTCCATATTATAGTTCATCACGAAGCTCTTGTAGCTTGGTGGCGATGATTGAAGAATTACATCAATGACACTATCATCGGAAGATTAACTCCCGGTTGAATCAAGTGATTATTATACAGACATTTTGAGTATATGTTCACTTGTGAACTATTCTCCTCCATCTTGCAGCTATAGAACTTATTGGAGACTTCATATCTCTCAAACCGGGCATTTGCTTGAAATATTAACTTCAACTCCTGGAACATCT
The DNA here is from genome assembly GCA_021605145.1 of Aegilops bicornis. NCBI lineage: Eukaryota > Viridiplantae > Streptophyta > Magnoliopsida > Poales > Poaceae > Aegilops > Aegilops bicornis. The sequence continues at coordinate 529,971,361 of CM038673.1, forward strand.
CATATGCTCCATGGCGTTCAAGCGTCGTTGAAGTCCCGGTTTTAAGCCGTAAAGCATGGCACCTTTGAACTATCGAGTAGTCATCGACTTTGCTCTGCGAGACATTCTTAACGTCGTCGATTGCATCTGCAGCGGGCACTGGCACCCAGCGGTGCTTCCGGGGCGTAATTCTTACATGCAGCAATGAGGATAATCCTCAAGTTACGGACCCGATCCGTGTAATTGCTACCATCATCTTTCAACTTAGCTTTCTCAAGGAGCACTAAAATTCAGCGGAACAACGACGAGCCATCTATCTACAACAAACATAGATAAGCAAAATACTATCAGGTACTAAGCTCATGATAAATTTAAGTTCAATTAATCATATTACTAAAGAACTCCCACTTAGAAAGACATCTCTCTAGTCATCTAAGTGATCACGTGATCCAAATCAACTAAACCATGTCCGATCATCACGTGAGATGGAGTAGTTTCCAATGGTGAACATCACTATGTTGATCATATCTACTATATGATTCACGTTCGACCTTTCGGTCTCCGTGGTCGAGGCCATATCTGTATATGCTAGGCTCGTCAAGTTTAACTTTGAGTATTCCACATGTGCAACTGTTTTGCACCCATTGTATTTGAGCGTAGAGCCTATCACACCCGATCATCACGTGGTGTCTCAAAGACGGAAAACTTTCTAACGGTGCATACTCAGGGAGAACACTTCTTTATAATTTAGTGAGAGATCATCTTAAAATGCTACCTTCAATCAAAGCAAGATAAGATGCATAAAGGATAAACATCACATGCAATCAATATAAGTGATATGATATGGCCATCATCATCTTATGCTTGTGATCTCCATCTCAAAGCACCGTCGTGATCACCATAAATCACCGGTAGCGACACCTTGATCTCCATCGTAGCATCATTCTCGTTCGCCATCTATTGCTTCTCGACTATCGCTACCGCTTAGTGATAAAGTAAAAGCAATTCTGAAGCGTTGCATTTCATACAATAAAGCGACAACCATATGGCTCACGCGATTGCCGATAACCGGTTACAAAACATGATCATCTCATACAATAAAATATAGCATCGCGTCTTGACCATATCACATCACAACATGCCCTGCAAAAACAAGTTAGGCGTCCTCTACTTTGTTGTTGCAAATTTTACGTGGCTGCTACGGGCTGAGCAAGAACCATTCTTACCTACGCATCAAAACCACAGCGATAGTTTGTCAAGCTAGTGCTGTTTTAACCTTCGCAAGGACCGGGCGTAGCCACTCGGTTCAACTAAAGTTGGAGAAACAGAGACACCCGCCACCAATGTGTGCAAAGCACGCGTCGGTAGAACCAGTCTCGCATAAGCGTCGCAGCGTAATGTCGGCCGGGCGCTTCATCCAACAATACCGCCGAACCAAAGTATGGCGTCTTTGGTAAGCGGTATGACTTGTATCGCCCACATTTCACTTGTGTTCTACTCGTGCATATAACATCTACGCATAAAACACGGCTCGGATGCCTTTGTTGGGGAACGTAGTAATTTCAAAAAATTCCTACGCACACGCAAGATCATGGTGATGCATAGCAACGAAAGGGGAGAGTGTCGTCCATGTACCCTCGTAGACCGAAAGCGGAAGCGTTAGAACAACGCGGTTGATGTAGTCGTACGTCTTCACGGCCCGACCGATCAAGCACCGAAACTACGGCACCTCCGAGTTCTAGCACACGTTCAGCTCGATGACGTCCCTCGAACTCCGATCCAGCCGAGTTTCCAGGGAGAGTTCCGTCAGCATGACGGTGTGGTGACGATCTTGATGTTCTACCGTCGCAGGGCTTAGCCTAAGCACCGCTACAATATTATCGAGGAGGACTACGGTGGAGGGGGGCACCGCACATGGCTAAGAGATCAAGAGATCAATTGTTGTGTCTAGAGGTGCCCCCTGCCGCCATATATAAAGGAGCAAGGGGGGAGGGGGAGGCAGGCCTAGGAGGGGGCGCGCCAAGGGGAGTCCTACTCCCGGTGGGAGTAGGACTCCCTCCTTCCTTGTTGGAGTAGGAGAAGGGGGAAAGAGGAGGGAGAGAGGAAGGAAAGGGGGGCGCCGCCTCTCTCCTGTCCTATTAGGACTAGGGGAGAGGCGCGGCCCAGCCCTTGCCTCCTCTCCTCTTCTCCACTAAGGCCCATGTAGGCCCATTAAGCCCCCGGGTGGTTCCTGTAACCTCCCGGTACTCCGGTAAAATCCCGATTTCACCCGGAACACTTCCAACATCCAAATATAAGCTTACAATATGTCAATCTTCATGTCTCGATCATTTCGAGACTCCTCCTCATGTTCGTAATCACATTCGGGACTCCAAACGAACTTCGGTACATCAAAACTCATAAACTCATAATATAACTGTCATCGAAACCTTAAGCGTGCGGACCCTACGGGTTCGAGAACTATGTAGACATGACCGAGAACCGTTCCGATCAATAACCAATAGCGGAACCTGGATGCTCATATTGGCTCCTACATATTCTACAAAGATCTTTATCGGTCAAACCGCATAACAATATACGTTGTTCCCTTTGTCATCGGTATGTTACTTGCGAGATTCGATCGTCGGTATCTCAATACCTAGTTCAATCTCGTTAAGCAAGTCTCTTTACTCGTTATGTAATGCATCATTCCGTAACTAACTCATTAGTTACATTGCTTGCAAGGCTTATAGTGATGTGCATTACCGAGAGGGCCAGAGATACCTCTCCGACAATCGGAGTGACAAAACTTAATCTCGAAATCGCCAACTCAACTTGTACCTTTGGAGACACTGTAGAGCTCCTTTATAATCACCCAGTTACGTTGTGACGTTTGGTAGCACACAAAGTGTTCCTCCGGTAAATGGGAGTTGCATAATCTCATAGTTGTAGGAACATGTATAAGTCATGAAGAAAGCAATAACAACATACTACACGATCAAGTGCTAAGCTAACGGAATGGGTCATGTCAATCACATCATTCTCCCAATGATGTGATCCCGTTAATCAAATGACAACTCATGTCTATGGTTAGGAAACATAACCATCTTTGATTAATGAGCTAGTCAAGTAGAGGCATACTAGTGACTTTAAGTTTGTCTATGTATTCACACATGTATCATGTTTCCGGCTAATACAATTATAGCATAAATAATAAACATTTATCATGATATGAGGAAATAAATAATAACTTTAATATTGCCTCTAGGGCATATTTCCTTCAGGACCCAGCAGTCACTCTGATGTTCATTGAAGCCATCGAAAAACTTAATCCACAAGTTGTCAAGAAACCGAACCAGAGACAGATAGAGCCAACAGTCACCGACGCTCATTGAAGCCATCGAGAAATTGAACCCAAAAGTTTTTAAGAAATCAAACCAAGAGACAGATGGACCCAACAGTTGTTCTAAGGCTCACTGAAGGCATCGAGAAATTGAACAAGCTTAATATGGAGTCGCTTGATCGTTATCACGAGCATAAAAGGTGTCTTAGGATCTATCAATAAAGTTTGTTTTCATGTGGTATTTGTAACCTGATAGATTTCTTATACATTGCAGTCATTCATTGAGGTTACTATCACATTGTTAGTTGGCGCTGGTCTCAATGCATTGAATGCCTTAGCTGTTACTGTGGTTTACATGTCAAAACACATGATGGTTGGTAACGAAGGTGCTACTAATACTGCTCGAGCAGGTGTCCCTTCCACCGAAAGTGCTTCTTCCCCTCCCAGTATTACTCAATCAATCCTTATTCTTGGATCGATGTTTTAGTTCCTTTTTACAAGTTATGCTGTGGCAGTGGCCCATGCCATTGTTCGTCGCAGAGAGAGGTTCTCAAAGCTTGTAGTAATGATGATCTTGGAAATCTTTCTTGTGAATGCAACTTGGGTGCTCTATGCTTACCTACTTTCCGAGGGTGACTTTTGATCTTCCATTTTTTCTTCAGTTGTCGCTTTAGTTTGCATGATTGGGGCGATTCATCATGGCTTTGTAGGTACATTTTGATCATAATCCATATTTGTAATCCATTATTGAATTTTTGTTTGACAATGAAAATGACCTTTCAATTGGAATGAAAATGTTACTTGAAGATGAAGTTTTGAGGCCAGGAGTGTTTGAACGAGAGGTTCTATGCAATCTGAAGTCAAGTCTTATTTGAAACTCTTGCTCGCAGAGGATCGTGGCGTGCTCGCGTACGAGGGCATCCACCAGGATGACTGCACGCTAGCTGATGGTGGCATCCACGCGCTCGACCACATGAATGCTGCAACATTCACCTATGCGACGCCGACCACATCCATGCTCGGCTTCCACGATGGCATGGGGGTACACCCGACCCGCCCAGCAGCGGCGCGGTGGTACATTTGTATGTCCTCAAATTCTATGATAGTGTGGTGGTACATTCATCCAGCCTCGTCTTCTGCGATGACGCGGTGTGGTAGATCCGCCCCATCGATGGTAGCCCGGCGGTACATCCATTTATCCATGGCTTGCTCCAAAATGTTATTTTAAAACCCATTTTGGACCACCGATTTGTTTCTTGCCACATTTCCTTCGGATGTCATTTCATGACGAAATTTTACGTGTCAACAAACATTTTGTAAATGTTTCAACAAAAAATATCAGAATCTTTTTATTATTTTTATTTTACTGTTCACTCGTGCTCACATGTGCACGGTCTGGCACCCTTCCTAACATTCGGCATTCACTGTCCTTTGCGCGCATATGCCGCCACAACATGGGCAACACCATTGCATGTTCTTCCGACAATCAATATCTTCACCTCCTGGAAGTTTATCATGAGCTCTTTAATATCAATGATTGTGTGTTGAAGCACTGATCTGTTCAGAAACTTAGGCTTTAGCTGGTGAGCTAGTGTCGAGCAGTCTATTTTTTCTGGAACGAAGGCTCAAGAAGAGCCCGACTTTGAATTAACAAAGCCATGAACCGGCCAGGATTACATCCACATCATTACAAACTCGAACAAACAAAAAAATAAACACGCCAAGAGGTTGCTGGTAGGCAACTCTCAAAACCTCACACACTACAAGCTAATGAGATAGCACATGATAAGCACAAGCTGAAGCACATAGAGGCCCTTGTCCACACAAGGATCACCAGGGAAGAAGAAATGGGGCTCCAGGAAGCGCCCGCCATCGAGGATAGGATATGTGGGATCCAAACAACCAAGGCCCTGGAACAACATCAGCATCCAGTCCCACTGTCGAAGGAGGCCCCTGCCTCCTCGTCTGGCTCGAAAGGCGCTGAACCATCGACATATGGGGTTGCTCACCCTAGAACATGGACGGAAGGATGCAACCCGAAGGCAACGTAGGAGTAGGAACATAGCACACCCTACATGACTAAGAAACTTCTCTAGAAACACCGCACCACCGTTGCCCACTGATGAGCCTCTAGAGAGGAGAAAGGTACCAGTCAAACAACAACAGAGTGTCCAAGGAGGAAGGAACAACGAGGAGGCAGGACCAAGGCCGAGGAATGACGCTCTGACTCTCATAACTCGCACTGCTGTAGTCGCCGCCGGGGAACCCGATCCCCTTTGGGCCAGAAGCCGCCGAACCAAACTGACACCAGATGCACAGAGAGCACCAGATGAAAACCCGAACACTGTCGGGCCTGCAAAGCTGTCGCTGCCACTGGGGACACGTTGTCGCTGCTGCCCGACAACCACCACACCGTAGTGCCCACAATCAAAAAAGCATCCAAGGTGACGACCTCAAGAAGCAAACGATGCCAAGAGCACCGTCGCTGCCCAACAAAGTTCGAGTTTTCACCCGAGAGACTAGGGGAAGGGGAGGGTGGAGCAAAAGACCTGAATGGCGCCTCCAAGAAGGGGAGCCACGTCCATGGACGTCGCCTCCATGGATTTCTCCCGGTCAAGGCTCGACACCACCAACACCGCATCCAGCTCCAGGCACCAGAGAACCATGTCGATCTGGTCCAGATCTAAAGGGGTGGAGCACGCAGGGCAGCAGCAAGGGAAGGGGCGGCCAAATCTGGTGCTGCAAGAGGCCAGAGCCCCATCGCCGGCACCGCGGATCTCGTCCGCGGAGAGCTTGCTGCCCGCACAGCCAAGCCCACCAGACCACACCCGCGCCACCAACTAGCGAGGAGACAGTGGCACCTCACGAAAGAGGCCACCGCCCGGATTCAGCGCCCCTTGGAGAAACAAAGTTGCAGAGGCCCCACCGCCACCTTCCTTGGCGGCGCCGGGCTTGCCTGGCGGATGCCTATGGCGGCCGCGAGGAAGGAGGAGTGGAAGGGGGGAGGCGGCGAGGGCTAGGGTTGTCGCCCTCGAGCCCCCCGAGAGGGGCGGCGCGAGGGGAGGGGGCTTCGGTCTGAGCCGTCGAGCAGTATGTTTCCACTATGATTCTTCCTCGGAATCTGTGTGCTAGATCGGATAGGCCATGCAGGACATCCTCCGCCTCCTCAGTGTCCGAGCCGGCATATCATCTCGAGATTGACGAAGTCACCAAACCGTATCGTAGTCGAGGGGAACGTCTCCGCCGACTGAATGCGCATCGCCGGAAATTCTGAAATAAATGCGACACTACTAGGAAAAGGCCTGCTAGTGGCGCACCAGTTTTGCCTACTAATTGCGCACCACTGATGCGCCGCTAGCACCACGCCATTAGAATTAAATACTAATGGCGCACCTAATGCGCCATTAGTATCTGATATACTAATGGCGCACCATGCGATCGCCATTAGTATAGCCCACCGTCTTCGCCATTAATGCGCCTCGGGGTTCATATGTACCCATGTGCTTTGGCATACTAATGGCGCACTAGGGTATGATGCGCCATTAGTGTCCTTTCTGCAGTGCACCATTAGTGTGCTGAGTGCTGCGCCATTAGTATGAATATTAGGGATTATTTTTTTTCTTTTATGATATTTGACAGGTTAAAAAACATATTTCTGCACATAATATAGAGAGCGCAACATATAAACAGCAGATTTATCGAATACAATAGAAGATTAGTCTCCGAATACAATTCATCATATTAGTCTCCGAATTTCAAATACCGAACAAAGTTATAACATTACAAGTCACGAAACCGCGAGTAGCGAGTTTGTCTTCACATTACAAGTCGATATCGATCATCTAAACTACCATCACATAGAAGAGAGCTGCGGTCATCACGATGAGCATAATCGCGATGAAACTGGTCTTCATCCGGTTCCTCCACCGCTCCCTCCTCTCTCCCGCTAGATACCGCGCGTATCTAACTTCGGCCTCCGCCCTAGTGGTGTACCCTTTGTAACTGTTACCGCTGAAACGGTGAACCTGTCTCCGACACTCCTCCCAGTCGTCGTGGACTCCGGGATCCTTACCCTTGTACACAACATACGATGGCATCTCTATGCACTAGCCAAACAAAACGTTAGTAGCAATTCATAGAGATATACAAGTTCATTAAAGTTTAATATTACAACTATAACAACACGATTCATGGTCCTACTAATAAATAGCATCGATTACATATATGTTGAACGGCTGTCCAAACCAAAGAGACATACAATTTCATTAAAGTTTAATATTACAACATGAGCCAATCGACATTTCAGATAGCATCACTACTTTCGACTCGATCGACTCAGGGGACCGGAGCGTGGATGAAGCCGCCGTCTTTCGTGATGGTCATGAAATCACGGGCGTTGTCAGCCTGCATTTGTAGCGTTGTTTCAATCTCACTGTTGGACGGATGAGATGCGAGGTAGAACTGCCCCGAGGTACGAAGGACATCTTGATGGATGATTTCCGCAAACTCCAACTGGATGCGAAAGAATTCTTGTCTGATGTCCGCGTCCTGAATTGTCCACAAGCTAGTGGCCCAATCTTTGAGATTATCTCGTAGCAGAAGGTGATTATGGTCTCGTACGATCGCCCGCATGTGATGGAGGGCGTAGTAGGCATCCTTCTGACCGCCAGACGGCTGCTTGACGCAGGGGAACGTCGTATTGTGGGTGAACACGTGCTTGCCGTACCTACGAACTGGCCTCTTGAAGGTGCCTCCAGATCTAGCGTAGCCGGGGAGAGCATCATCAAGAACTTTCTTCATATTTGTGTAGTCTATCTTCAACTCACGGTCCGGGTCAAAATACGTGGCCAAGGAATATTTCGGGCTTAAGAGGATGAGTGTGCAATGTGTGTCCTTTGCACAAAACACGGAATGTTAGAAAAAAAGCGATCAAAATCTAAGAAATCATATGTTACAGGCGGTGAGGGATGACTTACTCGGAAAGTAAGGCACGAGGAAGTTATCCTTATCTGGGTTTGCGAATGGCGCCTTCGAGGTGTGAACTTCGCGACTTGCCGGTCCCAGTAGCTGCCCAAGATCTTGGCACGCATGTAGAAGGGTCGACTATCACGATGTCCGGGGTCTAGTCTCGAATGATCCGCATCTCCATACTCAGCGAAAATAGCGAGCGAAGGTGTAGTGCAGCGGATGAAGGTTAAACATAGCAAAGATGTCATCAAACCGCGGGATGGTCGCATTACCCCGATGGCGCTATCCACAAAGCCCTTGCCCTCGGCACCTTAGCCCACGAAAACCGGGTATGCCACATCATTACGGGAGGACGCCGCTTCTCCAAAGAAAGAACATTGTCATGCGAGACTCCGCATAGCACCGGTTGCAGCATTGAGCATATTTGTCGGTAGCATCGCCCTACCCGCCACATGCACCCTCCTCGAGATATCCTTAGGTGAAGGTGGCCCGTCTGAGCACGGATCATTACTCGGTGCCGGCTGGCTCGCACCGGCGCCCTTGTTAGTCTTCGTTTCCGTCCCTTCTTCTTGACCTGCTGTAATGGGATCGAGTTACGCTCACAGACCGCCTTCTTGGCGTGTTGGGGCTGATAATATTTCGCACCTTAGGCTGCTCCGAGGCTCTGTGAAGGCGGCTGGGGCGTCTCCACGAGAACTGAGCAGCGAACGGCGCTTTGTTGCAATTAGGTTTCTCCGTGGTACCAGCTAGATCGCAGTCGTCTTTTCAGGGTTGGGTTCTTGAGAAGGAGGCCCGTAGAATTCATCATCGTACCCATGTTCGGCAAAGTACTTATCGAAGTTGGTAAATGTACCGTCGTCGTTGTCGTCGTCGTCCGGATGCTGTGCCATATGCATGTCCGGATCCTGTGCCATAGGGATGTCCGACATGTCCGGTAGCGTTGCGGCGTTCTTGCCATGGCTTGGCGCCCGGCACTGGCGGTCTTATACGTAAGTGTTGTCCCCGCCCCCAAACGAGTCTGGCTCTTCGGCCAAAGCAAGGGCCAGCTTACGCAGGCGCTGAGGGTCATCTCATCATCTTCGTCGGCCCCAGCAGGTCGAATCGGAGGTAACAACTCGTCGCAGCCTGGCAGCACCCAAACCAGTTCAACCCTATACACTGTGGGTGGCATCGGATTACCATGGAACACGGGTTGCCGGTTGAGCGATTACGCCCTTGGCGACATCGATCAACTTCGCCGCCCACGAAGTGCGAGGAGAGTGCAAGGAACGTCGGTGGCGCCCTTGAAAACATGTAGGCTGTCAGGGATGCCCAGTCAAAGGCAAGGAGATGAAGTCATCGGCCGAGAGGCTTAGTTACCGTGATGCCGTCGAGCTCGGCTAATGTCGAGGCACCGCCAACGGCGGGCGTGCAACTGACGGAGGGGCCGCTTGTTGCCGAGGTGCCGGCCGGCGTACACCCGCCAGGTGCATTAAGCTCCAATGCCCGTGCCGGCGTCGGAGACACGAATACCGCCTCCACCGGAGACACCAATGGCGCCGCGTGCGCGTTGTCCGAGTTGCTGGCCGTGAAGCTGGGAATCGGGGGCGGCCCCTGTTGGCCGCCCGCAATCCACGTCGTCAGCCCCTGAATCAAGGTAGGCACCATGGCGGTGAGCGTCGTTCCCAGTTGTTGTTGCACTTGCTCTTGGATAATCTCCGGAATCCGCGCCACTTGTGCCTTGAGTTCTTGAACCTCGCGCGACTGGCTTTCCGAGCTGGTCTTTCTCTCCTTGCCTTTTGCCGGCCACACGACCAGCTGACGACGGCTTACTGAGCTTATCCTTGTTTTTCATTACGTTCAACGCCCTATTTAGAGTGCTGTCCCAAGCAGGGGAGCTCTGAGACGACCCCGTGCTACTGCTTTCAGTCTCCTGCGGAAGGAATGTGAACCATTTAGAAATTTGGCTTCATTAATTAGAATGCAACCATATGGAGCTAATTACGCGGGGGTGTATTCCTTACCAGAACAAGCTCAAGCGCCTTGGTCTTCAGATCCGTGGTAAGCTCCTTTGCTACCGGGTCCTCCTTGTACCGGGCCCTGACAAAGTTCCTAGTCTGCTTGTCACGGTATTTCTTGAAGCGGGGCGGTAGGCCTTGCTCGGCACGCTCCGCGTCCTCCTTGTCCCATATAGGCTCCGCCACTCTGTAACCGTCGGGACCGAGTTGGTGGACCCCTAAGTTCAACTCCCGCATTTCTTTCCCCCATTGACTAGATTCCACAGTTGCACTGCTCTCGCACTTGACCTTGAACTCCTTGTAGTCATCTTCGCTGATCGAAGGATATTTCGCCTGGATCTTCTCATAACTATCACCTTTTTCAATCATTCTCTTCACCGAGCTTCTCCAAGTAGACAGGGACGTGCTCATCCTTGTGAGGGCGGCACTGTTCACTTTATTCCCTGAGAGGCATGTGTTTGCAAAGTCAGCGGGAACTTGTATCGTTCGTGCAGCTTCGTGAAGAGGAGGTTCGCATAAATTCCTCGGTCCTTATGCCTTAGGTTCTCGGTGTTGATCGATACGGTGCTCCAGAGAATGCACACGAGCTGAACCGAGTACCCCTTGACTAATTCTTTGGGCGTTGTTGGATGCCCGTCGGAGTTCACTTCAGTAAATTCCTCCTTGACGGTGCCGAGCACGTTCGGGCTCCGGTCCTTCCGTTGCCTCTTCGGTTGGCTGCCATCTGTGCGTGCGCCGCCATCATCAGTGGTGGCATACTCGGCGGCACCATCAGTGGTGTCATCCCCGACGTCACTAGGGGTTGTGTAGTCAGGATCGGTGTCTTCCGCAGCATCCTCATAGCGGTGAGGTTCTTCCTCCATCTCCTGGGACAGCTCCCAGAATTGCTTGCCGCCCGAACCGCCGACCTCATCGTTGTTGGCCATGTTTCGCTCTAAATAGGAAAAAGTTTGGTCAAAAAGTTGGTTATTGTCAAGGAACAAGATCATGGTCTCATCATTTAGGGTTTGTCGACATTGAGGCATCCTAAAAGCTAAGCTTTTATCATTTAGGGTTTGTCAACTTCGAGGCACCCTAAAAGCCTAAGCTTTCATCATTTAGGTTCTTATCGACACTGAGGCACCCTAAAAGCCAAGGTTTTATCATTTAGGGTTTGTCGACGCTTGGGCCTAATCACTTGGCTCTATTGCCACCTGTGGTTTAATGCAGCAAGAATGGCGTGGCAGTTGATCCTACTTAATTAAGTACTAAGATACCCCGGCCCATGCATTAGTCATAAGTACCCCATATGTCCTATTTTTAGCAAAGTCATGCTAAAATTCACGGAAAATTTCAGCATGACCTTTGCTGAAAATAGGACATATGGAGTACCAATTTTTCGGAGCAAGTTAATCGACATTACGGCAAACTCAAGGGCCTCTCGGGTACTGCAAAATCATTATCCCCGCGTAATGAAGTCGCCAATGGGTCATTTCAGAAGATCACAAGTAGCATCATCACAAGTACAACATCATCTATACCTTTATATTAACAAAGCATCAGCACATATACAAAAGACCACTTATGCCAACAATATGGTTTATATCAGATTCAGAGTTAGATACAGGAAAAACTGGTGCTTCAAAGCCTACTGGACACAATTTACATCTATTAGTACAGGATGTCCAGACTAATTTGAAGTGTTCACAGGTGAACTTGTACCATGGATGAGCCTAGTGCTTCATTAGTCAACTGAACAGAGATAATAGGGCATAACACCATACATAAAGTGATGAGCATACATACTACTGTCCAAGCAATATTGCCACTGATATAAACATTTTATTGTTCAAGACTTCAACTTAAAGCAGCTAACAAGGTAACATATGCAATATTGCCACTGATATAAACATTTTATTGTTCAAGACTTCACTCATCTTAACAGGACAACCCACAAGCATTGTTTTGATTCCAACATTTCTTTGTAAAATACATCCGACAAAGGTGCTCTAAAATCAAATACTACCCCCAAATCTTTTAGCTCAATTCTGAAAATACATGGTCTTCTAGTTACAATACTACCCCCCAACAGTTAAGATCCGAGGTGAGTAACACACTTTGGTCTTCTATTTACAAAACAAAACTGACATAATTCTAGATGCCACTTTGGTCTTCTAGCTAAACAAGTGAAGTTTCACCCATATAAGAACAAGTGAATTCTAGTCACATTGACACTCATGGTTTTCTACAAACACCAAGTACTAGGGCACACAAAAGTTCTGAAATTTGTGTGCCTAACTGAATTAACTGAATTTTCAGTAACCAAATAAACTGAATTTTCAAAACTGCAAGAAGCCATTTAAAATTAACTGAATAGTAATCTGTCAAGTTCAGTTTGAAAATTCAGTTACTGCTTGAGTGATTTGACACCAAAAATTACTCCCAAAAATTACAATGACTATATATTGACTGCATATATTCACTGTACAGGACTGAATTCAGTCAAGAAAACACATCAATTTCTATTCACTTTGCATATATTCACTTTATGCAAATTTTGTCAAGTTCTATTTCAGCTCAAGTTTCATTACAACACAAACAACGTAATTCATCCGCTCACGAGAAAAATTAATAATCAAAATCAAATTACAATAGGGGTCCCACGTTTGACCCCATGATACGTGCTATCTGGGATTATTCCTCTTACGAATAAACCATCATGCATCATTTTCTAACCAAGGCATAGCTCGGGAAAATCACTTGCTTTGACGAACTAGCTGATTACCCCAAATCTCATGGTAAAATTAGCAAGGCGAGCATTTTTCTTAGATATAATCAATACTAGAGGCACCTATCTTACCTCTCTGAGATATTTTGCCATGTTTTGTTAGGATCCCATTAGCACTTCGAAGCAAGAATCACACACTAACTACATTGCTTCAGCCACATGGACTGTATAGCAAATTTCGGTAGTTGAAGATACTTATAAATACCCAATTAGACACAAATGCTCATAGCACTTGATACCGTGCACTGATACTGTTATATATATACAAACAATGCTCAGAGAACTTGATTGTGTATGTAAGGTGCCACTGCCCACCCTAGATAGGTTAGAGCAGCAATGGTTGTAAGTTGTAACTAAAGAGGGAGTATGTTTCATGTTAATTTATTGTACCCCTCACCTCTACGCATAAATAACATTAATAGAATATACAGGTGCTTGTTACATACTTACATGACCATAGCAAGAATGACACACTCAACTTCATTGCTTCAACCACATGGACAACAAAGCAAATGTTGGAAGTTGACAATATACTTTAGATTCACACATGCTCCCCTAATTATTTTGTCTGTATCTTTAGATTATCTACTTTAGGCACAATCATACACAATTCTGACTGTACTGTAACAATTGTACTCCATCAAAATGTTGAAATTTTGACATTCGGAGGGTCACCTGCGTGGTGGTGCCTATCAGCGCCGTTGAGCTCGCGTGATGTGGTGAGCTCACTGGAGATGGACGGGCCCTGCACAGCGGTCGAGACTCAGAGCATAGGTTGAGGGCAAGAGGAAGAAGAAGAAGAAGAAGGAAGTGGAGGGGAGGGGCTCACTGCGATCGAGGTGTGCAGGCGCCCGGCCGCCTTGGACCTGGAGGAAGTCGCGGTCGTGCCAGATCCCTAGGGCTCGGGGCCAGCACAAGACCACGCTGCAGCAGAGCAGAGCAGCGCGCGGACGGCGGCGTCGCGTGGCCGGGCTGAGATGAGGTAGAGGCGGTCGTCGTCTCCTCCTCCTCCTCGTCCTCCTCCTGGTCCTCCTCCTCCGACTCGGGCTGGTAGCAGGGGACGGCCTTGAGGCTGCAATGGTGGGGGGCGGGGCGTGGCGGGGAGCTGCAGTGGTGTGGGGGGCAGTGGCGCAGGAGAGCTGCAGTGGTGGGGCGCAGGCGTGAGGCGTGAGGTGGAGTCCGGCGGGGTCGGGCGTGGCGTCGTGGGTCGGGGCAGCGGGTGGATCTAGCGAGGGAGAGGGACGAAGGGATCTGGCGAGGGAGAGGGAGGAATTAGCTAGGGGGAAGATTACTAATGGCGCAACCCGCAGCGGTGCGCCATTAGTATGTTTTTTTAGATAGCAATGGCGCACCCCCGATCGGTGCGCCATTATTAATCTTTTTTAGATAGCAATGGCGCACCAGCCAGAGGTGCGCCATAAGTAATTTATTATTATTATTATTTTTTGTTGCATCTAATAATTTTTTAGAAAATGAATATGAATATGAATATGAAACAGTAATAATTTTTATAAAAAGCAGTAATAATTTTTTAAAAATATCATCAAATTTGTTATTTGAAAATATTTATGAATATGAAAAATATCATCAAATTTATTATTTGAAAATATCATCAAATTTGTTATTTGAAAATATAATCAAATTTGTTTTTTTGGAATTTTAGTTGCATTCATTTGTGGCGGTGGAGGCGGGCCGGGAGGGTGCGGGGGTCGGCGGTGGAGCGGGGAGGGTGCGAGGTTCGGCAGTGGAGGCGGGAGGTGCAGGGTCGGCGTGGGCGGTGGAGCGGGGAGGTGCGGGGTCGTTGGTGGCGGTGGGCGGGAAGGGTGTGGTGGATCGTCGGCGGTGGAGGCGGGAGGTGCAGTGGGTCATCGGCGGTCTTTGGAGCGAGGAGGTCTGCGGAAGGTCGTTGGCGGTGGAGGCGGGGAGGTGCAGTTGGTCGTCGTGGCGGTGGAAGCGGGGAGGTGCGGGTGTGGCGGTGGCAGTGGAGCGGGGTGAGGTGCGGGGGTGCTCGGCGGCGAGGGGGACCGGATCTAGCGAGGTAGGATAGCGATCGAGATGGAGGGGGATCGAGATCGAGTGTCCATGAAATTAAAAAATATTCATGAGTTCAAAAAGTGCCCATGAAATGCAATCGAGAAATGAAGGCTACAATTTAAATACAATCGATCTGAGCTAGCTATCTGTTCACAATCTTCTTGCCCTTATTTTTCGTAAATGGATTTGTTCTCTTGTAGTGATGTCCTTTTAGTAGGGTGGTCCTGCTTCTTTTTTTGGTGTATTATGATACTTCATCGTCGTCGTCATGTTCCATCTTCGGGTCGCCGTACTTGTCGAAGTCTTGCTCATTGGCGACTCCATCCATTCCGATGATCTTCCTTTTGCCTCTCCTCACGACAACACAACTGGGCTTTGGCGGGTCGGTAATGAAGAAGCATTGGTCCACTTGGGAATCCAGTACCCATGGCTCATTTTTCGCGGAGACGTTTGCGCCCGCGGTCTTGGATTTGGCTTCGGGTATAACCATGGTGGTGAATAGCGGTCTTATTTTATGACACTCTTGGCCCATCTGACACGGAACATCGGGACCTTCTCTCCAGCGTAGCTCAGCTCCCAGATCTCCTCGATCCTTCCGTAGTATCTGTCCTTGTCGTTACCGGTGTAGGATTCCATCGTTACCCGGAGTTACGATAACCATTGCTCTTCATGTCCTTTCCCTCGGTGTAGAATGTGTAGCCGTTGATATAAATGACGCCTCATACGTCATCAGATTCTGCTCGGCGCCCTGTGACAAGGCGAATATGAGTTGTTCTTCCACGGAAGAATCCTCATGTAAAGGGTACGACAGAAGCTACTGCTTGAACCAACACATGAAACATGAGTTGTGCTCTTTGATTATATCTCCGCCCGTCCTCTGTGGGCCTCGGTCATTGTACGTCTTCGCAATAAAGGTTGTGTGCTCTACCACCCAAGGATCGACCACGTCTATGTGTTGTAGCGCGACTAGGTTTGCTCTTCCAAAGTCAGCGAGTCGACCCTCGAAGTCGACATGCATTTCTCGGCGACCATCACGGTGACCCCATCCAGCGAGCCTGCCGAGGTGCCTGTTGACGGGCAGACCAACGGGTTTCTCGATGCCTAGATAATTCGTGCAATAGGAGATGCACTCTTCGGTCCGAAAGCCCCTGGCTATGCTTCCCTCTGGACGTGACATGTTGCGAACGTATCCTTTGATGACACCATTCATCCTTTCGAGCGGCATCATCTTTGTGTAGGAACGTCGGCCCGAGTTGGATGATATCCTCCATGATATGGACCAGCAAATGCACCATAACGTCGAAGAATGCGGGCGGGAAGTACATCTAAAGCTCGCATAGTATCACCACAATCTCTTCTTGTAGCCTTCTGAGTTGCCTCACGCCAACCGACTTCCAAGAGATGACGTCGAAAAGGTTGCATAGGCCAAATAGCGTTTCACGGACGTGCGCGTCCGTGATCCTGATTACTGGCCCCGGAAGTATCTGCGTCATCGGCCGCGTGGCGGTCGTGAGACTTCATCAGCTGAACTACGCTTTTGGGTCTAGGTATCTGCTTATCTTCCCCGCGTAACCCTAAGGAAGTTTTACTCCTATGAGGCAGGTGAAAAACTAATCGATCTCCTCCTCACTTAGAGTGAAGCACGCGGGAGGGAAGTCATTTCCGGTCTTCTTGGCCTTTTTGCCTTTGCGACGACTTTCCATGTCCTGCTTCGCCTCATCATCATCATCATTAGCGTGAAGCTCCTCCCTGATGCCCATTGATTTCAAGTCTGCCCTTCCTTTCGGCCCATCTTTGGTCCTCTCTGGCATGTTGAGCAGGGTACCAAGCAGACTCTCGCACACGTTCTTCGTGATATCTATGACATCAAGGCTGTGAGGCACACGGTGGATCTTCCAGTACGGCAAGTCCCAGATAATAGACCTCGTTTTCCATACCTTCAGCAGCGGCTCTGGCGCCTTTCTCTTCTTTCCCGGCTCTGGCGCCTTTTGCTTCTTTCCCGGCAGTGGGCAATCTTTCCAATTTTTCAACAGCTTGTCTATTTCCTCGCCGCTCCTCGTAAGCGGGCGTCTTCGGGGTTCGGTTTCACCATCGAACAGATCCTTGCGTTTCCTCCATGTGTCATCGTCGCGAAGCCACCTTCGATGTCCCATGAACACGGTTTTCAAAGACCCGGGATCTCTATCTAGCTGGCGATACATTGTGTCATCCATGCACCTAACGCATCCAGAAAATCCGTGGACCACCTGCCCCGTGACATATCCGTAACCGAGATAGTCGTGCACCGTCTTGAGCAGTGCGGCTCTCATAGGGAAATATTCTTTCTCTGCTGCGTCCCACATATTGGGTGGCGTTTTCCACAACGTGTCTAGCTCCTCTTTCAGCAGCCCGGATCTGATTGATGTCGTTCCTGGTTGTTTCGGCCCTTCAATTAGCATACTCATGTGAATGTACTTCCTCTTCATGCACAACCGGGGGAGGTTGTACATCCACACAAACACAGGCCAGTGCTATGTGTGCTTCTCTGGCTGCCAAGCGGATTGACTCCATCGGTGCTCGCGCCCGACCACGATGTTCCTTGGATCCTTCCCAAATTCTGGGTGTTGAAGTTCAACGCTTGCCTTGGCTCCCATCCCTAGGGTGACTCAGCATCTTGTCTTTTTTATTTATCTCTGGATCATTTGCATCATCTTCTCGCTTCTTCTCCTCCCTATCCGCGTGCCAACGCAGGAGCTTTGCTACCTTAGGGTCCGTGAAATACCGCTGCAGACGGGGAGTGATCGGAAAGTACCACACCACTTTTTGAGGAGCTTTCTTCCTCTTCCTGTATCGAGTGACACCGCACACCGGACATATGGTAGACTCCACGTGCTCGTCCCGATAAATGATGCAATTGTTCATGCACACATGGTATTTCACATGCGGTAAATCCAGAGCACACACAATTTTCTTCGCCTCCTCGAAACTGGTCGGGCACTTGTTCCCCTTGGGAAGACGTTCACGCCAGAATGACAAGTTCTCGTCGAAGCATGCGTCGGTCATTTTGTGTTTTACCTTCATCTCCAGAACCATGAGCGTTACTTTCAGGCGGGTATCCTCAGGCCTGCATCCTTCATACAATTGAGTAACCGTGTTTATCTCCAGTTGATCCACCTTGGCTTTCTTTCGGGCGGCAGCTCTTGCGTTATCCGTCTGCTTGAGAAGCAGCTCTTGAATATGAGGGTCCTGCACCCAGCCCATCGATGGTCCATAAATAAATGCGCTCCGGCATCTTCATCTTCATGATCATGCCCTTAAATGCGCTCCGGCATCTTCCTCATCATCATGTCCAGCATCTTCTACATGATGACTATGTACAGCATCACTGTCGTGATCATGTCCTGGAGATTCTTCGTCTTCTCGCCCGCCCTCGCCGCGGTTGTCTTGCTGCCCTTCCTCAATTCTTGCCCGGCCCCCATGGACGACTTCGACATCATCTTCATCACCTTGCCACTGATAGTCATCCATGAAACCACGCAAGAGCAGGTGGTCCCGCACCTGTACGGAATCCGGGTCCATAAGGCTCCTCAGCTTGCATCTTCGACACGGATATATTATCTCCGTCTCGTTCTTTTGAAGCATCTCGGCCTTCACGGAGCTCAAAAACCTATTCACGATGCCTTCGGTCATCGTAAATGCGGACCATAATTAAACGCTTAGAGGTAGAGCAAAAAGCGATAGTTTAGAACCAAGAAAAAATTTGGCATGACTTTGCCTAAAAATAGGACCAAAAAGAATGCATAGTGCCAAAATTCTCGCCGAAATGGAAATGAATCAACATTCCGGCAAAATATTGGCAACTATCGCATTTCAAATACCGATACCTGCAAACACAAACATATATGCAACACCACAAACATATGCAACACTACAAACATACATAGATCTAGCTAGGCCATAAAAAGTGCATGTGCACGTTGTTGGACGGAGAAAAAAAAGTAGATCTACAACATAAAGATAGCTTTCCCCTTACTTACCTATCAAAAAAAGATAATTTAACCACTTAATTTCGATGAATCTATGGTGCAAATGAGGTAAGGAGGAGGAGGCAGCAGAGACAAGCTCTGAGGAGGAGGTGGAGAGAATGAAGTGGGGAAAGTGAGTGTGTAGGTGTGGCTGTCCAAAATATCTAGCAGGTCCCAGGTTACTAATGGCGCACCACCTACAAATGCGCCATTAGTAACCCTGGTTACTAATGGCGCACCAGCTGGTGGTGCGCCATTAGTAGTTTTGCAGAACAAAACAAAAATTATAGTAGTGGCGCACTCTATGGCTGGTGCGCCATTACTAGTTTAACTATTAATGGCGCACTGAAACCTGGTGCGTCATTAGTATTTTTGGGAGAAAAAAAATTTGTTACTAGTGGCGCACCATGTGTCTGGTGCGCCATTAGAGTCTATCACACTAATGGCGCACCAACACATGGTGCGCCACTCTATAGTAGTGGCGCACCACATATGCAGTGCGTCATTAGAAACCATATCATCTATAGCCCTTTTCCTAGTAGTGCGAGTATGAGGACTTGAACCCTGGCGGACTCAGAATACCAACCATCCAACCACATGTGGTTCGCATAACAGAGATATCCTTACCATGTTCAAATGGTGGTAACAATGCCCCAACACGAGCAGTTCACACATTACATCCTCATCTATATACGTATATATACATGGTAAACTACCCAAAGCATACACAGTTCAAACCATATCGGCTTCAAATTGATAAGTCATTCTGGTTTGCGTAAGTATGTGCTGGAATTTATTCTATTTTGGGACAGCCCAATAACTATTTCAGAAATTCCTAAATAAATCCTAGAGGCCCACTTAGCCCATTTGTGCAAGGCAAGGGATACTACAAAAGTTTAGTCCCAAATTGCTAGTTGAGTGGGAGTTGGACCTCCTTAGAAGGGAGGTTCTTTCCCCACTTGTATGAGCATGAGAACAAGAGGGACATCCACGCGCGCTCCTCCTTCGCCACCCGCCTCACCACGCCTTGTCCCGACGTGACGCGACGTGGGTTGCGGGAATGAGCCGAGCCGATGACTAATTTTTGCCACGCACTACGGGTATACAAAAGGTCACTTGGGAGCTGAAAAGTTTTTGTGGTAGTGAATAATGAATACGAACAGTGCACCCCTTCTCGTCTTTGCATGTTCGCCGTCTCCCTCCGTTGCTTCACCTCCCATCGCAGCCTTTATTCGCGTCCCTCTCCTGTGCCTATATAAGAGAGGTCGCTCCTCTCGAGAGATACACATCGGAAGGTCCTCTTCCTCTCGCCACCACAGTTCACGAGTATTGCCTTCTGCTGCTACAATCTTCCCCATCCCGGCTTGCGGCATGCACCACAGTCGGACGGTAGGCCTCGAAACCGCACCTTTTGAGTCTGTCACGGGAGAAGGGTGATAAGGTTTTTGGGGAGCGCTCTGCGCGACTACTGACTTCTTCGTCACGGACGCCCCAGACTCCGACGACTACTTTCCCGACGACGACTACTTCCCCGACGTCGACAACCTCCTCGACGACATGGAGGACACCGACCCTAAGTCCAGTGCCTCTGCTCCTGCTGCTGTCACGTACGTGTTTCTCCCCTTTCTATTAGAGGTTCTCCTATAGTTCCTTGTTCTAGTATTTGCCCTAGATATCTTAGACTCTATTTCATATATGCAACCTGCTATACTGTCTGCTCTAGATATGTTTAGTTACGGTTCATATATGAACATGATGTTTACCTTCTCTTTGTCAAATCGCATGGCTTATTTTATCACTGCTATACTAGCCATGCTTTATCTTGTATTTCTGTTAATAAAATGTCACATCCCTAGTTCTAGTAATGCCAAGTGCTAGCATCTGGTGTTGCATCATGTTTAAATTCAAGAAATTTGAACTGAGGAAATTAGAAAGCCTCAAAACTTTCTAAAAGAAGGGCAAGAACCATTTAAAGTGCATTCAGTGATTCCAAAATTCCCTAAAAATCATTCTGGTAATTTTGGCAAGAGATATATATCAAACCAAAATTCTGGAACATTTTTATGGAATATTTTGGGACATTGAATTTAAATCATATTGTATTTGGATTTGAAGTTATATTCATAATATATAATGATTATAGTTTCAAAACCCTGTGATATTTTATGTATATGTGGAGAAGTCCATTATGTGACATAAAAATATCCAGGGGAGTTTTGGCACTGTTTTCAATTTGTCTAAATTTGAATTCAGTGGCAAAAGAATTATTAAAAAAATAAAACAAAACAGAAAATATAAAAGCGGAGGCGAGAAGAACTTACAGCAGCCCACTTGCAGCCCGGCTCACATGTGCCCAGAGCCAGCCCACCAGGCGGCCTAGCCCACCACCGCCTCTTCCTCTTCCTCCCCTGCCAGGAGGACGACGCGTGCCTGATGCGCGCACGCACGCGCCCCGGCCACCTCCTCCCTCCCAGCCTGCCTGGCTCCCCCTCGACGCGCCTAGACGACGCCAGCGCAACGCCTGGACGCCTCGGACCTCTCTCTCTCTTCCCCGAACGCTCTTCCCCTGCTCTATTCTCTCCACCGAGCGCTGCCGTCGCCGCCGATCGACGTTGTCGCGGCCACCGTGCTCCCCTCGCCTCACTGACATGTCCCCGAGCTCCGTCACGACGCCATCGTCCTCTCCGCCAAGCCACGTGAGCGAAAGCGGCCTGCAGCATCGTCCCCGACCCCTTCTTCCTCCTTGGGTCGCCGGAGATCCCCTTCGCTGTTAAGACCGCTCCGGTTCCTCCACGACCTCGCCGACCCGTTCGTCGTGACCGCTATGAGCTACTGGTCGTTCCCCCCTTCTCCGTTCTCCTACTCGCACGCCGTAGCGACTGCACCTAGCTCGACCGCACCCGCCACCGCCTGCGCTCGTCGCCGATGACGCTCCGGTGACCATTTGGTCCCGGGCATGCGACCAACCTACTCACCGCCGCGTGTAGAGCCTCGCTAGCGCCTCACTTCACTCGTTTGCGCACCGCAACATCGACCCCGTGCACGCTCGGGCTCCGGCCGCCGCAGCCGAGCTCGCCGGCGTCAACTCCGGCCACTCCCCGGCCACGCCACCACCACGGTTGGATGCGGACGAGCATCCGCATCCTGTAGCTGTGCTTCGCACGCCAAACGGCGCTCTATAAGCGAATTCCGCAGCGCACCGCCGCGCCTGGACTCGCCGGCGGCTAAACACCGGCGAGCGCTGACCCGTTGACCGGCGTGGGTTGACCCCACTACCTGGTTTGACTTCCCCCTCTCTCTCACTAACATGCGGGCCCCTCCCGGCTAATTAACCTAGTTTAGGTTTAAACTTAATTAGTTTAACCAAGGTTAGTGCTAATTAAACTAGGTTAGTTTAGTTAGCCACTGACACGCGGGCCCCGGGTCGATTTAACACAGGGCTAACCCGTTGACTCATTGACGTCACCCTGACGTTAGGCTGACGCAATATTCCTTTTCTGGAATTTAGCTTAATTTCTAAATAATCAGGAAAATCCAGAAAATGTTTAAAACTTCTAAAATTCACATAAATTCAACTGTAACTCGGAATGAAATAATTTATATATGAAAAATGATAAAAAAAATCCAATCTATCCATCTGTACTGGTTTGATGCATGTTAGACCAACTGATAGTTGCTGATTTGGGCAAAACAAATAAAGGCATTTGAATAATAACATATGGAGTTTGAATTTGAACCTAGGGTTCAAACCAACTCCATTTAACTTGTTGCTAGTTGCATTAGCTCAAACCACAACATATTGCCATGTCACATTCATGCATCATATTGTGCATTGCATTGATTGTGTTCTTCCTTGTTTGCGGTATTTGTCCCTCTCGATGAGCGGCGTTAGGCGATGAGTTTGATGACACCGATGAAGAACTATATTATCTTCAGAAGTGCCAGGCAAGCAAAACCTCCTTGTTCATTCCGATACAATCCCACTCTCTCGCTCCTGCTCTATTTTATTGCATTAGGACAACAACATTTCAACTGTTACTTGCTGCGGTAGTTGAACCCCTTTTACTCTGCATGACCTGTCATTGCCACAGTAAATAGACGAAACCCACTAGCATGTGTAGGAGTTGTTTGAGCCCTGATGTGCCTACTCATCCATGATTGTTTGTCATGCCTGCTATTGCTTACAGTTGTGTCAGGTCTGATTCATCGGGGATGAATTGGAGGTGTGTGAACATGTCCCTCTTGTGTGTGAGCTAAGTATGTGAACACGATTTGGTAAAACAGCGGTGAGAGGCCATGTAGGAGTACATGGTGGGTTGTCTCATTGAAGCCGTCCTCAGGAACCGAGTTCTGTGTTTGTGATCCATGAACAGTTACTACCACACATTGGGCTCCGGGCGCTCCAAGCTCTCTCGACTTATTAATCAACTCGATCTCTGTCCAGGAGTTGCAACTAGTTTCTAGTGTTTGTAGGTTGTGTTAGTAGTCTACCAAGTGGCACCCGGTACAGGTGGGCTTGGGTCAAACTAGGCACCCTGGCCGGGTATGCCAAGCGCCGCCCGTTTGGTGGGCTTGGAACCCTGTACACATCGTTTGGGGCCGTGAGCGACACCCCGGCCGGATCTCCTTGTGGATGGAACCCGAATAGGCGATAAACACGGGCGAGAGACTTGTATGGTTAGTCGGTCGTTGCCGACACCCTCGCTGGGCTTCCGCTTGAAGGTTGCCGAGTACATGGCGTAGCGGTGATAAGTGGTGAGAGCGTGTGTGAAGAAGTACACCCCTGCGGGGTTAATATGATCTATTGGAATAGCCGTGTCATGGTAAAGGACTGGGTTGCTGTATAGTTCATAGACAAGTGAAAGTGGATACTCTAAAATCGCCAAGATAAGCGTGAGTGCTATGGATGGCGTTCTCGTGAGGGAGGCGGAGGCGGATCCATAGTGGTGTATTGATATGGTGAATATGTGGACTCGTGTGCGCCACCTCAAAAGAGTTACTTGCGATCGTAGTTCGGGATAGCCACCGAGTCAAAGCTGGCTTGCTGCAGTTAAACCCCACCACCCCTTTGTTGATAATGGTGCATATGTAGTTAGTTCTGATGTAAGTCTTGCTGGGTACACTTGTACTCATGTTGCTTAATTTATGTTTTTGCAGAGAGACTTCAGTCTCGCTAGTAGTTTCACGTGGACTTCGACGTTTAGCTTGTTACCTCAGCTACGATCTTTTGCCCTCGGCAGGATCTGGTAGATAGTCAGGCTTCTCAGCCTTCTTCATTTGTAGATGTCTGTACTCAGACATGTTAAGCTTCCGCTTGTGCTTTGACTTGTATGCTCTGAATGTTGGGTCATGAGACTCATGTTTGTAATATCTCGCTCCTCGGAGCCTATTGAATAAAATACTTGAGTCGTAGAGTCATGTTGTGATGGCATGTTGTATTTGCACATATCGAGCATATTGTGTGTATGTTATTGAAATGCTTGGTATGTGTGGGATCTGACTATCTAGTTGTTTATCCTTGGTAGCCTCTCTTACCGGGAAATGTCTCCTAGTGCTTCCACTGAGCCTTGATAGCTTGCTACTGCTCTGGAACACTTAGGCTGGCCGGCATGTGTCCTTCTCCGTTCCTGTGTCTGTCCCTTCGGGGAAATGTCACGCGGTGTCTACCGGAGTCCTCTTAGCCTGCTACAGCCCGGATTCTCCGGAGTCCTGCTAGCCCAGTTGCTACAGGCCGGATTCACTCGCTGATGACCGACACGTTCGTTGTTGGGTCATGTATGCATGTCCCTGTAATTTAGTGCCACTTTGGGTTCATATATGTGAGCCAAAAGGCACAAACGGTCCCGGGCCTGGTAAGGCATCACTCGTGGGAATACCGTGCGTGAGGCCGCAAAATGATATGAGGTGTTACATGCTAGATCGGTGTGGCATAGGATCGGGGTCCTGACATAAAATCATTCGGTAAATTGCTCATATTTCTAACAGTATCTGTATACGGTTTATTATTTGAGTGTATGTTGTTTCATTCTTATTATCCAATCAAACAATTGTGTTTGTGTACATGCATGCTAAGCTACTTAAACATACACTTATTATATCATATCGGCCTTCAAAAAGATCATACATATCGGTTTGCTTGCCGGCTGCTCGGGGGCAACACGCGGCTAACCGCGCTCCCTATCTATTGGCTATGATTATATAAACGATGGGTGTTGAGGGAGTCTTGGATTAGGGGGTGTCCGGATAGCCGAACTATCACCGTTGGTCGGACTCCTGGATTATGAAGATACAAGATTGAAGACTTCGTCCCGTGTCCGGATGGGACTTTCCTTCGCGTGGAAGGCAAGCTTGGCGATACGGATATGTAGATCTACCATTGTAACCGACTCTGTGTAACCCTAACCCTATCCGGTGTCTATATAAACCGGAGGGTTTTAGTCCGTAGGACGAACAACAATCATACCATAGGCTAGCTGCTAGGGTTTAGCCTCTCTGATCTCGTGGTAGATCTACTCCTGTACTACCCATATCATCAATATTAATCAAGCAGGAGTAGGGTTTTACCTCCATCGAGAGGGCCCGAACCTGGGTAAAAACATCGTGTCCCTTGTCTCCTGTTACCATCCGCCTAGGCACGATTCGGGACCCCCTACCCGAGATCTGCGGTTTTGACACCGACATTGGTGCTTTCATTGAGAGTTCCTCTGTGTCGTAACCTTTAGGCCCGATGGCTCCTTCGATCATCAACAACGACGCGGTCCAGGGTGAGACTTTTCTCCCTGAACAGATCTTCGTATTCGGCGGCTTTGCACTGCGGGCCAATTCACTTAGCCATCTGGAGCAGATTGAAAGCTAAGCCCCTGGCCATCAGGTCAGGTTTGGGAGTTTGAACTACATGGCTGACATCCGCGGAGACTTGATCTTCGACGGATTCAAGCCACAGCCAAGCGCGCCGCACTATCTCGATGGGTACGATCTAGCTCTGCCGCCGAACAGTGCCCTGGAGGCCGCACCAGCGTCCGCTCCGACCCTTAGCTCGGAGCCGACTTCGCCGATCGAGAACTAGTGGCTGGACACCGCCTCGGGAGCTACGATCTCTATGGTGATTGAGCCGAACACCATCCCTGTCCTTTGCAAAGCCCGTGACTCCGAGGTGCCGGACTCCTCTCCGGACAGCGAACCTCCCACGCCCCTGCCAGTCGAATCCGATTGGGCGACGGTTATGGAGTTCACCGCCACGGACATCTTTCAGCACTCGCCCTTTGGCGACATCCTGAATTCACTAAAGTCTCTCTCTTTATCAGGAGAGCCTGGCGGACTATGGTCGGAAGGTTGGGATGCGGACTGACGAAGAAATTCAACGCCCACCCACCACCCACTTTGTAGCCACTATTGATGATTTAACCGACATGCTCGACTTGACTCCGAAGACATCGGCGGTATGGGCGGCGATGCAGAGACAACCAAGATCCAGCGCCTACGAGGGCCTTTGGAAGGCCACCTCGTCATACGACATATACATGGTGGACATCCCAAAATATGGGAATGGCGATGGAGCAATGGAGGATGACCCCTCTAAGAAACAGCCCAAGCGTCGGCGTCGTGGCGCTGCTCTAAATCCATACAACAAAAGCAGTGATTCCGACACGGAGAGAATAACACCGGACGATGCGAAGACAACCCCCTCCAGCAGGATTCAGCATAGGAGGAGGGAGAAGCCAGCCCTCATGATAGAGCGGCAGACAGAGAGGTAGAGGACGATAATTATATGCCTGAGGCAAGCCTCGACGACGACGAATTTGTCGTGCCTGAGGATCCCGCCAAACAGGAGCGTTTCGAATGCAGGCTTATGGCCATGGCAAGAAGCCTCAAGAAAAAGCAGCAGCAGCTTAGAGCTGACCAAGACTTGCTAGTTGACAGATGGACTGAAGTCCTTGCAGCCGAAGAGTACGAACTCGAACGCCCCTCCAAAAGCTACCCAAAGCATAGCTGCTACCCCAATTAGAGGAGGAAGCACCCAACCCTACATCACCAAGCATGATCACGGTGACCAGCCACCTCGTGGCATGACGAAGAGGCCTCTAGGCCCTCCACTAAAGCCGCACTCCGGCGTCGCTCGAAAAGTACAAAGCCACGGGAAATCGCCCGGACTTGCGAGACATATTGGAGGACAAGGCAAGGCAAATAAGATCGATCTACGGATCGTGGGCGCCCACGACACGTGATGACAACCGTCACGCGGATACAGCAATTCCGGCGGGGCGAACACGATGAGACAAAGCTCATTTGAGCTGCGTCGTGATATAATATCTGAGGCGCCGCACACCCACTATGCTTCATGACGAAGTAATGGATCATCAAATCCCGAGGGTTTCAAACCCGTAAACATTGAATCATCACGACGGCACAACAGATCCTGCGGTTTGGATCAAGGACTATCTCCTTCACATCCACATGGCCCGCGGTGATGATCTACACGCCATCAAATACCTCCCACTCAAGCTTAAAGGACCATCTCGGCATTGGCTCAACAGCTTGCCAGCAGAATCAATTGGTTGTTGGGAAGACCCGGAAGCCGCATTCCTTGATAACTTCCGGGGCACATATGTGCGACCACGACGCCGATGACCTAAGCCACATAATTCAGCAACCGGATGAATCGGCGAGACAATTACGGACACGGTTCTTAACCAAGAAAAATCAAATCGTCGATTGTCCGGATCTGAGGCCCTTGCAGCCTTCAAACATAAAATCCGCGACGAGTGGCTTGCCCGGCACCTAGGACAGGAAAAGCCGAAATCCATGGCAGCCCTCACATCACTCATGACCCGCTTCTGCACGGGAGAGGACAGCTGGCTAGCTTGCAGTAACAACCTGTCCAAAAACCCTGGTAGTTCGGATACCACAGACAGCAATGACAGGTCGCGTCGCAACAGGGACAAGCGCCGCATTAACGGCGATAATGCTGAAGATACAACAGTCAACGCCGGATTCAGAGGCTCTAAACCTGGTCAGCGAAAAAAGCCGTTCAAAAGAAATACTCAGGGACCGCCCAATTTGGACCGAATACTTGATCGCTCGTGCCAAATACATGGCACCCCAGAAAAACCAGCCAACCACACCAGCGAGGATTGTTGGGTGTTCTATGACGAGCAAGTCAAATGCCGAACTCAATGACAAGGGCTGCATAGCGATGGCGAGGAGGAGCCCGGCCGCGAACAATAGAGGACAGAAGGGCTTTCCCCACAAGTGCGGACGGTGAACATGATATACGCAACCCACATACCCAAACGGGAGCGGAAGCGTGCACTAAGGGATGTATATGCGATGGAGCCAGTCGCCCCAAAGTTCAACCCGTGGTCCTCCTGCCCGATCACCTTTGATCGAAGGGACAACCCCACTAGCATCCGCCATGGCGGATTCGCCGCATTGGTTCTTGACCCAATCATTGTGGATTTCACCTCACTAGAGTCACGATGAATGGCGGCAGCGGCTGAACCTGCTTTACCGGGATACGGTCGCAAAATGGGCATAGACCCCTCAAGGATTAAACCCACAAAGGCGACCTTTAAAGGCGTCATACCAGGTGTAGAGGCCAATTATGCAGGCTCAGTTACACTCGAAGTGGTCTTGGATCCCGGATAACTTCCGAAGCGAAGAGTTAATCTTCAACATAGTCCCGTTCTGCAGCGGCTATCATGCACTGCTCGGACGAACCGCATTTGCAAAGTTCAATGCGGTGCCGCACTAGGCATACCTCAAGCTCAAGATGCCAGGCCCTCGAGGAGTAATTACAGTCAATGGAAACACCGAATGCTCTCTCCGAACGGAGGAGCATACGGCGGCCCTAGCGGCGTAAGTGCAAAGCAGCCTCTTAAGACAATTCTCGAGTCCGGCCACTAAACGTCCGGACACCGTCAAGCGCGCCTGGAGTAACCTACAACAAGACCGCTGGCACGCGTTAGAAACGCAGCGTAGCAATGCGGCCCCAACCCCGGCCCTCGCGAAATTGCGAAGCCAGTACTACGCGTACATA
The DNA here is from genome assembly GCA_021605145.1 of Aegilops bicornis. Classification (NCBI taxonomy): domain Eukaryota; kingdom Viridiplantae; phylum Streptophyta; class Magnoliopsida; order Poales; family Poaceae; genus Aegilops; species Aegilops bicornis. The sequence continues at coordinate 530,000,468 of CM038673.1, forward strand.
ACTATGCTCTGGAGATACCATGGGCATAAGGGGATGGGCACGACCACGGCACACCCAGAATGCGGCTCAACCGCACCAGAGGCTCCCGATTGTGTCATTCTTTTTGTTTCGTCTTTTCTCTTATTTTCAGGACTCGTTTTCCAGAAGCCCTGTCCGGCACTAGAATTGCCGAACTCACGATGCAACAGCTATTGGGGAACGTTGCAGAAAATAAAATTTTTCTTACGGTTTCACCAAGATCCATCTATGAGTTCATCTAGCAACGAGTGATCGGAGTGCATCTACATACCTTTGTAGATCGCGAGCGGAAGCGTTCAAGAGAACGGGGTTGAGGGAGTCGTACTCGTCGTGATCCAAATCATCGGAGATCCTAGCACCGAACGGAGGGCACCTCCGCGTTCAACACACGTACGGAGCGGATGACGTCTCCCGCGCCTTGATCCAGCAAGGAGCAGGGAGAGGTTGATGAAAATCCAGCAGCACGACGGCGTGGTGGTGGATGCAGCAGTCACCGCAGCAGGGCTTCGCCGAGCTTCTGCGAGAGGGAGAGGTGTAGCAGGGAAGAAGGAGGCGCCAAGATGCAGGGTGCGGCTGCCCTCCCACCCCCCCTTTATATAGGACCCCGGGGGGCGCCGGCCCCACTAGATCTCATCTAGATGGGGGGGCGGCGGCCAAGGGGGGAGACTTGCCCCACAAGGCAAGTGGGGCGCCCCCACCCTAGGGTTTCCAACCCTAGGCGCAGGGGGGCCCAAGGGGGAGGCACACCAGCCCACTAGGGGCTGGTTCCCTCCCCACTTCAGCCCATGGGGCCCTCCGGGATAGGTGGCCCCACCCGGTGGACCCCCGGGACCCTTCCGGTGGTCCCGGTACAATACCTGTGACCCCCAAAACTCTCCAGATGGCCGAAACAGCACTTCCTATATATAATTCTTTACCTCCGGACCATTCCGGAACTCCTCGTGACGTCCGGGATCTCATCCAGGACTCCGAACAACTTTCGGTTTTCTGCATACTCATATTCATACAACCCTAGCATCACCGAACCTTAAGTGTGTAGACCCTACGGGTTCGGGAGACATCTGAACATGACCGAGGCGGCTCTCGGTCAATAACCAACAACGGGATCTGGATACCCATGTTGGCTCCCACATGCTCCTCGATGATCTCATCAGATGAACCACGATGTCGAGGATTTAAGCAACCCCGTATACAATTCCCTTTGTCAAACAATACGTTACTTGCACGAGACTCGATCGTCGGTATCCCAATACCTCGTTCAGTCTCGTTACCGGCAAGTCACTTTACTCGTACCGTAATGCATGATCCCGTGACCAGACACTTGGTCACTTTGAGCTCATTATGATGATGCATTACCGAGTGGGCCCAGAGATACCTCTCCGTCATGCGGAGTGACAAATCGAGTCTCGATCCGTGTCAACCCGGACACTTTCGGAGATACCTGTAGTGCACCTTTATAGTCACCCAGTTACGTTGTGACGTTTGGTACACCCAAAGCACTCCTACGGTATCCAGGAGTTACACGATTTCATGGTCTAAGGAAGAGATGCTTGACATTGAAAAAGCTCTAGCATAACGAACTACACGATCTTGTGCTATGCTTAGGATTGGGTCTTGTCCATCACATCATTCTCCTAATGATGTGATCCCGTTATCAACGACATCCAGTGTCCTTTTATTATTGCCTCTAGGGCATATTTCCAACAGTCTCCCACTTGCACTAGAGTCAATAATCTAGTTACATTGTGATGAATAGAACACCCATAGAGTTCTGGTGTTGATCATGTTTTGCTTTCATGGAAGAGGTTTAGTCAATGGATCTGCGACATTCAGATCCGTATGCACTTTGCAAATTTCTATGTCTCCATCTTGAACATTTTCACGAATGGAGTTGAATCGACGCTTGATGTGCCTGGTCTTCTTGTGAAACCTGGGCTCCTTGGCAAGTGCAATAGCTCCAGTGTTATCACAGAAGAGTTTGATCGGCCCCGACGCATTGGGTATGACTCCTAGGTCGGTGATGAACTCCTTCACCCAAATTGCTTCATGCGCTGCCTCCCAGGCTGCCATGTACTCCGCTTCACATGTAGATCCCGCCACGACGCTCTGCTTGCAACTGCACCAGCTTCTCGCTCCACCATTCAACATATACACGTATCCGGTTTGTGACTTAGAGTCATCCAGATCTGTGTCGAAGCTGGCGTCGGCGTAACCCTTCTGACGAGCTCTTCGTCACCTCCATAAACGAAGAAACATGTCCTTAGTGCTTTTCGGTACTTCAGGATATTCTTGACCGCTGTCCGGTGTTCCTTGCGGGATTACTTTGGTACCTTCCTACCAAACTTACGGCAAGGTTTACATCAGTGCAGTACACAGCATGGCATACATAATAGACCCTATGGCTGAGGCATAGGGGATGACACTCATCTCTTCTATATCTTCTGCCGTGGTTGGACATTGAGCCGAGCTCAATTTCACACCTTGTAATACATGCAAGAACCCTTTCTTGGACTGATCCATTTTGAACTTCTTCAATATCTTATCAAGGTATGTGCTTTGTGAAAGACCTATGAGGCGTCTCGATCTATCCCTATAGATCTTGATGCCTAATATGTAAGCAGCTTCTATGTCATTTCCCATCAAAAGTATGTCATCTACATATAATATGAGAAATGCTTCAGAGCTCCCACTCACTTTCTTGTAAACGCAGGCTTCTCCATAGGTCTGCATAAACCCAAACACTTTGATCATCTCATCAAAGCGAATGTTCCAACTCCGAGATGCTTGCACCAGCCCATAAATGGATCGCTGGAGCTTGCATACCTTGTTAGCATTCTTAGGGTCGACAAAACCTTCCGGCTGCATCATATACAGTTCTTCCCTAAGATAGCCGTTAAGGAATGCAGTTTTGACGTCCATTTGCCATATCTCATAATCATAGTATGCGGCAATTGCTAACATGATTCGGACGGACTTGACTTCGCTACGGAGAGAAAGTCTCATCGTAGTCAACCCCTTGAACTTGTCGATAACCCTTAGCGACAAGTCGAGCCTTATAGATGGTAACATTACCATCCGCGTCCGTCTTCTTCTTAAAGATCCATTTGTTTTCTATCGCTCGCCGATCATCGGGCAAGTCTATCAAAGTCCATACTTTGTTTTCATACATGGATCCTATCTCGGATTGCATGGCTTCAAGCCATTTGTTGGAATCTGGGCCCGCCATCGCTTCTTCATAGTTCGAAGGTTCACTTTGTTGTCTAACAACATGATTTCCGGAGACAGGGTTGCCATACCACTCACGGTGTGGAGCGTGTCCTTGTGGACCTCTGAAGTTCGGTAGCAACTTGATCCGAAGTACCTTGATCATCATCATTAATTTCCTCTCCGATCGGTGTAGGCACCACAGGAACATTTTCTGAGCTGCACTACTTTCCGGTTCAAGAGGTAGTACTTCATCGAGTTCTACTTTCCTCCCACTTACTCCTTTCGAGAGAAACTCTTTTTCCAGAAAGGATCCGTTCTTGGCAACAAAGATCTTGCCTTCGGATGTAAGGTAAAAGGTATACCCAATGGTTTCCTTAGGGTATCCTATGAAGACACATTTTTCCGACTTGGGTTCGAGCTTTTCAGGTTGAAGTTTCTTGACATAAGCATCGCATCCCCAAACTTTTAGAAAGCAGCGACTTAGGTTTCTTCCCAAACCATAATTCATACGGTGTCGTCCCAACGGATTTAGACGGTGCCCTATTTAAAGTGAATGTAGCTGTCTCTAGAGCGTATCCCCAAAATGATAGCGGTAAATCAGTAAGAGACATCATAGATCGCACCATATCCAATAGAGTGCGATTACGACGTTCGGACACACCGTTACTGTTGAGGTGTTCCAGCGGCGTGAGTTGTGAAACGATTCCACATTTCCTTAAGTGTGTACCAAATTTGTGACTTAAATATTCTCCTCCATGATCTGATCGTAAGAACTTTATTTTTCGGTCACATTGATTCTCTACCTCATTCTGAAATTCCTTGAACTTTTCAAAGGTCTCAGACTTGTGTTTCATCAAGCGGACATACCCATATCTACTTAAGTAAATGCGTGAGAGTGAGAACATAACGATATCCTCCATGAGCCTCCACGCTCATTGGACCGCTTACATCGGTATGTATGATTTCCAATAAGTTGGTTGCTCGCTCCATTGTTCAAGAAGCGGAGTCTTGGTCATTTTGCCCATGAGGCATGGTTCGCATGTGTCAAATGATTCATAATCGAGAGACTCTAAAAGTCCATCAGCATGGAGCTTCTTCATGCGCTTGATACCAATGTGACCAAGGCGGCAGTGCCACAAGTATGTGGGACTATCGTTATCAACTTTACATCTTTTGGTATTCACACTATGAATATGTGTAACATCACATTCGAGATTCATTAAGAATAAACCATTGACCATCGACGCATGACCATAAAACATATCTCTAATATAAATAAAACAACCATTATTCTCGGATTTAAATGAGTAGCCATCTCGTATTAAACGAGATCCTGATACAATGTTCATGCTCAAACTTGGCACTAAATAACAATTATTGAGGTTTAAAACTTATCCCGTAGGTAAATGTAGAGGTAGCGTGCCGACGGCGATCACATCGACCTTGGAACCATTCCCGACGCGCATCGTCACCTCGTCCTTCTCCAGTCTCCGCTTATTCCGCAGCTCCTGCTGTGAGTTACATATATGAGCAACGGCACCGGTATCAAATACCCAGGAGTTACTACGAGTTCTGGTAAGGTACACATCAATTACATGTATATCAAATATACCTTTAGTGTTGCCGGCCTTCTTGTCCGCTAAGTATTTGGGGCAGTTCCGATTCGATGACCCTTCCCTTTGCAATAAAAACACTACATCTCGGGGCTTGGGTCCATTGCACGACTTCTTCCTGCAATCGGCTTACTGTAGCGGCAACATCCTTGCCGTCCTTCTTGAAGTTCTTCTCACCCTTTCCTTCTTGAACTTAGTGGTTTTATTGACCATCAACACTTGATGCTCCTTCTTGATTTCTACCTCTGTGACTTCAGCATTGAAAGTACTTCAGGAATAGTTTTCACCATCCCTGCATATTGTAGTTCATCACAAAGCTCTTGTAGCTCGGTGGGAGCAACTGAAGGATTACATCAATGGCCGCCTCGTCCGGGAGGTTAATGTCCAGTGGGACAGGCGGTTGTGCAACCCAGACATTTTGAGTATGTGCTCACTTGTAACTATTCTCCTCCATCTTACAACTGTAGAACTTGTCGGAGACTTCATATCTCTCGACCCGGGCATGAGCTTGGAAAACCAGTTTCAGCTCCTCGAACATCTCATATGCTCCGTGTTGCTCAAAACGCTTTTGGAGCCCCGGTTCTAAGTTGTAAAGCATGCCGCACTGAACGAGGGAGTAATCATCAGCACGAGACTGCCAAGCGTTCATAACGTCTTGGTTCTCTAGGATGGGTGCTTCACCTAGCGGTGCTTCTAGGACATATTGTTTCTTGGCAGCTATGAGGATAATCCTCAGGTTAGGACCCGATCCGAATAGTTGCTGCCATCATCTTTCAGCTTGGTTTTCTCTAGGAACGCGTTGAAGTTCATGGTGACATGAGCATTGGCCATTTGATCTACAATACATTTTGCAAAGATTTTAGACTAAAGTTCATGATAATAAAGTTCATCTAATCAAATTATTTAATGAACTCCCACTCAGATTTGACATCCCTCTAGTCATCTAAGTGTTACATGATCCGAGTCGACTAGGCCGTGTCCGATCATCACGTGAGACGGACTAGTCATCGTCGGTGAACATCTCCATGTTGATCGTATCTTCCATACGACTCATGTTCGACCTTTCGGTCTCTTGTGTTCCAAAGCCATGTCTGTACATGCTAGGCTCGTCAAGTTAACCAAAGTGTTTTGCATGTGTAAAACTGTCTTACACCCGTTGTATATGAACGTAAGAATCTATCACACCCGATCATCATGTGGTGCTTTGAAACGACGAACTTTAGCAACGGTGCACAGTTAGGGAGAACACTTTCTTGAAATTATTATAAGGGATCATCTTATTTACTACCGTCGTTCTAAGTAAACAAGATGCATAATAAACATCACATGCAATTAGTAGTGACATGATATGGCCAATATCATATAGCTCCTTTGATCTCCATCTTCGGGGCTCCATGATCATCTTGTCACCGGCATGACACCATGATCTCCATCATCGTGTCTCCATGAAGTTGTCACGCCAACTATTACTTCTACTACTATGGCTAACACGTTTAGCAATAAAGTAAAGTAATTTACATGGCGTTTCTCAATGACACGCAGGTCATACAAAAAATAAAGACAACTCCTATGGCTCCTGCCAGTTGTCATACTCATCGACATGCAAGTCGTGATTCCTATTACAAGAACATGATCTCATACATCACATATATATATATCATTCATCATTCATCACAACTTTGGCCATATCAATCACAAAACACTTGCTGCAAAAACAAGTTAGGCGTCCTCTAATTGTTGTTGCAAGTTTTACGTGGCTGCAATAGGGTTCTAGCAAGAACGTTTTCTTACCTACGTGAAAGCCACAACGTGATTTGTCAACTTCTATTTACCCTTCATAAGGACCCTTTTCATCGAATCCGCTCCAACTAAAGTGGGAGAGACAGACACCCGCTAGCCACCTTATGCAACTAGTGCATGTCAGTCGGTGGAACCTGTCTCACGTAAGCGTAAGTGTAAGGTCGGTCCGGGCCGCTTCATCCCACAACAACGCTGAAGCAAGATAAGACTAGTAGCGGCAAGAAAGTTGACAACATCTACGCCCACAACAAATTGTGTTCTACTCGTGCAATAGAGAACTACGCATAGACCTAGCTCATGATGCCACTGTTGGGGAACGTTGCAGAAAATAAAAATTTTCTTACGGTTTCACCAAGATCCATCTATGAGTTCATCTAGCAACGAGTGATCAGAGTGCATCTACATACCTTTGTAGATCGCGAGCGGAAGCGTTCAAGAGAACGGGGTTGAGGAGTCGTACTCGTCGTGATCCAAATCACCGGAGATCCTAGCGCCGAACGGACGGCACCTCCGCGTTCAACACACGTACGGAGCGGATGACATCTCCCGCGCCTTGATCCAGCAAGGAGGAGGGAGAGGTTGATGAAGATCTAGCAGCACGACGGCGCGGTGGTGGATGCAGCAGTCACCGCAGCAGGGCTTCGCCGAGCTTCTGCGAGAGGGAGAGGTGTAGCAGGGGAGAGGGAGGCGCCAAGATGCAGAGGTGCGGCTGCCCTCCCTCCCCTTTATATAGGCCCCTGGGGCGCCAGCCCTCTAGATCTCATCTAGATTGGGGCGGCCAAGGGGAGACTTGCCCCCAAGGTAAGTGGGCGCTTCACCCTAGGGTTTCCAACCCTAGGCGTAGGGATGGCTCAAAGGGGAGGCGCACCAGCCCACTAGGGACTGGTTCCCTCCCCACTTCAGCCCACGGGGCCCTCCGGGATAGGTGGCCCCACCCGGTGGACCCCCGGGACCCTTCCGGTGGTCCCAGTACAATACCGGTGACCCCTGAAACTCTCCCGATGGCCGAAACAGCACTTCCTATATATAATTCTTTACCTCTGGACCATTCCGGAACTCCTCGTGACGTCCGGGATCTCATCCGGGACTCCGAACAACTTTCGATTTGCTACATAATCATATTCATACAACCCTAGCGTCACCGAACCTTAAGTGTGTAGACCCTACGGGTTCGGGAGACATGCAGACATGACCGAGACGGCTCTCCGGTCAATAACCAACAGCGGGATCTGGATACCCATGTTGGCTCCCACATGCTCCTCGATGATCTCATCGGATGAACCACGATGTCGAGGATTTAAGCAACCCCGTATACAATTCCCTTTGTCAAACTTACTTGCCCGAGACTCGATCGTCGGTATCCCAATACCTCGTTCAGTCTCGTTACCGGCAAGTCACTTTACTCGTACCGTAATGCATGATCCCATGACCAGACACTTGGTCACTTTGAGCTCATTATGATGATGCATTACCGAGTGGGCCCAGAGATACCTCTCCGTCATACGGAGTGACAAATCGAGTCTCGATCCGTGTCAACCCAATGACACTTTCGGAGATACAGTAGTGCACCTTTATAGTCACCCGATTACGTTATGACGTTTGGTACACCCAAAGCACACCTACGGTATCCGGGAGTTACACGATCTCATGGTCAAAGGAAAAGATACTTGACATTGGAAAAGCTCTAGCAAAGCGAACTACACGATCTTGTGCTATGCTTAGGATTGGGTCTTGTCCATCACATCATTCTCCTAATGATGTGATCCGTTATCAATGACATCCAATGTCCATAGTCAGAAACCATGACTATCTGTTGATCAACGAGCTAGTCAACTAGAGGCTCACTAGGGACATATTGTGGTCTATGTATTCACACGTGTATTACGATTTCCGGATAATACAATTATAGCATGAATAAAAGACAATTATCATGAACAAGGAAATATAATAATAATCCTTTTATTATTGCCTCTAGGGCATATTTCCAACAACAGCCAGGGAAGCAGAAAGCTATGTCGAGTGTCCAGGTGGTCTCTACTACGAGCATTATACCTGTTTTACATACCATCCCGCAGCTTACCCCTGGAGGGGGACATGTTAAATAGTCCCATCCCTTGCTTATCGCACTATTTGTATCGCTACTGCTTTCATTGCAAGATCTTTTGAATAAACAATACATAGCTTCGCTTATTATTGCATTTCTTTTTTTTTCCATATGTGTTCATCTATGACACATTGCATCAAATACACTTTTGGTACGGCCAATACACCGAGGGCTTAAGTACCCCAAACTATGGTGTGATAAGTGCGAACACTTTTACAAGTGCGGCACCCGAACTTATAGCATTATATGCATCGGCTCGAATCATGTCTTGGGTCAATAGTTGGGTTTGCCTGCTCCCATGTTTTGGTACCTTACGCTCATTATATCGGCTAAGCTAGCTTTGGGAGAACCACCGCGATTGTGCCCGGTTGAGCTGGGTTGACCACCTCGGTGGAGAAAGCTAAACCCATTTGTCATGATAGGGCGAGAGCGGTCGCTGTTCGAGAGGTTTTACGGGTCCCTAAAGACTTATGCCGCTTAGAGCGAGGAGCCGGCATTATCCGTCAAGGCGTGGATAGCGCCCCGAACTCGGTCTTCCGAATACCAGGGGCTTCGCCGAAATTTAAAATTATAGAATTCTATGGCTAAGTGAGAGTGTTCAAGCACTATAAGTCCGGTTGCCTTGTTCGTTGCGTTGAGCGCCTCCATCGAAGGACCCAAGAATGGGAACAAGAGCGCTCAAGTTCATCCCGAACACCCCAAAGACTTTCGTGGCATGGGGGCTGAAGCCAACGACTTGCCATCTCTCAAATTTGATAAAACAGCCGCATGAAGGTAATATTTTAAATTCACAAGCGTTGCTTAGCGCATATGAACAAGTTTTCAGCGTCATGGGATAACAAATGCGGTCTATTCAAAAATTACATCTTTGGAGCATTCACCCGCTATAAGGCGGGCACCCTTCAGGACACCCTCATAATACATTTCAGGCTTGCGATGCTCCTTGCCCGGTGGTGGTCCGTCCTTCACAAGCTTCTCACCGTCCAGCTTGCCCCAGTGCACCTTAGCACGGGCAAGGGCCCTACGGGCACCTTCGATGCAGACGATGCGCTTGACGGCTTCAAGCCTTGGACAGGCATCCACTAGCCGCCTTACCAGCCCGAAGTAGCTCCCAGGCATGGCTTCCGTTGGCCACAACCGAACTATGAGGCCCTTCATGGCCTGTTCGGCGACCTTGTGGAGCTCGACCAGCTGCTTCAGCTGGTCGCTCAGGGGCACCGGATGTCCGGCCTCAAAGATATCGAGACCAGAACACCTTTTCCGTCGAGCTCCCCTCCTCGGCGCGGTAGAATGCGGCAGCATCAGACACACTACGGGGCAGATCTGCGAATGCTCCTGGAGAGCTCCGGATTCGGGTATGTAATAGATAATTCACTTTTACATGCTTGCTTTGCATAAAGAATGCCTTACCCGCCGCTATCTTTTTTAATGATTCAATTTCTGGAGGGCTTTTTGGGCTTCGGCCTTAGCGGCTTTGGCACTCTCAAGAGCCAAGGCGAGCTCGGACTCTCGAGTCTTGAGTCACGCTCCAAACTCTTGTGTTTTTCCACGAGCACGGAGCTCTTGCCGCACCTCCGCCACCCGCGCCTCCTGCTTCTCTCGCTCAGTGCGCAAGTGGCCGCACTTTTTCGGCCTTGGACACCGCTTCCTTTAGGGTCACCACCTCGTTCGTGGCCCCTACAATACCCAAGTTATTCCTGTCATTTTGCAACCAAATCCTTTCTATAAGGTATTACTTTAATAAGGTATTACTCACCTTCGTTGTCCTCGAGCTGCTTCTTGGCAAGGCCGAGCTCGTTCTCGCACCGCTCGAGGCTCGCTTCAACGCACGGACCTCCGCAGTCGGTCGGGCAGAGGTCAAGAAGCAACCTGCATTCCCATATTGACATATTTATGTTAGACTCCTTCAGATATCTTTTAGATCCTCAGTCCGGCTTTTCTTTCCGAACACGAACTAAGCATCGGGGCTACTGTCTATGCGGTAATATTTTTACATATTCTAAACTTACCTCAAAGCCTGTTAGAAGGCTAGTATAAGCCACCAGCCCGCTCTTGGCGGACTGAACTTTCTCGGATCACCGCACTCATGATAGTGCGATGCTCTTCGTCGATGGAGGCACCGTTAAGCGCCTCAAGCAAGTTATCCGGTGCCTCCGGATGGGCGGAGAGTCACCGTGTCGCAGCCTTGCCCTTCTTACGAAGGGGCCGCTTGCGGACTTCGGAACCAGAAGGTTCGACGGAGTCCGCACAGGGGCGGACTTAGAGCCCTACGGGGTTTTGCCCCTTTGCGCCGGAGTTTGGGAGGTCGCCTTGCGGCGCCTCCAGACCACCTCCTCCTGGTTGGGCCCCTTTGGGACTCCACCGGCGTCGTCTGCGTCCACGAGGGAGGAGGCGGCGGATGTGAAGTGCTATTCACATCCGACGAATCGAGGAGCCGCTCGACAAAGCGGCGAGCCTGCCCTGGGCGGGCTACATGGTTGTATTCGGCGTTAGAAGACACTATGCGACAAATGAAAATCATGAGTTATTCCGGAGTCCGGACACTTACGATCTCGCCAGGGCTTGGCCTTGGCGGCCACTCCTCCTCGTCGTTGTCGGGCGTTGGTGGAGAAGCCCATCGGAAGGGTCCTTCCTTTCTTGGACCCCCCGCCCCCCCCCCCCCCCCAGTCGGGGCGGCCTTCCTTTTCTTCTATTCCCCAACTGGGGGAGAGGCTTCTTTTTCCTCCTCCTCGTCCTCAGGAGAGGATTCCGCCTCGAGGTCATCGGACGGCGAGTCCGGCACCGCCTGGCGTCTGGAACTCTTTCGAGTTTCCGTTGGCCTGCTTCTTGGCCTTCTTCTCCGGCACCACGTGAGGTGCCGGAACCAGCAGCCCCGTCAAGCGGGCGTCCCCTGGGTCTTCAGGAAAAGGAGCCGGACAGTTAATCTGTCCTGACGTCTTCAGCCAGTCCTGTTAAAGGTTAGGGAGTTTTAGATCCCGCATAGAGTCAAACTATAAAAAAAGAGTCCCATAAGGGTAAAATAACTTACCTCGCTGGCCTGATGCCGCGATCTTCGGTAGCGGATGTGGGGGCTTCGGCGCCCTTGAACATCACCTTCCAGGCATCTTCGTACGTAGTGTCGAAGAGCCGGCTCAAGGTTCGGTGCTGCGCCGGATTAAACTCCCACAAAGTGAAGGCCCGTTGCTGGCATGGGAGAATCCGGCGGATGAGCATGACACGGACTACGTTGACAAGCTTGAGCTTCTTGTTCACCAGATTTTGGACGCAGGTTTGAAGTCCGGCCAGCTCTTCCGAATCTCCCCACGTCAGCCCGTCTCTTTCCATGATGTGAGCGGTGTGGGGAAGCGGATCGGAATCCGGGGCCGCCGCCCATTTGAGTCAGCGCGGCTCGGTGATGTAAAACCACCCGATTGCCACCCCTTTATGGTCTCCATGAAGGAGCCCTCGAGCCATGTAGCGTTGGGCATCCTGCCCGCCATGGCGCCTCCGACTCCGCTTTGTCGGCCGCCCACTATCTTGACTTGACGCTAAAGGTCTTCAACCATAAACGAAGTGGGGCTGGATGCGAGGAAAGCCTCGCACACGACGATAAACATCGAGATATTGAGGATGAAGTTTGGGGCGGATCGTGGAAATCCAGGCCGTAGTAGAACATGAGCCCCCGGACAAATGGGTGAAGTGGAAAACCTAGTCCGCGGAGGAAGTGGGTGAGGAACACCACCCTCTCATGGGGCCTGGGGGTGAGGATGAGCTGCCCCTTGTGGGGGAGCCGACACGCGATGTCCCGGACAAGTATCCGGCTTCCCGCGGCTTTTCGATGTGCCCCTCCGTGACAGAGGAGGCCATCCACTTGCCTCCCGCTCCGGACATGGTCGTAGAAGGTTGAGGTAGGATGTGCGGACTTGGGCGCTGGAGCTCGAGTGCGCGGAAATGGATGAGCAAAGGAGGAAGAGGGCGTAGGTGAAAAGGTGGATCCTTATCCCCTTATATGGACGGACGAAGCTATGCGTCCCCCACCAGCTTGTTAAAACTCGCTTATCTCCCAAGCGCCGTAAATTATTGGCGCGGTTGGTTTACCCACATCCGTATTGATGAGAACCCCGAAATAAGGGGGACACGATCTCTGCTTTGACAAGACGTGCCAAGGAAACCGCCTCGCTAAACGCTACCGAGGTGGTACGAAAAACGATTCGATTGAAGACTTGGCCGTGGGCGTGATGACACGCGGAATACGTCGCCAGATTGATTTTGTGTAAATATTATTCTCTCTATGGTGTTATGTTGAAATTATTTTGCGAGCGGAGACTTTGTCCTTGTGTTCAAAATCTTCTATGAAGTATTCGGAGGAGGAACCCGCCTTTGCAATGCGAAGACAATATGCGCGCCCGGACTCGTTGTCATTGAAGCTCGGTTCAGGGGCCACCGAGGGAGTCCTGGATTAGGGGGTGTCCGGGATAGCGAACTATCACCGTTGGCGGACTCCTAGACTATGAAGATACAAGATTGAAGACTTCGTCCCGTGTAGGATGAGACTTTCCTTGGCGTGGAAGGCAAGCTTGGCGATACGGATATGTAGATCTCCTACCATTGTAACCGACTACGTGTAACCCTAACCCTACCGGTGTCTATATAAACCGGAGGGTTTTAGTCCATAGGACGAACAACAATCATACCATAGGCTAGCTTCTAGGGTTTAGCCTCTCGATCTCGTGGTAGATCTACTCTTGTACTACCCATATCATCAATATTAATCAGCGGGAGTAGGGTTTTACCTCCATCGAGAGGGCCGAACACAGGGTAAAACATCGTGTCCCTTGTCTCCTGTTACCATCCGCCTAGACGCAGCCTGGGACCCCTACCCGAGATCCGCGGTTTTGACACCGACAGTGTGTGTCTAGAACTCAGTCGACTAAGACTTAATAAAGTCTTAGTCGAGTGACGTCAGCGTGCTTTTTTTTGCTACAAGCGACACAGCTAGATGCTACAAACGGCGACGAAAAATGTTGCGATAGTATTGCAAGTAACAACAACAAATGCTACAACCGTTCTGAATAAAATGCTACAACCGTCAATGAAGGATGTTGCAACCGGTGAGATGACGTGGTACAACCGAGGAGGGATGACATGCTTCAACCAACAAAACGAATGTTGCAACCGGTTTGAAAAAGTGTTGCATACGGTCAAACAAATGTTGCATGGTTGGATCGAGACTTCGTTAAATCTCGGTCCGACCGATTTTTAGCATGCCCAATAGACGATCGACGAGGTTCATTCCGGAGGCGACGGGTCAAGAAAGAACCGGAATCGTGTTGAGAGATGGATCAGTGCACGGTGTTGCTAGCGGCTTATCGTTACATGTTTAAGCGTAATGATGCTTTAGAGGCAGAGATCCATGCTATCATGCAGGGTATGGCTTTGGCCATCCAACACACAGTTCTATCGGTGGTGGTGCAGTCGGACTCGGCGATCGCTATTTCAGCGCTATTAATGATGACCTCACCAAATCAGCATATGGGCATTTGGTACTGGAGATTAAAGACTTGATGAAGGAAAGGGAGTTTTTACCTCAGAAATTACAACGTAGTCAGAATAGCGTTGCAGATCGGTTGGCAAACTATAGCCGCACTGAGAAAACCACGGCTGTGTGGCTTCATTCGGTTCCACCATGTATTGAGGACCTTTGGCCTCTCGATTGTAACACTGTCACTCTCTAATAAAACTCCCTTTTACCCCGCAAAAAAAAAAAATAGACGATCGACGAGGATAAACAAGTTGAATGAGCTAACCATCACGGCTCCTCGACATAGTCGAACAATGTGCGAGGTGTGTGGACCCCCAATGGAAAAGACGTCAAAATTAACAAGGACCTCAACAGGAAGCTGGATATATATTGGGGGTGTCTATTTGACACTTGACTGTTTTTCGATTCAGCAACATTCAAGTTTCCTCATAAATGAACAGATGACAACTGTATAACCACAAAACTTACAGCGATTCAGCAACATTCAGTACAATGGCCCTGTAACTACACTCTAAATTCAGTACAATGGCCCCGGAATTTACACTGTAAATACCCAAGTATTTACACTGTAAATTCAGTATAATGGCCCTGTAATTACACTGTATACACAAGTATTCACACTGTAAATTCAGTACAATGGCCCTGTAATTACACGGTATTCAGGGCCTTTGTACTGTAATTACACTGTAAATACCCAAGTATTTACACTGTAAATTCAGTACAATGGCCCTGTAATTACACTGTAAATACACAAGTATTTACACTGTAAATTCAGTATAATGGCCCTGTAATTACACGGTATATACACAAGTTTTCGCACTGTAAATTCAGTACTAAAACCCTGAAATTTACACTGTAAAAATGCATATATTTACACTGTAAATTCAGTATAATGGCACTGGAATTTACATTCTTAATACATTACAAATACAGTCCAAAGACCTTGGATTTACATTGTATATACATAGTAAGCACCCAGCATTTACCATTCAAACTACCGATTTACAATGTAAAAACACGTCATGCCATCCAGGATTTACAGTGTTCAAAACCAGGAACTCACACTTTGCTCCTTAGAAAATGATTTGTAGTTTGGAGCTTAAAAGTTAATATTGACAGTTTTCTGCTTAGAAAATACATGCAGAGAAAAGAGCTATTACTGATAACAGTTTGCCGCTTACAAAATTAAAATTCTCTCACATTTAATCTTCAATATTGCAGATGGGGAGCGTGATAGGAAGAGTGATTGAAGATAAACTATTGTCAATGTCACAAGAAGAACTCATTCTAAATGTGAGACATGTATAAATACTAGCAAACTGATTGCAAAAATCAATAGAGGAAAATGCTATATACAGTACATTCATGCTAACAAAAATTGTTTTGCAGGAATCATTTTCATTCAAGCGCTCCTCAATTCAGACATTATCTACAAGGTAAAAATGAAATTCAAATACCGCATAGATACAAATATGTGTCGAGAAGTTTTAAATTAAAAGAAATCATGATGCTACTTGAGGTACATTCGGGAGATGGTGCTGCAAACATTACACAAGATGGAGTGGACAACTTCAAGAACAGAAAACACAAAACAATAGAAATGAGCGTAAGCAAAACTAGTACTGAACAACCCATATCTGAACTGAGAAAAAAGAGAGAAAGTACCATCTCACTTACACTGCAGACATTGCAGGAAATGCATCATAAAGCTACAGCAAGCGAAGAAGGCACAACAGAACCTAATCCCCGGGAGGCACACATGTTTGACAACATCAGTTTGGAACAGGTAGCCAGACAAATAAATAAATCAAAGTCACAAATAGAATATGAAACCTATTTGTACAAACCTGTTTGAAAATTAAAACTGACACAAAAAGAATAATTTTGCAGGTCCCTGAAGATACTAACCCCAGTTCCACAATAACTAAATCAAAGTCAAACACAAACTAGATAAATCAAGAAGGACAAAGGGGAGAAACAGAGGACTCACATGAACAAGACGCAGACAATGAATACCTCGATGAAGAAGACATTGAGAGGTTCCTGCAAAATGAACAAGAGGTTGCATCAGAAGGCAATCTTATGAACACTAGCAGCAATTTCAAGCCACAGTTAGGCATGCAGTTCAAAACAAAAGAAGAAGCCCAGGAATGTATGAATTTCTACTCAAAAGTGGCTGGATTTTTAGTGGCTACAGTAGCAGCCTCAAGAACAACAAGCAAAAAGAGAAATAATGAGCTTGGTTCACATAAAACTTGAAAAGAGCTTGGTCAAAGTCTGCTTCATCACCCGAAAGTTCCTGAAAAATACAAAATATAACAGACCCAAAATAAATAAACAGACTTCAAGAACTAAGAATTGAAAAAAAAAACTAGAGAAGAAGAAAGAAATAACTACCATTGACATTGGATAAGATCCATCTTGTGCGAAGTCATTAGGCACAAACGGTTCGTCAGCAAAACAATCTGCACTCTCAAAAGAAGATGCTAACGGAGCGTCTTGATGATAGACTTTCCGTAGCCTACCGATTAAACACGAAAAAACTGGTTGCCAGGACCCTCCTCAAACTACAAAACCAAAACACTCTTAAACAATGCTACATAAATCCTAAATCAAATACTACATTAACAAGAAAGAATAAGAAAACTTATCAGGACCTATATCGTTGCAAAAAAGACACACTAATGTTGTACAGGAATTAAATAGGAGAAGCATGGCAATTACAGAGTAAAATACCCCAAAATTACACTGTGTTACTAGGCCATATTACACTGAATATAAGTGAAAATTACAGTGACGAAGCAAGGGAATTACAATATAAGCATTATAAAAAAATGAAGCATTGGAATTACAATATGGGTACATTACATCGTAATATATCCAAAAAATACAGTGACTAAGCATTGGAATTACACTGTAAATCAGGGAAATATTACAGAATGATGAAGAAGCATACATGAAAATCATGGGAATTACACAAGAAATCTGAGGAAAATTACACTTTACTATAACTAAAAAATACATTGAATGGGCATGGGAATTACAGTACAACCATAATTACAAATTTGAAGCCAGGGAACTACAAAACGTAAATCTGGGAATATTGCACAGTAATATATCCAAAAAAAGTTACTAAGCATGGGAATTACACGGTAAATCAAGGGTATAATACAGTGTGATGAAGAAGCCTACATGAATTTCATCAGAAGTACAGTGGAATTCTGAGGTAAATACACTGTAATATAACTAAAAAATACAGTGACTGAGCATGGGAATTACACCACAAAATCAGATAAATATTACAGTGCAAAGAAGTATTATAGTGTAATTCTACAAAATACAGGCACAAAGTATGGGAATTACACCACAAAATCAGATAAATATTATGGGGTAAGCACACGGAAAATGCTGCCAAATACATGACTAAGAACACATGAACCTAACCTTACACTCTAATACTGAAGGGATCTAAGAGTGAAAACATAGGGGGCAAATGCAGGGCTAGAACACAGGAGATTACAGAATAGCACAATCAGGGACATCCACTGAAGAATCATACTCCCAAGGACGAGACACATGAAGCATTACAGAGACTCCCACCAGAGCAAAATCACCAACCCAAACTCATGAAGCATTACACACGAATCATACTTCAACCAGAACAAAACCCAACGGAAACCCTAGATTTAGACACCTACCACCTACTACAGGAAACGAAACACATACCAGCGCCTACACCCGAGGGGATTCAGACATGAAAAGGCTAAAAACCTAAGCAGAGGAACCACATCAATTCCATAGAACTTACACAAACACATCGGGAGCCATGGGGAAAATCTACAAGAGCACATACACCAAACACGGGCAGGAACATACACAATCCATCAATCAAACACCAGAACATACATGGATCTCGAAGCTACACTAGCAGAAACGGAGGAGAAACCTAGATCACACGTGGGGGAGAGAGAGAGAGACGAGAACAACCAACCGGGGTAGCCGAGGAACGAAGAGCAAGGGAGGAGAAATCAAGCTCGAAGGGAAGGGCCCAGAATCGACATAATGACGAGAATCGCCTCCGCTCGAGTGCCTCTTCCCGTTTCTCGCTCTCTCCTCTCTGCCTTATCCAAACAGTGCCGCCGAATGAAATGGGGAAAAGACACAGAGAAAATTCAAAAAAAAAAAACAAGCCAGTCGGACCGGGGCGTCCGTAACGGGCTGGGACAGAAACAAACCACACCCGACAAACAAAAAACCAGCCCAAAAACCACATTTCCAAGCGCGAATCTCTGTGCAAAAACGGACAGACAAAGATTTGAATGTTGTCGAATTAAAAAACAGTCGACTATAAAATAGCAAATCCGTATATATATGTATAAGCATGCATATTACTCACGGCTCATCATACTACAGAGAAAAGGTCGCAATACGCCGCCCACAATCCAGGCCCAGGGTAATTATATAGCCCACATTGCCCAAATGTACGAACTAGCATTAGTCGATCTATCGATCCAATTAACAGTAAACTAGCTACTAGACTAACACAGGGTACTCGACCAATCGTCACAGCATAATGCATACTCGCTCTACATTATTCCTTAGAACTACGTACTCATCACTTGATCAGTCGATCAGTCGCCAGTACCTCATGGGCAGATCCTCTCTAGGAGGCTGAGGATTTCGGCCACCGCAAGGAAGAAGCTGCCCGAGGCGCAGAGGGTCCGGCCGACGTGCGAGAGCAGGTATACTAGTCCTGGGTCGGCGGCGTCGAGGGAGATGACTGTGGCAACCATACAGCGGCTCACGACGGCGACCGCGACCGCGAGGTAGGCGAGATAAAGGAGGTTCAGGCGGCGGCGGTACGGGAGCAGCAGCGACAGCACCCCCGTGGCCACCTGGAGCGCGGCGCCGCAGATCGTCAGCCTGAACCAGACGGCGATGTCGTTCTCCTCGTACCCGCACCGCAGCAGCTGTATAATCGCTCGGTCAGTCGGTCTGTCGGAATGTAGGAGACGTACGGTGACGACCGCAAAGGCAAGGGAAGTAGTGGTTACGTACCTGGCCGCCGCACACGGCGGAGCCCAAGGCGTAGGAGACGGTGACGACCGCGAGGCAAGGGAAGTAGCAGGCGGTGACGACCCCCGAGGCGAGGAAAGGGAATAGACGAGCGGTCATCGACGGCGATCCGTGGGTGGATGTGGATCGATCCAAGGCAGCTACGTTAACAACAAGGACGCACGCGCGGTTTACGTTTCTGTGGCAAAGGAAAGATAAGAAAGAAGGGGGAGGAGAAGGACGGGGACTCACCCATCAGCTGGTCGGATGGAAGGAGGAGAAGGAGCTTCCTGCTGCTTGCAAGTCGATCTGGAGCCTGGAGGCGGCCGGAGGGCCGTTTAAATAGTCGAGCGACCGATGCGGCCTGCGGGAGGAGGAGAAGGACGGGTACTCTACTTACCGATCGAACAATGGGATATGCTAGTTCTTTGCAGATGTCCTCAAGTATTGTGTGTGCTCCACACACACGCGCCTTTGGCAAAGCGACGCCGCGTCGGCCCGTCACCGATCGTACAATGGTACTCTACACACGCCTTTATTTCTTTGCTCGGTGACGGTCAGAGCCCGAGCTGCGCGCGCACACACACAGGAGATCCGGTGGTGCGGCATGTACGCAAGCATACCATGATCTCTCATTGCACTGACGATGGACATCGGAAACTACGGCGAAATTGCTTTGCAGATGCACAGAATTGTGTGAGAATCCGGCGTGCCTTGTGCACCAGTGATGCATGTAAGATTGATTGGAAGCATATCTACCCCGCAGGGCCGCGGTGGTTTATATTGATCGATGACAAAAGCCTGCCGTGGCGTACAAGCACATGACGATCGCTAGGATGCATCTAGATACACGAGGATAGCAAGAAAGAGTTTAAACAGAGAGATATACAGAAGGCGTAGAGAGTTCTATCTCTACTTTGTCTAACACTCCCCCTCATTCTAAACCCTATAAAATTTTATCAAGGTTGAGATTGTATTTGAAGTCACCTAACCTTCTCATTGTGAGAGGTTTTGTGAAGCCATTAGCAAGGTGATCACCTGTTGGAATGAACCGGATATCAAGCAATTTGCGTGCTACTCTTTCTCTGACAAAGTGAAAATCAACCTTAATGTGCTTTGTACGTGCATGAAAACAGGATTAGCTGAAAGATAGGTTGCACCAATGTTGTCACACCACAATCTCGCAGCTTGTGGAACTTTAATTCCAAGTTCATGGAGCAATGTCTGAATCCACATCACTTCAACTGTAGCATTTGCTAAAGCCTTATACTCTGCATCAGTACTTGACCTTGAGACTATAGCCTGTTTTCTTGCACTCCTCGACACAAGATTTGTTCCCAGAAACACAGTAAAGCCACCTGTGGATCTCCTATCACCAGCACACCCTGCCCAATCTGCATCAAAATAGGCAGACACAAGTAGAGATGAAGACTTCACAATCTGAAGCCCAAGTCCCTCTGTAAATTTGAGATACCTCAAAATCCTTTTTATTGCAGTCCAATGAGTTATAGTAGGAGCATGTAAATACTGACATACTTTCTTCACAGAATTGGAAATATCAGGACGTGTAAGAGTCAGATACTATAATGCACCTACAACACTCTTCTATAATTTGTTGCATCCTATGATTCAAGTGCTTCTCCACTTTCAGCAGTAAGTTTTTCTGAAGTAGAGATAGGTGTACTGACAGACTTACACTTTTACATACCTACTCTTTTGAGAATATCAGTGGTATATTTTTCATGCGTAAGAAGTATGCCATCTTTGACCTTCTTGACCTCAATTCAAGAAAATAATGAAGATATCTCAAGTCCTTGAGAGCAAACTCTAGTTTCAGATCTGAAAGCACAAGTGCTCCCTGGGTGATTTTGGTAATTAATGTCAATATTTCTCTTGTTGGATTAATATTTTCATCCAGTATATTTCAGATAAGTTCAACATTGGAGTGGCATGGACAAGACGATGTGGTACCCCTTCTAGATGCTAAGGACAAACATTGGCAAAAGCTCAAGACTCTACATTTTCATTTTAGTGATCCAAGATCACATTGAGTCCATAGGAAAGCCAATACTATTAAAAGGGGATGAGGTGTTGCTTAATGGCTTGCTTGCTCAAAGTGCTTAGTGATATGCTCCAATGCCCTCAAACACTTTCTCATAACCGCATATGTCCTAAACCTAAAAGTCAAACTCGGCCCCACCGATTTGATCTATCCGGCGCCACCGAGTTCATTTGACATAGCGACTGCCAGAAACCCTAATCAGTTCGATCTCACCGACGGGATCTCGATCTCACCGAGATGGGCTTGCAAACTCTTTGTTGCCTGTTGCAATAATATCGGTCCCACCGAGTTTGCCTGACCAACTCTCTATTTGCCTATTACTGAAATCGGTTCCACCAAAGTTCATGTGATCGGTCTCACCGAGATCAAGTTATGCCCTAACCCTAGCATATCGGTCCCACCGAGTTGACCTTGTTGGTCCCACCGAAAACTCTAACGTTCACATTTTGAACCAGATCGGTTTGACCGAGTTTCACTATTCGGTCTCACCGAGTTTGGGAATCTGTGTGTAACGGCTAGATTTTGTGTGGAGGCTATATATACGCCTCCACCCATTCTTCATTCGTGGAGAGAGCCATCAAAACGTGCCTACACTTCCAACATTCATTTTATGAGAGAGAACCACCTACTCATGTGTTGGGACCAAGACATTCCAATCCAACCACAAGAATCTTAATCTCTAGCCTTCCCCAAGTTGCTTTCCACTCAAATCATCTTTCCACCATAGCCAAATCTGTGAGAGAGAATTGAGTGTTGGGGAGACTATCATTTGAAGCACAAGAGCAAGGAGTTCATCACCAACACACCATCTATTACCTTTTGGAGAATGGTGTCTCCTAGATTGGTTAGGTGTCACTTGGGAGCCTCTGTCAAGATTGTGGAGTTGAACCAAGGAGTTTGTAAGGGCAAGAAGATTGCCTACTTCGTGAAGATCTACCCAAGTGAGGCAAGTCCTTCGTGGGCGATGGCCATGGTGGGATAGACAAGGTTGCCTCTTCGTGGACCCTTCGTGGGTGGAGCCCTCCGTGGACCCGCGCAACCGTTACCCCTTGTGGGTTGAAGTCTCCACCAACGTGGATGTACGATAGCACCACCTATCGGAACCACACCAAAAATCTTCGTGTCTCCAATTACGATTGCACACTCCAATCCCATCCCTTTACTTTCTTGCAAGTTGCATGTTTTACTTTCCGCTGCTCATATACTCATTGCATGCTTGCTTGAATTGTATTGTGAATGTTTGAAATTGTGCTAATTTCTAACCTCAACTTGAAAAACTTAAAAACTGTTATCTTTACTTGATCAGGGTCTAATCATCCCCCTCTAGACACCTCTTCTCGATCCTTTCAATTGGTATCAGAGCTTTGGTCTCCATTGCTTTCGTTTAATCACCATTGGAGGAAGTTGGATGAGTCTACAATTGGGAGTATTAGACGTAGAGTGCATATGCTTGATGGAGAGTTCTATAGTGAGTGGAAAAATGAGATGCTTGGAATTTTTCATGAATATCACTTGAACAAGTACATTACTACTCCTTGTGAACCCCTTGTTGACCCCTTGCATCCCACCCCTGATGAGTCTCTTGACATGGGTTGCAATCTTAGTCAATCTTATCACTAGAGGTTTGCCTAGAAATTTGATTGGTCGCTTGCCAACTCTTGATTGTGCTTATACTATATGGAGATTTCTTGAGGAACGATTTCTAGACCATTCCTTGAAAAACTTGGATGAGATTCTTCACAAGTCTATTGCTTTGAATAAGATGAATCCCAATGATCCTAAGTTTGGAGATTGTTTATTTGAGCTTCGTGACCTTATGCATGCCAAAGAAGATGTTGGAATCATTAGCAATATCATTTTCGAAGCCATTAGAATTCATAGAGATGAACATGTCAAAATCATATATCTAATGAATCACTCTGTCTAGGAAATGATCATTTGCAAGACGATGTTGAACATGGATACTATGATGAGGATGATGATAATGACTTTGATCTTGATGAGTCTATGAGACACTTTGGTCTTATGGCTAACCTTCGCGGCTACATGGTTGGAGGAAAGGAATGGGTTCTTGATAGTGGATGTACCGATCACATGTACGAAGACAAGGATATGTTTCATGAGCTTGCTAAAAACGACGACCCACAAAAGTATGTCACCTTCGGTGATAACTCAAAGGGTAAGGTGGTTGGCCTTGGTAAGGTGGCCATCTCACATGAGAGCTCCATACAAAATGTTATGCTCGTTGAATCTCTTGGCTACAATTTACTTTCTATATCTAGACTAGCCGATTTTGGTTTCAATGTCCTATTTACTGAAGTAGATTGCCAAGTGTTTCAAAGAGATAATCATAAAATGGACTTTACCGATATACGTAAAGGTGATCTATATATTGTTGATTTCACTAAAAAGGCTCAACCTAGAACTTGCTTAATTGCTAAATCCTCTAAAGGCTTGTTGTGGCATAGACGGTTAGGTCATGTGGCCATGCGAAATCTTGACAAGCTTATTAAAGGTGATCATATCCTTGGTGTTAAAGATGTTATATTTGACAAGAATAGACTCTGTAGTGCTTGTCAATCAGGAAAACAAGTTGGAGGAAGTCATCCCGTGAAGAACATCATTACCACGAGAAGACCACATGAGCTACTTCACATGGATCTTTTCGGTCCCAATGCCTACAAGAGTCTTGGTGGTAACTCGTTTGGATTGGTCATTGTTGATGATTTTTCAAGATTTATGTGGGTGTTCTTTCTTGATGATAAATCGCAGGTCCAAAAGATCTTCAAAAACTTCGCTACACTACAAAAAAGGACACATCCGTGACATTTTGGGCCGAACGAATTTTTTTTCTGTCATACATATGACACTTCTATGACGATAATTGTGACAAAACCCGGTATCATCATAGATGTGGTGGGATCCTACTTCTATGACAAAAATCATGACAAAAATGGGCTTTTCGTGGCACAGGCCGGAGACGCAGCTGCATGACATTCTTTGGGCCGTCCATGACGGAAAAAACCGTGGTAGAAGCGAGGGGGAGGAAAATTTCGGGGAGTTGCCGGTTACGGTGGGAGGTCGGGAGCCGAGCGATGCGTGTTTTCCTCATACACGTACGCACGTGTGTGCGAGGCGTTGGCTCTAACTGAACCCGAACGAGGTGTTGGGCTCTAATCGAACCCGGCGACAGACCGCATGCTACGCTAAGCATCGAACCCGGCGATCGATCGATGGCTGTTAATCGAACCCGATCAAGCGATTCTTCGCCATCTGCTGCTAATCAAGCCGATCGATTGGATGAACAGCGATGGCGTTGGGGGGGTTGGATGAATAGTGAGCGATGGCGTTGCCTCTGGATGAACAGGACCCGTGGTGTGGAGGGCTGGATGAGCGATGAAGCGGTGGAGGGGTGGCCGTGAGGGGTGGTTGAACAGGACCCGTGGTGTGGAGGGCTGGATGAACAGAGACGGCGGAGGGCTGGATGAACGATGGCGGTGAGGGGTGGTTGAGCAAGAGCGATTGGAGTAGCACGCGGTGGAGGCTGGATGAACAGGAGCCCGTGGAGGCTGGAGGAGGTCGGCCGTAGCCCGTGGAGGCCGGAGGAGGTCGACGGTGGAGATGAACAGTATCCCGTGGAGTCCCGTTTTGCGATACGCCACACCCCCGGCGAACAGGACCCCGTTTCAGAAGTGGCGCTCCAACACAAGTCCGTTTCGTCCGTTTTGCGGTACGCCACACCCCTCCAGATGAACAGGACCCCCGTTTCGACCGTAGCGCTCCAACACAAGTCCGTTTAAATGCATTATGCGCACGCCACACCCCTCACGATCAACAGGACCCCGTTTCGACCGTAGGGAGGTCCGTTTAAATCCGCTTTGGCAGACGCCACACCCTCCCGATCAACAGGACCCGCTCAACGTAGGAGGTCCGTTTCTCTCACAGCGATACGCCAGCCTCGCTTCCATCGCCTGTTCCGTCCCAAGCCCTCCCGAAAAACACGACCACACATTCCGTTCCGACCCAGCGGTTGGCTCCCCATGAACACGACGACGACGCTATTTCTCCGTTCCGACCCAGCCATGTACGTATGCGCGAGTAGGCGTTCGAGACCCTGCCCGTATGTACGTACGTGGCCGTATTTTCTTTCTTGCACCCTCGCCGCTGTACGTACGTGTACATGCTATGTGCGTGCCTCTAATACGATACGTGCGCGCCTCTACATCCACTAGTATATATGTACGTACACGTTCGCGACCATAATGACAACGCTACATACGCTTCGACCAGGTGGGTCCCAACTGTCAGGCACTTCCTTGCGTGCGAAGATGTAGCTGGTGGGTCCCAGCAGTAAGGGGGCGAATCGTTTTTCTTTTGCTCGGACGCACTTCCTTGCGTGCGAAGATGTAGCTGATGGGTCCCAGCAGTCAGGGGGCGAATGGTTTTTTTTGCCCGGACGCACTTCCTTGCGTGCGAAGATGTAGCTGGTGGGTCCCAGCAGTCAGGGGGGCGAATCGTTTGTTTTTGCCCGGACGCACTTCCTTGCTTGCGAAGGTGTAGCTGGTGGGTCCCAGCAGTCAGGGGAGAAATGTTTTTTTTTCACGAAATATGGTGGCTCGTCCGGTGGGTCCCTGCTGTCAGGTGGAGGAATAATTATTTTGCGCGTAATAAGGAGGCACTTCCTTGCTGCGGCCGTGGACCCAGCTGTCAGCCTCTCCACGTCTGATCCCACGTCCGATGGAAGTCGTTCCTTGACCACGTTGACCACGCCGCGCCGAGAGCACCAGGGCGGTGGACGACGGCGAGGCTAGGAAGGGGACGACGTGGAGCCGGGGAAGACGCGGTTGTGGATGCCCACGCGTAGAGGAGTACGAGGGTTCACTGGTTCGCTGCGGTGTGAGGCTGCCGTCGCCGCAGAATAACAGGGGGTGTGGGTGAGTAGAGGGATGGCCTGGCCAGCGATGGGAGTAGTAGGGGCGGTGAGGCCTCCGCCGCATCGTAGGCCGGCCACGGGAGGCAGGAGCACGAGGCACGACCGGGCGCTGGTTTGGGCGGCCGGAGCAAGAAGACCAGAGGTTGAAGAAGCACTACGGCCGTTGGATGGACATCGTGCAGTCCTTTGGAGCTAGAATCGTGCATATTGACTAAGTTGACAAAGCCCTCCGTCCCCGTCAACTTAGTAGGCCCACAAGCCAGCCTGCCACTATACTGGGTCCCAGCTAATAGGGGGAGTATTCATTTCTTTTGTGCGTAATAAGGAGGCACTTCCTTGCGTACGAAGATATAGCTGGTGGATTCGAGCTGTCAGAGCCGGCCGCGGGGAGGAGGGAGCAGGCAGTCCCGCCGGCGCTTGTTTGAGCGGCTGGAGCAAGAAGAGCAGAGATTGAAGAAAAGCACGACGACCGTTGGATGGCCATCCAAGAGTCACTGCTTGTGCGTCAACCGGTTTTTTAGGAAAGCCTCAAATCTGTGGAAAACAGCATACATCTCATCTGCCATTATTTTTAATAATTTACAGCCCATTTGCTAATTCTTAAGGTTTTTTTTGGATCCCATATTCTTTTTGTTGGCATTACAGCCCATATTGTGGCCACGGTTAAAAACTTATACGAAATTTTGCATATTTCGATGCGGTCCGAACTGTTTTTAATCCCGAAATTTCGACTCATATTCAAACTGATTTAAAAAATAAATGTATATCAATATAAAATCCAACAAATTCTCCAAGCATAAAAATTAATGTAATTTAAAATCTCAAATTGAAAAAAAGATATTTGAAACTAATTGTCGGTTTGATGTGTTTTAAAAATGTACAACCCATTTCTCATTACTGATGGGCCATTTTCTCGGCCAGCCGAATGAAAGTTCTCCTCGTCTTGAAAGATTTGCAGCCCAACAGGCCTGACAAAGCGACTTACTTGGCAAATCACAAAAAAAACTGGGCTGTGGCCGTGGACCCAGCTGTCAGCCTCTCCACGTACAGTACTCTTCCGATGGAATGCGTTGACCACATTGACCATGCTGCGCCGAGAGCACCAAGGCGGTGGACGACGGCGAGGCCTAGGAAGGGGACGACGCGGAGCAGAGGAAGACGCGGCAGTGGATGCCCACGCGGAGAGGAGTACGAGGGTTCACTGGTTCGGCCATGGTGTGAGGCTGCCATCGCCGCGAGGCACAGCTAGCGGTGGGAGTAGTAGGGGGCGATGAGGCCTCAACGGTAGCACAGCCGGCCACTGGAGGCAGGAGCAGGCGGTCTCCCCGGCGCTGGTTTGGGTGGCTGGTGCAAGAAGAGCAGCGATTGAAGAAGCAGCAGGACCGTTCGATTCAAATCCAACGGTTACTGCTGCTAGAATTGTTTGTTGACTAAGTTGACAAGCCTGCGTGATTGCCAACGTAGTAGGCCTGTGTCAGCCTCCCAACCGTGCGCCCGGATGTCGATGGGAGGAATCATTTTTTTCAGCGTAATAAGGAGGCAGTTGATTGCATGCGGCCGGGCCAGCCGGAGGGAGTAGGGTGGGCGGGAAGCTGCGCGGCATCACAGCGGTCCACAAGAGGAGGGAGCAGGCAGTCCCGCCGGCGCTAGTTTAGGCGGCTGGAGCAGGAAGATCAGAGATTGAAGAAGCACGGCGGCTAGAATCGTGTGTTCACTGACAAAGCCTTGCGTAAACAAGTCAGCCGCCCGTTTTCCATTTTTAGAATTGCCGGCCATTTTCTAGTCAGTACCAGAGTCAAAAAATTAACTAAATATGTGGGAAATTTTTGCTGGGGAACGAAATATTCTTAATCCAAAAATAAATAGCCATACTAAAACAAATTTAAAAATAAATTAGTACCATGTCATGTTAAATCCAATGAAATACGTATAAGATATCAGTGAAGAACAAAATTTAAAAAAAAACTAATATTCCATTTGCTATAAATTTTTTGGAATTTTCAACCCCTTTTGATTTTACTTTTAACAGATATTGACCGTACTCTTTGGCTAGGATGGAATGCATCCCTCCTCGTCTTGAAAGATTTGCAGCCCAGTAATTCGGACAAAACAAATAGGCCTAGCTTGGGTATTCTTCAAAAAGAAATACTGGGCTACCTATTTTCCCAAAGAACTGGTGCATGAGCATTTAGCTTTATTTATTTATTTACTTATTTATGTTTAGGGGACCATGAGCATGTACCTAGGCAGGATTCATGTGAGAGCCTCCTTCCGATTAATTATGGGCTTCTCTATTGGGCCTTCATCAGTGGGCTGCATGTTATCAACAAGTGGAAAATATGTTCCGTACAAAAAATAGTATGAGCTACGTACTGTACGGGGCACTAAAGGATCGAACCATGCAACGACTTCCAAAACATTGTGTTTGTCATTCTAACAACACATTTATTCAACCAACAGACGAAATATACTACTGATTGTACATTGAAAACAACAGCAGCAGCAACCAGGGCTGGGGGTGCAATGTATAAAGAAGGTGCCGGAAGAGTGAAGACGCAGCTCTCTCTTCCAAACCAAACATCAGCCATCATTACAAAAGGGCTACCAAAAAAGAACAAGCGTATGCATCAAACTAAATAAAGATCCTACTACACCAAGTGTACGCATCTAACTAACTGGCTTAGTTAGGCGTTACTATTTATTAAGCTGTGGAGATTGGTGACGGCTTGAACCAGATGGGTGCTGACGGGGAAACTCCGGCCAATTAGGTCAAGTCTGATACTTGCGACCCTCTCTCGTACTTTTAGCTGCAGAGCGTGGCGGCACATATCAGGGTATGGTGCATGCAGAGACGCATGGTACGCTGTGTACACATAGTTTTGCCTGATGAACGAAACCGCGCTGCCATCATGATCCTTGTCGTCGGTTATCTCCTGGTTAATCAGATAATTCAGTCCAACAAACAGAGAGCATGCACCAAGGCAACTTACCAGCCTCCAGTCAAAAATTCCTGAAGGCCCAGAGAAGCTGGGATCCTTCTCAAAGACCTTGTAGTGACTGTGATTGTATTCTGCGAAACAACATGTCCGGTACGTGCGAACGATCATCAATCTTTCGTCGTCGTCTGATCGAGCCAGGAACCACCTGCAACTGCGATGCTGCTTTTCTTTGAAAGGTTCTGGGATTAGGAAGGGTAGGGACACCAGGCGGCCTACAACATCATATCAAGTTGGAGTCAAATAAAAGGGCTCTTGATATAGTCAATCTTAAGAACAACATGTTATGAGCATGAATATTTTTTCAGTAAATGTTGACAGTAATATAAGCAAGCCATCATGATATCATAGGAAAGTAACATACTGCTGTAACAGCCGTTTGTAGCGATGACTGGAGTAGGCCAACAATACGTCCAGCCATAGAAGGAGTCGACAGCGTAAATGAAGCCCTTGTGTTCAATGGCATCAGAGAACCATGTAGGATTTATGATCCTGCGATGGACATGCAGATTTATCCACTTACCATAGTGAACTGTCAAATAGGCGAGACCGCGGTTGAAGAACACAATTAGCCTGAAATCTTTATAATACGCAGATCTTGTGGGCACTTGGCAGATTACAACCTTGAGCAAATCAAACTTGGTATCATGTTGGCTACTGTAAGATTCCGAGTATTCTGGGCCAGGATGCCAAAGCGGCAAAGGTTAATCGAAGGAAGGGGATCAATCGCGGTGTAGACCTCCACGAGCATCCAAATGCCGCGACCGTCGACGCAGCACCATCCAAGACGTGTTCATGCTGACCCAGTACATACCGTTAATGTAGCTGAGGCTGACGGGGATCGGATCACAGTTAAGGGGGTTGATGCTCGCCACCCTACGATTGTTATGCTGCGTGACATGCCGTTTCTGAAGATCAGGCGGCATCAGCAAGCAAGGAGCTGGCTTAAAAAGCTCCGGCCTGAGGGCTTTGAGTAAACGGTACAGCCTCGACGAGCACGCGGTGAGCGGCATGGTACTGAGATTGTCCACACGTGAAACAATGAGCTTGATTACCTCTGTGGGGAGAGAATTCCAGCCACTCTTTCGGCGTACGCTGCTCGGTTCTGCCATTGTTAGTGCTTGGGTTTTGGACGAGGGGGGAGGCGCCTTAGCGGGGATGGAAGCTTGGACGAGATTATGTGCAGACAAAGATGGAGAAGCGAATATGTGTTGCGAGAAGTGGATAGGTGATGATGACTACAGCACGCCGCTTGACTTACGAGACACATACCAGCAGCGTAGGGTCATATCGATGCTCGACAACTTGCTTGAGTGATCAAAATCGGTACTCCCTACGGTACCTACTACAAGATTACTATGCCCTAGCTTGCTAGAGTAGAGTAGTAGAGTAGGACTACTGCTCTACTACTAGCACCGGAGGAGTAGTATATTCTAATCTAAAATAGTTACAAACTTCAATGCCCGATCGTGGAGCGACTACGAACCGTGCTCAAAGACCGTGTCTACGTGGTGTTTGGACTTATATGCAAAAAATAGCAAGGTGCCCGTGCATTGCACGTACACCATCATCACCAACTCGGTTTTTTCTCTACTCCTACTCCTATAAAAGACCTGGGTTGGTGATGATGGAGGCGAGGAGGCGTGTTCAGCCGGGCGTGCAGCGGACAGCGCAACACTATTCGATTTGTTATAAAAAAGTAGTAGAGATAGAGACATAGGGAGGAGCACGAGGTAAGGCCTTATCTGTAAATGTGGAGAGAGGTGCGGGTATCTTTTATAAAATTGTCATAGTTGGCTTTCTATCCGTCAGATATAGATCGGACGGTCAATATTACAAGATGGCAGGCATACCATCATCACCAACTCGGTTTTCTATAAGAGTAGATATATATAGATATAGATAGATAGAGACTAGGGAGTACTAGTAAGGACACCATCTACTTTAGTGTGCTACTCCAGCGCTCCATTCGGGCGTCGCATAACGTCCCCTTACCACTCCCTCTTGCGCTCCATTCAAGTATTTGTTGAAATCTGGGAGGCGACTCTCGCGATCGCCGGGCAGCCACGACTTAACCGACGACGACTTCTTCCCGACCTCGGCAACCTCTTCCTCAACGACATGGACGACAACCTCAACGCCAACGGTGCTGCTCCTGCTGCACCGCATCTGCTTTCTCATCCTTCCTGATCGAAATCGTGGTAGAATTCATGTTTGTACTCTGTATCCTACTACTATGCTAGTCCACATGATTAATTTCATCTCTGTTATAGCCATCATGAGTTATTTTGTGCTTATTCGGATTAAATCTCGTAGTAACTTGCTCATATATTCAACTGGCGCAACGTCCCCTACAGCCACTCCCGTTTCATGGACGGCCTGGTCGATGCCTCCAAGGAGCCCTTCGTCCACTACTATGAGTGCCCAATGCCGTTTTGTGGCTCACCAACGGACATGGTGCATCACCTCAAGGATGCATGCAGCGGTCACTGCTGGCCCTTGGCGGAGATCTTCAAGTATGACACGTGCTATCGGTTCACCATGCCGGAGTCGCTGGAGGATCACTGCCGCCTGCTAGTCTCGGAGGAGGACGACAGCGTCTTCCTCTTGATCGTGGGCACCGGCGAGGCCCGCGCAGGCCGCCGCCCCGTCTCTGTAATGTGCGTCAGGGGCGTCGCCGCTGACGCTGACACTGACATGAGGCAGATGTACGGGTGCGTGGTCAATGTTACTACCCCTCCGGGTCACGTGGGCGGCGACACCGGCCTCATCGGACAGACTTGGACTCTGGGGAGCTGGGACTATCCCGCCAATGTGGACTTGGAAAACCCATGGCATCCGTTCCATCCTTTACCCGCCGACTCGGTGCACGGGGACTCCAAGGAGGTTCACCTGGACATACGCATTATCAAGTGCACTTAGAAAACATGTAGTGTGTGTGTGGGCGCTTATGGCCCGTGTCTTTGCCGCTTTTGATTACGTAAGCTTGTCGTTAAACTTGAGCGGCTTTTTCCATGATCCTTCCTTTGAACTGATCCTCTCAGTGAGCTGATGTAAGACACTTTGGGTTTCATTTGATAATGGAACCGGGGAGGAGCCTCCCTGTTCTTCTAAAAAAATACGCATTATCAAGTTAAATGTTGATCATTAGTCTTCGCTCAATGTAATCCACTGTCTAAGCATGTGGAGACTTCCATGCATGATCTTGCTCTATTGGAGTATCGCGCATGAATAAAAGTGTATCCGTTTATGGTTTAGTCTAGAATCTTCCACGTATGAATTTTTACTACAAAGATCGGGTGAAAGACTTACGATGAACCATTTCTTACATCTCCTCTGCCCCCTTGCAAGTCATCATGATTTAATCCCTCCGTCTAGGTGTATAAGGGCATGGTTAATATTACTTAATAGTATAGCCAACTGTTGACTATAAGAAAGTGCCATGTCATCTGTAACCAACATGTATAACAATCGATACTCAAAAACTAATTCTTAAAGATCATTTCTTGCAAAGCACAATAAGTGTTATTTCTTCACAAGTTTTGGATGCAGGTTCAACAGTTGAACGCTTTTGTTTGCAAAAGATACCTTTTTATCTATTTCACCTGGATGTTT
The DNA here is from genome assembly GCA_021605145.1 of Aegilops bicornis. Lineage (NCBI taxonomy): Eukaryota > Viridiplantae > Streptophyta > Magnoliopsida > Poales > Poaceae > Aegilops > Aegilops bicornis. Next base: position 530,033,392 of record CM038673.1, read on the forward strand.
GTGAGCTCTAGAGATGAGATAATATCCGAAGAAACCTATCGATACCCGTTACACATGAGATGACCCCCACATCCTTTGTCAAATTAAACAACTCCCCGATCAATGCATTTCACTCTTCAAAGGTAACGCACGGGCACCTTACTACTATAGATTAGTACGACCAAAAATTGAACTAACATTATATATAGTATGATAAATACTGATGCATGTCACCTAAAATTATATCATTCAAAACTATGTTCAAATACGAATCCAACGATATAGTTTTTGTTGACATGCACTAACATTTTGTCAGTTAAATCTTCAGTCAAATTCAATGGGGGACTAATAAACCATGACCAATGTAGTACAAGTGTAGAGGGCGGCGCTGCACGGGAGTCTCACCTCTCACCCCGCTCGTGGCGCGGCAGTCAAGCCGTCATATCACAAAACCCAACCACTCCCAGTAATAAATGGCCTGGTAAAATAAACGAACAAGCAACCATCACATCCCTCTGTCTTTTTTGCATTTCATCTCTCTGCATTTACTTTCTCCGGTTCATCTCCCACACTCGATCCCTAGCTACTACTCCCAGGGCCAGTTCTTTTGGCGGCTTCCCCAGCTTTTCCCAAAAGACTAGTCTGATGGAGAGTAACAATAAGGCGCCTCACTCATTTATTTGGGCTTCTAAACTACTACTCCGTCCTGGTTTATTCCTCACCATTGTAATTTGTGCTAAATTTTGACCAAAGATTTAAGCGATAAAATGTTACTCAAAACACTTAGGCGCGGTGCATCTAGGTGTGTAAGTCATCTTCTGAAAACCAAATAATCCCAAAACACTTAGGCGCGGTGCATTAACTTCTACCTCGTTTCTTGTTTCTTGACATATCAACCAATAAGAGATAAAGAGTGTGCATGCTTTTAATGACTTGAGATATCAAACACGACATGCAATGGTTAGTTCATTGCATGCAATACTATTAATTAGCAAATAAACATTAATGTATCTCGTTTTCTCCTCCTCCTTGGTCACGGTGCACAGCCTAAGATGACTTACTCACCTAGACAGATGGAGTAGTGCATGTGACATGCACTAACATTTCATTAGTTAAATTTATGATCAAAATTTGACACAGATTACAATGGGGACCAATAAACCGTGACGGAGGGAGTAGTTATGGGATTACTAATCTAGAAGCCTAAAAGAACTGGCCCCTGGTACTCCTACTAGCAGTAGTACTCAAGTTGGAATTCCAATTGCACGACACAACTTGTTAGGCAAAAAATTCGATACAGGGTGTAGGAAGCGGTTTGGGAATTTGCATGCCTTTCCAAGCAGTGAGATGCTCCGTACAAAGTATGACAGAGAAATAACCACAGAGAAGGAAGCTAAAAGTAAACAATCAAACGAGCATTTTTGCATTTGTTTTGCATTGAATCGTTTCACAAGCTTGACTAGTGTTGTTTTTCTACTTTTACAAAAACCGCATCGTAATGTTAAAACATACATTTGCACGTACATAAGTAATAGTAGTACTCCCTCCGTCTAGGTGTACAAGTCTTCCCTCCTTCTTGGTCACCGTGCACAACCAAAGATGACTTATTGACCTAAACGGAGGGAGTAGCACAGTCTACAAGCATATATCGAGAGAGACGTGTAGTCCGATAGTATATAGTAAAGTTTGTCCTATATGCACGTACTTGCAAAATGCGTAATAATACACAACGTTTCCAAACTTCCCCTTTTACATACTTAATTAAGGACGCTAAAAATTCCTGAACGTTCTGGATTTATCATTTGCGTCCCAAAACTAATGAGATCGCCTGACGAAACAAAAATTATACTCCTCCTAAAAGCCACGGCGCTCGCGAGGCGCTGCCGCCACGAAGTGCCACAGTGCGCGGCCGTTTCCCATCGCTACCGACTAACGCCTCTTCCTCAGCCTCGCAACTCGCGAGATCTTGATTAAGCGGCTTGTCGGCGGGCGTAGCGATCTCACCGGTGTGGTGATCCGGCGCCAACAGGTACTCCTCCTGGCTGGAAGCGTGCACCCGGTCCACGTACCGCCAAGCATAGATGAGGCGCTTGGGCCCGACTACATTCAGGGCGTCGGCACGGGCGTCCTCCGCCACCCTCACGACCCTCGCACGAGCCTTCTGCCAAAGAACCAATTGCTTGACTCTCTCGGACGCGACATAGATCTCCCAGAAAGCTTGTTGCGCGGTTCGCTTCTCTTCCTCGGCCTTCTTCTCCGCCTCTATTTTGGCGCGCTCTGCTGGAGGCAAAGCCTCCCACAAGGCGACATCCATTTCTTTCCAAAGCTCCTCAAGGCTGGGGGGCTCGGTGAGCGGCGCGGCGTTCTCCTCATAGCGGGGAGCCGACGCGTCCTCCGACGCGCGTGCTGGCGAGATTGGGAATGCCGACGCGTCCACCTTGACGCATCGCGGCGAGGAGCGGAACACCGACGCGTCCTCCTCGACTAGTGGCGGCGAGGAACAGAACGGCGACGCGTCGCGTCGCGGCGAGGAGAGGAACGCCGACGCGTCCTCCTCGACTAGTGGCGGCGAGGAACGGAACGACGACGTGTCGTGTAGCGGCGAGGAGCGGAACACCGACGCGTCCTCCTCGACTAGTGGCGGCGAGGAACGGAACGGCGACGCGTGACCGTCCGCGCGGTGCAGCGAGGGGCTCCTAGGGCTTGGGAGGGGCGATGCCATGGTGGTCGATGTGAGAGGGAGGGGGAGGAGATAGCGATGAACGTGAACGTGAGGGGAGGAGATAGCGATGTCGTGGGAGGCGCAGATATTATAGCGAGCAATGGCACACCTACATAAGATATGGACTGAAGTTGCATCGACTTAATGCGAGGTTCAATTGCGCCAGCGACATGTGGGCCAAAGACACCGGCTGGGCTGTATGTCGCTGACCCAATGCACCTGAAGTTAAGTAAAAGCTACGTGGGCATATTTGTTGGAGTAAATTACGGGGGAGCGAAGGGGTGGAAATATTGCTGGTCACAACGGATTGGACGAGCGTGGGGGGAGGAGACCATGCATGCTGATTTTTTCACACGGGGTGGAGTGGTGGGACCGCCGGAGGGAGAAGGAGAGTTTGGCAGGCATATTGTTTCCACACATGGAGAGGAAAAGATTTGGAGACGAACGGGCGTCCTGCGGTATGGGGACGGTGCATAATAAGTCATCTTGCATGCCGGGCTAGGTATAGTCTCAAGTCATTAAAAACATACACGCCCACACATGTTCATATTTCAAGGTGCACTAAATTATTGCATGCGATGATTAAAGCTGGCCATCATGGTGGTATCTTAGCTGGTATCATGCACACGGAATAGCAAACATGCTGATGTGGCAAAAGAATTAAAGAAGAGAGGGGGTTAGAGTAACTAGTGTTCATGCATGCATTGGTAAACACATTTTTTGTGAAGAACGACAAAGATTAGTTGAGTACTTTTGCAGACTTCAAAAACTATTCCACTGCCTCTACTATCTTGCTAAGAGTAGGTGAAATTTTTAAGTCGAGCCCTTTAAACTAGAAGGGAGGTAGTGGTACTCTAATAGCTAGGTGTGTAAGTCATCTTACGAAAACCAAATAATCCCAAAACACTTAGGCGCGGTGCATTAGCTTCTACCTCGTTTCTTGTTTCTTGACATATCAACCAATAAGAGATGAGGGTGTGCATGCTTTTAATGACCTGAGACTATCAAACATGACATGCATTGGTTAGTTCATTACATGCAATATTATTTAAATAGCAAATAAATATTAATGTCTCTCGTTTTCCCCTCCTCCTTGGTCACAGTGCACAGCCTAAGATGACTTACTCACCTAGACGGAGGGAGTATCAACATTCACAATGTCAAATCAATATTTTTACACTCATTATAAAACGTAGTTCTTATACTCATTATAATCGATTGTAGATATTGATATTTTTAGTATAAATTTGGTCGTGGGATTTCATTGATGCCTGTCAAAGCGTGGAGGAAGCGGAGCTTAGGGCTTGCATTGCCGGTCTCTATATAGGTATTTCTCTTCATAATCCTGTAATTTTAGACACTGATTGCGCTTTTGTGGTAGCGTCTCTTGCATCGGGGGACTATGACAGGTCTGCTATGCGTGACTCAAGAAGAAAGCGTTGAGCATCTCAAGTCGATCAACAATCTTGAGTTGTCAAAGATTAGCCGCTCGCCAATAAGGTGGCACACTTAATCGCTAAGTATAGCTTTGACAATAGATTAGATGGTATTCTTGTAAATAACGTACCACCCTGTGTGGTTAATATTGTATCGAATGAGTGTACTGGTGTGGCTGGTTAATTAATATAAGGTGGTGTTCAAAAAAAGTATATATTTGGTCAAACACTTTACAAATGGTTGACGGGAGTAAAAAGGACCACAGGGAGTATCATGCATGCGGAGTAGGCAAAAATTGCTCATTTATAGCGGTCGAAGTCTTAAAGGCGCGACCGCGCGAGGGAGGCGAAGGTCATGGGAGGCGCGACGGTTGACGGAATTAAGTGAAGTTACATCCACGCGCCGGCATGGCGTGCGAACAGGCAGAAGCTATACCGTCAGGCCTACGATATGGGTCTAGTAGACATGACATCTAGTGGGTCCCGCATAGTTCTCGAGAACTCTTTGGGGGCTTGCAGCCGTTTATCCACCGGGGAAGCTAGCAACCCCATGCCGTTCGCACGCCCTACTCGTCACCGTCTTCTACCTCACAACAGTTCGCTCCTAGTCGTCCCGTCCTTTCACATTAGTTCGCTCCCAGTTTTTGCGGGGTACAACAGTTCAAATTCTCCTAACCCTCCTCCAAAATTCATGGCCTCCCAAATCTCCATGGTCGCCGCTGAGTACCAGGTTAGAGCCATCACCGGCGATCAGTTCATCGTCATCTACACACGTGGATCCGCGACGGTGAAAGCATGGCTTGCTCGCTTCCTACGCATGTTCAAAAGTTCAACAGATGAGTGGGTCGCTGGGCTAGATGTTGAGTACACCACAGTCCTGGGATGAGAGAAGGATCTAAAGGACGAAGAGAGGAAGAAGCCCGCCGTGACCCAGGTTTGTGTACATAATGTTTGCTTGGTCTACCACATATGCCATGCCGATGTTGAGTGCCAGGATTTTAAGAACTTCCTCAAGGACAAAAGAGTGAAATTCGTTACTATAGGCTTTAAGAACGACAGGGATGTCCTGCGTCGGATAGGTCTCGTTGTAGGCCAGCCCTTCGATCTCCAGAAGGCAAGCCTAGTGTCCTCCTCTCAACCATCAATGCTGACCCTGGCAGCAGTCATGATTGATCCTTCGTATGCTAAACTGAAGAAACCTCATCACGAGTTTCATCATGCATGGGAGTCGAAGACATTAGATGAAGATCACATCCTGTACGCAGCAATGGATGCCTACTTTTGTTTAAATATCTACATGGGTTGGATGAAGAAGCAGAGCCCAGTGTCCGGTTCAAGCAAAGAAGCGTCGGCGAAGAGGAAGAGGAAGAGGGACGAGGACGAAGTCGAGGACGTGGACTCGGACTCCGAGTAGGTGGCAGTGCCTTCGCTCATGCTGGTTCTACTGCAGTGTCAAGAGGACTAGTTGCTCAGTTTATTTTCAAGGGTGTGTTGTGCTGAGGCCCCAGCAGAACTATGTTTATGTTCTTTCTCGTTATTTGAACTCTTTAGTACGTAGAGTAGTACTAGTACTATGGCTTACTATCGTTCTTCTTGCAGTTGGTACTACTGCTTTCGTACCTTCGTGTTCCTACTGTACTTAATACGTTCGTACTAGTAGTATAATTTGGGTCAGTCGATTTGTGAAAGAAGTTCGACGGAGCGAAGGAAGAAGACGGCAGAAGAGGTGGAAGAAGCCCTTCTAGCCATCCATGTTGCATCAAACGACTCACATGAGTCGACTGACCCAAATTGCTCCTTCAGATTGCATGATCCACGTGGCATTCAAGGTCTCGAAGGTAGATTCCGCGTCCGCACCCAGTTTGCGGGCTTGACGCGCGCGCGACCGGCATCCGCCGTGACAGCCACCATGCGCGCCTCCTCTGCGCGGGCGGAGACGACAATGACACGCTAGTTCCTCCTCGCCGGCATGCTGGAGCACGCGCTCGTCCTCCTCTTCGTACGCTGCGTGCATAGACGTGGCTCCACCAGCTGCTCGCATGCTTGGCAGCACGGCGGCATGGCGAGGAGGGACTGCAGACGACGTGAGCGGGCGAGCCTTCGGCTTCATGGCACAGGGATGGCGGCGACACGGCGGTGATGGGCGAGAAATTGTTGACCGGAGCAGGCGGGCGCCGGCATGCTAATGGCGGCGGCATATTGATGAGTGCGCGTATGGGAGCTTACTTTAGTTTTATATGAGGTTGGTCAAACTTAAAAGAAAACCGTACTAGTACACGTAAACATTTGTAGCGACCCGACCCGAATGGATCAAGTCTCTGTGCTTTCGTGTCATCCCTGGATCGGTATGCTGACACACACAGTACTCGAAGGATTTATAACAGAGGTAAATCACATGTATAAAGTAACGTAAAAACTATTACCTCAATCCAAAACATAGCGGAAGCAACAAGGTTGTGGATTCCCATCAACACCAACGGCAAAGTTGAGTATAGGAAATCGTAACCCTAATGTATCACTTACTGTCGTTCGAGAAGTACGCAACATGAAAAGTTGCAGCCCGAAACGGGTCGGCACATGGAATATGCTGGCAATGTAACACATAGAGAGTAATGAAAGAATAAGCTATACTACATGCATGTATGGCTGGTGGAAAGCTCTATGGTTACTGACTTTGCGAAAAGCCAATTTTTCCCTACCGCAAAGGAATAAATTTATTTAACTATCATGGTGGTTGTGAAATATTGAGAATGGTTGACAGCATCCTCAATCCCAATTAAAAGTACTCATTAAACCCAAACAAATTATATTAAGTAACATGATGAGATCAACAGGAAAATCCAAGAACTAGATACTCAAGATGTCCATAACCGGGGACACGGCTAATCATGATTAGTTTATACACTCGCAGAGGTTTATGACTTTTCCCCACAAGACTCGATCGCCTCCGTTTGGTTTCTCGCACTACATGGTGTTTGAGAGACGGATGACCGAGACATAGTCGCTCGAGAAGCGTTTGCACCTTACGATGGGTAGACCGTACCACCTACAACCCCTACATCCGCTAGTCTACCACCGTAAGAGTTCACACGACTTAGTCAACTATGCGAGCCCATAATGGCTTGTGGCTGCACACGGAAGTTTCTAGTTTGAATAATCTCATGATCCCTTTGAGCACGGGTGGCGGTCCAAGAAATACAGTAAGTCCTCGAAACCTGTGTGCCTAGACAGGCAAGTCTCGAGTAACCAGGTGCCTCAATCCACCCGATGTGTGTTTAAGTTGCCACCTTAGATAAACCATTAATTATCAACCTCACATCTGTCATGGATATTCACTCAACCAATCCACGTCTACTTGCATAGCATGGCATAATAAGCAAACGAGAAGTAACTCCCAAAGGTTTGATAATAAAACAGGTAATAGGTACTACCTCATCTACTTCCCATCCCACAATTTAATTAGATCCTAATCATGCAAGTGTTTGAGGAATAGATCTAATGCATAAAACCGGGTAGTAGAAAAAGTATGATCAAGTGTTACTTGCTCGCAATGTTGATGAAGATGATTAGCACTCAAAACTCTTGATAGGTCTACTCGTCACACTCGGTCAATCTATCATAATCAAGCAATAGTAACCACACATAAGCAATCACTCAAAAGATCGGAAAGAACGAAGAAAACAATTCGGAAAACGTCAAAACCAAATCTAATAACTCTTGCAGCATAAAACAATTTCTAACAGTACCAAAACTATGTGTATTTGGCCTTATCAGAAATTTAGCTCAAGAGCTTCGATTTGCAAAAAGAATCAACTAAATCGGAGTTACGAAACTCAAGTTATGATCAAACAAAGTTCAAATACAAATCTGTTTGAATTCAAATTTTAAAACTTTCAAAAACATGTTTGAGTTGGATTCTTTGGATAGAGGAGATCATAACGAAGAAGTGGGCGTTGGTTTCGTTGGATTCCGACTTCACGAGTAAAAAGTTATGAGCGTTTGAAGATTAGGGACTAAAAATAACACTACGGATAGGTCCACGAAGGAAATTAAAAATAAAAGAAAAATCTATCGAGCGAACGCCGCTAAACAAAACCGGAAAGAAAAACCGGCGAGAAAACCGATCTAGGGTTTGGAAAGAAAACGAAACGAAAAACCGATCTAGAAAACCGGAACGGAAACCGGAACGATTTACGAAAAACCGAACCGAGGAAAAGAAAAGATGACGCGGCGCGGGGCTAGTACCTCGAAGAGGCGAGGGGCTCCTGCGGCGACGGCGTTGGGCGGCAGCAGTGGCACTTGGCGGCGGCGGTGGCAAGCGGCGGTGGCGCGGGTGTGGGGCTGCTGCTGCTGCGGAGAGGAGATGAGAGGAGAGGTGTTGGTTTGATGTGTTGGAGGGGGGGTGCTTGGGTATTTATATTGGGGAGGGGAGGGTTTTGCTTGGGGTAGGGGGCAAGAATTAGAGTAGGATTAGGAATTCTAAGATTAAAAAACGGAATAACGAAACGGGATCAAAACCTACTAGGATTTGTAAAAGAATAGGAAACCTTGCGGCTCCCTTCCTCCCTGGTGCGCGCGATGCTAGCGATGGCTTTGGCCTTGGCCGGCCGCTGGCTTGGCGGCTTGGGCCTTTGGCCCAAGGCGCTGCGATTTTTTTTTTTACAAACACAGAGGAAAACAAAATGATAAAACAAAATAAAAATGAAAATATTATATAGGCATATAATATATCAAAATTTTCAGAAAAAGATTTCCTACATGATGAACATTATTCTAGCATTAAATAAAATACACACAAATTTAAATAAAGCAAATAGTGCTTCTGGTCCAATAAAATCCAACAAAAATCATTTTTAAAATACCAAAATGACTTCAAATTAATTTCTCTCCAATTTTCTGATGTAGGGAATCATGTTACCCTATTTTCCATATATTTTGTTTTTGGAGAAAAATATTTTGAATAAAACTCAAATAACTCCAAATTGGAAATAAATTTAAAAGAACTTTGGATTTAATTCTTTTAAAACTCCCAACTCATATTTCATTTAATTTGAAGAAGTCATTTTATCTTCTCTCGTGAAAATCATTGAGTTGCATAAAGTTTCAGAATTGGAAATATTTTCCAAATGAAATTCAAATATTTTCAACACCCTTGTCATTTACATAAATGGAAGAAGTCATGTCATCTTCTCTCCAGGGTTTTGTGATGAAAAGAATTTGAATTCCCGAAGATCATAAAAGCAAAATGAAAGTTTGGGAAAGTCCTTTTATTCCCTCTCATTTAACTTTCAAAAGTTTCGAATTCACTCACTTTCAGTCAATCAATCAAACAATCAAACAAAACTATCCGTGTGTTTATAACATTCCAAAATTTAGAATTTTGGGATGTTACAAACCTACCACCCTTAAAATGAATCTCGTCCTCGAGATTCGGAGAGGCTAGCTAGAAATAGGTTAGGGTTTGGGGGTCTTCTCAAAAATCCATCGATCGTCTCCGGGGTCTCGGGTGCTACCACCCTTAGAAGCCTGGTTACGGTTCCATCAAAACTTATATACTCCATCCTTATTACTGACAGTGTCGGTCTTCTCAGATCATAAGGAAAATTCCTTCTCTGGGCTCTTCTGGTAGCGACATAACCTTTTCCTCAATTCCTTTGTCCTTTCCTCTTGGTAAGGTTATCCCGAAATTGGGTCTTCATAGCTGACGGGTCTGGCGCCAATTCTAAACAAATATTGGTATCTCATGGTGGTCAACGATTTATGGTTTCTCCTGCAGAAAGCAGTGCAGGTTGAACCTCACCGTATAACCTACGGTTGGCAACAACTGCCGTGTACAAGGGAAAAAATACCTATACCTTTCTAAGGTTTAAACAAGGTTTTGATCGTCGTCTCTCTACTATAGGTAAGTCACTCAGATTTACCATCCCACATAGCAAAGCGAATAATAAGAGTAAGTCGGTATGGTGATCAATCCATCCCTTTTAAATCATTTCCTTGTACATGGTTTAGCGAATCTCGCATTCTAACACTCGGTCATCCTTACAAGCATTGCAGAATTTCTCTTGTCGACGAACCAAGTTCGGAAAATCCATTGATTCTGCAGGCCAAACAAACATCTATCGTTCCTTAACAACTCTCAGGTTTTGTGTTACTCCTATAAAATCGTCGGTCGATACAATCGTAACTTCTTCCAGGGTTTTTCCTTCAGCAAGAGTGTGCTTGCTTCTTGGCAGGTCCTGGGGCCTGTGGGTTATGGCCCATCTCATCACTTGCAATCCTTGAACACATCCTCGGGGCAACTGTTCATTATCCCAACATCCAACTTCTGGCATACTTAAAATCCATCCAATTGTACAGTCTCTTTTCCTTATATTGGCACCAAACTAAGACGTGCTTACTCAGGCTCATCATGGAATTTCCATTGACCCATATTTCCAACATCATACCTCATTTACGTCCAATAGTAATTTATCTCTTCATCCTCGTGGTATATCCCACATACTGAGATAAAAACTTATACTTATGAAATCCATACTCCACTTCGTGGAACATCATTATCCTTTCCAGGGTCAAGCGTCCTTACAGGGGGAATATTGGCCATCTCTGCATGGCACTTCTTCAATTGGGAAACGTGAAACAAGTCATGAACTCCTCACAGTCCTTCGGGTGACTCCAACTTGTTAGCCAATTCTCCCATACGTTCCAAACTCGGTATGGTCCTACAAATCTTGGGGCTAACTTTCCCTTAACTCCAAATCATTTAACTCCTCAAAGAGTTGGCAAAAAAAGATATGCTCTATCTCCAATTTCATGGACTACCTCCTTGCGTTTTTGAGTCTGCATAACTATTACTCGGGTGAGCTACTTTCAGTCTATCTTGAATCAACTTAACATTCTCTTTGAATCCTTGATCACATTTGGTCCAAACAATGACGGTCTCCAACGTCATCCCACACTCTCTTGGGGTATCAAACATATCAAGACAAAACTCCTATTCCTTTTGTCCGAAATCCATTCAAGGTATCCTTATGTTTTCCAAGGGTCAACGGTTCTTACAGGTACTACCACCCTTAAAATGTTCCAATATTCCATAGACCATATTTCTCATATCCTCGAAATTGGTCAACATCTTTCCTCATAGGGTAACTCATAAAATCCAAAGCGGTACCAACATCGCTAACTTTATTGATTCTTAAATTATTACAATCTCTCGCTTTTCCATTACATGTCTCAACTTAACACCTCAATATAAAAGAAAAAGCTCTCACTTCTACTACTCCATTTCTTTTGTTACAACTTCAATCTGTATATCATCACCGCTTCTCCTTCGGACAATCTACGGCAAAGTGCCTGCTACATTACAACGGGAACATATTACTCGACAGGTTTGAGGTTTCCTCATGATCACATAGCCTCCTTGGGTCCTCGGCTTCCATTTTGGGCAAGTGTTGATGTAGTGCCCTGACTCCTTGCATTTGTAACAGGTGACATGACTCAGGTCCTTCCTAGAATCCAATCTATTCCTCTTCTTGGACTTTTCTGTTCCAATCAGGGCTTCTATTTCCTGTGGGTCATACTCTACTTCCTCTGTCGGGAATTCTACTAGATCTCCATTCAGACAATCTTGGGAGATGTGTCCCTCTTCTCCACATGAATAGCATGACTTGGTGCGGGCTTTAATTTTGTTTCCTTTGTGTGTGTCCTCAACATCTTCCTTCGTCACAGGTTCTTCTAACATCTCCATGAGGGCTCCTTTCATTTCTTCTTTCTTCTGCTGGATGGTTCTCTGTACCATAGCGTAAATGTGACACGGAGCAGGGTAGTGGGTAGTTCCTTCACACAAGAAACAAGTAATCTGTCTAGTGGGGCATTCTTGGTTGGGTGACTTCCTTCACAATTAGGGCATTCATCCTTGTGTTCCTTATGGGTGTGTCCTATTTCTCCACAGAGCTTGCATGCACAAGGTTTCTTCATATCCTTTCCCGAAGGCTTCAATTTCTGAGACACAAACCGAGGCTTTGGCAAAGTCAACTTAAATTCTTCCCAAACGGTTACTCCTTGCCATCCATTGATGGTTTGGTACATCCTCCACCAAATAGCAGCACCTCTTTCAAAGCACTCTAGAGCATGTTGGGCCATATCCTTTCTGACTATAGGGTTGTTCTCCATTTGATCCTCCATGTTCTGAATCCATTGGCCTGTCTCCAATTGACTCATCGGTCCATAATACAAGCTCATCTCCATTCATCCTCTATTGGGTCCATGGGTTTGGGGTGGGATAAGAGAGATCGAGAGGGATGCACACAATACAAACAATGGTTTTGAAAAGACAGATTTTATTGTGGTACATCGGAAAAACATCAAACAAATGACAGCTCACAATCGTCGCATCTAACTTAGGTATGTAACAGGGTTTGGTCTTCTAAAGGTCAATAGATCTCAAAGTCATCACACTCTTCAAGTCTTGTTCATGTCTCACGATGGCTGCTTCGATCATGCTTGTTCCTTTTGCGGATCATATCTGTTGACACGAAGTCTCTTGGGACGTCCTTTATGATCCTCGAGTTGCATTCCAAACTTACGTATTTCATCATCCTTGGCATGAACCATGGTCCTACTATCCTCGAGTTCTTGATAAACCTCGGTATCTCGATGTTTTGCTCCTTCAAATTTTGTCTACTTTCAGCTTCTGGGTCATGAGTTCTTCACGAACTGCTTCCTTATCAAATACTGCTTCTTGTAGGTCCATCTTAACTCCTTGATGTAATACTCCAGATCCTGGTCTACACCAGTAATGTTAAAACTGCATCCTTTGCTGACAGATGCTCCATCAGCCTTCTACCATTCAATCCTACCATGCATCTGCATGCTTAACTCAGCCCGGTGATAATAGTATAAGCGGGCAATAACATCTTGGATAGCGTGTTTCTGCTCTTGTTATTTCCATGAGCTATCATTCCATAGTTGATATCTCCTGTCTTAGGGTTTTCTTGACAAAAACTTTGAGTTCTAATGCTTCATGTTCCGGTCTTACTCCAATACACCTTGATCTCGGGTATTGACAACTTCCATAGTCTGTCAATTCCATAAGCGTAACCTTCCTAGGTCATAAAAATCTGGAAATTCTTCAGAGCCTTCAAAATCTCATAGTCTTTGGAGTCTTCAACAGTTGTAGTTTCCATTTACACGGCAAAATCTTCTTCATTCCAAATGGTCTTAGTTGTCCGATATCTTGTCTCCTTGGAGTGGTCTCATCAGTTAAATCTTCAAGTGGTCAAAAGGGAAAAAGGGTAAGGTCTCACTAAAAGGGGATATTTGAATAAACTCAGAAGAGAAGAGAGGTAAAAGATCTTTTTCAAAAATAAAGTTGTAGAGAAAAATATTTCCTATGGGCTTGCCATTTTCTAGGGTCACGTCCTATAGTCAACATGTGCTCTGATACCATCTTGTAGCGACCCGACCCGAATGGATCAAGTCTACGTGCTTTCGTGTCATCCTCGGATCGGTATGTTGACACACACAAGACTCGAAGGATTTATAACAGAGGTAAATCACATGTATAAAGTAACGTAAAACTATTACCTCAATCCAAAACATAAGCGGAAGCAACAAGGTTGTGGATTCCCATCAACACCAACGGCAAAGTTGAGTATAGGAAATCGTAACCCTAATGTATCACTTACTGTCGTTCGAGAAGTACGCAACATGAAAAGTTGCAGCCCGAAAACGGGTCAGCACATGGAATATGCTGGCAATGTAACACATAGAGAGTAATGAAAGAATAAGCTATACTACATGCATGTATGGCTGGTGGAAAGCTCTATGGTTACAGCTTTGCGAAAAGCCAATTTTTCCCTACTGCAAAGGAATAAATTTATTTAACTATCATGGTGGTTGTGAAATATTGAGAATGGTTGACAGCATCCTCAATCCCAATTAAAAGTACTCATTAAACCCAAACAAATTATATTAAGTAACATGATGAGATCAACAGGAAAATCCAAGAACTAGATATTCAAGATGTCCATAACCGGGGACACGGCTAATCATGATTAGTTTATACACTCTGCAGAGGTTTGCGCACTTTTCCCCACAAGACTCGATCGCCTCCGTTTGGTTTCTCGCACTACATGGTGTTTGAGAGACGGATGACCGAGACATAGTCTTTCGAAAGCGTTTGCACCTTACGATGGGTAGACCGTACCACCTACAACCCCTACATCCGCTAGTCTACCACCGTAAGAGTTCACACGACTTAGTCAACTATGCCAGAGCCCATAATGGCTTGTGGCTGCACACGGAAGTTTCTAGTTTGAATAATCTCATGATCCCTTTGAGCCCGGGTGGCGGTCCGAAGAAATACAAGCAAGTCACAGAAACCTGTGTGCCTAGACAGGCAAGTCCTGGAGTAACCAGGTGCCTCAATCCACCCGATGTGTGTTTAAGTTGCCACCTTAGATAAACCATTAATTATCAACCTCACATCTGTCATGGATATTCACTCAACCAATCCACGTCTACTTGCATAGCATGGCATAATAAGCAAACGTAGAAGTAACTCCCAAAGGTTTGATAATAAAGCAGGTAATAGGTACTACCTCATCTACTTCCCATCCCACAATTTAATTAGATCCTAATCATGCAAGTGTTTGAGGAATAGATCTAATGCATAAAACTGGGTAGTAGAAAAAGTATGATCAAGTGTTACTTGCCTGCAATGTTGATGAAGATGATTCGCACTCAAAACTCTTGATAGGTCTACTCGTCACACTCCGGTCAATCTATCGTAATCAAGCAATAGTAACCACACATAAGCAATCACTCAAAAGATCGGAAAGAACGAAGAAAACAATTCGGAAAACGTCAAAACCAAATCTAATAACTCTTGCAGCATAAAACAATTTCTAACAGTACCAAAACTATGTGTATTTGGCCTTATCAGAAAGTTTAGGTCAAGAGCTTCAATTTGCAAAAAGAATCAACTAAATCGAGATTCTGAAACTCAAGTTATGATCAAACGAAGTTCAAATACAAATCTGTTTGAATTCAAATTTTAAAACTTTCAAAAACATGCTTGAGTTGGATTCTTTGGATATAGGAGATCATAACGAAGAAGTGGGCGTTGGTTTCGTTGGATTCCGACTTCACGAGTAAAAAGTTATGAGCGTTTGAAGATTAGGGACTAAAAATAACACTACGGATAGGTCACGGCGGAAATTAAACATAAAAGAAAAAATCTATCGTTTAACGCCGCTAAACAAAACCGGAAAGAATAACCGGCGAGAAAACCGATCTAGGGTTTCGGAAAGAAAACCGAAACGAAAAACCGATCTACAAAACCGGAACGGAAACCGGAACGATTTACGAAAAACCGAACCGAGGAAAAGAAAAGGTGATGCGGCGCGGGGCTAGTACCTTGAAGAGACGAGGGGCTCCGGCGGCGGCGGCGTTGGGCGGCGGCGGCAAGCGGCGGCGGCGGCGCGGGTGTGGGGCTGCTGCTGCTGCGGAGAGGAGAGGAGAGGAGAGGTGTTGGTTTGATGTGTTGGAGGGGGTGCTTGGGTATTTATATTGGGGAGGAGGGTTTTGCTTGGGGTAGGGGCAAGAATTAGAGTAGGATTAGGAATCCTAAGATTAAAAAACGGAATAACGAAACGGGATCAAATCCTACTAGGATTTGTAAAAGAATAGGAAACTTTGCGGCTCCCTTGCTCCCTGGTGCGCGCGATGCTAGAGATGGCTTTGGCCTTGGCCGGCCGCTGGCTTGGCGGCTTGGGCCTTTGGCCCAAGGCGCTGCGAATATTTTTTTTATTTTTATTTTTACAAACAGAGAGGAAAACAAAATGATAAAACAAAATAAAAATGAAAATATTATATAGGCATATAATATATCAAAATTTTCAGAAAAAGATTTCCTACATGATGAACATTATTCTAGCATTAAATAAAATACAAAAAAATTTAAATAAAGAAAAGAGTGCTTACGGTCCAATAAAATCCAACAAAAATCATTTTAAAATACCAAAATGACTTCAAATTAATTTCTCTCCAATTTTCTGATGTAGGGAATCATGTTACCCTATTTTCCATATATTTTGTTTTTGGAGAAAAATATTTTGAATAAAACTCAAATAACTCCAAATTGGAAATAAATTCAAAAGAACTTTGGATTTAATTCTTTTAAAACTCCCAACTCATATTTCATTTAATTTGAAGAAGTCATTTTATCTTCTCTCGTGAAAATCATTGAGTTGCATAAAGTTTCAGAATTGGAAATATTTTCCAAATGAAATTCAAATATTTTCAACACCCCTTGTCAATTAAATAAATGGAAGAAGTCATGTCATCTTCTCTCCAGGGTTTTGTGATGAAAAGAATTTGAATTCCCGAAGATCATAAAAGCAAAATAAAAGTTTGGGAAAGTCCTTTTATTCCCTCTCATTTAACTTTCAAAAGTTTCGAATTCACTCACTTTCAGTCAATCAATCAAACAATCAAACAAAACTATCTATGTGTTTATAACATTCCAAAATTTAGAATTTTGGGATGTTACAACATTAGACTTAGGCAGCGCTTTTTTTTTGAAGTTAGTACCACAGCCACGATAAGGAATCTTGTGCAAGCGCGTGAACTGCGGCCGCGCGGTCGATCAAACGGTGCGTCACCGTGTCACGCTCGAAGGACATCCACCGAACCTTTTTGTGTGTGTGAAAACAATCCTTGAATATTACTCAACTTTTTTCTCCTGGGAAAGTTCTTGACGCTGTAATTTTTCCATATATTTGAATTTAGCTTTATTTGGATTTGGACGTTTTAGGTGCGCCCTAGTTTTTTTAATACTTATTTTGTGTGTGTGACTGTGAGAGAACGTGTGTATGTGTCCATATGTGTGTTGTGGCGGAAGGGCAATGTGGAGACGGTGTGCGTGTGATACAGACATAGAGAGGTGTGAATGTGCAAATGATCATGCATGAGCGAGACATAGACAAATGCCGATATGTTGTGTATACATGAGAGAACGGTCTTCTAGTTCACTTGTGTGTGTGTGAGAGAGAGAGAGAGAGAGAGAGAGATAGATAGATAGAGAGAGACAGAGAGACAGAGAGAGAGAGAGGAGCATCCATAACACAACAACCATCTCTCTCGATTCGTCCGTCCCTCGCACGATCGCATGCAACATATGCATCAACGCGCACATTTTGACACCCTCACTCGGCCCCTGACCACCTCAAGGCCCGCACAATCTCTTCGTGAATACCCATTTCTCTCCTTAGGTTTGTTTTCGCTCAATATCTGACACACACACACACAAACACACGCAGCACAACACACACACACACACACTCCCCCGAGCACACAATTCATCCCCATCCAAGGTTATACGGCGACCACTCTCGCTTGTGCTTCTTTGCACCCCAACATGCACAACACCTCAATCTTCAAAGAGGGCATCGAGCAGATCGAAGATGGCGACCACACCGCGCTAGAGAATGCGGGGTCATTTGGAAGCAGGGTGATGTGACGACGGCTGACTGACTCCTCCTCCACCCTCCCTCTCTCTCTCTCTTGCACAAAATTACCGATCCCTCTCTCCCCTGCACAAAATTGTCAATCCCTCAACCCATGAGATCCTTCCCCTCTCGTCCATGTTTTTCCAGCTCTCTCATCAAACATGTTGTCTCTTCTCCTTCCACGTATACAGAATCACGTATATTACATGTCTCCATCTTTCTCACAGACCTAACTTCTTCCTCTCTCTTTCTCTTTCTCTCTCTCTCTGTCTCGTTAGGTTTGTCTCCTACTCTCTCGTCCACATACATACAATCTTTCCCGCCCTATCTGCTCCATCTTCAAAAGCTCTCTCTGCATGTTTCATTCACACAATGGATATGTCAAAATGTTGCTTCTATAATGGCTGATGTAGAGTTTTAGTTGTTTTTGTTGCATCCTACAAAGTAATAACTATGAAATGCATTTAGATTCTCATTTGACTGGGATTATGTGAGTTTGAGCATGTTGTGAAGTACTATAGACCTTGTATACATCTTGGGATTCGACAATGATTGTAACTATTGAATTGTATAGACCATTACATTTGAAGTCAATAGCCTAATATATTTATTTCACAATTTCAACAAATGATTAGTTCACTACAAACTAAGAAAACAAATCTGTACTCCATCCGTTTTTATTTAGTCCGTGTATTAGCATTGGTCAAAGTCTAGTTTTGTAAACTCTCAGAAAGCTTATAACAAAAAATATTAACATATACAATAACAAATAAATACCATTAGATTCAGTATTGAATGTACTTCCACATCATACATTTTTGTTATGGTAAATGTTTATATTTTATATAAACTTTGTCAAACTTTAGGAAGTTTGACTTGGTCCAAATCTAATATGCAGAGTTTACTACTACTACTCGCTAGTTGCTTAGCGAATCACTCAACACGCCACACGGGAGTCGGTGTCACAAAATTTTGAGGTCGGCGGGAAAATCTCCCGCGACCCTGATTCGAGAAGTGGGAACTTACCATCATAGCATTCGGAACAGGCCTACGGACGACGCTTGGTAGGGGGCTGTTTTCGTAACTTCAGGTTTACCCTACCCAGCCAGCCCCACCCCGGCACCCAGAGTAGTACACCTGAATACTCCCCATTTTCTATCCCCACCACAAAATAGACTTCTCCATGGCACCGCAGCCTTCGTGCTCCTCCCCTTTACATCGGCGCACTCGTCCCATCGCAGCGCATTCCGCCTCATCGACGACCTTATGTACGCCATGACTGGAGCCGTCCACCGTCGTCATCAGAGACGAGCCTCTTCCCGGCATCGTCTTCCACGGTCTCGGATCTGCTTCCGGAAGCCGACGCTAAGCGCAGAAGTACCACCTTCGTGGACAATGAAGCGACTCCGTTCTTGACCATGACTCACAGAGGCCGCGCGACCATCGTTCTCCTCCTCGATTGGTAATGTGTGTATTGAATCACTTAGTAGTACATGTGCAGTTCCAATTTTGTTCATACCTACCCTTCAATTTTCCTGGGTGCTATTGTTGCCGTAAAAGTAATTGGTTATAGCCTCCATTGTCCAACAGAATATTAGCTTGTAATTGTGGGTCGCTCCTGTATCGCGCTGTGCTTGGGTAGGTTTTTCATCTGCAACCAGCAGTGTGGCAAATGATGGAAATGTTTTTAGAACTAGCAAGATGCACATGCGTTGCACGCATCAAGATGCATTTGTATGAGTAGTTTATCTTGTGGGAGAAAAGGATGAACGGGGAAGGCCTTATTTGCAAATGGAGAGGGGTATGGGTATCTTTTTTATCTATCTATCCGAGAACTATCCTCTACTCTCTAGTATCTACTTCTCGATCTCAAAGATCGTAAACGCTTTTTTAAAGCGCCAGCGTTCTATGATTCTGTTGGAGATGCTCTAACATGGCGACGAGTGCTTTAATGTTGCCCACAAGATCTTGTGAGTATTACTAGTAGTATTTTTCTTGCCATGTTGAGATTTTAGAACCACGAGTATGAACATGCAGAGGAGCAATGAAGACCAAACACGAGATAATCGGGACATCTTCAAGGAGCGTGGCAAGTTAAAGAGGAGCTGCACCGAACCTGTAAAACGAGCTTTGGTAAGTAACACCCTTTCAATTACTTTTGTTTAGCCTCGTGTTCTTCGACGTGTATATGTTGTAGTTTCGCTTTCTCTTAAGCGTGGTGTTCTTGATGTGTAATAAGAAGAGTCTTAATCGTCATATGCTTTCGTTTTTAACTTGATGTAGGAAGTGGGTGTTCTCACCTTGTAGTCTGTTTTTATATTTCTTTTCCTTTTGAATTCACTTCTCGAGTTCTGTTTATCTGGCTTCTACTAAATGGATCTAGGTTTCTCTGGGTATTGATCTAAAAAAGAAGTAACTTCATGTCAGGATGCAGTTCCTGCAAGGAGGGAAGTATGGTCAACCTCGAGATTTTGTTTCCAAAATGTGGTTGGATTACACACATGGTGCCAGTTCCCTAATGATGCTGGATTAGACACAAGGTGCAAATTCCCAGATGATGCTGGATTACACACAAGCCGTGGAGTAAATCACTGTTCGTGTCCTCATGGCATTAGTAAAGGCTGAAAGAAAGCAGCAAAGCCCTTGAGAATGTAGCTGAGTTCTGAAGAAGCAAAAGAGCAATCGGATGCTCTCTTCACCCAAGCCAAAGAAGAGATGGAAGAAGCCAAAAATAAGCTAGCAGAGGCAAGAGCACGCTAGGCGCCTCTCGCTATCTAAAACTGTTGTCAATACAAAATTTCCTTCATAATAGCTAGGTTCAAATGTTTATCCAGTCAGCATGCCTATTGTGATGTCTGTGCATCTACTGATGTGGCACAAACTGCTTTTTTTTGGGTCATGTAATAACAACAATTACTTTCCAAACAATAACAGACGAAGCATTGGACATGGTATAGTTCACGCGCAAGCCCGACATTCCAAGTTCAACTTCCACATCAAACTCATGTTCACAGATATCAGCACATTCATACATAATGTCCACAACCATGATTCACTTCAATGCCAAGAAAGATGTGAGGAGAGTTATAAATAAAGAAAAACCTCTACTAGTTCCTGCTACCAGTGCGAGCACAACAAGTCAAGACCATGCGTAAATTAATTATATTTTAGTCAATTTTTATGTTCTAAAATGCACTGCGGCTTTCGCGGAAGGGCGTGTTGCCGGCTTTGCGTCTTGGATTCAATGAAGGCAGGTGGGGCAGTCTTAAGCTGGTTGCACGAGGCGAGGAGGCGTGCTCGGCCGGGCTGCGGTAGTGCGGCCCTCTTGGCCGGCGCACCGGTTCAATGTCTGCGCTATGAGAGGTCGCGTCCGTGTCAGAGCAATCACTCCCTCCAGTCCTTTTTTGTTTGGGTATAACAAAATCTCATTTTCTATTCACATTTTACAAGTAAAATTTGTGGAAAAACTTTGACCCAAAGTACGATGGGGACTAGTAAACCAGAATGGAGGTAGTAGTTTTTTTTAATCAAAGAAGGGTTTCTCCTTCCGATTACTGAAAACCAGCATCTAAATCTAAACCATAGTATTTTCCCTAGAACTACCAGGTTCAACATCTCGTAACATAAACCCATACAACCATACGCCAAGGAGGTACGTAGTACTATGAATTCCATTTTCGCTCCATACCAATCGTTCTAAAAACTACTTACTACTTATAATGTGCCATTGAAAATCGGAACTCTTAACCCCGCTAAAAAATGATATTTTAAACGTGGCTACTCGATCTGTGGCAACTGGCGAGCTACCGCGCTCCAAGTCGTTCACCTGTGTTCCCGACCATCAACTCCTACAAAGGTGCTGCACCAATGCATCTGCACCGTGAATGCGCAATCGTACACCTAGGGTTTTAGGGTTTATTTGTTAACATCGCCTTTATGTAACACTCATGTGTGCGAGACAGCGAGAGGCCGACTGCGTGCGTGCGCCTCTTCTCTTCGTATATGTAATCCACCGTTTGTCTGGTGTCCAAAAAATTATAATAACTACTAGCAATGTGCCAATGCGTTGCCACACAATCAAAGTAGATTAATACATATTCACCGATTTGATAGAAAAAAAGTCTAGTTTAGAAATACATATATCACTAAAAATATGTTATGTTTCACTCAAAATATATTCCTTTGGCGGTTTTGATGAGATAAGGGAGGAATGTTGTAGGTTTCAAGATTCGAGAAGTGGTATATGTCTAATTTCTACTCTTACTAGCAAGATGCCCGTGCCTTGCACGGAACATCAAGATCTTGTGGGAGAAAAGGATGAGCGAGGAAGGCCTTATACGCAAATGTGGTGAAGAGTGTGGGTAAATTGCGATATTTTCCTTCCTATCCGTCAGATATAAATCGGACGACCTACATTGCAGGATGGCAGGCCCACCATCATCACCAACTCTATTTTTTATCCCTACTCTTATAAAAAGCACTGTCGGTGATGATCGTGTGCCTGCCATCCTGCAAATAGGCCGTACGATCTATATCTGATGGATATGAAGGAAACTATGGCAATTTTGCAAAAAGATACCCACACCCCGTCTCCACATTTGCAAATAAGGTCTTCCCTCGTTCATCCTTTTCCCCCACAAGATAAACTGCTCATACAAATGCATCTTGATGTTTCGTGCAACACATGGGCATCTTGCTAGTTGTTGCAAAAAGCCCATGTGTGTGTGAGAGAGAGGGAGAGTGGAGGAGGATGGAGTGCATGTGTGACAAAGACACAAGTAGTGTGTGTGTGTGATAGGTATCAGCTTAAAATGAGGCGATAGTGTGTGTGTGCACGATCGAGAGGGCGTGTCTCAAGAAGGGAAGAAAAAGCTACATAGATGCAAGGAGCGGGAGAGAGACATGTATGCGATGGTGGAAGCATGAGTGTGCGGGTGTATAAACCTATCTAGAGGCTAGCTAGTCGATAAATGTTTGTGAGAAAAATACGAGTTGGGGTGCGAAAGCAAGAGTTTTGTGTGTGTGAGAGAGAGAAGGTAGTCGGGAAGGGGAGTGGAAGAAGGAGTTGTGTGTGTGTCTATGAGAGAGAGAGAGGAGACGGTAGTCGGGGTTGTCTGATCGGTGTCAGTCTGGGATGGAGACGAAAAGGAGGCCGCAACAAATGTTGTGTCTACAGGAGAGAGAGAGAGAGAGAGTAATTTTAGTGGTATGAGTCATATGTAGAGACATATAGGGTGTGTGAGAGAATCCCATAGAGAGAAAGACAAAGTGAAAAATGAGTGGAGACTGTGTGTGTGGCGGTAAAAAAGAAAGCTTAGGTACTGAGTGATACCGAGAGAATGTAAGAGACGTGAGAGATAATGAAAACCGTGTAATGTATAATGATAGGGAGAGTGTGACACTTCTCAAGGGAGACGTCAAGAGACCATGTTTGCGAGGATAGGAGAAACATGAAGTGAGCGTGCGGGTGAGCTGGAGAAAAGATAGTGACAGCTACCTGAAGGAGCATGCATGCGAGAGAGATGGGCGTGAAAGGAGTCAACAAAAAAGGGATTCAAATATTTGAATTCGAGATGATGATACATGTAATCCATACTCGAACCAAAATTGATCTATCAAACATGCATACTCATATGAATTCACACACATCTATGTTATTTAATATGTAGATATTCTTGATCCATACATTTTACTAGAACATAATTTGGTTAAATTTTTCGAATTCAACCTTAAGATTTCGAGATCGTTGTATTTGTAAATCATATTATACATATAAAGGAGCAGAATTCTTTGTTGTGCTTTTGAAAGTATATATAAAAAATGATGTATATAGAATGTAATTCCAATTGAAAATGGATCCCTTGAAAAAAATAGTAGAATACAAGCGGGATTCGAATTGAGTTGGCACGATGGCGATGCCTTTGTGCAAAATTTGAACGAAGCGGGGAAAGTCGCGATAACCGCTTGAAACCAAAATCTGCGAGATGGAAATCACTACCGCCTATCCACCGCCATAAAGCCCATCTGCTGGATATCTATAGGTTCCGATAGGGGTAGGTTTGTAATTTCACCCAAACATGACGTAACCGCCTCTCACCCGGATTCATACACGGTGGGCGCCTAAAACACAGTGTGCCCTCGGCGAAATCGACTCCCTCCCGATTCATATTCATACGGTGGGCGCCAAAAACAAAGTCTTGTCGGCAAATATTCGTGTATGCGAGATTACCCTCCTATCCCCAACCGACTAATGTTCCCGTGATGTAGTAGAAATTTGAAACGGGGGCTAAGTTTATAAATTTCCTCGCATTTGAGACAAGCGCGCCCTGAATACATGGTTCCCCCCTTCCTCTCTACCTCCCTTTTCCCCATTCGTACTCCGTGGGCGCCAAAACACCCTCTCCACCCCACCCTCCTCCGTCCGCCGTCGTCCGCCACCCCATCCACCGCCGTCCTCCTCCACCATGCCGGAGCTGATACCCCGACGCCGCCGTCCATTACAAGAGATCGACCTCTCTCATCCACGCCTTCGGACCGGGATCCTTGCATCCCTCCTCTTGCTTCATCCCCGCCGTCGTCCACCTTGCCGGTGCCGCTCCTACGACCGTCTCGTCCACCGCGCCCCGCCGCCACTGTCTACCCTCCTAGATATGCTTCCACGCCGCCGACAGCCATCGCTACCGCAGCACCGTCAAATTTTCAGTAGATGCATTACATCGGCGCCGCACTGTAGGCGGTACTCTTTCGTATCTGCTCAACTTATTTATCGCAGCAAGAAAATAGATTGCCACTCTTTACTCCGATTTCTTGTCTTGGTTGCGAAGTTGCCTTTGTCCGGTTTGCACCTTCAGATCCGCCATGGCACGCTCAACACTATACTCCCAATGCTTATGGTTTTCCCCCTTTATATTCCACACTAGTTAAATCACAGTAGACTAAATTTCAAAATTGGGTCGATCGATTTTTGAGCTTCGCGGAGTTCGCGGTGCGATCCAAGGGCTCGGGTGGTTGTGGGGCCTTGCGAACGAAGAAAACTTCGTCTGGTGGGGGGTGGGGTGGCGGAGGAACACATGCGGTGGGGGCGGTGGTCTGGCCGGCCCGTCTGCAAGGTGTTCTGTATGGGAAGAATCAGAGACGAGGAAGAAGAAGGGTTAGGAGACGTGGGATCTTCATCCAACCGCTTTGAAATGGTCGAGAGACATTTGGGAGTTGCATTCTTAATGCGCTCTGGTTCATCATGTGTGTGGGCAATCACTGCAACCAACATTTAATTATCCAAAATCTGCTTGCTCTTCTTTACCATGTTCCTCTTTCGTTCTTCTTTAATATGTACTCTCTCCATTCCTAAATACAAGGCTTTGTATAGATTCCACCATGGACTACATATGGAGCAAAATGAGTGAATCTACACTCTAAAATGTATCTGGATACATCTGTATGTGATCAATAGTGGAAATCTCTACCAAGACTTATATTTTGGAACGGAGGGAGTATGCTAGTAGTACAGTATGTTCCTTGTACTGAAGATGAGCAGGGACATTTGCAGTGTAGAGGTCTATACTGTCGGTTGTGATGGACACTTTGAGCCTCTTTGATTCGTAGGATCTTGTAAACATAGGAATAGGATTTGTAGTGGCCTGCCCACTTGAATCCTATAAGAATAGCAAGGAAATGCGCGGAGCTGTGTCGCCTTTGAGAGTTATACTAATATTAAAAGTACTGCACCTTCACTTGAAGAGAGCTGGTATTCGAAGCCTTTCTAGCCGTACCAGCAATACTAGCACATATATTCCAGCAAGTTCTACTTTGCTGATTTTACTCTGATGCTTAAGGTTTTCCCGTTATATCTACACTATGATCTATGTAGCTGCTTTGTGTCGCACTAGCAGCAGTCCACTCTTGAAGCTAAACACTGCAATGACTTACAAAATTGGCACCAAGGCATTGAGTGCCATTCAGGATGCAATGAAACTCATACGCTCCCCACTGTTGACTCTTGTTAGAATATGATCCTAATGACTATTCTAACCTCGAGGAGTTAAAGGCGAGATGGCACATCTGTTCACCCATCAAGGTGCCTGTTCTAATTTGGCAATGTTTTATTGATTGCGGGTATCTTGCATATGTTGTCTTGCATTTCTTCTACTTTGTTGCACCGCCATCTGCTTAGTTTACTCATCATATATGTCGAGATGCCATGCCCATCCATTATCAATACATATTCCATCTGTCATCATACCATGTTTTTCCACTCAAATGTTGTTCGTGTGCATCGACATCAAAAAGGAAGAGGGTGATTGCGAACCTGAAGGAGCACCAAAGAAAGTCCTTGAAAACGTGGTGGTGCCGGGAGAAATCAGACAAGACACCCACTTATATTGGTTGTACAACCAGTGACACAAAACGTAGGACCGACTCCAGCAGACTGTACCCATACTTCACTGGCCACACCACTAGCCCCACCACATAGGACATGCACTCTAGCAAAAGGTATACCGATTTCATTTGCCATAGCACCAGTTGTACCACAGAAAAATCCCACTCCAGCAAAAAGTACAGCAAGTCCACCGGCGGAAGACCTATCCCAACTGCAGAGACGGCCAATTCCTGCAGATTGGAACCCCATTCCATTTATTCCCAGTTTAAAAGACAATGCTTTCAATGTTGTTAGGGACTACGTGCATATATTCCCACCATGGGAAGATTATTGTGAAGACAAACACCATTTTCACATCTTCCTGTCCAACTTACGTGTAAGTGCTATTATTCATGGTTATTATTTTCCTGTTTTCTGCTGATCGAACACATCAGTGATTTACATTACATTGTTGTAACTAGGCGACGGTCAATCTGGATAGTCATGACAAGCAAAGCTTGCTTGTGCTTTTCAAGGAAGCATTGCAGTAGTATCGGTGTTACCTGAGGAAATCACACTTTGGTGGCAAATCTATAAACGAATTTCCAGTGAAGTCTCCTGTGCTAAATTTAGAAGACATTGAATGGAAAAACCTTGTTATGCACTGGTCTCGTTCCCAGGATGAGGTACTGTCTATGAAATCACATGACAAATTGAACTTCTACTTTTCCGCATGTGGCTTACGGATCTTGTTTGCAGGAAATCTGCTCGAAGAAGAATTCCGGTTTGAAAAGAACGACAGGATATCGCAAATATGATGCCTGCTGCTTTGCTCTTGTTAGTACCTGTTGTCCTGTATCACTGTGCTTGCATACATACCTAGTTCATTATGTGACAGCAGTATGCATGATAGCTTGTTTATCAATTGTTCGCTCCAAATTATCTGATCTGTATGAATGGTTACATTAGTCTAGAATATATGCAATGCCAATGTTTTTTAGCTCTGCATTGTTCTTCTAAGTACATGCTGTCCTTTATCAGTGTACTTATAATGACAAGTAGTTGTTCATGTACCATCACTCTGCAGCTTATTTTCCTTTGCCCTCCATTTTCTACACATCGGATCTATATTTACTCTTACCATAAGGTTGGTCTTGAAGAAGTTTAATTGTGCATTGCTCTTGGCTGTACCTTTTGCTGTATCGCTGCACTTACATTTATAGCTACTTGGTTATGTAGCATCACTCTTCATATTATCTTAAATATTCTCCATTTTTTCATATATTATCACATCTATATTTACTCTTAACAAAATGTAGAATAAAAGCAATGCTTATGAAGAAGATTCTATGGTAAACTTCTTGAATTGCCCCCCCCCCCCCCATCAGCATGGACAAGGCCTTGATAGAGCCTGTCTTCACCAATAATGTAAGTTTGTCCATCTCAAGCCTTCAAACTTTGTTGTATATATTTGGTTAGGCATGACTGCAATAGCTGTTTATTTTTGGTGTTTGCATCAAATTGCATGTTTAAAGTTTATTATGTAGTTCATGAACAAAAGTTTGTCCTTTCTCAATTTAAGTTTTCAGTTGTACAACCAAGTTCCTTATTCATACCATGTAAATTAAACTATCTGAGCAAGTGATCTTCTTTTGCCTTTGCATGTATGCTTCATTATTCATCCGTAATCGATTGGTGTGGTGAACTTACCCACTACAAGACAATGTCATATTCTGCAATGTCTTAACTATGAACAATGTCATATCATTCTACTACTCCCTCCGTCCGAAAATACTTCTCATTGAAATGGATGTATCTAGATGTATTTTAGTTCTAGACACATCCATTTTGATGACAAGTAATTCCGGACGGAGGGAGGATTATTAACCATCTCTTTATTTGCCAATCTGAAATGGGATAAATTGACAGCACACTAACCTTTGATACTTATGAGTTCTTGATCTGTAATCCAGTGGTGTCGTGAAGCTGCCAACTCCTTCACAATGTCATTTCCTGCCATGTCTTGACCTGAACAATACCATATTGTGTTAATGCAATTTTAAACTGTGTCACTTTATTCATCAAGAAGAAATGTGATGAATTGTCAACCTTGATACTTTTATGTGCAAAACTTGTCATCTATTCGCTTGTTTATCTTTCATGAGTGAGGAAGATTTAAGTGTTGAACAAGCCTTGATCTCATCATCTTGCTTTCAAATTGCTTATGCAGCTTCACAAATAGGGCTAACCTTTCTTGAACTCTATTGAAGTCTTTGTCGGTTTTCTATATTATTTTGTCGGCGTGTTTATTTGCCTTTGGTGGCGATCTTTGATGCCCAAAGTGTATGTAATCTGTTGTCTGCTTGTGCTTTATTATCATAGTGGCGAACTTTGATGCCCAGTGGATGTAATATCCTGTAATTTCTTTATTGTATAGTCTAGGTTTTTTCTTATTCACGATGCTGCAGTTATTTTACTGTATATATATCCTATCTTCGCAGTAAACCGGCCAAACCGTAAAATTATGGTACATACTCGGGCCGTCATGCAATCACGATGTAGGTTGGGCCTGAAACGTGCCGAACAGCTAACGGGCGTGGCAGCCGAAATGAACCCCGCCCATGATTGTGCGAATCAAATCACGTGCTTTTAACAGCCCAAAATTGTCTCGGTCCTTGTTTGGCCCAATCGGATATCTTTGCGAAAGGCGGATGCAAATCGGGCCGTAGTTAGGCCTAACTATATGACGGGCATTTAACGGGCCGAAATTAATATAGGGTCGAAATGTTAAACGGGTCCTTAAGAGGCCAAAACTAATGTCGGGTTGAATTACTAAGTGGGCCTCTAGCAAGTGGGCCCAAAAGCATAGTGTCCGGTTAATGGGCGAATCGATATGGGCCATAATTGACCCATAGCCTCTTAAAGGGCCGTACCTGATCTGGGCCGTAATTTGGCCCAGAACATGGTAGGCTTTAACGGGCCAGATCTCATATGGGCCACTATTAGGCCCGGAACGTGGCAGGCCATTAATGGACCGGATCAAATATGGGCGGCATTTGGCCCAAAACATGGCAGGCGATTAATGGGCGGCCTACTAGGGTCCTCAAATTCTTGTGGGCCTCACAATGGGCCGCCCATTAATGTCGTGAAATCTCGTGGGCCTTTAGCCGGGCGGCCCATTATGATCCACAAGAATCTTGTGGGCCTTTACTGGGCGGCCCATTATGGCACACAAAAATCTTGTGGGCCTTTACTGGCGGCCCATTATGGCCCGCAAAATCTTGTGGGCCGTTAAATTTGGGCCAGCCCATTATGGTCCGCAAAATCTCGTAGGCCTTTAGCTGGGCCGGCCCATTATGGTCCACAAAATCTTGTGGGCCTTTAGTTGGGCCAGCCCATTTAAACTTGATGGGCCGGTCCACATGTCAACATATCATAGGCGCGTCTCGCCCATTGGATGAGTGACACCTGTGCCTGTGCGGACCTGACACGTGTCTCCTCCAGCCAATGATGATTTTACACGTGGAAAATCCCCATTGGTCGGGGCTGTTAACGGGTTATCGGATCCAAAACCCGACCCGCTGGCTTAACGGCATTCCGTTACGGTGGATGCCACGTGTCGGTCACCCTTGACGAAAAGCACTTACGTGACGCGCGATTTATCGTCATGGAAGTGGACACTTCCGTGATGATAATTTTGGTAATGTCATGGAACACTTCTACGACAAAGACGGTATGACTATCTTGATTCTGTCATAAATTTGTCATGGATGTACATGCATGACAAAAAATGCAACCTACTGTGACAAACATGTATCATCACGGAAGTGTATTTTTTTGTAGTGCTAGGAAGGCCTAAAACCAATTTGAAGTGAAGATCAAGAAGGTTTGCAGCGAGAACGGAACGGAGTTCAAGAACGCCAATGTGGACACCTTTCTTGATGAAGAAGGGATTTCGCATGAGTTCTCGGCTATGTACACACCTCAACAAAATGGAGTTGTTGAGATGAAGAACCGTACGCTCATTGAAATGGTGAGAACGGTGCTTGATGAGTATAAGACGCCAAAACACTTTTGGGACGAAGCGGTTGAGACAACTTATTATGAAACGAATCGTTCATATCTTCATAAGCTACTCGGCAAGACGGCATACGAGCTTCTCACCGGTAACAAACCCCAAGTTGGATACTTTTGGTTATTCGACTCAAAGTGCTACATTCTTGATAAGCATCGTCGTTCTAAATTTGCTCCTAAATTTCATGAAGGTTTCCTACTCGGTTATGGATCAAACTCTCACACTTACCGTGTCTACAACAATTTCACCCGAAAGGTTGAAGAGACGGTAGATGTGAAGTTTGATGAATCTAACGGCTCGCAAGTAGAGCAATTGCCAATTGATGTAGTTGACAAAGATTCTTTGGAAGCTATACAAGATCTGTCTATTGGCAAGATTCGCCCGGCGGAGGTGAAGGAGAGTACCTCGTCCGTCCTAGTGGAAGCCTCAACTTCACGACAAGGTGAACCACAAGTTGACTTGGAGGCATCCACTAGCGGGACACATCAAGACGATGAAAACGAGGATGTACAACAAGATGAACCTCGACGACCTCCTTCTCCACCTCCACGGGAGAACAACAACACCAACAACAATAAAGAAATATAAGAGGAAAAACAAGACAATGAAGAGGATGTTCCACCCCGACCCAAACAAAAGCTCTCACGGGTTCGAGCAAGAGTCTGAAGAGATCATCCCACCAAACAAATCTTTGTTGATATTCAAACCGGGAGAATTACTCGCTCTAAAACTCGTTTGGCTAATTTTTGTGAACATTACTCATTCATTTCTAGCATTGAACCTATGAAGGTTCAAGAAGCATTGGAAGATCCGGATTGGATAAATGCCATGCACGAAGAGCTACACAACTTTGAGAGGAACCAAGTGTGGACGTTGGTTGGAAAGGCCGATGAGAAGCACAATGTCATTGGAACCAAATGGGTGTTTCGGAACAAGCAAGATGAATATGGACAAGTTGTACGCAACAAGGCTCGTCTCGTTGCTCAAGGCTACACTCAAGTCGAAGGTATGTACTATGGTGAGACATATGCCCCCGTTGCTAGACTTGAGTCCATTCACATCTTACTTGCTTATGCCAATCATCATGACATCACCTTATATCAAATGGACATCAAAAGTGCTTTTTTAATGGGGAAATTAAGGAGGAAGTTTATGTTAAACAACCTCCCGGCTTTGTGAATCCTAAGAAACCCGGCCATGCTTACAAACTTCACAAAGCTCTTTATGGTCTTAAACAAGCTCCTAGAGCGTGGTATAAATGCTTGACTAAGTTTCTTATTGAAAAAGGCTTTGAGATTGGTAAAATTGATTCTACACTCTTTACTAAAAGGGTTAAATGAGAATTATTTGTGTGCCAAATTTATGTTGATGATATCATATTTGGTTCAACTAACCCTCATTTTAGTGAAAAGTTTGGAAAGCTAATGTCGGAGAAGTTTGAGATGTCTATGATGAGTGAACTCAAGTTCTTTCTTGGCTTGAAAATCAAGCAAACTAAGGAGGGAACCTTTATTTATAAAACAAAGTACACCAAGGACTTATTCAAGAAGTTCAACATGCAAGAATGCAAAGGTATGAGTAGCCCCATGCCTACCAGTGGACATCTTGGCTTGACAAAGGATGGTGAACCAGTTTACCAAAAGGTTTACTGCTCTATGATTGGTTCATTGTTATATCTATGTGCCTCCCATCTTGATATTATGCTAAGTGTGTGCATGTGTGCACGATATCAAGCGCCCCCCCAAAGAATGTCATCTTAAGGCTGTGAAAAGGATAGTGAGATACTTAATTCACACACCAAACTTTGGCATATGGTATCCTAAGAGGTCTTCTTTTGATCTTGTTGGCTACTCCGATTTGGACTATGCCGATGACAAGGTTGATAGAAAGTCCACTTCGGGTACTTGTCAATTTCTTGGTAGATCTCTTGTGTCTTGGTCCTCCAAGAAACAAAACTCGGTATCCTTATCCACCGCCGAAGCAGAATCACTACAAAAAAAAGATACATCCGTGACATTTTGGGACGAACGAATTTTTTTTCCTGTCATGCTTATGACATTTCTATGACGATAATTGTGACAAAACCCGGTATCATCATAGATGTAGTGGGCTCCTACTTCTATGACAAAAAATCATGATAGAAAATGGGCTTTTCGTCCTGGGCGGGCCGGAGATGCAGCTGCATGACATTCTTTGGGCCGTCCATGACAGAAAAAACATGGTAGAAGCGAGGGCAAGGAAAATATGAGGGTGTTCTCGGTTACGGTGGGTGGTCAGGGCCGAGCGATGCACGGAGGTTTGTGCGTTTCTCTCATACACGCACGGGCATGGGTGCGAGGCGTTGGGCTAATGAACCCGGCGATTACCTTTGCCCGGCTATGCGTTCTTGAACCCGAGCGATCGATCGATGGCTGTTAACTGAACCCGATTGAGCGATTCCTTCGCTACTGCTGCTAACTGAAGCCGATCAATGCTGCCTCTAGATGAACAGTGAGCGTTGTTGGTGGGGGGGGGGGGTTGGATGAGCAGTTCCCGTTGGGGCTTGGATGAATAGGACCCCGTGGTGTTGCCGCTGGATGAACAGGACCCCGATCAATCGAGCCGGTTGGGCGTGGATGAACAGGACCCCGTGGAGGGCTAGATGAACAGGACCCCGTGGAGGGAAGGGTGAACAGTAGCCAGTGGAGGGCTGGTTGAACAGTAGCCGGTGGAGGGCTGGATGAACAGTAGCCCATGGAGGGGTGGTTGAACAGGACCCCTTGGAGAGGGCTGGTTGAACAGTAGCCGATGGAGGAGCGCGCGGTGGAGGCTGGATGAACAGGAGCTCGTGGATGAACAGGAGCCCGTGGATGAACAGTCGCAGGTGGAGGCTGGAGGAGGTCGATAGTGGATGAACAATAGCCCGTGGAGGCTGGAGGAGGTCGACGGTGGAGATGAACAGTATCCTTTGGAGTCCCATTTTGCGGTACGCCACACCCCTCCTGATGAACAGGACCCCCGTTTCGACCGTAGCGCTCCAACACAAGTTTGTTTCCTCCGTTTTGTGGTACACCACACCCCTCCTGATCAACATGATCCCATTTCGACCGTAGGAGGTCCAACAGAAGTCCATTTCCTCCGTTTTGCGGTACACCAGACCCCTCCCGATGAACAGGATCCCGTTTCGACCATGGCCGGTCGAACACAAGGTTGTTTCCTCCGTTCTGCGGTACGCCAGGCCTCGTTGCCATCGGCTGTTCTGTCAAAGCCCTCCCGATGTACACAACGATGCATTCTGTTCCGAATCAGCCGGTTGGCTCCCCACGAACACAACGATGACGCAGTTTCTCCGTTCCGACCCAGCCATGTAGACGAGCCCTGGCCGTACCTATGCACGAGTAGGCGTTCAAGACCCCACCCGTATGTACGTACGTGGCCATATTTACTTTCTTGCACCCTAGCCGTTGTATGTACGTGTACATGCTACGTGCGCGCCTCTACTACGACATGTGCGCGCCTCTACTACGACACGTGCGCGCCTCTACATCGACCAGTATGTACGTACACGTTCGCGACCAGAATGACAAGGCTACGTACGCTACGACCAGGTGGGTCCCGATTGTCAGGCACTTCCTTGCGTGCGAACATGTAGCTGGTGGGTCCCAGCAGTCAGGGGGCGAATCATTTTTTCCCCGTAATATGAACGCACTTCCTTGTGTGCGAAGATGTAGCTGGTAGGTCCTAGCAGTCAGGGGAGAAACATTTTTTTCACGAAAAGCGGTGGCCCGTCTGATGGGTCCCTACTGTTAGGTGGAGGAATCATTATTTTCCACGTAATAAGGAGGCACTTCCTTGCTGCGGTCATGGACCCAGTTGTTAGCCTCTCCACGTACAGTACTCTTCCGATGGAAGTCGGTCGTTGACTTCATTGATCACGCTGCGCCGAGAGCACCGAGGCGGTGGACGACAACGAGGCCTAGGAATGGGACGACGTGGAGCCGGGGAAGACGCGGCAGTGGATGCCCAGGCGGAGATGAATACAAGGGTTCACTGGTTCGGCTGCGGTGTGAGGCTGTCGTCGACGCAGAATAACAGGGGGTGTTGGTGAGTGGAGGGATAGCCTGGCCACCGGTGGGAGTAGTAGGGGGCAGTGAGGCCTCCGCGGCAGCACAGCCCGCCACGGGAGGCAGGAGCAGGCGGCGCGATCGGCGCTGCTTTGGGCGGCTGGAGCAAGAAGACCAGAGGTTGAAGAAGCACAACGGCCGTTAGATGGACATCATACGGTCACTAGAGCTAGAATCATTCATATTGACTAAGTTGACAAAGTCCTCCGTCCCCGTCAACTTAGTAGGCCCACAAGTCAGCCTCCCGCTATGCTGGGTCCCAGCTGGCAGGGGGAGTATTCATTTTTTTGTGCGTAATAAGGAGGCACTTCCTTGCGTGCGAAGATATAGCGGGTGGGTCCCGGTGGTGGCCGGGAACATTCTTTTCATGAAATCTGAGGCCCTTTCTGTGGGTCCTGTGTCGGTGGAGGAATCATTATTTTGCGCGTAATAAGGAGGCATTTCCTTGAGTGCGGCCGTGGACCCACTGTTAGCCTCTCCACGTCTGATCCACTTGGATGCATGTCGGTCGTTGACCACGCCGCGCCGAGAGCACCGAGCGATCAATGAATGGCGAGGCCTAGGAAGGAGCGACACGGAGCCGAGGAAGACTTCGGCAGTTGTTTCTCACGCAGGGGAGTACGACCTGTCTGGCGTTCTTGGTTCGTCTGCCGTCACGGAGAATAACGATGGGTGTGGGTGAGTAGAGGATGGCTAGGCCAGCGATGGGAGGACGGTGGGCGGTGAGGCCTGCACGGCAAAGACACCGGCCACGGAGGAGGGAGCAGTAGTCTACCGGGCGCTTGTTTGAGCGGCTGGACCAGGAAGAGCATAGATTGAAGAAGCACGACGACCGTTGGATGGACATCCAACAGTCACTACTTGTGCGTCATCCTTTTGTTAGAAGAGCCTCAAATCTGTGGAAAACAGGATACAACCCATCTTCCATTATTTCTAATAATTTACAGCCCATTTGCTAATTCTTAAGGTTTTTTTGAGCCCATATTCTTTTTGTTAGCATTACAACCCATATTGTGGCCATAGTTAAAAAACTATACGAAATTTTGCATATTTTGGTGCAGTCCGAACTGTTTTTAATCCCAAAATTTCGAGTCACATTCAAACTGATTTTAAAAATAAATGTGTATCAATATAAAATCCAGCAAATTGTCCATACATAAAATCAATGCAATTTAAAACCCTCATTTTAGTGAAAAGTTTGAAACTAATTGCCGGTTTGATGTGTTTTAAAAATGTACAACCCATTTCTCATTACTGATAGGTCATTATCTCGGCCGTCCGAATGAAGCTCTCCTCGTCTTGAAAGATTTGCAGCCCAATAGGCCTGACAAAGCAACTTACTTGACAAATCACAAAAAAACTGGGCTAGCCATTTTCATAAAGAAAAAAAAACTATTGGGCTGGTTTGTGGTAAACATAAAAGAAAAGGCTGTCTAGACAGGCCAGAGTGCCCTGACAGCCAGTTGACACCTCGCTTACATCTCAAAAACAAATTAGATAAATGCCACTCTAATTATGGCGATTCATAAAAATGCTACTGCAATTTCCAAACTTTGATAAATGGAACTGCAATTTTTGCCAACTTTGAAAAATGCCACTGCAATTTGCAAACTTTGAAAAACGTCACTCCAGACTTCAAAAAATGCCACTGGAAATGGCATGAAATGGCATTTTTCAAAGCTTGGAAATTGCAGTGGCATTTCTCGGAATCACCATATTTGGAGTGGCATTTATCAAATTAACCCAAAACAAAAATAACTAGGCGAGCTGCTGGGTCCTTGGTGTCAGCCACTCGTTGTGCAATTCTCTCGTTTATTGACTACATTGACAATGGCATGGGACCCAGACGTCAGAAATCCATTAGGAGGA
Source organism: Aegilops bicornis (assembly GCA_021605145.1). Classification (NCBI taxonomy): domain Eukaryota; kingdom Viridiplantae; phylum Streptophyta; class Magnoliopsida; order Poales; family Poaceae; genus Aegilops; species Aegilops bicornis. Next base: position 530,069,440 of record CM038673.1, read on the forward strand.
GCCATTTTTATTGGCTTGAAATAAGGAGGCACTTGCTTGCATCTTGCCTTGACCTTGGTGGGTCCTTGCTGTCATCCTCTCCATGTACACTCATCTCCTGGTTGTGTACGCGTCAACCTGGTAGGCCCACAAGTCAGCCTCTAAACCCGTGGCGGACAAATACAACCCATTTAAAAAAATAACATCCCATTCCATATGTTCAAACGAAAAGTTGAACATTCAGAGCAAAGTAACATGTCTGATCCAGATATAGAGTACTAAACTTCGACGTTGACAACCATCATAGCCAAGTTAATTATGTACTCCCACTAATACTCTAGTAGTGTACAAGTACTAACTTAATCTTAGCTAACTAGACGATGCCGGCCGCCATCTGCGGTACACGCTAAACACCGGCACCGGCGTCCTCCCGCTTGCTTCGGACTTGCTAGAGGTGCTATAGGGCGCGTTGCTTGCACGCGTTGGCCCTTTCCAAGCCGACGTGGTCCACTGAAGCTTCGACTTCTAAGCGGGAAACCTACTTGACGAGTTGGTAGTAAAATTCAGCGTCGCGAACGCGTGCGTGCCAGACAGCCTCCAGGGCTATTTGCCGGGCGCCGGCCTCCATGTAGTCGGCCTAGTTGCGGGTGCTCTGCTCGCGACTCAGAGCATTGGTGCGATGTTGCTCCATGTCCCGCTGGAGGTGCAAATCGGTGATATGCTGCTCCTCCGCCAGGCGGTCGCGCTCCAACAACTCCTCATACTCCGCATTGCCATATAAACACCGATAGAATGCCTCCTCCCTCCGTCTGCCTTCCGGTGAAAAACCGAACACTAGTTCCGGCGGTGACCGCCTCCGGCATCGCCTATCGTGGACGGGCGGGGGCATGGCGGACGTGGCGAGAGCGAGGATAAGTGGCAAGCGATGTCGGGCCGGTGGGGGATTATGAGGATAGTGCGAGTTGGGTGATAGTGCCACCGGAGAAGGCCGGGAAACTGTAATTATAGGCAGAAGGGGATGAGGATCCCCTGCCGTGGCCTAGCCTACCTTTGAGTCACTAACACATGGGTACCACAGAGCATGGGGCCCACCTGTTAGTGACTCAATGGCAGGGTATGGCAGGGATTACAAAGTCAGAGGATCCACGTCAGGCAGAAGGTAGGTGAACCAGCGTGCCGCAGGAAACGCGACAGTCATCGTGGTCAACAGAATTCAATGCATAAGCAGGTTGGAGAGATTTGTGAATTAAGTCCTGAATAGTCTGTGCATTCCTCGTTTATCTCCATGGTTTCCAACTATGCCCCGCATTAAGTGAGCCACTTTCCAACTAATTGCACACAAAATTTACTCAATCTCCCCGTAACTATGCGCGCATGCAGCGAGATAGGGAGCAGTGCATGCATGCGGAGCGGGATTTGAGGCAACAACAGGCATGCGAACCAGGAGAGCCAATCAGTTGCATGGAAATAATAGCTACCCAGCAATGCGATACATGCAAACGCAAGGGCAAATTTTTCTAGAAAAAATAGATTGAGACTTCCCTTGGTATGTGCGCTTGACCTTAGGCGAAGAGAAAAAAGGACCGGAGGGAGTAGTACGTGCGTGATCCACTATTTATTCATGTAGGATCGAGTAGGTCATTTTTTGAATTGAGCCCTGCAAACTGGAAAGGATGTAGTATGTGCGTGATCCGCTATATATCTGTGTAGTATCGAGTAGGTCGGATAGTGTACGTGTAGGATCGAGTAGGTCGGATGGTGTACGTGTAGGATCGCATTAGCTGATGAACGTTCGCTGGGAGATAAGGCATTTGCGAACGTTTTTGCTGGCAGTTTCTTCAGATTCGCATGGCATTTTCTTTAGAGCAGCTTGTCAGTTTCTTCAGAGGTAGGCATTTTTATTCAAAAACATGCCACTTCGGATCTTGCGTCGCAACTAAAACAGCCAAGAGCGCATTAGTAGGCTAGCTAGTGATCGATCAGTAACTTGTAAACACTGAGCGAACAGAAATAAGGAACTGTTAGTAACTTGTAAACACTGAGAACACAGAAATAAGGATCGTGATGTGCACAACAGTAAGAGCCGATCCGTTCGAAATGTTCACACGAGACTCACAGGCCTGGCATTGTAATATGTTCACATTTTTAGCCCAAATTTAAGACCAACTAGTACGATTCCCATACATAAGATCAATATGTTAATGCATCTCAATGATTCACAGATCATATACAAATATGTAGCTCCAAAAGCAAAGATCGAGAAAAAAACATCTGTTCTTCCTGCTAACATGGATGCTTGTCTTGGCCAACATTCAGTACAGAGTGAAAGAAAAATTTGTTTGTGAAGTCTACAATTGCTCTTACAAACATAAGTGGTTTCACCAACAGCTGGAACCATGAGAATGAACTGCACATGATGGAGGAACATCCACTGCAATATGATTTGGTCTTCTCTCGATCACACGACGAGACTATTTTCGGAATACAAACTTTAACTTAGGCAAAATGATGCCCATTGTATAATCAGACCAAAGCAATGAAGCACCTAGTGTTGGACAATAAATAGTACAATACTACTTTTCTGCAGTCCATGAAGTGACTATCCAATCTTTCTGTGTCTATTTTCAAATGGCACTGCATGCACTGACTATACTATTCTCTTGTGAAGTTCAACCAAAATTGCTGTCACTTTGTTTGTTTGCCAAATAGCAACGGGCAGACATCTCTGTCTGCACAAATATCAAGCAGCTAGTAAACATATACCCCACCTTGTATTTTCGGTTTAAACACGTCTCTTCTGCTTAGCATCTGTCATGTTTTGCACTCGACAATTTGATACAGTCATGTTTTGCCCTGGACAATTTCATACTGAATTGATTTACTGGTTCAAAGTAGAAATATAGTGCCTATTCTTCATCAGACCAAGGATATCCATGTTTGCAGTGATGGAAGAGGTGAAATCGGTACAACTGAAATTGAGCATCCAATCATTGAATCCTGCCCTGCACCTCCAATGTAGGTCCACCCTGCCAATAAATTCACATGCAAACCACTAGTATTACTATCTAATGACAGTACAAAAAGCGTAGCAAGATAGTAGCAAACCATGTACCTTCATAATGAACAGCTCATAGTGCCACCAATTGGATATAAAGGTTTGGAAGAAAACATGCTCCTAATGTGGAACCATTTGGACTTTTTGTGCAGTTCCACTAAAATCGAGCATCCCTGTTTGCATAGATACTGAAAGTGTGATTACTATAAAAGTGGCACTAGTTGAAGCATAGACTCACAAATATAAGCATTCCAATTTCTTAATGGGAAAAGGTAGAAAGACTGTTTCTAACCACCTGTTTGAAGGAATAAATAAGGCAACAACGGCTGATGTCAGGAAGGCAAGGCATACATAGTTTTTTCTGAAAAATTGAGCCATTCCTGACCTTTCCTCTTCTTTTAAGCATATTTTGTGCATTTCAACTAAAATAAAATGCCATCACCGCCTTGACAATTTAGTGACACTATACAAAAGGAAATGACTTAACATTACATCATGATGTTAGGTATGTAGTCGACAGGCATTAGAGACAAAAATACAGACCTCCTCCGATAACATAATGAACATTAATTTTAACAAAGGTGTGACTAGCTTTACCGGGATAATTTGAGTGAACTCTACACCCACTGTTCCTTAATATAAGACGTTTTCGCAGTTCAATTTAAAGTACCCAAACGTATAGTATTTAGAAAAACAGGTAGTAGTTCACTTGAGCACATATCTGGGAAAGCTTCCCACACTTTATATATGTCCATACGCTAATGCAACACCATTCGAATAGTACAAATATACACTAATCCAGTGGCTAGTGCAACAGTAGAGTAGTTATTTTATTACAGGGTACAGTGCAATGGTTTTACTGAACATATTTCCATAAGCTCTAGCACTGGAAGATTTTTATAAGAATTAACAATACAAAATGTAAAGGTAACAAGTTTCAGCATTGGCATACTAGTTGTGCAAGATCATTATACCAAATACAAAAGTTTGAAGGTAACTAGCATTATTAACTAATGAAAGTATAAAAAAATTGCAAACCATGTACCTTCATGGTAAATATCATTTCGAACTCGAGGGGACATAAAAATTGCTATTCCAATCTTGATAATCGATCAAACATAAAAACTTGATCGTACGAATCAAGAGAACAGCTGGAGGAGGAGGTGCCCACTCTTGACCTTTCCTCCTTAAACTGTACAAAAAACTTGACTTATCTCATGAAAGTGAGGTATGCAATCTATAAGTATTACCAGTGCAAAAATCTGAAGGTAGTAACAAGATTCATCATTGGTATATTGGCTTTGCAACAGCATTAGAATGCCTTAGCTGAAAAATCTTTAATACATCCACAATCAACAGCTAACCCTAAAATAATCCAGTGACATTAAATGGCATTACTTAAATTTATCGATGGCATTAGACCGAAAAGTGCATTAGTTAAATGTGGCATCACTTTAGCAGTAGCATTTTTGACTTGATCACGGCGTTATACTAACAGCAAAAAAGTGGCAATAAGAGCATGGGAGGCCCATTCGGACAAGGCGCATTCAAGACGATGTACCTCCACGGATGCATAGAGTGGTGAGGAGGTATGGTTGCCCGAGCAACAAATATCCGGGCAGCATATGTGGATTACGTCCCATTTTTGTTCTCTTTAGCCACCTTTTTCCTATGTGAGGACAACAAACCGATCGACCTGGTCATTCTCTATTGTGTTGTCATGCATTTGTACCCTTCTTCAACCAAGAGACACGAGACTCGTTCCTTAGCTACTGATTTTCCCCTTTTCAACCTAGATGTGGGTTTGATGCCTACTCTCTTGGGTAGTACAGTCTCCCTTCCTTTCCTTATTCGACCCAGACATGGATTAGTCTGCATGAAGTAGGGTTTCCTTTAATAGTGCAAATTAAGGTTTTCGTTTGCATGACCAGCAGAGCAGAGGATAGCAAATTGGGAAGATGGTGGAGTGGAAAAAGATCCACATGCAGCGACGTGGCAGATGGGGCAATAGAACAAGGGTATGGTTCGAAAAGAGGTAGCATACCTGAGGGTCGACGGGAAGTGGCTTCGCTCGTGGTCGCCGTCCTCCGCACACACTATGACATCGATCTTGGGGACGGAGGCCATCCCTCGCGGGCCCTAGGTCTGAGAGGACGGCCTTGTCCTCAGTGCGTGACCTCGCTCGCCGCCGACGAGTGCATCAATGCTGCACTTCCTTTTCTTCCCCGGCAGATCTGTGACCACCGATGAGGAGAGAGAGAGGCTGTCTTTTTTAGATCTGGAGACAGGGTGATAGTGTGAGAAGTATGTGAGCAGCCCTTAGCAAGAAAACGCTGAAGCTCCAGCCTATATATCTTGTTTATACTACTAGTACTAGAGGTGGAGTAGTGGTAGAGTAGTTTATATTTTCTCTGCATACAGTACCAGATAGTCGTGCTTCAAAACTGAACGACACGCCATTAAAAAAATAAAGTCGAGAAGTAATGCGGCACTTCGGGCCAACGCGGCCAGATCGAATTTTGCACGAGAAATGACACACCATGTTTCATTGACATGTGGTCCCATTCCAACATGTCAGTGAGACGACGATGAGTTCTTTTGTACAATTTCCGAACGGACGTCTATGTAGGCCGGGGCGCCTCTACGTGTACCATGGCAACCGTCCACTGTCTCTTCACCTTCCCCTCTCGATTTTGAACTGCTGTCGCACGCTCTTCCTCCCTCCTCCATTTGCCTTGACCCTTCCTTCTGCGATTGTTCGATCGTCTTCTCCATGGAGGGAACAAGCCAGAAACGACCCCGTTATTCTTGCCCCGATCTGAAAGATGACATGGTGGAGGAACTCATTGATCGATGCGACGTCATCACCTTGGCTAGCATGGCAGGTTCGTTCAAGACCATTCTTGACTCAACTAATAACAACATTACAAGGAACCCAAGGGTCCAGGAGCGGTTTGATCTCCCTTATCTTCTTTGCTATAAGCCTGTTCGGATGGGCACGAACGACGGAGGCCTCGCCTTGTGCAAGTTGATGCCGCTTTGATAATGATACGTGTGATGTCAAGATGCCATCACTTAAGGGTAAGGCCTGGGCTGGCGCAAATGGGGATTGGGTTGTTTATATTGGGTACAATTGCGAGTGGGAACTTGTGAATGTGTACACTCGTCAGTGGATTCCACTTCCAAAAATCTCAGAGTGCCCTGAGGTTGAGCACACATATGATCTACGTACGTTCAAATACGATCATGGTGGCTATTGTCTACGAAAGATAGCAATTTGCCGAGTTCCCAACCGCTCTTGGAATTAAAAGAACTATGAAGTTGTTGCTATCTTCGACAAGCTTGTTGCCGTCGTTACTGATTCCACAGCTCGTCCATGGATATTGCTCAAAAATCAATTTTTGTACACGGATGAGTACTGTGATGCAATTGCATACGAGCGTCTTGTGTTTTCTACCACCACTCATGGCACTGTTTTTGCATGGCATCCTCATGGTTTCGGTACGTTTGTCTTCCATCGTAATTATAATTGTTTCATCCACATGCATGCGGGTTAGCAAGTTTCCCTTTACTAATTAACCTTCTTCTTGTGTTTCCAAGGTCCTGTGAACATTCCACCACCTATACTTGAAAATTTTTATAACCAAGGGGGAGATGACGATGGTGATGATCACAAGCATGAGGACGAGCAGAACTTATATACTCAGTGGCGCCTAGCAACTAATTCCGATGGATCACCTCTTCTTGTCTGTATACAGTGCACCTGGATTGTTACTACTGAGGGAGCACGTGTTTTCTCCCATGGTCGCCCTCTCCGGACCTATTCCAACACCAGTTGCAAGGTATTCAGGATGGATACTAGTGCGCTAGCGCCAACACCTTCTCCCTGGTTTAGTATTGATAGTCTTGGAGAAAACTCGCTCTTCCTTGGACCAAACTATCCAATGATGGTGAAAGGTGATCCAGCTGCTGTTGACACAACGTTACTACCATTTATGAGAAGCAACTGTATCTATACCTCGGACATTGTGGTGGTTCCCTACCCTGGTCCTGATATATGTCGCTTCACCGGATGGTCAGTCCTGCGTTGCTCTCGATATTGACAATAGTTGGCCCTTTCCAGAGCACCTATGGTTCAAAGCAAGTGTTTCCAACACCGAGGATTGGTCGAGATGAAGTTCATTTCATTGCTTGTTCTTTGTTGTGTGATGAAAACTTTAGTATTTGTAGAATGTTTTGTTGGAAATAATCTATAATACAACATGTATCCTTGTTGTCGTTGTGTGTTGATGACTTGTTGTATGTAATGAATGGTACATTTGCAAATTCATGTCATAAACTCAATTTATGAATGGTTTTCGAGTCACTTCTTGGAGTGTGAGTACCGTAGTAGTATAGCCAGCATCCGGTTAGTATATGAAGTTGCCACATCACATAGAGCCAACCTAATATTGGACTATGCTAGCCCTCCACCAGCGCGCCGCTTCAAATGGCGGACGAAATGAGAGGTCGCGCCACCTTGTGTCCAGATCTGAGATGCCACGTGTACCAGATGAATGACTCCAAGTTTGACCACCGTGATGCTAGGTGCGAGCTGAGGAACACTGTTGGAGAGACCCACCTCATAATTTTCCTACATTGGTCGTTTGATTCATAGGATAGAATGCTATAGGATTTTTTTCCTATGAAATCATATTTTAATTGGCAATCTAACATCCACTCCAACTTGTTTTTCACTTTCTTTGTTCCTACGAAGAGAGTACTTGCTCTAAATGATGTGCCGCTGCAAGAGCCACCTATATTAATTAACCATGCTCTAAAAAGGTGGACCAGCTTTGGCTATAGTAGTACTGTACTAGGTTAGTAGGTGACCTTGCGCTTGGCTCTTCTCCTCTTCCGGAAGTCGAACAATAATGATGGTACTACAGTAGTACTTCTGGCAATCTGACACCAAATGAACTGCTGCACGTCCACCGCTTGTAAGCAAAAGTTTCTCCTCGTTATTTAGCCATCACAAGACGCTGGCGTTAGCGAGCGATAAGGCATAGTAAGCAAGCTTATCCTCGAGTTGACGGGACACAACAAAGTTATTTAGTACTCTCTTCCAAAATGGCCGACCATGTCCATGGCTACCATCCCGTGCTCTGTCATTGAGTACATGCACTATTCACGTGCCATCGAGGAGAAAAAATATTGCGTAGTACTAGGTGCCATCGAAGTGCACGACTCACTTACGCACTGCATATCTCCATTTTCTTGCTTGACACATCCACCTTGATGCTAGATGTCCCGCGTGTCGGCAAAAGGATGAACAAAGCTCATGTATTAAACGAAAGAGTGGAAGAACATAGATTTCTGACGACCGAGAAGGAGCAACAAACCTCGCGATGGAGCGTCTACACTCATAATATTTTATATTATTCAGTGATATAAAATCAACCAAATCTCTCCACGTTCCTATACCATTCTATAGTATGAGAATAAGTTTTGAACGTAAGCCATTGATTCACTCTATCCAATGGTCATAGTTGGAAAATCCAAACAAATCAAAGCATTGGATCAACTCTTTTAGCACTCAGATTGTTGCCGCCTGCCCACCAAGCCCACCTATATATCCGCTCACGTGTGATGACCACAGGAGCTATCCACTCAGATCGTATGTTAAAAAAATAAAGGTCGATAACTAATGCGGCACCTCAGGCCAACGCGGCCATATCACATTTTGCACGAGAAATTACACACCATGTTTCGTTGACATGTGGTCCCGTTCCAACATGTTAGTGAGACGACGGCGAGTCCTTTTGCACAATTTCTGAACGGATGTCTATGTAGGCCGGCACGCCTCTTCATGTACCGTGGCAACCGTCCATCGATTCTTCACCTTTACCTCTCGATTTGGAACTGCTGTCGCACGCACATCCTCCCTCCTCCATTTGCCTTCACCCTTCCTTCTGCCATTGTTCGATCATGTAACATCCCTAATTTTCAATTTGGAATGTTATACATAGATCATCATATGCATATCATATTTTATTGCATTTTGGTTGATCCTAGAAATTCTAAGCAACTCAAGCACCCACGGAGAGAGTTGGGGATATCGTTTATTTTTCATATTTGAACTTCCGTCAAATATTGAAAAGAGGATCAATTTGGTTTTAATCATTTTTGCCTCCAAATATTTCAAATATTAAAATAAAAAAGAGGAGATAATATGGCTTCTCCAAAATAAAACAAATATAGGAGGGAAAATATTAAAATCAAATTTTATTTCTATTTGGAGTTTTATTGCTATTTTATTTGAATTAGAAAAATATGCACGTTTTCAAAATTGCACTTTAGGCCTCAAAAGTGTTCACTTTGTTCTAAATATACTATTTAGACGGCGAATTTTTTTTTGGCATTTTTAGAGTTTTTTATATTTATTAGGATTTTTTTCCTGTTCGGCGGAATTATTTAAAAAAAAGGTTCTCGCCCGACTGGGACGAAGCCCAGCCAAGCAGGCCGGCCCGCCTAGCGCCGCCACCGCCTCGCCCGTCGTACGCCCGCCGGACTCAGGAGTCCGACTTCGCCCCACCGCCGTAGCCCCTCCCCCAAGCCGCTCCCCCCTTTAAATGCTGCCGTCGCCCCCCAGGACCCTTCCCGCCCCGCCGCCGCAGTCCCGACACCACAGCGCCACAGCCACGCCCCGCTGTCGCCCAAGCCGCCACCCGTCGCCCCGCCTCGTCGGATCCTTGCCGAAGGTATAATCCGCCATCACCGCCGCCGTTCGGTTTTTTAGAAAACGGACCATTTTTAAAAAACCTAGATCTAGTTTATTAAGTTAGATCGGTTCGGTTTAGTTAAATAGCGGACGCTCGTCCGCACATTCATTTTAATGAATGTTGTTCGTCGGTTAGTCGCAGATAGCGAACATTCGTTCATTAGCCTGTTTGTCTCGTTTTCTTTTTCAGGGTTTTTCCGTGATTATTTTTGATCGCGATTTCTGCCCTGATCTTCGATCGTGTTTATCTTTTCGCTCGTTTATCCGAATTAGATGAAACAAGCGCTTAGATCTTCGTCTCGAAGCCCTCTTTCTGTTTAACCAACTTGAACAAGATTTTGGTACATTAAAATTTGACTTTAGTCCAGATTAGTAAATGAATCTTGTTTCTTTCATAGTTTGTGTTTCGTTGCTCCGTTTGATTTGATTCTTTTTGCAAACCGGAGTTCTTCAGTTGAACTTTTTGGTTAGATCTTCTTATTTGAGTTTTACCCATGCTTCTTGTTTGAGTACTTATTGTATGTTATTGTTTGTTTACGATAGAACACCCGGAGTGCGAAGCGTGCTACTACGAGTCTCTAGGTTTTGCAGATTATCAGCAAGGCAAGACACACTGTGATCATATCCCTTTATTACCCAGTTTTTATGCATTAGATACAACCCTCAAACATTGCATGGTTAGGATCTGAATAACATGTGGGTTTGGGAAGTAGATGATGAGATAGAACCTATTGCCCTTTTATTATCAAACCTTTGGGAGTTACTTCTACGTTATGCTCAGGATTGCTATGCTATGCTTGTAGACGTGGTTTGGGTGAGTGTATCCATGACAGATGTGAGTATTGTTAATTAATGGTTAACTTAAGGTGGCTACTTAAATACACATCTGGGTGGATTGGTTGAGGCACCCTGGAGTACCCAGTGGTTGTTAGGGCACCTGGAGAATCCAGTGTTGTCCTAAGATATCTCGGAGTACCCGTGTGATCATCCTACGGTTCGCCACCCAGGATCAAAGGGATCATAAGATTATTCATGCTAGAAACTTCCGTGTGCAGCCACAAGCCAATATGGGCTCTGGCATAGTTGAGTATGTTGCATGAGCTCTTGAAGAGGTAGACTAACAGATTTAGCGGATGTAGGTGGTACTATCTACCCGGAGTAGAGAGTTAATGCTTGTAAAAGACTGTGTCCCGGTCATCCGTTTCTCAAACACCATGTAGTGCGAGAAATCTAACAGAGGAGGTCGAGTCTTGTGGGAAAAAGTGCACAAACCTCTGCAGAGTGTACAAACTAATCATGGTTAGCCGTGTCCCCGGTTATGGACATCTTGAGTATCTGGTTCTTGGATTATCATGTTGATCTCATCATCTAAATCAATTTGATTGGGTTATTTGATGATGTTTAATTGGGATTGAGTTGGAGGAACCTTCTCAATGTTTAATAACCACCATGATAGTTAAATAAAATTTAATCCTTTGATGTAGGGAAAAATTGGCTTACTATAACCATAGAGCTTTCCACCAGCCATATATGCATGTAGTGATAGCATTTATCTGTTCATTACTCTATGTGTTACATTACCAGCATCTTCCATGTGCTGACCCATTTCGGGCTGCAACATATCATGTTGCAGACTTTTCAGACGACAAGTAAGGTGCCATAGGTCATTGTCGTTCACTCAGCTATGCCATTGGAGTTGATGGACTCACTTCATCTCCCAAGCCTTCCGCTGTTACCTTATTTAGATGGCCTTAAGCCATATTATTGTAATAAGTTCTCTTTTGATACATTCGATGTAATAAGTGTGTGATTGAAACTCTGATATAAATCCTCAAATCTTTATGCGTGTCGACATTACCGATCCAGGATGACACTTATGCACGAAGACTAGACTGCTTGATGTTTGGTCGCTACAAGATGGTATTAGAGCACACGACCAGAGGACACGACCACTAAGTTAAACCATAGGTCACTCTTCTCTACTCATTTCGACTCCTCTCCCTTTTCTACTCTATAGGATAGCGGACTCAAGGAACAAGTTTACACAACTGGATGAAGACACTCCTTTTGGACGACACTTGAAGGAAGTTACTAGGTACCTGATCATCGGAATACCAAGCCTCACCTGGACCTACATCGCCACTTTACCAGAAGAGGAGCGTTGGATGATTCGAGTTCAAGTTCCAGGAAGGACGTTCATGCCAGTCATGGAACCCATAGAGTTTTCCTTTGATGCACCAACCGGGACTCTAGGAAAGAGCATGGCAGCCCACATCGCCATGGGACGCATTGGAGAAGTTTACCACAAGGATCTCAAGGGCACTATCTACCAGATATGTGGGCGCTGAGATGAGCAATGGGAGATGATCAACACCAGGAGGGACAGGTCCATTGCATCTTTCATCCAGGAGTTAAACCAGCACATTCATTGCCGTGGAGAACCCGGATGTGCGAGGCATGATAGATCTGAAAAGGCAATGACCAGGATTACGGAGCTAGAAGAGGAACTCAAGTCTACACGTGATGGATATGAGGAGGAAATGATGATACTAGTGGAGAAGAATGACGATCTGATGAGGAAGTGTCACGCCCAATATGCGATACTATCCTAAAGAGACTCGAAGGTCCCACCAAGGATAGATCCGCATATTGAATCGCTTTTGCAAGGTGGATATCATTACATCAACATTACATAATAGATGGGGATACATACAAAAAGGCATACCATGCCACACGAATACAACATCCTCTTACATGAGATCAAGATCCGCCTACGGATGAAACATAAACAGAAACTCAAACCATATCCACCTGCTAGCCCGGGCTGCCGACACGGAACCTATCCCACGATCGAAGAAGAAGCAGAAGAAGAACTCCAAAACAAGTAACATCGCTCTCACGTCGTGAACATCGCACAACCTGTACCTGCAACTGTTGTTCTAGTAATCTGTGAGCCACGAGGACTCAGCAATCCCATTACCATGGGTATCAAGACTAGCAAAGCTTAAAGGGAAAGGAAGGGGTAAAGTGGTGAGGTTGCAGCAGCGGCTAAGCATATATGGTGGCTAACATACGCAAATAAGAGCGAGAAGAGAAGCAAATGGAACGGTCGTCAACTAGTAAAGATCAAGAAGTGATCCTGAACTCCTACTTACGTCAAACATAACCCAGAAACCGTGTTCACTTCCCGGACTCCACCGAAAAGAGATCATCACGGCTACACACGCGGTTGATGCGTTTTAATTCGGATCTAGTGTCAAGTTATCTACAACCGGACTTTAACAAATTCCCATCTACCTATAACCGCAGGCACAGCTTTCGAAAGATTATACCCTGCAGGAATGTCCCAACTTAGCCCATGATAAGCTCTCGCGATCAACGAAGGATATTCCTTCTCCCCGGGAAGACCCGATCAGTCTCGGAATCCCGGCTACAAGACATTTCGACAGTAATAAAACAAGACCAGCAAAGCCGCCCGATGTGCCGACAAATCCCGATAGGCACTACAAGAAATATGTCAACTTGTGACCACCACTATTGGTCACTGAAAGGTCACAAATTTCCATTTACGACCTTTTTGTGACCAAAAACAGAAGGTCAAAAGCTGGGCGTCGTAAACTGACTATAGCGACCTTTCTTCCGGAATGGTCAAAGACGCTATTTACCAAAATATTCCTACTGTGGCGTTTTGGTCACTAGCAACCTCCCCCAGGCCACGTAGGCATCCAGCGTGGCAAGCTGATGTGGCACAAGATTCAGCCCGGTCCAATTCGATTTTCTACATGGGCCGAGCCCATTAAGTCAGCCTTTTTTATATATTTTTTCCTGTGAATTTTTGGTCGACTTCATGGGCCAAGCCCAACAATTCGGCCTTCTAATTTTCTAGGCCATGGCCCTTTTGCAGACCATTTCGTTAAGCCTTTTTGTTCAGGTTTCCCGGAAGTAAACAATGTTCCAATCCACTATTATTTGGGCCGTAGCCTTTTTAGAGCCCATATATTATTTGGTCCAATAGACCATTTGGTCTTTTTATTCACTGATTTCCAGTTTACACACTTGAACAGCAAATACTCAATAATTCTCTTGATTAAATGATTAAATTTAGAAATCATTCAGCCAAATACACACAACAGCGCATACAATCTGCACGTCCAACATCAACTAAAACAAGCAAAAACAGATACACAAGCACATACAAGTGTGCTTACAAGCAAAAACAGATACACAAGCACCAAAACATGGTGCAACATCAACTAAAACTATGGTGCGCATCTCCGGGCCTCTTACGATCTTCCACACAAAGAAGAAAGCAGCCTAAATAACATTAGATCCTGATCCAGATCACCAAAAAGAAACATTATTAAATGTTTAGAGACAATGCCATCAACATGAGGCGGTAATCCAACTTAACACTTTGTCAACATATTTTACATGTGCAAAGGTATTGAGACAATGACATCAACAAGAGAATGCCTCTTGTAATGCAGACGCAGCTCTATATGTACCATGTACTAAACACTAAGGAAGTACCAACTACAATTTCAGTAAAACTACGTTGATCAAAGGGACCAGGATAAACAAATAGTTGAGAGCCTCTTTCTTTTTGTTTGAGCAGTCATGGGCTCGCAGAGAAGGTATAGCTACAGAAGTAGAATATGACCAGTTAATATATCGCAGAGAAGGTTTTTGTGCATCAGCACTGAATCAAAGAACATATTCTCAATAATTTAGACACATCGATTACAGTAGTTTCAAAAGAAGCGTGAGTCTGCTTCTCTATTCTCAATAATTTGTTCATCAGACATTACTACAGTTTAAGTACAACAATAAGAACACAAAATAAAACTTCAAAAACTAAGTCAAATTATATGTACCATGTACGCATAGATTCAAGTATGATACTAAGTGAGCAGGTAGAATCATCCAAGCATGGAGGCAAGTGTCTCACTACTGACAACCCGACCAGGAGCGAAGTTGAGCATGGCTGAGGTAGGAGCAGCTAGAGTAGCACGACCGGCCTTGAGGTCTGGGGCATCCACAGCCTACCTGGCATCGGGTGCCCAGACCAAGGGGAGCATCGGGGCGTGCCTGCACGAGGAAGGAAAGCAGCATCAGAGAGTTGAAGGGAAGAAATCAAAGATGAGGGTACCTTGAGGAGCAGAGCAGAGCGGAAGTACTATAAATTAATAGGGCAAGGGTCATTGTTATCCTGGTGGCATTGGCAGGCTGCAAAATTGCCTCTAAAGTTTATTGTTTAGCTATGATAAATAAGTTGGTACAAGAATGATTGTGGCAACAGTAGATACAAAGAAGAATGCAAAGTACATTTAGTGAGAATTGTATTCTTATAATTAAGCTACCAATGAGAAGCGAAAAACTGCCGAACAGCTGGCACTAACATATAAGCGCTAAGGCACCATTGCGATCTGAAAAGCACTCCAAATTCAGATGTCTTTGGACCAATTCAGAACTTCAGATCAGCTCAGAACGGTTTCCTGATCAGTTCACCCATTGCTAACAAATCTATACAGAAAGTAATAAATTGTACCCCTAATAGAGACCAGGAATTGGGCCAAACAGCTCGTGTCAACTGGCTACCATTCGAATTATTATTGTACCATGGCATAGAAAAATTCAGTAACCTCACTTCTACAAATTAACCTGGTGCTGTTGGACTCCTACACCATTGAAGCTCATGGTCGGGATAAACAATACTAATAAGTAATAACCCATAGATAGCATGGTACAGAAGCAAGCAACCAGTTCATACTAGCTATCTGAAGGAACAGCAAACAGTGACAATTGACAGCAGCTGAAGAAAAATACGATCCTACTGCTACTCTCATCCATTAAACTGACATCATATAATACAAGCTATCTCAAGGAAGGAGAGAAGGGAATATGGGGTTGGCGTCGGTGAGTAGGTGTATGATCTCCATGGTGTGCTTGATGATGCGGGCCGGCATGACATTCTTCATGTTCTGCTTGGCCTAGTAGCGCCCTTGAGACAAAATCAAATCAATAAGCGATGAGTCAAAGACCAATCAATCTTAATATGTCGATCGACGCTTCTGAATTTACTTGAAGAAACGTATTCTCACTTATGATTTTCTCCATCAAATGAGGGACGAAGCTGCCATAAACGGCCTTGACGAGAATGTTCGCCTTCAATGACCTGACAAACATGATTTGAGATGGCAAGTAGTTTCTCAGCAAGGTAAGATAGATAGATGCCACTCCCTCCATCCCACAAGAAAAGATGTTAGTACATCAAAAATCTTGAAACAACATGGCGCGATTACCGTAATTAGAAGCGCGTGCAGATTTAAGATCGATGTGTGCATACTGAAGGCGTCTTGGCGAAGTGAGTCTTGAGCTTCCCGTCCGCACCCTTGACCAGGTAGAAGTAGACAGCGGTCTGCTCAACCAGGCCGTCGTCGACCAGCACGAGTAGCCTGAACGGGCCGAGCAAGCCCCGCCCCGCTGCGTCGGCGCTCGCGCTGAAAAAGAGAGGATCAATGAAACTGAGAAACTTGTCCGAGTAGATGACCGACGGCCTGAAAACGCGCCAGGCAGCGAAGCCGGGGCCTGGAGGTCTCCGCGACGACGACCACAGCGCTCTGCGTGAGGAGGGAGGGAATCCACAACGCATCAGGTAAGGGAATGGAAGAGAAAGGAAGAGCAAATCGGGAGAATATCTTACCTCGACGAGCGGAAGGACGCAGACGGCCGAGCGGAAGGGTGACGACGCCATGGTGATGGAGCACGGGTCCAACCCATGGGGCGTGGATCTGGAAGCCGACCCCATGGAGGAGACGGAACTCAGGTCCAGGCCCATGGCGGACCTGTCAACAGCAGCTGGCCGCCGCTGCCATGGGGTTGGAGCTCGGGTCCAAGCCCTTGCGGATCTGGGAGCCGGGCGCCGCCACTGACCTGCTTATGCCACGATCTCCCTCTTCTCTTCCGATGAGGTGAGGGAGGTGAGGGAGGGGAGAGGCGGGGCGCCCGGCGAGGTCGGAGGGAGACGCGGCAGCCAGGATCTGGCGCCGGAGGTGGCGGCGGCAAGGGAGGAGTGCAGCGCTAGGGTTAGCGCGAGAGAGAGGAGGGCTTGCTGCCGTGGGTGGGGTTCGCGAGAGAGAGAGAGGGGGCACTACTACAAAAAGGGCTATAGATGGAATGGCTACTAATGGCGCACCTGTGATGTGGTGCGCCATTACTATATTCTAATGGCGCACCATGTCTCGGTGCGCCATTAGTAATATATTACTAATGGCGCACTTGGTGTGTGGTGCGCCATTAGTAGTTTTGAAAAAAAAACATAAAAAAAAATTTGTTACTAATGGCGCACGGTGCATAGTGCGCCATTACTAATTGATAGTAATGGCGCACCACATCCGTCGTGCGCCATTAGTAGTTTTGAAAAAAATGTAAAAATAAATAAAAATTTTTGTTACTAATGGCGCACCTTGGGTGGTGCGCCAATACTAGTTTTAAATAGTAATGGCGCACTTTCCACATGTTCGCCATTACTAAGTTTTTTTAAAAATCAAAAAATATCTTTTTTTCAAAACTACTAATGGCGCACCGTGGGAGTGGTGCGCCATTAGTAGTTGAACTAGTAATGGCGCACCACTGCAGTGCGCCATTAGTAACAGCCACCTTCCACCGACGGCGTGCGTGGAAGGTGGAAGGTGGCCAAGTAACTAATGGCGCACCATGGGGTGGTGCGCCATTACTAGTTCAACTACTAATGGTGCACCACTCCCACGGTGCGCCATTAGTAACAACCACCTTCCACCGAATGCACCCCGGTGGATCGCCTTTTCAGTTTTAAAATAAATAAAAGAAAATGATGAAAATGTCAAAAAATAAAAGAAAATAAGTTTCCCATGTGATATGTGGTCTAGTTGTTGGGAAAATTTGCAAATATGAATTTCGACTTCATTTGCAAAATCTCTAGAATTTGTAAAAATGGGCATAACTTTTGCATACTAACTTTCGGATGAAAAAGTTTTTATATGAAAAATCATCTACTCGAAAAGTTACATCCGAATTTAATCGGGGAACCCGTTAAACATTTTCAAAATCCCCAAAAACCTAACAAAAAAAAAGTTACGGGGCTTTCAAGATCTAGCGGCAAAAAAATTCAAAAAATTTCAAACTTACTAGTGGCGCACCGTGGATGTGGTGCGCCACTAGTAACAGAAAAAAATTACTAATTTCAAAAAAAATTGATTTTTTTTAATGATACGTAATATGATCGAGAAGTTTGAAATATTTTTCAAAATTTCATCATAGTCATTAACATGAACAAAGTCCTAGACATCAATAAGGTATAACAGAGTTGATATGCTAGATATATCAACAAG
Organism: Aegilops bicornis; assembly: GCA_021605145.1. Lineage (NCBI taxonomy): Eukaryota > Viridiplantae > Streptophyta > Magnoliopsida > Poales > Poaceae > Aegilops > Aegilops bicornis. Next base: position 530,087,603 of record CM038673.1, read on the forward strand.
TGCCTGTGAAGTGAGCATTCTTTGGGGTTGGATAGAACTACGAAGTTAAGCGTGCTTGGGCTGGAGTAGTGTGAGGATGGGTGACCTTTCGGGAAGTTTGACCACGGAGTGCGATTTGACCTGAGATTAAGCATATTGACCCGAGATTAAGCCATAGTGAACTGAGATTAAAAAAAATTAAAAAAATTAAAAAAAATTTGGAAAAATTTTAAAAGAAAATTTGAAAAAACAATGTTACTAATGGCGCACTTCTATACTAATGGCGCACCTCTATGTAGTGCGCCATTAGTATACTAGATACTAATGGCGCACCGTGGGCTATACTAATGGCGCACTACATGGTACGCCATTAGTATACCAGATACTAATGGCGCACCAGGTGTTGCGCCATTAGTAAAAATTACTAATGGCGTGCTATTAATGGCGCACCAGAGATGCGCCATTAATAGCCATACTAGGTGCGCCATTAGTAGGGGTTTTTCTAGTAGTGGGGGGTTGGGTGGGGTTCGCGAGAGAGAGGGGGGTTTGCTGCCGTGGGATGGGATGGATGGATGGACGGATGGACGGATGGATGCCAGGTCATCGATCCAAGACACAAGTGATTCCACCAATCAGAATTAAGCTTAGGTAGTTTTGTTCTTTCTTTTGTTTCTCTTATAATTTTCACCCTCTAATTCAGCGTAAACATTCAACATATTAACCACTTATAGTTTGCTAAAATGAACCAATAGTGTGCACATGTGTGAATGTTGGGATAACAAACAATGTTGATTTGGGGTTTTCACTTTCATTGCACAAAAGAGCCATTTCCATTTTTCGAGTGCCCAAAATGAGTTTTTGTGAAGAATCTACCATATATTTGTTGCAAAATTGGACCAAATCATTTTTATAAAATACTAGGACATGTTTAATGCACAATTAACACAATGGTTGGGTGTCAAAAGCCTTGATCCACCTTTGGTGAAAAAGACAAATTCCCGCCGATTCATTTGAAAGCGGGTCAAATTTGAACTGCAGCTGCCTCATAGTTTGCTATTTATTTTTTCCAAAAATCATTTCTAGGTACATAAGTACCTATTTAATCAGAGAAACACCAAAAAAATTCCAAGATTCAACCATTAGCTAGGAACGGTCATTCCCGCCGTTTTGACCGCATTTTGAAACGGGCATAAAAAATTCAAAAAAAAATCAAAAAATTGGGAAACCTTCGCATTGTGTCATGATATGTGGCCAAGTTCCCAGGAAAAATAATAAACTTATGTCTGAAATTATTTTTAAAAAGTATTATCAGAAACGAGCTATCACGTGTGGAGATCAATGGCTTTCAAGCCAAATGATCAATCTTATGGCCACATTCATGGCATAGTTTGTTCAAATGATCTCATATTGTGCACAAGGGTGCATATTAGAATGGCAAACAATGTTGCATAAGGAAGTTTTCATTTTCTTTGGACGAAAAAACCATTTTTCATTTTCCGAGTGCCTGAAAGGAGGTTTTTTTGTGAAGGAACTACCAAATAATTGTTGCAAAATTGGACCAAATCATTTTTATAAAATACTAGGACATATTTAATGCACAATTGACCAAATGGTTGGGTGTAAAAAGTTTTGATCCACCTCTCGTGAAAAAGACAAATTTCCGCCGATTCAGTTGGAAGCGGGTCAAATTTGAACTGCAGCTGCCTCCTAGTTTGCTATTTATTTTTTCCAAAAATCATTTCTAGGTACATAAGTATCTATTTAATCATAGAAACACCAAAAAAATTCCAAGATTCAACAACTAGCTAGGAACAGTCATTCCCGCCGTTTTGACCGCATTTTGAAACGGGCATAAAAAATTCAAAAAAAATCAAAAAATTGGGAAACCTTCGCATTGTGTCATTATATGTGGCCAAGTTCCCAGGAAAAATAACAAACTTGTAATAGTGCAATTATTTTAAATAAGTATTCTCAGAAATGAGCTATCATCTCTCAAGATTCATGGCTTTCAAGGCAAATGATCAAACTTATGGCCATATTCGTGGCATAGTTTGTTCAAATGATCTCATATTGTGCACAAGGGTGCATATTGGAATGACAAACAATGTTGCCTAAGGAAGTTTTCATTTTCTTTGGACGAAAAAACCATTTTTCATTTTTCGAGTGCCCAAAAGGAGGTTTTTTTGTGAAGGAACTACCAAATAATTGTTGCAAAATTGGACAAAATCATTTTTATAAAATACTAGGACATATTTAATGCACAATTGACCAAATGGTTGGGTGTAAAATTTTTTGATCCACCTCTCGTGAAAAAGACAAATTTCCATGATTCGGTTGGAAGTGGGTCAAATTTGAACTGCAGCTGCCTCATAGTTTGCTATTTTTTTTTCAAAAAATCATTTCTAGGTACATAAGTATCTATTTAATCAGAGAAACACCAAAAAAATTCCAAGATTCAACAACTAGCTAGGAACGGTCATTCCCGCCGTTTTGACCGCATTTTGAAACGGGCATGAAAAATTCAAAAAAAAATCAAAAAATTGGGAAACCTTCGCATTATGTCATGATATGTGGCCAAGTTCCCTGGAAAAATAATAAACTTGTAATACGGAAATTATTTTTAAAAAGTATTATCAGAAACGAGCTATCACGTGTGGAGATCAATGGCTTTCAAGCCAAATGATCAATCTTATGGCCACATTCATGGCATAGTTTGTTCAAATGATCTCATATTGTGCACAAGGGTGCATATTAGAATGGCAAACAATGTTGCATAAGGAAGATTTCATTTTCTTTGGACGAAAAAACCATTTTTCATTTTCCGAGTGCCCGAAAGGAGGTTTTTTTGTGAAGGAACTACCAAATAATTGTTGCAAAATTGGACCAAATCATTTTTATAAAATACTAGGACATATTTAATGCACAATTGACCAAATGGTTGGGTGTAAAAAGTTTTGATCCACCTCTCGTGAAAAAGACAAATTTCCGCCGATTAAGTTGGAAGCGGGTCAAATTTGAGCTACAGCTGCCTCATAGTTTGCTATTTATTTTTTCCAAAAATCATTTCTAGGTACATAAGTATCTATTTAATCAGAGAAACACCAAAAAAATTCCAAGATTCAACAACTAGCTAGGAACGGTCATTCCATACGTTTGACCGCATTTTGAAACGGGCATAAAAAATTCAAAAAAATCAAAAATTGGCAAACCTTCGCATTGTGTCATGATATGTGGCCAAGTTCCCAGGAAAAATAACAAACTTGTAATACGGCAATTATTTTAAAAAAGTGTTCTCAGAAATGAGCTATCATCTCTCAAGATTCATGGCTTTCAAGGCAAATGATCAAACTTATGGCCACATTCGTGGCATAGTTTGTTCAAATGATCTCATATTGTGCACAAGGGTGCATATTGGAATGACAAACAATGTTGCCTAAGGAAGTTTTCATTTTCTTTGGACGAAAAAACCATTTTTCATTTTTCGAGTGCGAAAGGAGGTTTTTTTGTGAAGGAACTACCAAATAATTGTTGCAAAATTGGACAAAATCATTTTTATAAAATACTAGGACATATTTAATGCACAATTGACCAAATGGTTGGGTGTAAATTTTTTTGATCCACCTCTCGTGAAAAAGACAAATTTCCGCCGATTTAGTTGGAAGCGGGTCAAATTTGAACTGCAGCTGCCTCATAGTTTGCTATTTATTTTTTCCAAAAATCATTTCTAGGTACATAAGTATCTATTTAATTAGAGAAACACCAAAAAAATTCCAAGATTCAACAACTAGCTAGGAACGGTCATTCCCGCCGTTTTGACCGCATTTTGAAACGAGCATAAAAAATTCAAAAAAAATCAAAAAATTGGGAAACCTTCGCATTATGTCATGATATGTGGCTAAGTTCCCAGGAAAAATAATAAACTTATGTCTGAAATTATTTTTAAAAAGTATTATCAGAAACGAGCTATCACGTGTGGAGATCAATGGCTTTCAAGCCAAATGATCAATCTTATGGCCACATTCATGGCATAGTTTGTTCAAATGATCTCATATTGTGCACAAGGGTGCATACTAGAATGGCAAACAATGTTGCATAAGGAAGTTTTCATTTTCTTTGGACGAAAAAACCATTTTTCATTTTCCGAGTGCCCGAAAGGAGGTTTTTTTGTGAAGGAACTACCAAATAATTGTTGCAAAATTGGACCAAATCATTTTTATAAAATACTAGGACATATTTAATGCACAATTGACCAAATGGTTGGGTGTAAAAAGTTTTGATCCACCTCTCGTGAAAAAGACAAATTTCCGCCGATTAAGTTGAAAGCGGGTCAAATTTGAGCTACAAATGCCTCATAGTTTGCTATTTATTTTTCCAAAAATCATTTCTAGGTACATAAGTATCTATTTAATCAGAGAAACACCTAAAAATTCCAAGATTCAACAACTAGCTAGGAACTCATTCCCGCCGTTTTGACCGCATTTTGAAACGGGCATAAAAATTAAAAAAATCAAAAATTGGGAAACCTTCGCATTGTGTCATTATATGTGGCCAAGTTCCCAGGAAAAATAACAAACTTGTATGTCGACAATTATTTTAAAAAAGTGTTCTCAGAAATGAGCTATCATCTCTCAAGATTCATGGCTGCAAATGATCAAACTTATGGCCACATTCGTGGCATAGTTTGTTCAAATGATCTCATATTGTGCACAAGGGTGCATATCGGAATGACAAACAATGTTGCCTAAGGAAGTTTTCATTTTCTTTGGACGAAAAAACCATTTTTCATTTTTTGAGTGCCCGAAAGGAGGTTGTTTTGTGAAGGAACTACCAAATAATTGTTGCAAAATTGGACCAAATCATTTTTCTAAAATACTAAGACATATTTAATGCACAATTGACCAAATGGTTGGGTGTAAAAAGTTTTGATCCACCTCTCGTGAAAAAGACAAATTTCCGCCGATTCAGTTGGAGGCGGGTCAAATTTGAAGTGCAGCTGCCTGATAGTTTGCTATTTATTTTTTTCCAAAAATCATTTCTAGGTACATAAGTACCTATTTAATCATAGAAACACCAAAAAAATTCCAAGATTCAACCACTAGCTAGGAACGGTCAAGCCCGCCATTTTGACCGCATTTTGAAACGGGTATAAAAAATTCAAAAAAATCAAAAAATTGGGAAACCTTCGCATTGTGTCATCATATGTGGCCAAGTTCCTAGGAAAAATAACAAACTTGTAATACGGTAATTATTTTAAAAAAGTGTTCTCAGAAATGAGCTATCAAGCGTGAAGATTCATGGCTTTTCAAGCCAAATGATCAATCTTATGGCCACATTCATGGCATAGTTTGTTCAAATGATCTCATATTGTGCACAAGGGTGCATATTGGAATAGCAAATAATGTTGCCTAAGAAAGTTTTCATTTTCGTTGGACGAAAAAACCATTTTCCATTTTTCGAGTGCCTGAAAGGAGGTTTTTTTGTGAAGGAACTACCAAATAATTGTTGCAAAATTGGACCTAATCATTTTTATAAAATACTAGGTCATATTTAATGCACAATTGACAAAATGGTTTGGTGTAAAAAAAATTGATCCACCTCTCGTGAAAAAGACAAATTTCCGCCGATTCAGGTGGAAGCGGGTCAAATTTGAACTGCAGCTGCCTCATAGTTTGCTATTTATTTTTTCCAAAAATCATTTCTAGGTACATAAGTATCTATTTAATCAGAGAAACACCAAAAAATTCCAAGATTCAACAACTAGCTAGGAACGGTCATTCCGCCGTTTGACCGCATTTTGAAACAGGGCATAAAAATTGAAAAAAATCAAAAAATTGGGAAACCTTCGCATTGTGTCATGATATGTGGCCAAGTTCCCAGGAAAAATAACAAACTTGTAATACGGCAATTATTTTAAAAAAGTGTTCTCAGAAATGAGCTATCATCTCTCAAGATTCATGGCTGCAAATGATCAAACTTATGGCCACATTCGTGGCATAATTTGTTCAAATGATCTCATATTGTGCACAAGGGTGCATATCGGAATGACAAACAATGTTGCCTAAGGAAGTTTTCATTTTCTTTGGACGAAAACACCATTTTTCATTTTTCGAGTGCCCGAAAGGAGGTCTTTTTGTGAAGGAACTACCAAATAATTGTTGCAAAATTGGACCAAATCATTTTTCTAAAATACTAGGACATATTTAATGCACAATTGACCAAATGGTTGGGTGTAAAAAGTTTTGATCCACCTCTCGTGAAAAAGACAAATTTCCGCCGATTCAGTTGGAAGCGGGTCAAATTTGAACTGCAGCTGCCTCATAGTTTGCTATTTATTTTTATCCAAAAATCATTTCTAGGTACATAAGTACCTATTTAATCATAGAAACACCAAAAAAATTCCAAGATTCAACCACTAGCTAGGAACGGTCAAGCCGCCATTTTGACCGCATTTTGAAACGGGTATAAAAAATTGAAAAAAATCAAAAAATTGGGAAACCTTCGCATTGTGTAATCATATGTGGCCAAGTTCCTAGGAAAAATAACAAACTTATGTCTGGTAATTATTTTAAAAAGTGTTCTCGAAATGAGCTATCAAGCGTGAAGATTCATGGCTTTTCAAGCCAAATGATCAATCTTATGGCCACATTCATGGCATAGTTTGTTCAAATGATCTCATATTGTGCACAAGGGTGCATATTGGAATAGCAAATAATGTTGCCTAAGGAAGTTTTCATTTTCGTTGGACGAAAAAACCATTTTCCATATTTCGAGTGCCCGAAAGGAGGTTTTTTTGTGAAGGAACTACCAAATAATTGTTGCAAAATTGGACCTAATCATTTTTTATAAAATACTAGGCCATATTTAATGCACAATTGACAAAATGGTTTGGTGTAAAAAAAATTGATCCACCTCTCGTGAAAAAGACAAATTTCCGCCGATTCAGGTGGAAGCGGGTCAAATTTGAACTGCAGCTGCCTCATAGTTTGCTATTTATTTTTTCCAAAAATCATTTCTAGGTACATAAGTATCTATTTAATCAGAGAAACACCAAAAAAATTCCAAGATTCAACAACTAGCTAGGAACGGTCATTCCCGCCGTTTTGACCGCATTTTGAAATGGGCATAAAAAATTGAAAAAAATTCAAAAAATTGGGAAACCTTCGCATTGTGTCATGATATGTGGCCAAGTTCCCAGGAAAAATAATAAACTTGTAATACGGAAATTATTTTTAAAAAGTATTATCAGAAACGAGCTATCACGTGTGGAGATCAATGGCTTTCAAGCCAAATGATCAATCTTATGGCCATATTCATGGCATAGTTGGTTCAAATGATCTCATATTGTGCACAAGGGTGCATATTACAATGGCAAACAATGTTGCATAAGGAAGTTTTCATTTTCTTTGGACGAAAAAACCATTTTTCATTTTTTGAGTGCCCGAAAGGAGGTTTTTTTGTGAAGGAACTACCAAATAATTGTTGCAAAATTGGACCAAATAATTTTTATAAAATACTAGGACATATTTAATGCACAATTGACCAAATGGTTGGGTGTAAAAAGTTTTGATCCACCTCTCGTGAAAAGAAAAATTTCCATGGAATTCAGATGGAAGCGGGTCAAATTTGAACTGCAGCTGCCTCATAGTTTGCTATTTATTTTTTCCAAAAATCATTTCTAGGTACATAAGTATCTATTTAATCAGAGAAACACCAAAAAAATTCCAAGATTCAACAACTAGCTAGGAACGGTCATTCCCGCCGTTTTGACCGCATTTTGAAACGGGCATAAAAAATTCAAAAAAAATCAAAAAATTGGGAAACCTTCGCATTGTGTCATGATATGTGGCCAAGTTCCCAGGAAAAATAATAAACTTGTAATACGGAAATTATTTTTAAAAAGTATTATCAGAAACGAGCTATCACGTGTGGAGATCAATGGCTTTCAAGCCAAATGATCAATCTTATGGCCACATTCATGGCATAGTTTGTTCAAATGATCTCATATTGTGCACAAGGGTGCATATTAGAATGGCAAACAATGTTGCATAATGAAGTTTTCATTTATTTGGACGAAAAACCATTTTTCATTTTCCGAAAGTGCAAAACGAGGTTTTTTTGTGAAGGAACTACCAAATAATTGTTGCAAAATTGGACCAAATCATTTTTATAAAATACTAGGACATATTTAATGCACAATTGACCAAATGGTTGGGTGTAAAAAGTTTTGATCCACCTCTCGTGAAAAAGACAAATTTCCATGATTTAGTTGGAAGTGGGTCAAATTTGAACTGCAATGCCTCATAGTTTGCTATTTTTTTCAAAAATCATTTCTAGGTACATAAGTATCTATTTAATCAGAGAAACACCAAAAAATTCCAAGATTCAACAACTAGCTAGGAGCGGTCATTCCACTGCTTTTGACCGCATTTTGAAACGGGCATAAAAAATTCAAAAAAATTCAAAAAATTGGGAAACCTTCGCATTGTGTCATTATATGTGGCCAAGTTCCCAGGAAAAATAACAAACTTGTAATACTGCAATTATTTTAAAAAAGTGTTCTCAGAAATGAGCTATCATCTCTCAAGATTCATGGCTGCAAATGATCAAACTTATGGCCACATTCGTGGCATAGTTTGTTCAAATGATCTCATATTGTGCACAAGGGTGTATATCGGAATGACAAACAATGTTGCCTAAGGAAGTTTTCATTTTCTTTGGAGGAAAAAACCATTTTTCATTTTTCGAGTGCCCGAAAGGAGGTTTTTTTGTGAAGGAACTACCAAATAATTGTTGTAAAATTGGACAAAATCATTTTTATAAAATACTAGGACAAATTTAATGCACAATTGACCAAATGGTTGGGTGTAAAAAGTTTTGATCCACCTCTCGTGAAAAAGACAAATTTCCGCCGATTCAGTTGGAAGCGGGTCAAATTTGAACTGCAGCTGCCTCATAGTTTGCTATTTATTTTTATCCAAAAATCATTTCTAGGTACATAAGTACCTATTTAATCATAGAAACACCAAAAAAATTCCAAGATTCAACCACTAGCTAGGAACGGTCAAGCCCGCCATTTTGACCGCATTTTGAAACAGGTATAAAAATTCAAAAAATCAAAAATTGGGAAACCTTCGCATTGTGTCATCATATGTGGCCAAGTTCCTAGGAAAAATAACAAACTTGTAATACGGTAATTATTTTAAAAAAGTGTTCTCAGAAATGAGCTATCAAGCGTGAAGATTCATGGCTTTTCAAGCCAAATGATCAATCTTATGGCCACATTCATGGCATAGTTTGTTCAAATGATCTCATATTTTGCACAAGGGTGCATATTGGAATAGCAAATAATGTTGCCTAAGGAAGTTTTCATTTTCGTTGGACGAAAAAACCATTTTCCATTTTTCGAGTGCCCGAAAGGAGGTTTTTTGTGAAGGAACTACCAAATAATTGTTGCAAAATTGGACCTAATCATTTTTATAAAATACTAGGCCATATTTAATGCACAATTGACAAAATGGTTTGGTGTAAAAAAATTGATCCACCTCTCGTGAAAAAGACAAATTTCCGCCGATTTAGGTGGAAGCGGGTCAAATTTGAACTACAGCTGCCTCATAGTTTGCTATTTATTTTTTCCAAAAATCATTTCTAGGTACATAAGTATCTATTTAATCAGAGAAACACCAAAAAAATTCCAAGATTCAACAACTAGCTAGGAACAGTCATTCCCGCCGTTTTGACCGCATTTTGAAACGGGCATACAAAATTCAAAAAAAATCAAAAAATTGGGAAACCTTCGCATTGTGTCATTATATGTGGCCAAGTTCCCAGGAAAAATAACAAACTTGTAATACGGCAATTATTTTAAAAAAGTGTTCTCAGAAATGAGCTATCATCTCTCAAGATTCATGGCTTTCAAGGCAAATGATCAAACTTATGGCCATATTCGTGGCATAGTTTGTTCAAATGATCTCATATTGTGCAGAAGGGTGCATATTGGAATGACAAACAATGTTGCCTAAGGAAGTTTTCATTTTCTTTGGACGAAAAAACCATTTTCCATTTTTTGAGTGCCCGAAAGGAGGTTTTTTTGTGAAGGAACTACCATATAATTGTTGCAAAATTGGACCAAATAATTTTTATAAAATACTAGGACATATTTAATGCACAATTGACCAAATGGTTGGGTGTAAAAAGTTTTGATCCACCTCTCGTGAAAAAGAAAAATTTCCGTCGATTCAGGTGGAAGCGGGTCAAATTTGAACTGCAGCTGCCTCATAGTTTTCTATTTATTTTTTCCAAAAATCATTTCTAGTTACATAAGGACCTATTTAATCATAAATACATGGTTTGGTGGCGATACGTCGAGGCTTGGGCGGTGGCCGAGGGCCCCAACTCTAGAGCGCCAGAACTCAAGATGCCCGGCCAGGTGGTCACCAGCGTGACCGTGGCGTTGCCATGTGTTACAGGCGGCCTAGGCATGTCTAGTGGGTTGGGCACTCCCAGGTTGGTGCTAGGAAGAAAATTACAACATAAGATTCTCACGAGGAGACCGATCGATGCTCAAACATGAATTAGCAGCCAAGTGTTTGATTAGCGATGCACGGGAAATGTACATGGCTAATGGGCGTGAGTTTTGGCTGAGGATGATCAGTTACTAAGAAGACCGTTTTCACAAATTTTCAGCTCAAAAGGAGGAGCCTAGGTGGTACTTGCTTTGCAAACCACCACACCGGACATAAATCTGAATGTTGAAGCTCGGCTCGAAATAATGAATGGATTGAGCTGGCATTTGGTGGAGGATGGTTATTTGGGCATAGGAAAGCACTGTAGAAAATGGATACTATTTGGACATGCCAAAGTGGTACTTCCTTCACAAACTGTTACTTTGAACAGAATAGGAAAATGAATATTTTTGAATTATTTTTGAACTAGGCAAGGAAGGTTTTTACATATTTGACGAAGATATGACCCAAAGAATTTATGAGATTTTTTTGGGAATTTTGGGAATGACAGAAATATAGGTTGCTTCACAACCTAGGGCAAAAACTGCCACATGGACATGACACATAGGCAAAAGTGGTGAGGTGGCGCCTAGTCATAGCAACCCACCACAATTTACAAGGTTATGACCATCTATATTGGTCGTTAACAACTAGAAATAAGGCAGCGGACTAGCGCCGTTAGCTTTATGACCATTTCATGTAAGGAAATTATGACCTTTCGACCAAAATGGTCGCAATGGTTTCGGGTTTGGAGCCCCTCGAACAGCTTTTGACCAATTGGTCTCAAATGGTCATAAATCTATGACCAATTCTTCCAGGGTCACTGACAGAAGGTCATAAGTTGACATATTTCTTGTAGTGAGGAGTCGCACGTACCTCGTTCTAAGGGCACACCGGATAAGTCAAGCTACGAGTAAAACCAACCCTCGAGTTTCCCCGTGGTGGCCGCGTAGGCTGCTCGGTTCGGACCAACACTCAGAGGAGCACTGGCCCGGGGGGGCTAAAATAAAGATGACCCTTGAGTCTGCAGAACCCAAGGGAAGAGGTATATGTGGTAGGTAGTCAAATGGTAAAACAAAGGTTGGGCCTTGCTGGAGGAGTTTTATTCAAAGCGAACTGTCAAGGGGGTCCCATAAATCACCCAACCGCGTTAGGGACGCAAAATTCGGGAATATAATACCGATATGACGGAAACTAGGGCGGCAAGAGTGGAACAAAACACCAGGCATAAGGCCGAGCCTTCCACCCTTTACCTAGTATATAGATGTTTTAATAATATAAGAGATATTGTGATATCCCAACATAAACATAATCCAACATGGAGCAATATTCAACTTCACCTGCAACTAGCAACGCTATAAGAGGGGCTGAGCAAAAGCGGTAACATAGCCAAACAACGGTTTGCTAGGAAGGGTGACAAGGGTTAGAGGTTCATGGTTATTTGGGAGGCTTGATAAGCAAGTGGTAGGTAACGCAGCAAAGCGATAGAACGAAGCAACTAGCATAGCAATGATAGTAATGAGATCCAAGGTGACGGTCATCTTGCCTGAAATCCCGAGGGAAGAAGAACGAGTCCATGAAGAAGACGAGCGGAAGTAGTCGAACGAATCCTCACGATCGCAACATTACCGGAACTAAGAAGCAACACCAGAAAGAAACAAACAACATGATAAATGCACAAGCATAAACATGGCACGACGCACAATCAAGTATGATGCATGTCCGATTTAATGAGGCATGGCATGGCAAAGTGCAACAAACAATGCTACAAGTTAAGTGGAGCTCAATATGCAACGAGTTGCATATTGACAAAACACCACATAGACATAATTAGTTTAATCTCGTTATAAGCTACTCAACAATATTAAATGTTGTTAAACATGGCAAGAGGTGATGCATAATTAAACTACCTATCTAGGCAAGTTTAAATGAGGCCGGAACAACAAACAACAATTCCGGAAAATCCCCATATGTATATTTTAGATTTGGTACTGTTCTGCCCTAAAACATATTTTAAAGTTGTTAAACAGCAAAATAAAGTATACCATGTTAAACTAGGCATTTTCCACCCCATTTACATATAAAGTTTATTTAAAACCGAGCTACGGTTATTTAGTTATGAAATAATACATTTTAGCATGGCATTTAGGCAAAATAAACACAAACAACATGTTAAACATTTTTAAGATAGATGAAAGTAGCAGATTATGAAACTAGATGGAAAACTAAGCATTTTGCATATATAAGTTGTTTTAGTCCGATGCATGGTTTGTGAGATTTTAAATGCATGAACATGAGGGTTTTTCTGCGAATCTGTTAAACCTTTGGATAATAGACAAAATCGTCCGGGAAGAAAAACATGGGATGGGCTGAATCACGAACTGGGTCAACAAAGAGGAGGGGCTGCGGGGAGCTCACCCATGGGCCAAGGCCCGACCGGTGGGAGGCATGTCTGGCAGGCTTCGGCTGGGCCTTGCAGCCGCGACAGGAGAGGTCCAGGCAGCAGGGCGACGGTCAACAACGCGGGTGAGCGGTTCGAGCTCCTCTGCTCGAATGAAACAAAGGAGCGGCGCGGCGAGGGTCTTGGCGTGACTCCGGGAGGGGCCGGCAAAGCGGATCTGGCGGGGCATCTCCGGCCAGGCATGGACGGGGCGGTGGAACTTGGCGCGGCAGTGGAGCGGTGCAGGACTTGGCGGGCGACGCAGGTGGTCTTCGGCGAGGGCACCGGTGGCCGGGGACGGTGCCCAACCGGCGGGGTCCGGCCGGAACGGGGAAGGGCGGCGGAGATGGCCAGCGGCGTCGACCTGCAAAGGGCATAGAGAGAAAGAGAGACCATGAGAGAGCAGAGAGATGAAGGGGGAGCAACGAAGAGAGAGGAGGGCAGGGAAGGCGGCCTTGTTCTGGAGGTTGTCGGCATTGCAGGATGGTGGAAGAGCACTCGCCGGGAGCTCCAGATCGAGAGGAGGACAAGGTGCACAGGATGCGTCTTGGCGCTTAGGAGCTCGGGGAGGCTGGCTGCAATGGGGAACAAAGGCAGGGCGCTGGCGCAGATCGGGCACCGGGCGAGACAGGAGGAGGAGAAAGGAAGCGGGGCATGGCGCTGGTTGGTTGGCGCGAAGCGAGGTGGATGCAGGATGGATCGATGGCGAGAAGTGGCTGGCGCTGGTTGGCTGCGGTTGAATCGGGAGGATCCCGAGGAAGGAGGCGACAAAGTGGAGCTAGTGGCGGCGGCACGACGGGACAAGGGAGAGGATTTTTAGGGTATTCCTAAATGGAGTAGGGGTGGATGAATATATACATCGCGGATTACGTTAGGGGTTACCTCGTCCCTCCGATTGCAATCGGACGAACGCAAATAAATATGCTAGGGAGTCCAATAAGAAAACGATGATGTTTTAGGGATATTTGGGGATGATCCGGACCCATCGGTAACGACAGACCGGTTCGGGTTTGGAGCAGTTAACGGACGCGCGCGAGGGGGCTGCGAGCTGGCAAGAGAGGTTAGGTGGCCACGGCCAAGAGGGAAGCGAAAACCCGATTGGACTCGAAACGGTCTACGAAGGCAGGGGGAAACACGCCAACTACGAACGGATGCAAACTTTATGAAAAACATGCGGATGCAAAGCGCATGATTCTATGAGATGAAATGCATGACATGAACAAAATGCAAAACAAAAGACAAAAACCCAACCACGAAGGAAATAAAATATCGCATCTCCGAAAAAGGCAAGAGTTGGAGTTATGAAAATGGAAAGTTGTATCCGGGGCGTTACAACACTCCACCACTACAAGAGGATCTCGTCCCGAGATCTAGGATGGCGCCGGAGAGAAAACGGAAGAGGAAGAGAGGAGGTAAAACTAAGTTGCTTCTTTGTGAGCAGGTGAAACCATGAACCTTGAGATGTTGAGCAAAATGAAAGAAAGAAAACAACGAAGATGAACAAAGTTGAAAACACTCCGTTAGAAAAGAGGAACAAGGGATACAACGAGAACCAAGAGGTTTTAGTGATAAGATAGATATTGAAACCACTCCGGTTAAAACTAGATATAGACGGAATAAGATTGATATGATTTGGGCAGCACTCCGACTAAAAGAAGAAGGAAAACTTGATAAGATGAAAAGAACTTGAAGAGATGACACAACACTCCGGTTAAATGGATAAGCATGAAAAGAACACAGTCCTCACAATTCGAGATGTTGAGTGAAGAGAGCAACATCACCATGCCTCCGGAAGAAAGAATAGAAGATAGATCATTGAAATAAAAGAATGGAGAAGAAAATGCCAACTTCTGCCACAAATGATCTTGGAAAGCATCCTTGCAAAGAAGAATTGAACGGAGTTGTTGCAAATCAACAACGAAAAGCACAAGCTTGTAGTGGGCTTATGGAAACATCTCAAGACTATGAGGTGACAACCGGCCACTAATGGAAACCATTGATTTGATAGAGAGCACCAAAGAGATGAAAACTTCTTCCACCAAGAGGATAAAGAGCAAGCTTGGGTCATGCATAATCACCACAAATAGCAACAACCCTTAAGGAAGAGCTTTAGGTGAAATCGACACAAGATAACTCCAACGAAGAAGTTGATTGGTCGAAAAGATCTCTTGAACGAAGAGAAAATATGGATTTAAAATGCCTCATTCTTGACAACTTGTGAAACATGAAACACGAGGAGAAATTGCCAAGAGTGACCTAACACCATCTCAAGAGATAAGGTAGAAAGAATTGCACTTCAGAATGCAAGAAGAAGAGTACTTGAGCTCCTCAAAACAAAACATGTGTTGAGCATCATGTTTATTTTTTAGAGTATAGCTTGGCGGTCATAACTTCAAGAGAAATCTTGAAGAACAAATCGAGAATGAAAGGAATCCTTGACGAACCATCATGTAGAGCCTCCATGAAGAACTCCGTAATAGAAGGATGATGAAAAGAAAGAGAAGTTGAAAACACAAGATGAAGCCTTGCAATGATTTAGATGGAGCTTAGCGATTATATACCGAGAAAACTTGGAACTCCGGAAAAGAAAAGATGAAACACTAGAAAGCAGAATTACTTCATCATGAACAATCTTCGGAAGAAAAGAATTGAATCACCTCGAGGAAATAAGAATAAGATTTATTGTATGCATATCCTTCATCAAATTAAATTGATTACAAGCAATGGATTTGGAATACTACTTATTCCCGTAGAAAGGATTAAGAGAGATATAGCGTAAACTTGAGAATGTCTTCAACAATCCACCGGTAGTATTGGAAAGAACGAATGAATCTATATGATAACGAAGGAAGAGAACTCTTGAACGAACCACCGTAAGAATTGAAAATGAACGAAGAAAAGATAAAGAAACACCGGGAAGAATTGGAAAACGAATGAAGATACTTGAGGGGATTTAGATACAAGAGAATGAAGAGATCATGACCTGATTAGAGGATATTTGAACGATTCACCGGTAAGATTTGGAGAATGGCAGCTACACGCTGAGAATGAAGAATTATGACATGATGGCCTTCGAAGGAAAGAAATGGAAACAACTCATGAAATGCTGCGGATGGGTGAAAAGAATTCCCACAATCGAAAACAATTATGAGAGGATGGCAACAAACTTGAACTAGGCATCTTTGGAAGAAAGAGTAAGGATTTAAGAGGAACTCTTCTTCGGTCTTCACATGCTGAGAATGACGAGGAGAAACACCACCAAATTTTTGAGAAAACTCCGGAAGGATTAAAAGAGGAAAGGTTGAGCCAGAGATGAAAAGAATTTGAAAGCGGCCTTGGAGAAGGCGTGTGACTGATGGGATCCATTCTTACGTCACACTTGAAAAGAATTTGAGAATAACTTCGGGATAATTAGAAGAGTCAGGTAAGATCCTGGGAAAAGACCTGTGGGTTAGGGCCCACTCGAAAGAAACATCGTTGGAGGATTGCTTGAAATAAAGATTGCACTGGTATAATTAGATGGCTTCAATGAGATAACAACCTCGTAATAACTTGAACGGATTGAGAATGAAAACACAAGTCTTGTGAGATATTTTCAGCACTCCAGAACAAATGAATAGGAAGAAGTGAATGATTAAGAGGTGCATCGGCATGAGAAAGCATTATAAACGAGGAAGGGAATATGATCAACACTAAAAGCTTGAGTTAAATCCACCGGAAAGAATACGAGAATGAAGAATGATGAACTTGGAGCTGTTGAGCATCTTCATGAGGGATCACTGGATCAGAACTTGATTGAAAAGAGTGAAGAGACTTCACATAAATAAATGGACACTTGATTAAAATATATAAGTCCTTGCAGAAAAGGGTGGGAGGGCGGGAAAACAAAGACAACTTGGGACGGATGAAACAAACACCATTGAGAAAACTTAGAATTGATCTCGCATATGTTGAAATGATCGGATCCACTTGAAGAGAATCACGCCCGGTTGGGAAAAGAATTGACATGACAATCTCGATGATCAAGA
This sequence comes from Aegilops bicornis, assembly GCA_021605145.1. Lineage (NCBI taxonomy): Eukaryota > Viridiplantae > Streptophyta > Magnoliopsida > Poales > Poaceae > Aegilops > Aegilops bicornis. The sequence goes on from CM038673.1 coordinate 530,104,552, forward strand.
AGGATTAGTATTCACATAGCAATATGAGAACACCGCTTGAAAGGTATGGAATCAACACTTGACATTGAAGCAACTCGAATACCACAAATAAAACAAAACAAAGGATTTGGCTTGCAAAATGAGCGGAACAAACACATGATAGAGATTTACCCAATCCCATATCATGCATATGTCGGAAAGATATTCTAGGAGCTACTTGAATTCCCACCTATAAACTCCCGAAACTTTCTGGTTATGCAATCTGGTGTTGGGGATACAGGGGAAGCAATATATATCTCACCCAAAACTAACAATCCCTACATCCAACTGTATCCATCCGTCAACACATAACCAAGAAACCTTCGGAAATCGTGTACCCCAACCTTCGAAAAGCATCCGTTATACGAGCTATGGCAATACTCTCGAGCTCGCCCCAGTACTGGGTTATCGAGGTTATCTTACCACTAGCTGCATAAAAGAGATTTTCGATGTCGGCAAAACTCAGGTATTCCAGAACTGCAACGATAAAATTGTGACGACAACACCTCGGAGCTCAACTCCCCGGGACACTGCCACAACCCCTAAATGTCAGGAGGCACCAAGAACAATGTTCTCGTCACAAGGCTATCGGAACGATCCCAAGATACGCTGCTATGATCCTAATTTTTTTAGTGAAATTTGAGGAGAGGAAAGTCAAAACATCTACGTCAGGAGACCTCACCAGAGCGACGAAGGGACTGAGGAGTAAAAAGAATCCTACTCTCCGATATATATATAATCCTAAGACTCAAAACATTTTTTTTCTATACTCAACAACGGCCAACAATCAAGGGGGCTCCTATGGTCGGTCGAGGCTCTGATACCAACTTGTCACGCCCAATATGCGATACTATCCTAAAGAGACTCAAAGGTCCCACCAAGGATAGAACCGCATATTGAATCGCTTTTGCAAGGTGGATATCATTACATCAACATTACATAATAGATGGGGATACATACAAAAAGGCATACCATGCCACACGAATACAACATCCTATTACATGAGATCAACATCCGCCTACGGATGAAACATAAAATGTAAACTCAAACCATATCCACCTCGCTAGCCCAGTGCCGACCTGGAACCTATCCCCTGATCGAAGAAGAAGCAGAAGAAGAACTCCAAAACAAGTAACATCGCTCTCACGTCATGAACATCGCACAACCTGTACCTGCAACTGTTGTTGTAGTAATCTGTGAGCCACGAGGACTCAGCAATCCCATTACCATGGGTATCAAGACTAGCAAAGCTTAAAGGGAAAGGAAGGGGTAAAGTGGTGAGGTTGCAGCAGCGGCTAAGCATATATGGTGGCTAACATACGCAAATAAGAGCGAGAAGAGAAGCAAATGGAACGGTCGTCAACTAGTAAAGATCAAGAAGTGATCCTGAACTCCTACTTACGTCAAACATAACCCAGAAACCGTGTTCACTTCCCGGACTCCGCCGAAAAGAGACCATCACGGCTACACACGCGGTTGATGCATTTTAATTCGGATCTGGTGTCAAGTTATCTACAACCGGACATTAACAAATTCCCATCTGCCTATAACCACAGGCACGGCTTTCGAAAGATTATACCCTGCAGGGGTGTCCCAACTTAGCCCATGATAAACTCTCGCGATCAACGAAGGATATTCCTTCTCCCCGGGAAGACCCGATCAGTCTCGGAATCCCGGCTACAAGACATTTCGACAGTAATAAAACAAGACCAGCAAAGCCGCCCGATGTGCCGACAAATCCCGAGAGGAGTCGACGTACCTCGTTCTCGAGCACACCGGATAAGTCAAGCTACGAGTAAAACCAACCCTCGAAGTTTCCCGTGGTGGCCTCAAGAAGTCTGCTCAGTTCGGACCAACACTCTGAGGAGCACTGGCCCGGGGGGGCTAAAATAAAGATGACCCTTGAGTCTGCAGAACCCAAGGGAAGGGGTATATGTGGTAGGTAGTCAAATGGTAAAACCAAGGTTGGGCCTTGCCGGAGGAGTTTTATTCAAAGCAAACTGTCAAGGGGGTCCCATAAATCACCCAACCGCGTTAGGGACGCAAAATCCGGGAACATAATACCGATATGAAGGAAACTAGGGCGGCAAGAGTGGAACAAAGAACCAGGCATAAGGCCGAGCCTTCCACCCTTTACCTAGTATATAGATGTTTTAATAATATAAGAGATATTGTGATATCCCAACATAAACATAATCCAACATGGAGCAATCTTCAACTTCACCTGCAACTAGCAACGCTATAAGAGGGGCTGAGCAAAAGCGGTAACATAGCCAAACAACGGTTTTCTAGGAAGGGTGACAAGGGTTAGAGGTTCATGGCAATTTGGGAGGCTTGATAAGCAAGTGGTAGGTAACGCAACAAAGCGATAGAACGAATCAACTAGCATAGCAATGATAGTAATGAGATCCAAGGTGACGGTCATCTTGCCTGAAATCCCGCTAGGAAGAAGAACGAGTCCATGAAGAAGACGAACGGAAGTAGTCAAACGAATACTCACGATCGCAACATTACCGGAACTAAGAAGCAACACCGGAAAGAAACAAACAACATGATAAATGCACAAGCATAAACATGGCACGACGCACAATCAAGTATGATGCATGTCCGATTTAATGAGGCATGGCATGGCAAAGTGCAACAAACAATGCTACAAGTTAAGTGGAGCTCAATATGCAACGAAGTTGCATATTGACAAAACACCACATATACATAATTAGTTTAATCTCGTTATAAGCTACTCAACAATATTAAATGTTGTTAAACATGGCAAGAGGTGATGCATAATTAAACTACCTATCTAGGCAAGTTTAAATGAGGCCGGAACAATAAACAACAATTCCGGAAAATCCCCATATGTATATTTTATATGTGGTACTGTTCTTCCCTAAAACATATTTTAAAGTTGTTAAACAGCAAAATAAAGGATACCATGTTAAACTAGGCATTTTTCCACCCCATTTACATATAAAGTTTATTTAAAACCGAGCTACGGTTATTTAGTTATGAAATAATACATTTTAGCATGGCATTTAGGCAAAATAAACACAAACAACATGTTAAACATTTTTAAGACAGATGAAAGTAGCAGATTATGAAACTAGATGGAAAACTAAGCATTTTGCATATATAAGTTGTTTTAGTCCGATGCATGGTTTGTGAGATTTTAAATGCATGAACATGAGGGTTTTTCTGCGAATCTGTTAAACATTGGATAATAGACAAAATCGTCCAGGGAAGAAAAACATGGGATGGGCTGAATCACTGAACTGGGTCAACAAAGAGGAGGGGCTGCGGGGAGCTCACCCATGGGCCAAGGCCCGATCGGTGGGAGGCATGGCTGGCAGGCTTCGGCTGGGCCTTGCAGCCGCGGCAGGAGAGGTCCAGGCAGCAGGGCAACGGTCAACGACCCGGCGAGCGGTTCGAGCTCCTCTGATCGAACGAAACAGAGGAGCGGTGCGGCGAGGGTCTTGGCGTGACTCCGGGAGGGCCCGACAAAGCGGATCTGGCGGGGCATCTCCGGCAAGGTGTGGACGGGGCGGTGGAACTTGGCGCGGCGGCGGAGCGGTGCAGGACTTGGCGGGCGACGCAGGTGGTCTTCGGCGAGGGCACCGGTGGCCGGGGACGGTGCCCAACCGGCGGGGTCCGGCCGGAACGGGGAAGGGAGGCGGAGATGGCCAGCGGCGTCGACCTGCGAAGGGCATAGAGAGAAAGAGAGACCATGAGAGAGCAGAGAGACGAAGGGGGAGCGACAAAGAGAGAGGAGGGCATGGAAGGCGGCCTTGTTCTGGAGGTTGTCGGTGTTGCAGGATGGTGGAAGAGCACTCGCTCAGGAGCTCCAGATCGAGAGGAGGACAAGGTGCACAGGATGCGTGCTGGTGCTAGGAGCTCGGGGAGGCTGGCTGCAGTGGGGATCGAAGGCAGGGGCGCGATGCAGATCGGGCACCGGGCTAGACAGGGAGGAGGAGAAAGGAAGCGGGGCATGGCGCTGGTTGGTTGGCGGCAGAAGCGAGGTGGATGCAGGATGGATCGATGGCGAGAAGTGGCTGGCGCTGGTTGGCTGCGGTTGAATCGGGAGGATCCCGAGGAAGGAGGCGGCAAAGTGGAGCTAGTGGCGGCGGCGCGACGGGACAAGGGAGAGGATTTTTAGGGTTTGCCTAAATGGAGTAGGGGTGGATGAATATATACATCGCGGATTACGTTAGGGGTTACCTCGTCCCTCCGATCGCAATCGGACGGACGCAAATAAATAGGCTAGGGAGTCCAAATAAGAAAACGATGATGTTTTAGGGATATTTGGGGATGATCCGGACCCATCGGTAACGACAGACCGGTTCGGGTTCGGAGCAGTTAACGGACGCGCGCGAGGGGGCTGCGAGCTGGCAAGAGAGGTTAGGTGGTCACGGCCAAGAGGGAAGCGAAAACCCGATTGGACTCGAAACGGTCTACGAAGGCAGGGGGAAACGCGCCAACTACGAACGGATGCAAACTTTATGAAAAACATGCGGATGCAAAGCGCATGATGCTATGAGATGAAATGCATGACATGAACAAAATGCAAAACAAAAGACAAAAACCCAACCACGAAGGAAATAAAATATCGCATCTCCGGAAAAGGCAAGAGTTGGAGTTACGAAAATGGAAAGTTGTATCCGGGGCGTTACAACACTCCACCACTACAAGAGGATCTCGTCCCGAGATCTAGGATGGCGCCAGAGAGAAAACGGAAGAGGAAGAGAGGAGGTAAAACTAAGTTGCTTCTTTGACGAATGAGTGAAACCATGAACCTTGAGATGTTGAGCAAAATGAAAGAAAGAAAACAACAAAGATGAACAAAGTTGAAAACACTCCGTTAGAAAAGAGGAACAAGGGATACAACAAGAACCAAGAGGTTTTAGTGATAAGATAGATATTGAAACCACTCCGATTAAAACTAGATATAGAAGGAATAAGATTGATATGATTTGGGTAGCACTCCGACTAAAAGAAGAAGGAAAACTTGATAAGATGAAAAGAACTTGAAGAGATGACACAACACTCCGGTTAAATGGATAAGCATGAAAAGAACACAGTCCTCACAATTCGAGATGTTGAGTGAAGAGAGCAACATCACCATGCCTCCGGAAGAAAGAATATAAGATAGATCATTGAAATAAAAGAATGGAGAAGAAAATGCCAACTTCTGCCACAAATGGTCTTGGAAAGCATCCTTGCAAAGAAGAATTGAACGGAGTTGTTGCAAATCAACAACGAAAAGCACAAGCTTGTAGTGGGCTTATGGAAACATCTCAAGACTATGAGGTGACAACCAGCCACTAATGGAAACCATTGATTTGATTGAGAGCACCAAAGAGATGAAAACTTCTTCCACCAAGAGGATAAAGAGCAAGCTTGGGTCATGCATAATCACCACAAATAGCAACAACCCTTAAGGAAGAGCTTTAGGTGAAATCTGACACAAGATAACTCCAACGAAGAAGTTGATTGGTCGAAAAGATCTCTTGAACAAAGAGAAAAAGATGGATTTAAAATGCCTCATTCTTGACAACTTGTGAAACATGAAACACGAGGAGAAATTGCAAAGAGTGACCTAACACCATCTCAAGAGATAAGGTAGAAAGAATAGCACTTCAGAATGCAAGAAGAAGAGTACTTGAGCTCCTCAAAACAAAACATGTGTTGAGCATCATGTTTATTTTTTAGAGTATAGCTTGGCGGGTCATAACTTCAAGAGAAATCTTGAAGAACAAATCGAGAATGAAAGGAATCCTTGATGAACCATCATGTAGAGCCTCCATGAAGAACTCCGGTAATAGGAGGATGATGAAAAGAAAGAGAAGTTGAAAACACAAGATGATAAGCAAGTGGTAGGTAACGCAACAAAGCGATAGAACGAAGCAACTAGCATAGCAATGATAGTAATGAGATCCAAGGTGACGGTCATCTTGCCTGAAATCCCGCTAGGAAGAAGAACGAGTCCATGAAGAAGACGAACAGAAGTAGTCGAACGAATACTCACGATCGCAACATTACCGGAACTAAGAAGCAACACCGAAAAGAAACAAACAACATGATAAATGCACAAGCATAAACATGGCACGACTCACAATCAAGTATGATGCATGTCCGATTTAATGAGGCATGGCATGGCAAAGTGCAACAAACAATGTTACAAGTTAAGTGGAGCTCAATATGCAACGAGTTGCATATTGACAAAACACCACATATACATAATTAGTTTAATCTCGTTATAAGCTACTCAACAATATTAAATGTTGTTAAACATGGCAAGAGGTGATGCATAATTAAACTACCTATCTAGGCAAGTTTAAATGAGGCCGGAACAACAAACAACAATTCCGGAAAATCCCCATATGTATATTTTATATGTGGTACTGTTCTGCCCTAAAACATATTTTAAAGTTGTTAAACAGCAAAATAAATTATACCATGTTAAACTAGGCATTTTTCCACCCCATTTACATATAAAGTTTATTTAAAACCGAGCTACGGTTATTTAGTTATGCAATAATACATTTTAGCATGGCATTTAGGCAAAATAAACACAAACAACATGTTAAACATTTTAAGATAGATGAAAGTAGCAGATTATGAAACTAGATGGAAAACTAAGCATTTTGCATATATAAGTTGTTTTAGTACGATGCATGGTTTGTGAGATTTTAAATGCATGAACATGAGGGTTTTTCTGCGAATCTGTTAAACACTGGATAATAGACAAAATCGTCCAGGGAAGAAAAACATGGGATGGGCTGAATCTGCTGAACTGGGTCAACAAAGAGGAGGGGCTGCGGGGAGCTCACCCATGGGCCAAGGCCCGATCGGTGGGAGGCATGGCTGGCAGGCTTCGGCTGGGCCTTGCAGCCGCGGCAGGAGAGGTCCAGGCAGCAGGGCAACGGTCAACGACCCGGCGAGCGGTTCGAGCTCCTCTGCTCGAACGAAACCGAGGAGCGGCGCGGTGAGGGTCTTGGCATGACTCCGGGAGGGCCCGGCAAAGCGGATCTGGCGGGGCATCTCCGGCAAGGCGTGGACGGGGCGGTGGAACTTGGCGCGGCGGCGGAGCGGCACAGGACTTGGCGGGCGACGCAGGTGGTCTTCGGCGAGGGCACCGGTGGCCGGGGACGGTGCCCAACCGGCGGGGTCCGGCCGGAACGGGGAAGGGAGGCGGAGATGGCCAGCGGCGTCGACCTGCGAAGGGCATAGAGAGAAAGAGAGACCATGAGAGAGCAGAGAGACGAAGGGGGAGCGAAGAAGAGAGAGGAGGGCAGGGAAGGCGGCCTTGTTCTGGAGGTTGTCGGCGTTGCAGGATGGTGGAAGAGCACTCGCTCGAGAGCTCTAGATCGAGAGGAGGACAAGGTGCACAGGATGCGTGCTGGTGCTAGGAGCTCGGGGAGGCTGGCTGCAGTGGGGATCGAAGGCAGGGGCGCGATGCAGATCGGGCACCGGGCGAGACAGGGAGGAGGAGAAAGGAAGCGGGGCATGGCGCTGGTTGGTTGGCGGCAGAAGCGAGGTGGATGCAGGATGGATCGATGGCGAGAAGTGGCTGGCGCTGGTTGGCTGCGGTTGAATCGGGAGGATCCCGAGGAAGGAGGCGACAAAGTGGAGCTAGTGGCGGCGGCGCGACGGGACAAGGGAGAGGATTTTTAGGGTTTGCCTAAATGGAGTAGGGGTGGATGAATATATACATCGCGGATTACGTTAGGGGTTACCTCGTCCCTCCGATCGCAATCGGACGAACGCAAATAAATATGCTAGGGAGTCCAGTAAGAAAACGATGATGCTTTAGGGATATTTGGGGATGATCCGGACCCATCGATAACGACAGACCGGTTCGGGTTCGGAGCAGTTAACGGACGCGCGCGAGGGGGCTGCGAGCTGGCAAGAGAGGTTAGGTGGCCACGGCCAAGAGGGAAGCGAAAACCCGATTGGACTCCAAACGGTCTACGAAGGCAGGGGGAACGCGCCAACTACGAACGAATGCAAACTTTATGAAAAACATGCGGATGCAAAGCGCATGATGCTATGAGATGAAATGCATGACATGAACAAAATGCAAAACAAAAGACAAAAACCCAACCACGAAGGAAATAAAATATCGCATCTCCGGAAAAGGCAAGAGTTGGAGTTACGAAAATGGAAAGTTGTATCCGGGGCGTTACAACACTCCACCACTACAAGAGGATCTCGTCCCGAGATCTAGGATGGCGCCGGAGAGAAAACGGAAGAGGAAGAGAGGAGGTAAAACTAAGTTGCTTCTTTGACGAATGAGTGAAACCATGAACCTTGAGATGTTGAGCAAAATGAAAGAAAGAAAACAACGAAGATGAACAAAGTTGAAAACACTCCGTTAGAAAAGAGGAACAAGGGATACAACAAGAACCAAGAGGTTTTAGTGATAAGATAGATATTGAAACCACTCCGGTTAAAACTAGATATAGAAGGAATAAGATTGATATGATTTCGGTAGCACTCTGACTAAAAGAAGAAGGAAAACTTGATAAGATGAAAAGAACTTGAAGAGATGACACAACACTCCGGTTAAATGGATAAGCATGAAAAGAACACAGTCCTCACAATTCGAGATGTTGAGTGAAGAGAGCAACATCACCATGCCTCCGGAAGAAAGAATAGAAGATAGATCATTGAAATAAAAGAATGGAGAAGAAAATGCCAACTTCTGCCACAAATGGTCTTGGAAAGCATCCTTGCAAATAAGAATTGAACGGAGTTGTTGCAAATCAACAACGAAAAGCACAAGCTTGTAGTGGGCTTATGGAAACATCTCAAGACTATGAGATGACAACCGGCCACTAATGGAAACCATTGATTTGATTGAGAGCACCAAAGAGATGAAAACTTCTTCCACCAAGAGGATAAAGAGCAAGCTTGGGTCATGCATAATCACCACAAATAGCAACAACCCTTAAGGAAGAGCTTTAGGTGAAATCTGACACAAGATAACTCCAACGAAGAAGTTGATTGGTTGAAAAGATCTCTTGAACGAAGAGAAAAATATGGATTTAAAATGCCTCATTCTTGACAACTTGTGAAACATGAAACACGAGGAGAAATTGCCAAGAGTGACCTAACACCATCTCAAGAGATAAGGTAGAAAGAATTGCACTTGTAATGCAAGAAGAAGAGTACTTGAGCTCCTTAAAACAAAACATGTGTTGAGCATCATGTTTATTTTTAGAGTATAGCTTGGCGGGTCATAACTTCAAGAGAAATCTTGAAGAACAAATCGAGAATGAAAGGAATCCTTGACGAACCATCATGTAGAGCCTCCATGAAGAACTCCGGTAATAGAAGGATGATGAAAAGAAAGAGAAGTTGAAAACACAAGATGATAAGCAAGTGGTAGGTAACGCAACAAAGCGATAGAACGAAGAAACTAGCATAGCGATGATAGTAATGAGATCCAAGGTGACGGTCATCTTGCCTGAAATCCCGCTAGGAAGAAGAACGAGTCCATGAAGAAGACGAACGGAAGTAGTCGAACGAATACTCACGATCGCAACATTACCGGAACTAAGAAGCAACACTGGAAAGAAACAAACAACATGATAAATGCACAAGCATAAACATGGCACGACGCACAATCAAGTATGATGCATGTCCGATTTAATGAGGCATGTCATGGCAAAGTGCAACAAACAATGCTACAAGTTAAGTGGAGCTCAATATGCAACGAGTTGCATATTGACAAAACACCACATATACATAATTAGTTTAATCTCGTTATAAGCTACTCAACAATATTAAATGTTGTTAAACATGGCAAGAGGTGATGCATAATTAAACTACCTATCTAGGCAAGTTTAAATGAGGCCTGAACAACAAACAACAATTCCGGAAAATCCCCATATGTATATTTTATATGTGGTACTGTTCTGCCCTAAAACATATTTTAAAGTTGTTAAACAGCAAAATAAAGTATACCATGTTAAACTAGGCATTTTTCCACCCCATTTACATATAAAGTTTATTTAAAACCGAGCTACGGTTATTTAGTTATGAAATAATACATTTTAGCATGGCATTTAGGCAAAATAAACACAAACAACATGTTAAACATTTTTAAGATAGATGAAAGTAGCAGATTATGAAACTAGATGGAAAACTAAGCATTTTGCATATATAAGTTGTTTTAGTACGATGCATGGTTTGTGAGATTTTAAATGCATGAACATGAGGGTTTTTCTGCGAATCTGTTAAACATTGGATAATAGACAAAATCGTCCAGGGAAGAAAAACATGGGATGGGCTGAATCTGCTGAACTGGGTCAACAAAGAGGAGGGGCTGCGGGGAGCTCACCCATGGGCCAAGGCCCGATCGGTGGGAGGCATGGCTGGCAGGCTTGGTGGGCCTTGGGCCATGGCAGAGAGGTCTGTGCAGCAGTAACGGTCAACGACCCGGCGAGCGGTTCGAGCTCCTCTGCTCGAACGAAACAGAGGAGCGGCACGGTGAGGGTCTTGGCGTGACTCCGGGAGGGCGCGGCAAAGCGGATCTGGCGGGGCATCTCCGGCAAGGCGTGGACGGGGCGGTGGAACTTGGCGCGCGTGAGCGGGCGCAGACTTGGCGGGCGACGCAGGTGGTCTTGGCGAGGGCACCGTGGTCGGGACGGTGCCCAACCGGCGGGGTCCGGCCGGAACGGGCAAGGGCGGCGGAGATGGCCAGCGGCGTCGACCTGCGAAGGGCATAGAGAGAAAGAGAGACCATGAGAGAGCAGAGAGATGAAGGGGGAGCGACGAAGAGAGAGGAGGGCAGGGAAGGCGGCCTTGTTCTGGAGGTTGTCGGCATTGCAGGATGGTGGAAGAGCACTCGCTCGGGAGCTCCAGATCGAGAGGAGGACAAGGTGCACAGGATGCGTCTTTGGCGCTTAGGAGCTCGGGGAGGCTGGCTGCAGCGGGGAACGAAGGCAGGGGCGCGATGCAGATCGGGCACCGGGCGAGACAGGGAGGAGGAGAAAGGAAGCGGGGCATGACGCTGGTTGGTTGGCGGCAGAAGCAAGGTGGATGCAGGATGGATCGATGGCGAGAAGTGGCTGGCGCTGGTTGGCTGCGGTTGAATCGGGAGGATCCCGAGGAAGGAGGCGACAAAGTGGAGCTAGTGGCGGCGGCGCGACGGGACAAGGGAGAGGATTTTTAGGGTTTGCCTAAATGGAGTAGGGGTGGATGAATATATACATCGCGGATTACGTTAGGGGTTACCTCGTCCCTTCGATCATGCATCGGACGAACATAAATAAATAGGCTAGGGAGTCCAAATAAGAAAACGATGATGTTTTAGGGATATTTGGGGATGATCCGGACCCATCGGTAACGACAGACCGGTTCGGGTTCGGAGCAGTTAACGGACGCGCGCGAGGGGGCTGCGAGCTGGCAAGAGAGGTTAGGTGGCCACGGCCAAGAGGGAAGCGAAAACCCGATTGGACTCCAAACGGTCTACGAAGGCAGGGGGGAACGCGCCAACTACGAACGAATGCAAACTTTATGAAAAACATGCGGATGCAAAGCGTATGATGCTATGAGATGAAATGCATGACATGAACAAAATGCAAAACAAAAGACAAAAACCCAACCACGAAGGAAATAAAATATCGCATCTCCGGAAAAGGCAAGAGTTGGAGTTACGAAAATGGAAAGTTGTATCCGGGGCGTTACAACACTCCACCACTACAAGAGGATCTCGTCCCGAGATCTAGGATGGCGCCGGAGAGAAAACGGAAGAGGAAGAGAGGAGGTCAAACTAAGTTGCTTCTTTGACGAATGAGTGAAACCATGAACCTTGAGATGTTGAGCAAAATGAAAGAAAGAAAACAACGAAGATGAACAAAGTTGAAAACACTCCGTTAGAAAAGAGGAACAAGGGATACAACAAGAACCAAGAGGTTTTAGTGATAAGATAGATATTGAAACCACTCCGGATAAAACTAGATATAGAAGGAATAAGATTGATATGATTTGGGTAGCACTCCGACTAAAAGAAGAAGGAAAACTTGATAAGATGAAAAGAACTTGAAGAGATGACACAACACTCCGGTTAAATGGATAAGCATGAAAAGAACACAGTCCTCACAATTCGAGATGTTGAGTGAAGAGAGCAACATCACCATGCCTCCGGAAGAAAGAATAGAAGATAGATCATTGAAATAAAAGAATGGAGAAGAAAATGCCAACTTCTGCCACAAATGGTCTTGGAAAGCATCCTTGCAAAGAAGAATTGAACGGAGTTGTTGCAAATCAACAACGAAAAGCACAAGCTTGTAGTGGGCTTATGGAAACATCTCAAGACTATGAGGTGACAACCGGCCACTAATGGAAACCATTGATTTGATTGAGAGCACCAAAGAGATGAAAACTTCTTCCACCAAGAGGATAAAGAGCAAGCTTGGGTCACGCATAATCACCACAAATAGCCACAACCCTTAAGGAAGAGCTTTAGGTGAAATCTGACACAAGATAACTCCAACGAACAAGTTGATTGGTCGAAAAGATCTCTTGAACGAAGAGAAAAAGATGGATTTAAAATGCCTCATTCTTGACAACTTGTGAAACATGAAACACGAGGAGAAATTGCCAAGAGTGACCTAACACCATCTCAAGAGATAAGGTAGAAAGAATTGCACTTCAGAATGCAAGAAGAAGAGTACTTGAGCTCCTCAAAACAAAACATGTGTTGAGCATCATGTTTATTTTTTAGAGTATAGCTTGGCGGGTCATAACTTCAAGAGAAATCTTGAAGAACAAATCGAGAATGAAAGGAATCCTTGACGAACCATCATGTAGAGCCTCCATGAAGAACTCCGGTAATAGAAGGATGATGAAAAGAAAGAGAAGTTGAAAACACAAGATGAAGCCTTGCAATGATTTAGATGGAGCTTCGCGATTATGTACCCGAGAGAACTTGGAACTCCGGAAAAAGAAAAGATGAAACACTAGAAACGAGAATTACTTCATCATGAACAATCTCCGGAAGAAAAGAATTGAATCACCTTGAGGAAATAAGAATAAGATTTATTGTATGCATATCCTTCATCAAATTAAATTGATTACAAGCAATGGATTTGGCATACTACTTATTCCCGTAGAAAAGATTAAGAGAGATATAGCGTAAACTTGAGAATGTCTTCAACAATCCACCGGTAGGATTGGAAAGAACGAATGAATCTATATGATAACGAAGGAAGAGAACTCTTGAACGAACCACCGTAAGAATTGAAAATGAACGAAGAAAAGATAAAGAAACACCGGGAAGAATTGGAAAACGAATGAAGATAGTTGAGGGGATTTAGATACAAGAGAATGAAGAGATCATGACCTGATTAGATGATATTTGAACGATTCACCGGTAAGATTTGGAGAACGGCAGCTACACGCTGAGAATGAAAAATTATGACATGATGGCCGAAAGAACTGGAAACAACTCATGAAATGCTCCGGATGGGTGAAAAGAATTCCCACAATCGAAAACAATTATGAGAGGATGGCAACAAACTTGAACTAGGCATCTTTGGAAGAAAGAGTAAGGATTTAAGAGGAACTCTTCTTCGGTCTTCACATGCTGAGAATGACGAGGAGAAACACCACCAAATTGTTGAGAAAACTCCGGAAGGATTAAAAGAGGAAAGGTTGAGCCAGAGATGAAAAGAATTTGAAAGCGGCCTTGGAGAAGGCGTGTGACTGATGGGATCCATTCTTACGTCACACTTGAAAAGAATTTGAGAATAACTTCGGGATAATTAGAAGAGTCAGGTAAGATCCTGGGAAAAGACATGTGGGTTAGGGCCCACTCGAAAGAAACATCGCTGGAGGATTGCTTGAAATAAAGATTGCACCGGTATAATTAAATGGCTTCAATGAGATAACAACCTCGTAATAACTTGAACGGATTGAGAATGAAAACACAAGTCTTGTGAGATATTTTCGGCACTCCAGAACAAATGAATAGGAAGAAGTGAATGATTAAGAGGTGCATCGGCATGAGAAAGCATTATAAACGAGGAAGGGAATATGATCAACACTGAAAGCTTGAGTTAAATCCACCGGAAAAGAATACGAGAATGAAGAATGATGAACTTGGAGCTATTGAGCATCTTCATGAGGGATCACTGGATCAGAACATTCATTGAAAAGAGTGAAGAGACTTCACATAAATAAATGGACACTTGATTAAAAAATATAAGTCCTTGCAGAAAAGGGTGGGAGGGCGGGAAAACAAAGACAACTTGGGACGGATGAAACAAACACCATTGAGAAAACTTAGAATTGATCTCGCATATGTTGAAATGATCGGATCCACTTGAAGAGAAGCACGCCGGTTGGGAAAATAATTGACATGACAATCTCGATGATCAAGAAGGATTAGTATTCACATAGCAATATGAGAACACCGCTTGAAAGGTATGGAATCAACACTTGACATTGAAGCAACTCGAATACCACAAATAAAACAAAACAAAGGATTTGGCTTGCAAAATGAGCCGGAACAAACACATGATAGAGATTTACCCAATCCCATATCATGCATATGTCGGAAAGATATTCTAGGAGCTACTTGAATTCCCACCTATAAACTCCGAAACTTTCTGGTTATGCAATCTGGTGTTGGGGATACAGGGGAAGCAATATATATCTCACCCAAAACTAACAATCCCTACATCCAGCTGTATCCATCCGTCAACACATAACCAAGAAACCTTCGGAAATCGTGTACCTCAACCTTCGAAAAGCATCCGTTATACGAGCTATGGCAATACTCTCGAGCTCGCCCCAGTACTGGGTTATCGAGGTTATCTTACCACTAGCTGCATAAAAGAGATTTTCGATGTCGGCAAAACTCAGGTATTCCAGAACTGCAACGATAAAATTGTGACGACAACACCTCGGAGCTCAACTCCCCGGGACACTACCACAACCCCTAAATGTCAGGAGGCACCAAGAACAATGTTCTCGTCACAAGGCTATCGGAACGATCCCAAGATACGCGCGTGATCCTAATTTTTTTTTAGTGAAATTTGAGGAGAGGAAAGTCAAAACATCTACGTCAGGAGACCTCACCAGAGCGACGAAGGGACTGAGGAGTAAAAAGAATCCTACTCTCCGATATATATATAATCCTAAGACTCAAAACATTTTTTTTTCTAGACTCAACAACGACCAACAATCAAGGGGGCTCCTATGGTCGGTCGAGGCTCTGATACCAACTTGTCACGCCCAATATGCGATACTATCCTAAAGAGACTCGAAGGTCCCACCAAGGATAGAACCGCATATTGAATCGCTTTTGCAAGGTGGATATGATTACATCAACATTACATAATAGATGGGGATACATACAAAAAGGCATACCATGCCACACGAATACAACATCCTCTTACATGAGATCAACATCCGCCTACGGATGAAACATAAACAGAAACTCAAACCATATCCACCCTGCTAGCCCAGGCTGCCGACCTGGAACCTATCCCCTGATCAAAGAAGAAGCAGAAGAAGAACTCCAAAACAAGTAACATCGCTCTCACGTCATGAACATCGCACAACCTGTACCTGCAACTGTTGTTGTAGTAATCTGTGAGCCACAAGGACTCAGCAATCCCATTACCATGTGTATCAAGACTAGCAAAGCTTAAAGGGAAAGGAAGGGGTAAAGTAGTGAGGTTGCAGCAGTGGCTAAGCATATATGGTGGCTAACATACGCAAATAAGAGCGAGAAGAGAAGCAAATGGAACGGTCGTCAACTAGTAAAGATCAAGAAGTGATCCTGAACTCCTACTTACATCAAACATAACCCAGAAACCGTGTTCACT
Source organism: Aegilops bicornis (assembly GCA_021605145.1). Taxonomy (NCBI): domain Eukaryota; kingdom Viridiplantae; phylum Streptophyta; class Magnoliopsida; order Poales; family Poaceae; genus Aegilops; species Aegilops bicornis. Next base: position 530,120,406 of record CM038673.1, read on the forward strand.
TCCCGGACTCCGCCGAAAAGAGACCATCACGGCTACACACGCGGTTGATGCGTTTTAATTCGGATCTGGTGTCAAGTTATCTACAACCGGACATTAACAAATTCCCATCTGCCTATAACCGCAGGCACGGATTTCGAAAGATTATACCCTGCAGGGGTGTCCCAACTTAGCCCATGATAATCTCTCGCGATCAACGAAGGATATTCCTTCTCCCCGGGAAGACCCGATCAGTCTCAGAATCCCGGCTACAAGACATTTGACAGTAATAAAACAAGACCATCAAAGCCGCCCGATGTGCCGACAAATCCCGATAGGAGTCGCACGTACCTCGTTCTCAGGGCACACCGGATAAGTCAAGCTACAAGTAAAACCAACCCTCGAGATTCCCCGAGGTGGCCCAAGAAGTTGCTCGGTTCGGACCAACACTCGGAGGAGCACCGGCCCGGGGGCTAAAATAAAGATGACCCTTGAGTCTGCAGAACCCAAGGGAAGGGGTATATGTGGTAGGTAGTCAAATGGTAAAACCAAGGTTGGGCCTTCTTTGGAGGAGTTTTATTCAAAGCGAACTGTCAAGGGGTCCCATAAATCACCCAACCGCGTTAGGGACGCAAAATCCGGGAACATAATACCGATATGACGGAAACTAGGGCGGCAAGAGTGGAACAAAACACCAGGCATAAGGCCGAGCCTTCCACCCTTTACCTACTATATAGATGTTTTAATAATATAAGAGATATTGTGATATCCCAACATAAACATAATCCAACATGGAGCAATCTTCAACTTCACCTGCAACTAGCAACGCTATAAGAGGGGCTGAGCAAAATCGGTAACATAGCCAAACAACGGTTTGCTAGGAAGGGTGACAAGGGTTAGAGGTTCATGGTAATTTGGGAGGCTTGATAAGCAAGTGGTAGGTAATGCAGCAAAGCGATAGAACGAAGCAACTAGTATAGCAATGATAGTAATGAGATCCAAGGTGACGGTCATCTTGCCAGAAATCCCGCTAGGAAGAAGAACGAGTCCATGAAGAAGACGAACGGAAGTAGTCAAACGAATCCTCACGATCGCAACATTACCGGAACTAAGAAGCAACACCGGAAAGAAACAAACAACATGATAAATGCACAAGCATAAACATGGCACGACGCAAAATCAAGTATGATGCATGTCCGATTTAATGAGGCATGGCATGGCAAAGTGCAAAAAACAATGCTACAAGTTAAGTGGAGCTCAATATGCAACGAGTTGCATATTGACAAAACACCACATAGACATAATTAGTTTAATCTCGTTATAAGCTACTCAACAATATTAAATGTTGTTAAACATGGCAAGAGGTGATGCATAATTAAACTACCTATCTAGGCAAGTTTAAATGAGGCCGGAACAACAAACAACAATTCTTGAAAATCCCCATATGTATATTTTAGATTTGGTACTGTTCTGCCCTAAAACATATTTTAAAGTTGTTAAACAGCAAAATAAAGTATACCATGTTAAACTAGGCATTTTCCACCCCATTCACATATAAAGTTTATTTAAAACCGAGCTACGGTCATTTAGTTATGAAATAATACATTTTAGCATGGCATTTAGGCAAAATAAACACAAACAACATGTTAAACATTTTTAAGATAGATGAAAGTAGCAGACTATGAAACTAGATGGAAAACTAAGCATTTTGCATATATAAGTTGTTTTAGTACGATGCATGGTTTGTGAGATTTTAAATGCATGAACATGAGGGTTTTTCTGCGAATCATTAAACATTGGATAATAGACAAAATCGCCCAGGAAGAAAAACATGGGATGGGCTGAATCTGCTGAACTGGGTCAACAAAGAGGAGGGGCTGCGGGGAGCTCACCCATGGGCCAAGGCCCGATCGGTGGGAGGCATGGCTGGCAGGCTTCGGCTGGGCCTTGCAGCCGCGGCAGGAGAGGTCCAGGCAGCATGGCGACGGTCAACGACGCGGGCGAGCGGTTCGAGCTCCTCTGCTCGAACGAAACAGAGGAGCGGCGCGGCGAGGTTCTTGGCGTGACTCCGGGAGGGGCCGGCAAAGCGGATCTGGCGGGGCATCTCCAGCAAGGCGTGGACGGGGCGGCGGAACTTGGCGCTTGTGAGCTGGCGCAGGACTTGGCGGGCGACGCAGGTGGTCTCCGGAGAGGGCACTGGTGGCCGGGGACGGTGCCCAACCGGCGGGCAAGGGCGGCGGAGATGGCCAGTGGCATCGACCTGCGAAGGGCATAGAGAGAAAGAGAGACCACGAGAGAGCAGAGAGATGAAGGGGGAGCGACGAAGAGAGAGGAGGGCAGGAAAGGCGGCCTGGTTCTGGAGGTTGTCGGTGTTGCAGGATGGTGGAAGAGCACTCGCTCGGGAGCTCCAGATCGAGAGGAGGACAAGGTGCACATGATGCGTGCTGGCGCTAGGAGCTCGGGGAGGCTGGCTGCAATGGGAACGAAGCAGAGCGCTGGCAGATCGGGCACCCAAGAGACAGGAGGAGGAGAAAGGACGCGGGGCATGGCGCTGGTTGGTTGGCGGCAGAAGCGAGGTGGATGCAGGATGGATCGATGGCGAGAAGTGGCTGGCGCTGGTTGGCTGCGGTTGAATCGGGAGGATCCCGAGGAAGGAGGCGACAAAGTGGAGCTAGTGGCGGCGGCGCGACGGGACAAGGGAGATGATTTTTAGGGTTTGCCTAAATGGAGTAGGGGTGGATGAATATATACATCGTGGATTACGTTAGGGGTTACCTCCTCCCTCTGATCGCAATCGGACGAACGCAAATAAATATGCTAGGGAGTCCAAATAAGAAAGCGATGATGTTTTAGGGATATTTAGGGATGATCCGGACCCATCGGTAACGACAGACCGGTTCGGGTTCGGAGCAGTTAACGGACGCTACGAGGGGCTGCGAAATGGGCAAGAGAGGTTAGGTGGCCACGGCCAAGAGGGAAGCGAAACCCGATCGACTCAAACGGTCTCTGAAGGCAGGGGGAAACGCGCCAACTACGAACGGATGCAAACTTTATGAAAAACATGCGGATGCAAAGCGCATGATGCTATGAGATGAAATGCATGACATGAACAAAATGCAAAACAAAAGACAAAAACCCAACCATGAAGGTAATAAAATATCGCATCTCCGAAAAAGGCAAGAGTTGGAGTTACGAAAATGGAAAGTTGTATCCGGGGCGTTACAGGAAGCTAGGAGTATTCATGGGAGACCCCGCGCCAGGAGAAGATGATGACGATTCCAAGGACATTCGTTCAGAGGACTACATCATCATCGACGATATTGACTCAGACCCCAACGATAGTGATGATGACTACATTGATGAAGCTGGAGCAGATATCATGGAGTCCTCTACCGATTAAAAATTCTAGTCGACCACCATATCAGTAGTAGTATTCCCCCATGTATATAGTATAGTCCGAGCACTTTTGTAACGATAGTTAGACCGATTGTATGCCCTTGTTTGAATTGATTGAAGTGATATGATTGTGTTTGTCTCATGTGCATATGGGTAGTGTTTCCCCCTTAGACCTCATTCTATTCTGTTTTCTCACCTTTTCTAAACCCATCAGATGCCTCCGAGATGTGACAATGGATTTGCCTTCCCACCGGAGCTCACTCAGCAGATCCAGCAGCAGAATACCTTGATCCAGCTGTTAGTTCAGAATCAGAACCAAGGCAACAACAACAACAACCCACCACCACCCCCACCTGTTGATCACTTAGCCCGTTTCCTAAGGCTAAATCTGCCGGTGTTCTCTAGTAGCACCGAGCCGATTGTTGCCGATGATTGGCTCCGCAAGATTGGAAGGGAGCTGACCACTGCAGGATGCACAGATGTGGAGAGAGTGCGTTTTGCCGCACACCAGCTTGATGGACCAACATCATCATGGTGGGAGAATTTCACAGCCACCTACCCCATTGACACTGTTACATGGGATCGGCCAAGAAGCTTTCAAGACCGCCCATGTTTCAAGCAGGAGCTATGAACATGAAGAAGTGCGAAGTTTCACAACTTGCGCCAAGGAGGACGCAAAGGGGTAGTATGTGGATGAGTTTAGTAAGTTAGCACGTTATGCCCCGACGACATTACTACTGTATGCCGCTAAGGTGAGAAGTTTCTGGAACGACTGAATGATGAGCTGAGCATGCAGTTGATGGTGGCAACATTCAACAACTACCAGGAGTTGGTAGATGGAGCTCTTATGATTGAAGGGAAGCAGTAGTAGATAGACAGCCGCAAGAGGAAGTATGGACAAGGGAAGTACAATTCAGGAGCTCAGTAGAGACCTCGTTTTACCCTGAACTCGGGAGGACACATTCACCATAACCATGGAGGCCATAATTCCAGTGGAGGAAGTTTGCATAACCATTGTGGCCCCAAGAATGGGAATGGAAATGGAGGAAGCAACGGTCAGAACCGTTCCAACCCAGCAACTCCTTCCAAGAAGGATCTAAGTCACATTACTTGTTTCGAGTGCGGGAAGAATGGACACTACGGACCGAAAGTGTTCTGAAGCAAAGAATGGAAATGGCAATGGAAGCTCTGGGAAGAATCCCAACCCTTTCAATAGGGGACAAGTGAACCACGTTAGCGTGGAGGAGGTTGAAGCGCAACCAGATGCAGTTATAGGTAAGTTTTTTGTTAATCATTTACTGCAATCATTCTTTTTGATACTGGTGCATCACATTCATACATATCAAGGGGATTCGTGGATAAGTATCACCTGCCATCCCAAGACCTTAGGTCACCCATGTTAGTAACCTCGTCAGGAGCAGAGTATATGGCCAGCCTATGGTGTGATCGGTTACCATTAAGGATTGGTAACTATGTGTTCCCCTCAGACCTAATAATATTGGAGCCGCAAGGACTGGATGTAATATTAGGCATGGATTGGTTATCAAAGTTTGGAGGGAAAATTGACTGCGCCAGTAAGTCGATTATGCTCACCACCCCAGAGGGTAGAAGGATTAAGTATGTATCCCGACATGTGCCGAAGAGGACTGAAGTCAATTCCTTATCAGGAGTTGTACATGAGGAAGTACCAGTGGTGAAGGATTTCCCTGATGTATTTCCAGAGGAGTTGCCAGGCATGCCACCGGATAGAGACATTGAGTTTTTGATTGAGCTTTTGCCAGGCACCGGGCCAATATCTAAGAGACCATATAGGATGCCTGCAAAGGATTTGGAGGAAATTAAGAAGCAGATTAAGAATTGCTGGATAAAGTTTACATTCGGCCAAGCTCATCCCTTGGTGATGTCCAGTACTTCTAGTGGAGAAGAAGGATGGATCATTAAGTATGGTTGTTGATTATCATGCATTGAATGAGGTGACGATCAAGAATAAGTACCCACTGCCGATGATCAATGATTTGTTTGACCAGTTGCAAGGAGCTAAGGTATTTTCCAAGATCGATCTGCGATCAAGATACCATCAGTTGAAGATCCGAGAGCAGGATATACCTAAGACAGCCTTTACCAATGGGTACGGGCTATATGAGTATACCGTTATCTCATTTGGTCTGACTAACGCGCCTGCCTATTTCATGAACATGCTGAACAAGGTGTTTATGGAGTTTTTGGACAAGTTCGTCGTGGTGTTCATTGATGATATATTGGTCTACTCAAAGAATGAAGAGGAGCATAAGGAACATTTTCGTTTGGTTCTTGAGAAGCTCAGGGAACACCAGTTATATGCTAAGTTCAGCAAATGTGAGTTTTGGTTGAAGGAAGTTGGTTTTCTTGGACATGTTATATCTGGAGAAGGAATAGTAGTAGACCCCACCAAGGTTGTTTCTGTGACTAAATGGGTAGCACCCACATCCGTTGGAGAGATCAGGAGTTTTCTTGGACTCGCAGGATATTACCGGAGGTTCATTGAGAATTTCTCCAGGATTGCAAAGCCCATGACAGAGTTGTTGAAGAAGGACACCAAGTTCAAATGGACTGAGGAGTGTCAAGCCAGTTTTCAAGAGTTGAAGAAACGTTTGGTTACAGCCCCAGTGTTGATTCTTCCAGATCAACGTAAGGATTATCAAGTGTATTGCAACGCTTCACGTCGAGGACTTGGAGCAGTGCTTATGCAAGAGGGAAGAGTTGTTTCATATGCCTCACGACAGCTTAAAACTCATGAGCAAAATTATGCTACTCATGACTTGGAGTTAGCAGCCGTAGTGCATGCGTTGAAGACCTGGAGACACTTTCTCATCGGAAACCACTGTGAGGTATACACGGTTCACAAAAGTTTGAAATATATCTTCACGCAGAAGGAGTTGAATCTCAGGCAGAGGAGATTGTTGGAGCTCATTAAGGATTGTGACATGAAGTTGCACTATCATCCCGGAAAAGCTAATGTAGTAGCAGATGCGTTGAGTCGCAAGAGTTATGTTAATACGCTCATGACCGGAGGATTACCCAAGGAGTTCACGACGTGTTTCACGTTTCCCAGTTGAAGAAGTGCCAAGCAGAGATGACCGATATTCCTCTGAGATATACAGTGCCACTGGAAGCAATTCAGCTGGATAGTGATTTGACCTACGAAGAGAAACCAGTGAAGATTCTCGAGTTTGCCAGCCGAGTCACACACAGCAAGGTTATCAAGTTTTGCAAACTTCAGTGGAGCCACCTGTAACACCCCCACTGTCATGCTACAGTAGTCCGTGAGTTCAAGCTGATCATTTTGCTCAGACAGTGCTTAGTCACTTTGATCAATATCTCATTTGAAACTCCTTCACTGAATTCAAATTCAATTTGCACGTGAAATATGGAGTTGCACCAAAGTTGCTGCAAAATAGTTCATCATCTAGCCAAATTCCATAACATTTAATTGTTAAGGAAAACAACATCACCTAAGAGCTAAGATAGACTGTAGCAATTATGACAATGCAATTTCAGCATTTTAATGTGCTATTTTATTTGTGAAAAATGCAAATGGATTCCTCTGGCCTCCAAACCTTTTGTTGCTTTTGTGCTAGCCTTCTTAAGGAAAACTTGTCTAACTTATGTCTGTACTCAGATATTGTTGCTTCCGCTGACTCTTGTGTATTCGAGCTTATGTATTCGAGCCCTCGAGGCCCCTGGCTTGTAATATAAAGCTTGTATTATTTTAATTTGTGTCTAGAGTTGTGTTGTGATATCTTCCCGTAAGTCCTTGATCTTGATCGTACATATTTGCGTGTATGATTAGTGTATGATTGAATCGAGGGCGTCACAAGTTGGTATCAGAGCCAGCTGCCTGTAGGTAGCCCCCTTTCCAACTCCTTGGCCAAAGTTGAGTCTAGTCATTAAAAAACTTTTACTAACATGGTTGTGTGTCTTACGGGTCCACGTCGCCATTGGGTGGTATTAGGATCTTTTACTCCTCGTTTATACTCTGGGACTCTAATCTCTCGTCTATTCGGGTTAAACATTTTACTAAGTCTGACATTAGGATATCGTACCCACTTTCTCCCGGAGAGCCCCTTCAGTCCAGATGATTGCTTGCTGCTTCAGAAGATTTCGAAGATACTCTCCGATGTTTCCCCAAAACCCTTGTGCACTTCGTCGTTGCAATTGCATATCACCGATAAATCCCTCTGGATAACTACATACACCTGTCGTTCATATTGTCATCCCCAGATGATCTTGTTATTACAAGATGCCTTGTAATACTTTCAGGTATTTCAAGAATCCGCTGTGCCTGCTACGTTACAACTCCTTTTCCGCCTGAATACGTGTACGAATAATTCCTCACAATTATAGGGGATTCGTTCGTCCCCAATTGTTTAGGTATTTCACAAAAGTCTTCGAAATACCATTCGATCTTCCGTAAATCCTCAGCAGCCTATTGTTGTTGAAATTCTTGTTTGCTTACATTATGGTTAATTCCATATTTCTAGTAATCTTCATTGACATCCTCTGTCACTATCGTTTCGAGTCCCTTGATCCAATATGCCGCGAATGCTCGTAACCCTCAATCGGATCCTAGCATTCATCCTTCTGGCTTAGACGTCACTCCAAACATGAGCTTGTTCTTGTCAAATCAAACCTTGATTGATTGTCGATCTGTATCAATTAAACTCAATTATCTTTTATCAGAGCCTCTGCTTCAGATCTTCTGATTTGAAAATCATAATTCCTTTGTATTCAAGCTTTAAAGTTATCCAGTTATATCTATAACCCGATGCCTTTGCATTCTTTCTTCTTCTGGGTGAGTATCGATACTCACATCAGATCTATTATGGATCGCCATATCCTTGGTTGGATTATTATCCGACAATGTCCTTATTATTCATTAAACTTGTGAGTTTTGCCCTGACATATAATGCCTTTGGTAAATTCTATCATCCGTTTTTGTCAACCATGCTCTGCTTTCGAGCTGGTATATTTTAATCCTGAAATTAGTGGTATATGTTCCTAAGATACCCCTATGGGTTGACCCTATGCCTTCCCTAATCCGTGTGAACTTGAAAGAGATGTGAGTCATACTTTTCTGGTGCTTCACGGATAAATCTTTCACACTACAAATTCTTCGAAAACGAGGAGTGAGTGAAAGGTTATGCATTGGAGAAGTGGGAGTCGACCTTGAACCTTTGTGTTCATGCCCATGGAACTGATGTAGAACTTATCATGGAAGCTGATTGTAAAAATAATTTACCCTTGTTATAAGTTCATCTTGTATCGGTGGTTTGATCATTCATAATCATGGTTACGACCATAGTTTCTCCTTAATTCCATTTCGCGGACAAGCTAACGCACTTGTCTTCTACAAACCAATAGGCCTGCCCAACCTCTATGATTTACCCTCGAGTGTTACCCCTTGGTATCTCGGGAATATTGCAGGAACTACATAACTTCTTATGAATTCTTCATCGAACTACTATTGATCACCAATTCCTATATCCCCGGGTTCTGAGTGATTGGTCACTCGAGAACACCCGTAAGTGAATCGATTCCGCACTCCGATTTGATAACTAAGCAATTTTCGTTGCTTACGAGTTTAATAATCCTTCAAGTCATTCCTAGCCTGATCGGTTATATCATCATCAAGCAAATTTTTAACTGTGCTACCCGGTCCTTCTTCCCGGAGCAACTTCCGATGATGAGCTAAGCTTACATCGATCTTCTTCATCTTATCATTCCACCTCGAACAACAAGCTTGATTTTGAGCTTGTGTCGTATCCGTGGTTCCAATAGCCTTTCACTTCATCCTTCTTGTTGCTTGATGGCATCGATCCTCGATGGCATCTCCATAGAGCCTCTCGACGAATGTGTCGTGATCAGCATCAACATTTTGACTTTTGTTGAGATGACAATTCATGGTGAGAAATACCATCCTTGACCTTCGATGATTTGAGTTATCATCGACAACCCCCTTGTCTTCTTTCCAACACATGTTTGATCATGTCTTGGTTGTACCTTGGACTCCTTGCTATTCCTGCAATTGTTCCTTGAGTATTTCTTGTGATCTTCAACTCCAACCCCTACTTGGAACACCATGTTAATGCTACCTCGAAGCATGACTGAGGTATTCCGGATATCATCAAGAACATTGGAAGCACATTGTCGAATGTTTCTTGATCTATTATCCAAACACCATTGTATGTGTAATATCATGATTCTTCTCTCGCCCCCTTTATCTAAATGTTTTTGAACTTGTTGTCATATCATGTATATCCTGCTCCGCTTCCCCTGGGGAAGGATATACCCCCAATTCTTGTGTGTAAACACATTTTCCTTTCCATTGGTCTGATTAATCCGATAATTTCATTTTTCCTTTACATTGGTTTGTTTAACCTTCTTGTGATCTATATGATATAAGCAGAAATAATTCCCTGCTTATGAAAACACCTCGGTGTACAATGTGTCTGTAAGACCTTGTTATTATTGCTGTTGACATTCCGGTAACCACCGATGGCCGAGAACATTGCCTATTGGTCCGCCTCGTTCAACAAGCAGGAAAATAGTTCTCTCCGTCCCTTGCCCTTGGTAACAACGTTGTTGACAACATAACTGACAGTCTATCATCTGACGTGCCTTGCTATCGGCCTCCTTTCTACTTTTAACCCACATGGTGGGCCCATAACCCACAATTCCACAGGATCGAAACCTGACTCCTGTACATCCCTGTTTTCCAAAGTTGTGCCTCACACTTGGCTTCGTATGTAAATCACGTGCCACCTTCTGAGAGACGATCTATTCTGGTATCAGACGCAATACTTATTCCCATAGATCCGAACCTCTTTCACCCTCTGTTTCAGGCAACGAACGGTTGCCTACCCGGTTGAAACTTCTTATTGCTCCTCCTTACCTTACTCCCGATGTCTTTCTTGAATTTCAACTCGAGAGGTGCCTCTATGACAGGTTCACTGACATAGCCCCCAGGTACCTATCTCGTGTTGAGCTTCGTCCTTCACGAGTCTTTCCTCCTTACTCCACCTCTTAAATCTCGGGACGAGATTTCTTGTAGTGGAGGAGATTTGTAACACCCCCACTGTCATGCTACAGTAATCCCTGAGTTCAAGCTGATCATTTTGATCAGACAGTGCTTAATAACTTTGATCAATATCTCATTTGAAACTTCTGCATTGAATTCAAATTCAATTTGCACATGAAATATGGAGTTGCACCAAAGTTGCTGCAAAATAGTTCATCATTTAGCCAAAATTCCAGAACATTTAATTGTTAAGGAAAACAACATCACCTAAGAGCTAAGATGGACTGTAGCAATTATGACAATGCAATTTCAGCATTTTAAAGTGCTATTTTATTTGTGAAAAATGCAAATGGATTCCTCTGGCCTCCAAACCTTTTGTGGCACGGCCTAAAAATGCAAACTAATTAATAGGCTAAGTCCCACATTTTTTTCTCAGCTCTTTTAGTCACTCAGTATAATCCTTTTCTATCTCTGTGAAATAAACAAAAGATTTTTATATAAAAAAAGCTAAAAGGAGCTACTTTGCACCTGGGCCTGATGCACAGTGCAACAACCTAGCCCAACTCCCCCTATCTCCTTCTTCCCTGTTCATCATAGGTGCCGTGGACGCACGCGCCGCGTCCATGGCTTCGATTGCCACACGTCGTCCATCCGCTGCCTCCCCACGGTGCATTTGACCTCCCCCGAACCCCTAGACACGAACCCTAGCCCCCTCCCCCCCCCCACTCTTCCCCTCTCGTGTCGTTTTCTTCCCCGTGATGCTCGGCCCTCGCCTTGCCGTCGTCGATGCCGCGACCCATGCCCACCTCAAGCCACCCGGAGGAGTCCAAGAGCTTCACCACCATCGCCTCCTTTGTCTGTGCTATTGGGTTGGACCGGGGAGGCTTTGTACGCTCGCCATCGCCGCCGTCTTCGTCATCTACATCGCTGGCCATCATCGTCGATTCTCACCGCTCTGGTCTACCCCCGGCCTCCTCGACCGCGCCTCCGAGCTCGCTGTGAGCTCCTCTCCTAGATCCCCTCTTCCCCTGCTTTGATATGTTGTCGTTGAGGACGTCCCCGTGCTAGGCCGACATGGCCGGAGCTTCGGGTCTACGCGCACGACCGCATACCTCCCTGACTACCTGCAGCTGGGCCCTAGCGCCCGCGCTGCCTGCTCCTGCTCTCCTCTGCTACTCACGTTCGCCGCTCTGCGACCGTGCTCTCGCTCGTTGCCGCCGAGCCCCGCCTGCCCAGCCTCGCACCTGTCCCATGCCGGCAGCCGTTCGGTGCCATGCCCCCCAGCGCCCGCGCGTCGCCCGTCTCTCGCCCCGCCCGCCGTGGTCTTGCTGCTGCTCCGCCCGCGCACGCTCGGGGCTTGGCCGCTGGCCTCGACGCCGGCGCCGCTACGAGCCGCATCCGCTCCTGTTGTCACCTCCATTTGTAGCGCCATGTCGCGGGCTCTCCGACGCACCCGCCCGCGCCCCCAACGGTCGCCTGAGCCGGCTGGCCCGAGCCTCGCCGCCGCCCCTGTAACCCATCACTGTTAACTGTTGTCCTAAACACCCCCTTTAAAACTACCCAAAATCTAAAAAGTGGCCGCGCACTAATCGGAGAGAACGAGTGGCCGGGCTTTTTTGCCATGCACGAATTGTTTTTTGTTTGCTAGTGCACGTCGTTATCAATATTTAATGTGTTCACACTCCTTAGTCCAATTTGAAAGAAACAGCTTCACGTACAATTATTTTGGTTTTCCGAATTTTTAAAAAGCCATATCTTTCAAACCGCGCGTCAGAATTCAGATCCTTCTTCACTGTTGAATTCTTTGTAACGAGATCTTTGAAACTAGATCCCTCATGAGTATGTTTCAACGAATTTTTTTTATGCCAACTTTGGCGCTATATTGTGCAACTTCAGTACTGCTTTGTGCAACTTTAGTACTGCATGGTGCAATTTTTTTCAAACCTAGTTTTTTGGAGCGGCATCCACAGTAGTTGTAGTTGCACACATAGTAGTCCTAGTTGGCACATGCATGGCCACAGAGTTACACAATCTGGTCCGCATAGTCGCATATGAATGGTCATAGCTTGTAATGTAGTCTAGTTGCACACACATTGATGTTTAGTTGGCTTGTAATGTAGTCTAGTTGCACACACATTAATGTTTAGTTGGCAAGAAGACTAGTTGCACACACATATATGCTTAGTTGGCTTGTAATATAGTCTTGTTACACACACATTGATGTTTAGTTGGCAGGACACTAGTTGCACACGCATTGATATTTAGTTGGCAGGACTAGTTATACACACATATACTCAATTGGCGCGGCAATGTAGTTTAGTTGCACAATGCAGTACTTTAGTTGCACCATATAGCACCAAAGTTGGCATCAAAAAAATTCGCCGAAACATACCCATGCGGGATCTAGTTTCGAAGATCTCGTCGCGATGAATCCAAAGGTGAAAACGGATCTGAATTCCAACGTGTGGTTTAAAAGATATGACTTTTTAAATATTTAAGAGACAAAAATAAATGTGTTTTACAGATTATTCTGTACGCATTTGCTGTATGCATTTAATGCTAACAAAAACATGCACTAACTGATAAAAAGACACACACTAGATAATTGCTATTTATAGATTATTAGGTACCAAAACTTGCAATTTTAGGTTGGCCGCTCGCAAAGTGTAGCGAGCAGCCGGCCGCTTGCTAGACCGGTCCTTAAAACTAATCCCCCCTCTAACCCACTGACATTGGGCCCCACCCGGTTAACCATTTTGATTAAACTGTAGGTTATGACATGTGGGCCCTCTCTGTCTAATTAGGTTAAATAAATTATATAAACACTGTTAGTTGCCTCTGCCAATGACATGAGGGTCCTAGGGACCCCTTTTGACCAGTCAACCGTGGACCAGTCAGGAGTTGACTGGGCAGTCAACAAGGCCCCACTGTCAGCCCCACAGTGCCCACTGCTGGGTATACTTCTGGGTGTGTCTAGCCTTTTTCATTCTATATTATTTGAATTAAATATATTCTAGAAAACTCTTTTAATCATTGGAAAATCATAGAAAATAAACCATAGCTCGGATGAAAGTGTTTTCTACATGAAAGTTGCTCAGAATGACGAGACGAATCCGAATACATTGTCCGTTTACATGTCAGATGCCTCTAACTATCTGAACATGGAACATTCCCCCTTCGGTCATCTGTCTGACACAGGTCCGGAATCGAGAATACCTTCCCGGTTGAACTCCCCCTTCACCTATATCGTGCAGCACTACGTTAGAACACCCTAGTTCTGCTTTTTGTCATGTCATGCTTAGTGGTACCTCTGTTTGCTTATATTTACTGTTTCTTCCCCCTTTTCTCTCCGGTAGACCCCGAGACTGATGCTGCCCCTGTGATCGACTACGTCGACGACGACCCTTCTTCCCTTTTAGCGGAGCTTCCAGGCAAGCCCCCCCTTTGATCATCCCGATATCGCCCATTCCATTTTCTCATGCTTGCATTAGATTTTGCTACGGTTATTGTTTGCTCCTATTCTGATGCATAGCCTGCTTTTGTAACCTTCTTATTGTTACCTACCTACTTATCCTAAACTGCTTAGTATAGGTTGGTTAGTGATCCATCAGTGACCCCCAGCTTGTCCTTGTTGCCCTTGCTTCATCACTGAAGACCCGATCAACGAGATCAAAGACCAGGCCCCGACACCGCACATCACTTTCCCCTTAGTTGCTCGACACTTCTGGGTTACTATCGAGTGCTGAGGGTGAGACCTCTACAGCACTTCTGATGTTAACCTTGTAGTGTAGCTATTCGGTCGTGGTCATCGAGGGTGATTCCGCCTTAACCACTTCCGATATGACTCTGTCGTGCAACCCCTCAGGTGTGAACCTCGGGGGTGGTTCCTCGTATGTTCACCTTAATGATTACATCGAGTGGAATTCACCGGGGTGATTCCTCGAGTTTTCCCCTTGATGTTTGGACACACGGATACTTGGACTTTACCACTGTTACTTGGAAAGGCGGGTCGACCCTGAGGGGTACCCGCGAGTGATGTGGAGACGGGTTGACCTGGAGGGTGCTCGCGAGCTAATTACGAGGCGTGGCCAGGCATTCCTAGCCCTTGCCACAAGTCCTCAAGACGGGGCAACGGGGTCACATCTTTCATGAGTCTTTACTTGTTACCGCGCATTCCTAATCCACTACGATTTGGATATTTGATCCGAGGGGCCTCTGTCCTGATAGCACTAACCATCACGTGGGCATAGTATGGGCGTTCTGCGTCGTATGCATCAGCCGAAGCTTAATAGACGTCAGCGACTGAGCGGCGCGCGCCGGGTTGGACTGGTAAGCACCTGCCTTTTTGAAGGAGGTAGCTAGGTCTGCTCACCGGCCGCGTACGCAACGTGCAGGAGTTCCCGGGGAGATGGCCCATGACCCCTGGGGGCATAGGTTTAGTCCAGCGTGCTTGACCTCTCTATTAAGCCTAGGTCGGGTTGCGGCGTATTGTTTGGCCGAGGCCGGGCATGACCTAGGAAAGTGTGTCCGGCCGGAGTTAATCAAGCGTGGTGGGTAAGTTGGTGCACCCCTGCAGGGAAGAAAATATCTATCGAAAGCCTGTCCTACGGTAACAGACACTTGGAGTTGTGTCCCGATCGATACAACTAGAACTGGATACTTGTGATGAGAATTGGATTGTGATGAGGTGATATCTGGATGGTATGGCTCTGGGATTGCTTTCTCGCAGGGAGTCGAGAAAGGATCTCTGGCCGAGGTTGATAACACTACTACTACTTTACTTTATGCTACTCTACTCCCTCCTGTTTGCTGCAAGATGGTGGTTTATAGAAGATGCTAGTCTTCAATAGGACTAGGGCTTCTCTCTATTCTAGCATGTCCGCAGCCCAGTCCACATGTATAGCCTTCCTTCGGTAATGTTGCATTTGTAGTGTAGATCCTTGCTTGCGAGTACTTTGGATGAGTACTCACGGTTGCTTTGATCCCCTTTTCCCCCTTTCTTTTTCTTTCCGGTTGATGCAACCAGATGTCGGAGCCCAGGAGCTAGATGCCACCGCCGGTGCCTACTACTACGTGGAGACCGCTGACGACCAGGAGTAGTTAGGAGCCTCCCAGGCAGGAGGCCTTGCCTTTTTGATCGTAGATGCTTTTGTGCTATCCTTCTTAAGGCAAACTTGTCTAACTTATGTCTGTACTCAGATATTGTTGCTTCCGCTGACTCTTGTGTATTCGAGCTTATGTATTCGAGCCCTCGAGGCTCCTGGCTTGCAATATAAAGCTTGTATTATTTTAATTTGTGTCTAGAGTTGTGTTGTGATATCTTCCCGTGAGTCCTTGATCTTGATCGTACATATTTGCGTGTATGATTAGTGTACGATTGAATCGAGGGCGTCACTGTAACATCCCAAATTTTCAATTTGGAATGTTATACATTAAGTCATCATGCATATCATATTTTCTTGCATTTTGCTGATCCTAGAAATTTCACGCAACTCAAGGACCCTCGGAGAGAGTTGGAGATTTCATTATTTTCATATTTGAGTTTTCTCAAATTTTGAAAATAGGATCATTTGATTTTATTTATTTTATCTTCAAATATTTCTACTATCAAAATATGAGAGAGGGAATAAAATGACTTTCCCAAAATAAAGAAGTAATGAAGGTTTAATAAAAAATCAAATAAGACTTTTATTGTGGAGTTTTTCGCTTTTTATTTGCCTTAGGGAAAAATGCGTGTTTTCAAAAATTGCATTTTGGCCCCGTGTTAAAGTTCATTTTGTTCGACTCATTTTTAGGAGTCGGGGAAAATTTACTTTATTAATTTTGGAGTTCATTAGATTATATTTTATTTGTTTTTCTGCACGCTATATTTGTTTAAAAAATCCTTGTCAAGGCCAAAAGGCCCTGACGGCTCCACCTCACCGAGCCGCCTCCCTTGGGAGACACAGCCGCCGCCCGAGTCCCGGCTCGGGACGCCGCCGCCGTGGCCCCCTCCCCAAGGCAGCACCCCCTCCTTAAAACCCGCCGCCCGCCGCCCTCGACTCACCCGCCGCCCGAGTCGCCGAGCCCGCCACCCGAGCCGCCTGACGCCAGCGCCGCCGCTGGCGTGCGCCGCCGCCGCCTCGCCACCGACCCGCCACCGACCCGCCATAAGCCCGCTGAGCCTCGCCCGCCCGGAGCCGTCATGCCCGCCGGCGACCTCGCCGGAGGTATAGCCGCGCCGCGCCACCCTCCCCCGGTTCGGTTTTTTTTATAAAAACCGTTCCGGTTTTCTTTTCCGTTGTTCGGTTTTTTTAAAACCCTAGATCGGTTTTATTTTTTTCGGTTTAGCTAATTAGTGAACGTTCACCGATCCGTTCGTTTTAACGAACGTGTTCACTGGTTAGTTTCTGTTAACGGACGTCCGTTCGTTTAACCGTTCGTCGTTTTTCTTTTAATCAGATTTAATCCGTTATTTTCCGATCTCGATTTCAGATCCAATCTTTGTTCTAGTTTATTTTCTCGCTCGTTTATCGGAATCAGGTGATTCAAGCGCCTGGGGTTTCGTTACGAAACCGCCTTCCGACTAATCAACTTAAAAAAAGTTTTGCTACTATAAAATTTGACTTAGTTTCAACTTGCTAGAACCGAGTTGTTTTCTTTCGTCGTTTGACTTTCGTTGCTTTATTTGTTCGATTCTTTTTGCAACCAGGGTTCTTAAGTTGAACTTTCTGGTTAGATCTTTTATTCGATATTTACCTGTGCATTAGATGAGTACTTATTGTATGGTTGTTGTTTGTCTGCGATAGATCACCCGGAGTGCGCTGCTTGTTACTTCGAGTCTCTAGGTTTCGCGGATCGTCAGCAAGGCAAGTAACACTTGATCATACCTTTTCTACTACCCAGTTTTATGCATTAGATCAATCCTCAAACACTTGCATGATTAGGATCTAATTAAATTGTGGGATGGGAAGTAGATTGAGGTAGTACCTATTACCTGTTTTACTTATGAATCCTTGGGAGTTTCTTCTTCGTTTGCTTATTATGACATGCTATGCTAGTAGACGTGGATTGGGTGAGTGAATTTCAATGACAGATGTGAGATTTTTAATTAATGGTTTATTTAAGGTGGCAACTTAAACACACATCCGGGTGGACTGAGGCACTGGTTTCTATCAGGACTTGCCTCGTATTTCTTCGGACCGCCACCTGTGCTCAAAGGGATCATAAGATTATTCAAACTAGAAACTTCCGTGTGCAGCCACAAGCCATTATGGGCTCTGGCATAGTTGACTAAGTTGTGCGAACTCTTACGGGTAGGCTAGCTGATGTAGGGGATGTAGGTTGGTACGGTCTACCCACATGTAAGGTGCTAGTGCTTCTGAAAGATTGTGTCTCGATCATCCGTCTCTCAAACACCATGTAGTGCGAGAACCAAACGGAGGCGATCGAGTCTTGTGGGGAAAAGTGCGCAAACCTCTGCAGAGTGTATAAACTAATCATGATTAGCCGTGTCCCCGGTTATGGACATCTTGAGTATCTAGTACTTGAATATCATGTGAATCTCAACATGTTACTCTAATTAATATTGTCGGGTTTTTAATGAGTACTTTTAATTGGGATTGAGGATGCTGTCAACCATTCTCAATGTTTAACAACCACCATGATAGTTAAACAAATTTATTCCTTTGCGATGAGGGAAAAACTAGCTTTATGCAAAAGCTGTAATCAGAGAGCTTTACCTCCAGCCATATATGCATGTAGTATAGGCTTTTTCCTTCATTTCTCTCTATGTGTTACATTGCCAGCATATTCCATGTGCTGACCCGTTTTCTGGCTGCAATGTTCATGTTGCAGACTTTTCAGACGACGAGTAAGGTGTTTAGGTCGTGGTTCTATACTCAGTGATGCCGATGGAGTTGATGGACTCACTTATCTTCCAAGTCTTCCGCTGTTATCGTTATTAGATGGCCTTAAGCCATATTTATTGTAATAAGTCCTCTTTTGGACAACGATGTAATAAGTGTGCGATTGCTACTCTGTTATAAATCCTTGATAATCTTGTGTGGTGTCGACATTCTTGATCCAGTGGATGACGCCTTTGAGCACGAGAGACTTGATCCATTTGGGTCGGGTCGCTCTGAGAGATGGTATCGAGCACCGATCGTAGAGACACGACCACTAAGTTAAAGCCATAGATCACTACTCTCTTCTCATTTTCTAACTCCTCATCTTTTCTACTCTTTTAGTATGAAGGACGCGAAGATCAAGTACACCCAACCAGATGAAGGCACACCTTTTGGATTTCACTTGAAGGAAATCACCAAGTACCTGAACATTGGATTACCAAGCTTCACCGGGACTTTCAACGCCACTCTGCCTGAAGAGGAGCATTGGAAGATTCAAGCTCATGTTCCGGGAAGGACATTCGCCCCAATCACCAAGCCTATAGATAGTGTTTTCAGTGCACCAACCTGGAGTCTGGGAAAGAGCATGGCAGCTCATATCACCATGGGACGCATTGGAGAAGTTTATCAAGAAGACCTCAAGGACACTATCTACCAGATTTGCGGACGCCGGGATGAACAATGGGAGATAGTCAGCACCAAGAAGGATAGATCCATTGCAGCTTTTCATCCAGGAGTTAAACCAGCACATTCGACGCCAGGAGAACCAGATGTGCAATGATATGATCGAATTAAAGGATGCGAAGGGAAGGATCATTGAACTTGAAGAAGAACTAAAGTCTACACGTAAGGACTACATGGACGAGATCGTAGCTTTAGCAAGACACAATAACGATCTTAAGTATGAGATTGAAGAACTCAAGAAGAAATTACGCTCAAGAATGAAGACAAGTGCGCCGACCGCCTGAGCGATTACATCAACATCGACGACACCGATTCGGATCCAAGTGAACCCGACTTTGAAGATGAAGCAGGAGCAGACATCATGGATTCCTCCACCGGTTCAAATTAGTAGATGACCCCCACATATTAGTGGTATTCCCTCCATGTAATATTTTTTAGTTCACGCACTTTTGTGATAGTTAGACCGTTGTAAGCTCTTGGTTTGAATTGAATGGAGTGATTTTGTGTGCATTTGCTCATATACATTTGGGTAGTGTTTCTCCTTAGACCCCATTCTATTCTTAATTTCTCGTCTTTTCTAAACCCATCAGATGCCTCCGAGACGCGACCCCGGATTTGTTTTCCCGCCAGAGATCACCCAGTTGATCCAGCAGCAGAACACTTTGATCCAAACATTGGTACAAAATCAAGGCAAAAACAACAACAACAACCCACCGCCACCACCACCACATGCGGATCACTTAACACGTTTCTTAAGGCTGAATCCGCTGGTGTTTTCCAGTAGCACCGAGCCGATAGTAGCAGATGATTGGCTCCGTAAGGTAGGAAGGGAGTTGACCACTGCAGGATGTACAGATGGAGAGAAGGTGAAGTTTGCTACACACCAACTTGAAGGACCCACAGCAGCATGGTGGGAGAATTTTACAGCCACTTACCCTGTAGGTACTGTCACATGGGATCAGCCAAAGAAGCTTTCCGACCTTGCCCATGTCTCGGCAGGAGCTATGGCCATGAAGAAGCGTGAGTTTAACTTACGCCAAGGAGGAAGAACTGTTGGCTAGTATGTGGATGATTTTAGTAAGTTAGCACGTTATGCCCCGGATGACGTTGCTACGAGATGCTAAGGTGAGAAGTTTCGGAAGGACTGAATGATGAGTTAAGCATGCAGTTGATGGTAGCAAGTTTCAATAACTACCAGGAGTTGGTAGACCGTGCCCTCATGATTGAAGGAAAGCAGCAAATTGAGAACCGCAAGAGGAAGTATGGGCAGGGAAGTATAACTCGGAGCCCAAAGCAGAAGCCCCGTTATACCCCTAAACAGGGAGTTCAGTTTTCAGCATACCCATGGAGGAGGAAACTCGCACAACCATAATGGCACCAAGAATGGGAACGGGAATGGAGGAAGCAATGGACAGAACCGCACCACACCATCAACCCCAACCAAGGTAGACAAGAGCAACATCACTTGCTTTAAGTGCCGCAATACTGGGCATTATGCAAATGACTGTCCAGAAGGCCAGAATGGAAATGGCAATGGAAGCTCTGGAAAGAAGCCAAACCCTTTCAATACGGGACAGGTGAACCACATTGATGTAGAGGAGGTTGAAGATCAGCCCGATGCAGTAATCGGTAAGTTTTTGGTTAAGTCATTTACTACAGTTGTTCTTTTCGATATTGGTGCATCGCATTCATACATATCAAGGGGATTTGTGGATAAGTACAAATTACCAACCCAAGCCCTTAGGTCACCCATGCTAGTAACCTCACCGGAGCAGAATACATGGCTAGTATATGGTGTGATCGATTGCCATTAAGGATTGGACACTATGTTTTTCCCTCGGACCTAATAGTTACGGAATCCCAAGGATTGGATGTGATATTAGGCATGGATTGGTTATCGAAGTATGGAGGGAACATAGATTGCGCCCACTAAGTCAATTTTTCTTACCACCCGGAAGGGAGGAGAATCAAGTATGTATCACGACATGAGCCGAGGAGAGCACAAGTAAATTCCTTATCGGGAGTTGTGCAGGAAGAAGTGCCGTGGTGAAGGATTTCACGATGTATTTAGGAAGAGTTGCTGTGAATGCCGCCGGATAGAGACATTGAGTTTTTGATTGAGCTTTTGCCGTGCATGTGCCCAATATCGAAGCGACCATACAGGATGCCCGCACAGGATTTGGCGAAAATCAAGAAGCAGATTAAAGAGCTATTGGATAAAGGTTTTATACGCCCAAGTTCTTTGCCTTGGGGATCACCCGTACTGTTAGTGGAGAAGAAGGATGGATCGTTAAGGATGGTTGTTGATTATCGTGGATTGAATGAGGTAACAATCAAGAACAAGTACCCACTACCAATGATAAATGATCTGTTTGATCGTTTGCAAGGAGCTAAAGTGTTTTCCAAGATCGATTTGCGATCAGGGTACCATCAATTGAAGATTCGAGAGCAGGACATACCTAAGACAACATTTACCACGAGATATGGACTATATGAGTACACCGTTATGTCATTTGGACTGACTAACGCGCCTGCCTATTTCATGAACCTGATGAACAAAGTGTTTATGGAGTTTTTGGATAAGTTCGTCGTGGTGTTCATAGATGATATTTTGATTTTCTCGAATAATGAAGAGGAACATAAGGAACATTTGCGATTGGTTTTGGAGAAACTAAGGGAACATCAGCTATATGCCAAGTTCAGCAAATGTGAGTTTTGGCTAAAGGAAGTAGGATTTCTTGGACATGTTATATCCGGAGAAGGGATAGCCGTTGACCCCACAAAGGTTGAGACCGTAACCAAATGGGAAGCACCAACAACAGTTGGAGAGATCCGGAGTTTCCTTGGACTCGCAGGGTACTACCGAAGATTCATTGAGAATTTCTCAAGGATTGCAAAGCCTATGACAGAATTGTTGAAGAAGGATACCAAGTTCATATGGACTGAGGACTGCGAGGCAAGTTTTCAGGAGTTGAAGAAAAGATTGGTTACCTCACCGTGTTAATTTTGCGGATCGGACCAAGGATTATGAGGGTGTATTGCACGCTTCACGCCGAGGACTTGGAGCAGTGCTTATGCAGGAAGGAAGAGTTGTTTCGTATGCTTCACGACAGCTTAAGCCTCATGAGTTGAATTATGCCACACATGATTTGGAGTTAGCAGTCGTTGTGCATGCATTGAAGACATGGAAACATTTTCTCATTGGAAATCACTGTGAGGTGTACACGGATCACAAGAGTTTGAAGTACATCTTCACGCAGAAGGAATTAAATCTCAGACAGAGGAGATGGTTGGAGCTTATTAAGGATTATGATATGAGATTGCATTATCACCCCGGAAAGGCTAACGTTGTAGCAGATAACGTTGTAGCAGACGCATTGAGCCGTAAGAGCCACGTTAATACCCTAATGATGGGAGGAATACCCGAGGAGTTAGCCGAGGATCTTCGAGAGCTATGTTTGGAAATAGTTCCGAGAGGCTACGTAGTAGCATTGGAGATTCAGTCTACGTTGATGGACAAAATCAGAGAAGCTCAAAAGGCAGATAAGGAAGTTGCCTTTATAAAGGAGAAAATGAGCGAAGGAAAATCTAAGGGATACCGTGAGGGTGAGCACGATACCCTATGGTTTGAGGACCGTGTTTATGTGCCAAATGACCCGGAGATCAGGAAGTTGATTTTGCAAGAAGCCCATGATTCACCCTACTCAATTCACCCAGGGAATACCAAGATGTATTTGGATTTGAAGGAAACGTTCTGGTGGACCGGAATGAAGAAGGATATTGCGGAGTATGTATCAGTAAGCGATGTATGTCAGAGAGTGAAGGCAGAGCATCAGAAGCCAGCAGGATTGTTACAACCATTGCCAATACCCGAATGGAAGTGGGATAAACTAGGCATGGATTTCATCACAGGATTGCCAAAGACTCGTTCTGGCTATGACTCGATTTGGGTTATAGTCGACCATTTGACGAAGGTAGCTCATTTCATTCCAGTCAAGACTACCTATAGCAGTGCTAAGTTGGCAAAGATATACATGACCAGAATTGTGTGTTTACACGGAGTTCCGAGGAGTATCGTATCAGATAGGGGAACCCAATTTACCTCAAAGTTTTGGAATCGGTTACACGAAACATTGGGAACCAGCTGGAATTCAAAGACAGCTTTCCACCCACAGACCGATGGGATGACCGAGAGAGTCAATCATATTTTGGAGGATATGCTGAGAGCTTGTGCACTAGATTATGGATCTAGTTGGGATGATAACTTGCCGTATGCATAGTTTTCTTATAACAACAGTTACCAAACCAGCTTGAAGATGGCACCTTTCGAGGCTTTGTACGGAAGGAGGTGCAGGACACCGTTATAATGGGACGAAGCCGAGACCGTCCACTGTTTGGACCAGATTTGAGTAAGGAGTGCGAGCGAAGGTTAAGTTGATTCGCGATAGGCTCAAAGTAGCCCAGTCCAGACAGAAAAGCTATGCGGATTCAAAATGCAAGGCAATAGAATACGAAGTTGGAGACAGAGTTTATCTTAGAGTATCCCCGCTTCGAGGAGTTAAGCGTTTTGGAGTTAAAGGAAAATTAGCACCGCGTTTCGTTGGACCGTATAAGATTTTGCAACGCATGGGAGAAGTTGCTTATAAGCTGGGATTGCCAGAGGGACTGTCAGGAGTTCATGATGTATTCCATGTTTCTCAGCTGAAGAAATGTCACGCCAAGATGGCAGAGGTACCGTTAAGGGATACAATGCCACTTGAAGCAATTCAGTTGAAGGATGATTTAACATATGAGGAGAAACCAGTCAAGATTCTCGATTATGCAACAGAGTTACTCGCAGCAAGGTTATCAAGTTTTGCAAGGTACAGTGGAGCCACCACACTGAGGATGAAGCCACATCGAAAGAGAAGAAGATTTGATCAAGGAGCACCCTCACCTATTTTCTAGCCAACCCGAATCTCGAGGGCGAGATTCATCTTAAGGGGGGTAGGTTTGTAACATCCCAAATTATCAATTTGGAATGTTATACATTAAGTCATCATGCATATCATATTTTCTTGCATTTTGCTGATCCTAGAAATTTCACGCAACTCAAGGACCCTCAGAGAGAGTTGGAGATTTCATTATTTTCATATTTGAGTTTTCTCAAATTTTGAAAATAGGATCATTTGATTTTATTTATTTTATCTTCAAATATTTCTACTATCAAAATATGAGAGAGGGAATAAATGACTTTCCCAAAATAAAGAAGTAATGAAGGTTTAATAAAAAAATCAAATAAGACTTTTATTGTGGAGTTTTTCGCTTTTTATTTGCCTTAGGGAAAAATGCGTGTTTTCAAAAATTGCATTTTGGCCCCGTGTTAAAGTTCATTTTGTTCGACTCATTTTTAGGAGTCGGGAAAATTTACTTTATTAATTTTGGAGTTCATTAGATTATATTTTATTTGTTTTTCACGCTTATATTTGTTTAAAAAATCCGCCGGCTTGGGCCAAGGCCCACTGACGGGCTCCACCTCACGAGCCGCCTCCCTTGGGAGACACAGCGCCGCCGCCGAGTCCGGCTGTGGACGCCGCCCGCCGCCGTGGCCCCTCCCCAAGGCAGCACCCTCCCCTCCTTAAAACCCGCCGCCGCCGCCTCGACTCACCCGCCGCCGCCCGAGTCGCCGAACCGCCCGCCACCCGAGCCGCCCGACGCCGCCCGCCGCCGCCTGGCCGTGCGCCGCCGCCCGCCGCCCAGCCACCGACCCCGCCAAGCCCCGCCGAGCCCTCGCCGACCCCGCCGGAGCCCCGTCCGCCCGCCGGCGACCTCGCCGGAGGTATAGCCGCGCCGCGCCACCCTTCCCCGGTTCGGTTTTTTTTTAAACCGTTCCGGTTTTCTTTTCCGTTGTTCGGTTTTTTTAAAACCCTAGATCGGTTTAGCTAATTAGTGAACGTTCACCGATCCGTTCGTTTTAACGAACGTGTTCACCGGTTAGTTTCTGTTAACGAACGTCCGTTCGTTTAACCGTTTGTCGTTTTTCTTTTAATCGGATTTAATCCGTTATTTTCCGATCTCGATTTCAGATCCAATCTTCGTTCTAGTTTATTTTCTCGCTCGTTTATCGGAATCAGGTGATTCAAGCACCTGGAGTTTCGTTACAAAACCGCCGGTCCGACTAATCAACTTAAACAAAGTTTTGCTACTGTAAAATTTGACTTAGTTTCAACTTGCTAGAACCGAGTTGTTTTCTTTCGTCGTTTGACTTTCGTTGCTTTATTTGATTCAATTCTTTTTGCAACCAGGGTTCTTAAGTTGAACTTTCTGGTTAGATCTTTTATTCGAGATTTACCTGTGCATTAGATGAGTACTTATTGTATGCTTGTTGTTTGTCTGCAATAGATCACCCGGAGTGCGCCGCTTGTTACTTCGAAGTCTCTAGATTTCATGGATCGTCGACAAGGCAAGTAACACTTGATCATACCTTTTCTACTACCCAGCTTTTATGCATTAGATCAATCCTCAAACACTTGCATGATTAGGATCTAATTAAATTGTGGGATGGGAAGTAGATTGAGGTAGTACCTATTACCGCTTTACTTATGAAACCTTGGGAGTTACTTCTACGTTTGCTTATTATGCCATGCTATGCTAGTAGACGTGGATTGGGTGAGTGAATATCCATGACAGATGTGAGATTGTTAATTAATGGTTTATTTAAGGTAGCAACTTAAACACACATCTGGGTGGATTGAGGCACCTGGTTTCTATCAGGACTTGCCTGTATTTCTTCGGACCGCCACCCAGGCTCAAAGGGATCATACGATTATTCAAACTAGAAACTTCCGTGTGCAGCCACAAGCCATTATGGGCTCTGGCATAGTTGACTAAGTTGTGCGAACTCTTACGGGTAGGCTAGCTGATGTAGGGGATGTAGGTTGGTACGGTCTACCCACATGTAAGGTGCTAGTGCTTACGAAGATCGTGTCTCGATCATCCGCCTCTCAAACACCATGTAGTGCGAGAACCAAGCGGAGGTGATCGAGTCTTGTGGGGAAAAGTGCTAAACCTCTGCAGAGTGTATAAACTAATCATGATTAGCCGTGTCCCCGGTTATGGACATCTTGAGTATCTAGTACTTGAATATCATGTGAATCTCAACATGTTACTCTAATTAATATTGTTGGGTTTTTAATGAGTACTTTTAATTGGGATTGAGGATGCTTGTCAACCATTCTCAATGTTTAACAACCACCATGATAGTTAAACAAATTTATTCCTTTGCAAGAGGGAAAAACTAGCTTTATGCAAAATCAGAACCGTAGAGCTTTTCCACCAGCCATATATGCATGTAGTATAGGCTTATTCCTTCATTACTCTCTATGTGTTACATTGCGGCATATTCCATGTCTTGACCGTTTTCGGGCTGCAACGTTCATGTTGCAGACTTTTCGAACGACAGTAAGGTGTTTAGGTCGTGGTTCTATACTCGGTGATGCCGATGGAGTTGATGGACTCACTTATCTTCCAAGTCTTCCGCTGTTATCGTTATTAGATGGCCTTAAGCCATATTTATTGTAATAAGTCCTCTTTTGGACAACGATGTAATAAGTGTGTGATTGCTACTCTGTTATAAATCCTTCGAAGTACTGTGTGGTGTCAGCATTACTGATCCAGGGATGACGCCTGAGCACAGAGACTTGATCCATTCGGGTCGGGTCGCTACAGTCACACCACCATACGGAGGATGAAGCCACCTAGGAAAGAGAGGAAGATCTACGGAAGGACCACCCACATCTATTCTCTAGCCAACCCGAATCTCGAGGGCGAGATTCATCTTAAGAGGGGTAGGTTTGTAATATCCCAAATTTTCAATTTGGAATGTTATACATAGATCGTCATAAATATCATATTTTATTGCATTTTGGTTGATCCTAGAAATTCTAAGCAACTCAAGGACCCACGGAGAGAGTTGGGGTTTTCGTTTATTTTTCATATTTGAACTTTCGTCAAATATTGAAAAGAGGATCAATTTGGTTTTAATCATTTTTGCCTCCAAATATTTGAAATATTAAAATAAAAGAGAGGAAATAATATGACTTCTTGAAAATAAAAGAAATATAGGAGGGTAAATATTAAAATCAAATTTTATTTCTATTCGGAGTTTTATTGCTATTTTATTTGAATTAGAAAAATTATGCACGTTTTCAAAATTGCACTTTAGGCCAGAAAAATGTTCACTTTGTTCTAAATATTCTATTTAGATGGTGAAAATTTGTTTTGGAATTTTTAGATTTTTTTTAATATTTACTAGGATATTTTTTCTGTTCATGGAATTATTTAAAAAGTTCCCTTGGGCAAGCTCAACCGAGCAGGCCGGCCCGCCTAGCGCCGTCGCCGCCTCGTCCGCCGTACGCCCGGGGAACTCGGGAGTCCGACTCCGCCCCGCCGCCGTTGCCCCTCCCCCAGGCCGCTTCCCCCCTTTAAATGCGGCCATCGCACCCCCCCCCCCCCCCGCCCCGAGGCCCCGTCCCGCCCCGCCACCACAGCACCGCCGCCGCCGCAGCCACCCGTCGTGCCGTCACCCACGCTGCCGCCCACCGCCCCGCCTCATCGGAGCCTCGCCGGAGGTATATGCCACCGCCACCGCCGTTCGTTTTTTAGAAAACCGTCCGTTTTTTTGAAAACTTAGACCTAGTTTTTTTTAGTTAGATCGGTTCGGTTTTTCCGGTTTAGTTAAATAGCGGACGTTCGTCCGTATGTTCATTTTAACGAAAGTTGTTCCTCGGTTAGTCACAGACAGTGAACGTTCGTTCGTTAGCATGTTCGTCTCGTTTTCTTTTTCAGGGGTTTTCGCGCTTATTTCCGATCGTGATTTCTGCCCTGATCTTCGATCTAGTTTATCTTTTCGCTCGTTTATCCGAATTAGATGAAACAAGCGCCCAGATATTCGTCTCGAAGCCCTCTTTCTGTTTAACCAACTTGAACAAGATTTTGGTACTGTAAAATTTGACTTTAGTCCAGATTAGTAAAGGAATCTTGTTTCTTTCGTAGTTTGTGTTTCGTTGCTCCGTTTGATTTGATTCTTTTTGCAAATCGGAGTTCTTTAGTTGAACTTTCTGGTTAGATCTTATTATTTGAGTTTTACCCGTGCTTCTTGTTTGAGTGCTTATTGTATGTTATTGTTTGTTTACGATAGAACACCCGGAGTACGAAGCGTGCTACTACGAGTCTCTAGGTTTTGCGGATCATCAGCAAGGCAAGTAACACTTTGATCATATCCCTTTATTACCCAGTTTTTATGCATCAGATACAACCCACAAACATTGCATGGTTAGGATCTGAATAACATGTGGGTTTGGTAAGCAGATGATGAGGTATAACCTATTGCGCTTTTATTATCAAACCTTTGGGAGTTACTTCTATGTTATGCTCATGATTGCTATGCTATGCTCGTAGACGTGGTTTGGGTGAGTGCATCCATGACATATGTGAGTATTGTTAATTCATGGTTAACTTAAGGTGTCTACTTAAATACACATCTCGGTGGATTGGTTGAGGCACATTGGAGTACCTAGTGGTTGTCAGGGCACCTGGAGAATCCAGTGTTGTCCTAGGATATCCCGGAGTACCCGTGTGATCATCCTACGGTTCGCCACCCAGGATCAATGGGATCATAAGATTATTCATGCTAGAAACTTCCGTGTGCAGCCACAAGCCAATATGGGCTCTGGCATAGTTGAGTATGTTGCATGAGCTCTTGAAGAGGTAGACTAGCAGATGTAGGGGATGCAGGTGGTACTGTCTACCCGGAGTAGAGAGTTAATGCCACGAAAGATCAGGTCTCTGTCATCCGTTTCTCAAACACCATGTAGTGCGAGAAATCTAATGGAGGAGATCGAGTTTTGTGGGGAAAAGTGCACAAACCTCTACAGAGTGTACAAACTAATCATTGTTAGCCATGTCCCCGGTTATGGACATCTTGAGTATCTGGTTCTTGGATTATCGTGTTGATCTCATCACTCTAAATTAATTTGATTGGGTTATTTGAGGATGTTTAATTGGGATTGAGTTGGAGGAACCTTCTCAATGTTTAACAACCACCATGATATTTAAATAAAATTTAATCCTTTGATGTAGGGAAAAATTGGCTTTATGCAAAAGTTGTAACCATAGAGGTTTCTACCAGCCATATATGCATGTAGTGATAGCATTTATCTGTTCATTACTCTATGTGTTACATTGCCAGGATCTTCCATGTGCTGACCCGTTTCGAGCTGCAACACATCATGTTGCAGACTTTTCAGACGATGAGTAAGGTGCCATAGGTCGTTGCCGTTCACTCAGCTATGCCGTTGGAGTTGATGGACTCACTTTATCTTCAAAGCCTTCCGCTGTTATCTTATTTAGATGGCCTTAAGCCATATTATTGTAATAAGTTCTCTTTTGAGACATTCGATGTAATAAGTGTGTGATTGAAACTCTGTTATAAATGCTCAAGTACTGCGCGTGTCGGTATTACCGGTCCAGGGATGACACTGATCCACAGAGACTAGACTTTTTGAGGTCAGGTGGCTACAGATCGTCTTCTCCATGGAGGGAACAGGCCGGAAACGACCCCGTTATTCTTGCCCCGATCCAAAAGATGACGTGGTGGAGGAACTCATTGATCGGTGCAACGTCATCACCTCGGCTAGCATGGCAGGTTCGTTCAAGACCATTCTCGACTCAACTAATAACATCATTACAAGGAGCCGAAGGGTCCAGGATCAGTTTGATCTTCCGTATCTTCTTCACCATGACCGTGCTGACCGGCACGCGGACGACGCAGGCCTCGCCTTGTGCAAGTTGACGCCGCTTGATAATGATACATGTGATGTTAAGATGCCATCGCTTGAGGGTAAGGCTTGGGCAGGCGCAAATGGAGATTGAGTTGTTTATATTGGGTCCAACTGTGAGTGGGAACTTGTGAATTTGTACACTCGTCACCGGGTTCCACTTCCAAAAATCTCAGAATGCCCAGAGGTTGAGCACACCGGTATTCTATGCACGTTCAAATACGATTATGGTGATTGTCGTCTATGGAAGATAGCAATTTGTCGAGTTCCCAACAACTCTTGGCATTACAGGAACTATGGAGTTGTTGCTATCTTCGACAACCTTGTTGCCTGCTTTCATGGTTCGACTGGATGGATATTGCTCAAAAATCAGTTTCTATACATGGATGTGTACTGTGATGCAATTCAATACGAGGGTCTTGTGTTTGCCGCCACCACTCGTGGCACTGTTTTTGCATGGGATCCTTATGCTTTCGGTACTTTTTTCTTCCACCGTAACTATAATTGTTTCATCCACATACATGTGGGTTAGCTAGTTTCCCTTTACTAATTAACCTTCTTGTGTTTCCAAGGTCCTGTGAACATTCCACCACCTATACTTGAAAAAATTTATAACCAAGGGGGAGATGACGATGATGATGATCACGAGCATGAGGACCCATATACTCAGTGGCGCCTGGCAAGTTATTCCGATGGATCACCTCTTCTTGTCTGTGTACAGGGCACTGCTGATGATACTAAGGAAGCAGGTGTTGTCTTGCATGGTCACACTCTCCGGAACTATTCCAACATCTGTTGCAGAGTATTCGGGATGGATACTAGTGTGCTAGCGCCAACACCTTCTCACTGGTTCATTATTGGTAGTCTTGAAGGAAACTCGCTCTTCCTTGGACAAAACTATCCAATGATGGTGAAAGGCGATCCAGCTGTTTTTGACACAATGTTACTACCATTTATGAGAAGCAACTGTATCTATACCTCGGACATTACTCGCTTCCCTACCGTGGCCTTCACAATATGCGTCCTAACATAGGCCGCTTCAGCCTTGATGATCGATCCTGCGTTGGTCTCGAGATTGACAATAGCTGGCCCTTCCCAAAGAATCACTCGGTCCAAAGCAAGTGTTTCCAACGCTGACGAGTGGTTGAGCTGAAGTTCATTTCATTGCTTGTTATTTGTTGTGTGATGAAAACTTTAGTATTTATTATGTATCCTCGTTGTTGTTGTGGGTTGATGACCTGTTGTATGTAATAAGATGATATGCATGTGATAATCTTACTAAACTTATGAATGGCTTTCGAGTCGCTTCTCTGAGTGCGTGCTGCGATGAGGCAAAAAATATTTTTTGAATTCATTATTGTACATGCATTGCAACAGGTTATCGAATGAGGCCAATCAACAATAGTACACTATTTGTACTAGCTTCACATGCTTCGTGCGTCGGGCGGGTGTCTGTACTGTAGCTGTGAATCCCATCATCCTAGGTCCTCGGATGAGTTCAGTAGAAATTGCATTTTGATGTGGTTCATACTTTCAAAACTGCTGCACTATCTCTACATCTACATATAAGGAATACAACAAGTTCTAAACTTGAGACTAGCCACCCACCCTCACAAAGAACACTTTTTGACCTAGCACAGACTCCAGGAAATTTGGCCAAAGTGTGAGGTGGGCCATATGTTAATGTGTTCGCTGTACGTAACCAGCACCTCGAATCCTCGATACTATATAGTAGGGTGGCATGGGCCAGAACAAGCATTCACATCCAGGAGTACGGCACATGCCACCAGCACGACTTCCATCTGATTCCTCAACTGCGGTTCCACTTGTAAGGCCAACTCCAACGCATGATCCCAAATGGACCTCCGTTTTGCCTGGATTTTCTGCCCGTTTGGGTAGGGCAATGGGATCGTGTCCGGGCCATTTCTCGGATGCGGTGGCCGTGCGCCCAACTCGCGGACACATCCCGACCACGTACATTTTTCTTTGCAAACACATATCTTTTTTTTTCATCATTGATTTTTGGTACATGGAAATACATCACCAAAATTTGACTAGAAAAGCAAGACCAAAGAAAACAAGAACCACAAGAATACATTTTAGAAGATATCCAACTTCCATAACTGCTCCTGTAAGTTGGATTAGTGCCTTGTTGATGCATTCATTGTTGATCTGCGGAGGCTCGATCTTGCGTGCTTCTTTCTTCTTCGAGTGTAAAGAAGTCGACGTTGCTTCCTCGCATCTATTTTCATGTCTAGCCTCCATTCAATCAACAAGTGCACTAGTCTCATATCTAGCCTCTATACTAGCTAAAAGTGCAAGAACATCTACTAAATTGTGCTCTATCAATATATTGATGTAGTCTTCTTCCCAATACCAAAACTTGCATCCATTCTACACAATAAAAGTTTAAGTTAGCACAACTAGTCTAATCCGAGAGCACAACCAAAGATTTGGTCGAGTTCTTCCTCCTTTTGACGACACGTGGGACATCCAGCATCCAGGTCGTGTCATGCAAGAAAATGGAGTGGTAGTTGAAGCCACGTGATGTGCATCTTGGGTTAAACTATAAATAGAATCTTACTACTCTTGAGTAACTCCAAAAGCAGCCACCGAAGATCTTTATTGGATATTTTTATATCACCAGCACGTCGAGGTGAAAGATGTGGAGGTTTAGTGGGTCCTCTTGCGTTTTCACTGACATGTGGGACCGTATATGAGCAAACAGATGATGGGCTCCGCGCGTCTGCTGGCTGGCTGAGAAGAGAGATAGAGGAGGGATGATCACGGACTCCAGGAAATTTGTTCTACATAACCAGCACCACGATATAGGCTGATACAGTGGGGTGGCATGGGCCATAACTAGCATTCACATCTAGCAGTACGACACACGCCACACACACCGAGTCCCATTCGACACCAATTTTCTGGGAGTCCGTGCTATAGCCATATCTTCTCCCTCCTATTTTGTCAGCCATCGCGCGGTGGGCAGGATGGGGGTTTGCCGATAGTCGATTTTCTCAACTGTGGTCCCACTTGTAAGTGAAAATGCAACACAACACGCATTCCCCCTTGAGCGGCGTGCCGAACCAACTAATAATGGGGGTGCGGCCTTGAACATGGCAGGCTTTTCCTTTTGAACTTGTAACTTGTAAAATTTGGTTCTGCTCCATGGCGCGACCGATAGATAGAAATAACAATTTTCCCTAGAGTAATGAGAAGTTTGGTCCTGGTGCGGTTCATGCATGGAGTACGTACAAAAATTATGAAGTTGATGTGAAAGGTAAGATAATTCCTAGTAGTACCATGTACTACTACATGGATTTGATGGAAAGATAAAGATACATACAGATCCATCAACGACATCCTCACGCCCTAGTGCACCGGGTCACCAACCGACGTGTGAGGAGCAGCGGCGTTGGCGGCGAGCTCAATGTGCTTCTGAACAATGCCGTCCAAGGTTGCCCTGCGGTCCAAGAAGGCCAGCGTCCTATCGTCCTCCTCTTGCATGTAGTAGTCCTTGTGGACGATTTGCGCGTAGACGTGGGTGATTATGTCGATGGTGTCTTGCTGCGCCAGGCGCTGCGCGGCGAGCGCGACCTCGAGGTGGACATTCTCCGGCGCGACGGCAGGCAGTCGCAGGGCCACCAGTGCGTCGAAGAGGTTGTCACCATAGAGGCCGTTGAGGGATGCGGGCATCGCTAAGCCTGGGTGTGTGGGCTGGAGGCGTACGTCAAGGTCGTCCGCGAGCTTCTTGACGACGTTGAACTTGTCGAGGAAGCCGACGAGGACCTCGTCGAACAAGGAGACGAAGTTGTCGTCCAAGCGGTCCCTCGCCCTGTCAGCCTCAAGCACTACCTGGAGACGTTCCTCGGTGCCGGGCCGCAGGCCGGCGTCATGGACCATCTGGCACGGCTGGCTGATGCTCGCACTCATCGCCTCCACGGGTCTAGCTTCTAGTCAACTGATCTTGCGATTGGAGTGATCACTCTTGCCCTTGGTTAGGGTGCGTTGAAAGTGCAACTATCCGTGGGTGGTTTTGGTAATGATTTACAACATATAGCTCACTGAACTAATGCCATTTCAAGATAAATATTTCAGGAAAGTTCAATGATTGGCATGGCTCGGATAAGGATTGTGGACCCCTCAAAATGCTAAGGATAAAAGATTGGCTCAAGCTCTAAAGTCCAAAACTCTACATTTTCCATTTTAGTGATCCAAGGTTACATTGCGTCTATAGGCAAGCCAATATCATTATAAGGGGATGAGGTGTTGCTTAATGGCTTGCTTGCTCAAAATGCTTAATGATATGCTCCAAAGCCCTCAACCACTTTATCATATCCACATATGTCCAAAACCAAAAGTCAAACTCGGCCCTACTGATTTGATTTATCCGGCGCCACCGAGTTCAGTTTACATAGCCACTGCCAGAAACCCTAGTCTTTTCGGTCTCACCGATAGGGATCTCGGTCTCACCGTGATGGGATTGCAAACTCTCTGTTTCCCTTCGAAACATTTCGGTCCAACCGGAATGAGCGATTGGTCCCACCGAGTCTGCAATGCAAACTCTCTGTTTCCTTTTTCGTAACGCTTCGGTCCCACCGAGACGAGCGAATCGGTCCCACCGAGTTTGCCGTACCAACTCTTTGGTTAGCTTATTATCAAAGTTGGTCTAACCGAGTTTGTGTAATCGGTCCAACCGAGATTATGTTATTCCCTAACCCTAATGACATCGGTCCCACCGAGATGACAAGTCGGTCCCACCGAAATTGCCTAACAGTCACATTATGTACTGAATCGGTCCGACCGAGTTTTCTGATTCGGTCCCACCGAGTTTGGTATATTGTGTGTAATGGTTAGATTTTATGTGGAGGTTATATATACCCCACCACCCTCTCCTCATTCGTGAGGGAAGCCATCAGAACATGCATACACTTCCAGCATTCATTTTCTGAGAGAGAGAGCCACCTACTCATGTGTTGAGACCAAGATGTTCCATTCCTACCATATGAATCTTGATCTCTAGCCTTCCCCAAGTTTCTTTCCACTCAAATCATCTTTCCACCAAATCCAATCCTATGAGAATGAGCTGAGTGTTGGGGAGACTATCATTTGAAGCACGAGCATGGAGTTCATCATCAACACACCATCTATTACCTTTTCGAGAGTGGTGTCTCCTAGATTGGTTAGGTGTCACTTGGGAGCCTCCGACAAGATTGTGGAGTTGAACCAAGGAGTTTGTAAGGGCAAGGAGATCGCCTACTTCATGAAGATCTACCCTAGTGAGGCAAGTCCTTCATGGGCGATGGCCATGGTGGGATAGACAAGGTTGCTTATTCATGGACCCTTCGTGGGTGGAGCCCTCCATGGACTCGGGCAGCCGTTACCCTTCGTGGGTTGAAGTCTCCATCAACGTGGATGTACGATAGCACCACCTATCGGAACCACGCCAAAAACATTCGTGTCTCCAATTGCGTTTGCACACTCCAAACCCTTCCCTTTACATTCTTGCAAGTTGCATGCTTTACTTTCCGCTGCTTATATACTCATTGCATGCTTGCTTGAATTGTGTTAAGATTGCTTGACTTGTGCTAAGTTGTTAAAATCCGCCAAGAACTAAAATTGGGAAAAAGGTTAAGTTTTTATTTGGTCAAGTAGTCTAATCACCCCCTTCTAGACATACTTTTGATCCTACATGCGTAGGTGCATAGGATTTCGTGCTAGATTGGACTGGCGGGGAGACTGCTGACTGCGTTGAATTCACGCGTGTGTTGGCCATCTACTCCTCGGCCCTCTACTGCACCTGCCTTTGGCTGTATGACAGGTGGGCCAGCCACCTGTTGGGCCCACGTGTCATACACCCAAAGGCAGGTGCAGTAAGTCAATGAAGCTGGGTCCCCCTTCGTGCCGGTGCAGTATAGTCATCTCACTGGACCTCTAGTTGGGGCCAAACGAGAGAACTTTGATGTTTACTGGTTTATTGGTCCCATTTGCATTTTGCGCCAAGTTTTGACCTTTGATTTAACTAATAAAATGTTAATGCATGTAACAAAAAATGTTGTGTAAGTCACCTTACGAAAAGCAAATAATCCAAAAACACTTAGGCACGGTACATTAACTCCCTCCTCGTTTCTTATTTTGTGACATATAAACCAATGAGAGATGTGGGCCATGCATGCTTCCAATGACTTGAGACTACCAAACATGACATGCAGTGGTTAGTTCATTGCATGTAATCCTATTAATTAGCAAAAAGACATTAAGTTCTCTCACCGATAGGAATAAAACAATACACCATGTATTTATTTACAGAGGGAGTAGTACATTTTGTGTGACATGCATTACTAGATATTGCTAATCAAATACTAAAATCCAGATGGACGTGGTAGTACTACTAAATCCAGACGGTGGTGCTAGTACTAGTAGTAGTACTACCAATGTAGTAGCATTGTACTACCCGTTGGTCAAATTATTATGTGTTGCTCCTCACAGTGTAGTGACAAGACCCTGCGCCGGAGATGATACCTGAGTATATGCGCCGTGTACGGCATACCATAGTCAGCCTCATCGTCTGCAGTCACTATCATCATGGCTGTAGAGCTAGCCTGCTTACAACTAGCCGTGTTCGACATAATTTCCTGTGCGTAGATGCCCGTGCATTGCACGGAACACCAAGATTGGGCGTGGACGACGCCGGCAGCGGCCATCGCGCCAGATTTTTCAATGGCCTTCTAGAAGTGATGGGGAGGAGATAAGGCTGATTGTGAGAGACAAGGAGTTGTTTGTAAATAGGGAACAAGTACGGGCATCGTTTTGCAAAAATGAAGAAGTTTGATTTGTATGCGTCAGATCTAGAACCGACGGCCATTGGTGAAAGATGCCACGCACAACATCATGACCAACTCAGGACCTCTTTGATTCGCAGTATTTTGAAAACGCAGGAATAGGACACGACAATATTACAAGTTTGAAAGTGATATTACGAATGTTAGGAGTAATGCTGCACCTACGAAGAGGGAATTACTAGGAAGTTTACGTAAGAACTTTCGTTACTTTAGGTGGATGCAGCATTATCTTACAAACTAAAATCCACCGCCCTGACAAGTCATAATGGGCAAATAAGTTTTCGATTCTCTGGCCACTTGATGTCTCAAAAACAAATTCAGCTTCTGCGGAGACTTTGTCATTTAGGCTTAGGCAGCTATGCGGTGATCAGCACGCCATTCATTGTTGCGCCAGAGAACGCCAAACCTCATTACCTTGAGCACACTTGCCTCCAGAACAAAGAACCTGTCCAATTTAATCTCAGATGTGCTACCTCGGTAGTTGATCAAAATCAATTTCTGTAAGATGGATATCAAGGCATTCGATGAGATTGTTATAGTGCAACACATTTTTCACTTTCAGGTCTTTTTTTATCTGCAAAAGAAGAGAACATATTAGAGCAGCTGGCTGTATAAGATTGCCGTGTCATCAAGAGGTACCAATATCATTCGCTCATACGATAGGGTTGGCTGGCTAGTGATATTTTTTCACTCTCTCTCTCTCTCTCTCTCTCTCTCTTACCTCTCATTTCCCTAGGAGCACGGGAAGAGCTTGGGAATTTGTTGCCTTCCACTATGTGCCCGATGCCATATTTCTCAAAAGTATGCCACATAATACGCATCGATGTCAAATCAAAAGATTTTAGCACCGCTCTCGCGATGTCAGAGAGTTGGCACCGTTGTGCACACAGACCCACATGTATAAACAAATCAATCAAACCAACTACACCAGCCTCTCACTCTCCCAAACAAGTGTTTTTTATTGCCACAGTCCTCTCTCTCTCCCACACAAGTGTTTTTTCATTGCATGAGTTAATTTGGCACCGGAGCAAAGTAGGTGATCGGGCACCAGGTGAGCAATGGAGGGGCATCGATGCCAAATGCATCACAAGTGAATTTGGCACGTGTTTTGGCCTACATAGTGGAGGGCCTGCTGGTTGTCTTGTGCGCATACATGCATCTTCTGCTGCATAAGGGTGGTGTCTTGCGAGTGCATCCTTCACGCGGAAGAAGTGTGTCCTCAATGCACCCTCATTTTACTAGCGTGCGGGGTGCTACCCCGAGTGGTTTCAACTTTGTTTACTTCACCGCGTGTTAGATGGGCCTCTAGTTTACTTATTTTCACCCACTGCCACATGGGCCAGCACACGAAGATAGAGAACACGAGCTGACAAGGCAGCATGTAGACTGGTTGACCGGTCAACTAAATAATATACAGAGCTATATGCTGACACAGTGAGCGTATAATCCGTCAGTATAGAGAGTTCGAGTGAGAGGGGAGGCCCGTGAAAGATAGCAGAGAGAGGGAAAGAGCTACTCCCTCCGTTCGATAATGTAGTGCCAACATATTTTTTAAAGTCAAACTTTTGAAAATTTGACCAAGTTTATAAAGAAATTACTTATATCTACAATACCAAAGATAAATGATAGTATGAATTAAGTACATGTTATGATGAATCTAATGATCGTTCGAGATGTAAATTTTTTCTCCACATATACCTGGTCAAACTTTTCTGAGGTTTGACTTTTCAAAACATCCATATGCTTATGGACATGAGAGAGTCCCTAACTAGAGAGATAGAGAGAGACAGTCTGTGTGTGAAATAGAAAGAGTGAGTGAAAAAAGTGTGTGTGCGTGTGTGAAAGAGACATGGACAACACATGATAAAAGTGGAGAAAAGCGTGTGTGTCTTATGCAAACATACCACACATGCATCTTCGACAACGGAAGCAAGGTGAGGAGATAGTGTGTGGTTGTTTGCAACCGAGAGATAAAGACCCCTAGCACGTGGCCAAGAGGGGTATGACAAACAAGGGAGAGAAGTCGAGAGACACGTACGGTGAAAATGCAGACATGGGGATGAGAGAGTGTATGTTTGTCATAGAGAGATCCCCTGGAGATCGTGATGGGACTACATGGGTGGGAGATCGAGTGACAAGGTGTGTGCGTGATAGAAGATACCCCGAGAGATATCGAGATAGACGTATGGATGGAAGGAGACAATATGTGTGTTCCTGATGGCTAGTGAGAGATAATCATACTTAGGGGGGAGTGCGTGCGCCTATGATGGAGTGAGGGATTCTGGTACTTAGGGGGTGCGTGTCACATATAGAGAGAACAAGGCGGGGGGAGTGTTGGATGGGTCTATATGTAGCACAAGCGAGACATG
This sequence comes from Aegilops bicornis, assembly GCA_021605145.1. Taxonomy (NCBI): domain Eukaryota; kingdom Viridiplantae; phylum Streptophyta; class Magnoliopsida; order Poales; family Poaceae; genus Aegilops; species Aegilops bicornis. The sequence continues at coordinate 530,159,436 of CM038673.1, forward strand.
TGTATGTGTGAACCAGGAAGATATAAAGTTTGAGAGAGATAGAGGAGCCCCGATAAGGCTGAGTGGTGCGTCAGATAGGTGAGAGGGGGAAAGAGATATTCCATCCGCTCGATAATGTAGTGCATGTAAATTTTTAGAAGTCAAACTTTGGAAACTTTGATCAGGTTTCCGCAAATGTTATTTATATCTAAAATACCAAATATACATCATACGAAATTGTTGGATTTAGGGATCCGCAAACCCTTGAGAGGTTCAAACTCTTGGGTGCATGCAGAGATCTCAACCTGTCCAGCCTGCCTACTCGCGATCCTCCTAAGCCTAGCGTGTCGAGCTCAAAGACACACAAAAACACATCAGTTTATACTGGTTCGGGCCACCGTTGTGGTGTAATATCCTAATCCAGTGTGGTGCGGTGGATTGCCTTGTAGTCTGCGGATGAACTAATAGAATGGATGACCTAGCCTCAGAAGGTGAGGTGTACTTGTGCTGGTGTGGTGGTCGGGTGAGAATGGACCCGATCCCCCTCTATAGTGGTGGATACGTCCTATTTATAGTGGCCTTGGTCCTCTTCCCAAATATGAGCGGGAAGGGATCCCGCAACGGCCGAATTTGAAAGGGGACAAGTAGTACAGTCTATCCTGTCAAAAGTAGTCTTCGCCTGCGAAAAGCCTCTGGTCATGACGCTGCGGTGGGCTCGTCGATGACCTCCGTCCTGCCGTCCTGGTGGTCTTGGTCTCATTGCACCAGAGTGGAAACATTTAGTTGATTCCTCGGGACTCCGCGCCTGTGGCTTGCCTCCCTTGTACCGAACAGGAAACCTGCGCCCTGCGCTCGTCTGGCGCCCGCCTGGCCTTGGTCGTCATGCACGTCAGCTGAGCCTCGTGAGGTAACCTGCATAGAACTCTCCGCCCCTCAGGAGCCATCCTTAGGAGGCCAGCCCCTCGGGGGTCTTGGCGTTGCCCGCCTCACGAGGCTTGGCCCCTGGTGAGGCTCTTGCGGTGTTGGTGTTGAAGCTGGGCCGTACCAGGTCGTTGATGGAGCCACGCGATGGGCCGCAGGCAGGCATGGCTGGATACCCCTAAATCCAGGACGCCGACAGTAGCCCTGGGGCCCAAGGCGCGCTCGAACTTGGCTTCCAGGCAAAGGAAAAGGGTAAGTGCGGAGCGCCGCGTGCCCTAACCGCCTGCGGCCTTGATGATGCGTGGCAACTCCGCTCCCCCATGCTGCCTCGGCAACTGCTTACGTCTGACAAAAAGGGGATCCGCCTGCCGCCAGGCTTTCATTACCCCTTCTTCGTCTTGCTCCAGACCCCTTTCTTCCCGCAGCAGAAGAACTCACCAGAGCTGCCGATTCCCCTCAAATCTTTTACTTGATGGCTGCCAAGAAGACCACGACTCATGCCCCGGCTGCCGGCCCCGCCTGGTACGAGTCGGTACTGCTGCCACCCTGTGTGGCCGGGGATAAGCTCCAGACCGCGCTCCTCCTGACGGCGAGCAAAGACAACGAGTGGAAGGAGACGGCGCTCCGGGTTGCCACCACCGCGCCGGAGCCCGCGAACAGCACCTTCTTCCCCTTCTTCTTGCACATTGCCTACTCGGGGCTGGTGCCCCAATTCTCCCACTTGTTCTTTGCCGTTCTTCACCACTATGGCCTCCATGTGCTCCACATCCATGCCAACTCCAACCTCCTCCTATCCATTTTCACCTTCTACTGTGAGGTGTTCATGGGGGTGATGCCGTCTGTTGCCCTGCTCCGCCATTGCTTCTTCCTCCACATGACTGGCGACAATCCAGCTGGGTGCATCGGCTTCGTTGCGGCGCGGGGTGGTAACGCTATCTTCCGCGCCGGGAAGAAGGTGGAGGATGTCATGAAGAGGTTGGTTATGATGGATGCCAAGTGCTCCCAGATCTCGCTGGAGCTGCTGACCATATTCCCCATCTCCGAGAAGGGGTGCGTTCTAAGAAGATCACCAACCCTTTCCTGACGAAGCTGGTGAAGAAGATGGAGAAGGACCTGAAGAGCGAGAAGCTGACGGGAGCCATGTTCATCAAGGAGTTCTTGAGGCAGCGGATTGTGCTGCTCCAAGACCACTCCCGCCCCATGTGGAAGCTTGGTGGTGAAGACAACAAAATCCGCCTGCGCTAAGACGCCCTTCCCAAGGAGGAGCTGAGCAAGGTGTTTCTCTACTTGACGGGGAAGGACCTTAGCAATCCTCTGGAAGATTGGCTTCTGCTGTACTGCTGAGATGATGGCGAGGAGGTTGCCGCGGCCATGCCTGTCTTCGACGAGTTTTGGCTCATGCGGCCGGGGCCTTCCCCACCGCATAGTGCTTTGGTGCACCAGTCCTCTGATGATCGTTCCTCTGAGGCCACCAGAGACGAGATGGTGGAGGAATCCTCTGCCCTGCGGCAGAGGGAGCTTCTCCGTGACTTCCCCGATGATGATGATGATGATGAACCTCCGGTGGTGGAGGTGTCGCGCCCTTCCGGAGTTACCACGAGATCTGGGGTGTCTTCTTCGAACCAGCCCAAGCAGGCGGCCACGAAGAAGGTCAGGACCGCGTTGATTCCTCCGGGCAGTGCTCCACCTTCGCCGACAACGTCCCGGGTGGCACCAACCACAAGTTCTCCTGCTCCCAAGAGCTCGGCACCAGCTGCTCCACCCCAGCGCCCGCTGCGGAGCATGAAGAGGAGCTATGCCTTCGCCGGCTAGTAAGTCTTTTCCTTAACATTGTTCTTTGATTCTTGAAGCGATGCTTAGTGCCTTCGTCTGTCGTTAGACAGCAGCCATCGAAAAAGCAGAAGGAGGGCATGGAGGTTGCTGCGGCCGCAGGTGCTCAAGTGGCTGCCGTGACGCTGGCGAAGGAGAAGGCCGCTGACCCCACATCCCCAGTGGTGATGCCATCCCCCGAGGACGTGGAGGCCCGTCCTTAGGAGGTGCCGGTGCCTATGGCAGGCCTGCCCCTCCAGCACCCAGCCTTGCTGCGGCTGCTGAGGTCGACCAGCCTTCGAAGCCCCCAGCGCTTCATGAGGCTGAGGTCTCTTCTGTCTTGGCGCCGAGGGCGTCTCCTCCATTGCCCGGCGTGTGGCTGAGTCATGGAGCTCCTGCTACCTCCGGGACCCTAGAAGAGGCAACGACGGCGCTGGACCTCCTCCAGGGTGAACTTCAGGGCCCGGATCATCGTTCAGCGCGGGGGCGCCTGGGGCTGATCTCTGGTTGGCTCAAGGCCGACGCGTGTGTTCGCGCTGCCTGGGGCTCTGCGAAGGAAGCGCAGAAGGTGCTCGGGGTGACCGCCACCGAGCGCGACCTGGCGCGGAAGGAGGCCGCATGAGTTGAGGACCGGTGGCGCGTGGCAGAGGCTGAACTGAAGGCTCTTCAGGATCGGCAGGCCATCCAGCTCCAAGAGCATGAGGAGAAGCTGAAGGCCCAGGAAGCTGCCGTCGCCAATCGAGACGCCGAGTTGAAGAAGGCTGCCTTAGAGCAGGCTGAAGAGCACGACCGCCTGACAAAGCTGAAGGAGGAGGCAGAGGCAGCCCCAAGCGGCCCTCGCCGAGGCCAAGAAGGCAGGCGCCATGGAGCGCTGCACTCTTACCTCCCTCGAGGCACGTTTCCACAAGGCCCAAAAGTCGCTTTTTGGAGATGATCCTTCGAAGAAGGCAGTGGCGACGACCCCGAGGGAGAGCCCTGCTGCTCTGCTTCCTGAAGTCTTGGTGGTGCTTGAAGATGCTGACGACGGGTTTGCCTCCTTGGTGGAAAGAGAGCCGTGCTCACTTTCTTACTCGGCGCTGACGTGCGTCTTTAGCTATCTTTATCTCCAGGATGTCGGCTTCGACCTCTCCTCCTTCTTTACTCCGATGGACTCCGATTCACAGGATGCTGCTGCTGCCGCAGTGAAGAGCTCCGTGGACGCCATGCTGAGTAAGTTCCTGGTCATCGGCCTTTCGCCTGAAGTCTATGGAACGGGCGACGCGCCTGGTGACGAGGCTCTGCTGGCGGGCAGTGGCGACGCCCAAGTATGAAGAGGTGGCCCGGTGATTCTGCTTTTTCCTCTCTATCCTGTATCATGCAACATGCCTCGGGGAGGCGTTTAAAACTATTTGCTTGGAACAATATGTCTTGTAATAACTAGATTATGCTCCGCGTCTTTTTCGTTTACTTTGTTGTTCTGCATCGGTAGAGCCCGGCCCCACGCATACCTCAGCCACCATTGGGTTGTCTAGATCACCAGGACGAGCCCAAGGGGTGAGGGGCTACATGACCAGTTAGGCTCCTGAGACGCGATGCTCAGGAGTCCTCCTTGACGTGCGAACAGCTTAGGAAAAGGCACAGGAGTAAGCCTTGGTGTTCTGCATCAGCACGGCCCAGCCCCGCGCATGCCTCAATCGTCGTTGGGTCGTCCGGATCACCAGGACGAGCCCAAGGGGTGAGGGGCTACGTGGCCAGTTAGGCTCTTGAGACGCGATGCTCAAGAGTCCCCCTTGACGTACGAACAGCTTGAAAAGGAAGGGTGAGAACCAGGTCTTGGCGTTCTGCGTCGGCAGGGCCCGGCCCCGCGCGTGCCTCAGCCATCGTTGGGTCGTACGAATCACTAGGACAAGCCCAAGGGGTGAGGGGCTACGCGGCCAGTTAGGGTCCTGAGACGCGATGCTCAGGAGTCCCCCTTGGCGTACGAACAGACCATCATACCTTCCCCTCGCCAAGCTCTCGCTTGGGAGGGGTGCGCAAAGACCAGGCCCATGAGGCTTGGCGAGGTGGGGTACACCAGGCGTGACCTGAGTGTAGCCCCCGTGTCCAGCCCCCTAGCGCTACCCTCCCGAGGGAGAGCAGCGCGGTGAGGCTAGCCACTGAGCCCGGAGGCTCCCTGAAGTTAATGCGGCCGTGAGGCCACCCCCAGTTGTTTATCACCAGCGCAGAGCATAGCGCTTCCACTCTTGCACGGGCATAGCCGCTCCTCGGCAGTGTCGACGGCCAACACAGAGCATGGTGCTTCCACTAGTGCGTGGGAGGGGGCTCCCTCTGAGGAGAGCCCCCGGGGCGTGTACATCCCCGCCCTGACACGTGGCTTGCACGGCAGGGCTGGAGGAGGTGTATATGGGCACCCGTGAGCCAGCTCAGGACTCACGAGGCCTTACCTCGAGGTGGGTTGCACCTGGTCTTGATTGGGGGATGCTTGAATTGGTCCTGCGAGATGGTTAGGCAACCTGTGCCGAATGAGTTTCTTGAGGTTCTTGCATGAGAAGGCCAGACACCAATGACCCCAGGAGCTGACGTGAACGAGATCGGACCGCCAGACAGAGCTCAGCCATTGGGTTTATCGATGCTGCAGGGACGGACCCCAGCACAGACGCCGTGCCCAGTCTTCTCATGCAAAGATCCTGAAGAAAAACAGCCGGCGCGCGGTTCCTGTCGCCATGGGGGCACCAACTCGCGCGCCCTCACTCGTCCTCGCGCGATTAGCCCATGCGAGAACAAGGCACCAAGGACCATGGGAGGTGACGTACACGGGACTGGCCCGCGAGCCAGAGCTCAGCCTCTTAGGTTTAGCAACGCTGCAGGGACGGACCTGAGCATAGACGTCGTGCCAGTACTTAATCATGAGGCGGTCATGGGAGGGCTTGCAAGGGTGCGAGACGATCTTAGCGATGAAGTGCCAGCCAGGCAGTCAATAATTCAAAAGTAGCTTGCAAAGGGTTGTAATTGGCTCTGATAGATGTGGAAAGGATACATGCCATAGGGACGGACCAACATGGCCTAGGGATGATGCATCCTAAGGGGCGCCCCAGACTAAAATGAACTGGAAAGATATCACCTGGTACCGTTGCTGAAGAGCTCTTGAAGTAGCCAAAAAATGCGAGCCGCTGGAGCCGTTCCTCAATAGTCTCTCCGATGCCGAGCCTCGAGAGACTCGGAGGGAGCGAGAGGCTCCTGAAGGTGCTCCTCCATCTCCGCCACCGCCTGTTGCCTGGCCTCGCAGGCCATCTGAGTGTCCCTCGTGCAGCGCTGGAATGCCTCAGCCGCGCCCGCCAGGCCAAATGGCATGCGGACGTAGCTGTGAGGCGAACCCTCGCATCGGCCGAAACGAGATGACGACATGAGCTGCCGAGACGCGGCCCTGCTGAGCCCAGGGATGTCGATGCAGACGCATAAATCCCTACACTCGCCAGGGCAGTGAGCCGCGCCACACACCAGGCGACGATTGCCTTGCAGAACCCTTCCTTCTTGAATCTCCTCGATTGCCTTGCTGATGAACTTCACAACGCCTGCTGCCTCACGCCTGCTGCCTTCTCCTGGGAAACGTGCTCTGAAGAGCGCCTCCACATGGTGCCCGAGCGCCTCCCTCGCGACATCGACTAGATCTAAGGCCCTCCAAAGGAGAGCCCTCGAGCCTATCCTGAGAGGGGCGCCGGGCGTGCGTCCCTATGCGATGGGCGAAGGTGTCGCGTCTGGACAAGCGTGGGTCACCGCTGCGTCCTTGAGTGATGCTTCCTCACGAGATCTCTGTCCTAGCTGCAGCTTCCTTTTCTTGGGGGCGACCTCAGGAGGGAGGGCGCCGTCCTTGTCTTCGGGGTTCTCGACTGCCGCAGCCTGGAAGGCACACTACTGGAATCAGGGATTTTGCCATCTGCCAGTTCTTTGCTGTCTGCTACCGGACGGCAAAGAAGGTCTTTGCCATCAGCTACCAAGAAGCAGACGACAAACAACTGCCAGACGACAAAGAAGGTCTTTGCCATCTGTCACTTCTTTGCCGTCTGCTGGCTGACAGCATAGAATCTTTGTCGTCAGCTGGCTGACGGAAAAGAGGGAGGTGGCACACACTAACACTCTGATCAGAAAAAACTTAACACCCCCCCTCTTTGCCGTCCGCAGTAGACGACAAAGATAAACAAAAAGCGGACGGCAAAGACTAACCTAACTAACCTAACTAATGGTCGAGCCCCCCCCCCCCCGCCCGTTACTTCCTCTGTTTCTCTCCCTCTCTCCTCCCCGACGCCCTGCCACCATATCCACCCACCGCGTCGCCCCCGCCGCCCAGCGCTGCCCCCGCCACCTGCCGCAGCTTGCCCCGTCACCCCACCACCCGCCGCCTCCCCACCCGCCGACGCCTCGCCCCACCATCCCGGCGCCCAGCGCCTGACGTGCCACCACTTTGCCGCCTCGACCGTCCCACTGCCCTCCCGCCCCACCCGCCCACCACCCGGCGCCAGCCGCCTCTGCCGCCCTCAACGCCCCCACAGGCTCCACCGCCCGAGTCCTGGCGCCCGTCGCCACCGCCACCTGGCCATTGAAACCGCATGCCCCCATCGACTCCGGTGATTATTTTTTCTTTCTTTTTTTTGCGGTTTAATTGTTAGTGTTAGATTTAGTGCTAGATATGTGTTAGTGTTAGTGTTAGATTTAGTGCTACATATGTGTTAGTGTTAGATTTAGTGCATGGGTTTTAGATGAAAAAAGATGAAAAAAGAAGAAGAAGAAAAGAAGAAAAGAAGTAGAAGAAAAAAGAATATGTAGAAGAAAAGAAGAAGAAGAAGAAAAGAAGTAGAATAAGTAGAAGAAGAAGAAAAGAAGAAAAGAAAAGAAGTAAAAGAAGTAGGAAAAAGATGAAAAAGAAGAAGAAGAAAAGAAGTAGAAGAAGTAGAAGAAGAAGAAAAGAAGTAAAATAAGTAGAAAAAAGATGAAAGAATAAGAAGAAGATAGGAAAGAAGAAGAAGAAGAAGAAGAAGAAGAGAAGGAAAGAAGAAGAAGGGTACAAGGAAACACCCCGACCCCCTGACCCCGACACCCCGACCCCGACACCACACCCCAACACCCCGACCCCGACACGGCACCCCGACACCCCGACCCCCTAACCCCTGACCCCGACACCCCGACCCCGACACCACTCCCCGACACCCCGACCCCGACACGACACCCCGACACCCCGACCACCTGACCCAGACACCCCGACCCCGACACGACACCCCGACACCCCGACCCCCTGACCCCGACACCCCAACCCCGACACCACACCCCGACACCCCGACCCCGACACGACACTCCGACCCTGAAACAGCACCCCGACCCCGACACGGTACTTTAGACACCGACCACGACACCCGACCCTAAACCTCCCGAAAGGTGCTCTTTGGCCTTCCAGAGGTCGACGGGGTCATATATTTGTGAATTATGAGTTAGGTCATATTTTTTCGATTTTGTTATGAAAAACATCATATATAATTGTGTTGATCGGGTAGATTTAAATGTGCAGTTGTTTCATCGCTGCGAGGTTTGGTGTTCGACGACCTCGTCGTGCGTTTGACGAGCTCTGCCCCTTCGTTCGTGGGTGAGCACAAATGACATGTCCTCCTCCCCCCTTAATTATTTGCTCTGTTCCGATGTTCGTGCCGATGAAACTTGATAGCTAGCTATATATGTGTCTTGAATCATCAGTATGCGTAACCAATATGTGTCTCCCGTTCGAAAGCGTTATAGTTATAAATGTGCATGCATTTGCATATTTATATCTGTGATTCTTTCGAATTGTCCAACGCTATCCATGGACAGCCCGAGTATGTGTAGATTGGGTTCGTTTTCCCATATGCTTTGCTCCAGATCCGACGCATAAATTTCGTCTGTGCCTCCCCTATTGTTCTCCGGGTACACATCCTCTATATTTATTGCACAAACGTGTATCAGGAGAACAGCGGGGAGGTGCTGCCGAAATTTTGCATCGGATCCGGAGCATAGCATGGGAAAATGAACCCAATCTACACATACTCGGTGGGATTAGGACCTATCATTACCTATTAGAGTGTTGGTTGCATGGACGTAATAAAATTGACAAAGTAGATCAACTGATGAATATATACATGGTGAATTATATATATATTTGTTGTGTGTCCAGTAGCTCCGAAAGTCAAGATGAGTGATCGTGCGTGGATGTACACTGGTCACACTGGTCTGAACAAATGGAGCACTGAATGGTTCACAAAAACCAAGGGGTTTGTGCAAGCCGCATTTCAAATGGCCAGAGGAAAACCTGGTGCCCCTATTTCCGGTGCGGCAATTGGGAAAAGAGGACAGAGGCTGAAAGGCTGAAATGGGCAAACACCTGCAGAAGAGTGGTTTTACGCCTGATTATACGGTCTGGACATATCATGGTGAGTCTGCCCAACGTGACCGAGCTGAGATGGATCGTCGTCGCACCGACGAGCATGGTACCGGGATGGAAAACATGGTGCAAGACTATGATGATCCTCGGGATTCGGACGAGGAGATGGAGGAATCTGTAAAGGCCTTCAATGAAATATCCGAGTCTTCAAAACGTCCGCTCCACGAGCACACTGAGCTTTATCGGTTGGATGCCATCTCACAAGTAATGGCTCTGAAGGCTCAGTTCAACTTGGGCAGAGAATGCTACGACGCAATGATGACAGTATTTGGTCGCTTTCTACCCAAAGGCCATGTAATGCCTACAAACCTGTACCAGTCGGACAAAATCCTTCGTGCACTGAAGATGCCCTATGATAAGATACATGCATGTGAGAAAGGATGTGCCTTATTTAGGCTTGACTATGCGGACTTGAACTATTGTCCCATTTGCAAGTCTTCCAGGTATGTTGTCGTAGACAACGGTATGGGTGAGAAGACACAGACCAAAATCCCCGTTAATGTTCTTCGGTATATGCCAATCGTACCAAGACTTCAACATCTTTTCATGGTCGAAGAGACGGCCAGACATATGACATGGCACAAAACAGGCAAGAGAACCGAACTAGATGCAGATGGGAATCTGATGATGGTACACACATCGGATGGTGTTGCGTGGAAAAACTTTGATGAATTACATGCTGACAAAGCGGCAGATCCGAGGCATCCTCGAGTCGGCATCAGCACGGATGGGTTCAGTGTGTTTGGTATGATGGCATCCCAATACAGTTGTTGGCCCGTATTTGTCTTTCCACTCAATCTCCCCCCCCCCCAAACAGATTATGCAAAGAAAGAACATTTTCCTGATGTTGATAATTCCAGGACCCAACTATCCGTGGAAAAAATATGAATGTGTACATGCAGCCGCTTAAGGACGAATTGCAAGAAGCCTGGGATAATGGGTTCAAGACATACGACGCCTATAGCAAACGAAACTTCATAATGCGTGTCTGGTACATGTACTCGACGCATGACTTGCCGGCGTATGCGCTATTCATTGGCTAGTGTGTCCATGGAAGGTTCTCGTGCCCCACATGCAAGGGAGCTCTAGAGTTTTGTTGGCTTCAGGCCGGTCGCAAGTTTTCTTGCTTCGACATGCATAGACAGTTCCTGGATCCTCGCCATAAGTTCAGGAAAGACAAGAAGAACTTCATCAGAGGTTGATACGTCTCCAACGTATTTATAATTTTTGATTGTTCCATGCTATTATATTACCCGTTTTGGATGCTTATGGGCTTTATTTTACACATTTATATCATTTTTGAGACTAACCTACTAACCGGAGGCCCAACCCATATTGTTGTTTTTTGTTGTTGCCTATTTCAGTATTTCGAAGAAAAGGAATATCAAACGGAGTCCAAATGGTATGAAACCTTCGGGAGTGTTATTTTTGGAACAAATCTGATCTGGAGAGCCTGGAGTGCAAGTTAAGAAAGCTCCGAGGGCCCCACGAAATAGGAGGGCCCCCCCCCCTCTAGGGCGCGCCCCCTGTCTCGTGGACCCCTCGGGCGTCCACCGACGTACTTCTTCCTCCTATATATACCTACGGACCCCGAAAACATCGAGGGGCACCACGAAATACAATTTCCACCACCGTAACCTTCTGTATCCACGAGATCCCATCTTAGAGCCTTCGCCGGCACTCTGCCGGAGGGGGAATCGACCACGGAGGGCCTCTACATCAACATCCTTGCCCCTCCTATGAGTTGTGAGTAGTTTACCACAGACCTACGGGTCCATAGTTATAAGCTAGATGGCTTCTTCTCTCTTTTTGGATCTCAATACAATGATCTCCCCCTCTCTTGTGGAGATCTATTCGATGTAATCTCTTTTTGCGGTGTGTTTGTCAAGATCCGATGAATTGTGAGTTTATGTTCAGATTTATCTAAGGTTATTAATTGAATCTTCTCTGAATTCTTTTATGTATGATTGAGTTATCTTTGCAAGTCTCTTGAATTATCGGTTTGGTTTGGCCTACTAGATTGATCTTTCTTGCCATGGGAGAAGTGCTTAGCTTTGGGTTCAATCTTGCGGTGTTCTTACCCAAAGGATGTAAAGGGTTGCAAGACACGTATTGTATTGTTGCCATCGAGGATAACAAGATGGGGTTTATATCATATTGCATGAGTTTATCCCTCTACATCATATCATCTTGCTTAATGCGTTACTCCGTTCTTATGAACTTAATAATCGAGATGCATGCTGGATAGCGGTCGATGTGTGGAGTAATAGTAGTAGATGTAGGCAGGAGTCGGTCTACTTGTTTTAGATGTGATGCCTATATACATGATCATGCCTAGATAACGTCATAATTATTCGCTTTTCTATCAATTGCTTGACAGTAACTTGTTCACCCACCGTAATACTTATGCTCTCGAGAGAAGCCTCTAGTGAAACCTATGGCCCCCGGGTCTATCTCTTACAATATTTGCTTTCAATCTACTTTTATTTGCATCTTTACTTTTCTTGCATCTATATCATAAAATACCAAAAATATATTTATCTTATCATACTATCTCTATTAGATCTCACTTTCGCAAGTGGCCGTGAAGGGATTGACAACCCCTTTATTGCGTTGGTTGCGAGTTCTCAGTTTGTTTGTGTAGGTGTGTGGGACTTTTGAGGAGCCTCCTACTGGATTGATACCTTGGTTCTCAAAACTGAGGGAAATACTTATGCTACACTTGCTGCATCACCCTCTCCTCTTCGGGGAAACCAACGCTAGCTCAAGACGTAGCAAGAAGGATTTCTGGCGCCGTTGCCGGGGAGGTCTTCGCTCAAGTCAAGACATACCAAGTACCCATCACAAACTCATCTCCCTCGCATTTACATTATTTGTCATTTGCCTCTCGTTTTCCTCTCCCCCACTTCACCCTTGCAGTTTTATTCGCCCTCTCTTTCCCAATTCTTCTCCTCCTCTCTTTTCTTTCGCCTTTTTCTCGTTTGCCTTTTTGCTTGCTCGTGTGTTAGTTCATTCACCTTGTCACTATGACTAGTCTCTTATCTTCTCCATTATCTCCTAAGAATGAAGTTTTAAATTTTAAGCAAAGGGAGGGAGAAAATCTAAAAGACGCTTGGTATAGAATTTGCAATGCTCAAAATAGATCTACCAGGAAGCAATCTACTTCAGTTCTTCTTCGTAATTTTTATGTAGGTGCTAATCCTTGGTTTAGATATATCCTTGATACCATTACTGGAGGGAATTTCTTGGGTAGCCATACTTTTGATTCTTACAATGCTTAAATAGATTTATTTGCCTCACCACCTCCTTTGATTAATGGAACTATGTTAACTTTGGAGCATGTCATGCAAAGACTTGAAATTATTGAGAATAAAGTTGCTACCATTGAATCAATTGAAAATCTTGATAAAAAGATCAACAATCAAATTACCCAATATGGATCTAAGGTAGGAACGACTTTGAAAAATATTAAAGAAAAAGAACCCATAGTTAACGAGAGAATAAATCTAGATTCCACAAGAATCGATAAACTTGAGGGTATCATTACCAACATGGGAACCGCTTTTTCTTCCATTCAAAACACTCCAAGTTCGTCTACTAAAAAACCTAAGCTTACCTATTTTCCTAAGAGTAAGGATGAATCATCTAGTAAGGAAACTGCGGATCTTAAATCTATAAGTGTTCATCCCAATCTTTTTGCCATCATTAAGGAACCATTTGCTATGAATGAATTTTTTGATCTTGTGCCTAAGAGTTTGATAATTACTAGAAATAAATAAATTTCTAAGAAAGATAGATGCATCATTGAAGAATTTCCCACCAAAGATGGCACTCGTTAGATCTATCCTTGCTTTTATGCCTAGCTAGGGGCGTTAAATGATAGCGCTAGTTGGGAGGCAACCCAATTTTCTTTATGTTCTTTGTTTTTGTTCCTGTTTAGTGTTAAATTTTGTTTATACTTTCTGTTTAGATGTGTTTTTATCTTTTGTTTAGTGTTTGTGCCAAGTAGAACCTATAGGATAAACTATGATGATGGTTTATTTGTTTCTGCTGAAAAACAGAAACATTGCGCTCACGAGAAAAAACTCAGTAAATCACAAAAAAGAGCTTTTGCGTTGATTCGTTTTGCTCCTGATCAATAAACAAATTTTCCAGTACGTCCTATTTTCGTAGGATTTTTAGAGTTCCATAAGTTTGCGTTAGTTACAGATTGCTACAGACTGTTCTGTTTTTGACAGATTCTGTTTTTCGTGTGTTGTTTGCTTATTTCATTGCATCTATGGCTAATAAATTAGTTTATAAACCATAAGGAAGTTGGAATACAGTAGGTTTAACACCAAAATAATTAAAGAATGAGTTCATTGCAGTACCTTATGTGGTGGTTTTGTTTTCTTTCACTAACTGAGCTTATAAGATTTCCTGTTGAGTTTTGTGTTGTGAAGTTTTCAAGTTTTGGGTAAAGCTTTTATGGACTATGGAATAAAGAGTGGCAAGAGCCTAAGATTGGGGATGCTTATGGCACCCCAAGATATTCAAGAATAGCCAAAATCCTAAGCTTGGGGATGCCTCGGGAAGGCATCCCCTCTTTCGTCTTCATTCATTGGTAACTTTACTTGGAGCTATATTTTTATTCGCTACATGATATGTGTTTTGCTTGGAGCGTCGTGTATTATATTGGTATTTGCTTGTTAGTTTACCACAATCATCCTTGATGTAACACACCTTTTTGGAGAAGCTTATTTGATTAGAATTTGCTAGAATACTCTATGTGCTTCACTTATATCTTTTGAGCTTGATAGCTTTTGCTCTAGTGCTTCACTTATATCTTTTAGAGCATGGTGGTGGATTAATTTTATAGAAATTGCTAGTCTCTCATGCTTCATTTATATTATTTTGAGAGTCTCTTAGAACAGCATGGTATTTGCTATGGTTTTAATTTGGTCCTAGAATGATGAGCATCCAAGTTGGGTATAATAAAAACTATCATAGAAAGTGAATTGGATGCTATGATCAAATTCATGATTGATAATTGTTTTGAGATATGGAGGAAGTAATATTAATGTCATGCTAGTTGGGTGATTATGGATTTAAAGAATGCTTGTGTTGAAGTTTGTGATTCCCGTAGCATGCACGTATGACCGCTTTGTGATGAAGTTGGAGCACAATTTTATTTATTGATTGTCTTCCTTATGAGTGGTAATCGGGGACGAGTGATGGTCTTTTCCTACCAATCTATCCCCCTAGGAGCATGCGTGTAGTGTTTTGATTTTTGATGACTTCTAAATTTTTTACAACAAGTATATGAGTTCTTTTGATTAATGTTGAGTCCATGGATTATACGCACTCCTTTCACCCCTCCATTATTGCTAGCCTCTCTTGTATCGTGCAACTTTCGCCGGTACCATACACCCACCATACTCCTTCCTCAAAACAGCCACCATACCTACCTATTATGGCATTTCCATAGCCATTCCGAGATATATTACCATGCAACTTTCCACCGTTCCGTTCATATGACACACATTACTTTTGTCATATTGCTTTTTGCATCAACATGTAGTTGACATTGTATTTGTGGCAAAGCCACTGTTCACAATTCTTTCATACATGTCACTCTTGATTCATTGCATATCCCGGTATACCGCCGGAGGCATTCATATAGAGTCATATTTTGTTCTAAGTATTGAGTTGTAATTGTTGAGTTGTAAGAAAATAAAAGTGTGATGATCATCATTATTAGAGCATTGTCCCAGTGAGGAAAGGATGATGGAGACTATGATTCCCCCATAAGTCGGGATGAGACTCCGGACGAAATATATATAAAAAAAGAGGCCATAAAAAAAGAGAAAAGGCCCAAATAAAAAAAATAAAAAATAAAAAAATGAGAGAAAAAGAGAGAAGGGACAATGCTACTATCCTTTTACCACACTTGTGCTTCAAAGTAGCACCATGATCTTCATGTTAGAGAGTCTCATATGTTGTCACTTCCATTTACTAGTGGGAATTTTTCATTATAGAACTTGGCTTGTACATTCCAATGATGGGCTTCCTCAAAATGCCCTAGGTCTTCGTGAGCAAGCAAGTTGGATGCACCCCACTAGTTTTCTTTTGTTGAGCTTTCATATATTTATAGCTCTAGTGCATCCGTTGCATGGCAATCCCTACTCACTCACATTGATATCTATTAATGGGCATCTCCATAGCCCGTTGATACGCCTAGTTAATGTGAGACTATCTTCTCCCTTTTTGTCTTCTCCACAACCACCGTTCTATTCCACATATAGTGCTATGTCCATGGCTCACGCTCATGTATTATGTGAAAGTTGAAAATGTTTGAGATTATTAAAGTATGAAACAATTGCTTGGCTCGTCATCGGGGTTGTGCATGATTAAATACTTTGTGTGATGAAGATAGAGCATAGCCAGACTATATGATTTTGTAGGGATAACTTTCTTTTGGCCATGCTATTTTGAGAAGACATGATTACTTGCTTAGTATGCTTGAAGTATTATTATTTGTTATATCAATATGAACTTTTATTTTGTATTACTTGGATCTGAACATTCATGCCACAATAAAAGAAAATTACATTATGAATTATGCTAGGTAGCATTCCACATCAAAAATTCTCTTTTTATCATTTACCTACTCGAGGACGAGCAGGAATTAAGCTTGGGGATGCTTGATACGTCTCCAACATATCTATAATTTTTGATTGTTCCATGCTATTATATTACCTGTTTTGGATGCTTATGGGCTTTATTTTACACATTTATATCATTTTTGGGACTAACCTACTAACCGGAGGCCCAACCCATATTGCTGTTTTTTGCCTATTTCAGTATTTCGAAGAAAAGGAATATCAAACGGAGTCAAAACGGAATGAAACCTTCGGGAGCGTTATTTTTGGAACAAATCTGATCCGGAGAGCCTGGAGTGCAAGTCAAGAAAGCTTCGAGAGCCCCACGAGATAGGAGGCGCCCCCACAGGCGCGCCCCTGTCTCGTGGGCCCCTGCATCCACCGACGCATTTTTCCTCCTATATATACCTACGGACCCGAAAACATCCAGGGCACCACGAAACACAATTTCCACCACCGTAACCTTCTCAGATCCGCGAGATCCCATCTTGGAGCCTTCAGGCACTCACGGAGGGGAAATCGACCATGGAGGGCCTCTACATCAACATCCTTGCCCCTCCTATGAGTTGTGAGTAGTTTACCACAGACCTACAGGTCCATAGTTATTAGCTAGATGGCTTCTTCTCTCTTTTTGGATCTCAATACAATGATCTCCCCCTCTCTTGTGGTGATCTATTCGATGTAATCTCTTTTTGCAGTGTGTTTGTCAAGATCCGATGAATTGTGAGTTTATGTTCAGATTTATCTATGGTTATTAATTGAATATTCTCTGAATTCTTTTATGTATGATTGAGTTATCTTTGCAAGTCTCTTTGAATTATCGGTTTGGTTTGGCCTACTAGATTGATCTTTCTTGCCATGGGAGAAGTGCTTAGCTTTGGGTTCAATCTGGCGGTGTTCTTACCTAGTGACAGAATGGGTTGCAAGACACGTATTGTATTGTTTCCATCGAGGATAACAAGATGGGGTTTATATCATATTGCATGAGTTTATCCCTGTACATCATATCATCTTGCTTAATGCGTTACTCCGTTCTTATGAACTTAATACTCTATATGCATGCTGGATAGCGGTCGATGTGTGGAGTAATAGTAGTAGATGCAGGCAGGAGTCGGTTTCTACTTGTTTTGGATGTGATGCCTATATACATGATCATACCTAGATAACTTCATAATTATTCGCTTTTCTATCAATTGCTTGACAGTAATTTTTTCACCCACCGTAATACTTATGCTCTCGAGAGAAGCCTCTAGTGAAACCTATGGCCCCCGGATCTATCTCTTATCATATTTGCTTTCAATCTACTTTTATTTGCATCTTTACTTTTCTTGCATCTATATCATAAAATACCAAAAACATATTTATCTTATCATACTATCTCTATTAGATCTCACTTCCGCAAGTGGCCGTGAAGGGATTGACAACCCCTTTATTGCGTTGGTTGCGAGTTCTCAATTTGTTTGTGTAGGTGCGTGGGACTTTTGAGGAGCCTCCTACTGGATTGATACCTTGGTTCTCAAAAATTGAGGGAAATACATACGCTACACTTGCTGCATCACCCTCTCCTCTTCGGGGAAAACCAACGCTAGCTCAAGACGTAGCAGAGGTACAGTTGTCAAAAACTCTGCACCACCTGCATTGATAGGCCAACAGACCTTGGATCAGTTAAATGCTCTAGAGCCAGATCCAGAGCATCCAGGGTACTTCAAGGGGTAAAATTCTAAGCATGCCTGCACTCACAAGACATGCTTATGGGATCTGCCTTACTTCAAAGACCTCCTTTGCCCACACAACATCGACATGATGCACACTGAGAAGAATATCACCGAGGCACTTTTTGGTACATTGTTCGACATAGATGGGAAGTCAAAGAATAATACTAAGGCTAGAGTCGATCTGGAGGCGCTATGTGATAGGTCGTTACAAAACATGAAAGAGCCGAAAGGAAAGCAGAACTGGACGAAGCCAAAGGCATGGTTCAATCTTGGAAGGCCAGCTATGAGGGAAATTATCTGGTGGGTGAAAATGCAGTTGATGTTTCCCGATGGGTATGCAGCGAATCTAAAGAGGGGAGCGAGTCTTGATAAATTGAAGATATTTGGTCTCAAGAGTCATGATTGGCACATATGGATTGAGCGGGTAATGCCGGTGATGTTGCGTTGCTTCATCCCTGAGGATGAATGGCTAGTACTGGCAGAACTCAGCTATTTCTTCCGTGTTCTTTGTGCGAAAGAACTATTGCCTGGCATGCTAGAAGAAATGGAAGAGTTGGCGCCGGAGTTGATCTGCAAGTTAGAGAAGATCTTTCCACCGGGCTTCTTTAATCCAATGCAGCATTTGATTTTGCATCTCCCGACCGAGGCAAAATTGGCGGGCGTGCAAAATCGTTGGTGCTACCCAACTGAGAGGATGCAGAAGACGCTTCGAGAAAAATGTCAAAATAAATGTAGAATTGAAGCATCGATGGCTGAAGCATTCATCACTGTGGAGGCGGCAAACTTCATGACAGCACACTACGAAGCCAAAAATCGTCATTTGCATAATCCAAAGCCTCGGTACAATGTTGACGACCCTAAAAAGGGTGGATCCAACCTCAGCCTATTCAAAGGAAATCTCGCACCAGCCAGTGTTTTAAATCCAGTATCTTTGGATAACAAATAACGGCAGACCATTTCGTTGTATATCATCAACAACCTGATAGAAGTGCGGCCGTACATCGAGTAAGTTCTCGGTACATTGTTTCGCAAGTTCTATTTCCTTTGAACTGCTCTTATTCCTGGATATTTCATATAGTCGATACGTCGCCATATTCTCGTATGGAGCAGTGATCTAAGAGGATTCCATCGAAGAGTATGAGCTTCTCGCAAAGCAAGGAGGCGGCTATCCCGGTTTCATCTCTTGGTTCAAACAAACGGTAATTTCTATTAGACAATTTCATTTCATTCCCTAATTTGTGCGTAATGCAACAATCCTTTTGTATTAAACTTGTAGGCTAATTCAGAGTCTATGGACGCCGAATTGAGACAAGTCTCTAATGGTTTTGACTATAAGGTCCGTTCATTTGACAAATACGACATCAACGAGTATTGCTTTCGTACCTATGGCAAAGAGCTATCTATGGCCGACCAAAGTCTACAAATTGTTGTGTATCTGCTATCGGCGAAGGGGGTACCGAGTATTATGAGAGAGCTGAAGCAATTTATGAACTTTTATTCTATGGTGAAAACCCACCGAATGTCGTAGTCTTCAAATGTTATTGGTTTCAGCCGAAGGAGACTAGAAGGACTCATGAACATACAGGGCTAGTTGAAATCAACCAAAGCACCCATTTAGATGTTCACGATGTCTATATTACGGCTCAACAAAGCGACTCCAAGTATTCTATCTACCGTGGGCCTGCCAAACTAATCCAAATCTGAAAGGTTGGGATGTCGTTTATGAAGTGCCGCCACGCATAGACTATCTCCCCAAAGGAAGAGGATTATGAACCTCACATTAACCCAGACACATATGAAGGAGAATTCTTCCAAGAGACACGTCTTTCCAAAAAGCGTTTCAAGAACCGCTATACTTCACCCCAAAACATTGAAGTAGACAGTGACAGTGAATCCAACATCACCCCAGAGGAGGAACATGAAGAGCCGGAACAAGAAGAGGTTACTGTTGTGGATGATCTGTCAATGCTTGACCGATTACGTCGAGGTGGCCTTCCACATGTTGATGCCACTGAACCCTATGAGCCCGTCATTGATTATAGTGATGATGATGATTATGCATTTATTGATGATACTGATCGAGATTATTAGTAGTGTCAGGTATTCAATTTTTTTATGTTGTACTTGATGACGACACACTTAAGTGATATACATATTATTATTCATGTTGGTATTTATTTTATGTTGTACTAATTTCGTTTACTCTTTGTCATGGCAGGTGTTGAAAGTTGGAAGGGGAGCCGACTGAGGCCAAGGACAAACGTGCCCAAATGGAAGGTGTGCCACACCATCAAGGCAGCTCCAGCTTATATTAGTTCGGGCGAAACTGGGTATGTGGTTTGCTTCATGATTCATGCAATTCATTCATTACGCTAGCTTGAGCCCTTTAATTACTAATTTACTTTGTTTCTCTCTTTCAGGCATGCTACAATAAGACGGATAAGGTGCCAGAGGTGTACAACCTGTATGCCATGGCCCACACCGCCTCTTACAAGAAAGTCAAGGGGAAGGCGAGGAAAGGGGAAGACTTTAACCCGAGCCAGGGTCCCATTGATCCAGAGCAGGTGATGATATCTGGTAGCGGGAGGTCCCATGGCTCAATAGCAATTGGAGATGTGCAGTTTGTGTGCGAGAAGTCTGGTCAGACTGCTCCGCCGATGCCAGAGATTGCTCCTGGGACCACGGTGAGTTTAATTTGAATGGACGTTACTTGCTAGTCTTAACATTTGAGTGTCATCATGCTAACGATACATTGGAAATGATCTTTGGTGCATCGTAACTTCAGACAAGCATCACACGATCCTTCTTCAGCTATTGGCACGAGCCAGCCCGCTCCTACACCTCCATGATCACGGTAAGTTTCTCTAGTGTTTTGTTTAACAAATGCATGAAGACCTAGACTTAGCTTTATTTCCTCCAATATGCTTACCATAATGACCTAGAGTTAGCTTATTTTCCTCCAAAATGACTTAATAAGGTTACTGACCTCCAAAACCAGCCATTTTACCTAAGTTAGCTCTAAAACGATCTATACTTAGCTTTGTTTCCTCCCAAAAGAGTTGTAATATGCTTAGTTAGCTAGGTTTGCTCAATAATGACATGTACTTAACTTACTTATGTCAAAAATGGCATAATTAGCTTAGTTAGCTCATAAACGATCCATTTTACCTAAGTTAGCTCTAAAATGACCCATTTTACCTTAGTTAGCTCATAAATGATCCATTTTACCCAAGTTAGCTTTAAAATGACCCATTTTACCTTGATTATCTCCAAAATGATCCATTTTACCTACGTTAGCTCTAAATGACCCATTTTACCTAGGTTAGCTCCAAAATGACCCATCTTACCTAGGTTAGCTCTAAAATGATGCATTTTACCTAAGTTAGCTCATAAACGATCCATTTCACCTAGGTTAGCTCATAAACGATCCATTTCACCTAAGTTAGCTCACAAATGATGGAGTGCTTCTTCTTCCAGTCTTCTTCTTCTAGTCACCTTTTCCTAACTTTCTTACTTGCCATTTTGCAGATTTCATTCACTTCACGGAAGCTAGCTTGCTATGATGGAGTGCTTGTTTTTTCTTTCATTCTCTTCTAGTATTCTTCTAGCTTGCTACGATGGAACTTGCTATCTTGATAAAACTTTGCATTGTAATATGTATGTGCAACTTGCTAATGGTTGCAACTTATGTGTATGTGCAACTTGCTATGTATGAATGGATGGAACTATATATGTATGTACGATGAAACTTATGTGATGGATATGTCATATGTTTGCTGTTAAATAGCCCTATGAAATATATATATATATATATATATATATATATATATATATATATATATATATATATCTATGTAACATATCTTTGTTGTGAAAATTGTTGGATTTAAAAAAACAGAAAAAAGAGGCAATGCAGGATCTTTGCCGTCAGACGCTGATAGCAAAGGCCCCTTTGCCGTCCGTATGGATGGCAAAGAAGCCAATGGCGCCAATTGTGCTCCCCGGAGCTGACCCATTTGGCCAGTTTGCCTACAGTGGCAGACGGCAAAGGATCACCACATTTGCCTACAGTGGTGGGCGCAAAGCCTTTGTGGGCAGTGACGTCCAACTGACGTCATCTGGCTGATGTCAAAGGCCAGATTATTTTTCCCATCAGCAGCTGACGGCAAAGGCTGCCGTTAGCCATCTAACGGACTAACAGCATATTTATTGCCGTCTGCTATCTTTGCCGTCCGCTACTGATGGCAAAGGACCCTTTGCCGCCAGCCTCAGAAAGCAGACGACAAAGTAGCTCTTTGCCGATCTAATCTTTGCCGGAGCCTTTTGCCGTCTGCAGCAGACGGCAAAGGCCTTTGCCGCCTGCCATCCTTGCCATTGCCATCCGTCGTGGCAGATGGCAAAGTAGCTGATTCCTGTAGTGGCACGCTCGATGGAGCACACCGCATCATTCTCTTGACAGGCGACCGTGATGATGCCGCTGCTTCCTGGCATCTTGAGGACGTTGTAGCCATGGTGTGTGGCCGCCATGAACTTGTTCAGTGCTGGGTACCCTAGGATGGCATTGTAGAGCAAGCGGATGTCAGCGACGTCGAAGTCGATGAGCTCAATGTGGTAGTTGTTGCGCTCGCCGAAGGTGACAGGGAGGCGAACCTGCCCGATCAGGTGTGGCGAACCTTCGGTCACTCCTGAGAATGGCTTGGTGGGGTGAAGCTGGTAGTATGGCACTTGGAGCCTGTCAAACGTCCGAACATATAGAACATTGAGCCCCGATCCACCATCGATGAGAGTCTTGGTGACGACCACGTTGCTGATGATGGGGGAGCAGAGCATGGGGAGCGCACCAGCGCTGGCCGCACACTTGAGCCGGTCCGAGGAGTCGAAGGTGATGGCGCACTTGGAGCACTTGAGAGGGCGAGTTGCTTCAGACTTGTTGAGCACTGCATTCACCTCTCGCGCGAACTTCTTGAAGACGTGGTGGGAAGCCGGGGCCTGTGAACCACCCAAGATGCAGGCAATGGCCCGAGGCTCCTCGAAGCCCCCAGCCCCCTCGTCCTGGTGGTGATCTTCATTCCTCCTTGGCAATGGAGGCAATGAAGGCAAAGTTGTGTTTCCCTGAGGGCGATCCTCACGAGGATGCTCCCTCCAGTTGCCCTCGCGAGGCTGGCCCTGCCAGTGGTCTTCACGAGGCTGGTCGCGCCACTCTTGATGATGGTCGCGCCCATCCCAGCGTTCTCCACCTCGGCCGCCTCCACGACCATAGCCTCGATCGTAGCACTCGGGGCGTCGACCGAGGCGCCCATTGTGGAGGGCCCTGAGCTCCTGGCGGTCACTGGTGTTGTGGTTGTAAGCGTTGCGGAAGGTGCAGAACGGCCGCTTGCCCTTGGGTGACTCGGGGTGGTCGCAGCCGCACTTCGTCTCTGGTTCAGCTGCAAGCACTGGTGGCCCCTTGTGCTTCACGTCCTTGGTCTTGGTCTCCTTGTCTTCTAGATCGGCATCGGGGAGCTTGAGGACGGAGAGGTGTCCCTCCTCAGCCCTTGCGCACTTGTTCGCCATGTTGAACATCTCCAGAGCGGTGCAGAGGTCCTCGTGGTTGGCGAGCTCCTCCTTCATCTTGACATCATGGACGTTGTCGGTGAACGCGGAGATGATGGCCTCATCCGACATCTTGGGGATCTTGAGGCGAACGTTGTTGAATCGCTGGATATACTTCTGCAGGGTCTCTCCAGGTTGCTGCTTGATGCGGCGCAGGTCACCCGCGGCCAGCGGACGGTCACGAGTGCCGTGGAAGTTGGCGATGAAGCGGTTTCGCATCTCCTCCCAGGAAGAAACTGACCCCTCGGTCAGGCTCAAGAGCCAAGAACGCGCGCCATACTTGAGGGCCATCGAGAACCAGTTTTCCATGATCTTCTCGTCGCCGCTGGCCGCCTCGATGCTCAGCTCATAGAGTTGCAGGAACTCGACGGAGTCTAGGGTGTCGTCGTAGCGCGGAGGCAGGTCAGGCTTGAACTTGCTTGTCCAGATGACGTTGCAGAGCTCCGGAATAAACATGCGGCACCCTACCGTGGCCACCGGAGGTCGTCGAGGGGGTGGAACATGGTCTAGGTGCACGCGCACTGCCACCTCCTGCGGCGGTACACGAGCCTGGTGCTGGGGTGCTGGAAGCACGCGTGCTTCCCCTTGGGGACGCTGCACCACCTGGTAGCTCACGTCATCCCGAGCCGGCGCCGGGCGCTGTGGGTCGCACCGTGGAGCCACGCGCCTTGGCTCGATGATGGCGCCCCGGGCTGGAGGTGGTGGAGGAGCCTCGTGCGCCACATTGTCCGCTGCAAGTGGTTGCTGAGGCAGCGAGCGAGCCAGCCCGGCGGAGCCCCCGTGCACGACGCTGATGAGCTCGGTGATCCGCTCGAGCCACTCCTCGTAGAGGTCACCCACAGGGCATTAGCGAAGAAGCTCCCGAGCCGTGAGCAGAGCGGCCTGCGCGTCCACCTGGCCGCGACGTGCGTGAGATGATGAAGCTGCTGGGGTCAGTGACAGAGTAGCGGTGCGGCCATCACGGCGCACCAAAGGGTGCAGTGATGAGGCTTGCTGCTCATGGCCTGCAGGGCCCGTGGCGGCGTTGGCCACCGGAGAAGGAGCGCGACGGGCATAGCCTTTACACGCCGGAGCCGCCTGAGCGACGCGGGCGGCGACTGTAGCCCGACGCTCGGCGCGAGCCCGGCACGCGTCGACCATGGAGGTGTCGGAGCGGTGGTGGATCGATCGGCGGAAGAGAGGATGCGACACACCCCTACCTGGCGTGCCAAACATCGGATTTAGGGATCCGCAAACCCTTGAGAGGTTCGAACTCTCGGGTGCATGCGGAGATCTCAACCTGCCCAGCCTGCCTACTCGCGATCCTCCTAAGCCTAGCGTGTCGAGCTCAAAGAGACACAAAGACACAACAGTTTATACTGGTTCGGGCCACCATTGTGGTGTAATACCCTAATCCAGTGTGGTGTGGTGGATTGCCTTGTAGGCTGCGGATGAACTAATACAATGGATGAACTAGCCTCAGGAGGTGAGGTGTTCTTGTGCTGGTGTGGTGGTCGGGTGAGAATGGATCTGATGCCCCTCTGTGGTGATGGTGGCTAGGTCCTATTTATAGTGGCCTTGGTCCTCTTACCAAATATGAGCACGAAGGGATCCCACAACGGCCGGATTTGAAAGAGGACAAGTAGTACAGTCTATCCTAACAAAAGTAGTCTTCGCCTGCAAAAAGCCTCTGGTCGTGACGCTGCGGTGGGCTCATCGATGACCTCCGTCCTGCCGTCCTGGCGGTCTTGGTCTTGTTGCACCAGAGTGGAAACATATGGCTGATTCCTTGGGACTCCGCGCCTGTGGCTTGCCTCCCTTGCACTGGAGAGGAAACCTGCGCCCTGCGCCCATTTGGCGCCCGCCTTGCCTTGGTCGTCATGGCTCACGTCAGCTGAGCCTCATGAGGTAACCTGCATAGAACTCTCCGCCCCTCAAGGGCCAGCATGAGGAGGCCAGCCCCCTCGGGGGTCTTGGCGTTTCCTGCCTCGCGAGGCTTGGCCCCTCACGAGGGTCTTGCAGTGTTGGTGTTGAAGCTGGGCCATACTAGGCCATCAATGGAGCCACGCGGTGGGCCGCAGGCAGGCAGGGCTGGATACCCCCAAATCTACGACGTCGACAGAAACTACATCTCATGGTGAATCTAATGGTATATATTTTCCGTTCTAGATGTAAATGTTTTTCTCCACGTACATGGTCAAACTTTGTGATGTTTGACTTTTCAATAAATCTATATTCTATGGACTGAAGAGAGTGTCTAAGTCGAGAGAGATCAAGTGCGTGTGAAGGAG
This sequence comes from Aegilops bicornis, assembly GCA_021605145.1. Taxonomy (NCBI): domain Eukaryota; kingdom Viridiplantae; phylum Streptophyta; class Magnoliopsida; order Poales; family Poaceae; genus Aegilops; species Aegilops bicornis. The sequence continues at coordinate 530,184,802 of CM038673.1, forward strand.
AATAAGTGAGTGTGCAAAAAGAATATGTGTGAAAAAGAGAAAGTGACAACAAACGATAAATTAGAGAGAGTGTGTGTTTTTCGTTTCTTATGCAAACATATCATGCATGCATCTCCGAGATAGAAAAGCGAGGAGAGCAGATACAATAAGATAGCTAGTGCTTGATTGTTTGCAACAGAGAGAGACACCCCTATAGCACATGTCCAATAGAGGTCTGGCCAACAAGGAACAAAGGTCGAGAGGGACAGATGGAGAACATGGATGCATGGGGAGGGAGGGAGGGTGTGTTTGTGATAGAGAGATCCCCTCGAGATCATGAGGGGACTATATGGGTGGGAGATCGAGGGAGGTGCGTGCGCGATAGAAAGATGCCAGAGAGAAATCGAGATAGACCATGCACATGTTTGTGATGGAGACTAAGATTAGCTAGTCATATACATATAGGGGGGGACTATGTGTGCCTACAATTGAGTGAGAGACCATCATACTTGGCTAGCTAGGCATGAGATTGTGTGTGTGTGCGTGTGAGATGGAGAGAGAACGAGGGAGAGAGATAGAGTTTTAGATGGGTCTATCGAGTGCGAGTGAGATATGCATGTGTATGTGTGACCTAGGGAGATGGAGAGTTTGAGAGAGAGAGAGAGAGGGAAGAGCACCGAGACGATAGAGTGGTGCATGAGAGAGTTACGGACAACGAGCCAAGGAATTTGTGTGTGTAGATGAGTGCACCCAAGATATCTAGCTTGGACTAGAGAATCATACATTGAGTGCAAGAGAGACCTATAGATGGAGTATATATGCATGCGAACTACAAAGACCACCCCCCACACACAAAGAGGGAGAGAGAGAGAGAGAGAGAGAAAGAGAGAGATAGAGAGATGGAGAGAGAGGGAGAGGGACCGACAAGGTTTGTGTGTTGGATGCGTGCGACAGAATTGAAGATTGTCGGAGCGAGAGAGAGAGAGAGAGAGAGAGAGAGAGAGAGAGAGAGAGAGAGAGAGAGGGAGAGAGAGGGAGAGAGAGAGAGAGAGGGAGGGAGGGAGAGAGAGAGAGAGAGAGCAGGAGTCCGGGAGAGGGGGATGTCGCGTTTTATGCATCAAAGACTGATATAAACCATGTTTTGATATAAACTTCCATTCAAATATTTAAATTGGAGAACATGTTGAATGCAATCCCCACATGAACGGATATATGCGTATATCAAACAAGTTCATTAATGTGACTTTCAACATGTTCATGGAGTACTATAATACTGTACAACATGCTACTCGATTGAGGTGTTCAATTTTGGATTTAGTTCACTATTTTGACCTGGTGAACGAGCTATTTCATTGAATCGAGATATTTCATTTTGGGTTTGATTCCGCATTTGAGTGGGTCAACTATTTGTCATATAGTAAATCGCTATCAACGAGCATGTAAAAACACATTACTCTCGAGCATCATCTCTCCATCTAAAAAAGAAGTGGCAAGCTAATATTTCAAAATTTGATTCGAATCGACTTGGTAAGGTAGACGTGGATGCTCGTTCTCCCAAAATTCGAACGAACCATTAAACACCCCCTGCTTGGTGGAATTCGCCCGAGCAAATAAATGGGAGACGCGAAATTACCGGCCTATGTAGGACACACATCAATTAGCCTGTTGTACATCGAGGGTAGGTTCGTAACTTCATACAAGCATGCCTTCTCCTCGACCGAAATGACATGTGCCAAATAATTCATAAACCATGGTCGGCAAAACACCCTCGCCTCGCCCGAAATAGCTCGCGCCCACTATTTCAAAACACGCTCTCCTCGCCCGAAATCGCTCGCGCCCACTATATTTCAAAACACACCCTCCTCGCCCGAAATCACTCACGCCCACTATTTGGGGAGAAGAAAAGTTACTCTACTATCCCCGACCCTCAGTACACAGACCCAAGCCGAGAAGCCTAAAGGCAGGGGTAGAACTGTAACCCCCCCCCCCCCACATTTTAGACAAATGCGTCCGTAAGACATGGTTCCATTCCCCTCCCAATTCCCTCCCCATTCATACCTCGTGGGCGCCAAATCACCTTCTCCGCGGAAGCTCCCTTCTCCCGAGCCGCGAAACCTCAGCCCCTCCTCCACGGCACCCCCACCGCACCAAATTCCCAACCGCCTTCCTCCCTAATGCCGGAGACGCTGGCCATTTTCCATCGTGCATTGGGCTGTGTGCCCCTTACTCTGTGCTGCTGGAGCTGCCTCGACGATGGCCGCGTGAACCGTATCGGAGCCGATTCACCCCCACCATTGTTCACGGTGCCGGAGCGGCTCCAACTTCAGATCCGTCCAGAGCCCCGGCGCTGCTTCCCCGTAGCCGTCGACTGTCGCGACATCTCTGCTTCCCTGCCGCTGGTCGCCACCGCAACCGCGCCGGCCTCACTGACTTCGCAGCTGGAGCTGCCTACTTCACTGTGCCGCCAGATAGGTTGCACCCTCATCTCAAATCATTTTATTTAGGCGTCAGTTGTCTGAATTTTTATTCTGGGCCAATCGATTCCCAATGGGAAGCAGCACCCCTCGAGGCGGCAGAGCTCCTAGGCTGTCAGTTGGCTGGTGTCTAACGTAAGGGTGTGGCGGCGCAAGTTCGCCGCGGAAGCAGCGCTTAGATGGCTATCTTAGAATTGCGTGGGTTGAAGGTACTGCCGCCGCCGGATCTGGATGATGGCGAGTCTTTGTGGATTGGCCCGGGGGCGGCGCAACCACGGCAGTGCGGTGGGGCGGGGAGCGGGGTTTTGGTCGGGGCCACGGATGGCGGAGGCAGGCTACTCTGCCGTTGACCGCTGGCCCTTCGGGGAAGATTCCAAACATTGTTAGTTGGGAGGCACAAGACGGCCATCAAGCCATACGGCGTAGGTCGAACAGTACCAAAGTAAAATAAAATCATGTGACCCTAATTTAGTCTTCAGTCAATAGATGTGTGACCACTCTCGTACCTTGTTGTTGATCTCTTAGGGTATTTCTTCAGATCAAAGAGATGTGTCATTCTTAACATTATGCATTTTCTGCATCTTCAGCCACACCGTCTTCCGACTCACCGCAGCTGCTCCAACAAGGGAAGCATACACCAGAAGGGATCTATAGTCCCCACTCAACAGTTCCCTGCATCGAATGCGCGTGCCCGACATGGACAGCCACAACAACTGCAGGGCCATCGACAAGTCAGCACATGATGCTCACTCCAATGGATGGCGGCCAGATAGGTTGTACCGTCATCTTACTTGTGTGCAACATTTATGGATTTGTTACTCATCTAAGGATGGAAAATAGATTATCACATTTCACTGTATATTCATGCTGATCTCTTACGGGTCTTGTTTAGGAGTTAACGTTGTTCCATAGTTCAGCTAAGAGACTTGTTCTTTAGGTAATGTTGTTCCTTAGTTATCATCCATCAGCCAATGCTATCCCACAGGCTGGTGATTATAGTATTATACCACTTCTAGTATTACCTATGTTGTTCTTTAATACTTTTGTGTGCCATCTAGTTAATCTCGAGTACAAACAATATATATTCTGTAGCTTTCATCTGTGTTCTCCCTTCAGTTTTTGAGACCTGTTGCTTCTAGTTAACCCCATTCCTGCTATTTATGTCGTCTCCTACAGGCACTCATTACATAAATCTAACTACTAGTTGTCTTCCATACATGTCAGATATAATTGCACACACTGATTTATGCACAAGAATCTCACGGAGAAATGTAATGGCCAACAAACTTGACGTTAATGATACCCAATATGATGGAACATGTAAAGGCAGTTCTTCACAAGACTTGCAAAAGGATGATGAATCCTATTCACCCCCACAAGGTCCTTTCTCTTACTTGGCCCTTGATATGGGTACAGAATGCACATAATGTCCTAGAGTGCATCTACTCTATTGCAATGCCTTGTGCTTAGCCTGCTGATCATGCATGTAAATATTGCATACCTTCCTGTTTTTCAGTACCTATTTCATTCATGATAACATGTTTTCAAATTCAAGTACTGTCATTCTACTTTATCGCAATGCCATCTGCTTAGTTTGGACATCATGCTTCTGAATATCTTATGCATTGTTATTCATCGGTATGTACTTCATCTGTCTACCATACCATGTTCTTTTTTTTACATTGAAGTGTTATTCTAGTGGTCTCTTGCAATGCCATCTTAGTTTCTTAATCATACACGCATATGTTGCATTAGTGTTTTTCTGTATGTATTCCGCTAACATAGAGTTTTACATTCAAGTAGTGTTTTTTACACGATTGTCCTGTCGTATCCCTAGCTCTTACATCATACTCCCTCCGTCCGGGTTACATGTCGCAGAAATGGATAAAATTGGATGTATCTAGAACTGAAATACGCCTAGACCAATCCATCTATTTCCGGATGGAGGGAATACATGTCAATATGTCATGCCTTTCTATTCTTCAGTACATATTCCATCTATGTTGTAGCATGCTTTATAATTGAAGCACCATTCTTCTATATAAGGCATGCAAGGGGAAGACGGCTATGTTAGAATCTGAAGGGTCATAAACCAGGTCTTTGCAAAAGATCCAAACGGTAGGAGATAATAAACCAACTCCAGTTTTCATAGATACTGCTCCAGCACAGAGAAACCCAACTCCCACTGATAATAAGCAGATTCTAGTGGCCAAAGAACTAGTCCGCTCCAGTCCAGCAAAAGGATGTCACCTCCATTCTAAGAAGCGTGTGCGTATCCTCGCATCATGACATTTTATAGCATTCTGATCATATTTTCTACATGTTTCTTACCCATCTCTCTTTTAGAAAATAAGGTTAAACGATAGAAGATTTCCTCCATTGGGATTGTATTCGAGGAAAATATCTTACATGAATTCTCTGTGCTCCAATGCTGATGTAAGTACCTGTTGTATACCACTATATTTTTACATCAGCATGTATTTTGTTAATCGGCGTGAATCCAACCTTTATCTGATCTAAAATTAGTTGTAGCAAAATGTTAAAGGCGCCAATGTTGATTTTTGTAAGGAAAACTTCCTGGTAGTTTTGCATACTGAGCTGCATCAGTGTACTATCTCATATCATGCACATTACTGAATTGTAGTGCTGCTCTGGTTGCCCATTCATTCATTGTGCCAATGTTGCTTTCTTACCTTACCCGGCTGATGATAGCTATGCAATATTGTGTTAATTTGGTGTAGGCTAGTTGCCCAAACGTTCGTTGTGTCAATGTTACTTTCCTATTATCTGACTTGGCTAATGATAGCAATGCTAGTGTGTTAATTTGGTGCAAAGCATCAAGATAAGAAGACAAACTCTGAAAACAGCAAGGCAACCCCATTGTTTCTTTCCAATAAATCTAGGCCAGGTAATATGTCAATAACTCATGATTAATCTGTTTGGTTCCCCTCCTAATATATGTTATGATGTAGTGGTCGAGACACTCTCCAGTATCAATAATACAAGCCTGCCAAAATCTTCATCTGAATCTGTTCAGTTTCCTCTGTCTCGAATGCAACGGAAAAAATGTATGATTGTGAATCAATTAATGGCTGAAGCAATGATGGAAATGGTGGAGGAATCAGAGATGCACATTCGTGCACAACAACAACTGATCAATGTTTTCAGAGGCAGTGTAGCAAAGCAGCAAGAACTTTCCCACATGCTTATGGGCGTCATCCGCGCTGAGGTTGCAGATTGTGACGTTGTAGGTCGTTAGGTTCTGTTCAGTTATTTGCACTGGCATTATTGTTTGATTGCCAGTGGATGTAGTTTCATGTAATATATGCTGGATGTGCAACGTTTTTCCCTGTATGTCGTACCTTTGCTTCATCGGTTTTGGTCCTATGCATAATTCCTCGCCGTAATGGGCTTAAATTATCTAATTTGGCCTAAAGACATGTACGAACTTTAGTGGGCCCATTAAGTTAATGGGTCGTTACCACGCCGAAAGTTAATGGTTGGCCCTCTTACCTCTCGGGTCGTTAACAGGCCGACATCAAAGCGGACAACAGGTGGGCCCATTTGATTTCACAGGCCGTTAACAGGACGTTAACAGGCCGTTACATATGGCCCAACTAGACTGTGGGCCTTTAGCAGGCCGAAAGAGACAGCGGGTTGGTACTGGACCATGAAGAGCATGGGCCGCTAAGAGGTCCAAAGTCAGGTCGTACTGTAAATGGCCCAACTATGTTGTGGGCCTTTAGCAGGCCGAAAGAGAAACCGGGCTGGTATTGGACAATGGGCCGTTAAAAGGCCAAAACTCAGGTCCGACTACAAATGGCCCAACTCATTTATGGTCCGTCAACAGGCTGAAAGACATACAGGGCCGGGAATTGGCCCAACACTTAAATGGGTCGCTAAAAGGCCAAAACTCAGGTCCGACTACAAATGGCCCAACTGATTTATGGGTCGTCAACAGGATGAAAGACACACCGGGCCGGAAATTAGCCAACATTTAAATGGGGCGCTAAAAGGCCGAAAGATCTACATCCTGAAAATTGGCACATCCCTTGAATGGGTCGTTAACAGGCCGAAATCACATCGGGCCGATATTGAGCCCAAATATATAGCGGGCTGTTAACGGGCTCGAACCGACGATGGGTTGCAATGGTGTCAAATCTTTAACGGGCCGTTGACGAGCCGAATTGGCACATCTCATATGGGACGTGGGCTTAAATGGACCTGACACAAGTAGGCCTTATATGGGCCAGCCTGCTAATTTTTACTGGGCCGGCCTTTTTCACCGGAATGGGCCACTGGGGTCGTGCCACGTGTCGAGCTATCATAGGCGCCTCCTGTCCAATGAGTGGATGACATCTGTCCCAACGGTGAGGCAACGCGTGTTTCCTCCGGCCAATGAGAATTTTACATGTGGAAAATCCCCATTGGTCCGGGCTGTTCACGGGTTATCAGGTCCAAAACCGGACCCGAGAGGTTAACGGCGAGCCGTTACAGTCGATGCCATGTGTCGGTCACCCTTGACGAAAGCACTTCTATGACGCGCGATTTATCGTCATGGAAGTGGACACTTCCGTGATGATAATTTTTGTAATGTCATGGAACACTTCTACGACATCACAGGTATGACTATCTTGATTCTGTCATAAAATCATCATGGATGTACATGCATGACAAAAAACATGACCTACTGTGGCAAACACGTATCATCACGGAAGTGTATTTTTTTTGTAGTGAATACATTGCGGCCGGTTCATGTTGTGCTCAATTACTTTGGATGACCCAAACTCTTAAAGATTATGGGATATATGTGAAACATGTTCCATTGCTTTGTGACAATGAGAGTGCTATTAAGATTGCTCATAATCCCGTGCAACATTCTCGAACTAAGAATATTGAAGCTCGTCATCATTTCATTCCAGATCATGTTGCTAAGGGAGATATCAAACTTAAGCATGTTCGTATCGATAAGCAATTGGCAGATATATTCACCAAACTGCTTGACGATAAAGTGTTTTGCCGGTTGAGAGGTGAATTGAACATCATTGATGCCTCAAACTTGGAGTAGAAACTCCATTTGGATGCATGCAAGGCATGAGCCTTTCTTTGACTAATCCTTGATATATCTCTTATGATGATGATCATATGTCTTGGATATTATTGTACTCTTGCATGCTATCTAACCCTTGTAGGTACTTGGATAAGCCCAACTCTATGAGATTGCAACTCAATCACATTCTAAGCAATCTCTACATCTCCAAGTCTCTACAATATGGTGGTTGAAGACAAGGAAGCACGAATTCTTTCAATATATCCTTTGACAATTTCTTTATATCATATTTTATGATTGTCATTTTGGATACACAAGTGCTCTTCCTTGCAAGACTAACCCATGTAGGTCGATGAACCCGAATTACAAGTGGTGCACCCAACTCTTGATGAGCTACATCAACCTTGAGCATCCCACACAAGTTCAATGATACGTCTCCATCGTATCTACTTTTCCAAACACTTTTGCCCTTGTTTTGGACTCTAACTTGTGTGATTTGAATGGAACTAACCCGGACTGACGCTGTTTTCAGCAGAACTGCCATGGTGTTGTTTTTGTGCAGAAAATAGAAGTACTCGGAACGACCTGAAACTCCACAGAATGTCTTAGGATAATTAATAAAAAATCCTCGCCAAAGAAGAAGAACAGGGGGACCACACCCCTGTCCCACGAGGTGGGGCGCCCGGGCGCCGCCTCTACCTCGTGGGCCCTCGGTGGCCCTCCAACGCCAACTCCAACTCCATATATTGGCCTTCGGGGAGAAAAAAATCAGGGAGAAGAAATCATCGCGTTTTACGATACGGAGCCGCCGCCAAGCCCTAATCTCTCTCGGGAGGGCTGATCCGGAGTCCGTTCGGGGCTCCGGAGAGGGGAATTCGCCGCCGTCGTCATCATCAACCATCCTCCATCACCAATTTCATGATGCTCACCGTCGTGCGTGAGTAATTCCATCGCAGGCTTCCTGGATGGTGATCCCTAGTATCCATCGTAGGCTTGTTGGATGAGACTTATCATGTAATCGAGTTAGTTTTGTTAGGGTTTGATCCCTAGTATCCACTATGTTCTGAGATTGATGTTGCTATGACTTTGCGATGCTTAATGCTTGTCACTAGGGCCCGAGTGCCATGATTTCAGATCTGAACCTATTATGTTTTCAAGAATATATGTGAGTTCTTGATCCTATCTTGCAAGTCTATAGTCACCTACTATGTGTTATGATCCGGCAACCCCGAAGTGACAATAATCAGTACCACTCCCGGTGATGACCATAGTTTGAGGAGTTCATGTATTCACTATGTGCTAATGCTTTGTTCCGGTTCTCTATTAAAAGGAGGCCTTAATATCCCTTAGTTTCCAATAGGACCCCGCTGCCATGAAAGGGTAGGACAAAAGATGTCTTGCAAGTTCTTTTCCATAAGCACGTATGACTATATTCGGAATACATGCCTACATTATATTGATGAACTGGAGCTAGTTCTGTGTCACCCTATGTTATGACTGTTACATGATGAACCACATCCGGCATAATTATCCATCATTGATCCGGTGCCTACGAGTTTTCCATATACTGGTTCTCACTTATTTACTTTTCCGTTATTACTGTTACAATCACTACAAAATACCAAAAACATTATTTTTGCTGTCTTTACTTTTGTTACCATTATCACCACTATCATATTACTTTGCTACTAAATGCCTTGCTGCAGATACTAAGTTTCCAGGTGTGGTTGAATTGACAACTCAGCTACTAATACTTGAGAATATTCTTTGGCTCCCCTTGTGTCGAATCAACAAATTTGGGTTGAATACTTTACCCTCGAAAACTGGTGCGATCCCCTATACTTGTGGGTTATCAAGACCTTTTTCTGGCGCCGTTGCCGGGGAGCATAGCTCTATTCTTTGAGTCACTTGGGATTTATATCTGCTGGACACTATGAAGAACTTGAAAGACGCTAAGACTAAGATTTTGCCCTCAACTACGAGGGGAGGTAAGGCACTGCCATCTAGCCTTGCACTAGATTCTCCTTACATTATAAGTAAGCTTGCGACGCCTAAACCTGCTACTGTTATGAATTCTGATATGTCGCATGTTATTGATGATACCACTTCTGCTATGCGTGATACTTATGATGAAACCACTTCTATGCTTGATACTACTGTGCCCCTTGGTGAATTTTTTGATGAGCAAATTGCTAGGTCTAGAGAAAGAGAAATTATTGCACCTGAATACAATGATGAGAGTGATGATGAAAATATGCCTCCTATTCCTGGAGGTTATCTTTTTGATGAAGAATCTTCTGCAGCTATCCTTGCTTGCCAGGATAGATATGAACTTAATAGGTTGCTAGTTAAATGGAGTAAAGAATCTTTTAGAGATAGAATGAGACCTGACCCTGCTTTTGCTACTTCACCTATTTGCGTTCCCGATAAGGATTATTATGATTTTTCTGTTGATCCAGATATAATTACTTTGGTTGAATCTGATCCTTTCTATGGCTATGAATCTGAAACTGTTGTGGCACATCTTACTAAGTTGAATGATATAGCTGCCCTGTTTACTAATAATGTGTCACAACCCCAGATCAGCCCTTGCTTGACTTTGCTTGCTCATCATGTCATCATGTTTACGATTTAAATAAAGTTGAAATGGGGATTGTTCAAACCCTAGCACCAGATCAAATCAAATAGGTTCAACCTAAAATAATCTTCAATGAACCCAAAATGCCTTTGGAAATGTTCATGATTTTTGATAAAGGTGAAAACCTCTGCCAAAAATGATGAGCATATTTCTTGGCCATTTATGGATTTTTGAATTAACCCATAAAGTATTTGAATTTGGGCATTTGAATGCTATAAATAATTTAAATGCTCAAATAATTCCGAAACTAAATGTGGGCTGTTGAATATATCTCAGAAGGTGCCCACAATTATTTTCAGGATTTTTAGAAGTGCTCTGGTATTTTTAATAAAGCCCAAACAACTTCTGAGAATAATAGAAAAACTATCGAGAGAGGAGAGAAGGACTTACAGGCGCCCGACAACCGGCCCAGCTCTGTCTTTGGCCACTGCTGACCCAGCCCACTGGCCGCCCCGTGTCGCCTTCCTCCCGCTTGCCGCCGCTGGCTTCTTCGGGAGACGCCATGCGGCACCCTCGGACCCCTCTCACTCTCCTTGTGCTCCTCCCCCCTCCTCTGTCTCTCTCTTTCGCAAACGCCCGAGCGGATCCCGTCGCCGCCGTTCGTTGCCGCCGCGGCCACAGCCATCTCCGAGCCTCTCCGACGCGCCCCCGAGCTCCGCCGTGACGTCCCCGCCCTTACCACCGAGCCACAAGACGCCGGACGCCCTGGAGCGCCGTCGTCGACGCCATCTTCGTCCTCCGCACCGACGGCCGCCGTCGACCGATTCGTCATCACCAGGCCGTCCCCGAGCCCTCTGAGATCACCGACGACCCCGCCGTGAGCTCCCTTTACCTAACCCCTCGCTCCCCGCCGTCGTTCTCCTCCTCTAGCCCCGCGGTCCACCGGAGCCGAAAGCTCACCGCCGCCATGGTCCCTCGCTGCCGTGGCCAGGGCCACCGCAGCCCGCGCCTGAGCACGTCACCGTGCTCGGTGAACCCCCAGGAGCGCGTAGCACCTGCCAGTTTATTCCCTAGGCCGCCGTAGCCCCGACCCCGAGCTCGCCCGAGCTCCGGCCGCCGCTGTCGTCCTTGCCGTCGCCGCTATAGTCCACCCCGGCACCACCCACGGCCACCAACCAATGCGCCTCGACGCGCTGCATCCGTAGAGCCCAGCCGCGCGAGCTCTCGTCGCCGGAGATGGCCGGACGAGGAGCGCCGCCGCGTCCTGCTTAGCACCGGCGGCTAATCGCCGGTTAGCCCACATGGCATTCATTAGATTAGGAGCTAACTAACCCTGTTAGTCTAACACCAGACGCTGACAGTGGGACCCACTTGTTAGTTTACTGCTTAACAAAAATAATTAGATTAGTTATTTAAATCAGTGGGCCCACGCGTCAGTTTTGACCAAGCTGACGTGGACTTTGACCTGGCCCACATGTCAGCGACTCTAACTAGCCCTGAGTCACTGACCAGTGGACCCCACTGGTCAGGTTTGACCCTGGGCGACCCAGTTGACCTCTTGACATCACGGTGGACGTCATCTTGTGTGATGAAAGTATTTTCTGGATTTAAGTTTATTCAGGAAAATCCAGAAAATTGCCTAAACTTCTAAAATTCATAGTAATTCAACCGTAGCTCCAAATGAATTAATTTATATATGAAACATTATTAGAAAAATTCAAGGAATCCATCTGTACCATCTTCATGCATGTTTGAACAATGTTTGTCCTCTGTTTTGGACAAAAAAATAAAGGGCATTTAAATAATCATATATGGAGTTGGAATTTGAATCATGTATTCAAACCAACTTCATTTAAATCATAGCTAGATGCATTAGCTCAAACCACAGCATATTGCCATGTCATGATCATGCATCATATTGTGGCATTGCATTGATTGTGTTCTTTCTCAGTTGCCGGTGTTTGTCCCCTCTCGATAGACGTGGTTCCGACGATGAGTTCGATGACACCGATGAAGAGCTATAATATCTTCAGGAGTGCCAGGCAAGCAAAACCCCCTTGTTCATTCCGATACAATCCCACTCTCTCGCTCCTGCTCTCTTTTACTGCATTAGGACAACAACGATTCATCTGTTACTTGCTGCGGTAGCTGAACCCCTTTATCCTCTGCATGACCTGTCATTGCCACAGTAAATAGATGAAACCCACTAGCATGAGTAGGAGTTGTTTGAGCCCTGATGTGCCTACTCATTCATGCTTGTTTGTCAAGCGTGCTACTACTTGGAGTTGAGTCAGGTCCGATTCATCGGGGATGAATCAGAGGTGTGTGAACATGTCCTACTGTGTGTGAGCTAAGTGTGTAAACACGATTTGGTAAAGGTAGCAGTGAGAGGCCATGTAGGAGTAGATGGTGGGTTGTCTCATTGCAGCCGTTCTAAGGAACTGAGTTCTGTGTTTGTGATCCATGAAACAGTTACTACCACACATTGGGTTCCGGTAACTCGGCCCCTCTCGGCTTATTAATCGCCTCGATCTCTGTCCAGGAGTTGCAACTAGTTTCTGGTGTTTGTAGGATATGTGTTGGAGGCCGTGCATAGCGCTGACCCTAGGGGTGGGCTATGATGCGATAGATACACTATGGCCCGGTGTACCGAGCGCCCGTTTGGTGTCTCGGGAACCCGGCACACATCTTTTGGGGCCGTGAGCGACACCCCGGCCGGATCTCCTTGCGGATGGAACCCGAATAGGCGATAAACCTGGACTAGAGACTTGTGTGGTTAGTCAGGTCGTGGCCGACTCCCTCGCCAAAGCTTCCGCTTGAAGGTTGCTGAGATACATGACGTGTACATGGTGGTAAGTGGCGAGAGCGTGTGTGAAGAAGTACACCCCTGCAGGGTTAACATCATCTATTCGAATAGCCGTGTCCGCGGTAAAGGACTTCTGGGTTGCCTATATCGGTTCATAGACAAGTGAAAGTGGATACTATAAAACGCGCAAGATAAGCGTGAGTGCTATGGCTGGCGTTCTCGTAGGGAGACGGGAGCGGGTCCATAGTGATGTATTGATATGGTGAATATGTGGACTCATGTGCGCCACCTCAAAAGAGTTATTTGCAGTCGTAGTTCAGGATAGCCACCGAGTCAAAGCTGGCTTGCTGCAGTTAAACCCAACCACCCCTTTGTTGATAATGATGCATATGTAGTTAGTTCTGATGTAAGTCTTGCTGAGTACATTTGTACTCACGTTTGCTTATTTTATGTTTTGCAGAGAGACGTCAGTCTCGCTAGTAGTTCCGCGTGGACTTCGACGTTTAGCTTGTTACCTCAGCTACGATCTTGTGCCTCAGCAGGATCTGGTAGATGGTCAGGATTCTAAGCCTTTTTCATTTGTAGATGTCTGTACTCAGACATGTTAAGCTTCCGCGTGTGTTTGATTTGTATGCTCTGTATGTTGGGTCATGAGACCCATGTTTGTAATATCTCGCTCCTCGGAGCCTAGTGAATAAAAACTTGAGTTGTAGAGTCATGTTGTGATGCCATGTTGTATTTGCACATATCGAGCATATTGTGTGTATGCTATTGAAATGCTTGACATGTGTGGGGTTCGACAATCTAGTTGTTTATCCTTGGCAGCCTCTCTTATGGGGAAATGTAGTCTAGTGCTTCCTTGAGCCATAGTAGTCCGCTACAGCCCGGTTCATCGGAGTCCTGCTAGCCCAGCACTACTGCTCAGGACACTTGACTGGACGGCATGTGTTTCACTTCATTCCTGTCTGCATCTCTTGAGGGAAATGTCACGCGGTGACATCCGAGTCCTGCCTAGCCTGCTACAGCCCGGGTTCCCGAGTCCTGTTAGCCAGTGCTACAGCCGGATTCACACGCTTGGCGACCGACATGCTCGAAGTTGATTCATGTATGCCTGTCCCCATGGGTTAGTGCCGCTTTGGGTTCACGACTAGCCATGTCGGCCCGGGTTCTCTGTCATATGGATCTAGCGACACTATCATATACGTGAGCCAAAAGGCGCAAACGGTCCCGGGCCATGGTAAGGCGACACCCGTGGGAATACCGTGCGTGAGGCCGCAAAGTGATATGAGGTGTTACCGGCTAGATCGATGTGACTTGGAATCAGGGTCCTGACAATCACGTTGTCTTCAACAAGGTAGTCCACATCATCCATTCGAATCCGGATATGCCATTCCTTTGAACTCCGCCAAACGATTGTTGTGAATTGCCTTAGGCTGGTATAAAGAGTCTCAATGATCTCTGAATCAAAAGTAATTCTTTTTGCCACTTAAGGGAATAGTTCTTTGAGTCACCTTTTCCAAAGTGCCCCGTTATGGGATCATGGCAATTATTTCCTCGCCACGTTGCGACACCCGTGGGAATACCGTGCGTGAGGCCGCAAAGTGATATGAGGTGTTACCGGCTAGATCGATCTGACTTGGAATCGAGGGTCCCGAGGCGTTGGTATCGAGCCGACTGCACGTCAGAGGATTACCAAGCCAAACCGGTCAAGTTGTGTCTAGAAATGCTTTAGTTATGTAAGGGAATTGATTGTGGAAGGGAACGTAAGGCTCTTTTTACTCCTTATACCTCATGGCCTTCTGATCTGAGTCATCTTCTCTTCTACGGGGATAAAGAACTAGGCTTCTCATCTATCTATCAGGATGACGTGTTACTAATCCTTAGACTTTTAAGATTGTTGGTTTCAAGCCTCAGTTCAGTTCCTACTATTTCCATATGTTAACTGTTGATCTCGGGACCTTGGTATGATGTTATTGAGTGGTTATGCCACCATTTTGCATGATGTCTCAAATCATTTTGAGCATTTACAACCGTTATGCTGTCCGAGTCATCCCAGGTTTCTAAACTATCTGATGCATTTGCAAATCCCTTCCTCCGTTCTCGATGTCCTTTTGGGCCAGATTAAGCACACTAATCGGTGAGTTGAGGTACCCTATTGCCTCGACATATACGTTGGAGTTATTATTACGACCCTAGGTGTCTAGAGTATCACTTAGTAATCCAGCCATGCTTTGTGTTCCCAGTGTGATGATTCTGGTCATCAATCTCGAAAGCATCCCGTGATGTTATTAGTTAGTAGGTATTCTATTCACGGGTTCTTGAACCGAGATTCACCCTACTTACCTCCTGTTGTGATGTTTGCTAGTTCCTTAGGATATTAGTAACTGCGATAGTCCTCGCGGTCCGTGGTTTTCTTTCTTCCAAATACCATGAACCAGTAAGGCAGAAGTTCTTTGAATTAAAACATCACAATCAGAGTACTCTTGAGGAGTTCTCCATTCATAATTGTGAATCTGCCAGTTCTACCCTTTCCGCATGGGTTATCCGGAAGAAATGTTGAGCTTCGCTCGACATACTAATCTAAACTCAGAAAGTTATATGTTCCTTTGAGTTGTCCCTCTTTAGTTGTTTTCTGACCTCCATCTGTCAATTGATAATCAAGAGTATGCATGCATTCGTTCATCGATGCCTATTATTCTTGTGGTCTGTCAAGCCATTCTATTCTGGAATGACTAGGAGAAACAAACTCCTGTACCTCATCCATATCTAGGATTGGGTCAAAGCAATTGTTCTTTGCAGATCAAAATGCCAATACAGCTTCTGGTTCTGTTCTACCCTGAAGTATTACCCACTTTATGTCAGGAATGTCATGAGAATTGCACCTTTTCTTATGAATTCTTGATGCAGTGATACTTCTCGCCATCATCATTTGCTCCTTGGTTCCGTGTTGTTGCAACTGGAATACCGACAAGTGAACTGTGATGTGCGAAATCGATACTCCTAGCAACCTCGTTGCTTGGTAGTAAATGGACAATATTCTCATTCTTAGCGTGTTGGTTATTGAATCATCATCCTAAGATTGATCGTGCTACCTAGTCCTTATTTCCGGTGCACTCTCGATCAATGAGTTAGGATTGTGTCAATCCCTCAGTCTGTTGATCATATCATCTTGCCCTGAAAAGCAAGATTGTTCTCGAGCTTAGTAACATATCGGTGGTTCGTGATTTTCTGAATATCTTCTCGGAAGTATTACCAGGCTGTCCCATCGTTATGTTGAGCTCGTGATCAAATTGGTTTTCCTCTAAACCAGCCATTCTCCAAGAATGCATGTTGGATACCCCTGAGCTAGTTGGTTAAGCTAAACAACAACTTGGAGAGTTGGAATATAAAGCTTTGCCTAACTTAGTTCATCTCTAAGGGATATCTTCTGTACGTGTGTGTGTTGAAGAAAGATGATATCTTCGTTTTGATCCTCGTGATCAGTTGTCGGTGCTATTGTCTTATCCAACCCTTGATTTGAGTATGGGCTATCGTCAAATCAAATCAGAACCAACGATGTTCGTAGTGTTGTCTTATTCGTGGTTGATCCCTCGAGCATACACCATTATATCTTTTGGGTCTGACCAATGCTATCACCTTGTTCACATGATGGTGGAAGTCCAGTGATATGGAAATTCCGATGAATTGCTGTAAAGCCCGTCAGCAGCATTTTGTCCCCCCCATGATTCATGTTGAACATCAACCTAGTGTTGAAAACATTGTAAGCAATGCCTTCGTGTTCCGTTCATGAAGCCTATGCTTGGATGGAAGAAGTGACTTCCTCGAATTCATGTGCTTTAGGCGTAAGTTGCCCCCATGAATTTGAGAAAGGTTTGTTTTGTTTCCTCTGGAATAGTCCCAAGTCAGTCATGCACGTGCGAAGTGCCCTATGGTTTGATAGGTTGGCCGCCTCCAATCCATATGTGTTTCCTAGCACACCAAGCCACTGATTTATTTGTTCAAGGAGAAGAAGTTCTTTCTTAGGATCCGGACTTATGAAAGGACTTCGTTATCCTCGTTGATGGTTCCCAACCAGGACTCGGTAGTCTTCGTTGTAAGACTACTATGTGGTCATGTTTATGCAGGACAACG
This sequence comes from Aegilops bicornis, assembly GCA_021605145.1. Taxonomy (NCBI): domain Eukaryota; kingdom Viridiplantae; phylum Streptophyta; class Magnoliopsida; order Poales; family Poaceae; genus Aegilops; species Aegilops bicornis. The sequence goes on from CM038673.1 coordinate 530,201,820, forward strand.
TGTTCACATGCTTGTAGCAGAACCGCTCATGTTTTGGAGCTTGCTACCAAGTCCATATCTGAGAATCTCATAGCGTCATCTCGTTGATACGTGTTGCAACCTTTTTTCGGACATGCTTTGAGTCAAGTATCCTATCACCAACCGGATCTGAATCTCAGGCAGATATGATGGTTGGAACATTCCAACAGTTGCATCTTGTTCCCAGCTTGCACCGCCATTGTGCCAATTTTCCATGGGCTGCCTTCTCAGCAGTTGCTGTCCAATATCATCTTCAAAAGTGGTCCAACCATGGGTCCCATCCATTTCCGATGATAAGCAAAGTCATCCATTGCGTTGACTTCAACAAGGTAGTCCACATCATCCATTCGAATCCGGATGTGTCATTCCTTTGAACTCCGCCAAACGATCGTTTGTGATTGCCTTAGGCTGGTATAAAGAGTTTCAATGATCTAAATATCAAAAGTAATTCTTTTTGCCATCTAAGGTAATAACTCTATGAGTCATCTTCTCCAAGGTGCCCCGTTACGGGATCATGGCAATTATTTCCTTGCCACCTTGCCATAACCCACCATCTTTCTAAGCGTGGAATTGATGCCACCAAATCAAACACCGTCGCTTGTTCTTCCATCCCTTTCGATGTGTTTTGCGTCTCAACTCGAGATGTTTCAACATCTCATTTCGCGAGTTGATGTTATGTAGTTCGATCTTTGAGAAGGTCAATCCTAGAAGAGTTTCTTTCCGTCGTCATCGCGTGGATGAAGATCTCAAAAACGAGGATGTCCAGATCAACGTATGCGACAATCAACAATCTTATGAGGTGCAACTGGATCGTGATGTTGGAGATATGCCCTAGAGGCAATCATGTATGATGATATTTCCTATGTGTTTATGAATAAAGATAGTCCTTGGACATTATCAATGATGTGTATCAGCAAGTATGTGACTTGTTTGTGGGACTATGCATTGTATGATGACTGTCCTAAAAGGTCCCTAGTCAAAAGGGCTGTGTGGGCCTTGAGCCGACTAGGCTGGCATATGACACGGTCGATGGCTTGGTCTCACTAGCCATGGAGCATTGGATGCTAACCGGATAATATGGACTTGGAAAGGTCTGGTCGGATTCGACATAGTCGGATCCGAGTCGAGATAAGGTCTGAGTCGGACGGACCCAACTATGAGGCAGCGATATGTCATCTGTGAGTCTCTAGTACAACATACATTCTATGTCCTAAGACCTGAGTGGACGCATGTACTCTGGATGGTGACAGACTTGCTTTGGGCCGACCAAACGCTACTCCGTGATCGGGTAGTTACAAAGGTAGGTTTCGGGTTTGTCCGGTCCCATCTTTGCGAGACATGGTCGAGCAAGATGGGATTTGCCCCTCCGATCAGGAGAGATATACTCTGGGCCCCTCGTGTGATCTGACCAGGAATAGCATGGCCATGCGACAAGGATTATGAGATAATCCGGATTGTGGTCGGTATCACTGGAACGAGAAAGAGGTCAGGTTAGCACAAGGATGATAGTCTCACCTTGATCCCGACAACATATATCGTGCGGCAAAGGGAACAGAAGTGTGACACGTTGTACAGGTTCGCCTAACCAGCTTCATCGTGTGCTTGGTGGTCGGCACGCCTTGCTAGAGGCCGCTACCTCGAAAGAGTTACTTGTTGTCGTAGTTCAGGATAGCCACCGAGTCAAAGCTGGCTTGCTGCAGTTAAACTCCACCAGCCCCTTTGTTGATAATGATGCATATGTAGTTAGTTCTGATGTAAGTCTTGCTGAGTACATTTGTACTCATGTTTGCTTATTTTATGTTTTGCAGAGAGACGTCAGTCTCGCTAGTAGTTCCGTGTAGACTTCGACGTTTAGCTTGTTACCTCAGCTACGATCTTGTGCCTCGGCAGGATCTGGTAGATGGTCAGGCTTCTAAGCCTTTTTCATTTGTAGATGTCTGTACTCAGACATGTTAAGCTTCCGCGTGTGTTTGATTTGTATGCTCTGTATGTTGGGTCATGAGACCCATGTTTGTAATATCTCGCTCCTCGGAGCCTAATGAATAAATACTGGAGTCGTAGAGTCATGTTGTGATGCCATGTTGTATTTGCACATATCGAGCATATTGTGTGTATAATATTGAAATGCTTGATATGTGTGGGGTTCGACAATCTAGTTGTTTATCCTTGGCAGCCTCTCTTATGGGGAAATGTAGTCTAGTGCTTCCTTGAGCCATAGTAGTCCGCTACAGCCGGTTCACCGAAGTCCTGCTAGCCTAGCACTACTGCTCAGGACGCTTGACTGACCGGCATGTGTTTTACTTCGTTCCTGTGTCTGTCTCTTCGGGGAAATGTCACGCGGTGACATCCGGAGTCCTGCCTAGCCTGCTACAGCCCGGGTTCCTGGAGTCCTGTTAGCCCAGTGCTACAGCCCGGATTCACACACTGCTGATCGACATGCTCGAAGTTGATTCATGTATGCCTGTCCCCATGGGTTAGTGCCATTTTGGGTTCACGACTAGCCATGTCGGCCCGGGTTCTCTGTCATATGGATGCTAGCGACACTATCATATACGTGTGCCAAAAGGCGCCAAGCGGTCGCGGGCCATGGTAAGCGACACCGTGGGAATACCGTGCGTGAGGCCGCAAAGTGATATGAGGTGTTACCGGCTAGATCGATGTGACTTGGAATCAGGGTCCCGACAATCACGTTGTCTTCAACAAGGTAGTCCACATCATCCATTCGAATCCGGATATGCCATTCTGTGAACTCCGTAAACGATTGTTGTGAATTGCCTTAGGCTGGTATAAAGAGTCTCAATGATCTCTGAATCAAAAGTAATTCTTTTTGCCACTTAAGGGAATAGTTCTTTGAGTCACCTTTTCCAAAGTGCCCCGTTATGGGATCATGGCAATTATTTCCTCGCCACCTTGACACCGTCCACCATCTTTCTAAGCGTGGAATTGTTGTCCACCAAATCAAACTCCGTCGTTGTTCTTCCATCCCTCTCGATGTGTTTTGTGTCTCAACTCGAGATGTTTCAACATCTCATTCCACGAGTTGATCTGGAGTGCTCGATCTTCGAGGAGATCGTCTCCTATAGAGTTTCTTTCTGTCGCCATCGTGTTGGATGAAGATCTCGAAAGCAAGGACGTCAAGATCAATTGGATCAATGAACCAACATCTTCGGGAAGATAAATTGGATCGACAAGATCGTGTTAGCTAGTGTCCCCTCTGTCTTCTTACCTCACGTCTTGATTCTCGGGACGAGATTCTTGTTTAGTGGGGGTGAGTATCTGACCCAGATCAGCCCTTGCTTGCTCATCATGTCATCATGTTTACGATTTAAATAAACTTGAAATGGGGATTGTTCAAACCCTAGCACCAGATCAAATCAAATAGGTTCAACCTAAAATAATCTTCAATGAACCCAAAATGCTTTGGAAATGTTCATGATTTTTGATAAAGGTGAAAACCTCTGCCAAAAATGATGAGCATATTTCTTGGCCATTTATGGATTTTTGAATTAACTCATAAAGTATTTGAATTTGGGCATTTGAATGCTATAAATAATTTAAATGCTCAAATAATTCTGAAACTAAATGTGGGCTGTTGCATATATCTCAGAAGGTGTCCACAATTATTTTCAGGATTTTTAGAAGTGCTCTGGTATTTTTAATAAAGCCCAAACAACTACAGAATAATAGAAAAAAACAATCAAAAGAGAGGGAGAGAAGGACTTACCTGGCGCCAGCAACCGGCCCAGCTCCTGTGTGTTGGGGAACGTAGTAATTTCAAAAAATTTCCTACGATCACGCAAGACCATGGTGATGGCATAGCAACGAGAGGGAAGAGTGTACGTCCACGTACCCTCGTAGACCGAAAGCGGAAGCGTTATAACAACGCGGTTGATGTAGTAAATGCGTCTTCACGATCCGACCGATCCAAGCACCGAACGTGCGGCACCTCCGAGTTACGCACACGTTCAGCTCGATGGCGATCCCGGACTCCGATCCAGCAAAGTGTCGGGGATGAGTTCCGTCGGCCTGACGGCGTGATGGCGATGTTGATGCTCCACCGGCGCGAGGCTTCGCCTAAGCACTGCGACGATATGACTTCTCCGCGCGGGGCTTCGCCTAAGCTCTCTGACGATATGACGAAGTGGAATATGGTGGAAGGGGCACCGCTGCGGCTAAGGAAAGATCCGTAGATCAACTTGTGTGTATTGGGGTGCCCCCTGCCCCCGTATATAAAGGAGACACGGGGGAGGTGGCCGGCCCTAGAGGAGGCGCACCAAGGAGGAGTCCTACTCCCACCGGGAGTAGGACTCCCCCCCCTTCTCCTAGTTGGAGTAGGCGTGGGGAGGGAAAGGGGAAGGCGCGCCCCTCTCCTGTCCTATTCGGACTGGAAGGGGAGGCGCGCAGCCCACTGGCCGGCCCTTCTCCTTCTCCCTCAAGGCCCATGAGGGCCCATATACCCCCCGGGGGGTTCCGGTAACCCCCCGGTGTTTCGGTAACATCCTGTTTTCACTCGGAACCATTCCGAAGTCCAAACATAGGCTTCCAATATATCAATCTTTATGTCTCGACCATTTTGAGACTCCTCGTCATGTCCGTGATCACATCCGGGACTCCGAACAACCTTCGGTGCATCAATACTTATAAACTCATTATGAGCATCATCGAAGCGTTAAGCGTGCGGACCCTACGGGTTCGAGAACTATGTAGACATGACCTAGAACCATTCTCGGTCAATAACCAATAGCGGAACCTGGATGCCCATATTGGTTCCTACATATTCTACGAAGATCTTTATCGGTCAAACCGCATAACGACATCGTTGTTCCCTTTGTCATCGGTATGTTACTTACCCGAGATTCGATCGTCGGTATCCAATACCTAGTTCAATCTCGTAACTGGTAAGTCTCTTTACTCGTTCCGTAATACATCATCTCACAACTAACTCATTAGTTGTAATGCTTGCAAGGCTTAAGTGATGTGCATTACCGAGAAGGCACGGAGATACCTCTCCGAGCAATCGGAGTGACAAAACCTAATCTCGAAATACGCTAACCCAACAAGTACCTTTGGAGACACCTGTAGTACTCCTTTATAATCACCCGATTCGTTGTGACGTTTGGTAGTACCCAAAGTGTTCCTCCGGTAAACGGAGTTGCATAATCTCATAGTTATAGGAACATGTATGGGTCATGAAGAAAGCATTAACATACTAAGCGATCAAGCTGTTAAGCTAACGGAATGGGTCATGTCAATCAGATCATTCAACTAATGATGTGACCTTGTTAATCAAATAACAACTCCTTGTTCATGGTTAGGAAACATAACCATCTTTGATTTAACAAGCTAGTCAAGTAGAGGCATACTAGTGACATATTGTTTGTCTATATATTCACACATGCATTATGTTTCCGGTTAATACAATTCTAGCATGAATAATAAACATTTATCATGATATAAGGAAATAAATAATAACTTTTATTATTGCCTCTAGGGCATATTTCCTTCAGTCTCCCACTTGCACTAGAGTCAATAATCTAGATTACAAAGTAATGATCCTAACACCCATGGAGTCTTGGTGCTGATCATGTTTTGCTTGTGGAAGAGGCTTAGTCAACGAATTACGCAACATTCAGATCCGTATGTATTTTGCAAATCTCTATGTCTCCCACTTGGACTTGGTCCCGAATGGAATTGAAGCGTCTCTTGATGTGCTTGGTCCTCTTGTGAAACCTGGATTCCTTTGCCAAGGCAATTGCACCAGTATTGTCACGAGAAGATCTTCATCGGTCCCGATGCACTAGGTATGACACCTAGATCGGAAATGAACTCTTTCATCCAGACTCCTTCATTCGCTGCTTCCGAAGCAGCTATGTACTCCACTTCACATGTAGATCCCGCCATACGACGCTTTGTTTAGAACTGCACCAAGCGACAGCTCCACCGTTTAATAAAAACACGTATCCGGTTTGCGATTTAGAATCGTCCGGATCGGTGTCAAAGCTTACATCGGCGTAACCATTTACGACTAGCTCTTTGTCACCTCCATATCTGAGAAACATATCCTTAGTCCTTTTCGGTATTTCGGGATGTTCTTGACCGCTGTCCGAGTGATCCATTCTGGATTACTTTGGTACCTTCCTGCCAAGCTTACAGCCTAAGCATACGTCGTGTCTGGTACACAGCATTGCATACATGATAGAGCCTATGGCTGAAGCATAGGGAACATCTTTCATTTTCTCTCTATCTTCTGCTGTGGTCGGGCATTGAGTCCGACTCAATCTTACACCTTGCAACACAGGCAAAAAACCTTTCTTTGCTCGATCCATTTTGAACTTTTTCAAAATTTTATCAAGGTATGTGCTTTGTGAAAGTCCAATTAAGCGTCTTGATCTATCTCTATAGATCTTGATGCCCAATATGTAAGCAGCTTCACCGAGGTCTTTCATTGAAAAACTTTTATTCAAGTATCCTTTTATGCTATCCAGAAATTCTATATCATTTCCAATTAATAATATGTCGTCCACATATAATATCGGAAATGCTCTGAGCTCCCACTCACTTTCTTGTAAATACAGGCTTCTCCAAAAGTGCATGTAAACCCATATGCTTTGATCACACTATCAAAGCGTTTATTCCAACTCGAGAGGCTTGCAGGACCATAAATTGATCGTTGGAGCTTGCACACTTTGTTAGCACCTTTTGGATCGACAAAACCTTCTGGTTGCATCATATACAACTCTTCTTCTAGAAATCCATTCAAGAATGCAGTTTTTACATCCATTTGCCAAATTTCATAATCATAAAATGCGGCAATTGCTAACATGATTCGGACAGACTTAAGCATTGCTACGGGTGAGAAAGTCTCATCGTAGTCAACCCCTTGAACTTGTCGAAAACCTTTACGCAACAAGTCGAGCTTTGTAGATGGTTACATTACCATCGGCGTCAATCTTCTTCTTAAAGATCCATTTATTTTCAATGGCTTGCCGATCATCGGGCAAGTCAACCAAAGTCCATACTTTGTTCTCATACATGGATCCCATCTCAGATTTCATGGCTTCCAGCCATTTCGCGGAATCTGGGCTCACCATCGCTTCTTCATAGTTTGTAGGTTCGCCATGGTCAAGTAACATGACTTCGAATAGGATTACCGTACCACTGCAGTGCGTATTTTATTCTGGTTGACCTCTGAGGTTCGATAATAACTTGATCTGAAGCTTCATGATCATCATCATTAGTTTCTTCACTAATTGGTGTAGTTGTCACAGAACCATTTCTTGTGATGAACTACTTTCCAATAAGGGAGCAGAATCTGATTATCTCATCAAGTTCTACTTTCCTCCCACTCACTTCTTTCGAGAGAAACTCTTTCTCTAGAAAGGATCCGAATTTAGCAACGAAAATCTTGCCTTCAGATCTGTGATAGAAGGTGTACCCATGATCTCCTTTGGGTATCCTATGAAGACACATTTTTCCGATTTGGGTTCGAGCTTATCTGGTTGAAGTTTCTTTACATAAGCATCGCAGCCCCAAACTTTAAGAAACGACAACTTTGGTTTCTTGCCAAACCACAGTTCATAAGGCGTCGTCTCAACGGATTTTGACGGTGTCCTATTTAACGTGAATGCGGCCGTCTCTAAAGCATAACCCCAAAATGATAGCGGTAAATCGGAAATAGACATCATTGATCGCACCATATCTAGTAAAGTACGATTCTGACGTTCGGACACACCATTTCTCTGTGGTGTTCGGGTGGCGTGAGTTGCGAAACTATTCCACATTGTTTCAAATGTAAACCAAACTCGTAACTCAAATATTCTCCTCCACGATCAGATCGTAGAAATTTTATTTTCTTGTTACGATGATTTTCCACTTCACTCTGAAATTCTTTGAACTTTTCAAATGTTTCAGATTTGTGTTTCATTAAGTAGATATACCCATATCTGCTCAAATCATCTGTGAAGGTGAGAAAATAACGATACCCGGCGTGCCTCAACATTCATTGGACCACAAACATCGGTATGTATGATTTCCAATAAATCAGTTGCTCGCTCCATAGTTCCGGAGAACGGCGTTTTGGTCATCTTGCCCATGAGGCACGGTTCATAAGTACCAAGTGTTTCATAATCAAGTGATTCGAAGCCCATCGGTATGGAGTTTCTTCATGCGTTTTACACCGATATGACCTAAACGGCGATTACCACAAATAAGTTGCACTATCATTATCAACTTTGCATCTTTTGGCTTCAACATTATGAATATGTGTATCACTCTCGCCGAGATTCAACAAGAATAGACCATTCTTCAAGGGTGCATGACCATAAAAGATATTACTAATATAAATAGAACAACCATTATTCTCTGATTTAAATGAATAACCGTCTCGCATTAAACAAGATCCAGATATAATGTTCATGCTCAACGCCGGCACCAAATAATAATTATTTAGGTCTAAAACTAATCCCGAAGGTAGATGTAGAGGTAGCGTGCCGACCGCGATCACATTGACTTTGGAACCATTTCCCACGCGCATCGTCACCTCGTCCTTTGCGGTGCTCGTCTATTCCGTAGTCCTGTTTCGAGTTGCAAATATTAGCAATGAACCAGTATCAAATACCAGTGCTACTACGAGCTCTAGTAAGGTACACATCAATAACATGTATATCACATATACCTTTGTTCACCTTGCCATCCTTTTTATCCGCCAAATACTTGGGGCAGTTCCGCTTCCGGTGTCCGTCGCTTGCATAAAAACACTCGATTTCAGGGCTTAGGTCCAGACTTGGGTTTCTTCTCTTGATCGGCAACTTTCTTGCTGTTCTTTTGAAGTTTCCTTCTTCTTCCCTTTGCCCTTTTTCTTGAAACTAGTGGTCTTGTTGACCATCAACACTTGATGCTCTTTCTTGATTTCTACCTCCGCAGCTTTTAGCATCGCGAAGAGCTCGTGAATTGTCTTAGTCATCCCTTGCATATTATAGTTCATCACGAAGCTCTTGTAGCTTGGTGGCGATGATTGGAGAATTACATCAATGACACTATCATCCGGAAGATTAACTCCCAGCTGAATTAAGTGATTGTTATACCCGGACATTTTGAGTATGTGCTCACCGACAGTAACTATTCTCCTCCATCTTGCAGCTATAGAACTTATTGGAGACTTCATATCTCTCAATCCGGGCATTTGCTTGAAATATTAACTTCAACTCCTGGAACATCTCATATGCTCCATGACGTTCAAAACGTCGTTGAAGACCCGGTTCTAAGCCGTAAAGCATGGCACATCGAACTATAGAGTAGTCATCAGCTACGCTTTGCCAGACGTTCATAACTTCGGCTCAAAGATCTTGGCAGGCCTGTCACCCAGCGGTGCTTCCAGGGCGTAATTTTTACGTGCAGCAATGAGGATAATCCTCAAATTACGGACCCAGTCCGTGTAATTGCTACCATCATCTTTCAACTTTGCTTTCTCAAGGAACGCATTAAAATTCAACGGAACAACAAAGACGAGCCATCTATCTACGAAACATAGACAAGCAAAATACTATCAGGTACTAAGTTCATGATAAATTTAAGTTCAATTAATCATATTAAAAAAAAAACTCCCACTTAGACAGACATCTCTCTAGTCATCTAAGTGATCACGTGATCCATATAACCTAAACCGTGTCCGATCATCACGTGAGACGGAGTAGTTTCAACGGTGAACATCACTATGTTGATCATATCTACTATATGATTCACGTTCGACCTTTCGGTCTCCGTGTTCCGAGGCCATATCTGTTATATGCTAGGCTCGTCAAGTTTAACCTGAGTATTCCGCGTGCAACTGTTTTGCACCCGTTGTAGATGGACGTAGAACTTATCACACCCGATCATCACGTGGTGTCCGGGTACTACGAACTTTGGCAACGGTGCATACTGTGGAGAACACTTCTTGATAATTTTTAGTGAGAGATCATCTTATAATGCTACCACAATCAAAGCAAGATAAGATGCATAAAGGATAAACATCACATGCAATCAATATAAGTGATATGATATGGTCATCATCATCTTGTGCTTGTGATCTCCATCGCCAAGCACCGTCATGATCACCATCGCCACCGCGCGACACCTTGATCTCCATCGTAGCATCGTTGTCGCCTCGCCAATCTTATGCTTCCACGACTATCACTACCGCTAGTAATAAAGTAAAGCATTACATCGCGATTGCATTGCATACAATAAAGCGACAACCATATGGCTCCTGCCGATTGCCGATAACTTCGGTTACAAAACATGATCATCTCATACAATAAAATTTAGCATCGTGTCTTGACCATATCACATCACACATGCCCTGCAAAAACAAGTTAGGCGTCCTCTACTTTGTTGTTGCAAGTTTTACGTGGCTGCTACGGGCTGAGCAAGAACCGTTCTTACCTACGCATCAAAACCACAACGATACTTCGTCAAATAGACTCCGCTTTTAACCTTCTCAAGGACCGGGCGTAGCCACACTCAGTTCAACTAAAGTTGGAGAGACAGTCTTCCGCAAAGCCATCTATGTGCAAAGCACGTCGAGGGAACCGGTCTCGCCAGAAGAGTACGCGTAAGGTTGGTCCGGATCGTCTCGTCCAACAATACCGCTGAACCAAAGTATGACATGCTGGTAGGCAGTATGACTTGTATCGTCCACAACTCACTTGTGTTCTACTCGTGCATATGACATCAACGCATAAAACCAGGCTCGGATGCCACTTTGTTGGGGAACGTAGTAATTTCAAAAATTTTCCTACGATCACGCAAGACCATGGTGATGGCATAGCAACGAGAGGGAAGAGTGTCCGCCCACGCACCCTCGTGAGATCGAAAGCGGAAGCGTTATAACAACGCTGTTGATGTAGTAAATGCGTCTTCACGATCCGACCGATCCAAGCACCGAACGTCACGGCACCTCCGAAGTTCTGCACACGCTCAGCTCGATGACGATCCCGGACTCCGATCCAAAGCAAAGTGTCGGGATGAGTTCCACAAGACGACGGGCGTGATGACGATGTTGATGCTCCACCGACGCAGGGCTTCGCCTAAGCACTGCGACGATATGACTTCTCCGGTAGCAGGCTTCGCCTAAGCTCTACGACGATATGACCAAGTGGAATATGGTGGAAGGGGCACCGCACGGCTAAGGAAAGATCCGTAGATCAACTTGTGTGTATTGGGGTGCCCCTGCCCCTGTATATAAAGGAGACAAGGGGAGGTGGCCGGCCCTAGAGGAGGCGCGCAAGGAGGAGTCCTACTCCCACCGAGTAGGACTCCCTTCTCCTAGTTGGAGTAGGATTGGGGAGGGGAAGGGGAAGGCGCCGCCCCTCTCCTTGTCCTATTCGGACTGGAAGGGGAGGGGCGCGCAGCCCACCTGGCCGGCCCTTCTCCTTCTCCCTCAAGGCCCATGAGGGCCCATATACCCCCGGGGTTCCGTAACCCCGGTGTTCGGTAACATCCTGTTTTCACTCGGAACCATTCAAGTCCAAACATAGGCTTCCAATATATCAATCTTTATGTCTCGACCATTTCGAGACTCCTCGTCATGTCCGTGATCACATCCGGACTCGAACAACCTTCGTGCATCAATAATTATAAACTCATTATGAACTGACATCGAAACGTTAAGCGTGCGGACCCTACGGGTTCGAGAACTATGTAGACATGACCTAGAACCATTCTCGGTCAATAACCAATAGCGGAACCTGGATGCCCATATTGGTTCCTACATATTCTACGAAGATCTTTATCGGTCAAACCGCATAACGACATACGTTGTTCCCTTTGTCATCGGTATGTTACTTACCCGAGATTCGATCGTCGGTATCCAATACCTAGTTCAATCTAGATTCTTGGTAAGTCTCTTTACTCGTTCCGTAATACATCATCTCACAACTAACTCATTAGTTGTAATGCTTGCAAGGCTTAAATGATGTGCATTACCGAGAAGGCCTGGAGATACCTCTCCGACAATCGGAGTGACAAAACCTAATCTCGAAATACGCTAACCCAACAAGTACCTTTGGAGACACCTGTAGTACTCCTTTATAATCACCCGATTACGTTGTGACGTTTGGTAGTACCCAAAGTGTTCCTCCGCAAACGGGAGTTGCATAATCTCATAGTTATAGGAACATGTATGGGTCATGAAGAAAGCATTAACATACTAAACGATCAACTATTAAGCTAACGGAATGGGTCATGTCAATCAGATCATTCAACTAATGATGTGACCTTGTTAATCAAATAACAACTCCTTGTTCATGGTTAGGAAACATAACCATCTTTGATTTAACAAGCTAGTCAAGTAGAGGCATACTAGTGACATATTGTTTGTCTATATATTCACACATGCATTATGTTTCCGGTTAATACAATTCTAGCATGAATAATAAACATTTATCATGATATAAGGAAATAAATAATAACTTTTATTATTGCCTCTAGGGCATATTTCCTTCACTGTGCTGGCCCACCTGCGGCCCAGCCCATTGGCCGCCCCCCCTGTCGCCTTCCTCCTTGCGCCAGTAGGCACAGGCACCTGGCCGTTGCACGCCGGCGCACGCACGGCCACCTCCTGCTTGCTGCTTCGCCTGGCTTCTTCGGGAGGCGCCATGCGGCCCCCTCGGACCCCTCTCATTCTAACTGTGCTCCTCCCCCCTCCTTTGTTTCTCTCTTTCGCGAACGCCGAGCGGATCCCGTCGCCGCCGTTCGTTGCCGCCGCGGCCACAGCCATCTCCGAGCCTCTCCCACGCGCCCCGAGCTCCGCCGTGACGTCCCCGCCCTTACCACCGAGCCACAAGACGTCGGACGCCCTGGAGCGCCGTCGTCGACGCCATCTTCGTCCTCCACATCGATGGCCGCCGTCGACCGATTCGTCATCACCAGGCCGTCCCCGAGCCCTCTGAGATCACCGACGACCCCGCCGTGAGCTCCTCTACCTAACCCCTCGCTCCCCGCCGTCGTTCTCCTCCTCTAGCCCCGCGGTCCACCGGAGCCGAAAGCTCACCGCCGCCGTGGTTCCTCGCCGCCGTGGCCAGGGCCACCGCAGTTCGTGCTCGAGCACGCCACTGCGTTTCGGTGAACCCCTGTGAGCGTAGCACCTGCCAGTTTATTCCCTAGGCCGCCGTAGCCCCGACCCCGAGCTCGCCGAGCTCCGGCCGCCGTTGTCGTCCTTTCCGTCGCCGCTATAGTCCACCCCGGCACCACCCACGGCCACCAACCAATGCGCCTCGACGCGCTGCATCCGTAGAGCCCAGCCGCGCGAGCTCTTGTCGCCGGAGATGGCCGGACGAGGAGCGCCGCCGCCTCCTGCTTAGCACCGGCGGCTAATCGCCGGTTAGCCCACGTGGCATTCATTAGATTAGGAGCTAACTAACCCTGTTAGTCTAACACTGCACTCGACAAAGGGGACCCACTTGTTAGTTTCATCGCTTAACGAAAATAATTAGATTAGTTATTTAAATCAAGGCCCACGTCGATTTTGACCAAGCTGACGTGGACTTTGACCTGGCCCACATGTCAGCGACTCTAACTAGCCCTGAGTCACTGACCAGTGGACCCCACTGGTCAGGTTTGACCCTGGGCGACCCAGTTGACCTGCTGACATCACAGTGACGTCATGCTGACGCAGTAAAGTATTTTCTGGATTTAAGTTTATTCAGGAAAATCCAGAAAATTGCCTAAACTTCTAAAATTCATAGTAATTCTACCGTAGCTCCAAATGAATTAATTTATATATGAAAAATTATCAGAAAAATTCAAGGAATCCATCTGTACCATCTTCATGCATGTTTGAACAATGTTTGTCCTCTGTTTTGGACAAAACAAATAAAGGGCATTTAAGTAATCATATATGGAGTTGGAATTTGAATCATGTATTCAAACCAACTTCATTTAAATCATAGCTAGATGCATTAGCTCAAATCACAGCATATTGCGATGTCATGATCATGCATCATATTGTGGCATTGCATTGATTGTGTTCTTTCTCAGTTGCCGGTGTTTGTCCCCTCTCGATAGACGTGGTTCCGACGATGAGTTCGATGACACCGATAAAGAGCTATAATATCTTCAGGAGTGCCAGGGAAGCAAAACCCCCTTGTTCATTCCGATACAATCCTACTCTCTCGCTCCTGCTCTCTTTTACTGCATTAGGACAACAACGATTCATGTGTTACTTGCTGCGGTAGCTGAACCCCCTTTATCCTCTGCATGACCTGTCATTGCCACAATCCCACTAGCATGAGTAGGAGTTGTTTGAGCCCTGATGTGCCTACTCATTCATGCTTGTTTGTCATGCCTGCTACTGCTTAGAGTTGAGTGAGGTCCGATTCATCGGGGATGAATCAGAGGTGTGTGAACATGTCCTACTGTGTGTGAGCTAAGTGTGTAAACACGATTTGGTAAAGGTAGCGGTGAGAGGCCATGTAGGAGTACATGGTGGGTTGTCTCATTGCAGCCGTCCTCAATAACTGAGTTCTGTGTTTGTGATCCATGAAACAGTTACTACCACACATTGGGTTCTGGTAACTCGGCCCCTCTCGGCTTAATAATCGCCTCGATCTCTGTCCAGGAGTTGCAACTAGTTTCTGGTGTTTGTAGGATATGTGATGGATGCCGTGCGTAGCGCTTACCCTAGGGGTGGGCTATGAAGCAGTAGATACACCGTGGGTCGGTGTACCGAAAGCGCCTGCTTGGTGTCTCGGGAACCCTGCACACATCGTTTGGGCCCCTGAGCGACACACGGCCGGATCTCCTTGCGGATGGAACCTGAATAGGAGATAAACCTGGACTAGAGACTTGTGTGGTTAGTCAGGTCGTGGCCGACTCCCTCGCCAGGCTTCCGCTTGAAGGTTGCCGAGATACACGACGTGTACATGGTGGTAAGAGGCGAGAGCGTGTGTGAAGAAGTACACCACTACAGGGTTAACATCATCTATTCGAATAGCCGTGTCTACGGTAAAGGACTTCTGGGTTGCCTATATCAGTTCATAGACAAGTGAAAGTGGATACTCTAAAATGCGCAAGATAAGCGTGAGTGCTATGGCTGGCGTTCTCGTAGGGAGACGAGAGCGGGTCCATAGTGGTGTATTGATATGGTGAATATGTGGACTCGTGTGCGCCACCTCAAAAGAGTTACTTGCAGTCGTTGTTCAGGATAGCCACCGAGTCAAAGCTGGCTTGCTGTAGTTAAACCCCACCACCCCTTTGTTGATAATGATGCATATCTAGTTAGTTCTGATGTAAGTCTTGCTGAGTACATTTGTACTCACATTTGCCTATTTTATGTTTTTGCAGAGAGACTTCAGTCTCACTAGTAGTTTCGTGTGGACTTCGACGTTTAGCTTGTTACCTCAGCTACGATCTTGTGCCCTCGGCAGGATCTGGTAGATAGTCAGGCTTCTCAGCCTTTTTCATTTGTAGATGTCTGTACCCAGACATGTTAAGCTTCCGCGTGTGCTTTGATTTGTATGTTTCGTATGTTGGGTCATGAGACCCATGTTTGTAATATCTCGCTCCTCGGAGCCTAATGAATAAATCTGGAGTCGAGAGTCATGTTGTGATGCCATGTTGTATTTGCACATATCGAGCATATTGTGTGTATGTTATTGAAATGCTTGGTATGTGTGGGATCCGACAATCTAGTTGTTTATCCTTGGCAGCCTCTCTTATGGGGAAATGTAGTCTTGTGCTTCCATGAGCCATAGTAGTCCGCTACAGCCAGTTCACCGGAGTCTTGCTAGCCCAAAGACTACTCTTGTTTGGAACACTTGACTGGCCGGCATGTGATTCACTTCGTTCGTGGTTACATCCTTCGGGAAGTGTCACGCGGTGACATCCGGAGTCCTGCCTAGCCTGCTACAGCCGGGTTCCCGGAGTCCTGTTAGCCAGTGCTACAGCCCGGATTCACACGCTGCTGACCGACATGCTCGATGTGATTGATGTATGCCTGTCCCCATGGGTTAGCGCCGCTTTGGGTTCACGACTAGCCATGTCGGCCCGGGTTCTCTGTCATATGGATGCTAGCAACACCATCATATACATGAGCCAAACGGCGCAAACGGTCCCGGGCCATGGTAAGGCGACACCCGTGGGAATACCATGTGTGAGGCCGCAAAGTAATATGAGGTGTTACTGGCTAGATCGATGTGACTTGGAATCGAGGTCCTGACATAATGAGAGATCGCGCTGCCTTTATTTACTCAAAATATTTCCGTTCTCATTAAAGCGTGATGCTAAGATATGGTTTAATTCTCTTGATCCTGGTTGTGTGCAAAGTCCCCAGGATATGATTTATTACTTCTCTGCTAAATATTTCCCTGCTCATAAGAAACAAGCAGCCTTGAGGGAAATATATTACTTCGTGCAAATTGAAGAAGAGAGTCTCCCACAAGCTTGGGGGAGGCTTCTCAAGTTATTAATGCTTTGCATGATCATCCTCTTAAGAAACCTGAAATACTTGATATCTTTTATAATGGACTAACCGATGCTTCCAGAGATTACCTGGATAGTTGTGCTGGTTCTCTTTTCAGGGAAAGAACACCGGATGAAGCTAAAATTCTATTGAAAAATATGTTGACAAATGAAAATAATTGGGCACCTCCTGAGTTAGCTCCTGAGCCAATGTCTGAGCCAATTATTGAACCTATTCCTAAACCAACTCCGAAGAAGAGAGGTGTTCTATTTCTCGATCCACGAAGATATGCAAGAGGCAAAGAAATCTATGAAAGAAAAAGGTATTAAAGCTGAAGATGTTAAGAATTTACCTCCTATTGAAGAAATACACGGTCTTAATTTATCACTTTGTTGAAGAAGTATATGATCTCAATTACTTATTTACTGAAGAACCTCCCGATATCCCGACACAGTTAGTAAAGGTAAATTCTCTCTATAGATATGATAAAGCTGAAGTCCCTCTTACTAAAATTACTAATCAGTGCTTGGATGAGTTTGATAACTTTATGTTTAAGCAAGATGACTTTAATGCTTATTTTGGTAGACAATTAAAACAAGATGCCTATATGATTAAACGCTTGGGTGATTATATGGCTGATATTAGAGGTGAACTTAAACTTGTTAGCAAACATGCTTCTATGGTTACCACTCAAGCAGAACAAGTACTTAAAGCTCAAAAAGAAGTGCTTGATGAAATTAATAGTAAGAAAAATGATTATGCTGTTAGAGTGGCTACTAGAACCGGTAGAATGACTCGGGAACCTTTGTATCCTGAAGGCCACCCTAAGAGAATCGAGCACGATTCTCAGAGAAATGATATTGATGTACCTAGTTCTTCTAAAAAGAAGAAAAAGAAAAATGATAGGACTTTGCAAACTTCTAGTGAACCTATTGCTGAACCACCTGAGAATCCAAATGATATTTCTATTTCTGATGCTGAAACACAATCAGGTGATGAACGTGAACCTAGTGATAATGTTCATGAAAATGCTCAACCTAGTAATGATAATGATGTAGAAGCTGAACCTGCTGTTGATCTCGATAACCCACAATCAAGGAATCAACGCTATGATAAAAGAGACTTCGTTGCTAGGAAACATGGTAAAGAAAGGGAACCATGGGTTCAAAAACCCATGCCTTTTCCCCCGAAACCATCCAAGAAAAAGGATGATGAGGATTTTGAGTGCTTTGCTGAAATGATTAGACTTATCTTTTTGCGTATGCGATTAACTGATGTGCTCAAAACAAATCCTTATTCTAAGTATATGAAGGATATTATTACTAATAAAAGAAAGATACACAAGCTGAAATTTCCACCATGCTTGCTAATTATACTTTTAAGGGTGGAATACCAAAGAAACTTGGAGATCCCGGAGTACCTATGATACCATGCTCCATTAAGAGAAATTATGTTAAAACTGCTTTGTGTGATCTTGGAGCTGGTGTTAGTGTTATGCCTCTCTCTTTATATCGTAGACTTGACTTGAATAAGTTGACACCTACTGAAATATCTTTGCAAATGGCTGATAAATCAACTGCTATACCTGTCAGTATTTGTGAGGATGTGCCTGTTGTGGTTGCAAACATTACTATTTTAACGGACTTTGTTATTCTTGATATTCCCGAGGATGATAGTATGTCTATTATTCTTGGAAGACCTTTCCTTAATACTGCAGGGGCTGTTATTGATTGCAACAAAGGCAATGTCACTTTTCATGTTAATGGCAATGGGCACACGGTACACTTCCTGAGGAAACAACCTCAGGTCCACAGTATCAACTCTATTGGAAAAATTCCATCGATTATATTTGGAGGTTTTGAATTTCCTCTCCCTACTGTCAAGAAAAAGTATGATATTCTTATTGTTGGGGATTTTCATATCCCCGTTAAGGTAACTTACTGCTATTCGGAATTTCTCTGGTTCCATGGTAATCAGAATGAGCTCGTTAACAAGACTTGATCAACCTTGTTAGTGGATTATTTTTGATGAACATGAGATGGATGAAACTAGAAGCACAACCTTTTGTACACTCTTTATATTTCCTGTTATTTAGTAGAAATAAAGTAAAATAGTACTTTTTTGTCTGTCTCCCGACTTATCCATGCAATATAAAATTTTTCCGAAAATATAAGTCCTAAGAATTCCATGCCAATTTAATATGATTTTTTCGGGAATATTTAAGAATTTACTGTGCAAAAATCACCGCGGGGGGAGCTGCCACCTGGCCACGAGGGTGGAGGGCGCGCCCTACCCCCCTGGGCGCGCCCCCCTGCGTCGTGGGCCCTTGGTGGCCCTCCTCCACTTATTCCTGCACCCATCTTCTTCCTCTGCCTCACACAAACACGAAAAACCAACTCAAGCACGAGTTCCGTTTCTGCTTTGTGATTTTCGTTGTCCTTGCTCAAAGCACCTCTCGCAAAACTGCTTGGGGAGATTGTTCCTTGGTATGTGACTCCTCCATTGGTCCAACTAGTTTTTGTTCTAGTGCTTTATTCATTGCAAATTTGTGCTGCATAGGTGACCATGTTCTTGAGCTTGCATGTCAAATTTATATGGTTCCAAGTACTTCCAATGCTTTATATAGGCTCTAGGCACTTGTAGGAGTTGTTGCTATCAATTTTATTGAAGTTGGTTCACTTTTATTTAAAGTTACTAAAAATTTCAGATTGTTTCAGAATTAATGAAGAGATTTTTGAGGGGCTCATCGAGCTGAAGCTCGAAGGAAAAACAACAGGAAGAAGAGCAGAAGCCCAAATTTAATTTACCTCGCACCATGGAGGTCCGGCCGTGTGAATGGCCTTCCGATGACTTCTTGAGGAGAGCTGGGATTTATGAAGATTTCTGTTTATTAATTGAGAATGCTGGCCTCACCAACTTCCTCTGCGACCAACGTCATCAGTATCTCTTACTCACAAATACTTTTGTGCAAAACTTCTACTTTTTCCCTAAATGTTCACCTCCATCTGTGGAATTTCATTTATATGACGTTGTTCAGAGAATGCCATTAGCTGAATTTTGCGAGGTTTGCAAAATACCTTTTGAGGGCACCTTGGATGAACCACATCATAACGAAATAGAAGCTTTTATTAACACTATCACAGTGGGAGAAACCAGGAAGTTTTCCGATGCACGAATCACTAGCATACATTTTCCTGTTTTACGCTACTTCGCCTTATTTGCTAGTCGTTGTCTGATAGGGCGCGGAAACAGTGGAAACCTTAGTATTCCTGATGTTATCATTTTGTTCCATGGTTTATATCGAAATAACTCTGTTAGTATGGGTGGAATTGTTGCTAGACGGTTAAGTCTGAACCGTACTAAGGGCCCCATCTTTGGAGGCATTTATGCCTCACGCCTAGCTGAACATTTTGGAATACCTATTAGGCATGAGGAGAAAGAGGAAATATCGCTGCCCTGTGCTTATTTAGATTATAGGAGTATGCTAGCGCATGATTTTCTTGTTAAGAGTCGTGAAGGGGAACTCAAATATAAATTGTACTTTGATAAACATCACCCTGAGATTATTACTCTGCCTGCTCCCTCTTTGTTTAACTTGTCTGCAGGTCCTCACATCGTTCCGTGGGCGGCCATTCAAGCCTATCGAAATACTGCACCCGCCCCGGAACCGGAGCCACAAGATGAGCCTCCACGACTATCTGTTTATTCTTGGGATCCAGAGGAGGCTGCCAGCCTTGGGCAGCCGGAGCCTTCTTCGTCATAGTATGACCCCAACTTCGCTTACGGGTATCGCCAGGCCATCCTTGGCAATAGACCAACTTAGGCTAAAAACCTAATCTTGGGGGAGTACGTATTTCCCACCGACATTACATTCATGTTCACACACACTCATTGCTAGATGTCGGTGTTCATACTCTTTCACTGTAATGTCCATGCTAGTTTATTTTCTTTTTCCTGCTTTCTTCTTGTGTGTTTATTAAACCTTAAGAAAACCAAAAAAATTAGTAGTAGTTTATTTCTTTGCTGTAGTAATTAAAAAGGAAAACCCAAAAATATTTCCCATTCTTGTTTTGCTTGTTGGGAGCTTTCCCGTGTAAATAGTTTTCCTTTTATTTTCTTTAGGGGTCAGTAGGACAAGATCATGATTAAATTGTTGAAGTGGCTCTTATGTGCATGATTTTTTATTTAACTTAGAGCCCATATTACTTGTCTTCTCCTAGTTATTGAATGCTTGCAGATTTTAGCTTAGTCCAATGCACGTGCACTCTTATTATTATTCACATCGTTCGGTCATGCAAGTGAAAGGCAATAATGATGATATATGATGGACTTATTACGATGAGAAAAGCTGGTATGAACTCGACCTCTCTTGTTTTTGTAAATATGATGATTCATCGTTCCTGAGTTAGCTATTATGAAGTAACCATATTTGCAATGACATTTAGAGATTATGGTGGCTTGTGCCATGCTTGATTAGCTATGAGTTATAATGGTTTACCTTGCGTGCCAACATGCTATTAGAATGATTATGATGTGGTATGATGGGATGGTATCCTCCTTTAAATGAATTGAGTGACTAGACTTGGCACATGTTCACGCATGTAGTTGAATCAAATCAACATAGCCTTCATGATATTTATGTTAGTGGTGGATTATATCCTACTCATGCTTGTATTCGGTGTAAATTAATTTTGATGCATGTTTACGACTGTTGTCGCTCTCCTAGTTGGTCGCTTCCCAGTCTTTTGCTAGCCTTCACCTGTACTAAGCGGGAATACTGCTTGTGCATCCAAACTCCTTAAACCCCAAAGTTGTTCCATATGAGTCCACTATACCTTCCTATATGCGGTATTTACCAGCCCTTCCAAGTAAATTTGTATGTGCCAAACTCCAAACCTTCAAATAAAATTCTGTTTTGTATGCTCGAGCAACTCATGTTTCAACTAGGGTTGTCCTTATCTTCCATGTTAGGCGGTTATTCTCAAGAGGAGTGGACTACGCTCCTCATTCACGAGAAAATGGCTGGTCACCGGGATGCCCAGTCCCATGCTTTATGCAAACTAAATCAACATAATTGCAAACAAAACTCCCCTTGGGACCCGTTGAATGTTGGAGGCACTCGTTGTTTCGAGCAAGCCATGGATTGATGCTTGTGGAGGAAGGGGAGTATAAATTTTACCATTCTGTTTGGGAACCGCCTATAATTTGTTTAGCATGGAAGATATCGTCATCTCATAGTTGTTGTGTTGACAGCAAAAGTATGCCGCTCAAAATTTTATTCAATCTCTATTTTAAAACCGAGCTCTGGCACCTCTACAAATCCCTGCTTCCCTCTGTGAAGGGCCTATCTATTTACTTTCATGTTGAGTCATCATCCTTCTTACTAAAAAGCACCCGCTGGAGAGCACACTGTCGTTTGCATTCATTATTATTGGTTTATATTGGGTATGACTTGACTGGATCTCTTTTACCATGAGTTACAATATTTAGTCAGTCCTTGATCTTTGAAGGTGCTCTGCATTTATGTTTTGCGGTCTCAGAAAGGGCTAGCGAGATACCATTCCGTTATATCATGTCATGATTATTATGAGAAAGTGTTGTCATCCGAGTTTTGTTATTATAGCTCGCTAGCTGATTAAGTTATTCATATGAGTATTTGTGAGACCTTTGTGTTATTGTGAGTATGGTTAGTTCATAATATTTGCTGAAACTTGAATGCTGGCTTTTCATATTTACGACAACAAGAGCAAACAGAGATTGTAAAAGTTTTTTCTTTTTCTCTTTCAGTTTGTCAACTGAATTGCTTGAGGACAAGCAAGGGTTTAAGCTTGGGGGAGTTGATACGTCTTCGTCGTATCTACTTTTCCAAACACTTTTGCCCTTGTTTTGGACTCTAACTTGTGTGATTTGAATGGAACTAACCTAGACTGACGCTGTTTTCAGCAGAATTGCCATGGTGTTGTTTTTGTGTAGAAAATAGAAGTTCTCGGAACGACCTGAAACTCCACGGAATGTCTTAGGATAATTAATAAAAAATCCTCGCCAAAGAAGAAGACCAGGGGGCCCACACCCTGTCCACGAGGGTGGGGGGCGCCCCCCCTGGGCGCGCCCCCTACCTCGTGGGCCCCCTGGTGGCCCTCCGACGCCAACTCCAACTCCATATATTGGCCTTCGGGGAGAAAAAAAATCAAGGAGAAGAAATCATCGCGTTTTACGATACGGAGCCGCCGCCAAGCCCTAATCTCTCTCGGGAGGGCTGATCTGGAGTCCGTTCGGGGCTCCGGAGAGGAGAATTCGTCGCCGTCGTCATCATCAACCATCCTCCATCACCAATTTCATGATGCTCACCGCCGTGCGTGAGTAGTTCCATCGTAGGCTTGCTGGACGGTGATGCGTTGGATGAGATTTATCATGTAATCGAGTTAGTTTTGTTAGGGTTTGATCCCTAGTATCCACTATGTTCTGAGATTAATGTTGCTATGACTTTGCTATGCTTAATGCTTGTCACTAGGGCCCGAAAGTGCCATGATTTCATATCTGAACCTATTATGTTTTCATGAATATATGTGAGTTCTTGATCCTATCTTGCAAGTCTATAGTCACCTATTATGTGTTATGATCCGCAACCCAAGTGACAATAATCGGGACCACTCCGGTGATGACCATAGTTTGAGGAGTTCATGTATTCACTATGTGCTAATGCTTTGTTCAGGTTCTCTATTAAAAGGAGGCCTTAATATCCCTTAGTTTCCAATAGGACCCCGCTGCCACGGGAGGGTAGGACAAAAGATGTCATGCAAGTTCTTTTCCATAAGCACGTATAACTATATTCGGAATACATGCCTACATTATATTGATGAACTGGAGCTAGTTCTGTGTCACCCTATGTTATGACTGTTACATGATGAACCACATCCAGCATAATTATCCATCATTGATCCGGTGCCTACGAGTTTTCCATATACTGGTTCTTGCTTATTTACTTTTCCGTTATTACTGTTACAATCACTACAAAATACCAAAAACATTATTTTTGTTGTCTTTACTTTTGTTACCATTATCACCACTATCATATTACTTTGCTACTAAACGCCTTGCTGCAGATACTAAGTTTCCAGGTGTGGTTGAATTGACAACTCAGCTACTAATACTTGAGAATATTCTTTGGCTCCCCTTGTGTCAAATCAACAAATTTGGGTTGAATACTCTACCCTCGAAAACTGCTATGATCCCCTATACTTGTGGGTTATCATTCAACTACATGATCAAGATCACCACCACCATGGTATGTCCCATCTTAGAGAAGCTTTACCCCAAGACATGGGTCAAAGCAACTCAACAAGATGTTAATACATCAATATGCTTAAATGAAAAACAGCAACCCCATTTTGAGCTTAAACGATGAGTATGACCTATGATCAAGTGTCTTCACTTGACTCCTAAGTCAATATACTCTAACATAGGTGAATTTGTCGCCAACCAATTCTAGATGAAGTTCTCTTTTGTTTCTCCGTGTTCCTGCATTTGTCTCTCTCATGCATGTCCCCTTTTTCCAAAAAAAACTTCATCTAGATTTCTTTTCTTTTCTTTTCTTTTCTCTGTTATTTTCTGCATTTCCCTGCATCCAATTCATTGCAAATCCTTGAGTTAATTCCTTGCAAATCCTTGTGAGATATTATTTGCCTAAGTGAGCTGAGGTTACAATTGTTTTCTCTCTGTGTTGAACACGGCCTCACCGATTTGTTTCTTTTGGCTAAACCAAACCACCTCGGTGCCGCTGAAGAGAACAACTTGGTGCTACCGGTTTCAATTCTGAGAAAACACTTTGCCATTTACATCCTGCATATTTGTTCCAGCTCCACTCAATGAATCTTGTTCTCTACCAGCATCCTATATTACATGTTGCTTTGCAATGTGACTCAAGGACCAAACCCACTTGACTCATGCTCGGAAGATCCCTTCTTGGAAATTGATGTCAAAGGGGGAGAGAGAGCACATCAAAGCTTATCACATAAGAGAGAATGCTCACCTAAAAGCTTCTCCTGATGCTTTTTATTCATAGGAGGAGAGATGTCTCATGTCTTCAAGAGGGGAAAGACATGCTAGCATGTGTTATGATTATTTTTCTCTGATTTTCTTGTTTGCTCTGATTTTCTATCCCAATCCTCTCCCATTATCCAATATCATATTCAGGGGGAGAGAGCTCAGTTCCAAGGGAAGGAAATTTCCTCGAATTCATTGCATATCTTTATTCTTGGGAACATGTCTATAACCAACTAGAGTACTAAGTGCTCACTCTCTACATGTCATCCCAATCTTGGTACTCTTGTGGTCTCTCGTTTTTGCTCTATTAAGTAGATGTTCTTGTGTTATCTAACCTTGTTTACTGAATTCCATCTCTTCCAAAGTTAGCTCAGGACCACAAGGTAAGTATATGCATCACACTCATGTGCATGAAGATCTATTGCTGAGGTATATATTGTTTGCAGGAAGGACTCATGTACATGAAGGTATATTTCCAGTAGCTACACCCTTTGCTCTGATGCATATAGCCAAGATACATGTAACTCATTGCTTGCTCCGTTAGGCTTATGCATTCTCATGCTCTCATATTCCATAATCACATGATTGCATACATGTAGGGGGAGCTAATGCATGTTACATGTCTTTCCAAAGCTTTACTTGCTATTTCCTTATATCCTTATCTAAAGCTTTGATGTATGTTGTCATCAATTACCAAAAAGTGGGAGATTGAAAGCACAAGTGCTCCCTGGGTGATTTTAGTAATTAATGTCAACATATCTCTTGTTGGACTAATATTTTCATCTATTTTAGATAAGTTCAACATTGGAGTGGCAAGGACAAGAGGATGGCGTACCCCTTCTAGATGCTAAGGACAAACATTGACAAAAGCTCAAGACTCTACATTTTCATTTTAGTGATCCAAGATCACATTGAGTCCATAGGAAAGCCAATACTATTAAAAGGGGATGAGGTGTTGCTTAATGGCTTGCTTGCTCAAAGTGCTTAGTGATATGCTCCAAAGCCCTCAATCACTTTCTCATATCCACATATGTCCTAAACCTAAAAGTCAAACTCGCCCCACCGATTTGATTTATCCGGCACCATCGAGTTCATTTGACATAGCCAGTGCCAGAAACCCTAATCAGTTTGATCTCACCGATGGGATCTTGGTCTCACCGAGATGGGCTTGCAAAATCTCTGTTGCCTATTACAATAATTTCGGTCCCACCGAGATATGTGATCGGTCCCACCGAGTTTGCCTGACCAACTCTCTGTTTGACTATTACTGAAATCGGTTCAACTGAGTTCATGTGATCGATCTCACCGTGATCAAGTTATGCCCTAACCCTAGCACATCGGTCCCACTGAGTTGACCTTGTCGGTCCCATCAAAAACTCTAACGTTCACATTTTGAACCAGATCGGTCTGACCGAGTTTCACTATTCGGTCTCACCGAGTTTGGGAATCTGTGTGCAACAACTGGATTTTGTGTGGAGGCTATATATACCCCTCCACCCATTCTTCATTCGTGGAGAGAGCCATCAAAACGTGCCTACACTTCCAGCATTCATTTTCTGAGAGAGAACCACCTACTCATGTGTTGAGACCAAGATATTCAATTCCAACCACAATAATCTTGATCTCTAGCCTTCCCCAAGTTGCTTTCCACTCAAATCATCTTTCCACCATAGCCAAGTCTGTGAGAGAGAGTTGAGTGTTCGGGAGACTATCATTTGAAGCACAAGAGCAAGGAGTTCATCACCAACACGCCATCTATTACCTTTTGGAGAGTGGTGTCTCCTAGATTGGTTAGGTGTCACTTGGGAGCCTCCGTCAAGATTGTGGAGTTGAACCAAGGAGTTTGTAAGGGCAAGGAGATCGCCTACTTCGTGAAGATCTACCCAAGTGAGGCAAGTCCTTCGTGGGCGATGGCCATGGTGGGATAGATAAGGTTGCTTCTTCGTGGACCCTTCATAGGTGGAGCCCTCTGTTGACCCATGCAACCCTTACCCTTCGTGGGCTGAAGTCTCCACCAACGTGGATGTACGATAGCACCACCTATCGGAACCACGCCAAAAATTTCCGTGTCTCCAATTGCGTTTGCACACTCCAATCCCATCCCTTTACTTTCTTGCAAGTTGCATGCTTTACTTTCCGCTGCTCATATACTCATTTTGCATGCTTGCTTGATTTGTATTATGAATGTTTGAAATTGTGCTAATTTCTAACCTCACCTTGAAAAACTTAAAAACGGTTATCTTTACTTGTTTAGGGTCTAATCACCCCCCCCCCCCTCTAGACACCTCTTCTCGATCCTTTAAAGATCCTTAAGCAAACAGGAAGATGCATCTGGACTTGAGATGGCAACAATTATATCATCAACATAAACAAGACCAAATATGGTAATATTGCTCTTATTGTAAAAGAATAGTGAGGTGTCTACCTTTGATGGTGTAAAACCAAGCTTTGTAACTGTGTGCTCAGCCTTGAGTAACAGGCTCTTGGGGCCAGTTTCAATCCATACAAGGTTTTATCCAACTTACAGACATAATGAGGTGTGCTTTTGTTTTCATATCCTGGTGGCTGTCACACGAACACTTCTTCCTCAAGAACACCATGAAAAAACGCGTTCTGAACATCTAGCTACCGTAGGCTCCATCCTCTGGAAATAGCAATGGACAATACAAGTCGAATAGTAGCTGCTTTAATAACAGGACTAAAAGTATCCTCATAATCGATACCAAACCTTTGCTTGAAGCCCTTTGCAACTAGTCTAGCCTTGTATTTGTCTATGCTTTCATCAGCTTTTCTTCTGATTTTGTATACCGACTTACAATCAATCACATTGTTACCCCTTTTTGGTGGTACTAAATGCCAAGTTCTATTTTTAACAAGTGCATCATATTCACTATCCATGGCTTCCTTCCAATTTTGTGAGCAAGAGCATCATACAAATGAGTTGGCTCATCGGTGCTAGTAAGAAACGCACACTTGATTTTATCATACCTGATCATACCATCAGTGTACTATTTTTCCTTTACAATACCGATCGAGATATTGTATGCCAAGGAGGACGCACAGGTTCTATTGGCCATGCCGCTGTAGACCTCACCACAAAAGATCCAGGAGAGGCAGGTTCTGTCGCTAAAGATCCCTCCACATAATATCCGGCCGAACCAGCTGCAGAATCTTGCTCCAGATCCGAGGACGTGGACGGCATCAACCTCGGACTCCCTCGTCCAAGATCATTGCTCCATGCGGCTCCTGATGCACGATCGAGCGTGCGTGCCCCACTATACCCGGCAAGTGGACTCATGGCGCCGGGCGAATCATTCCCGCCCGTGTCGGGTGGGTTGGTGGGCTCCATGCCTGCTGGGCTGTCGGCCACCCGGCCGCCTGGGGCGCATGCAGCGATGAGCTCCTCCTGGGATCCCGCACCTATCGGTGCAGCAGGCCTGCAGGACGGATCTGCCTCGGATCACTGCGATCGACTGGTAGGACTGCAACCAACATCCTCTTAGGATCCAGTGCCAGTTTTGGCTATATCTATGTACATAAAACCATGCCTGCTTTCTACACAAGTATCACTAGAATCAAAATGTTCAATGGATTTTTGCACATGATCAGTTCTAGTTAATTCACTCCGTGATTAGGAATTGATAGGGAGTCCGGAAGAAGGTAAATTTCAGCACGTAATAAAGCTCCGTTAGGATGAAGTTTGGCAAAAGGAAATAGTGTTTCATCAAAAGCGACATCTCGAGAAATATAGATATGACCTGTTGCAATCTCTAGGCACGTATATCCTTTATGAAGATTACTGTAGCCAAGAAAAACACACTGAGTGGAACAAAACTCAAGTTTGTGGCGATTATATGGTCGTAGATTTTGGTAACATGCACACCCAAAAATTTTGAGAGAGTTATATTCTAGTTTTTGATGAAACAAATGTTTCAACGGAGTTGTGTTTCCAATGACTCTACTAGGCCCTGTTCAAGAATTCATCTGATTAACCAGTTAACTTGCCAATTAATCCCTACTCGTAGGGTCACCGAGTAGCCGATTAACCAATTAATCGCCCGAGTAATTGATTAAATGGCCGATTTACTTGCCGATTAGCCTATTAATCCCCTACTCGTCAGCCAACCGAGCAGCTACTAGTTAACGATTTCCTCAACAATGCTACTAGGTAGACGGTTGATAAAGATAGGTAGCCGTGATGAAGGCTTCATCCGAGTATTTGAGTGGCATAGATGCATGAGCTAAAAGAGATAAACCAACTTCAACAATATGGCGATTCTTTCATTCAGCCGAGCCATTCTGTTGGTGTGCATGGAGGCAAGACACATGATGGATAATGCCTATGTGTCGAAAGAAAGAGTTGAGTTTTTCATACTCTCCTCCCTAGTCACTTTGGACTGCAAGAATTTTTCTGTCAAGGTGTCTCTCAACAAGTTTT
Organism: Aegilops bicornis; assembly: GCA_021605145.1. Taxonomy (NCBI): domain Eukaryota; kingdom Viridiplantae; phylum Streptophyta; class Magnoliopsida; order Poales; family Poaceae; genus Aegilops; species Aegilops bicornis. Next base: position 530,230,757 of record CM038673.1, read on the forward strand.
TGGAATTCTTGGAAAATATAAAAGACTTCAGATTTGAACTTAAGAAAATATATCCAAGTGAATTTGCTATAATCATCGATAAAACTAACATAGTTTTTTTTTCAAAAGAATCTCGTGCATGACCCCATACATCACTAAAAATAAGCTCCAAAGGAGCATGAGACACACTATTTGAAATAGGATAGGGAAGTTGGTGACTCTTGGCACATTGACAAGCTTCACACACAGACTCATTATTTGAACTATTTGACAATGAAAGATTGCCTTTATTGACTACTTGCTTGACTACTATTGAAGATGGATCTCCTAACCTTTGATGCCACCTTGCCAGGGAGGGCTTGATGACGGAGTAAACTTGATGATGAGGCTTGTGACTAAAGACTCTTGATGTGATGGGTGTAAAGCCCTCCAATGCATCTACCGTGATGAATAAGCTCCCTCATTGCCTGATCCTCTATAAAAAAATAGGTGGGATGAGTCTCAAAGAAAACATTAGTCGGAAGTTAAACGAGACATAGATGCTAGATTTTTGTCGGCTTGTGGAACATGAAGGACATCTTTTAGAACTAGATCACGTTTAAGGCTAGAGGGATTAATAGAAGCTTGATCAATGTGACAAATTTCCATACCTCCACCGTTTGCGATGTGAATCTGGCCGTTGTCGTGGTATCTCTCACGGAGAGCGAGCTTTTCTAGCTTGTTTGTGACATGGTCCGTGGCACCGGAATCAGCATACCAGACCGTGTCACCATCACCTCCTCCTTTCTCCCGAATGGCAGCAGCAGCATGACGTGCATCAGGCACATAATCCTCATCATACCAGTGCCAGCAGCAATGACTTCATGGCCCAATTTCTTGCATAGCTGGCACCTGGTTCGACGAGAGTTGGAGGATGAGCCGTGGGCGTTGTTGCTGTTGTAGCCGTCAGCACGATCACTAGCACCAGAGAGGACTGGACCATGGCTGTTGCCACGCCCGCCATATTGTGACTGCTACTGCGGCTGCGCCCCTGTTGATCGCGTCCATGCCCTCGTCCACGGGACGCAGCGTTGGCCGAAGACGGACGTAGGTTCAACCCTTGGAGCATACTGAGGTGGGCGTGGAAGCTCATAAGCTGGTTGTACAAATCCTAAACCGAGATGGCCTCGAGCCGTGTAGCGAGCGCTGAAATGACAGGGTTGTGGTTGATGTTGAGGCCGGCTAGGATGTGGGAGGTGATCTTGGCATCACCGAGCGGTGCACCGACGCATGCAATTTCATCTGTAAGAGCTTTAATCTTTCCAAGATATTCTGCCATGGTTAGATTACCTTTTGCAGATTGGTGAGAGCAATTCTTGTGTTGATTGCTTGGGCTTGAGTTTGAGCAGCAAACATGGCATGGATATGGCTCCATACCTCGGCCGTTGTTGGAAGCATCACGACCTGTGCAAGGATCTCGCGAGACAGGGACCCCATCAACTAACCTTGAAGTTGCTATTGTTGTGCGTACCAGAGGGTGCAAGCGTAGTTGACAACATGCTCCTCCTTCCCTCCTTGGTGACAGTGAGTGTGGCCGGTGGTATCGGGCTCTTGGCGTTGAGGTAGTGTTCCATCTGTGCGCCCTTAATCATGGGCAGCATGATGGCCTTCCATAGAAGGAAGTTGCTCCTCGTGAGCTTCTCTAATGGCGATGATCCGAGAGTCATGGGGGAGGTACTACTGGAGGGTGCGAAGGTGGAGGACGATGCGGTAGTGAGTGCACTTATGGTGCTGGAAAGCATAGAGGTGGTGGCGGACATGATTTCTCGGAAGCTAGATGCGATCTCCTTCGATCTATGAGGAAGATGCTCTGATACCATGTAAGATTGATTGGAAGCGTATCTACCCCGTAGGGCCGTGGTGGTTTATATTAATTGATGGCAAAAGCCTGCCCTGGCGTACAAGCACAGAACGATCGCTAGGATGCATCCAGATACATGAGAATAGCAAAAAAGAGTTTAAATAGAGAGATATATAGAAGGCATAGAGAGTTCTATATCTACTTTGTCTAATAATGCATGCCAGCTATCCCACACGACATGCCATTCCATTTTCTATGATACTTAGAGCGCCTCCAAGAGTACACATATAGCCTTCCCTCAAACAAGAAAAAGAAAAAAATAGTACACCTATGTCGGGGAAACCGATCACCTATCGGGTCACAAGGATCAATTCTTCGTTCGACGGGGGCTTAGTTGCAGAAGAGCAGGTCAAGCCGTTAGGATACAGAGGATTTTTATCCAGGTTCGGGCCACAAGGATGCGTAATACCCTAGTCCTGCTTTATCTGGTCATATGTGTGTTCTTGAGCTTTTGAACTGGCTATGATGCGTCCTTTGTCCAAAAGTCCAAATCCTCTCTCTGTGCACCTTGGGCCTCCTTTTATACACAAAGGGGTTGCCACAATGGCACACAAGAGGTGGAAAGCTACAGTGGCATGAGCTTATCGCTCGATCAACGTAGGACAAGCACATTTAATGCGTTGCCTATGTGTCCTCTAACTTTATTGGGGACGGCAATAGAGGCCATCTCGTCCTTCGCCGCTCCTCCTCGCCTCGCCATGCGTCTGGGCCGACGAGGCATGCAGCGCCACGCTGGCAACCAACTGTTGTGTTGGCGAAATGACAGGCTTCCACGAAGATCTACATGCCGCCACGCAGGCGCCTGCTTAGCTGGCGTGCCTATCGTCGCACTGGAGTGGTGGTGAAGTGGCAAAACCTTGCCGAGCGTGGGCCTGGCTGCAGCCCAGCGATCGTCCCCGGCAAGGCTTGCCGGGGGCCTCGGATCGTCCTCGGCAAGGGCCATGCCGGGGGTCTTCGTCTTCCGATCCCACATGGATTCGTGGGTTGCCAATCTTCACAAGAACTCGCATGCTACCAGGAATGTGCTCTCCAAATCTTGGCCTTAACGTTGCCGATGGTGTCAGAGCTCCCAACCCCAAGGGTGGTGGCCCTGCTGGTCTCTTTCGCAAGCTGCCCCGGCAAGGAGCTTGCCGGTGGTTTCGCAGGTTGCCTCGGCAAGGCTTGTTGCCGGGCGTGGCCCTGCTTGCCTCTTGCTCCTTGTTGCCTTGAGTGTCTTTCTTGATACTCTTCGTTCTTGTCCCGCCTCCTGCCTCCTCCTCTGCTTTGCCAAGCCCTGCTGTAGGTCTGGCTGCGACCGTTTGTGCACAAGTAAGGGGTACAGAAGTACCCACACTTTTGTACTCCGACAGGAGCCCCCGGGCTTGGGCCACACATAAGAGCAAGGTGTAGTTGGGCCAGGCCCAAAGCAGTGCGCTGGCGGGCGGGCCAGAGGCGAACCGACACGATCTTTTCTGGCAGTTGTGCTTCCCCACAACCCGCGTTGAGCGCATGACGTGGGGGCCGTGCGCGGAGTGATCGCAGCATGCTTGCGCCACCCCATGGTGAATAGTAAAGAGGCGGCCCGCACCTGCCTCAGAAAAAAGAGGGGGAAATCCCGGGGCCGCTGCTCATTTACTCTCCTTGCCTTCCTCAATCTTGGAGCCGTCGTTCCACATTTCCTACCACGCCCGCCTTTTCCGCCACGTACGTCGCATGCATGGTGCAGGGTAGGTGACGGATGCATAGGATATGGGAAGGCGCGCCATGGCCGATAACCATGTTCCTTTGATTGGCGCGGGGAGGGCGGTCGACGCCCTCGCTCATTGTCAACGGCTTTAATGAGCAGGATTTGAAAGGTCTCTTCAGAGGCGCAAAGCCAGCCTTTAGTAAAAAGGGGTCCAGGAGGAGGAGGAGAGGCATCCTCACGCGTCTTCTCATTTCCCCATTCTCCATCCATCACCATGCCAAGAGGGCGCGACCGTGGTCGTCATTCTGCGGAGGCGACTTGTAGGATCGAAAGTATGTCTAGAGGGGGGTGATTAGACTACTTGACTTAATAAAAATCTAGCCTTTTCCCAATTTTAAGTCTTGGCAGTTTTAGCAATTTTACACAAGTCAGGAAATCAACCTACACATGCAATTTTAAGAGTATAGCAGCGGAATGTAAATCATTGCACATGAAGGTAAAGGGAGGAGTTTGAGGGAGCAAACGCAATTTAGACACGGAGATTTTTGGCATGGTTCGAATAGGTGGTGCTATCGTACATCCACGTTGATGGAGACTTCAACCCACGAAGGGTAACGGCTGCGTGAGTCCATGGAGGGCTCCACCCATGAAGGGTCCACGAAGAAGCAACCTTGTCTATCCCACCTTGGCCATCGTCCACGAAGGACTTGCCTCACTAGGGTAGATCTTCACGAAGTAGGCGATCTCCTTGCCCATACAAACTCCTTGGTTCAACTCCACAATCTTGTGGAGGCTCCCAAGTGACACCTAACCAATCTAGGAGACACCACTCTCCAAAAGGTAATAGATGGTGTGTTGATGATGAACTCCTTGCTCTTGTGCTTCAAATGATAGTAGCCCCAACACTCAACTCTCTCTCATAGGATCGGATTTGGTGGAAAGATGATTTGAGTGGAAAGCAACTTGGGGAAGGCTAGAGATCAAGATTTATATGGTTGGAATGGAATATCTTGACCTCAACACATGAGTAGGTGGTTCTCTCTCAGAAAATGAATGTTGGAAGTGTAGGCATGGTCTGATGGCTTTCTCCATGAATGAAGAAAGGGTGGAGGGGTATATATAGCCTCCACACAAAATCTAACCGTTACACACAATTTACCAAACTCGGTGAGACCGAATCATCAAACTCGGTCAGACCGATTTAGTTCATAATGTGACCATTAGGCATTTCGGTGGGACCAACATGTCAACTCGGTGGGACCGATTTCGTTAGGGTTAGGGCATAACGTAATCTCGGTGAGACCGATTAGACAAACTCGGTGGGACCGACATTGGTAATAAGCTAACACGAGAGTTGGTCAGGCAAATTCGGTGGGACCGATTCTCTCATCTCGGTGAGACCGAAAAGTTATGAAAGGGAAACATGGAGTTTGCATTGCAAACTCGGTGGGACCGACCGCTCATCTCGGTTAGACCGAAACGTTACAAAGGGAAACAGAGAAATTGCAATCCCATTTCAGTGAGACCGAGATCCCTATCAGTGAGACCGAAGTGACTAGGGTTTCTGGCAGTGGCTATGTCAAATGAACTCGGTGGCGCCGAATAGATCAAATCGGTGGGGCCGAGTTTGACTTTTGGTTTGGGACATATGTGGATATGAGAAAGTTGTTGAGGGTTATTGGAACATATCACAAAGCACTTTGAGCAAGCAATCCATTAAGCAACACCTCATCCCCTTTTAATAGTATTGGCTTTCCTATGGACTCAATGTGATCTTGGATCACTAAAAGTAAAATGTAGAGTCTTGAGCTTTAGAGCATGAGCCAATCCTTTGTCCTTAGCATTTTGAGGGATCCATATTCCTAATCGATGCCATGCCAATCATTGAACTTACCTGAAATATTCATGTTGAAATAGATTTAGTTCGATGAGCTATATGTTGTTAATAATTACAAAAACCACCCAGGGATAGTTGCACTTTCAATCTCCCCCTTTTCTGTAATTGATGACAACATATAGATCAAAGCTTCGACAAATGATAATAAGATTGAAATACATCGTCGCTTTGAGAAGTATGTGCTAAGAAATAGCTCCCCTAAATTTGTGCATTATTTAGGATTTGCTTTTGAATGTAACTGCACAATCGATTAGTATCATGGGTTACTCTTCCATGTCACATACACCTTGGTGGAGCGCTCAAAATGATAGCAATTAAAAGCATGCACTCATCACCAAGCAAAGTGAATGATCATATATGGATATAAGAGATAATATCATCCAAGCAAACATTAAAGTAGCACATGATCAAACAGATGATCATACAAGTATCTCACACAAGGACATAAGGTATCAAACAAGCACACAATAAAGTTCAACCAAACAAATAGCAAAAGAGACAAAAAGCAACACTCTCTCTCTCTAAGCCTATGATCTAGACATATTTCTCCCCCTTTGGCAACAAGTTAACAAAAAGTTCAAATATGCATAGTGCTATGCGTCTCTCAGGCTTGGTCTTTGGGAGGTGGTGTAGAGATAACTCCAAGGACGAAAGCATCAGTTGATGTAGTTGGAGCTGGTGGAGTGGCTGCTGGAGGTGTCACTAAAGCTGTAGCTACTCGTGCTGATGTGGTAGCTCTAGTATCTGGTACTGGCACTATAGCAGACCTCTGACCTCTTGGCACTCTCTGAAAAGCATCTGTAGTTGCCTTCCCTTTCTTCTCCTCTGCTTCCTCCTGGAGCTGCTCAACTCCTGTCTGCATCTTAGTCACTTTCAGATCATAGAACTTTTGTCCAATGATCCTCTCCAAGCTCTCCTGATTCTGAGTCGGGGTGGCCAATCCCTTCTCAATCCTCAAGGTTGATTGGATCAGATATCCAAGTTAATCTTGTTTGCTCTTCAAGAACACTTGAGATGCCTCTTCAGCACTTGGCATCTTTGCAGCTTTTTCTGTCTTTGCCTTAGCTCTCTTCTCTTGTGCTTGCACTGATGAAGGTTCATTCTCACCCATTACAACTTAGTTGTCTTCAAATTCTGGCTTGAGAGGTAAATGCTCCTTGTCCAACAAGTGTATGTGCCCATCTTTGAGTTGACGAGAACCTGAATGTGTGGAGCATACCCACAAGACCTTTTTTGGTCAGCAGCTATCCTCTTAATTGTCTCTACAATCAGACTCGTGACCTTGAATTTTTGAGGCACATCAAAAATATGCAACAAGTTGATGGAATGTCCTCTTATCATCCTATGATCTCCAGATTTGGTCAATAGAGTATACCTTAAGATGGTGTTGATAGTAGGCAGACCAGACAACAAATATTTCACTGAGCCCAACTTATGAGTTTCTAGGGCTTCATCAGGAATTTCCCTATACATACTTGCCATGGAGTTGTGGTCTTTCTTCTTCTTGGCATACACATCCAAATCATCCGCGTGGTCTTCTGGGGCATTGATCAACTTTTCCCATTCTTCAACAGTTGAGTGGTACCTTGTACCTTCAGACATCCACACTATCCTTCCATCTGGATAGAAATGAGCAGTGGAGTAGAACTGCATAATTAGCTCATCATTCCATTTGGTGAGCTTCTATCCAACAAACTTGTCAACTCCACAAGATTTGAAGCTGTCATGTACACCTAGAAAGTGATCTTCATTCTCTAATATATTCCCAATCAACCCATCTCATATCACACACAATTGGCTTCTTGTCAAGCAGAATGGTCTCATAGAAATCTTGTTGTTCTTTGGTGTGGAACCTATAGTCCACAGCAGTTCTCCTTCTCACAGCATATGGACCAGACTATCTCCAACGTCTCAATCCTGCATCCTTTCTGATGTTCATGTCCTCGGCCACTAGATGAATGTCATTGTGGTCTAGAATCTTTGGTTTAAGCTTTCTGAGCACTTGGGCTTCAGCATCTTCTTATTCATCCATCTTAGGCACTGGGGACTTGTTCTTCTCCTCAGCAGGAATGTTTCTGGTGCTTCTCTTGGGTGCAGACTTGGTGGTTTGAGCAGCAGCTTTGGGAGCAGGTTTGGGCTTAGAAGTAGCAGCCCCTCACTGGATTGCATCTCCCATAAGCTTTTGTGACTTGGGTGCTAGTGCAGCATCCTCTTCCTCTTCTTCTGAATCTCTTACCATAGTTGACTTTCCAAGAACTTTTGCAAACGTGGTTCTTGCCCTCTTCTTCTTCTCGCCATCTCCAACTGCCTTACCATCATCTGATTCTATTGTGAATTTCATGGTTTCTCCTGTTGGAACTTTCCTTCGCTTTGACATTGGGACTCTCTTTGTTGGTGCCTTATTGTGCATACTAGGCTTAGTTGCAGCAGCAGTGCCATATTCTTTCTTCAGCACTTTCTTCTTTGAGGTGGCCTCATCCTCAACAGCCACATAGTCCTCATCCTCAGAGTCTGAGGTTCTCTTCTTTCTTGTTCTAGTGGATGCCTTGGGAAAGTTACTTGGTGTGCTTCTGCTGCCCTCATCATAGCTGCTTGAGGGACTAGTGCCCTCACTCATTTGCTCTTGCTGTTGAGATTAATTCTGGCTATCACTCTGGTCAGACATCTTGGCAGGAAAACTGACAGCAAACCCTGTGAATAGATATAGATGAGGTAGAGAGATGAGCATCACAAAGTGCAGAGGTTTTTGCAAAACAAATGAGTCAAAAACTTAGTTTTAGTTCTCTACTGAAATGATTTCGGAGCTACCGAATTGATAAACTCGGTGATACCGAAGCAACATTTGGAACTTAAACTAGTGAACTCGGTCAGACCGAGTCACGGTTCGGTGGCACCGAGATTGCTAGGGTTTCACAGAGAATTGAACTTGGTCACACCGATTTGCAGTTTTCGGTCAGACCGAAAAGTGCATGTGCAATGGCCTAAGCCAAATTGGTGAGTCCGATTTGTCGGTGTTCTGGGAACGGGGGTACCCAGACTTCCCTGCCTGCGGCCTGCGGCGTGGCTCAGGGAGTGGCCCAGTACGGCCCATCTTCATCGACACATGCTCAAGACCCTCGCGAGGGGCCAGGCCTCGCGGGGCGGACAACAGGAAGCTTCCTCAGGCACAGCCTCGTCAGGCTGGCTCGCGAGGAGGCGGATAGATCAAGGCAGGGTACCTCACGAGGTTCCCGTGATGCAAGCCATGACGACCGGAGCCAGGCGGGTACCAGGCGGGCGCCGGCCTGCGCAGAGTCCTTGTTTCCTTTTTGGTTCAAAGGGAGCAGGCGCAGGCAAGAGTATCAAGCAAAGGCAGCCATTTCGGTGCAACAAGACCAAGACCAGCAGAACGGCAGGATGGAGGTCATCGTGGAGCCCAAGCCGGCGTCACCGTCAGAGTCTTTGGCAGGCGAAGACCGACTTTAGCCAAGATAAGTGTACTAGATGTTCCCCTTCAAAATGGCCAATTGTTGGCGCCCTTCCCACTCAATATTTGGGAAGAGGACCAAGGCCTTGCTCTATAAATAGGACTAGCCATTCTCGAGACACGGGGAAGAAAAAAGGGAGAGAAAAAGAGAGGAAAAGAGAGAGAGAGAGAGAGAGAGAGAGAGAGAGGGGGGGGTCGACCAATCGAACCTTAGCCAGAACCACCAACACAAGAACCCCTCCCCTCGCGAGGTAGTTCTTTCTTTGTATTGTTCATCATCAGCCCCAGAGGCAATCCACCACACCACAAACTAAGTAGGGTGTTAGACCACAATGGTGGCCCGAACTAGTATAAATCTCGTGTCCCTTGTGTTGTTCTTCGTGTAGTTTAGATCCTTGCGAGGCGACGAGACGTAGGTAGGTAGGAAGTGCGATCTCCGCATGCACCCCAGAGTTCGAACCTTGAGGGTCTGTCGGAACCCAAAAATCCAACATTTGGCGCGCCAGGTAGGGTTGCGCCGGAATCCTTCTCCCACCGCCTCACGTACCGTCGCATCATCGCCATCATGTCTGGCGACCCAACGGGAAATCCCGATCCCTGGGCGGCTTGGCCCGCCCGCGTAGAGCCGCTTGCCCAGGGCGACCTCAACCCCGTGCCCCAGGCAGCCCGCGGTCTGTAGGGCGCTGCGGGCCGCGGGCGACGCGGCCAGGCGGCACCAGCTCTCACGCCGCGACAGGTACGGTCGGCAGCGAGGGCCTCAAGCCACGCCACGGCCATAGCGCCGTACACCCGGCGGGAGCAGGCGAACTCAAGGGCCGTGCTCACGGTGGCGAGAGCTACTTGCAATGCAGGCTCTTTGGAGGCGGCCACGGCGAGCTCTTTGGGCGGGTGGCGAGCTCACAGGCTCCGCCGCCTCGGGGGCTCACCCCTTCTGCACCCAGCCGCCGCCTCAGGTCCAAGGCGGACCGCACGGAGGCCCCGCACGCGCCCGCACAGCTCCGAGCGGATTACAAGGCCGCCCCAACGCCAACCTGTCCATCAGCGCCGGGCTACCAACAGTGTCGCCTCCGCCTCCGACCAACAAAGGGGGATTCACTACAGCCCACGGCCCCAGTGGGCCGCCGCGCTACCACCCCCAGGTGGGCATCTCAAGCAGGACTGCGTGGCACACGGGGCACTACAGCGAGGCATTCGGGGCGGAGGCCCCGGAAGCGTATGTGCCCCACATGGTGGATCAAGGGCACGCGCAGGAGGAAGACCACGGCTCGTTTCTCGGCCCAGGCTGGGGGAAGAGACGCCGGAAGCTGAGCTCTTTCAGGAGCCCCGGGAAAGCCTCGTCGACCGCGCCGGAGGCAGCGACTATCGGGTACCGCTAATTCCTCAGGAACAGGCATACGCTAACCATGGATCACAGGAGGTACAGGTCGTCGCGGCAGATGGCTGCCCCAATCCAGCAGCTTCCTACCCCTCAGGAGGAGGGCACCTGTAACAGCCCAAAATTTTAACCTTTTTTTATTAATTAAAATTTTGCCAGGAAATTAAATTTTTATTTTTCTGGATTTATTCTTGATCTCGGAACCTCTCTTTTCCCCTAAGTTGTGGATTTTTTTTACCCCAAATGAAAACTTTTAAATCAGTGTTGGACTTATTTTCCCTCCCAAGTAAAACAATTCTTTATCAGTGGGATTATCAATGTAATTATTTTTCCCCCTGAGCTTTATTTCTCTAAATTGATTCTTCATGAGTTTTAGGGTTCCATTTGCACTGCAACCCTTTGATAAATTCTTTTAAAAATCCCACCAAAATTTGGAGATGTCATGTGATGTTTCTAAATCACTTTTATGCAAAAATATCTTTTATTCATGAAATATTTTGAGCTCTCGCCAACTTTTCAAATCTGGTCCAGTGAGTAGTTTTACACTACAACCCATTTAAATATTTCTTTCTAGCCTCCACCAAAATTATGAGATGATGGTAGTAGCTTATGATTCAACCTTATGCAATAACCCAGTGATGTTATTTGAAAATTTTGAGCGAATCAACCTCATCTTCATTCTGGTCCAACATGATGGTTTGTACAGCAACCATATTCTTGCTTGCTCCTTGGCCCTTGATTCTTTCCCCTGCTTGCAGACCACCCTACACAACCCTTAAGTACAGGAGAGTGGACCCATTGGATGATCCTAAGTGCTTGCAATCATGCCCTCTTCTTTCTGTCAGAAACTGAAGTTTTGCAAAACTTGCACTAACAAGTTTTTGCTTTTGTCAAACTAACTTCGCCACCCTCTCATGCATCCAAAGAGACGCTGATCTGGAAAATTTGGTCATCCCAAGTATTGCCTAGCTGCCCTTGGCATTTTGACAAAAACCCTGATTGCATAGCCAGATTTGGCATGATTTCAAGTTTACATTGTGAACTTGAGCCCCTGACCTATCCACCATGTCCCTTGATTCCCTTGCTAACCCTAAACTAGCCCTGTTTCTTGCCAGCCTCACCCGCGACCTCTAGGCTACCACGGCATTTCGTCGAAAGCACGTCCGGTCGTGCTCTGGCGCGCCAGGCGTGCGTTTGGCACGCACGTGCGCCCGAGCCGCCGCGTCTCGCCCCGCACCCGTTCCGGCCCTTGGCCAACAGCAGCTAGCACGCCACGTATCCCCCTGCACCGCACGCCAACCCGACCGCCCTGGCACACTACAGCGCCGCCGTCAAGGCACTCTTGGCGGCACGCCGGTGTCCGCAGTGGCTCCTGCCCCGTTCGGCGCCGCGCGAGCCACCCCTGCTCGCCACCTGCCCATGGGTGCCGCGCAAGCTTATCCCCTCGCTCGTCGGCTAGCTCTCGTCGCCTCCACGTCGCCCTACAAGCTACAGAGAGGCGGTTCGCTGACATCCTCATGCACCGCCATGGAACCGACCTCGTCGCGCTATAACAGGAGGCCCCGAACCCATCCGAGCGCACAGGCGACCTCAGGCCACCCCCTTGGCACCCCCACAGCCCGCAATCGTCGGGGGGAAGCCGTCTTCCCCGACTCCGGCCAGTTCGGCCACCGCCGCCTCCCGGCTCCGTTCGGCGCAACCAGGGCCTCCCCCTCTCCACACTCTCCACCAGAAGCTCCCTCTTCCTCCCGTGAACCCGTCCCCCTGCTCAATTTTGATCGGGAGCCACCGTAGCCCCAAACCCACTTTGCTCCCGAATGCCTCCTCCGCCGCGAAGCTCGCCGCCGGCAGCTCACTCCGTCCCCGCCGACCCAACGACCACCGGGAGGACCGCCCCGGTCTTGCGGATCCATCCCGACCCTCCGGAGCCCGCGGGGAGCCGCCGTTCGCCGGCGTTGATCGCCGTTGCCTCGCCGCCGTTCGGGCAGAGGAAGAGGAGGGAGAGACGGACTGGTCAAACCTGACCAGTGGGCCCCTGGACCCACTGTCAGTGACCCAGCCCCGCCTCCACGTGGGTTAAGTGAAAGCGTATTTCCGGAGTACGCCTTCGACGTGTTCATATTCGAATCGTTTTTTTCTTTTTTCTGTTTTATTTAAAAATCAGAATTTGACTAAACTTTGACTGGCTATATCTTTTAAAATATAACTCCAAATGAATTGATTCTTTTTCCTACATCTCTCAAATTCGGTCTAGTTTATTTTAAGATTTATTTGAAAAATGTTCAAACAAATTTTTTGTGCTGTTTTGAAATTGTGTGTTAATTCCAATATTTTCAAAATAGGAATTTTGGAGAGAGGCAGAAAACTTTCAAAAAGTTTTGGAGAGCACCCCCACCTCTCCACACCTCGAAGGCAAGCATTCTGAACCCCGGCATAATACTTTTGGTGTATTAGTTGACATGTTTATAATACCGCCTTATTTCGGAAAACTCGTTATTTCATGTGATATGATCATTTGCATGGTTGCATATTAGTGTTTTCCTTGCTGTTGGAAATAAATATGCATGTGATGGTAACCATCCTCATGTGCCTTGCATGCATGCCAGAAAGGAATCCGGGAAAGCCACTGCCTTGGGTAGGCATGAGCTTGTCGCTGGTCTCCGTTGGGACGGTTATGTCCGGTATGGCATAGTAAGGTATAATGATTGGTGATTCTGTTGATTGAAAATATGTTGGTTTTACATAACATGCAGGGAATACTTAAGCCTCCTGGGTCGGCCGTAGATCGAGTCTTGTTCCAGTAAACCCCATACTTGTTTCGTGCTGCCACTTGTCCCTACCGTAGGTAGGGTATGGTTCAGTAAGTTGTCAACCCTTGTCTTAGCACACACCGTACAGAGAGGCCATGGTGGAAGATACCGGCTGCATCCAGTAGGCATGCCACCTGGTCCGGGAGCATGGGTGTTTCCGGTTGGGACCGAAAGGGGGGCACCCCTTAGAGCGCGCGATAGAAATTTGATCCCATGCTACGCGAGGTTGTAGCCTTCCCACTTAGTTTTGCTTAACAAGTGTCGTGGGTGATTCCAGACACGAGTAAAGTTAAGCGGGTGTGTGCAAGTCAGGCGTGTTTTCGACTGAAAGACCATAGACGGAATTAGTTCCGATGGACTAAAGAAATCCGTTGCTCGTGGGTAAAGAGCATACCCTCTGCAGAGATATTAAACCTATTAGAATAGCCGTGTCCATGGTTAAGGACTACTGATGCAGGTCGGGTCAAGTATCGGTCCCAGTGTCGGTCTTTGGAGGAGAACTACTAAACCAGAACTTGGATCATGATTTGTGACTTGTGATGATTATGATGATTATTATCGTGGACTAACTATTGTCATTACTTTCTACCTCCTGGATATTCATCGTGATTATTTTTCTTTATAAGCCCTTTATGTGGTGTCGCTCAGACGCCCGACTGTGGCATGCTTGCTATTTTCTATAAGCCCTTTATGTGGTGTCGCTCGACGCCTTGGTATGGCATGCCTGTTATTTTCTTTATAAGCCCTTTATGTGGTGTCGCCAGACGCCCGAATCGTGGCATGCCTGTTATTTCCTTTATAAGCCCTTTATGTGGTGTTGCTCGGGCCTTGATCGTGGCATGCTTGTTATTTCTTTATAAGCCCTTTATGTGGTGTCGCTTAGACGCCCGACTGAGGCATGCTTCATATCATGGCCCTTTCGAGGCGTCGCTTCAGACACACGATCGGTGCATGTTAGTTCTACCCCATTATTGCATATTCATGTTGCACATAAATAACCTGCTTGCATGCATCGTAGATTTTATTTTATGACCGATTTAAGTGATCATAGAATATTTCAGCGCTTGATATCATTTATATTATACCCGTGTCCTTAATGTTTGCGTAGTACATTCAAAGTAATCACTTGGATAGTCACGGCTATTGTCTTGGCCAGATTTCTTGCATGGAGAGGAGCGTTGCGATGACAGCCCGGAACCTAAGCAATGGTGATAGCAGCCTCGCGAAGATAGGAGTTAACCTGGTCAGCTGTTCCTGTGGGAAATGGAGTCCCATAGACACTGGTGATCCACAAACCGCTTCCGCCATCAACCACTAGAAACCCTTTGTTGTACTCACAGCCAGAATGGTCCTGTACTACATATTTTGTATTTGCTTGGAGTTTTCTGTATCAAGTTGGTGCCTCATCAGCTATGATCATCACGGGCTGGTGAGCACGACGGCCATTTTCTGAAATTAATACCGGAAAACCGGTGCAACAAACTTGGTATCGAGCCAGCTGACCATTGGCTAATCCTATCTTAGCAGGTCGAGAAACCTAGGTTAACCAACCCACGGACCTTAACCGAACCCCAGCCAAGTTTCCCTTGCTAGATAGCCACACACGGTGACCCGACACCTTTTGGCGATCGGTGCCCAACCTATCAGCCCAGCACTGTCGATCACGCGCCCAAGAACCGACTCATAATCATCTTATTATGGCGTGCGAAGGAAGACTCCGTCCCCTTTTTCTATAAAAAGGGCACATTAGTCTCAACCCAGCACCGCACAAGCTCTTTCTCAAACCAAGTTATAATGCCTGACCCCGTCGTGCACAATGAGACCACAGCAACCAACCTTGGAGGTTTTGTGACCGTGCTCGCGAACCTCACACGCCGTGCCTTTGCATTAGAAGAGCCCCCAGAATATGTTGTGTACCAAGGGTCCATGAGCGGTGAGAGCCGTCAATACTGGGCCACAGTGCACATCTATGGTCGGGGTCTATCGCCAGAACGGCCCTACAGGTTCACCGGAAGGACAACTTCCTTCGAGCCACAAGCCATCCAACTAGCTGCTCGAGAAGCTATAGTTCAACTCCGGCATTTGCCGCCCAGAGTTAATTGTCGCTCGTTCTACTACTACCCCAGCCGTGATGGATATGGTAGACCACCCCAAGTTGCCAACGGAGATCATGAGACGGATCCTGCTTTATTGCATCTGGTGCGCTATGTAAGTACGCTAGAGGATTTATTCGATCAAATCACCCTTGATCTGATTGCAGCTCGTGGAGAACTAATCCGCCGAGCCCCAACTAGAGGAGAAGATGAGCCCGACGCCGACATCCCAGTCGTGCTGTTCGGACAACCAATCGAGACCGTGAGGTCAGCCCCGGCCATCAACCAAGATACCTTGATGACCCCAGAAGTGCTTCGTCGCCTTTTGGGAACACGCTCTAACGGGATTGTGGCCCACAATCCCCGAGATGGTCATCATCGCTACCCCGACCCTGCAGTTCCTCAACCCCTTCCAGCTAATCCTGACAATGAAAGCCGTGGGGAAACCTCTACGTCCGCAAGGCAAGCCCGCTTAGATATTGACGAGGTAGACTGAGTCACCCGAGCAGTACCGAGTCTTAATATGTCCTCGTCTTGTAACTATGTGATCCTGTATCGCCGTAATTAAATACAGTTTGCCTGTGCATCCCTATTTTTGTTATAGCCATGCATAAGTATGTTGATGTGCGATTGCGTTTTTAATCAAGCGTAGCTGCCAGAGACCAACCTCGACGACGCAAGTTTGTACTATGAATAAACCTTTTGGTTTCAGTTAACAAAAATGATATTTTCAAAAACAACCCTTAACAAATCTCGAGGACGAGATTTTTCTTAAGGGGTAGTGTTGTAACACCCCAAAATTTTAACCTTGTTTTATTAATTAAAATTTTGCCAGGAAATTAAATTTTTATTTTTCTGGATTTATTCTTGATCTCAGAACCTCTCTTTTCCCCTAAGTTGTGGAGTTTTTTTTTACCCCAAATGAAAACTTTTAAATCAGTGTTGGACTTATTTTGCCTCTCAAATAAAACAATTCTTTATCAGTGGTATTATCAATGTAATTATTTTTCCCCCTGAGCTTTATTTCTCTAAATTGATTCTTCATGAGTTTTAGGGTTCCATTTGCACTGCAACCCTTTGATAAATTCTTTTAAAAATCCCACCAAAATTTGGAGATGTCATGTGATGTTTCTAAATCACTTTTATGCAAAAATATCTTTTATTCATGAAATATTTTGAGCTCTACGCCAACTTTTCAAATCTGGTCCAGTGAGTAGTTTTACACTACAACCCACTTAAATATTTCTTTCTAGCCTCCACCAAAATTATGAGATGATGGTAGTAGCTTATGATTCAACCTTATGCAATAACCCAGTGATGTTATTTGAAAATTTTGAGCGAATCAACCTCATCTTCATTTTGGTCCAACATGATGGTTTGTACAACAACCATATTCTTGCTTGCTCCTTGGTCCTTGATTCTGTCCCCTGCTTGTAGACCACCCTACACAACCCTTAAGTCCAGGAGAGTGGACCCATTGGATGATCCTAAGTGCTTGCAATCATGCCCTCTTCTTTCTGTCAGAAACTGAAGTTTTGCAAAACTTGCACTAACAAGTTTTTGCTTTTGTCAAACTAACTTCGCCACCCTCTCATGCATCCAAAGAGACGCTGATCTGGAAAATCTGGTCATCCCAAGTATTGCCTAGCTGCCCTTGGCATTTTGACAAACACCCTAAGTGTATAGCCAGATTTGGCATGATTTCAAGTTTACATTGTGAACTTGAGCCCCTGACCTATCCACCATGTCCCTTGATTCCCTTGCTAACCCTAAACTAGCCTGCTTTCTTGCCAGCCTCACCCGCGACCTCTAGGCTACCCCGGCATTTCGTCGAGCACGTCCGGGCATGCCTGGCGCGCCAGAGCTGCAGGCGTTTGGCACGCACGTGCGCCCGAGCCGCCGCGTCTCACCCCGCACCCGTTCCAGCCCTTGGCCAACAGCAGCTAGCACGCCATGTATCCCCCTGCACCGCCACGCCACCCCGACCGCCCTGGCACACTACAGCGCTGCCGTCAGGGCACTCTTGGTGGCACGCTAGCGTCCGCAGTGGCTCCTGCCCCGTTCGGCACCGCCCGAGCCACCCCGGCTCGCCACCTGCCCATGGGTGGCGCGCAAGCTTATCCCCTCGTTCGTCGGCTAGCTCTCGTCGCCTCCATGTCGCCCTGCAAGCTACAGAGAGGCGGTTCGCCGGCATCCTCATCCACCGCCGCGGAACCGACCTCGTCGCGCTATAACAGGAGTCCCCGAACCCATCCGAGCGCACAGGCGACCTCAGGCCACCACCTTGGCACCCCCCACATCCCGTAATCATCGGGGGGAAGCCGCCTTCCCCGACTCCGGCTAGTTCGGCCACCGCCGCCTCATGGCTCCGTTCGGCGCAACCAGGGCCTCCCCCTCTCCACACTCTCCACCGGAAGCTCCCTCTTCCTCCCGTGAACCCGTCCCCCTGCTCAATTTTGATCGGGAGCCACCGTAGCCCCAAACCTACTTTGCTCCCGAATGCCTCCTCCGCCCATGGCTTCGCCGCGGCAGCTCACTCCGTCCCCGCCGACCGCGACCACGGGAGGACCGCCCTGGTCTTGCGGATCCATCCCGACCCTTGAACCCGCTGGGAGCCGCTGTCACGGCGTTTGCTCGCCGTTGCCTCGCCGCCGTTCGGGCAGAGGAAGAGGAGGGAGAGACGGACTGGTCAAACCTGACCAGTGGGCCCCTGGACCCACTGTCAGTGACCCAGCCCCGCCTCCACGTGGGTTAAGTGAAAGCGTATTTCCGGAGTACGCCTTCGACGTGTTCATATTCGAATCGTTTTTCTTTTTTCTGTTTTATTTAAAAATCAGAATTTGACTAAACTTTGACTGGCTATATCTTTTAAAATAAAACTCCAAATGAATTGATTCTTTTTCCTACATCTCTCAAATTCGGTCTAGTTTATTTTAAGATTTATTTGAAAAAAATTCAAACAAATTTTTTGTGCTGTTTTGAAATTGTGTGTTAATTCCAATATTTTCAAAATAGGAATTTGGAGAGAGGCAGAAAACTTTCAAAAAGTTTTGGAGAGCACCCCCACCTCTCCACACCTCGAAGGCAAGCATTTTGAACCCCGGCATAATACTTTTGGTGTATTAGTTGACACGTTTATAATACCGCCTTATTTCGGAGAACTCGTTATTTCATGTGATATGATCATTTGCATGGATGCATATTAGTGTTTTCCTTGCTGTTGGAAATAAATATGCATGTGATGGTAACCATCCTCATGTGCCTTGCATGCATGCCGGAAAGGAATCCGGGAAAGCCTACGCCTTGGGTAGGCGTGAGCTTGTCGCCGGTCTCCGTTGGGACGGTTATGTCGGTATGGCATAGTAAGGTATAATGAGCGGTGATTCTGTTGATTGAAAATATGTTGGTTTTACATAACATGCAGGAATACTTAAGCCTCCCGGTCGGCTGTAGATCGAGTCTAGTTCGATAGAACCCCATACTTGTTTCGTGCTGCCACTTGTCCCTACCGTAGGTAGGGTATGGTTCAGTAAGTTGTCAACCCTTGTCTTGGCACACACCGTACAGAGAGGCCATGGTGGAAGATACCAGCTGCATCCGGTCGGCATGCCACCTGGTCCGGAGCATGGGTGTTTCGGTTGGGACCGAGAGGGGGCACCCCTTAGAGCGCGATAGAAATTTGATCCCATGCTACGCGAGGTTGTAGCCTCCCCACTTAGAGTTTTGCTTAACAAGTGTCGTGGGTGATTCTGGACACGAGTAAAGTTAAGCTGGTGTGTGCAAGTCAGGCGTGTTTTCGACTAAAAGACCGTAGACGGAATTAGTCCCGATGGACTAAAGAAATCCATTGCTCGTGGGTAAAGAGCACACCCTCTGCAGAGATATTAAACCTATTAGAATAGTCCATGGTTAAGGACTACAGTCTGGGTCGGGTCAAGTATCGGTCTCAGTGTCGGTCTTTGGAGGAGAACTACTAAACCAGAACTTGGATCATGATTTGTGACTTGTGATGATTATGATGATTATTATCGTGGACTAACTATTGTCATTACTTTCTACCTCCTGGATATTCATCGTGATTAGTTTTCTTTATAAGCCCTTTATGTGGTGTCGCTCAGACGCCCAACTGTGGCATGCTTGCTATTTTCTTTATAAGCCCTTTATGTGGTGTCGCTCAGACTCCGGACTGCGGCATGCCTGTTATTTTCTTTATAAGCCCTTTATGTGGTGTCGCTCAGACGCCCAACTGTGGCATGCCTGTTATTTCCTTTATAAGCCCTTTATGTGGTGTCGCTCAGACGCCCGACTGTGGCATGCTTGTTATTTCTTTATAAGCCCTTTATGTGGTGTCTCTTAGACGCCCGACTGAGGCATGCTTCATATCATGGCCCTTTCGAGGCGTCGCCTGCATTAATTCGATCGGTGCATGTTAGTTCTACCCCATTATTGCATATTCATGTTGCATATAAATAACCTGCTTGCATGCATCAGAGATTTTATTTTATGACTGACGAAGTGATCATAGAATATTTCAGCGCTTGATATCATTTATATTATACCCGTGTCCTTAATGTTTGCGAGTACATTCAAAGTAATCACTGGCTTGTCCCTGGCTATTGTCTTGGCCAGATTTCTTGCATGGAGAGGAGTGTCGCGATGACAGCCCCGGAACCCAAGCAACGGTGATAGCAGCCCCGCGAAGATAGGAGTTAACCTGGTCAGCTGTTCCTGTGAGAAATGGAGTCCCATAGACGCTGATGATCCACAAACCGCTTCCGCCATCAACCACTAGAAACCCTTTGTTGTACTCACAGGCCAGAATGGTCTTGTACTACATATTTTGTATTTGCTTGGAGTTTTCTGTATCAAGTTGGTGCCTCATCAGCTAACAGTCATCCTGGGGCTGGTGAGCACGACGGCCATTTTCTGGAAATTAATACCCGGAAAACCGGTCGCGACAGCACCGGGGGCTGCAGGAAAGGGGCCGAGATCCGGCCTCACCCCCACGGCGCTCGGAGCAAGGCGTCCTCAGGAGGTAGGCCCTCTGCCGGGGAGGTGCCTCAGGGCCTACCCCCGGCAGAGGACCCGTGGTCGTCGGGAGAACCGCTAACGACCGCTCTATCCCATCGGCGGCGTCCTCGGTCTCTGGCCGTCGTCGATGGAAATAGAGTGTGGCGCAAGGCGGGGCCCTCGTCTGGCGATATGAAGCAAGGCGGTACACATGAAGAAGGCCCAGTGCCTGTGAAGCTCGCCGCCCCGTGACACTCTCATGTAATAATGAGTGGGGTTGTACACGCCCCGGAGTCTACGGAGAGCCGCCCTCGGGCCTCGGGGGCTCCCGCCCACACCCAGTGGCAGCTGTCACGACCGGTTTTCCAATAAAAATATTTATTGAGGAACCGATCTTTTAATTCCAGTGTGATGAAAATCCTCCTTACTGGTAGACAAAACCTTGATACAATAAGCCAGTAGCATTTAATATATTACAGGGTCGAAATTTGAGGTTGCTCAACAAAATTATTACAAGCACGCCAATAATTATACATAGTGGCGGATATGACACAATGATGTAGGGTGGCTTACTACTGACTCAAAAAAAAGTGATTGGTGGAATATCACAGTGGAATGGATAATATGACTACTAAACTGGCGGCTCATCGAGCGTCGAGGTGAGGCTCGATGAATTTATTTGGGTAGCGGAAGAGGATATAATACAATGACCAAATCCAGGGTCGCACGAGAATGACTGGGACTCCTCTAGGCGTCGGACTCGCTATCGAACTCTTCATCCATGAGATCGCCTTCGCCAGCATGTAGCCAAATCAACAAGCCAGGTGAGTACTTGAAAGTACTCGCAAGACAGTTCGGACAATAGATATAACAAATGCATGCATGAATGCGTCATGAGAAGTTTAACGATGCACATTCAAAACAACAAAACAAGGTAAGTAAAAAGGGAGTCGGCGGTAGTCCGCTCGGAAACCCAATAAAATAAACTGAAAACCGATCGGGTGTCTGAAGCGACACCTCGAAGGGTGAACAAATAAGTTAAACATGCCGCAGTCGGGCGTCTAAGCGACACCACATAAAGGGCTTATACTGAAAGAAAAGACATGCGTTACGATCGGATGTCGGAGCGACATCACGAAAGGGCTTATATCAAAAGTAAATAAATAACAATGTCATGATCGGACGTCTGAGCGACATCGTAGAAAGGGCTTATATCAAAAGTAAATAAATAACAATGCCGCAGCCGGACGTCTGAGCGACATCGCAAAAAGGGCTTATATCAATAGTAAATAAATAACAATGCCGCAGTCGGACATCTGAGCGACATCGCAGAAAGGGCTTAAATTCATTATTCATAACTTGCAAGAATTAACGCTCACCGGTAAATATTCAACACGTGATAAATAACGGGTTAGCCCATTCATAGGAATAAACGTCAACCGGACTTAATACTCATGTGGCTCACCAGAGTTTTTGTCACCAAGACTGACTCTTGACAAGATAAGATAAACACAGAACTTGGATATGGATAAGATGATTCAAAGGAATTATTGACTCTGCAGAGTTTGTACTAGAAAACCCACAACCAACGGATTTCCGCAGTCACGAAGGACTAGTTCCGTTTACGGTATTTCGGAAGAAACACAGCTAACTAGTACACACCCATCCAACCTCACGGTGTCAGGGATCACCCTAGACATCGTTCAAGAAAAACTTTGAGACGGGGAGATCACAATCTCGAATAGCATGGGATCAAATTTATGTACGCGCGCTCTAAGGGGTGCCCCCCTCTCGGTCCCAACCGGAAACACCCATGCCCCCTGACTGGATGATAGGCTTTAATCCAGGGCCATGGAACCGTCATCCTGGCCTCTCAATTTGGTGTGTACCAGAAAACGGTTTGCAACTTACTGAGCCATATTTCCTTGCGGAAAAACATGTGGTAGTACAGGAGGGAAACGGATGGAAACTGGACCGATTCATGTTGACACTGGTCAAATGGTCAGGCATAAGACTGGCAGGCTACAACACTGCCATCTTACTCTTTCTCATGCCATTACATGGCCATGCAAAACTCATACCCAACAACTTATGGGTCTCCGGAACTTACTTGCCTCAATTCCGCATGAAATATGACATTCATCGAGGTGCTCATGATCATGCCTTGCAACTACTTAATGCAAACATGCCAAAACACTCATCATATCGAAAGTTCAAACATGCTTGCCTGGTTCGGAGTAGTCGGGGCCTAGCTCGGTGAAGTTCACGGTTCCGTCACCTCCTTCGGTATCTACGGTATACAAAAATACACGCACTAACGTAAATACCACGGGGTGCACAAAAATATTCCAAATATTTTTCAAATAAATCTGATAAAAACTAGATAAAATTTTGAAGAGGATAGAAAAAGAATCACTCAAAAATCCTTTTCTGTTTAAAAGTTATAAGAGTTTTGGTCCAAGGACCTTTCTGTAATGAAATAGAAAACTCTCAGGGGGCTGAGCAGAAAAGTCTAGAAAACGATTCGGATTAGAAAGCGTATTTGCCAGATTACGCTTTCAGAAAACGGTTCAGAAAAAAAGAACAGAGAGGCTGATGGGCGGGTCCCACCCGTCAGGTTTGAATATTCAAAAGAGGCGGCAGAGCTCGTCGGCGCCCGAGAGTCATGATCGCCGCGGGCGATCCACGGCGAAAGGTGGGGATGGGGTGGTACCTCTGTGCTTAGTGCATCCTTCTGCGTCTGTGGGTGGTGGTGGTGGTCGCCGGCGAGCACCACGTCGACGGCGGCTCTTGCTCCGGTGGACGATGGTTCGGGTAGTCGTGGGCCTCGTCGGAGAGAGTTGCTGGGGTCAAATCGGAGTGGGGGTTAGTCTCCTAGAGGTGTCATGAGGCTACAGACAAGTCTAGGGTGGTGGAGGATTTCTCACCAGCGAGAATGCTGTCGGAGCCCGAAGCGGACGGAGGTGGCCGGAGTTGAGGAAGAAGGGCCCCTCGAGGCTCTTCCAGTGGCTGGGCGGGGTCTGGTGAGGTGGTGGAGGTGTGCGGGGTCGAGAGCGAGCTCGGAGGCGCTATTTATAGCCGGCCCAAGGCGGTTGCCCTGAACGGGATAAGTCCGACGAGCGATTACGGCGGTGTTGTGGCTGGACAGTTGGTTTAGGGGCTTGAGCATCGTCTAGACGGAGTACTGATTCCATCCCGGTGCCTAACTCAGCCAGGCAGGGGCGGTTACGGCCTGTCCCCAACGGAACGGCCGTGCGACACGTCGGCGGCAGAGGGCGCGCCCTGTGCGTGCTAGGCCACGACGACGGTGCTGCATGCGTGTGCTGGCAAGGGAGACGGCCACGCGGAGCTCCCAGGTGCCGTGGGCGGTGCCGAACGGTGTTGTGCCGCAGGGTGCCCTCTGTCGGCCGCCACGGGAGGTCCCGACGCTGCAGAAGACGCCGGCGCAGACGGGCCAGGGTGCCACCGACGCCAGGAACCAGCCAAGTGCGTGTGTGGCGCTCTGGACAGGGAGGAGGGGCCATGCGCAACGCGCCAGGCGCACAGTTGACAGGTGACTGAACACTGACGAAGAACGACACTGAACTTCTCTGAACTTTCTGAATTTACTGAATGTGCAAAGTAACAGTTGTGGCCAGGTGTTCGCAGAATGATTCTGGTATGTGGGAGGTTCTCCTTGAGCTGATTTTTTGGTGGGGTGGCCTCTCATTGCATCACAGGGGCTGCCTGAATTTTGGTGGAACTTTTGGAGAAGAGGAGATATGAATTTCACCAAATTTGACAAATCTGGTTCAAACTTGCAGAGACTGAAATTTGAAAATACTGAAAAGAAGAAGAGTGGATCTTGATGGTTCTAGGTTGTGGTTACCAAGGACTATCCAGAGGAGTTGGTTTGAGATCAAAACTCAAAGGCATTTAGGTACTTGCTTTGCAAATCACCTAGGCTCAAAATAATGGACAGAATTATTTGGGGAAAGAAATAAATGAAATAAAAATTCAAGAATGAGTTGGACTAGTTGGGACAGAATATTTGGATTGCCCCAAAGTGGAAGGAGGGTTTTTGGGAGGTTTTACCATATGAGGCATGGTGAAATCATGAGTGGTCTCAATATAAGAGAAGACCCAAAAATCCTAGGGTTTTCTTTTTAAAAGAAAATAAATCCCAAAAATAAAATTTGAGAAGAGGGTAAACAGAAGAAAGGTTTTTAATAACCAAACACCAGGGTTGAAGAAGATGCCAAAATAAAATCCTTGCCAAAGGGGAAAAAGTTTTGAGAGAGAGATTTTTGGAAGGGTTTAAATGACCTTCTACAAAACAAATAAAGTTTTTGAAGAAAACCAACTAAAATTTTTTTGGAGTGTCACAGCAGCACTTAGCTCCGTGCTGGTGAGAAGACGTCGAAGACTAGACTAGGTGCCGGACGCGGCCTTTCTGCCTTTTTGCCTTTCCCTTGGTTGTCGTTTTTCCCGTGTTTGAATTTAAGTTGGATTTGAGCTTGAGACTTGCGTGTGTTCGGGGAAGGGGTGTTTAGTCTCAATCGAGCAAACTCTCATGTTCTGGCTACCGCTTTGTGCCCCTCCAGCTTCAGCTGCCTCCCCTCGTGAGCCCCTCGCGAGTCGGGCCAGGCCCAGCATGCGCGCAGCCCGGGCTGCCGTCACCGCGCCCTCTCAGGAGGTTCTCACTGCAGGTTCAATGGGTTCATTCAGGAGGCACTCGGGACACCGCGGCCCCCCACGGACTCGCTCAGGACCCACGCGAGTCAAAGGTAAACAAGGCAATTGACTCATCACGAGACCAACCGCTCGGTGTAGGCATGCAGGCGACATCATGTCTACAAAAATGCTAACTGCAAGTTTTTACATGAGGGGCTCCCCCTCCCAAAATGCTCTTACAACCTTCAGGGCCAAGCCCGAACTATCTCTGCGCAGGGTAAAAAGTAGGAATAACGCGCGGTCAATCGGATAAATCCCCCAATGCATCCTCAGGGGCACCTCCGTAGTCGTCACTGGCATCTCTCACCTCGCCATCGCCCTCTGCATCGCCGTCATCAGCATCCGGGCCATTCACCATGGGGGTACCGGTGCGATGGAGGCATCGAAGTCAAAATGGGGGTCCATGTCCTGAAGATGACTGAAGACGCGAGAAAAAGCACGTCCAAGCAGGGCACGGCTCCTCTCCTCCACCAACCTGTCGTCTCTGCCTGACCGAGTCTCTAGCCGCGTCACCACGTCAGTGAAGAACTGAAGGTTACCAGCATAGTTAACCTCATGAGGCTCCCCAACGGCTGCCTCGCAGATGTTTCCCAAGGCCGTGTTAGCTCTCTCCCGGAGCGTGAGGAGCATGGGGCCATGCATGTCCTCCAAGGTCTGCCGCTGGTGTATCTCATCCTCGTTCCGCCGCGCGACGGCCTCAGCCGCGTCAACCCTTTGACGGAGGAGGAGCACCTCGGCGCGGGAAGAAGCCAGCTCCACCTACGCTGCGCCAAGGGCGGCCCCGGCGGCATCCGCATGCCGCGTCGCTTCATCCAGCCTGGCCTTAAGGACGACGGTCCTACCCTCTACTTCGACCCTGATCAGCTCCAGCCTTCCCTCGTACTCGCGCTCGAGGTTCGAGCGAGCCTCCGCCGCCCAACAGTCAACCTCTTCTTGGGCCCGGGCTTCCCACGCGGCGACATCGTCCTCCGCCTGCGCCACCAGGCGCTCCCTTGTCTCCAACCGCTCGAGATCAAGGGTGCGCTTGGCGGCCTCCAGCGTCAGTGCCTCCTCACGTCTATGGAGCTCCGCCTGGTCAACCGAAGCCCCCTTCATCGACGCAATGGCCGCCTCATGCAGCTCCACCTGCTGCTCCAGGGAGCTACTCCAGGCCTGGAGCTCCCACGCCCACTCCTCTGCAGCCTCGCGCCGCTGGTCAGCCTCCCGGACCTCCTCGACGGCCTGGGAGCAGGCCTCTCGAGAAGCCGCCAGCAGCGCCTCGGCCTTCGCATTGTCGAGGTCACGCTGGTGGCGCGCAAGGGCAACGGCCACCTTCAGCTTGCGACTCTCCTCAGCTAGGCGCAGGCCCTCGGCCTCAAGGCGCGCGTCCTCGACGGCAAGCTCTACACCGAGCTGGCTCACTGGGTCAGCCGCCCTCTGGAGAAACCCTTGGCGAAGGGTGCGGCGCTCCCGAGCGTGCTCGAGCACGTCTTCCGCATCGTTCTCCATCCCTGGCACGCGCGGAGCGCCACGAACCGGCACGCCCCCTCTAGGCAGGGGGCTGGGGGCTGGCACCCTCGTGATAGCCGGGCGCGCCCCGCCTAGAGCCTGGCTCAGAGCCGGTTCGTCCTCCAAGGAAGAATACGAGACCGACCTCAGCCAGTCGCCGTCCACGACCAAAGGAGGAGCCCGGGGCAGGCTTGCTGTGCCCCGGGAAAGCTCGCAAAGGAGGGTCGTCAGGTGCACAGAATCAGGATGCTCCGCAGGATGGCTCACCTCTCCAACCGACTTCACAACAAGGGCAGTACTTGAGCTCGGGACGCTTGGGGTCGGTGGAGAGGGTGAGGCCTGGGGAGATGGCCCCTCGGCCGTCTCCATGAACTCGGCAGGAAGGGCCCTGCAGGGCAATGGTCAGCTGAAGCAACGGGAAAGTAAGGGACTAAGAAAGGAGAAGGCTTACTCATCAATGGCGAAGTACTTGCTGCGCTTCAATAGGTGGCAGGGGTAATCATCACCACCCAAGGCCTCCCTTCTCTTTCGGAGAGCCTCGAAGTCCACGCGGAAGTGGCCTAGGAGCTCAGCGCAAGGGTCAGTCTGCGGCGAGGAAGAAGCGCCAAGGTGATCGGCGTCGGGGACATTGCCCTGGCGCACGCCACCAGACGCCGCCCCGTTGAGAGTGGCCGGGGCCTCAGGAGCCTCTGCCATGGAAGCCGCGGGAAGCGGCTCAACGCCTTCGGCCGCCGCAGGGCAGGCCTCAGAAACTGCCACCTCAGGAGTTCCGCGCGGCGTCGTAACCCTGACGGCAGCCCCCTTAGCCCCCGGCGGCCCTTGCCTCCCAGCTCCACCACTCGAGGAAGGACCGCCGCGGGCAACCGGGAGGGCAACCACAGCAACTGGGTTCTCACGAGGTCCCATGAGGCCTGCTGGGCGCAGCCCCCATTCATCGAAGCTGGGCATCTGCTTCACAAAATCAGCCCTGCCTGAGCAAAGGTACAGCAAGACGCCCCCTTGCCGAAGGCTGCCAGGGGAAGGGTCCCCAGTCAGAATCATGAGAACCTTCCTCAGCACTTCAGGCGCCAGATCTTCCTTCTGGAGCCTCATGCGGTCTTCACACCCCCGAAGGTCCACATCCGGCGGGAATGACGTTGGAGAGGGGCAATGCGGCTCTGGAGGAACTCCTTCACCACCTTGGGAGCCGACACACCGAGCGCCCTCAAGTTCCCGAAGTGACACCAGACGAAGGCGAGTCGAGGGCTCGTGAGCGTCTCATGGCCCTAGCCCAAGTTGGGGACAGCGGGCAAGGTTGGTTCCAAGAGCAGGGGGCAGGGCACTCCGACATCCACGTACAGCCACCGCTCTCGGAACCCAGTCGCCGGCAGAGGAAGGCTGAAATCAATCCCCGAGGCTGCCGCTTCTAGTGCGGCGAGGAAGCTCACGCACCCCGAGCATTGGGTGGGTCGCTGAGGCGCAAAGAGAAGAAGTGGCGCAGCAAGGCAACTGAAGGAGGAATGCCCACCATCGCCTCGCAAACAAAAGCGAAGACGGCAAGGAGAGCAATGGATTCGGGACCCAAATGCATCATGTGAATCTGGTAATGGGAAAGTACGGCGTTGAAGAAATCGGAAAAGGGGGGAACCAGTCCCGCCCACAGGGCGTCGGTGAAGTACCGGACCTCGGTGACTATTCTGTCAATGGATAAGTGAGACGAGGGCCAGACCGTCGTCCTCCCACACTCATTGAAGGTGGTGGCAAGAGCGGAACTGACCTTGCCCAAGGCTTCCAGATTGAGTATGATCGACTGATCGACAGCAAGAGCCGCCGTCGGCGGCGAGCGGGGCGAGGGCACAGGCTTCTTCCCTTTCCCCTTCTTCGTTGGCACCATGGCGACAGGAAGGGAGAGGGTTCGAGATTGGATTGGAAGCGGAGGTTGGAGCTCAGGGGGAAGAAGAGCAGGGGACGCACGAGGGGCAAGAAGAGGGATGACTGTGTGCAACTGCGGGTCCGCCTAGCCAGGCGCAAAATAAGGAGGCATGGGGAAACAGGGACGCCCGCATCCAATCAACCGCCACGCGGAGCCCAAGGCCGCAGACTGCTGGGGCCCGCGGCGCTTCGCCCTTGCCCCTTCGCTTCTCTGCTAAGCCAAGTCCAGGCGCGCCTTGGGCCCAGGGGCTACTATCGGCGTTCTGGGAACCGGGGTACCTAGACTTGCCTGCCTGCGGCCTGCGGCGTGGCTCAGGGAGTGGCCCAGTACGGCCCATCTTCATCAACACATGCTCAAGACCCTCGTGAGGGGCCAGGCCTCGCGGGGCGGACAACAGGAAGCTTCCTTAGGCACAGCCTCGTCAGGCTGGCTCGCGAGGAGGCGGAGAGATCAAGGCAGGGTACCTCACGAGGTGCCCGTGACGCAAGCCATGACGACCGGAGCCAGGCGGGCGCCGGCCTGTGCAGAGTCCTTGTTTCCTCTTTGGTGCAAAGGGAGCAGGCGCAGGCAAGAGTATCAAGCAAAGGCAGCCATTTCGGTGTAACAAGACCAAGACCAGCAGAACGGCAGGATGGAGGTCATCGTGGAGCCCAAGCCGGCGTCACCGTCAGAGTCTTTGGCAGGCGAAGACCGACTTTAGCCAGGATAAGTGTACTAGATGTTCCCCTTCAAAATGGCTAATTGTTGGTGCCCTTCCTGCTCAATATTTGGGAAGAGGACCAAGGCCTCGCTCTATAAATAGGACTAGCCATTCTCGAGACATGGGGAAGAAAAAAGAGAGAGAAAAAGAGAGGAAAAGAAAGAGAGAGAGAGACACACACACACAGAGGGGGGTGGACCAATCGAACCTTAGCCAGAACCACCAACACAAGAACCCCTCCCCTCGCGAGGCAGTTCTTTCTTTGTATTGTTCATCATCAGCCCCAGAGGCAATCCACCACACCACAAACTAGAGTAGGGTGTTACACCACAATGGTGGCCCGAACTAGTATAAACCTCGTGTACCTTGTGTTGTTCTTCGTGTAGTTTAGATCCTTGCGAGGCGACGAGACGTAGGTAGGTAGGAAGTGCGATCTCCGTGTGCACCCCAGAGTTCGAACCTTGAGGGTCTGCCGGAACCCGAAGTCCGACACGGTTTCTACAATTCGGTCGGTCCGAGATGAGTTGAGTGGAGCCTAACCCTAATTTTTCGAATCAAACTTAACCTAAAGGAAGTTTTCTCTGGATAGATTGATTTCATATGTGGCAAAGATAATTGCGTTGACCTTGTGCTTAGAATCGGAGGTAAAAAGAGAGCACAAGGGTTGAAACTCATACCCTAGTTCGGCGGGACTTCGCTACGGCGGCAATGATGGAGCAGATTCCCGTTGACGGTGAAAGAAACCAGCAGCGGGAGGTCACTGGCGGAGAGAAGATGATCCGGAGACCCGAGGAGATAGAGCAGGATACGCGTGGGCTGATGGCTTTTGAAGAAATTTCCAAAATCTCACATGTGGATATATATATTCCGACCCTGTCGGTGTGACTGAGTGGAACAACTCGGTGGCACCGAGATGCAGAATCGCAAGCGGTTACTACAACTCGGTGAGACCGAAATGTTCAAATTGGTTGCACCGAGATGAAAACCTAGATCAACTTAGTGAACTCGGTGTGACCAAAATGGATGACTCGGTCATACCGAAATGCACAAAGAGGTTTTGGAAGTTTAAGTCTATGAAGAATCGGGGACTCCGAGTGCTCCTCACACAGAGTTGTTCAAATCTGACTTGATCAAACTTTGTGATGTAGCATGAATAGAGTTTGAGACGAGAAAAGCATAGATAGCGAGAGAAGGTTCTTAGGCATTCTTCTCCAATCACTTGGCAAAAGAGAAAGAGCCAAACAATCAAAGCAACAAGTGGATGTCCTCGAATTAGTAAAATATGCAACCAACATGCTCACACAATAAAATGGCAAATGAAATATGTGGCAAAGCATGCACAAACACTCTAGCATCTATCAAGCAATTTGCGATGACTAGGTCATCTATATATGAGTATATTGACTTAGGAGTCAAATGAGAACATTTGATCATAGGTCATACTCATCATTTAAGCACAAGTGGGGTTACCACTTTTACATAAAGCATTGTTGTGTTCACACTGTTAGAGTTGCTTTAGCTCAATTCTTAGAGTAAAGCTCCCCCTAGATGTGATATCCCCCTTAAGAGGGATGAACTAACCTTGGGTTTTATCGATGAGGACTTCCTATAGGTGTTGAAGATATGGACGCTCAATGTTGATGTAGATCATTCGGAGCAATCCATTGGAGTGAGTTGCACTTTCAATACCTACACGGGTTAGTCCCATAAGGAATAAGCAAGGATATCCATAGACATAGAATGATGTACACACAAGATGATGTCCATGAAAGCTTTAGGTTACCTTGTCCCTTGTCTTACTAACAAGAGGGTTTGTGACTCCTTGAACTAGTGCAGGATATGAAAGTTGTTTGCACTTGCTCTTGCCAAAATGATATGAGTGAAGTGTGTTGGCGGGGTCACCCTCAAGAACTCTCTAGTTCTTCTTCTTCGGAATCCACATCATCTTGATGGGAATCCTTGGGGTTGTAGTCGTACTTGATGAAGTAGAACTTGATGTAGTCTTCGGAACCCACTTGACCAAGGCCTTGGGAGCTTCTTCAAATGCATCAATCTCCTCTTGAAGCTTATCCTTGCCTTTTTTGCTTTTGTTCTTGTGGTGGAAGATCATCTTGAGCTTGTGTCCCTTGGAAAGAAGTAGGATCATACTTCTCTTGTTGAGGAACAAACTTTGTCTTGGGGTATTGATCTTCTTCCCACTCAACTCCATTGGCATTGAACTTTCGTTCAAAACCAACACCATGGTTCTTCCGGTGCCTTCCTTGCTTGCGTACAATTTCCTCAAATTGCTTACTTCCTGCAAGGCTCTTCTAAACACCTTTCTCTATAATTCCCTTCAATAAGCTATTTTCTTGCTCAAGTGTAACTTGGCTAAGAGAACCATTAGTGGAATCAAGAGAACTACTAGAAGCAACAACATTGGATTTAGCATGATTATTGTTACTACTAATCTTTCTTACTTTTGTTGCTAGATTTAACTTGTGGCTTGTAAGTAGACAAGAGTAAACGCTTGGCAATGTAAGAAGAACTTTTCTTGCGAAGATCATCATTGATTGCCTTTAAAAACTCATGCTCTTGCTCTAGGTTGAGCTTTTCAAAGCATAGCATCTCATGAGTCTTTAAAAGTTCTTGATGATCTTCCAAGGTAGTTTCATGAGCTAACTTAAGAGTATTTAGTTCTTTAGTTAGACGATCAATCTCCTTCTTATCACCATCATTCGTTTTATCTTGATTAGCATGATTAATAGAAAATTCATCATAGTTTTCATAACTAGAGTTATCAACAAGTAATCATCATCACCTAGCAAATCATCTTCATCACTATTGAAATCAACATACTCGGGGTGTGATACCTTTGGGCCTTTAGCCATGAAGCATCTTCTAATTCCTTCATTTGGTGAGGCAAATATGTCATAGGAGTTGGTTGACACAAGTGCTAGACCGGCAACACCTTCATCTTGAGTATATTCGGAGTCGGAGTGATAACTTCTTTCGGAGTGATGGTCGAAATCGGAGCCGGATACCCATTCACCAACATGAGCTTGATGTCTTCGTTTTGTGTAGCTCTTTGATGATTTGTCCTTCCTTTCCGAATCCTTGCTTCTCCGGGAGGTTCTTCTTTCATAACGATCATCTCTACTCCTTCTCTCTCTTGGTGGTGATTCTTCTCTTCTACTTCTTCTTTTAGGTGAATCTTCTCTTCTTTTGTAGGGAGCCGTACACTCATTGGAGTAGTGTCCGGGTCTTCCACAATTGTAGCAATTATGTTCACTACTCGAAGATCTTTTGTCATTGTAGGACCTTGACTTGGAACTTCTTTCCTTGCTTCTACTCTTGTAGAACTTCTTGAAGTTCTTCACCATTAGGATCCATTCTTCATTGAAGGTTTGTTTCTCACTTGATGATGTAGGAGCATCACATGAGGCTTTGTAAGCACCACTTGACTTGTTGTGAAGCTCTTCTTTATCCTTAAGTGACACTCATGAGCAACAATTCTTCCAATGACTTCCGTTGGCTTGAGATCTTTGTAATTGGGCATCATTTGGATCAATGTGCACACGGTATCATATTTTTCATCCAAGGCTCTTAGGATCTTCTTGATGATGAATCTATCGGTCATCTCTTCACTTCCTAAAACGGCAATCTCATTTGTGATGAGAGCAATTCTAGAGTACATTTCAGCGACACTTTCACCATCCTTCATTTTGAACTTGTCAAGCTGACTTTGAAGCACATCCAATTTGGATTCCTTGACGGTGTCAGTATCTTCGTGCATATCAACCAAAGTATCCCAAATTTCCTTTGCATTCAAGACGGCTGATTTTGTTGAATTCTTCGGGGCACAATCCGTTGAAGAGAATATCACAAGCTTGAGCGTTGTATTGCAGCATCTTCACGGTTCGGTTCTCTCCCATCGAAGAACTCACCTTGCAAGCCAATACACACAATAGCCCAAACGGCGGGGTTATGTCCAAGAATATGCATTTTCATCTCATGCTTCCAACTAGCAAAATTAGTACCATCAAAGTAAGGACCTCTACGGTGGTAATTTCCCTCGCTAGATGCCATACTCTCCTAGGTTAAGAAACCAAGGCTATGATCACCAAAAGCTATGGAAATCAAGGCAAATGGAGACCGTAGCTCTGATACCACTTTTAGGATCGAAAGTATGTCTAGAGGGGGGCGATTAGACTACTTGACTTAATAAAAATCTAGCCTTTTCCCAATTTTAAGTCTTGGCAGATTTTAGCAACTTTACACAAGTCAAGCAATCAACCCACACATGCAATTTTAAGAGTATAGCAGCGGAATGTAAATCATTGCACATGAAGGTAAAGGGAGGAGTTTGAGGGAGCAAACGCAATGTAGACACGGAGATTTTGGCGTGGTTCCGATAGG
This sequence comes from Aegilops bicornis, assembly GCA_021605145.1. Taxonomy (NCBI): domain Eukaryota; kingdom Viridiplantae; phylum Streptophyta; class Magnoliopsida; order Poales; family Poaceae; genus Aegilops; species Aegilops bicornis. The sequence continues at coordinate 530,264,164 of CM038673.1, forward strand.
TGGTGCTATCGTAAATCCACGTTGATGGAGACTTCAACCCACGAAGGGTAACGGCTGCGTGAGTCCACGAAGGGCTCCACCCATGAAGGGTACACGAAGAAGCAACCTTGTATATCCCACCATGGACATCGCCCACGAAGGACTTGCCTCACTATTGTAGATCTTCGCGAAGTAGGCGATCTCCTTGCCCGTACAAACTCCTTGGTTCAACTCCACAATCTTGACGGAGGCTCCCAAGTGACACCTAACCAATCTAGGAGATACCACTCTCCAAAATGCAATAGATGGTGTGTTGATGATGAAATCCTTGCTCTTGTGCTTCAAATGATAGTCTCCCCAACACTCAACTCTCTCTCTCATAGGATTGGATTTGGTGGAAAGATGATTTGAGTGGAAAGCAACTTGGGGAAGGCTAGAGATCAAGATTTATATGGTTGGAATGGAATATCTTGACCTCAACACATGAGTAGGTGGTTCTCTCTCAGAAAATGAATGCTGAAAGTGTAGGCATGTTCTGATGCTTTCTCCATGAATGAAGAAAGGGTGGAGGGGTATACATAGCCTCCACACAAAATCTAACCATTACACACAATTTACCAAACTCGGTGAGACCGAATCATGAAACTGGGTCAGACCGATTTAGTTCATGATGTGACCCTTAGGGATTTCGGTGGGACCGACATGTCAACACGGTGGGACCGATTTCGTTAGGGTTAGGGCATAACGTAATATCGGCGAGACCGATTATACAAACTCAGTGGTACCGACTTTGGTAATAAGCTAACTAGAGAGTTGATCAGGCAAACTCGGTGGGACCGATTCGCTCATCTCGGTGAGACCGAAACGTTACGGAAGGGAAACAGGGAGTTTTCATTGCAAACCCGGTGGGACCGATCGCTCATCTCGGTTAGACCGAAACGTTACGAAGGAAATAGAGAGTTTGCAATCCCATCTCGGTGAGACCGAGATCTGTGGCGACCGGTTTTCCGGGTACTAATTTCCAGAAAATGGCCCTTGTGCTCACCAGCCCCAGGATTACTGTTAGTTGATGAGGCACCAACTTGGTACAGAAATTCCAAGCAAAATACAAAATATGAAGTACAAGACCATTTTGGCCTATGAGCACCACAATATGGTTTCTAGAGGTTAATGGCGGAAGCGGTTTGTGGATCATCATCGTTTATGGAGTCCATTTCCCACGGGAACAGCTGACCAGGTTAATTCCTATCTTCGCGAGGCTGCTATCACCGTTGCTTAGGTTCCGGGGCTGTCGACATGGTCGTTCTTCTCCGCGCAAGGAAAATCTGGCCAAGACAATAGCCAGGGACAAGCCAGTGAGTACTTTGAATGTACTCGCAAACATTATGAACACGGGCATAAGATAACAACGATGTGCTGAAAATAACCATGCTCATGGTGTCAGTCACAAAAATTGATAAAACACTGATGTATGCTAGCAAGTTATTTATGAATATGCGGTAATATGGTAGTATTAAAATTATGGAATAATTAACAAGCATGATATATTAAAAAATGTATGCATGAATGCTTCAAGAGTAATTTAACACTGCACATTCAAATCAGTATAACGAGGTAAGTAAAAAGGGAGTCGGCGGTAGTCCGCGCGAAAACCCAATAAATAAACTGAAAACCGATCGGGCGTCTGAAGCGACACCTCGAAGGGTGAACAAATAAGGAAAACATGCCGCAGTCGGGCGTCTGAGCGACACCGCATAAAGGGCTTTTAAAAGAAATGCCACAGTCGGGCGTCTTAGCGACACCACATAAAGGGCTTTAAAATAAATGCCACAGCCGCGCGTCTTAGCGACACCACATAAAGGGCTTTAAAATAAATGCTACAGCCGGGCGTCTTAGCGACACCACATAAAGGGCTTTAAAAGAAATGCCACAGTCGGGCGTCTTAGCGACACCACATAAAGGGCTTTAAAAGAAATGCCACAGGCGGGCATCTTAGCGACACCACATAAAGGGCTTTAAAAGAAATGCCACAGTCGGGCGTTTTAGCGACACCACATAAAGGGCTTTAAAAGAAATGCAATCACAGTGAATATCCAGGAGGTAGAACCATCCCAGGGATATTCGATAACACCAATAAAATCATGGGTTAGTCCACAACAAAAATATTAATCATAATTATCACATGTCACAAGTCGTGATTTCCATTATGGCTTAACAGTTTCAACTCCGAAGACAGACACTAAGACCGACACTTGACCCATCCCAGACTGTAGTCCTTAACCATGGACACGGCTATTCGAATAGGTTTAATCTCTGCAGAGGGTGTACTCTTTACCCACGAGTAACAGATTCCTTTAGTCCATCGGAACTAATTCCGTCTATGGTCTTTAAGTTGGAAGCACACCTAACTTGCACACACCAGCTTAACTCACATGTGTCTGGAATCACCCACGACACCTGTTAAGTAAAATTCTAAGTGGGGAGGCTACAACCTCGACGTAACATGGAATCACAAAATTTATACAGCAAGAACCTGGGAGCTACCCCCTTCGGCTACAACCGAAACACCCATGCTCCCGGACCAAGTGGCATGCCTACCGGATGCCTCCAGTATCTTCCACCATGGTCTCTCTATACGGTGTGTGCTAGGAAGGGGTTGACAACTTACTGAACCGTACTCTACTTGTTGTAGAGACGAGTGGTAGTCTGAAGCAAGTGTGGGGTTACTAGCACAAGACTCGATCCACGGTCGACTCGGAGGTTGTAGTATTCTCTGCAAGATTAGCATGACAATGTATACTTCAACCAACAGATAGAAGCACCACGCGACATACCCCCTCATGCCATACCAGACACGACCGTCTCGGCGGGGAACTAGAGACAAGGCCGTGTCTAACCAAGACAGAGGCCTTCCCAGCTTCCCTTCCGGTATGCATGAAAGGCATATGACGGTGATTTTCATCACAACCATGTCAACTCCATCAGCATAAAAATCATTTATATGCACTCATGAGTAGGACCACATCCTCACATAAAATGATGTATGCTCGTGTCGGGGTGGTGTTGTTACCGAATCAAACGACACACACAAAAATTACACCAGGGTTCAGAATGCTTGCCTTCAGGTCATGGGAAGGCAGGGTGCATTCCAAAACATCTTGAAATCTTTCTCCTCTCTTCAAAAATCCTATTTAAATATATATTTTTGAATTAACACACAAAATCAAAACAGCACAACAAGTTATTTTGAAAAAATTTCAAATAAATCTTAAAATAAACTAGACAATATTTGAGAGAGGTAGGAAAAAGAATTAATTTATTTGGAGTTGTATTTAATAAGATACAGCAGGTCAAAGTTTGGTCAAAATCTGCTATTTTTTTTAAAAATAAAACAGAAAAGAAAACGTTGCGAATCTTTACGTACACGTCGAAGGCGTATTTTGGACACGCGCTTCCACTTACCCCCCGTGGACTGGGGCGGGCACTGACAGTGGGTCCAGGGGGCCCACTGGTCAGGTTTGACCAGTCCATCCCTCCTTCCTCTTCCTTCGCCCGAACGGAAGCGGGGCGACGGCGATCAACGCCGGCGAACGGCTGCTCCCCGTGCGCTCCAGAGAGTCGAGATGGATCCGCAAGACCGGGGCGGTCCTCCCGGTGGTCGTTGCGTCGGCGGGGGTGGAGGGAGTCGCCGACGGTGAGCTTCACGGCGGAGCAGGCCTCGGGAGGAAAGTGCTTTTGGGGCTGTGGTGGTTTCCGATCAAAATAGAGCAGGGGGAAGGCTTCATGGGAGAACGAGAGGGCTTCTGGTGGAGAGAGTGGAGAGGGGGAGGCCCTGGTGGTGCCGGAGTGGCTGGGGCAGTGGCGGCGACAGGAGTTGCCGGAGACGAGGAAGAAAACCTCCCCGGGTTGATTGCGAGCTAGGGAAGAGCCATTGATGTGGCCTGAGGTTGCCTGTGTGCGGGAACGGGCTCGAGGCTTCCTTAAATAGGCGAGTCGAGGCAGTTCGGCGGCGGCCGCGGATAAGGTCGCCGGCGACCGTCTTTCTGTAGCTGCAGGGCATCGTGGCGAGGCTGGGGATGGCGGCAGGAGCTAGCGGACGAGCGGCTACTGCTCCAAGGGCGAGCTGGCGAGCGGAGGTGGCTTGGACGGCGCTGGCCAGCGCAGGAGCTGTCGGGCGGCAGTGGCGGCTAGCTGCTGGCCTGCCGGAGACGTGGCGAGGGCTGTGGGGCTTGTGGGGTGCAGAAGGGGACACGGCATGCTGGCTGCGGTCGGTCACGGACAGGAGTGAGTGCGGGGCGGGACGCGGCGGCTCGGGCGCACGTGTGTGTCAAACGCATGCTCTGGGCGCGCCCAGAGCACGCCCGGGACGTGTTCAACGAAATGCCAGGGTAGCCTAGAGGTCGCAGGTGAGGCTGGCAAGAAACAGGGCTAGGTTAGGGTTAGTCAGAAGTTAAATGGACATGGTGTTTAGGTCAGGTGACCAAGTTCACAATGTAGACCTGAAATCATGCCAAATCTGGCTATGCACTCAGGGTTTTTGTCAAAATGCCAAGGGCATCCAGGCAGTAATTGGGGTGGCCAAATTCTCCAGGTTAGTGTCTCTACGGATGTAAGATAGGGTGGTGAAGTTAGTTTGCCAAAAGGAGAAACTTGCTAGTGCAAGTTTTGCAAAACTACAATTCTGGACAGGGAGTAAATGGCATCATTACATGAACCAAAAGTGTACCAATGGTTGCATGCTCCTGGACTTAGGGGTTTTGTAGGGTGGTCTACAAGCAGGGGAAAAAATCAAGGGCCAAAAAGCAAGCAAGAATATGGATGTTGTACAAACCATCATGTTGGACCAGAATGAAGATGGGGTTGATTCACTCAAAATTTGCAAATAACATCATTGGGTTTTTGCATAAAGTTGAATCATATGCTACTACCAGCATCCCATAATTTTGGTGGAGGCTAGAAAGAAATATTTAAAAGAGTTGTAGTGCAAAATTTCCCACTGGACCAGAGAGGAAAATTGGGTGTAGAGCTCAAAATATGCAATGAAATAAATATATTAATGCATAAAAGTGATTTAGAGACATCACATGACATCTCCAAATTTTGGTTGGAATTTTAGTTAAATTTATCAAATGGTTATAGTTCAAAAAGAGCTCCAAAACTTAAGGAAAGTCATTTTAATGAATAAAGCTCAGGGTGAAACAATTTAAATAAACAAATCCACTGATTAAGAAATGTTATAAAGAGAGCATAGAAGTCCAATATGTTTTGAAAAGATCCACTTGGGAAAAACTCCTTGATATTGAAAGAAAGGTTCTGAAATCACCAGAAATATTCTTGTAGGCAAAAAATTTAAACTCTTGGCAAAATTTTAGTAACTAAAACCTGGTTAAATTTTTGGGGTGTTACAAATACTACCCCCCTTAAGAAAAATCTCGTCCTCGAGATTTGCTAAAAGCTGTCTCTATAGCAAAATTGTACCAAAATAAAACAGCTACAGTGAGAGGGCAATAAGTGGTGCAAAAATACAGTGTGGAACACTGGCGCTGCGTGGGAAAAATCCACAGTTTTGGAAAGAAAACGAGGGATTTCTACACTGGATATAAATTTAGAATAAATTCTAAATTTAATAATAATACGCTGGTCGTACCCGAGAGCACAGTGCTCTCTCTGGCTGACAGGGGGACCCGGGCCCACGGTCAGCCTCTTCTTCTTCCTCCGGCTCTTTCTTCTTCCTCTCTCCCGCGCGCTTTCCCGTGCTTTCTCCACCGGCGACGCCTAGCGCGTAGGGCATCTAGGCCGTACCGCGGTAGTGCGCAGCGTGCTAGCTGCCGGTGCAGCGTGCACTCACTTCCCGGGCCAGTGCACTGTCGGCACTGCTCGAGGATTCGCCTCCGAACACCGGCGATCGGGCGACGAGCAGCGCTGGTGGACCTCGCCCACCGTACACCGAGCTCGAGCTATAAAACGGCCGAGGTGTTCTCCTCTTATCCTCACACCTGGCCTCGCTTCTCCTCCTCCTTCCTTCTCTTCTGTTTTCGTTTACCGAAGCTCGAGGCGAGGTTCTAATGGCGGCGGTGGTGCGGGTAGTGCGTGATCTGTTGTGCGGAGGGCTGGCAGTCTTTGGGGCTCTCCGTGCTCCTGTGTGCGATGATCATCGATGATCGTCGTGATGCTGCTGCTCAGGTGTTGGCTCTCCGCGGTGGTGGTGATCACCGGGAGTAAGCGGGGTGTGTCGGGCGCTGACTGTTGTCGAGAGGTGCTCAGTTAGATGTAACATTGTTGCAAAAAATTTTGCAAGTAGTGTGTGGGTGCCCGAGTAGTTGTGGTTGTGAGTCTGCTGCCGTGGTGCTGCGGGAAATAAAAAAATTAAACCATGACGTGAGGGGATGTATGATGCAGCAATTAAGAAAAGAAATCCTACTCCAGGATTTTTTTTCTCGTGAGAGAAAACAGTAATACACTAGAGTCAAACCGTAACAGAGCTACTCACATTAACAGAAGCTAAATGATTTGCTCTCCGCGTAAACTCGGGGTACTACGCATAAGTTACAACACATAAAGATAGTTCCAGAAATAAACACGGCAGTGATGTCTAAAACGGTAACTGGACGGTGTCCCGAGAAAACGTCTCTGGTACTGGAATACACTCTTCTTCTATCGGGGAAAGTGGATTGACCAGACGATGAATGTGCCTTTCCTGGTCGGGCCTCAGTGATCTGCCGATGGCGACTTGAGGATTTAAATCCGCGAGACTCTGGAGATAACCCATCACGCGTTGGGTTAAACGCTCTTGGGCGATGACGTACTGGACAAGGTTGACCAGGACTGGGTCTCTCTCAATTCGTCCACCGGGAAAAGATGTTACTCCTCCGGGTGCTGCACGGCTCGGAAAGTAGTAATACCCTCGTTCGCTGGCATACGGTACCACGAATCGAAGACGAGCAAGCGCTTCGTTTGCCGCAGCTTCTACGGCCATGTGTGGGGTCGGCATAGATTTCCCCACGAAGGAGACCTCCGTTGGGTCTTGGTTTGGGTTTACGGGAGGGATGTGTACTGCTGCCCAATACCTCGAGGTGGAAGGGTGATCCTTGATTTGAACAACTCGTCTTTGGGGTGGCTGGGTAGAACCCATGGTACCGCAGGTAAAATCCCACAATATCTTGACAAAACTACACGGGTTGCATCCGGAGTTCTCGGTAGATGCTAGGGCTCGGCATGGCAAGAAAGGGTTGTGAGGAGGGTACACAAGGCGAGGGGTGCTTGGCAAGGTCACGCGGTGGCCTTTTTATAGCACCGGGGTTGGGTCATTCTACCTTGGTAAAAGGTAAAGAATCAGCCGGCTCAGCTCGGGGTCAAGCCACAGATACACACATCACACTAAAGTGATGTATCACTGTGGGGGTTGTCGGGGTAGTTTTGGTAGCTGTGCCTGGGGTAGAAAAGTCACACTGCATGCTAATATATCCATGCAAGGCCACTATTTGAAACAGAGGCATGACAACAGGCTGCGTTTATTTACAAGGTTACTTGATTACAGAGCAAGGATACACTAGGACTCGATACTACTTGGGTGACTTAGTCTACCTCGTTTACATCCAAACGCGCGTGCCTTGTGGATGTCGAGGTTCCTCCACGGGTCTCACCATCGGAATTAGCTGGAGAGGGTTGAGGGGCTGCAGGCTCGGGGTAGCGATGATGACCATCTCGGGGATTGTTGGCCACAATCCCGTTGGAGTGTGCTCCCAAAAGACGACGAAGTACTTCTAGGGTCATCAAAGCACCTTGGTTGACAGATGAGATTGACCTCAGGGTCTCGATCGGGTGTCCGAACAGCACGACTGGGTTGTCGGCGTCGGACTCGTTTTCTTCTCTCGCCGGGGCTCGACGAACCAGCTCTCCACGAGCTGCGATCAGATCGATGGTGATCTGATCGAAGAGTTCCTCCAGTGCACCTACATAGCGCACTAGGTGCAGCAATGCAGGATCCATCTCGTGATCTCCGTTGGCAACTTGGGGTGGTCTACCATACCCTTCACGTCTGGGGTAGTAGTGGAACAAGCGACAGTTAACTCTGGGCGACAAGTGCCAGAGATGAACTATAGCCTCTCGAGCAGCTAGTTGGATGGCTTGTGGTTCAAAGGAAGTTGTCCTTCCGGTGAACCTGTAGGGGCGCTCGGGCGCTAGGCCCCTACCGTAGATGTGTACAGTGGCCCAGAATTGACGGCTCTCACCACTCATGGGTCCTTGGTACACAACATATTCTGGGGGCTCTTCTAACGCATAGGCACGGCGGGTGAGGTTTGCGAGTATGGTCACAAAGCCTCCAAGGTTGGTTGCTGTGGTCTTAGTGTGCACTGACAGGACCCGAGCATTGTGGCTCGGTTTGGGGTAGCGGCTGTCTTTGTCTTTGGGTTGGAGCTAGCGTGCCCTTTTTATAGGAAAAAGGGGACGGAGTCTCCCTTCGCACGCTTGCGAATAATACACCTTGGGTGCTGGTCACTGGTGCGTGATCGACAGGCTAGGTTGATAGGTTTTGGCACCGACTGCCAAAAGGTGTCGGGTCACTGTGCGGTCATCTTGCACGAGAAGCTTGGATGGGGTTCGGTTATGGCTTGGTGGGTTGGTTTACCTAGGTTTATTGACCTGGCTAAGACAGGATTAGCCAATGGTCAGCCTGGCTCTGATACCAAGTCTGTGGCGACCGGTTTTCCGGGTATTAATTTCCAGAAAATGTCCCTTGTGCTCACCAGCCCCAGGATTACTGTTAACTGATGAGGCACCAACTTGGTACAGAAATTCCAAGCAAAATACAAAATATGAAGTACAAGACCATTCTGGCCTATGAGCACAACAATATGGTTTCTAGAGGTTAATGGCGGAAGCGGTTTGCGGATCATCATCGTTTATGGACTCCATTTCCCATGGGAACAGCTGACCAGGTTAACTCCTATATTCGCGAGGCTGCTGTCACCGTTGCTTAGGTTTCGGGGCTGTCGACATGGTCGTTCTTCTCCGCGCAAGAAAAATCTGGCCAAGACAATAGCCAGGGACAAGCCAGTGAGTACTTTGAATGTACTCTCAAACATTATGAACACGGGCATAAGATAACAATGATGTGCTGAAAATAACCATGTTCATGGCGTCAGTCACAAAAATTGATAAAAAAGTGATGTATGCTAGCAAGTTATTTATGAATATGCGGCAATATGGTAGTATTAAAATTATGGAATAATTAACAAGAATGATATATAAAAAAATGTATGCATGAATGCGTCAAGAGTAATTTAACACTGCACATTCAAATCAGTATAACGAGGTAAGTAAAAAGGGAGTCGGCGGTAGTCCGCGTGAAAACCCAATAAATAAACTGAAAACCGATCAAGGCGTGCAGGCGACACCTCAAAGGGTGAACAAATAAGGAAAACATGTCATGATCAAGGCGTCGAGCGACACCGCATAAAGGGCTTTTAAAAGAAATGCCACGATTCAAGGCGTCTTAGCGACACCACATAAAGGGCTTTAAAATAAATGCCACGATCGGGCGTCTTAGCGACACCACATAAAGGGCTTTAAAAGAAATGCCACAGTCGGGCGTCTTAGCGACACCACATAAAGGGCTTTAAAGAAATGCCGCAGTCGGGCGTCTTAGCGACACCACATAAAGGGCTTTAAAAGAAATGCCACAGTAGGGCGTCTTAGCGACACCACATAAAGGGCTTTAAAAGAAATTCCACAATCGGCGTTTAGCGACACCACATAAAGGGCTTTAAAAGAAATGCAATCACAGTGAATATCCAGGAGGTAGAACCATCCCAGGGATATTCGATAACACCAATAAAATCATGGGTTAGTCCACAACAAAAATATTAATCATAATTATCACATGTCACAAGTCGTGATTTCCATTCTGGCTTAACAGTTTCACCTCCGAAGACCGACACTAAGACCGACACTTGACCCATCCCAGACTGTAGTCCTTAACCATGGACACGGCTATTCGAATAGGTTTAATCTCTGCAAAGGGTGTACTCTTTACCCACGAGTAACGGATTCCTTTAGTCCATCGGGACTAATTCCGTTTACGGTCTTTTAGTTGGAAGCACACCTAACTTGCACACACCAGCTTAACTCACATGTGTCTGGAATCACCCACGACACCTATCAAGTAAAACTCTAAGTGGGGAGGCTACAACCTCGACATAACATGGGATCACAAAATTTATACATCACAAGAAACTAGGGAGCTACCCCTTCGGCTACAAGAAACACCCATGCTCCCGGACCAAGTGGCATGCCTACCGGATGCCTCGGTATCTTCCACCATGGTCTCTCCATGCGGTTGTGCTAGGAAGGGGTTGACAACTTACTGAACCGTACTCTACTTGTTGTAGAGACGAGTGGTAGTACGAAGCAAGTGTGGGGGTTACTAGCACAAGACTCGATCTACGGTCGACTCAGGAGGTAGTAGTATTCTCTGCAAGATTAGCATGACAATGTATACTTCAACCAACAGATAGAAGCACCACGCGACATACCCCCTCATGCCATACCGGACACGACCGTCTCGGCGGGGAACTAGAGACAAGGCCGTGTCTAACCAAGACAGAGGCCTTCCCGGCTTCCCTTCCGGTATGCATGAAAGGCATATGACGGTGATTTCCATCACAACCATGTCAAATCCATCAGCATAAAAATCATTTATATGCACTCATGAGTAGGACCACATCCTCACATAAAATGACGTATGCTCGTGTCGGGGTGGTGTTGTTACCGAATCAAACGACACACACAAAAATTACACCAGGGTTCAGAATGCTTGCCTTCAGGTCATGGGAAGGCAGGGTGCCTTCCAAAACATCTTGAAATCTTTCTCCTCTCTTCAAAAATCCTATTGAAATATATATATTTGAATTAACACACAAAATCAAAACAGCAAAAAAATTTGTTTTGAAAAAAATTCAAATAAACCTTAAAATAAACTAGACAATATTTGAGAGAGGTAGGAAAAAGAATTAATTTATTTGGAGTTGTATTTAATAAGATACAGCAGGTCAAAGTTTGGTCAAAATCTGCTATTTAAAATAAAATAGAAAAGAAAACGTTTCGAATATTTACATACACGTCGAAGGCGTATTTTGGAAACGCGCTTCCACTTAACCCACGTGGATGGGCGCGGGTCATCGACAATGGGTCCAGGGGGCCCACTGGTCGAGTTTGACCAGGTCCATCCCTCCTCCTCTTCCTTCGCCAACGGAGGCGGGCAACGGGCGATCAACGCCCGTGAACGGCTGCTCCTCGCTGGCTCCAGAGAGTCGAGATGGATCCGCAAGATCAGGGCGGTCCTCCGGTGGTCGTTGGGTTGGCGGGGTGGAGGAGTCGCCCGACGGTGAGCTTCGGCGGAGGAGGCCTCGGAGCAAAGTGCTTTTGGGGCTGTGGTGGTTTCGATCAAAATCAAGCAGGGGGAAGGGTTCATGGGAGAACGAGAGGGCTTCTGGTGGAGAGAGTGGAGAGGGGGAGGCCCTGGTGGTGCCGGAGTGGCTGGGGCAGTGGCGGCGGCAGGAGTTGCTGCAGACGAGGAAGAAAACCTCCCCGGGTTGATTGCGAGCTAGGGAAGAGCCATTGAGGTGGCCTGAGATTGCCTGTGTGCGGGAACGGGCCCGAGGCTTCCTTAAATAGGTGAGTCGAGGCGGTTCAGCGGTGGCCGCGGATAAGGTCGCCGGCGACCGTCTTTCTGTAGCTGCAGGGCACCATGGCGAGGCTGGGTATGGCGGCAGGAGCTAGCGGACGAGCTGCCATCGCTTCCAAGGGCGAAGCGGCGAGGTGGCTTGACGGCGCTGGCCAGCCAGGAGCTGTCGAGGCGGTAGTGGCGGCTAGGCTGGCAGCCTGCGGAGACGTGGCGAGGGCTGTGGGGCTTGTGGGGTGCGAAGGGGACACGGCGTCTGGCTCTTTGTCGGTCACGGACGGAGTGAGTGCGGGCGGACAGCGGCTGGCGCTGCGTCGCGTGTCGAACGCATGCTCTGGGCGCGCCCAGAGCACGCCCGGGACGTGCTCGACAAAATGCCAGGGTAGCCTAGAGGTCGCAGATGAGGCTGGCAAGAAACAGGGCTAGGTTAGGGTTAGTCAGAAGTCAAATGGACATGGTGGTTAGGTCAGGTGGCCAAGTTCACAATGTAGACTTGAAATCATGCCAAATCTGGCTATGCACTCAGGGTGTTTGTCAAAATGCCAAGGGCATCCAGGCAGTACTTGGGGTGGCTAAATTCTCAAGGTTAGTGTCTCGATGGATGTAAGATAGGGTGGTGAAGTTAGTTTGCCAAAAGGAGAAACTTGCTAGTGCAAGTTTTGCAAAACTACAATTCTGGACAGGGAGTAAATGGCATCATTACATGAACCAAAAGTGTACCAATGGTTGCATGCTCCTGGACTTAGGGGTTTTGTAGGGTGGTCTACAAGCAGGGGAAAAAATCAAGGGCCAAAAAGCAAGCAAGAATATGGATGCTGTACAAACCGTCATGTTGGACCAGAATGAAGATGGGTTTGATTCACTCAAAATTTGCAAATAACATCATTGGGTTTTTGCATAAAGTTGAATCATATGCTACTACCAGCATCCCATAATTTTGGTGGAGGCTAGAAAGAAATATTTAAAAGGGTTGTAGTGCAAAATTGCCCACTGGACCAGAGAGGAAAATTGGGTGTAGAGATCAAAATATGCAATGAAATAAATATATTAATGCATAAAAGTGATTTAGAGACATCACATGACATCTCCAAACTTTGGTTGGAATTTTAGTTAAATTTATCAAATGGTTATAGTTCAAAAAGAGCTCCAAAACTTAAGGAAAGTCATTTTAATGAATAAAGCTCAGGGTGAAACAATTTAAATAAACAAATCCACTGATTAAGAAATGTTATAAAGAGAGCATAGAAGTCCAATATGTTTTGAAAAGATCCACTTGGGAAAAACTCCTTGATATTGAAAGAAAGGTTCTGAAATCACCAGAAATATTCTTGTAGGCAAAAATGTTAAACTCTTGGCAAAATTTAGTAACTAAAACCTGGTTAAATTTTTGGGTGTTACAAGATTTCTATCGGTGAGACCGAAGTGACTAGGGTTTCTAGCAGTGGCTATGTCAAATGAACTCGGTGGTGCCGGATAGATCAAATCGGTGGGGCCGAGTTTGAATTTTGGTTTGGGACATATGTGGATATGAGAAAGTGGTTGAGGGTTTCTTGAGCATATCAGTAAGCACTTTGGGCAAGCTAGCCGTTAAGCAACACCTCATCCCCTTTTAATAGTATTGGCTTTCCTATGGACTCAATGTGATCTTGGATCACTAAAAGTAAAATGTAGAGTCTTGAGCTTTAGAGCTTGAGCCAATCCATTGTCCTTAGCATTTTGAGGGGTCCACATTCCTAATCCATGCCATGCCAATCACTGAACTTTCCTAAAATATTAATCTTGAAATAGCATTAGTTCAGTGAGCTATATGTTGTTAATAATTACCAAAACCACCCAGGAATAGTTGCACTTTCACGACTAGATCTTCTTCCCGCCAGAAAGCCACGACGGTTAAGGAAGAGCCAGATGCTCAAGGCGGAGGCCTCGGACGGGGTCACGGTCGGCGAGGTGGTCTAGGCAGAGGTGGGCGTGGAAGGGGGACATCCGTGGTGCCACCTTCTCCGCCCCCACCTCCTCCTGCCTCGTCGAGCGGCCATGTCGGAGACACGGCGCTGGAGTTCATCTTGCAGTTGTGCGAGCCGCCGCATAGCCGCCTCCGCCTTCTGAGGCGTTCGCAAAGGGTGCTGGAGATCGACCATCCACCGAGGCTGAGGCTTCACATGAAGGGGTGTTGCGATGGCAACATGTGGGTGAACACAAGGTTCCCCGTCCCTCATGTAATGCTCCTTCACCGGAGGTTGGAAAACCTTCGCACACACCCACTGCTTGATGAAGGGGCACGTTCTCCACTTCAAACTAGTGGAGAGCGACCTGCTCTTCGTCAAGGTCTTCGGGCGCTCGGGACACAGGTTAGGGTGCTGTGCGGAGAGCTCGACCAACAACAAGAGCTCCTCCTCGAGCGACAGCGGCAAGGAGGACAGCGACAGCAACGACAGGGGTAGCGGGCGGGAGGATGACGGGTCCGACTAAGTGTCGGATACACTGTCCCTGGGCGATGCCGGCAGCATCATCGTATGCACCTGGCCTCCTCCCCGGCAGAGCGATTTGACAGGGGGTAGTTCTTGGCGGTGGCTTCCCAAGCCATCTCCTTGGACTTCTCGGGGTCGTTGCTTTTGGTGGCTAGAGCTGGAATGCCGGAGAAGACGAAGAATGCGGGTGGCGGGCCATCAAGTCGGAGTACGATGGCATCGACGCCTTCATCTCGTATTGGCGGACCGCTGCCTCATCTTCCAGCTTCTTCCCCAACACTATCATCACCAGCCCTCTTCTGGACGACCGCCGGGAGGTTCTCTTGGTGTCTTCTGCTGCTCATACCTCGCCTAGGCACTCTTTTTGCCCTCCTGCTATCCCGGTCCACTTCCTGAAGAGAGGGGCAAGAAAGGGATTATGGGCACCTTATCTTTTTAAAAACCTTAAGCCCGCGGGCACTTGTCGAATTTAGACTTTGCAATCCCTTGCTTATGTTTACATTCCATTTGAATGGTACTTGTTAACAACGTATTAATGAATAAAAGGGTGCTTGCTGGGTTCTTTTGTCTTGTGGAAAGGGCTCAAACCAAGGAACGAGTCCTTGTTATCTTAAGATAAACATCGTCACCCGGCAACGGACCTTGCCATCCTCCCGCTCCATAGCTCGTCCACACTCATGCCCTTGGCGGAGGTAGGGGCAGAGTAGGATTAGGCCCTTCGTTTGTTTCCTTCCCATCGCACTACAACCAAGTCCCGACCCAAAGAAGGGTTTTTGGGCATGGGAGACAGGGAGCACGGTGGTATAGGAATGAACGAAGTTTCGTACGTCCAAGTTCCATACGGAAGTACATAGCATGGGACAAAAGACTTATCTAAGTTTGTAGCCCCCGGCAACCTTGGCTTGTTGTGGTTGGATACTTGAATTTGCAGCCCCCTGCAACCTTGGATTGCTGGGGTCGGGACGCCGGTCTGTCTCCTTTCCTTCAAAGGGTTTGGCAGAAATGCCTGGGTAGCCTACAAACCAAAAAGGACCGGAAGGGATAGAGAGACGCGCACTCGACCTCTGTGCTAGGGGTTAGTCGCTGCTAAGCACTATCAACCCGAACAGAGAGACAGCGAGAGAGAGAGAGAGAGAGAGAGAGAGAGAGAGAGAGAGACTCTACCTAGCATGCATGCTAAAACTTAGGGCGCCAGCGCTTCATTTATTTATCTGTTGCTCAGGGTCTGCGCCTGGCTTTGTACAAAGGGTTACATGCCTTGCCGGCAAGGCTTGTACAAAAAGTGGTCTATCGGGGGGCCCGACAACAACGCCTTATGGGTAAAACTTGCGAAGATGTTCGATGTTCCAGGAGTTTCTCACCGGAATACCATCTTCGGTCTCCAGGCGGACTTCGTCGGGCCTGGTGACTCATATTACCCGATAAGGGCCTTCCCACTTCGGTGTCAACTTGTTGGAATTCTTGGCCGACTGAACGCCATCGAAGAACAAGGTCGCCTTCCTCAAAGCTTCGGGCATGAACCTTGCAGCTATGATAGCGGCGCAAGGCTTGCTGGTAGCGTGCAGCTCGCATAGCCGCCCGAAGACGATCTTCCTCAAGGAGCGTTGTGTCATCTTGCTGCAACCACTCTTGCTCAAGCTCGTCATAAGCGAGCACTCGAGGTGACCCGTATGTGAGTTCCGTGGGAAGAACTGCTTCTGCCCCGTATACGATGGAGAAGGGTGTCTGGCCGGTGGCTCGATTTGGCGTCGTTCTGATCGACCAAAGAACCACCGGCAACTCATCAATCCAGCGTCTTCCGCACTTGCGTAGCTTGTCCAAAGTCTTTGTCCTTGCTGCCGAGGTCTTGGATGTACTACACGAAGGTGCGGCTAGTGAGCTGCGTGTCGTTAACGGTGATGACCTTGTTTGGCACACCAAAACGGCATACTAGCTCCTTGAAGAACTTGACGGCTGATAAACTCATAGAAAAGAAGAATTACTCAAAGTTAAGATAACTTAGCTTTTTGTTGTTGTGCGGATCATCATTGCGGACGTAGACGTCGCCGCTCGCCTGGCCCTTCACACCAGGATGGCGCGGACGGCCTCGATCGGGCTAGCCGCTGCGGTCACCTTCTTCTTCAGCGCCATGGCAATGAAGAAACCACTGCCCTAACCAACAGACCAGATTCTCACAACTAATTTCACCTACCTGGCGCCCCAAAGATGTCGGGTAAACCGATCACCTATGGGGTCACAAGGATCCCTTCTATGTTCGGCGGGGGGTTATTTGCACGAAGAGCAAGTCGAGCCATTAGGACACAAAGGATTTTTATCCAGGTTCGGGCCGCAAGGATGCGTAATACCCTAGTCCTGCTTTCTCTTCTTATATGTGTGTTCTTGAGTTTTTGAACTAGTGATACGTCCATTTTGCAGCATGCTTTTATATCGATATTTATTGCACTATGGGCTGTTATTACACGTTATGTCACAATACTTATGGCTATTCTCTCTTATTTTACAAGGTTTATCATGAAGAGGGAGAATGCCGGCAGCTGGGATTGTGGCTGAAAAAGGAGCAAATATTCGAAACCTATTCTGCACAGCTCCAAAAGACCTACAACTCCACGAAAGTCATTTTTGGATTTAATAAGAATTATTGAGCAAAGAAAGTACGGAGGGGCCCACACCACAGCCACGAGGTGGGGGGGCGCCCACCCCTACCGGCGCGCCCCTGTCTCGTGGGCCCCAGTGGCCTCCGGTGCCCATCTTCGCTATATGAGGTCTTTTACCTGAAAAAATCATAAGCAAGCTTACGAGGCGAAACTCCGCCGCCACGAGGCGGAACTAATCTAGGGCTCGGCGGAGCTGTTCCATGTGAAACTTCCCTCTAGGAGGGGGAAATCATCACCATCGTCATCACCAACGATCCTCTCATCGGGAGGGGGTCAATCCCCATCAGCATCTTCACCAGCACCATCTCCTCTCAGACCCTAGTTCATCTCTTGTATCCAATCTTGTATCCAAAACCACAAATTGGTACCTATGGGTTGCTAGTAGTGTTGATTACTCCTTGTAGTTGATGCTAATTGGTTTACTTGGTGGAAGATCATATGTTCAGATCCTTTATGCATATTAATACTCCTCTGATTATGAACATGAATATTCTTTGTGAGTAGTTACGTTTGTTCCTGAGGACATGGGTGAAGTCTTGCTATTAGTAGTATTGTGAATTTGGTATTAGATTCGATTTTTGATGAGATGTATGTTGTCTCTCCTCTAGTAGTGTTATGTGAACGTCGACTACATGACACTTCACCATTATTTGGGCCTAGAGGAAGGCCTTTGGGAAGTAATAAGTGGATGATGGGTTGCTAGAGTGACAGAAGCTTAAACCCTAGTTTATGTGTTGCTTCGTAAGGGGCTGATTTGGATCCATTAGCTTCATGCTATGGTTAGGTTTACCTTAATACTTATTTTGTAGTTGCGGATGCTTTCAATAGGGGTTAATCATAAGTGGTATGCTTGTCTAAGAAAGGGCAGTACCCAAGCACCGGTCCACCCACATATAAAATTATCAAAGTAACGAACGCAAATCATATGAGCGTGATGAAACTAGCTTGACGATAATTCCCATGTGTCCTCGGGAGCGCTTTTCTCATTATAAGAAATTGTTCAGGCTTGTCCTTTGCTACAAAAAGGATTGGGCCACCTTGCTGAACCTTATTTACTTTCATTGCTTGTTACCCATTACAAATTATCTTATCACAAAACTATCTGTTACCTACAATTTCAGTGCTTGCAGAGAATACCTTACTGAAAACCGGTTGTCATTTCCTTCTGCTCCTCATTGGGTTCGACACTCTTACTTATCGAAAGGACTACGATAGATCCCCTATATTTGTGGGTCATCAAGACTCTTTTCTGGCGCCATTGCCAGGGAGTGAAGCGCCTTTGGTGAGTGGAACTTGGTAAGGAAACATTTATATAGTGTGCTGAAATTTTCTGTCACTTGTTACTATGGAAACTAATCCTTTGAGGGGCTTGTTCAGGGCATCTTCGCCCCGACCGGTAGAGCAAAGAGTTTCTCCTCAACCTACTTAACCTACTGAAAATGTTCACTTTGAAATTCCTTCGGGTATGATGGAGAAACTGCTAGCTAATCCGTTTGCAGGAGATGGAACATTGCATCCCGATTTACACCTTATCTTTGTGGATGAAGTTTGTGGATTATTTAAGCTTGCAGGTATTCCCGATGATGTTGTGAAGAGGAAGGTCTTCCCTTTATCTTTGAAGGGAGACGCATTGACATGGTATAGGCTATGTGATGATACGGGATCTTGGAATTATAAACGATTGAAGTTGGAATTTCACGGAAGTTCTATCATATGCATCTTGTTCATCGTGATCGTAATTACATATATAATTTTTGGCCTCGTGAAGGATAAAGCATCGCTCAAGCTTGGGGGAGGCTTAAGTCAATGTTATATTCATGCCCCAATCATGAGCTCTCAAGGGAAATGATTATTCAAAAAAATTATGCTCAGCTTTCTCTCAATGATCGCACCATGCTCGATACTTCTGTGTTGGTTCTTATATGTTGAAGACTACTGAATTCAAGTGGGATTTATTGGAAAGAATTAAGCATAACTCTGAAGATTGGGGTTCCGACGATGGTAAGGAGTCAGGTATGACACCTAAGTTTGATTGTGTTAAATCTTTTATGGATACCGATGCTTTTCGTGGATTTAGCACTAAATATGGACTTGACTCTAAGATAGTAGCTTCTTTCTGTGAATCTTTTACTACTCACGTTGATCTCCCTAAGGAGAAGTGGTTTAAATATAATCCTCCCATTGAAGTAAAAGTAGTTGCACCTATTACAGTTGAAGAAAAGACTATCACTTATAACGATCCTATTGTTCCTACTACTTATGTTGAGAAACCACCTTTTCCTGTTAGAATAAAGGATCATGCTAAAGCTTCAACTGTTGTTCTTAAGAGTAATACTAGAACATATACACCTCCTAAGAAAATTAAAGTTGAACCTAGTATTTCTATGGTTAAAGATCTCTTGGATGATAATATAGATTGGCATGTATTTACTTCTGTGGTGAAAATGCTAATATTGCTAAACCAGATGCTAAGATACATAGACCTGTTGTAGGCATGCACATTATTTACATTAAAATAGGAGATCATTGTTATCATGGCTTATGTGATATGGGTGCTAGTGCTAGTGCAATACCTATTTCCCTATATAATGAAATTATGCATGATATTGCACCTGCTGAGTTAGAAGATATTGATGTTACAATTAATCTTGCGAATAGAGATAATATTTCACCATTTGGGATTGTTAGAGATGTTGAAGTCTTGTGTGGGAAAGTTAAATATCCTGCTGATTTTCTTGTTCTTGGTTCCCCACAAGATGACTTTTGTCCCATTATATTTGATAGACCCTTCTTGAATACTGTTAATGCTAAGATTGATTGCGAAAAGGATGTTGTTACAATTGGCTTGGGGATATGAAACATGAGTTTAATTTTGCTAAATTTCATAGATAACCCCGTGATAAAGAATTACCTAGTAGGGATGAAACTGGTCCTGCTTCTATTGCCGTGCCTCCTACTGATCCGTTAGAGCAATATTTGCTAGAACATGAAAACGGTATGTTTATGAATGAAAGAAGGGAAATAGATAAAGTATTCCTTCAACAGGGTCCTATTCTGAAACACAACTTACTTGTTGAAATCCTAGGGGATCCCCCTCCACCCAAGGGTGATCCCGTGTTTGAGCTCAATCCTTTACCTAATAATCTTAAATATGCTTATGTTGATGAAAAGAAGATATATCATGTTATTATTAGTGCTAACCTTTTAGAGCAAGAAGAGGAAAGATTATTGAAAACTCTGAAGAAGCACCGTGCTGCTATTGGATATACTCTAGATGATCCTAAGGGCATTAGTCCCACTCTATGCCAACATAAAATTAATTGGACGAAGGTTCCAAACCAGTTAGAGATCATCAACGACGGTTAACTCCTAAGATGAAAGAAGTGGTAAGAAAGGAGATACTAAAGCTCCTTGAGGCAGGTATAATTTATCACGTTGCTGATAGTGATTGGGTAAGTCCTGTCCATTGTGTCCCTAAGAAGGGAGGTATTACTGTTGTTCCTAATGATAAAGATGAATTGATTCCGCAAAGAATTATTATAGGTTATAGGATGGTAATTGATTTCCGTAAATTAAATAAAGCGACTAAGAAAGATCATTACCCTTTACCTTTTATTGATCAAATGCTAGGAAGACTATCCAAACATACACATTTCTGCTTTCTGGATGGTTATTCTGGTTTCTCTCAAATACCTATGTCAGCATTTCCGGAAGGATCAATCAAAAACTACTTTTACTTGCCCATTCAGTACTTTTGCTTATAGACGTATGCCTTTTGGTTTATGTAATGCACCTGCTACCTTTCAAAGATGCATGATGGCTATATTATCTGACTTTTGTGAAAATATTTGTGAGGTATTCATGGATGATTTTTCCGTTTATGGATCCTCTTTTGATGATTGCTTGAGCAACCTTGATCGAGTTTTGCAGAGATGTGAAGACACTAGTCTCGTCTTGAATTGGGAAAAGTGCCACTTTATGGTTAATGAAGGCATTGTCTTGGGGCATAAAATTTCTGAAAAAGGTATTGAAGTTGATAGAGCTAAAGTTGATACTATTGAAAAGATGCCATTTCCCAAGGACATTAAAGGTATAAGAAGTTTCCTTGGTCATGCCGGTTTTTATAGGAGGTTCATTAAGGACTTTTCTAAAATCTCTAGGCCTCTGACTAATTTATTGCAAAAAGATATTCCTTTTGTCTTTGATGATGATTGTGTAGAAGCATTTGAAATACTTAAGAAAGCTTTGATCACTGCACCTATTATTCAGCCACCTGATTGGAATTTACCCTTTGAAATTATGTGTGATGCTAGCGATTATGTTGTAGGTGCTGTTCTAGGGCAAAGAGTTGATAAGAAATTAAATGTTTTCCAGTATGCTAGTAAAACTCTTGATACTGCCTAGAGAAATTATGCTATTACTGAAAAAGAATTCTTAGCAGTTGTATTTGCATGTGATAAGTTCAGAACTTATATTGTTGATTCTAAAGTAACTATTCACACCGATCATGCTGCTATTAAATATCTTTTGGAAAAGAAAGATGCTAAACCTAGACTTATTAGATGGGTCCTCTTGCTCCAAGAATTTGATTTGCATATTATTGATAGAAAGGGAGCTGAGAACCCCGTTGCAGACAACTTGTCTAGGTTAGAGAATGTCCTTGATGACCCACTACCTATTGATGATAGCTTCCCTGATGAACAATTAGCGGTCATTAATGCTTCTCGTACTGCTCCATTGTATGCTGATTATGCTAATTACATTGTTGCTAAATTTATACCACCTAGTTTCACATACCAGCAAAAGAAAAAGTTCTTTTATGATTTAAGCCATTACTTCTGGGATGACCCACACCTTTATAAAGAAGGAGTAGATGGTGTTATTAGACTTACCTAAGCATGAACAGGAACAGATCCTACGCAAGTGTCACTCCGAACCATATGGAAGACACCACGCTGGAGATAGAACTGCACATAAGGTATTGCAATCCGGTTTTTATTGGCCTACTCTCTTCAAAGATGCCCGTAAGTTTGTCTTGTCTTGTGATGAATGTCAAAGAATTGGTAATATTAGTAGACGTCAAGAAATGCCTATGAATTATTCTCTTGTTATTGAACCATTTGATGTTTGGGGCTTTGATTATATGGGACCTTTTCACGCCTCCAATGGATACACACATATTTTAGTTGTTGTTGATTACGTTACTAAGTGGGTAGAAGCTATTCCAACTAGTAGTGTTGATCATAACACCTCTATTAAGATGCTTAAAGAAGTTATTTTTCCGAGGTTTGGAGTCCCTAGATATCTCATGACCGATGGTGGTTCACATTTTATTCATGGTGGTTTCCGTAAAATGCTTGCTAAGTATGATGTTAATCATAGAATTGCATCTCCTTATCACCCACAGTCTTGTGGTCAAGTAGAATTGAGCAATAGAGAGCTCAAATTAATTTTGCAAAAGACTGTTAATAGATCTAGAAAGAATTGG
Organism: Aegilops bicornis; assembly: GCA_021605145.1. Lineage (NCBI taxonomy): Eukaryota > Viridiplantae > Streptophyta > Magnoliopsida > Poales > Poaceae > Aegilops > Aegilops bicornis. Next base: position 530,286,436 of record CM038673.1, read on the forward strand.
TCCAAGAAACTTGATGATGCATTATGGGCCTATAGAACTGCATATAAAAATCCTATGGGTATGTCTCTGTATAAGATGATTTATGGAGAAGCATGTCACTTACCTCTTGAACTTGAACATAAGGCATATTGGGACATTAAAGAGCTCAACTATGATTTCAAACTTGCCGGTGAGAAGAGGTTACTTGACATTAGCTCACTTGATGAATGGAGAACCCAAGCCTATGAGAATGCCAAGCTGTTTAAAGAAAAATTTAACAGATGGCATGACAAAATGATACAAAAGCGTGAGTTTAACGTAGGTGATTATGTGTTGCTATTCAACTCTCGTTTAAGATTTTTTGTAGGAAAACTTCTCTCTAAATGGGAAGGTCCTTACATTATCGAAGAGGTCTATCGTTCCGGTGCCATAAAAATCAACAACTTCGAAGGCACAAGTCCAAGGGTGGTGAACGGTCAAAAAATCAAACATTATATCTCAGGTAACCCTATAAATGTCAAAACTAATATTATTGAAACCGTAACCCCGGGGGAATACATAAGGGACACTTTCCAGAACGTTTCAGACTCCGAAAAGGAATAGGTATGTGGTATGATAAGTAAACCGACTCCAAAACAGTTCTAATGGCAATTTTCTCCGTTTTGCAATATTTAAAATTTTAGGGAAGCAAGAAGTAATCCGGGAAGGACATGAGGCCTCCACGAGGGTGGAGGGCGCCCACCTCTTGGGCGCCCCGCCTCATGGGCACCTCATGTGCCTCCCGGACTCCGTTTTCTTGCACATTACTTCTTTTGGTTGGTAAAAATTCATTATATAATGTCCCGGAGGTTTTGACCACCGTATCACGCAAAAAAAATCTTACATCTTTGTTTTGAGCTGTTTTTCCGACAGATCTAGAGCATCATGACGTCACCCTCCTACAACAATGAAGACAAGGGTGCTTGGCTATTGAAGATAGAGCTGAAAAGAGAAGAACCGTAGGAGATCAACAAGGATGAAGGGATCAAGAAGGCCATGGAGGATCAAGCTCCGATAGAGAAAGAAGAAAACATCCCTCAACCTTTACCTAACCTCTTTACCCCAACTGAGATTGAAGCTTCCAAGATGATTGAGTTAGATCGCATACAAAACAAGCATCTCACACAGTAAAATATTTTGTTGAAGGATCATATAGTCGCACTCAAGGGTATTATCCGCAAGTTGGAGGAGCTTTTACGCTCGATGTGCGATTACCCATCATCATCACCGCCTTCATCACCTCCGAGGACATAATCACATGGGTATGGGCACTCCCCTTGGCAACTGCCAAGCTTGGGGGAGGTGCCCCGGTATCGTATCACCATCACACTCCTATCTTTACCGTTTTACTTAGTTCGATCCTTTTGGTAATATTTAGATCTAGTAGAATAAAGTCCTGGTATGAATTACTTTCGAGTTTTGCTTAGTGATCCCTTTATGTAATCAAGTATGTGAGATATATATAATAAAGATTAGTGTTGAGTCAAGGGCTTTGCTATCTTGCCATGATCTTAAGAAAATAAAAAGAAATAAAAGAGTTCATATTGATCTTATGGATAGTAATGACTTCACACATAGAAAGTATGAGGCTTAAAAGTTGTTGAGAGTTGGCAAACATAGTTTTGGTCATCGTTGCAATTAATAGGAAGTAATAAAGAAAGAGAGGTTTTCACATATAAATATACTATCTTGGACATCTTTTATAATTGTGAGCACTCATTAAAGTATGACATGCTAAAGAGTTGATGTTGGACAAGGAAGACAATGTAATGGTTTATGTTTTCTCACATCTCAGTTAAAGTATATTGTCATGGATCGTCCAACATGTTGAGCTTGCCTTTCCCCCTCATGCTAGCCAAAAATTCCTTGCACCAAGTAGAGATACTACTTGTGCTTCCAAATATCCTTAAACCCAGTTTTTCCATGAGAGTCCACCATACCTACCTATGGATTGAGTAAGATCCTTCAAGTAAGTTGTCATGTTGCAAGCAATAAAAATTGCACTCTAAATCTGTATGACTTATTAGTGCGGAGAAAATAAGCTTTATACGATCATGTGATATGGAAGTAATAAAAGCGATTTGACTGCATAATAAAGGTTCATATCACAAGTGGCAATATAAAGTGACGTTCTTTTGCATTAAGATTTTGTGCATCCAACCCTAAAAGTACATGACAGCCTCTGCTTTCCTCTGCGAAGGGCATGTCTTTTACTTTATGTCTTTTACTTTATGCAAGAGTCAAGGTGATCTTCACCTTTCCCTTTTTCATTTTATCCTTTGGCAAGCACCTTGTGTTGGAAAGATCTTGATACATTTATCCAATTGGATGTTCGTTAGCACGAACTATTATTGTTGACATTACCCTTGAGGTAAACGTTGGGAGGCAACACTATAAGCCCCTATCTTTCTCTGTGTCCGATTAAAACTCCATAACCACAAGTATTGCGTGAGTGTTAGCAATTGTAGAAGACTATATGATAGTTGAGTATGTGGACTTGCTGAAAAAGCTCTATTCTTGACTCTTTCTGATGTTATGATAAATTGCAATTGATTCAATGACTGAGATTATAGTTTGTTAGTTCTCAATGAAGTTTCTGAACCATACTTGACATTGTGAATAGATTGTTACTTGAGCATAAGAAATCATATGACAAAATATATATATGTTGCAGTTATAAGAATGATCATGATGCCCTCATGTCCGTATTTTATTTTTATCGACACCTCTATCTCTAAACATGTGGACATATTTTTCGATATCGGCTTCCGCTTGAGGACAAGCGAGGTCTAAGCCTGGGGGAGTTGATACGTCCATTTTGCATCATGCTTTTATATCGATATTTATTGCACTATGGGCTGTTATTACACGCTATGTCACAACACTTATGGCTATTCTCTCTTATTTAACAAGGTTTATCATGAAGAGGGAGAATGCCGGCAGCTGGGATTCTGGCTGAAAAAGGAGCAAATATTAGAAACCTATTCTGCACAGCTCCAAAAGACCTGCAACTCCACGAAAGTCATTTTTGGATTTAATAAGAATTATTGAGCAAAGAAAGTACGAGAGGGGGCCCACACCCTGGCCACGAGGGTGGGCAGCGCGCCCACCCCCACTGGGCGCGCCGCCCTGTCTCGTGAGCCCCCTGGTGGCCCTCCGGTGCCTATCTTCTGCTATATGAGGTCTTTTACCCTGAAAAAAATCATATGCAAGCTTACGAGACGAAACTCCGCCGCCACGAGGCGGAACCTTGGCGGAACCAATCTAGGGCTCCGACGAAGCTGTTCTGCCGGGGAAACTTCCCTCCGAGAGGGGGAAATCATCACCATCATCATCACCAACGATCCTCTCATCGACAGGGGGTCAATCTCCATCAACATCTTCACCAGCACCATCTCCTCTCAAACCCTAGTTCATCTCTTGTATCCAATATTGTATCCAAAACCAAAAATTGGTACTTGTGGGTTGCTAGTAGTGTTGATTACTCCTTGTAGTTGATGCTAATTGGTTTACTTGGTGGAAGATCATATGTTCAGATCCTTTATGCATATTAATACTCCTCTGATTATGAACATGAATATGCTTTGTGAGTAGTTACGTTTGTTCCTGAGGACATGGGTGAAGTCTTGCTATTAGTTGTCATGTGAATTTCGTATTCGTTCGATACTTTGATGAGATGTATGTTGTCTCTCCTCTAGTGGTGTTATGTGAACGTCAACTACATGACACTTCACCATTATTTGGGCCTAGAGGAAGGCATTGGGAAGTAATAATTAGATGATGGGTTGCTAGAGTGATGTAAGCTTAAACCCTAGTTTATGCGTTGCTTCGTAAGGGGCTAATTTGGATCCATTAGTTTCATGCTATGGTTAGGTTTACCTTAATACTTCTTTTGTAGTTGTGGATGCTTGCAATAGGGGTTAATCATAAGTGGGATGCTTGTCCAAGAAAGGGCAGTACCCAAGCACCGGTCCACCCACATTTCAAATTATCAAAGTAACGAACGTGAATCATATGAGCGTGGTGAAACTAGCTTGACGATAATTCCCATGTGTCCTCGGGAGCACTTTTCTCATTATAAGAAATTGTCCAGGCTTGTCGTTTGCTACAAAAAGGATTGGGCCACCTTCCTGCACCTTATTTACTTTCATTTCTTGTTACCCATTACGAAATATCTTATCACAAAACTATCTGTTACCTACAATTTCAGTGCTTGCGGAGAATACCTTACTGAAAACCGCTTGTCATTTCCTTCTGCTCCTCGTTGGGTTTGACACTCCTACTTATCGAAAGGACTACGATAGATCCCCTATACTTGTGGGTCATCAACTAGCTATGATGCGTGCTTTGTGCAAAAGTCTGAATCCTCTCTCTGTGCGCCTTGGGCCTCCTTTTATACACAAAGGGGTTGCCAAAGTGGCACACAGGAGGTGGCAAGCTATAGTGGTATGAGCTTATCGCTCGATCAATGTAGGACAAGCGCATTTAATGTGTTGCCTACGTGTCCTCTCACTTTATTGGGGACGGCAACAGAGGCCATCTCGTCCTTCGCCGCTCCTCCTCGCCTCGCCACGCGTCCGGGACGACGAGGCATGCAGCGCCATGCTGGCCAACCAGCTGTTGTGTTGGCGAAGTGGTAGGCTTCCATGAAGATCTGCATGCCGCCACACAGGCGCCTGCTTAGCTGGCATGCCTATTGTCGCACTAGAGTGGTGGTGAAGTGGCAAAACCTTGCCGAGCATGGGCCTGGCCGCGACCTAGCGATCGTCCTTGGCAAGGCTTGTTGGGGGCCTCGGAGTCGTCCCTGGCAAGGGCCTTGTCGGGGGTCTTCATCTTCCGATCCCACGTGGATTCGTGGGTTGCCAATCTTCACGAGAAGCCACATGCTACCAGGCATGTGCTCTCCAAATCTTGGCCTTACCGTTGTCGATTGTGTCAGAGCTCCCAACCCCAAGGGTGGTGGCCTGCTGGTCTCTTTTCGCAAGCTGCCCCAAATGAGGAGCTTGTCGGGAGTTTCACGGGTTGCCTCGGCAAGGCTTGTTGCCAGGCGTGGCCCTGCTTGCCTCTTGCTGCTTGTTGCCTTGAGTGTCTGTATTAATACTCTTCATTCCTATCTCGCCTCCTGTTGTCCTCCTCTGCTTTGCCAAGCCCTGCTGTAGGTGTGGCTGCGACCGTCCATGCACAAGTAAGGGGTACAGAAGTACCCACACTTTTGTACAACGACAACCTATAGCCACTCTGACGGACTGGTTGATTAGCAGGTAGCTATTACAGCCCACTAACAATGCCAGGTAGTGTGAACGAACCTGTGGTTGGATGGTTAGAGTCCATTATGGTATCCCCTGCCCACCAGGGTTCAAGTCCTGGTGCTTGCATTTATTTCTAGACTTATTTCAGGATTTTTGGCGATGCGCATTCAGTGGGAGGAGACGTTCCCGTCGACGACGAGGTGCCTATGGCGACTTCGTCAATTTCAAGATGATATGCCGGCTCAATTTTTTGGAGGTGCTCATAGGGGTACGGTGTGCGTGTGTGTGTTCATTGGGGTGAGTGTATGCGCGTATCTATGAGCGCTTGCGTCCGTATTGTGTTAAAAAAACAATGTCAGGTAGTTCACATCAAAATAAATGATAATTCCACTAGTAATAATAGACTAGTATTACAACATTTTGACACAATGATTTAATTTACATCGAATGTTGTTAGAGGGTAAAAGATCATTGGATAGGTTTCTACAAGAACAAACGCATTCTTCAGCTTATTTTTGGTCTCGGTCGTGTATTGGTAAACTACTTGCGAAACATGGTGTAAACGCAGAATCATGACGTCATTCTCAAAGCTGTCTGTTTGGAACCATCAATAGCGGTCTAACTAAGCACATGTTCTTGCATAGCTTATCTTGCAAGACCAAGTGGTGGACGGTCGACGAGCTCCAAAAAGAGAGAGGAAGAGGATGGCCAAATTGTAGCTTAAAGGAGTAGGCAGCAGCGCACATATTATTCATGTGTAGATTCACCAGGCACATTAGAAATGAGATTAAAGTGTGGCTTGGGCATTTTTTACATACACATAAACGATTATTGGGGCACCGATATGGTTTGAACTGTGTATCCTTTGGGTACTTTACCATGTATATATACAGACATAGATGAGGATGTAATGTCTGAACTGTTCAGCTTGGGGCAAGGTTACCACCCTTTGAACATGGTAAAGATATATTTGTTATTACCTCCGCCTCAGTCTCGTCATCGTTCTGACATTTTGGTTGAGTGTACAACGCACTTTGAGAAAATGTGTCTAGTACAGTGTCACAGAAATGTTAAGACGGTGATATGCATTGCACAATAAGTTTGATATAGAAGAAGGGTTGAGAGGAAGCACTTGCTACTCCAGACAATAAATCTTCTCTTCATGGATAGTAGGTTTTTCTTCAGGACAACATGGATCTTGGAAACAGGTATAATTATTCTAAACTTTATTTAATTCAATCATACAGATGCTATTATTGTAAATCATAACTTACTTTTGAATTTATTGTTGAACATATTATATTTCAGGCATACTGCACAAGATGACAAGGTCTTAACTACTCTACCATGCATCTTCAATAATATGCATATTTTGTGCACATCGCAGAAGACTTGTATAGAAGTCTAATGATAACCGCATGAAGAGGCGAAACAGGTAAACTACACGGACGATGACGTAATACAAGCACATCACAATGGATTTTGTATGTTTCAGAATTTTGTCCATATGATCGGTGTTAAGTGTGTAATTATACATGTTGGCTTGAGACCCCAATTATATGCATGTGTATTGTGAAAAGCTAAGGGCTTGTGGAATGAATGTAGTATGTGGCGGATCGTGTTTGTATGTCAATTTTATTTGTAGGTCCAACTGTAAAACAGAAAGAACATGTATCTCGGAAAATGGTAATGGAGGTGGTTGCATGGACGAAACCGCCTCGAGCCCAGGGCATTGGAGGCGATTTGCATACTTAAACCGGTTGCACTGGGGATTCAACGCAGGTGGTTTTGACCGGCTGCATTGTTCCGAGTATTAGCGACACAAGATTTGAGGCAGAACTAAAAAACACCACCGGTCCATGTACGAGAACCACCTTTGAATCTCGATTTTGTACTAGTGTACTTTTCCAATACACTAACCATATCTTGAGATAATTGAGTGTTGTGAAGATTATTTTTGAAGCGCAAGAGTAATCTATTCATCACCAGACAACCTCTATCATGTTATTTTGGAGGGTGTGCGCCTCCTAGATTGGCTAGGTACTTAAAAGTCTTCAAGTTTGTGAATAACCCAAATGCTTCGTGTGCTTCATGCATATCTTTTGAAGTTTGGATGCTCGTTTCTCTATATTTGGAACACAGTTATTTGTAAAATGCTATTTTGCTTCACTTATATTTATTAGAGCTTGACCGAATCTTTTGTAGAAAGAATTAAACTCTCAAGCTTCACTTATATCTAAGCGCCAACACGTGCGTCAGCTACATGGAAGGTCATTATCGCTGGAAAAAGGCACTGGAGACAGGATCTACAGGTTTGGTGATGGAGCTTCTACTTCCACTTGGACAGGCCCTCAGATCTCGAACTCTGCTTCATCAAAACCAATGGGGCATGTGGGTGTTACTCCACTCCATAGTCTTAGACTTGATTGAAGATTACACGGGACAGTGGAATGTGGAAGTGGTGCGTCAAAATTTCTTCTAACCGGATGTAGAGGCAATTCTCAACACTCCCGCAAACCGGGCACGGGGTAATGATACACTAGCATGGGCATTGGAAAATCATGCATTTACACGGTTAAGTCAGCATATCGTTCTCTGGTGACACACAATGAGCATAGTTCTCTAGAGGAAGGCGCGGTTACCGAATCTTCATTAGCAAGCAAACTGTTGTGAACTGCGTTATAGAAGCTTCACATGGTACACAATGTTCGAGGTTTTTGGTGGATGGAGCTTCGCGTGCGGTATACTCCCAGACTCAGTTACTTTGCAGTACAAACATATCAAACCGATTGGCCTATGTGATGTGTGCAAGGCCATGAATGAGTATTTGATGCATGTTTTGATCAACTGCAATCATGCAAAAAGTTTCTGGAGGGCAGCAAAAGCTACGTTCGATTTGCGTCTTTCAAGCTTGCACCCAACTACTGGGGCGAAAAATATCATGCTTGATCGTGTGTTCTCAGACGACGATAGATCATTACTATTAAGCACTCCATTTGATAGTCTTGTGACCAATGGGCATATGACGAAGAAGAGTATGAACCGGTGCAAGCACTAAAATGGGTGCATGCAATTTTGTCACTATTGGAAATGGCAGTGCCTAAAGGGATTAAGAACATGGCAAGCTAATGTTGGTGACCACCTGATCCAGGATGGGTCACCATCAACACTGATGGATCGGTCATTACTGATGAGCTAAAGGGTGGGGTGCAGGCATAGCCCGCTCTCATCTTGCTTTCGTTGGAGCCTAGAGTGAGCCACTTCTGGGCGCCTCGGATCCTTTCATTGATGAGCTTTTGGCACTTGGTGAAAGGGTGATCTTCGTTCAGCTCTGAGGCTTCTCACATGTGGCCATGGAGGTTGATTGTTTGAATCTAGTCAACCTATGGCATTCGCATTGCAATTCTCGCTCGATTGCATCGCCTATCTTGAAGGAATTAGAGGATATGGCACCTAGCTTTGTTTCTTTTCGGTTACTCATGTCGGGAGAACTATCAATGTCCATGCTCACCAATGTGCCCAGCTAGCTTGCACAACAGAGAGCTAGCTTGTTGAGAGTCCATAGTTTCTTGTTGGTTGACTTCATGCAAATTGTAATTGTATGCTACTCAAGTAATAAAGCTCCCTAGTTTGATGAGAAAAAACCTCTACCAATAAAGGAGCAAGGTGAGTTCTCAGCTCAAACACACATGATATATAGTCTTCTTTAAAAAAACAGGGAGTTATCCTAGGTTCCATTAACCAGAATGAACCCATGAGTAGCCGGACAGATCCAAGGTTCAGAAAAGAAAAAACTACTACCTTTGTACCAAAATATAAGACATTTTTGTAGGCTAACGAACTAGCCTAAAAGACGTCTTATATTTTGATCTGAAGGAGTACAAAATAACAGTTTAACAAAGCATCACAAACAGCACACCATGATAATTTTTCGCCCGCAAATGTGCCGACAATCTTTACAGCAACAACATTAATACTTCACATCTATTTCATTGATCTATCAGCACAACAAAGCACGTCTTATATGCCACCAACACATTTTTCTTTGGTCCATGTATGTTGTTCTACTTATATCTTCTTATTGAGCAAGACTAGGCTCATTCCAAAATCTAAATCCTACAGGTTGTCTTGCTATGATATTGCACTCAACAATAGGCGAGGCCCTGCATATGTAAATTGCCTGCAGAATGAAGACTGCAGTATCCTGGGACTCATGTAAATTATGACTTTGGGCATATAAATTATGTGAACACTATATTATCAATCCGGAACCAATAGCCCATACACTTATAGTAGAGGATATTAATAATTAGCTAAAACAGGTAATGAACAAAAAACTGTCTATAAATTGCCGATAAGCCACACAATGAACAATGTATAGACACTACAAAATATGAACAAGAACGATCAGAATCAAGGACCAAACTTATCACCAGACGGATTCGTACCGGCAGCCTCATAACACGAGGAAAACATGCAGGCGGAAGACTTTACGAGGCAGGAAAACCAGCATGATAAACTCACCAAATAACAAGTGCATCAAAGCAGGATAATTAATACTCACTCACTCCGGGTTTAGTGAGCTCCCTGTACTTGGTGTCGAACTTTGAGCATAGTTAATTTATAAAATATAAACTCGGTGTCACAAAAAAATTGAGCAAAATGTCACAAAATTATATGGTGGGAATGCTCTTCAAAGGGGCGGGCATACCAAAACAGTTCATTGCCACAAAGAAATCAGTCGCGGATGTGGTCTGCTGGGGCCAAGGTAGGCGGGTATTCTCCACTTGAGATGAAGTTTTACTAGTTGGCTCAAGCGCAAAGGTCAAAAATAAAATAAAAATATATGCTAGAATTTAACCAAATAGCATGACCAATAATTTTAATTTCTATATTTTACCAAAAGACAATATTCCATAAAGAAAGATACACAGTTGCAAGCTATTAAATAAAGATAGTAGTTAGTACAGTTTCTTGGGTCGAATGTAGTAGATCTTAGATCTAGATGCAAATATATTTATGTTGACAGTAAATATTCAAATATCTGCTCTTGATGCTGGTTGTACAAACATTTTGAATTCAGAGAGCTCATTTTTTCCCAAGACCATGCAAGAGCACTGCATGGTAAGGTCTAATGCTTGGTAGAGTTCTTAGACCAGTTATGATATGTTTTTGTTTTTGGTTTGTCAAGCTACTTCTAGTTGTATTAAGAGACAACCTCCTTTGCTTTATTGTTCTATTTAAACTGCTGTAGTAGTATACTCTTTAAAAATGAAAAATCCCAACAAACAAGAAGCTGCTCTGCTTGCTGCTGCTTTATAGTTTGTTCTTTTAGTTCGTTATTTCGAGTACTGAATTATTTGTTTAACAATTATTTTAATAAAAATAGGTTCATTACAAACAATAAGGGTAATGTACCTCCGACTTATAACTTTTCTCATTGATAACATAGGAAATGTGGAAGGAAAAACCTAGGAATAGGAAATTTTCTTTTGATGACACATTTTCCTTTGATTTTAGTTTTCTATTTGCGGCACTGAATTGTATGTTTTACAATTATTATATCTTTTGTTGCTCCCACAACATGCCGCACCTCTAAGTTAAGGTAAGATTCAGCCACCATCCTGAAGGGTTTGAGCGTTGCTTTGATGGGTAGCACCCCTGTTCGTTTTGCCTAGCTTCAAATAATTGGACCATTCCTATGATACATAGTGTTCTTTGATCAGTCTTGTTGTACCTTAGTGTGAGCCTGAAACTGTAATAGCATGCACACGCTTGGTCTGGTGTCCTATAATCTCGAGATGAAGTTTACCCTCATGATCTAGGTGTGTTAACCCTCCGGTAGTTGATGGAAGTTCCCATGATTGCCTTCTTCTTTACATCCGTATCTAGACAAATCTAAGACAAGAATTTTGGGACGGAGGGAGTATGTAGCGGCTGTGGTTTAATATTGGCTATTTGTATTTATCAGTTTTCACATTATATGAAAAATCTCTTGGTTTGGTACTACCTCTAACCGCTGTTGATGCTGCTAATGCGAGAGCTGATAGTGGAATAGGCTTAATGAAACTGTTGGTCGTAGGGGCTAAAAATCTAACTCAGCCCAATACTAGTCAATGCTTCCGTTTTGCACCCATTTTTCTTCTTCCAATTTAGGTCAGGTTGTGATTTGCTGACAAGTTAAGATTAATTGAATTAGTCTTTAAATTATTACAGAATAATCGAGTTCTTATAGTAGAGTTCTTTGATAACTGTTATTGAGTTGTGATGTATTCTACCTACGACTACCATTATGAAGTTACCTTAGAAATTCTTGAGCTAAACTGTTTTAAAATCTTACACGACCCAACACAGGTCCTTGATGCATCTGTGTTTCACCCCCTTGTTTTTTTTCAAATTGGGGTTAGTTTGTGATTTCTTGATATGCTTACACTAATTACATTAGGTTGTAAATTATTTCACAACAATTGAGTTCTTATAGTACAATTCTTTGATTAATGTTATTGAGATGCATTGTATTCTGCCTTGGATTACTATACGAAGTTACTCCAAAAACACTTGAGTCGCGTTGTGCCTAGGATTATCACTTTCATTTTTCACGCAGTTGTGAAACATAACCTGTTTTCTATGCCATTATATAGTGTAACAGTTTTGAATCAATCTAGAGCATCAATCCTAACTATTGGTATATTAAATCCAACGGTTGAAAGCAGCGGGATTCACATGAACAGTAGCCAACAGGTGCTTCTGTGTTGTTCTTGTGCCATAAAAAGGTCCATACTTCCCAAGCCAGCTCGCAGTGTTAGCGGAGGACGTGCTTAGCGGGTTTGAGATTGCCTAGAAAGGAAATATCGGGACGGGAGAGAAGGAAGCTAAAGTAAAAAGTTAGATTAATTAGTGTGGTCCAACTGGTTATAGTTCGCCAAAAAATTCCCTAGGGCTCCATGCTCTTTGTTTTTCGCAGACAATAATAATCAATGGGATTTACACTTTTATATTATTCCATTCTGCATTTCCTTCGAGTTGAATAATTTCACAAGGAAGTCTACTCTTTATCTACTTTTACCAAAATACTTCATAACGTTCAGACGTGCATTGCATGTGTTTACGTGCCAGTACAATAGGTATAATTTCTATCTTAGATATTGTACTATATAGATGGTTACAGATTTTGATTGATGACCAGATCTTGTGTTGAGCCTGTAATCCTTTTGCCTGTTAGGATAGTTTTTGCTTTCTTCAGTTAGCTGAATAACCGGCTCTGACTCGTGTGCATGTACACGCAGAAGCTGTTTTCGTTTTCAGTTAGTAGCTAGCTAGATTAGTGCGGCCGTTGTGAGGGCATGGGATGGCATGCAGCGTAGGACTCGGCCTGCACACACCTCGCGCACGACGGGCGACGTGGGATGGCACGTCCGGTAGGCTCGGCGGCGTGGAGGGTTTTTTCGTTTCCTAGTTGATGTACAAATAAGCTGAAGATTAATGAGAAAAGCTGCAGAACTGTGCGCAGCACAAAACTCTCTTGTGTCCTTCGTTCTCTTCTCCTCCTCCGCGGTGATCGCGATCTAGGCCTCGCCGGAGCTCTCGACTCCAACAAATGGTATAGAGCCGCGTAGTTCCTCGGTGACCATGGCCGGCTCGACCTATCCGGCGAACGCGGCAGCGGCGTGCACTGCAGCCCACCAGCGCGACGGCAGCGGCAGTGGTGGCGCGCGCTCGCCGACTCCCCACCGCGGTCGTAGCCGTGGTCGCAGCCGCACTCGCCGGTACGGCAAGGAGGTCGTCGTCCACGAGCGCACGGTCCAGGAGCGTCTCGTCCCGAGCGGCACCACCGTGTGGCCAATGCTCACGCCGACAAACTACTTCGAGTGGTCTATGTTGATGCAGATTAACATGGAGGCCAACTTGATGTGGGACGCAGATGAAGGGAACACGTCGAGCGTCCCCAACGACAAGGCGGCGCTGGCGGCCATTCTGCGATCCTTACCGCCGGAGATGGTGGGTGCGATCATGGTTAAGAAGACCGCAAAGGAGGCATGGGATACGATCCAGACCATGCGGATGGGAGCCGCGCGCGTGGCGATCTCATTCCGCGACGGCGAGACGCTTGACGCGTTCGGCATGCGAATCACCTCACTCGTCAACAACCTGCGCTTGCTCGGCGACACCATGGAAGAGGTGAGGGTGGTTCAGAAATTTCTGCGTGTCGTCCCGCCCCGCTACATGCAGATCGCTCTCGCCATCGAGACGATGCTCGACCTCAACACGCTTTCAGTTGAGGAGTTCGTCGGCCGTCTGCGCTCAGCGAAGGAGCGCTACCTCACCAACGATCAAGGTGGAGGCGGCGGGGCTCAGCTCCTGATGACGGAGCCGCAGTGGCACGCGCGCAAGAATCAGCGTGGCCAAGGGCAGGGCGGCAGCCAGAACGGCGGCCAAGGAGGCCTCGGCGGACCAGGCGGGTCCGGCGGACAAGGCGGCGGCTCAAATCGCCGCCAAGGCAAGCCACGTCGAGGCGGCGGCCAAGGCGGTGGCGGAAACGGCGGCCGTGAAGGCATGCCGAACGAGGAACGCGACATGTCTCAGGTGAAGTGCTACAATTGCAATAAACCTGGGCATTTCTCGAAGCACTGCATCGAGCCGCGCCGTGAACGCAAGGATCAGGCGAACCTTGCGGTGGCAGGCAACCAAGATGATGAGGCGACTCTTCTGCTCGCCACGGTCACCGCGCTCACGGTCACGACTGAGCGCCCGGTCGAGCGGGTTCTTCTCAATGAGGAACGCTCCCAGGCGCGCGCTGCTCAGGAGGGCGGCACCTGCGACACCTCCTGGTATCTGGACACCGGGGCTAGCAATCATATGTCTGGTCGCCGCGAGATCTTCTCCGAGCTTGACGTGGGAGCGCGGGGGACCGTGGGGCTCGGCGACGGCTCCAGTGTGCAGATCGAGGGGAGAGGGACGATCCTCTTCAAGTGCCGCAGCGGGGAACACCTGACGCTTGCAGAGGTATACTACTTACCCCGTTTGTGCAGCAACATCCTGAGCATTGGTCAGATGGACGAGCTCGGCTGCGAGACGGTGATCCACGACGGGGTCCTTCGCCTCCGCAATCCGGATGGGCGGCTGCTCGCGCGCGTGGCGCGCAACGCCGGGCGTCTCTACGTCCTTCCCCTGGCGCTAACAAAGCCGGTGTGCCTGCTGGCGAGCGGCGACGACACGGCATGGCTGTGGCATTCGCGCTACGGCCACTTCAACTTCAGGGCGCTGCGCGAACTCGTGCGCCTAGAGATGGCAAATGGCGTGCCCCTCGTCGACCGCGTCGACCAGTACTGCGACGGATGCGCCCTGGGCAAGCAGCACCGGCTCCCGTTCCCGCAGGCCTCGGCGTACCGTGCGGAGCACGCGCTCGAGCTCGTCCACACGGACTTCTGTGGTCCGATCAAGCCAGCAACAACCGGAGGTAATCGGTATTTCCTGCTGATAGTTGATGATCACTCACGTTACATGTGGCTGGAGGTGATCAAATCCAAGGATGAGGCGTTGAAACGTTTCAAAAGGATCAAGGCCCTTGCTGAAGCTGAATCTGGGCGCCGGCTCATGGCGTTCCGGTCCGATCGGGGCGGGGAGTTCAACTCCACAGAATTCCATCTGTACTGCGAGGATGGAGGGATCAAGCACTGCACCACCGCGCCATACACGCCGCAGCAAAACGGTGTGGTCGAGAGGCGCAACCAGACCGTGGTGGAGTGGCGCGGTGCCTGCTCAAGAGCATGGCCGTGCCCGCCATGTTCTGGGGCGACGCGGTCAAGACCGCGGTTTACCTGCTCAACCGATCCCCCAGCGCGGCGTCGGCGGGCGAGCGAAGCGTGGCACAAGAAGAAGCCGGCGGTCCATCATCTGCGCAGACATTCGCGTCGCCCATGTCAAGCGAGTCGGCCCCGGCATCGACAAACTGGCCGATCGCTCAACGCCGATGATTTTCATCGGGTACGCCGAAGGAGCCAAGGCGTACAGGGTGTTTGATCCGGCCACGAACAAGGTGCACATCACGCGTGACGTCGTTTTTGAAGAACAGAGGAAGTGGGACTGGACGCCGGCGCCAGGCGCTGCGGCGACTCCCAGGGACGAACACTTTGTGGTCGTCTACAACGACGAACAGAGTGTCGACGTGCAGCCCTCCTCGTCGAGCTCAGACGGGTCGTCCTCGTCATCCTCTTCACCGAGCTCCTGCGCGCCGGGGAGCAGTCCGGCCACACCGACAACGCCAGCGTGCTCTCCAGCCCCTGATGACGACAGCTGGGCTACGCCGCCCAGTGACGACTGGGAGCGGCACGACCTCGACCATGCGCCAATGCGCTACCGCAAGATGACACATGTACTGGCTGAGGTAGAAGCGGCGAGAGAAGACCAAGTGGGTCTCTGCCTCATCGCTGCTGAAGAACCCGCTGGCGTCGATGAAGCGCTGGAGGAGGCGTGCTGGATGCGCGCCATGGACGCCGAGCTGGTCGCAATCCGTGAGAACAAGACCTGGGAGCTCGCCGCGCTCCCGCCTGGGCACCGAGCGATAGGGCTTAAATGGGTGTTCAAGGTCAAGAGGGATCCCGCCGGCAAGATTGTGAAGCACAAGGCGCGTCTGGTGGCGAAGGGCTACTCGCAGCGGCAAGGCGTGGACTACGACGAGGTGTTCGCGCCGGTAGCTCGCATGGAAACAGTGCGGCTACTGCTGGCGTTGGCAGCGCGGCAAGGGTGGCAAGTCCATCACATGGACGTCAAGTCGGCGTTCTTGAATGGTGACCTGATCGAGGAGGTCTACGTTCACCAGCCACTGGGTTTTGTCATCGCCGGAGAGGAAGGAAAGGTGCTGCGTCTCCGGAAGGCCTTGTACGGCCTGAAACAGGCGCCCCGAGCGTGGTACGCCAAGCTGGACACGTCGCTTGCGTCGCTCGGGTTCGAGCGCAGCCCCCTCGAGCATGCGGTGTACAGGAGGAGCACCGGCGCGGGGACACTGCTGGTTGGCGTGTACGTGGACGATCTGATCATCACCGGCGGCAGCATCACACGACATCAAGGCGTTCAAGGAGCAGATGCGCAGTGTTTTTGACATGAGTGATCTCGGCCTCCTGAGCTATTATCTTGGGATCGAGGTACGACAGAAGGATGGAGAGATCACTCTCTGTCAGAGCGCCTACTCCATGAAGATCCTCAAAGCTGCTGGGATGAGGGGGTGCAATGCTAGCGACACTCCTATGCAGAATCGTCTCCAGCTGTCCAAGGTTGGCGCCGGCGACACCGTGGGCGCCACGGCTACAGGAGCGTCGTCGGCAGCCTTCGATATCTTTGCAACACACGACCCGACATCACCTACGTCGCGGCATCGTCAGTAGGTATCTAGAGGCGCCTGCAGAGTTGCATTGGGCTGCGGTGAAGCAAATCCTCCGCTATGTCAGCGGAACTTTGGAGTATGGTTGCTGCTACAAGCGGGGAGGTAATTCAGCGCCGGAGGTGATCGGCTACAGCGACAGCGATCACGCCGGCAACGTTGATGATCGCCGGAGCACGACTGGTGTGGTGTTCTTCCTTGACTCCAGCGCGATCACGTGGATATCTCAGAAGAAAAAGGTCGTCGCCATCTCGTCTTGCGAGGCTGAGTACATGGCGGCGGCATCTGCAGCATGCCAGGGCGTGTGGCTGTGCAGGCTCCTTGGTGAGCTCACCGGCGACGCGCCAACGACGGCGAAGTTGCGTGTCGACAACAAGTCGGCGATAGAGCTTAGCAAGAACCCGGTGCATCACGAAAGAAGTAAGCACACTGACATACGATATCACTTCATTCGTGAATGCATTGAAGATGGCAAGGTGGATGTCGACCATGTTGGCACTGACGGACAGCTTGCCGATGTCCTCACCAAGGCGCTAGGCAGAATCAAGTTCATTGAACTCCGACAGAAGCTCGGTGTCGTGAAGGTGATTCCAGGGCACAAGGATTAGGGGGTGAATTGTTGAGCCTGTAATCCTTTTGCTTGTTAGGATAGTTTTTGCTTTCTTCAGTTAGCTGAATAACCGGCTCTGACTCGTGTGCATGTACACGCAGAAGCTGTTTTCGTTTTCAGTTAGTAGCTAGCTAGATTAGTGCAGCCGTTGTGAGGGCATGGGATGGCATGCAGCATAGGACTCGGCCTGCACTCACCTCGCGCACGACGGGCGACGTGGGATGGCACGTCCGGTAGGCTCGGCGGCGTGGAGGGTTTTTTCGTTTCCCAGTTGATGTACAAATAAGCTGAAGATTAATGAGAAAAGCTGCAGAACTGTGCGCAGCACAAAACTCTCTTGTGTCCTTCGTTCTCTTCTTCTCCTCCGCGGTGATCGCGATCTAGGCCTCGCCGGAGCTCTCGGCTCCAACATCTTGCTTGCTTTATTTTGCTCCTTATATTCAGCTACCTTGCCAATTTGCAAGATATTGTTTTTGTTTGCTGCAGATTATGGTGTAGTAACTGGAGTTTCTGTTTATTATTGCAGATTCATTCTGAAGTAAAAGATTTGCGACCTCTCTAAATTTAAAGGTATTGATATAGTTTTAACTTCTGCCCGTAATTTTTCCTTTTAATCAGCTTTATATTCTTCTACAATATTGTGAATATTGTAAATATACTAATGTTACGTCTCGTTGGCTTTATTTGGTGTTCGTAATTAAGCATCATCTACAATATGGGTAGAGTATTGGTTAGAATTATCTTGTTTAGATAATTCAACTTGTATATAGCTTGCCTATAAAATTGATTATTTTTGCCAATGAGAAAGTATCCACTGTAGGCGTGTCACCATTCTGCATTTCTTGTAGTTCCACCACACTTACGAGTTCAACTAATTTTCTTGCCTATGCCATAATAAAATAGTTTACTGTATTTTAGTCTTTGGCAGTTGTATGTGTTTTTTTGTTTGTCACCCCTCTGTGTAGTATAGAATAATTACATCTCTGAAAGGCAGCTAAAATAGTTTACTGTAGTATAGTCATTGGCAGATGGACCCAACAGTCACTCTGAGGCTCATTGAAGCCATCGAGAAATTGAACCCAAAAGTTGTCAAGAAATCGAACCAGAGACAGATGGACCCAACAGTTACTCTGACGCTCATTGAAGCCATCGAGAAATTGAACCCAGAAGTTGTCAGGAAATCAAACCAGAGACAGATGGACCCAACAGTTGCTCTAAGGCTCACTTAAGCCATCGAGAAATTGAACAAGCTTAAAATGGGGTCGCCTTTCGATGTGTTATCTGAGCATTAAAACGTGTGTCTTAGGATCTAAGAATAAAGTTTGTTTTCATGTGGTATTTGTAACCTGATAGATTTTTCATACATTGCAGTCATTCATTGAGGTTACTAAAGCTATCGCATTGTTCGTTGGCGATGGTCTCAATGCATTGAATGCCTTAGCTGTTACTATAGTCTTCATGTCAAAACACATGATGCTTGGTAATGAAGGTGCTACTAATACTACTCGAGCAGGCGTCCCTCACACCGAAAGTGCTTCTTCCCCTCCTAGTATTACTCAGTCATTCCCTATTTTTGGAATGATGTTTTACTTCCTTTTTACAAGCTATGTTGTGGCGGTGGCCCATGCCGCTGTTCATCACAGAGAGTGGTTCTCAAAGCATGTAGTGATGATGATCTTGGAAATCTTTCTCGTGAATGCAACTTGGGTGCTCCAGGCTTACCTACTTACCGAGGGTGACTTTTGATCTTCCATTTTTTTCTTCAATTGTCACTTTAGTATGCATGATTGGGGCGATGCATCGTGATTTTGTAAGTACATTTTGATCATAATCCATTTTTGTAATTCATTATTGATTTTTTGTTTGACAATGAAAATGATCTTTCAGTTGGAATGAAAATGTTACTTGAAGATGAAGTTTTGAGGCCAGGAGTGTTTGAACGAGAGGTGCTATGCAATCTGAAGTCAAGTCTTATTTGAAACTCTTTATGATGGTATCGTAGTGAGTTCTTATCTTCTTGTGCTCCTATCGTTTGGGTTTCATAGTGCTGGTTCGATCTAGTGTGGGGTTTTGTGGCTTGGATTCCTTAGAATGTGGTCTTGTGTGGGGGTCCGCTAGGTAGTTGGGTGCGAGATGTTTGTACATTTGATTTCTAGCATGTGGTGTTGGCGCTCGTTCCATGGCGCGTGTTTTGTTTGATTTGGTAGGGGATTATTGTTCTATGTAATGTGGGTAGTTTAGGGTTTTGCGTTGCTCTAGATTCGAGGTCTGTTGCTTCGATGGTTTGTGTGATCGATCGCCGGAGCCCGATAATAGTGCTTGTTTTGCTTGCTAGGTTCCATAGCGCGTGTTTGGTTCGATTCGGCGAGCGTTTTGGGGGATTTGTATTCTGCCTGATGTGATTGGTCGGGGGTTGGGGCTTCTAGATTGTTGAGTTCGAGGTTGTTGTGTGACATTGCAGACGCTCACTAGTAGAAAACAAGGCTTTGGTTGAGGCCTGGGTAAGGGCATTAATCCCGGTTCACTCACGAACCGGGACCAAAGGGGGCATCAGTCCCGGTTCGTGAGGCCAAGGCGCCAGCCAGGCCTCGGGGGCCATTGGTCCTGGTTCACTGACCCCTTTGGTCCCGGTTCCAGACACGAACCTGGACCGATGGGCCTCGCTCCTGGCCCATCACCATTAGTTCTGGTTGGTGGCTTGAACCGGGACCAAAGGTTGCCCTTTAGTCGTGGATTTAGCCACAAGCCGGGACTAAAGAGAAGCCTATGTATACCCCCCACGCCTGCCCGCCAACAGAACCAGTGCTCTGTTTTTTGGCCGGCCGTGGGAGGGGTTTGTGGTGCTCTAGCTCACCTTGTATGCACATGAGGTGTTCGATGAAATGCCCGAGCCACACTTAAGCTTTCTCCTCTCGAAGCTCCTTGTCCAAGCTCCATTTTCCTCAAGATTTTTCTAGGTTTGGCGGTTCGTCCTGTCCTATCCCGTTCCTCACCACCGTCAATCGGCCGCGCCGATCTCCTTGCTGGCACCACCGTGGTGGCCCTCTTGTTCTTATATTCTTTCTAAAAGAAAAAAAATTCTTACTTGTATGATTTAGATAGATACTTGCATAATTTTCTTATTAGTGTTTGTTATTATATAGTGCGATGGTTTTATATCCGCCTCCGTCGGCCCTCGTCCTGTCTATGATTCGGATGTGGTATATATTATCTTTTATAACTATTTGTTTCATTTAGTGTTTATGACAATTATGCCGACCAACGTGACATGGATGTTTTTATCTAGGAGGTATGTGAACCGGAAATTCCAACCGACCCTATTGTCGAGAGGTTAAATTTAGTTGAAAAAGAAAACAATTACTTGAAGCAAAAATTAAAAAGAATTAAGGAGGAGAAGATCAGATTGGAGTTGCATGTTGCGGATGCTGTCGATGATCACAAGATCAAGATGGATGCAATGCGCTTGAAGATTAGAAAGATTAGAAAATATGTGATTCATACTGAGGCTTGGTATAATTATGATGTTCGATCAATTGTTACCTTAGTTGTGATTATGATCGCATATGTTTTTGCATTGACATGTTTTACATAGTTTCAATGTATGGTTTAATTAGATGCTCTAGAGAGCTATATGTTGTTCAATGAGAACTATGTATGAACTTTACGTATTTATTTTTTCAGTAACAACATTTGATCACTACTGTGCTTTGGTTTAAATGTGATGATGAACTTCTATTAATGATGTGGCTTTGAATGGTGCATTTTGAAGTTAGAATGGGTTGAAAATTGATGATGTGGCTTTGAATGGTGCATTTTGAACAAACAAAAAGTATGGAGTTAAAATAAGTTCAAAAAATGAAATCCCATTGTAACAGATGAGTTTTCGTCCGAAACCCTGATACTTCGAAGAGATTCTCCATTTTGTACACAAAGTGCATCCAGCTTTTGCTGTAACCCTCTCAACTTTTTAGAACATGCTATGTGGGTGAAATGATGATACCATGCCAACTTTCAACCTTTTCAGAGTTCATTTGTAGTGCTTTTTCAATTTCAGGGTCATTTAGCTAAAAAAATCAGTAAATGCATGAAAAATACCAAATGAAGTCAGAAAGGGTTGAAAATTGATGATATGGCTTTGAATGGTGCATTTTGCACACACAAAAAGTTTGGAGTTCAAATAAGTTCAAAAAAATGAAATCCCTTTGTAATGTATGAGTTTTAAATGCGAAACCCTGATACTTTGAAAGAGATTGTCCATTTTGTACACGAAGTGCATCCAGTTTTTGCCGTAACCCTCTCAATTTTTTAGAACATGCTATGTGGATGAAATGATGATATCATGCCAACTTTCAACCTTTTCAGAGTTCATTTATAATTTCAATTTCAGGGTCATTTAGCTCAAAAAATAGTAAATGTATGAAAAATACCAAATGAAATTAGAAAGGGTTGAAAATGGATGATGTGGCTTTAAATGGTGCATTTTGAACACACACAAAGTTTGGAGTTCAAATAAGTTCAGAAAAATGAAATCCCTTTGTAATAGATGAGTTTTCGTCCGAAACCCTGATATTTTGCAATAGATTGTCCATTTTGTACACAAAGTGCATCCATTTTTTGTCGTAACCCTCTCCAACTTTTTAGAACATGCTATGTGGGTGAAATGATGATACCATGCCAACTTTCAACCTTTTCAAAGTTCATTTGTAGTACTTTTCAATTTCAGGGCCATTTAGCTAAAAAATCATTAAATGCATGAAAAATACCAAATGAAGCCGGAAAGGGTTGAAAATTGATGTTGTGGATTTGAATGGTGCATTTTGAACACACAAAAATTCTGGAGTTCAAATAAGTTCAAAAAAATGAAATCCCTTTGTAACAGATGAGCTTTAAATCCGAAACCACGATACTTGAAGAGATTGTCCATTTTGTACACGAAGTGCATCCAGTTTTTGTCGTAACCCTCTCAACTTTTTCGAACATGATATGTGGGTGAAATGATGACATCATGCCAACTTTCAACCTTTTCAGAGTTCATGTGTAGTGCTTTTCAATTTCAGGGTCATTTAGCTAAAAAAATCAGTAAATGCATGAAAAATACCAAATGAAGTTAGAAAGGGCTGAAAATTGATGATGTGGCTTTGAATGGTGCATTTTGAACACACACAAAGTCTGGAGCTCAAATAAGTTCAAAAAATGAAATCCCTTTGTAACAGATGAGTTTTTGTCCGAAACCCTGATACTTCAAAAGGGATTGTCCATTTTGTACACGAAGTGCATCTAGCTTTTGTCGTAACCCTCTCAACTTTTTAGAACATGCTATAATATTCTTCAATAGCAAAAAGAATAAACTAAAAACCTTTTATAAAACTCTAATAGCAAAAGGAATCAACAAAAAATATTTTATAAACCTCTAGTATTTTTGAAACTAAAATTATATAAAATTTATGCATCTAAAATTATCAAAGTATTTTTTGTTCAAAACATTAATAGCAAAAAGAATTTGCATAAAGATTTTTTTTAGAAACTTTAATAGCAAAGTAAAATAACAAAATCTATTTTTGATCAAAATAGACATTTAAAATAACCTAAAAATTACCAAGTTGAATATAATGATAAAACACAGTAATATTAAATAGCAGAAAAAAGAATCACTCAAAAATCTATTTTTATAGTTAAGTTATTCACAAACTAGTGATTCACACAAATTTCAAAGAATTCAAATTTAAACTATTCAAATTTGAAAACTAATGGCACTAACAGAAAGTTTGTAATCTTTGTGACCTAAAAGCAAAAAGAATCACTGAAAAACTGTAAGTATTTAGCTATAAGTGGAAAAAAAGCAAAACAAACAAAACAAACAAATAAAAAATGCCGCCAACTGGGCCACCACGGCCAGAATACGACTAGAAACCCAACCAGCTAGTTGGGCCAGGATTCAGACCCGCGGCAGGCCCAGTAGGCCCACAGGCAGAGTGACACGTTTAGGCCAGTAGGCCTGCAATAGAGAGCAGTTCGAAAGGGGAGGCACAGCAGCGCTTATAAACAACTATCGGTGCCTCTCAGCTAGCGAGGTGGGACTAAAGTTTTGGCCGTGGCAGCACTCACCTTTCGTCCCAGTTGGTGGTACCAACCGGGACCAATACCAACCTTTGGTCCCGGTTGGTGGCACCAACCGGGACCAATGCACACCTATGGTCCCAGTTCGTGCCATCAATCGGGACCAAAGGTCTCTGCTTCCCGCCCTTTTGGATGTTGAAAACTGGCCTTTAGTCCCGGTTGGTGTCAAGAACCGAGACTAAAGGTCTCTATTGGTCTCGATTTCTGCCACGAACTGGGACTAAGGGCCTTTCTATATAAGTGACACTTAGGAATTTTTCCACATTCTCCCCCGACGCCAACGCCCCTGCGCCCCGATGTCGACAGGCTGATCCTCGTCGCCATCGCCGCCTGCTCCTCGTCGCCGTCTCCGTCGCCGACGCCTCCCCGACCTCGCCATCGCCTCCCCAACGCCTCCCCGCGTCCCTGCCCTACATCGTGCCTCTGCTTCAGCCCCGACCTCGTCGTCGCCGCCCGCTCCTCGTCACCGACGCCGCCCCTAGTGAGCACCCCGCCTTCCCCCGCGCCCCTGCCCTGCCCCGCCACCGTCGCCATCACCGACGCCCTGCATTTTTTCATAAATTTTTTAGTAAATGGATATGTATGCATATTGTTTTTCTAAATATACGGATGTATGTTGATATATGGATGTATGCATACTTTTTTAATAATTTTTTGTTCATATATATGATGATTTTTTGTTCATAGATGATCATATATGATGTTTTTTTTGTTCATATATGATCATATGATGTTTTTTTGTTCATAGATGGTTATATGATGTTTTTTTGTTCATATGTATGCATGGATGTGGATGGATGGATGGATGTGTATATATATATAGGGAAAATGCATCCTACTACCGGGTGTAGCTACACCATATATATATATATATATATATATATATATATATATATATATATATATATATATATATATATATAGAAAATGATTATATGATGTTTTTTTATTCATAGAATATTTTTTGTTCATAGAAATTAGTTAAAATTTACTAAGTTACTATGTTAAAATGTTCATATATTGAAAATGAGTTAAAATATTCATATATTAGGTTAATTATCTAGGTTAACTAGCTAGGTTAATTAGGTTAACTAGATAGGTTAACTAGGTTGGCTAGGTTAGAGCAAAAAATTAGTTTAGAGAAAAAAATTAGTTAGGGCAGTAGAGTTTAGAGCATAGGGGTCTGGTTGGTAGGTTAACAATGTTTAGTTTTTAGCAAGTGTTTAATAGAAATAGTTTATTTAGTAAGTGGTTAATGTAACTAGTTTATTTATAGTAAGTGCTTAATAGAACTAATTTATTTATGGTAATTGCTTAATAGAAGTAGTTTATTTATGGTAAGTGCTTAATAGAACTAGTTTATTTATAGTAAGTGGTTAATATATTTTGTATATTTACAGGAAATGTCTGACGACGAAAGGAAATTTGTTGTGTGCGAATACTGCAAGACGAGCGTGGCATGTGCGAAAGCCTTCACCTAGTTGGTGGTAGGCGCTTCAGCATCATGCTGGATGAGACCTTCGAAGTGGATCTGATGAAGTCGAGCAACGAGGTCTTTTTTCGTAATTAAGCATGACTTCTGCTTCTTTTGCTTCAACTTATAATTTTAATTTTTGCAATTGTACTAGCGTATCCCCTGCCATGCAAGAATGTATGTCTTGGATAAGATTGGTTTCAGTAAGTACTATGAAAAGTAAGTTCACTTGAGGACCGAGCATGGTTATACTTTTGTCGTAAAATTATACAATGCAGACACCTACTCCTATTTTGAATGCAAAAATTGGAGAGCACTATGCAAGGCTTATGTATTTGAGCCTAATATGCTTATAACCTTTGATATTCGTCCAGAAGATCAAATTGAAGGTAATATCGACATCTGGGTCGATGTGCAGACGCCTTCGGTTCTACCATTATGTGAGTTTCTCAACCATATTTATTAAGTAATTTATATCATTTATTTAAAATAGTTGACAACTAATTTCTATTGATAGATTATTTCCATTCACGCAAATATGTCCGATGCTTGGTAGACAATACCCACTACTGTATCGGGGCTGAACTAAACTGCGAGGAGATAAGTCATTATGTTTCATGGCTTGAGGAACTTGATACTGTCAAGACAGGTTATTTTCCTGGACTTCGAAATATTAGTCCTAAAAACCTGCGACCACTAGTGTGCGTATTGAACTACGATCACATCTATTCACGAAAGATGGTAAGATTTTTACTATATATCCTCATTGTGTCTTTTGCATGCATTATTTTTTAAGCTAAACTTCATTGCTAAGTATGTTAATATGATGTTCTTTAACAGGGACTCCCGATGAATGTTGTGCCTCGTTAGATCAAGCCTGAAGGTCGCATGACAATGGTTAGCTTATGGCCAAGATATCCTGCATTGCACATGAGTGCATTCATAATTTCTCAAAGCGAGCAAGTCTTAATAGTCAAAGACTGAAGCAAAATTGTGAAGGACCATAGCAAAGCAGTACTAGGGGGCAGCAATCAGAAGCGCAACCCACAATTAGAAGACAGGTTCATCTGCATTCTCCAATATGATGAAGTAGGAGTGCTACACATGTTTTATGCTATTTTACCTGAGAGAGAGCAGCAGGAGTGATTAGCTAGCTAGAATGAGTGATTAGCAGCAGAAGCGCATCGATAGGAACATTGGCTTGGAACTGGTACTAGTTCGTCATTGCTTCATAATCTGTTTGCATCGTTTAGGTTCATATTTGGCTTTGATTTTCCCCGGACTCCTGTTCTTGTTGACTAATTGGGCCTTTTTTTAAATAGCCATGTTGATTCAATTTCTCACCTTTTGTGCTTCATTATAAATTGATAGATCCTTCCTGATGCTGTGTGTTGTCTGAATGTAGAGTAATCTGTACAGTTACTAAGCTCCCAGGAAATAGAGCCCTGTGAGCGATCTGATGTTTTTTTTACCTCATGGGCTCCACACGTCAGCGCATGGTCCCACCACGCACCACCCACCGCAGTATTCCCTCACCTCGCACGATCTGCCGCAGCCGTCTCCTTTTCTGGTCAATTATTTCTGCCTCGCTCTCCCTCCGCTCGCATCGCCTCACCAATTGCCTCTCTCGTGGCTGTCTCTCCCCCAATCATCACGATCCCTTCTCTTTGAGGCGGCCGTTCTCTCTCTCCATCCCTTCCCTCTCTACTTCCTGGGCAGACGGAGATTCAGGCATAGCGTTTGGTAGCCATGGACGACGGTGGCGCCATGCCAAGGTCGGGGACAAGGAGTCTTGAAGGCATGATGTTGGAAGCCACGAGCTTTGACAGTTGTGTGTGGATGTCGCCGCCGCCAGTCTGCTGCTGTATGAGCCCGTGCAATAAGCCTGTTGTCTACATAGAGGTTGGCCCTGATGCACTGCACATAAATCCCTGTTTCCCACTATCCTCTCTACAGGGTGGAAGAAATGGGATGACTTGCGGTGCTGCGAACTCATGCACAAGAAGATGTGTGACGGGCTTCTCACTTAGGTGAGAAGCTTCTATCGTGGTGGGCAACCAAGGCAGCCCATGGTCGCGACAGGAAGCGGTCACTGCTCGGTACTCCGGGAGCTAGCCCGTGTCCAAATGATATGTGCAAAACCTCTTATTTGCACTGCTTGTGGAGTTATAGATAGCATCCACATCATGAGATTTTGTAATAACCTTTTTAAATTTTCAGTGAATGACATAGGAAATTAAGATATGGCATGCAATTTAGATTATAAGAGTTTGTTACAGCGAGGACACAGTGTATTGTGTTAGTTCACATGAATCAATTTTATGTAAAGCTTTGTGAATTTTCATGTAATGAATTTTTTGTGACTTGCAACTGTTAGAACTGTTATCAGCTTTGGTCTGGATTACATTATACGCATAACAGATATGAACTGGTAACAATTAAGTTTCTAGGTTTCAGCACCGTACTACTTTGTGTAATATCAAATTACATCTTTGTAGCTACTGAGTCCCATTCTTGATGGTGAAATTGTTCATGGAAACCAAGTCGAACCTAGCATCACAAATTTGTTGGAATGCCAAACTGGTCTGACAACACATAAAACATATTTGTGCCAATATCATGTCGTGTTGTGATATGTGACTTCTAAGCAAAACTTTTGTCTAAGTTATTTTAAAGAGGACATAATTTTTTTTGGCACTTATCTGAAGATTTAGTCAGTTACTTCCAGTTAATGCGAGCAGATTATTTGTCCTACAATTAGAACTGTGCATTTTTATAGCCATTTTTCTCCTCCTGCTGTTATAGAGTTATAGTAGTCTAGAGATACTTAAAGTTTGTTGTCCTTTAGGCCTATGATGATGATGATTGATGAGCCATACTGATCATCAGAATACCTTCATATTTTAAGAGCTTGATTTTCTTTACAAGTATAGATACTTGCGAGCACATAAAATGATGGCATGCATTTATATTTGATGGTTTAATCTCCTTCTCACACTGTGATGCGTGACATCTCAGTAATTTCCATTTTGAGGCTGATGCTTACACATTGTTTGGCAATGTTTTTATTGCTATGGATTGCGGGAACGACCAGTTTAAAGCTTTCTAATTTCAGTACTGCTTGCGAAGGGTTCCTCTTGATCTCCGTAGTATCCGTTGCTACTAATAGAAACATAATTTCTTTTCAGATTCTTGGTTGGAGGCCCTTTATTTTTTTCCTTATGATTGTATTGCTATATAGAGTCATCATTAATTCGATGATGCTCTTCAATGGTTTAAATGCTGCAAATGATACAAGTTAGCTTTGCTGGAATGAAGAATTAGATATTTAATCCATGCATTCATATCTAATTCATAAGCATGTGCAATTTGATCACAAATGCTTTCAGTAAATGAAAACCACGTTAAAGGTTTAATGTAATCCTAATTACAGGTAAATTAGTTAACAACGAGTAGAGGTGGGATTCAGAAATGCTTACGTGTTCATGGTGGAAATTTGGAACATTTGTATTTACCTTGTTCTGTTGCTGTACTCATTGGTACTTGCGCGCATATTTTTAGGGTATGGTAGATCATTGTTCAAATGGTTTGAGAAAAAAAATGCCTGTTGTATGAGGCGCTGCTTTATGCATGACAATATTCTTAACAATGTCTGCTACTTCCAGTATGCAGATGGGCATGAGATTGGTATCTTCGACATCTTCATTTATACACTTTTTTTACAGTCACCTATCCCAAAGCTCCTAGGCTCCTGCCACATTAACCTAATCTTGATTTTGTTAATTTAGGTGATTTTACTATTGATTTTGTTCTGGATTTTGATGAGTGGTCTATTTTTTTATTGTCAAGATGAAAGTGATGCGGCTTTAAATTATGGTTGCATTTAAACAATGAATTCGAACTTATGTGAGGTTGTTTAAACTTATAAATTAGTTTACACATAAATCTCTGAAACTTGCATGAAATTATGTGTATTTCTGTTTTGGTTCGCAAATTAAGCATCCTCTGCTTTCTTCGGGTACTTCCATAGTTTGTTTATTTCTTCCTTATATTTCAAATGGATTGTGCAAGGTTTGGTCCAAGATTCCTCCTTTTTTACGGAAGGAAAGGAGTGTTCGCTTTAATTCAGGTTTCATATGATCATTACAACCATTTTGAGTCAATTTCCCTTTGTAAAGTTAAAGTGGCATAACTTCCTCACGTGGACTCCTTATGAGGACACATCCAAGCCAGGAAAGGACAAAAATCCTTGAACAGGACTACTAAATTTTCTTATGATGATCAAATGAGTTATTTGTCTACATTTTTATGTTTAGAACATAGTTTCCTAAGTTGCCTGGCTCAAATGCTTTATCATTTTGTCATAGGGGTATTGATTTGCTTGCTCTATTAGATACCTGAGTATGGAGCTGCTAGGTGGTCATGTGCCAAGATCCAATGTAGCGAGGATCGGGTGGCGAGGCCGGCATGGTGGCTCATGGACTGGTTGGTCAGGGCACTGGTGGATGTAACCAACGTGGCCATAATCTCCAGGAGGGACTATCGGGGGACTACGGCAACAACGACTTCAGGGCGATGCTGCCAGGGTGAAGCTGTTGTGGCCTTGGCGGAATAGGGCAGACGACCCAGCCTGCATAACCATCTGTTGCGGCTCGAGCACATCGGTTGTGGGTGCTCAATGTGATCTTTGGGGGACTTGAAATGTTAAATCTGCTGTGACTGCATTTATCTTTTCTTATGATTGAACATGCGTTTTTCACTGTTGGAACTCACTAAATTTAGCACCTCATGGCAAATGCAGATTCATTGCTTTTTGGTATATCATCGGAAATTGCAGCTGGAAACGGATGATGGCTTGGTTGTTGTGCTCTGCAAACTGAAGCCAAAGAAAGGACGGTAACAACAAACAACGACCGAGTGTATTTATTCAGAGCAGAGATAGTGCAGTCACTATGAAGTGGCAACTCCCAGGTTTACAAATCTGTGAGCTGGCCTTTTTATTTATTTATTCCCTTTGTCGTTAATGCATATTTTCTGCTAAAACACAAAGTGGGCCACTCGGCGAATACAGCAGGACAATAATGTTGTAGTAATAGAGAGCACTTCTTGCTGTACTGCCAGCTTGGGGTTTGTCCTATACGTTCGTTCGTTGTAGTACGATGGAATGTGATACAGCGCCATGCAATACACATTATATTTAGTTGAAACTGGATGCTAAGTGAAGACAACATGGGAGCTGAGAACCAACAATTGCCACAAGCACATTCTCTATTTATTTTCACAAAAAAAAGGAAGAAGAATACGTAAGGCATGTAGTACTGCAGCCTCAAAACTGAACAGCTTCATGACTGCTTCTGCTTCACGCTCTAATTATGCAGCAAGACTACCGCAACTAATGATACTGTTGATGACCGACACCAGTTCTGTTACCTGTAAATCTCTCATCGATGAAAAGAAAACGGCGCGGCAAAGCGCGTGTATGGTTCTAGTGATTTACTAAGTGTACCTGTTTTAGTTCATTTACTTTCATTTTTGGATTACAATTCTGCAGTTGCTAACGATATTTTTTCGGGTGCTTTTAAGATACCATATCTCCTTTATGATTTTGGTACCGCTGATGTGTTATGGATGTAGTACCTCTGTAACTAAATATAAGACGTTTCAGGTGCTTGTTGTGTGTTTGATAACTGTTATTTTGAAATTATTTTATAATAATCAAGTTCTTTGATAATTGTTATTGAGCTGCGATATTCTGCATAGGATTAACATTACAAAGTTATCTTAGAAATTCTTGAGCTACGCGGTTTTAAAATCTTGCATAGCCCAATACGAGTCCTTGATGCATTTCTGTTTTGCCCCCATATTTTTCTTCAAATTTGGGTCAGTTTGTAATTTGTTGATACGCTTAGACTAAGTACATTAGTTTATATATTATTTCACAGCAATTGAGTTCTTATAGTAGAGTTCTTCGATGAATGTTATTGAGCTGCATTGTATTTTGCCTTGGATTACCATACGAAGTTACTCTAGACATACTTGAGCCATGCTATCTGCCTAGGATTACAACTTTCATAGTTCACGCAGTTCTGAAACATCAACTGATTTACAATAATGTGTAAATGGATAAATTGCTTTCTTAGAGATATTGTATTGTTTAGAGGGTTACAGATTCTGATTGGTGACCAGATCTTGCTTGTTTTACTTTGCTCCTTATCTCCACCTACCTTGACCATTTGCACGAGTATGTCTGTTTACTATAGCTTATCGTATAGTAAATGAGATTTGTGTTTGTTATTGCAGATTCTTTCTGAAGTGAAAGACTTGCGACCTCTCTAAATTTAAAGGTACTGCTATATTTAAATACTACATAAAATATTCATTCATTCCGATCAGCTTCATGATTTCCCCCGGACTCCTGTTTTGGTGCACTGATTGGCCTTTTTTTAAATATCCATGTTCATTCATTTTGTCATATTTTGTGCTTCATGATAGATTGGTAGATCCTTCTTGATGATGTTTCTAGTCTGATTGTAGAGTAATGATTTAGTAAGTCCACCATTTTTAGTTGTTCATTTATTACTTTCATCTTCAGATAACAGTTTTGCAGTTGCTAATGATATTTTTATTGGTGCTTTTAAGATACTAGGAGTATATCTCGTTTATGATTTCTGTAATACTGATATGTTATGGACATACTTTTAGGTGCGTGTAGTGTGTTCCTGGAACTTTCTTATACCTTGTTTTCACCATGCATCT
The DNA here is from genome assembly GCA_021605145.1 of Aegilops bicornis. Lineage (NCBI taxonomy): Eukaryota > Viridiplantae > Streptophyta > Magnoliopsida > Poales > Poaceae > Aegilops > Aegilops bicornis. The sequence goes on from CM038673.1 coordinate 530,318,037, forward strand.
TTGCCTCTGTTCCCAAAGTTTAAACAATACATCTGTGGGAGTGTTATTGCGTCAGAGTTTTGTTAAAATTGCTTTGGTCCCTTGTCATTTTACTATTGTAGGCATTTGCACGATCTATCCTTTCTTGGGTGCTCCACCATATATTACCTCAACTAACCTTGAAATGATGAGTGTTACTTGGTCGGACTTGAGTTTACGTGTAGTTGATGGCTGTTGTAGTTGCCTGTATTCAAAGTTCAGTTGCATAAATTCTATTTCCTTTCTGGATGCTAATACCTGGGCGCAAACATATCATTCTTGTTTATTTATGGCAGATGGTAGACAGAGTGAAATGCCTTAATAATGTTGGATTGAGTGTTACAGAGAAGACAACTGCAAGCTATTACTAACGATAGCAGTTAGTGCAATTTTTTGTGTCGAATGTAGTAGAGGTTAGATCTGATGCAAATATATTTATATATGTCAACAACAAATATTCAAATATCTGCTCGTGTTGCTGGTTGTACAAACATTCTGAATTTGGATAGCTCATTTTTTCCCAAGAACATGCAGGAGCACTGCATGTTAAGGGCTAATGCTTGGTAGAGTTCTTAGACTAGTTATGATATGTTTTATTTTCGGTTTTGTCAAGCTAGTTCTAGTTCTATTAAGAGACAACCTCCTTTGCATTATTGTTCCATTTTTATTGCTACAGTACTATCACCTTTAAAATGAAAATCCCCACATACAAGAAGTTGCTATGTTAGTTGCTGCTTTATAGTTTGATCTTTTGAGGAGTGTGCCAGACTGGTAGGCGCTGATGAAGCTATGTACCTAGGGTAGGGTCATGGACCTGTCCAAGATACCCTCCCCAAGGACATCTCTAGAAGAAATCACCTTTTAATCGACCCGAAAATGTTCCACTCGACGGACTCGAAGACACTCGACCGTGAAGCCATCCACTCGACAGCCAGGAGACCTAAGGTCACTCTGCACGCCAACGGTCGGTCATTAAGTAGCTTTTATGGTCATCATAGCACTTTATTTGTAGCGTTACCAGTAACACCCGATCTTAATGTATCTTAAACCCTGCATAACTGAGGGCCGGAGGGGTCTGGCGGACTCTATAGAAGTCACCCTCCTCCTTAGTGTAAAGGGTTCGCACCCCTGTAACTCGTACACACATAATTCAGTCGACCGCCTCCGGACTCCGAGACGTAGGGCTGTTACTTCCTCCGAGAAGGGCCTGGAATCGTAAATCCCTTGTGTATACAACTACTCCATAGCTAGGATCTTGCCTCTCCATTCCTACGCCCTACACTACTGTCAGACTTAGAACCACGACAGTTGACGCCAACCGTGGGGCAGTTGTCTTAGCGACTTATTGGAGAAGTTGTGATTTTTTCCGATCTCCTTCGTCATGGTTTCAGGCGGAGCTCTGGTTGAGGGCCGCGAGATCCGTCTCGGCGCGCTCACGTTCGTTGCCGACGACTCCACTTGGCTTCAGGAGGCCCCGCTCGATATCGACGCGCTCCCTGTCCGCGGGGCGACGCACTTTCGTGCGTGCGTCCGCGGCGTCCTCCTGCGGCAACCGTCGACCCAGTATCGATCGGCTCTTGTGTCGCCCCCCTCCCTGTTTCCCGCCGGCGCAAGCGCTCCGGTCGGTCGAGGCTTCAGCGGTGGGTGAGACGCGCGGTGGCTCGCCAGTCGGCCACCCCCCAAGTCGCGGCAATTGAGCCCGACGAATCTCTCTACGGCCTGTTCGACCTGTCGACTGGCTCTGCAGAGACTGCATCCGAGTGCGACAGCCTTGATCCAGCGGCGGAGGTTCTTATGGTCGATGAACCATGCAGTCCTCCCGGTTTTCCCCACACTGACGGAGGCGACGGCGGAGGCGATCCTTCGCATGCCTATGAAAAATATCTCCCCGAGCCCCTCACTTCGCTGCAGAGGGAAGATCTTCGCCGCCGGAACATGGATGCGCTGCACACTCCTATCGTTGGAGAAACCCCCGAGGCTCGTGCCTTGGAGGACGCAACAGCCAATTTGGCTGGCGCACTTTTCATTGGAGAACCTCCAGCGAGCACTTGACGGCGCGCGGCAAAGGGTTCGAATCGGTCGGCGTAAACTCTTTCCACCATCGACTCGGTATATCGAACTCCGATTCAGAATTTAGCAGCAGCCCGTATAGCGAAGTCAATTCAGCCTTCGGTCGAGGTGGCAGAGGCTTGTTACAGATCAGAGATTTAATCCGGGCAGCAGGAGATCAAAATTCAGTTGTATCACAGTCACGGAATAGGATTCACAGCAGATCCGTAACTGCAAATACAGTCCAGTCGGCCCATAGCCCCAGATCGCCCCCGAGGCGTGAGGAGTGTGGTGACCAACGTGATCAGTACAAGAACTGTGAGCAGTATGATCACCGAATCGATCGCGATGATCGACGTCGAGTGCCCACCCCTCCCCCAAGGGGTGGATTGTACGCGCCTCGACAACGGGTTGATAGACACCATCACAGTGCTGGGCGAAGGATTCCAGTCGACCCCAGGGAACCAGGCTTTGATGCGAGATCCATTATCGTTCAAGGTTTGGTCGACAGGAACAGAGCTCACCGAGAAGGTCGTGACAAAGATGTACCCACCAGCAGCAGAGTGCACGTCTCAGGACCAGATTGTTTCAGCAGAGCCATCAGGGCCGCGGTGATTCCTCCCAACTTCAGGTTGGCATCGGAGTCGATAAGTTCCTTTGGTGAGTCTAAGCTGATACTTGGCTTGAAGACTACCGAGTGGCTGTTCATATTGGCGGCGGCAACGATGAAGTAGCCATGAAACACACCGCCTCTTATGTTGGAGGGTTCGGCGAGCATGGTTGAATCGATTAGCACCAAAAGCATTTACACTTGGGAAGATCTCGCTCGAGTGTTTGTCGTAACATTTGAAGGAACTTGCAAGCGACCAGTGAGGTTGTGAGTTGCAATCTTGTGTGCAGAAGTCGAATGAAACTCTGAGGGATTACATCCAAAGATGGATCACGTTGCATCACACGGTAGAGAATGTATCTGATCACCAGGCAGTCTGTGCCTTCAAGGAAGGCGTTAAGTACAGAGAGCTAAACCTGAAATTCGGTCGAACCGGAGACATGTATCTGAGCCGAATGATGGAAATTGCCACCAAGTATGCCAATGGTGAGGAAGAGGATCGGCTCCGGAGTGGCAAACACAAGTCAGTCGCCCACGAAACCGGAGGAGGGAACTCCAGTCGGAAGCAGAAGCGGAAAGCCGAGCCAGCTGCTCCTGGAGAAGCCTTGGCCGTGACTCAAGGAAAGTTTAAAGGGAAGCCCAACGGGTCTTGGAACCCTAAGAAGGTGAAGGACAAGGAAGGGAATGACGTGTTGGATTTGTTGTGCCACATCCACACGAAGAAAGATGAGGAGGTAAACTCATTTACCCGAAACATACCACTCGACAGTGTCGGCTCTTGATCCAGCAATTCCAGGGGAAACAGCCCAAAGATAAGGAAAAGGAGTCGCACAAAGTTGAGGACAAAGAAGATAGTGATGATGGATATCCCTAAGTCAATTCCACCCTGATGATTTTTGCTGACGTTGAAAGCAAAAGTCGATTGAAAGTTATAAACCGAGAAGTGAATATGGTTGCTCCGGCGACACCCAGTTATCTGAAATGGTCTCAGACTACCATCACGTTCGACCAGTCTGATCACCCGACACACATAGCCACCCCTGGGAGGCAAGCTTTGGTGGTCGACCCAGTCGTCAAAGGCACTTGACTGACTAAAGTTTTGATGGATGGTGGCAGTGGCCTGAATATACTATACGCAGAGACGTTGAAAGGGATGGGTATTCCGATGTCCAGACTTAGTACCAGCAACATGAGCTTCCATGGAGTCATTCCTGGAAAGAAGGCTGAGTCACTCGGCCAAATAGCTCTTGATGTGGTTTTTGGTGATTCCAAAAATTACCGCAAAGAAAAGTTGACGTTTGAAGTTGTGGATTTCCAGAGTGCTTATCACGCTATTCTGGGCAGGCCAGCTTATGCACGTTTTATGGCTCGACCATGTTATGTGTGCCTCAAATTGAAGATGCATGGCCCCAAAGGTGTGATAACTGTTACTGGCAATCGGAAGAAGGCGGAAGAGTGCTTTCAGAAAGGCTCAAAGATCGCTGATGCTCAGATGGCAGTGGTAGAGCTGCAAGAACACCAGAAAACTGCAGACCTGAGTGATTTGTTGCGAGCCAAGAGGCCCGCTACGGAATCAGCGTTTCAGTCATCCGGTGAGACAAAACTGATTCACATTCACCCGACCGACCCCAGTGCTGCTCCGACTCATATCTCTACAACACTCGACTCCAAATATGAAGAAGCGCTCATCCAGTTCCTCCGTGAGAACTGGGACATCTTCGCATGGAAGCCTTATGACATGCCGGGTGTTCCCAGGGGGCTGGCTGAGCACCGCCTACGAGTCGACTCAAAAGTGAAACCTGTCAAAGAACATCTTCGACGCTCCGCCGTCCAGAAAAGAAAGGCCATTGGCGAGGAGGTGGCTCGGCTGGTTTATCCGAGAGATTTATCACTCCGAGTGGCTCGCCAATGTTGTCATGGTCCCCAAGAAGGACAAGTCACTTCGCATGTGCATCGACTTCAAACATATCAATCGGGCCTGCCCGAAAGATCATTTTCCTCTCCCCCGCATCGACCAAATAGTCGACTCGACCGCGGGATGTGAGCGCTAGTCTTTTTAGGCGCTTATTCCGGTTACCATCAGATCCGTGCATATGGACCCGATGAGATCAAAACAGCTTTCATCATTCCATTCGGTGCTGTTATGTCACCATGCCATTCGGCCTCAAGAATGCCGGAGCCACGTTCTTGAGGATGATTGAAGTGTTTGCTCACTCAAATCGGTCGGAATGTGGAAGCATACATGGATGATATTGTGGTCAAGTCATGGAAAGGTTCCGACCACGACCGATCTTGCGAGACATTTGCCAACCTCGGGAGGTATGATATCAAGCTTAATCCATCAAAGTGCACATTCGGAGTTCTTTGGCGGAAAGTTACTAGGTTTTCGTTTCCGAACGAGGAATCGACGCCAATCGAGAAAAAGTTGGTACTAAACTCCGAATGAAGCGTCCTGTGCGATGTGCCACGATGTCGAAGCTTCTTGGTTGCTTGGCCGCTTTAAGTCGATTCATCTCTCGTCTTGGTGAAAAGGCATTGCCTCTTTACCGACTGATGAAGAAGTCAGACAAGTTCGAGTGGACTCCTAAAGCTGATGCAGCGTTTGCAGAGCTAAAAGCCCTGCTCTCCACCCAGCCGGTGCTTGCTGCCCCAATCAGCAAAGAGCCTTTGCTGCTTTACATTGCAGCCACCGGACAAGTCGTCGATCTGATACTTATGGTCGAGCGGGAAGAAGAAGGAAAAGCCTTTAAAGTTCAGCGCCCAGTATATTATGTTTCTGAAGTTTTGACCCCATCAAAGCAAAGATACCCTCATTATCAGAAGCTTGTATATGGGATTTATATGACCACGAAGAAGTTTGCTCATTACTTCTCTGACCATTCCATTACAGTCGTCAGCGACGCCCCTTTGTCGGAAATTCTTCTTGTAACACATAGGAAAACGTGTTACAGAGAAAAACCATAGTAACACATCATGTGTGTTGCCTGTTGGACAGTAACACATAGTTGATAAGATTCGAAAATGTGTTACCGGCACCTTACGGTAGTAACATATAAGTTTGTGTTGCTCCATCTATGTTACAAACTATTGACACAGTAACACATAATCATGTGTTGTTTCACAGTGTTACAAGCTATATAACTTTAGAGAAAAAAGAATAGTTCAATAATGTATTTCAATAGAAAAGGAATAGTGCCACACTGCTTAGAAACATAAGTTCAAATTTTCACTCAATTGTTTCTCTCAAAAACTATTTTCTGTGACATAAGCTTGTACATAGGTCTTGAATATTTTTCCTATATTACTAAAACTTTATTTGAGATACATATATGACTCAAACCGGAATTACTTCCAATATGTATGCATAAATTCATTCATTTATCTATAGGAAATAGCGAATAAATTTTAAAAATTGTGTAAATTTTATAAATATTAGCGTGGAAGCATATTGTGTATACATAATTTTCCTATAAGAAATTGAAGACATGGGACATTGAAGCATATTATATGTACGTATAATTTAGCTATAAAAAACTGAGAACATGTGGGCCTGTATAGAAGTGAGACCGGCTAAACAACCCAATAGAACCCAGAGCCATTTGACATGCATGAACAGAATAAAATGACCAACAATGGGGGCTATTTGACATGCATGAAGAAAAATCAACACATGGGACATGGAAGCATATTATATGTACATAATAATTTTGCTATAAAACTATGAGAACATGTTTAATAAGGTGGGTCGTCATGTTTGGTTAGGACACCCTGGTAAATAAACAGAATAAGGTGGACATGCATGAACATAATAAGGTGATCTGATGTTCGTCCCTGTAAACATTGTGACGTTATAAATAAAGTTTCGTGAGATTGTCTAAAAAAAGAATAAAAAATAATGATACCCTAAAAATATTCGAACCTGCTACCTCCTCCAACATAATTTTCCTATAAGAAATTGAAGACATGGGACATTGAAGCATATTATATGTAAATAACCTGTCTTTTTCTTAACAACAATTAAGAGATGGGTCGAGGCCCATTTAAAAGAAATGTGCGCTGTGGCCGGCGAGGAGTTAAATGGGCGCCCCTATGCCTCGCATCTAGTAGCAGCCTCCCAGAATGGGCCGGCCCATCAGCGAAAAGAGGCCTTTACCGGGGTTTTTGTTCTATTGTTCTTCATATTTTTATTTTCTTATCGCTTTTATTTTTTTCCTCTTGCTTATATTTCCCAATATTATAATACATCAATTATAAAATTAAATTTACATACAAAAATACAAATTATTAATCATGTATTTAAAAAATGTTAAACATCTATACAAAAATGTTCCTGATGTATAGAAAAATGTAAAATGTGTATGGGAAGAACTAGACATCAAAACATATATATGGAAAAAAATATCATGTGTTTGATAAATGTTAAATGTGCATTAAAAAATTCCTTATGAACAATATGTATGAAAAACGTACAATATATATTAAAAACATAGACATGAAAAATATAAGTTTCAAAAAATGTTAGACATCTGTAGGAAAATGTTCCCAGTGTATACGAAAAATGTAGAGTGTTTATAAAAAGAGTCATAAAATAAAAATTGAAAAATGTTAACCATGTATTTGGAAAATGTTAAAAGTATCAAATAATACTCCTGATGTATACAAAAAATGTACAGATGTGTATGGAAAAAGTAGACCTAAACAGCCATATGCTTGAGGAAATGTTACTCGTGTATTTATAAAATGTTTGTGCAGTTTATAAAAACAGATTATTACCATCGTGTATATAACATTTATTGGAAAAATGTTGAGAATTTATTGGTCCCTAATTCGATCATGGATCATTAACACCAATATCCACACATGGGTTAAATGTGTTTTTGAATATTATCTCATCAACAGGTTGTTCAAAATACCCTAATTGCCATGACTGTTTCTCCTATAAATCGCCCACTGTGTCACCTACGGTGTCCACTTTACTTTGGCAATAACCAAGCTCTAAAGCTCCCATATGTTAAGTAAGGTTCCCGTGCTGATGGAAGGGCTCATGCTCCGTTTTATGTATTTGTTTTGAGGTTGTTTAGGGCTTGTGTCCCTCTCTCAAGAAGACGAGACGGCGGCTCCCGAAGATGGAATAAAGCTCTCCATGCCTAGCCCTCGTCTCGACGATGTGTCTAGTGTCGTCGGAGGGCGTGTGGGGTGTGTCTTCGGCGGATCTTGTGGAATTCGGTTGGCGTTTTTGTCTTCGATGGATCTGTTTGGATCCAGTCATCCTTTGTCTGTGTTCGTGTGTCTTCGGGTTGGATGCTTCCGATTTACACTTCTCTTCGTCGATCGTCAAATAACATTTATTTGAGTGATTTTGTTCTAATTAATATTCTCTCACCATATTGGGATTGTCTCTTTACAGAAAAATTCATCTCAATGAGGTGAAAATTATAGTTTTGGTGAACTTTTTATTTGGTATCATATTTGATCAATGCATAGTCAAATTTACTTGGTGTGTTTCTCTTCAAACATTGCGGGAGCAAACCGTGATGTGTTATTGGCCTAGGAATATTTTTCATAGAAGACAATCAAAGAGGTCTTTCTGTAAATTACTAAAGCGGCCCTTCCGAACAAAAATATCATATGTGATTTTCACTAAGTTCTCGTTGGCACAAACTGATTAATCATACTTTGTTTTACCTCAACAAAATGGACAACTTCCTTGTTGGTGAACTAGTTCTTTTGAGATCACCCAGGCTTTTCTGAAATATTGAAATGCAATGAGATCGAATCATCATATTGGAGAATATGAAACTTATATATTCTAAATAATTTTTTTACGGAAATACATTTATCTGTTAAATTTTAAACATGTGTACACTAAATATATGTAGCAAGTTGTATTTGTAGCAAGATTTTTAGGGACCCCCCCCCCCCCACTTTTCCCTCATCTTCCCGCGCTTCCTTCAGAATTTGCCGGCCCGCACCGCAATTAAAAGGCCCCATATTGTCTCTCTCTAAAAAGAGGGTCGTGATATAAAATTTCTTACAACCTTGCTATACGTACGATCAATTCCCGTCCAACTTGTACGATTAGAGACAAAATGTAGATGATCCAATTTGTGGGCCATAGCATTTGCAGTCTGGTCGTATAGCTATCCGACGAAAATTAATCGTACGCAGAGCTGTTTCGAATTTCTTATGTAGACCACCACCGTCCCATGGGTGAAGCCTAAACCTAATTCCCCATCTCCCGATCTCCTCTGCACACCCAGATCCCAGCCGCCACCCCCATCTTGCATCTTTCTCTTCTCCACAACAGTGAGCCGCTGCCGTTGTTTGCCAGGCCGCCGCCGCTAGCTCCCTTCCCCAAAAGCCCACCGCGTTGATTCGCTAGTCGCTACTAACCCGCCCTGCACGCCGCGGCAGCGCCGTCCGCCCGTCCCAAGCGTCCAACGCCCGAGCGACCCCCTATGGCATTCTTGGAGCCCATGTCCGCTGCCAGCTGCACCAGCTCTGGTGACCCCGACACCACATCCACGACCTCATCTCCGGCGGCCAGTCTGCATCTCCAACATCCCGGAGCAAGAGGTGCCTGGCCGGCGACCTGACTAGGGGCTCCCACGTACGGCCAGCAACGACTCTGACGGTGGGACCTCCATGGAGCAGAAAGAGGACCCCCCCTCCCCAAGGCCCCAACCCCAAGCACGGACCACCTTCCTGTCCAGATCGCAGCAGTGACTTGCCTTTGTGCAGGTGATTCATGTGATGGCTTTACCTGTTGTACGTAAATAGGTTTCTTGACTACCTTTTACTCTGGATGATTGCAGATTATAATTATTTTCTATGTGATTTCAGGATAGTAATTGGCTAATGTGTTCTCGCAAATGTTGTATCACTTCGACTAGGGTATCTTACTGCTGAATTGTTTGGTGGATTGTTCAAAATAAGCCGTCCAGTAGATTTGCTATAATGTAGGATTCCGTAAACTTCAGAGGTTCTGCAGAACTTCGGTCTGACTACTATGGAGTCTGGAATTTGGTTGGTAGTTTGAACATAGTATTTATGAGATGTTAGAGAGCGTTGAAGGTTTAATTTACCCCTTCACAATGTAGAGGATTGCTCATTTACCTTTGTCTACTACAGTAGCTATCATGGACCTACATGTTCCTTTCTCCAGAAAGTAAATACTAAAGTTGTTGCTATAATTTACAGTTAAGTTTTCGTAGCAGTTTGATGTTTATTTTGCTACGAAGTCACTTTTCTCCATAGCCTGTAAATATACTTTGTGTGCTCTTGTAAAATGATTCAATTGTGCTTCTGTACTTAATTGTATTAAGCGCTCCATATTTTCTTTCAGTATGGACTGTATCCACAAAGAGCTTCAGGAGCTTGTTGCACTTGGTCACCGTGTGAGTTTCTTTTCAACTTAATGGGGACAACTTATAATGTTTTACTCAGTCTAGCTTACTGAATTAGTGCATGCCATTGTTCTGTACTTCATTATGCAAAGTTGCAATAACAAGTAATGTTGTTTGCAGCCATCTTCCACCACCTCCTAATCTAGAGGTCACAGATGTGATTGTTGAGAAAGCTGCCGATCAGGCTCTTGCATGAATAAACAAGGTGCTGGTTGTTTCTCATGACACTTCCATCAAGAGAGATAGGATAGATTTTATATAGATATCTCTCTTGCCCACCTATAACTTTTTTGTGCATGTTCTGGTTTCACACACGCACATGAACACACTTCTCTCTATGTTATGTATATTCTACTTTTGTTTCATTGTCTACTTGGTGCAGAAGGGTATATTGGCTCCGTGGGCAGTTTCATGTATTGGGACGCCCTTCAACTCATTTGCATCCTTGAAGTCTCATGGATTTCTATAATATTTGAATATGCAATGCTGATGGACAGGAAGAACACTGCCTGTCATTCTGGTGAGATTTCTATCCATCTTTTGCATTAATATATCTTGATTATGCAGTTTTGAACCAACATGTTTAATACCTTTGTTAGTTTTGTGTCATGCAGAATGCTAATGTAGATATAAAAAAAAATATGATTTTTTATGAAGATCTAGATTTGCTCCTAAACATGATAACTTGGCAATCTTATTGTCATTTATCATCTATATTCATACACAATTGGCATCTTCCTTCGGTTCATGTAACTCAACATGTACTTTCGCTTTTGCAGATAATTTGGTGTTCACTCGCTTGCGGAGATTGGCATAGGAAACAAGTCTTTGTGGTTCAGCTCAAACATTATGACTTTGGACTAGATATCAACTACTTTGTTCTTACTGTGACCTGGTCATGTGATATGGTTGCAATCGATTCTTGTTGTTGTTTCTGTCCCATTAATGTAAATGTGACTTACAATTACATTATTTTTGTATATTTTGTGATTGAAGTGCAATTAATTAATTTTGTGAGCCTGAAATTTGAACTCGGTTATCCAAATTCAACAGGAATATATATATATGAAATCTACTTCTATAGAAACATGTGCTCTAACACTGTAATGGTAATTTAAACATGCCATGATACTTGGCTTGGCCAAATGTGGCATCCACGTCACCTTTCCTTCTCCCTTCAAAGTCCATATGTTTATTGCCATGTTATCACCACAATATCATCAATTATGAGGAAAAAAATCAATGACTTGCCACAATTGCCATGTCAGCGCATGTGTTATCCATGTCAAGATCTCATCTGATTATTGTGTCCAATATTTGGACAAATATGTGTTGCAGAAGTACTAAAATGTGTTACAAATAGTGTTGCTAAAGTTAGAAAACTATGTTACTCGTAATGTTACCATGCCTAAAATTTATGTTACTACTGGTGTTACTATAGGTATAAGAATGTGTTACAAGCTCATCTGGTAAAACATATGGTTAATGTTACAACAGCAAATTGTAACACAATTTTTAATGTATAGTAACAACCATTATGTGTGACAGTGGACATCTCTCAGTAACACGGCCTAATGTAACACTTCTCAAAATGTGTTACTCCATTGCCTCGTAACACTTTTTTGGACCTGTAGTAACATAAGTGCGTGTTACCAAAGCTCTGTCCTGTTGTAGTGGCTCCATTGTCAAGATTCTGCATAACAGAGATGCAACTGGTCGAGTGGCAAAATGGGCGATTGAACTTCTTCCCCTAGATATCAAGTTTGAGGCAAAGAAAGCCATCAAGTCCCAAGCAATAGCAGATTTCATCGCCGAGTGGATCAATAAAGAATCGCCGAATCAAGTTCACTTGGAGCCTTTGGACCATGTTCTTTGATGGTTCTAAGATGCTGAATGGTTCGGTCTTTGGGGTAGTGTTGGTTTCCCTCGAGGAGATAAGCTCGAGATATGTGCTCCAGATTCACTTTGATTCCTCCAATAACGGGCAGAATACAAAGCACTTTTGTATGGGTTGCGTATGGCCATTTCACTCGGCGTCCGTCGCCTCTTGGTCTATGGCGACTCAGATTTGGTGGTTAACCAAGTGATGAAGGAGTGGGACGTCAGAAGTCCAGCCATGACTGGTTACTGCAATGCAGTGAGAAAGCTAGAGAAGAAATTCGAGGGGTTAGAGCTTCATCATATACCCCGACTGAAAAATCAAGCAGCTGATGAGTTGGCAAAAATAGGTTCCAAGAGAGAAGCCATTCCCAGTAATGTGTTTTTGGAACACATCCACACACCATTAGTTCAGGAGGATCCTTTCACCGAAGAAGCCCCGCAGCCAAAAAGTGCCACAGATCCGACTAAAGTTGAAGTTCCAGCTGTGGTCGACTTGATCATGGAAGTGTTGGTCATCACTCCCATTTGGCCGATAAAGGTCTGGTACATCACGTATATCCTAAGGAAAGAGCTCCCAGAGAATGAAGAAGAGGCTCGATAGATCGTCCATCGATCCAAGGCCTTTATTGTGATAAAAGGACAATTGTACAGAGAAAGCGCGACTTGTGTCGGTCAGAAATGTATGACACCAGAAGAAGGTCAGATAATTCTTGACGATATCCACTCGGGGACCTGTGGTCATCATGCGTCCTCTCGGACCATTGTGGCTAAAGCATATCGGGCGGGGTTTTACTGGCCAAGAGCAAATGAAATGGCGAAGGAGATAGTCGACAAGTGTGAAGGATGTCAGTTCTACTCCAATGTGTCACATAAACCCGCCTCAGCCTTGAAGACCATTCCACTCGTCTGGCCCTTCACTGTTTGGGGATTGGATATGGTTGGACCACTGAGAACTGGCAGGAGCGGCTTCACCCATGTACTGGTGGCAGTCGACAAGTTCACTAAGTGGATCGAAGCCAAGCCTATCAAGAATCTTGATGCCGCAACGCTATCGGCTTCATCGGAGAGTTGATATTCAGATATGGAGTTCCTCAAAGCATCATCATCGATAATGGGTCAAACTTCGATTCCGACCAATTCGAGCCTTTTGTGCTTCTCAAGGCACGCAGCGAAGTCGACTACGCTTCGTCGCCCACCCCGGTCGAATGGACAAGCGAGAAGAGCAAGCGGCCTAATTCTCAAAGGACTGAAACCCGGTTGATCGTGATCTCAAGCACGCAGCAGGGCGATGGTCGACGAACTTCCTTTAGTTCTTTGGGGATTGAGGACCACTCCTAATCGTTCATTGGGCGAACTCCATTTTTCCGGTTTATGGAGCTGAAGCAATTACGCCGAGTGACACCTTCACAATGCACCACGAGTCGAGCTCTACTCGAAGATGAAGCGAACAAGCCCGGCGGGGCAGATGAACCTTCTAGAAGAAGAAACAGAGATGGCCATGATCCGATCGACTATCTATCAGCAGGACTTGCGTCGGTTCCATGCCAGAAACGTGAAGAGCCGAGCCTTCCAAGAAGGAGACTTGGTCCTCTGAGTGGATCAGCAAAAGCCGCTGGCTTCGCTCCTACTTGGGAAGGCCCCTTCATCGTCACCAAAGTTCTCCACAATGGAGCATACCGTCTTTACAATGTCGATCGCCAGATTGATGAGCCATGAGCTTGGAATGTGGAGCTGCTCCGCCCCTTTTATACTTAAGTACTCACTCGGATGAGATGTAATAAAAAGTACCTCTGTAGTTTGTTTATCAAAGACAAGAGTATTATAATTTTCCCAGTGATTGTTGTTGCTTTTGTTTACTTGAGAAATCCCCCAGTGGGTGGCTTAGCTGCGAATCCGTTTCGCCTAAGTTTGCAAAAAAAAAATCCCTACCGAGTGACGAGCAAGCCTCTCACTCGGGGGCTTAGCTGTGAATCCGTTTCGCCTAGGTGTTTGAAAATCCCTACCGAGTGACGAGCAAGCCTCTCACTCGGAGGCCTAGCTGCGAATCCATTTCGCCTAAGTGTTTGAAAATCCTACTGAGTGGAGAGCAAACCTCCCACTCGGGGTCTTAGCTGCAGCCCAGTACTCGCCTAAGTATTTGAAAATCCTACCGAGCGGAGAGCAAACCTCCCACTCGGGGGCTTAGCTGCAGTCCAGTACTCGCCTAAGTATTTGAAAATCCTACCGAGTGAAGAGCAAACCTACCACTCGGGGCTTAGCTGCGATCCAAGATGCCTAAGTATTTGAAAATCCTACCGAGTGGAGAGCAAACCTCCCACTCGGGGCTTAGCTTGATCGATGCTACGCCTAAGTATTTGAAAATCCTACCCGGTGGAGAGCAAACCTCCCACTCGGGGCTTAGCTTCTGATCCAAGATACTCGCCTAAGTATTTGAAAATCCTACCGAGTGGAGAGCAAACCTCCCACTCGGGGCTTAGCTTCTGATCCGGCACTCGCCTAAGTATTTGAAAATCCTACCGAGTGGAGAGCAAACCTCCCACTCGGGGGCTTAGCTACAGTCTAGTACTCGCCTAAGTATTTGAAAATCCTACCGAGTGGAGAGCAACCCTCCCACTCGGAGGCTTAGCTGCAGTCCAGTACTCGCCTAAGTATGAAATCCATACCGATCTGCAAGGACGACGAGGTGCAGGTCGACTGCCGCCTTCTCCTTCGGAGCTACGCCACAAACACAACATGCGCTCTGCGAGGATGACGAGGTGCGGGTCGACGGCCGCCTTCTCCTTCGGAGCTACGCCACAAATACAACGTGCGCTCTGCGAGGATGACGAGGTGCGGATCGACTGCTGCCTTCTCCTTCGGAGCTACGCCAGAAATACAACATGCGCTCTGCAAGGACGACGAGGTGTGGGTCGACTGCCGCCTTCTCCTTCGGAGCTACGCCACAAATACAACGTGCACTCCATCCCGATCCGCAAGGACGTAGGTCGACTGCAATCTGTGCTTCATCCCTACCTGCAAGAGCGATGAGGTGCAGGTCGACTGGATTTTCCACCTCAGAGCCGCGTCTCAAGCGCTAAAGTATACTCCGAGTGAAGAACAAAGTTCGCTCAAAGGCAAGTGCAAGCATATTCAACGATAAGCCAAGTTCAGATAATATCCTACGGGTTCGAAAGTGCTCAGGCGTCAAGCCTGTAAAAGTTTATCGGTTACAAAACCACTCGGCATTCCGAGGCAAATTTAAGACGAGGCATGGAGGTTTTTTACTCCTCAGGTGGAGGACCGGAGGGCGCAACAAACTGGTCCAAGTCGATTCCGTCAGCAATCCGAGAAGGCAGCAGCAATGAAGTGAAAGATTGAAAGTCGTGCTTCTTGGTATTGGCAACTTTGATGGACGCCAGCTTTTCCTCTCGCGCATCCTTGCAATGAACACGGACCAGGGACAGTGCAACGTCGGCGCCGCACCTGGCAGAAGATTTCTTCCATTCTTGCACTCGACTTGGAACTTCATTCAGTCGAGTCATTAGAGACTCGAGGTCATTTTGAAGCGTCGCTCCTGGCCAGAGTGTCGTGTCGATTCACGATGCCGCAACCTTCAGTCGAGCAATGTAGTCAACCACACCCGCAACACGAGATTCCAGTCGGAGCACGTTCATAGCAGCTTCGTCCTTCACAAGAGAGTTAATGGGGTCCAAGCATGTCTCCACTCGACTGGTCTCCTCCTTGAAGTTTTGGCAGAATTCTGTAAACACAATCCAAAGGTAAACCAGCGGTTCTACGATAAGTCGATGATTACAAGTCAGTCGGGTAAGAGAGATTACCCTCAAGCATGATGAATAACTTCTTGGCAAGCCCTCCCAGATAAGCCTCTAGATCATTCTTCTTCCCCACCAGTTCACCAGCCTTATCATTCAGAGCTATCTTATCATTCTTGATGGTGACTTCCTTGTTGGCCGCGTCGAGAGCAGCTTTCAGATTGGCGTTCTCCTCTTCAAGTTTACCGACTAAAGCCAGTTTTTCTTCCGCAAGCTTCGTTTTGTCCAAAGCCGCCTTTTGTGCCTCGGCAAGGTCATGGTCCTTCTTCTTCAGAGCCTCCTTCATTTTATCTGCAAAATGACAATGAGATCAGAATCAGGAATGGGCAGAAAGATAAAGACAGTTGTCAAGTTTTCACCAATCATACCTTTTGCCTCGTCCTTCGCCTTCTTAAAGTTCTCCTGAAGAAGCTTCAAGTCAAGGTCGAGCTGGATATGTTTGTTTTCCAATTCAGTATAGCGAGCCACAAGCTCGCAGGATTTCTGCGAAGGATCAATTGACGGACATCAAAGATAGGTTGCTTCCGAGTGACTAAGAGGAAAATCATAGCATTTCTAATACTACAGCCGAATCAAAATATTCCACAGTAGTCTCGGGGACTACACCCAGTGGGTGCACTCAGCGTGCCCCCGCTGGTTCTACCGACTCGGTCCGATCAGTCGGCCGAAAGAGACAAAGAGGTTGTGATCCTAAAACTATAGCTCTATAGCTAACTGCCAGCAGTCAGCCTTGGTCTCATCATGATCTACCAAAAAAAACAGGTTCTTCAGGACTACGATCATTTGCCCGTGATCCACCATAGTCTCGGGGACTACACCCAGTGGGTGCACTCAGCGTGCCCCACCGGTTCCAAGATTCCATTCGACATGGTCCGACCAGACCGAGTGAAGAAGTTAGAGCGAAGAAATTCAAAATACAAAAGGCTGCGATCGCCCGGTGATCCACCATAGTCTCAGGGACTACTCCCAGTGGGTGCACTCAGCGTGCCCCCACCAATCCAAAAATTCAATCGACACACCCAGTGGGTGTACAGATACAAAGATCTTCGGAAAGAAAGTCTTCAGATAGCATATCCTAACAGAACAAGCGGTGGACAACTAACTTGGACGTTGCTCTGAAGGGCTGAGCTAGCATCATAGGCCGCTTGGCTGGCTTCCCGGATCGCCTTCACCTGCTCCACCCCGCTTGGCGTATAGCCTCCTTGGCAGCACCCGCTTGGTCCTCTGGGACGTGGTGTGTGGCGAAAAGGGAGGGCGGGTCAGCAGTCGACGACGAAGGCCGGGCACTCGTCAGCGGCACAGCAAAGGACACGGAATTCCGAGTGATGTTGCCACCCTCTTGAACCAATGCCTCAGGCACTGATGCAGTCCGAGTGGCCTTGCCAGCCGACACCTTTCTATTCCTCCTCGACCTCAGTGGCGCCTCGTCGTTATCATCAGGGAGATCGATGACATGAGGAGGAACTATAGGAAAAATACAAAGTTAAAATCAAAAATCCAATCGACCAAAAGTGAAACTACAGAGAGCTTACCAAGGTTGGAGGTGGCAGCGTCTTCCATTTCCTGGTCTTCGTTCTTGGCGGAGGTCTCGGAAGTAGCAGCACTGCAGATTTCAGAAACCAGTCAGATAGTCAATGAGTCGACCCAGAGTTCGTCCGTGCTAAACGAGAAAACACAAGTTCTGCTGTTACCCGGAAATGGTGGGAATGGCCATTCTCATCTTGGGCAAGGCCTTCGGCGGCTTTGATGGCGCTGCTCGTGGATGCTTCGGCGCTTTTTCGATCGGCCGGGAGAAGCTTCGAGGGCGCTTCAACGATTGCCCAACGGGCGCAGTCGCTTTGCCACGCTCGCTCGCGGGATCGTGGGTGAGCTTGGATCGCCTTTCCGTGCGAGGAGGATCGACTTCCTCCTCCTCTTCCTCTTCACTAGAGCCATTGTCATCCTCTTCCCCCTCATCATCAGATAAACACTCCTCCTCACTTTCAACTCCGCTCGCCTCTTCCTCCTCAGCCTGTTCTTGCGCCCCGTTGGGCATCGAGTACATCTCAGTAGTGGCCTAGAAGACAACAAACAAGACAAAAGTCAGTCGACTGATTTTTAGTGAACAGAATGAAGAAAGCAGGATCACAGTCAGAGATGCAGAATTGGACCTTGTCTACGTCATATGATTGGTCGAGTGGAGGAATCCTCCTGGCTCCTCGGGGGTTGTCTTTGTTCCCTGTGATGCTCGCCAGCCACCTCTCCAGCGTGGCATCGTCAATCTCCTCCGGGTGGATCTGAGTGGTGTCCTCGGTGCCAGAATACAAGCACATCGGATGGTCTCGAGCTTGAAGCGGCTGGATGCATCGTCGGAGGAAGACCTCCAAGAGGTCCATGCCGGTCACCCCGTCACGGATAAGCTGGACAACCCGTTCGACCAGTGCCTTAACCTGCGCCTTCTCTTCCGGGATCACCTTCAAAGAGGAAGGCTTCCTCACTCGGTCCATGGAAAAAGGAGGGAGTCCGGTCGGCGCTCAAGCGTCGGCTGGTCTTCTTGATAGAACCAGGTCGACTGCCATCCACGGACCGAGTCAGGTAGGATCATGGCCGGAAAAGCACTTTTCCCCCTCATTTGAACCCCAAGACCCCCACAAATCTGAATCACTTGTGTTCTCTCGTCACTCGGATTGGCCTTTTTCACCGTCTGGGAGCGACAGGTGAAGATGTGCTTGAAAAGACCCCAATGAGGCCGACAACCCAAGAAATTCTCGCACAAAGACACGAAAGCAGTGAGGTACACTATGGTGTTGGGTGTGAAGTGGTGGAGTTGCGCCCCAAAGAAATTCAGAAATCCCCGAAAGAAAGGGTGAGGCGGCAGAGAAAACCCACGGTCGACATGGGTGGCCAACAGAACGGACTCACCCTCCTGAGGTTGCAGCTCAGACTCCTTCCCCGGGAGCCGCGCCGATCCATGGGGGATTAGTCCTCCATCGGCCAGGTCGTCAAGATTTGCTTGACGAATTGTCGAGCGGATCCAGTCGCCCTGGATCCAGCCCTGCGGCAGGCCGGCCCTCGATGAAGATCCGCCTCGACTGGTCGCCCTTCCCTTTGCCTTCGTCGTCGCTTTCTTTGCCCGCTCCAGGGCCGCCGTCTTCTCTTTCACCATCGTAAATGGCCGGCGACGCGCGACGGGCAGCGGCGATACGAGCGAGCAGCGGCGGATAAGTCTGGGGAAGAGAGGAGGAAATGAGAACGCACTGTTCAAAGACCCCCGTCCGGTGCCTTATATGAGGTTACTTCCGAGTGACTAACTTGTAGGCCCGGGCGATCCTGTCAAATCCCGCAACAGTCGTGCGCGCGATACGTGGCAAAAAAGGTGGCACAGAGATCGAGGCCTCCCTGCCTTAACCCATCCAATTACTGCGGCCACCTCCGCCCCGCGCGCTTCCCGAAATGCGAATCCCGCTAAATCCGCGAGCTGTAGAACAACTCGTTAGACGAAAAATCTCCTCCGCTCTGTCGCTCGGAGCTCTCCAATTAAAAAACTTCACTCGACGGATACAAAGAATGGATCAAGGCGACTGAAAAAGAAGTTGGTGCCGTCACCTAAAGTTCATTGATCTAGAACAAGACATACGCATAACACGAAAATGGGTCGGAAGTGTGTTCTACTCCTTCCCACTCAAACCACGATCCATTCGGGGGCTAATGATGAAGCTATGTACCTAGGGTAGGGTCATGGACCTGTCCAAGATACCCTCCCCAAGGACATCTCTAGAAGAAATCACCTTTCAATCGACCCGGAAATGTTCCACTCGACGGACTCAAAGACACTCGACCATGAATCCATCCACTCGATAGCCAGGAGACCTAAGGTCACTCTACACGCCAATGGTCAATCATTAAGTAGCTTTTATGGTTATCATAGCACTTTATTTGTAGCGTTACCAGTAACGCCCTATCTTAATGTATCTTAAACCCTGCATAACTGAGGGCCGGAGGGGTCTGGCGGACTCTATATAAGCCACCCCCCTCCTCAGTGTAAAGGGTTCGCACCCCTGTAACTCGTACACACATAATTCAGTCGACCGCCTCCGGGCTCCGAGACGTAGGGCTGTTACTTCCTCCGAGAAGGGCCTGAACTCGTAAATCCCTTGTGTATACAACTACTCCATAGCTAGGATCTTGCCTCTCCATTCCTACCCCCCTACACTACTGTCAGACTTAGAACCACGACAGGCGCCCCATACCCGGCAGGCGTCCTGGTTGGGACCTCAGGCCTTAGATGTTAGGTTCGGTTGCGAGGTATATTTGGTATTAGGCCCAAATTATCAGCATCCCTTCATCAACGGGATAGGAGTAGCGACACATGTTGCCTAGACGGTGGCTTTAGTCTTACTGTTGTATGACTTTGTAAGGTCTTGTGTGAATAATTAATAAAGTGGATGTATGCATCGTCCAGATGCAGAGGCCGGGGGTCCTCCTCCTTTTCTAAAAAAAATCCATTATTGATTTATTTGTTCAAGAATTATTTTAATAAAAATAGGTTCATTACAAATAATAAGAGTAATGTAGCAGTGACTTATTACTTGTCTCATTGATTCATAGGAAATATGGAAGGAAAAACATAGGAATGCTAAATTGTTGTTTGGTGACAGATTTTCCTTTTGTTTTAGCTTTTTATTTGCGGCACTAAATTATCTTTTGTTTTTCTATTAACTGTGGTAGTTGGCAGATGGATGAAAAAACCTTGGTAATGCTCATTGAAGCCATCAATTGAACCTAGAAGTCCCTGTAAAGCTCACTCAAGCTTCTGAGAAATTGCTCCAGGAGCTTAAGGAAAAGTCACCTTTCAATGTGTTATGTGAGTGTAAAAAGGTATTAAGTGAATTTTTGAATAAAATTTATATTCATGTGGTATTAAAGTTTATATTCATGTGGTATTTGGACCTACTGCAGTCGTTCATTGAAGCTTCCAAAGGTTTAACACTGTTCGTCGGCGCCGCTCTAAATGCCATGAATATGTTTGCTATCACTTTGGCCTACATGTCCAAACATGCGATGAATGTCAACGAATATGCTGGTAATATACTACGTCAACAGCCGCTCCTCCCATCGATAGTGCTACTAACCCTCACAATATTATTCAATCTTTCCTTATCCTTGGAACCATGTTTTGTCAGGTTGTCAAGAAATCTCTTAAGTGGATCGATGAATAAATTTGTATTCATGTGGTATTTGTAACATGATAGATTTTTTATCCATTGCAGTCATTCACTCAGACTTCTAATTTATTTTTTAAAATCACCAATTCCAGTCTTGCAAATTGCCACGCTCTTCCTGCTATATATAAACATATTTATATACTAAAATTTTATACTTAATTATGATTTTTCATTACTTACTTAACCACATAAAAAATTAAGCATCATTCTAATTATTTATATATTATATATGTGTAATGTATATCATTGAAAAATACCCATACATTGTGCAAACTTAAATTTATACATTGTAACAAAACTATTTTTTCATACTTGTGTAAACTATATATCTTATACGTATATATGTTAGATATCTATAAAACATAAGATTCACCAAATATCATCGTAGTGGGTGTACTATATGATTAGGAAAACATATCTGGAGAAAATTCTAGAGTACAAATTAGTAAGGGTTTGCTTAAGATATACTTATTTTTGGAGCATCCATGTGCAAATCTAACCATATTGTTCTATAGAAAATTACGATCTATTCATCTCCAATCATGGCAGTACAGCGAACACTAGAAATAATAAAAAATACATCCAAATTCATAGACCACCTGGCGACGACTACAAGCACTGAAGCGAGCCGAAGGCATGCCGCCATCATCGCACCTCCCTCGCCGGAGCCGGGCACAACTTGGTGTAGTAGACAGTCAGGAAGTCGTCGTGCTAAGGCCCCGTAGGTGCAACGCACTAGAATAGCAACCGCTGCTGATGAAGAGAAGTTTAGATCAGAAAGATCCAACCTGAAGACACATGAACAAAAACGAAAAAGACCAGATGAGGATGCTTTGGGTAGTTTACCTGGTATACATACAGACATAGATGAGGATGTAATGTCTAAACTGTTCAGGTTGGGGCAAGGTTACCACCCTTTGAACATGATAAAGATATCTCCATTATAACCTCCGCCTCAGTCTCGTCATCGTTCTGACATTTTGCTGAGTGTACAACGCATTTTTTGAGAAAATGTGTCTAGTACTCCCTCCGTTTTTATTTACTCTGCATATTAGAGTTAACTGAAGTCAAACTTCATAAAGTTTGACCAATTTTATAGGAAAAAATATAGACATTTATCATAATAAATCTATACGATGTGAAAGTACATTCAATAATAAATCTAATGTTGTTGATTTGTTATTGTATATCTTAATATTTTTGTTTATAAACTTGGTCAAAGTTTGTAAAGTTTGACTTTGACCAAAGCTAATATCCGAACTAAATAAAAATGGAGGGAGTACAGTGGCACCGAAATGTTAAGACGGTGATATGCATTGCACAATAAGTTTGATATAGAAGATGGGTTGAGAGGAAGCACTTGCTACTCCTGACGATAAATCTTTCTTCATAGATAGTAGGTATTTCTTCAGGACAATATGGATCTTGGAAACAGGTATAATTATTCTAAACTTTATTTAATTCAATCATACGGATGCTATTATTGTAAATCATAACTTACTTTTGAATTTATTGTTGAACATATTATATTTTAGGCATACTGCACAAGATGGCAAGGTCTTAACTCCTCTACCATGCATCTTCAATAATATGCATATTTTGTGCACATCGCAGAAGACTTGTATAAAAGTCTAATGGTAACTGCATGAAGAGGCGAAACAGGTAAACTACACGGACGACGACGTAATATAAGCACATCGCAATGGATTTTGTATGTTTCAGAATTTTGTCCATATGATCGATGTTAAGTGTGTAATTGTACATGTTGGCTTGAGACCCCAATTATATGCATGTGTATTGTGAAAAGCTAAGGGCTTGTGGAATGAATGTAGTATGTTGGCGGATCATGGTTGTATGTCAATTTTATTTGCAGGTCCAACTATAAAACAGAAACAACATGTATCCCGGAAAATGGTAATGGAGGTGGTTGCATGGACAAAACTGCCTCGAGCCCAGGGCATTGGAGGTGGTTTGCATACTTAAAGGGAAAGTTGTTATTTGGTGAGTTTATCTCGCTCGTTCTCCTGCTTGGTAAAGTCTTCCGCCTGCATGTTTTCATCGTGTTATGAGGCTGACGGTACGAATCCGTCTGGTGATAAGTTTGGTCCTTGATTCTGATCGTTCTTGTTCATATTTTGTAGTATATATGCATTGTTCATTGTGTGGCGTATCGGCAATTTATAGAACTGTTTTTTGTTCATTACCTGTTTAAGCTAATTATTAATATCCTGTACTATAAGTGTATGGGCTATTGGTTCCGGAGCGATAATACAGTGTTCACATAATTTATATGCCCAGAGTGATAATTTACATGAGTCCCAGGATACTGCAGTCTTCATTCTGCAGGCAATTTACATGTGCATGGCCTCGCCTATTGCTGAGTGCAATATCATAGCAAGACAACCTGTAGGATTTAGATTTTGGAATGAGCCTAGTCTTGCTCAATAAGATGATATAAGTAGAACGACATACATGGACCAAACAAAAATGTGTTGGTGGCATATAAGACGTCCTTTGCCACGGTGATAGATCAATGAAATAGATGTGAAGTATTAATGTTGTTGCTGTAAAGATTGTCGGCACAGCTGCTGGCGAAAAATTATCACGGTGTGCTGTTTGTGATGCTTTGTTGAACTGTTATTTTGTACTCCCTCCGTATCAAAATATAAGACCTCTTCTAGGCTAGTTTGTTAGCCTACACAAATGTCTTATATTTTGGTACATAGGTAGTATTTTTTTTTCTTTTCTGAACCTTGGATCTGTCCGGCTACTAATGGGTTCAGTCTGGTTAATGGAACCTGGGATAACTCCCTGTTTTTCTAAAGAAGACTATATATCATGTGTGTTTGAGCTGAGAACTCACCTTGCTCCTTTATTGGTAGAGGTTTTTTTTTCATCAAACTTGGGAGCTTTATTACTTGAGTAGCATACAATTACAATCTGCTCGAAGGCAACCGACAAGAAACTCTGGACTCTCAACAAGCTAGCTCTCTGTTGTGCAAGCTAGCTGGGCACATTGGTGAGCAGGGGCATTGATAGTTCTCCCGACATGAGTAACCGAAAAAGAAACAAAGCTAGGTGCCATATCCTCTAATTCCTTCAAGATAGGCGATACAATCGAGCGAGAATTGCAATGTGAATGCCATAGGTTGACTAGATTCAAACAAGAGACCAGCTTTTCTACTCTCGGGTGTAGGTACATAGTGTCCTTTGGTCAGTCTTGTTGTACCTTAGTGTGAGCCTGAAACTGCAACAGCATGCACACGCTTGGTCTGGTGTCCTATAATCTCGAGATGAAGTTTATCATCATGATCTAGGTGTGTTAACCCTCCAGTAGTTGATGGAAGTATTCATGATTGCCTTCTTCTTTACTGCATTTCAGCCATGTATGTAGCGGTTGTGGTTTAATATTGGCTATTTTATTTATCAGTTTTCACATTATAGGAAAATCTCTTGGTTTGGTACAACCTCTAACCGTTGTTGATGCTGCTAATGCGATAGATGATAGTGGAATAGGCTTAATGAAACTGTTGGTGATAGGGGCTAAAAATCTAATGCAACCCAATACTAGTCGATGCTTCTATTTTGCACCCATTTTTCTTCTTCCAATCGAGGTCAGCTTGTGATTTGTTGACAAGTTAAGATTAATTGAATTATTCTTTAAATTATTTTAGAATAATCGAGTTCTTATAGTAGAGTTCTTTGATAATTGTTATTGAGTTGTGATGTATTCTACCTACGACTACCATTATGAAGTTACCTTAGAAATTCTTGAGCTAAACTGTTTTAAAATCTTACACAGCCCAACACGGGTCCTTGATGCATCTGTGTTTCGCCCCTTGTTTTTTTTCTTCAAATTGGGGTCTGTTTGTGGTTTCTTGATATGCTTACACTAATTACATTAGGTTGTAAATTATTTCACAACAATTGAGTTCTTATAGTACAATTCTTTGATTAATGTTATTGAGATGTGTTGTATTCTGCCTTGGATTACTATACGAAGTTACTCCAAAAACACTTGAGCTGCGTTGTGCCTAGGATTATCACTTTCATTGTTCACGCAATTGTGAAACATAAACTGATTTCTATGCCATTATATAGTGTAACAGTTTTGAATCAATCTAGAGCATCAATCCTAACTATTGGTATCTTAAATCCAACGGTTGAAAGCAGCAGGATTCACATGAACAGTAGCCAACAGGTGTTGGAAATATGCCCTAGAGGCAATAATAAAATGATTATTATTATATTTCCTTGTTTATGATAATTGTCTCTTATTCATGCTATAATTGTGTTATCCGGAAATCGTAATACATGTGTGAATACATAGACCACAACATGTCCCTAGTGAGCCTCTAGTTGACTAGCTCGTTGATCAACAGATAGTCATGGTTTCCTGACTATGGACATTGGATGTCATTGATAACGAGATCACATCATTAGGAGAATGATGTGATGGACAAGACCCAATCGTAAGCATAGCACAAGATCGTGTAGTTCGT
Organism: Aegilops bicornis; assembly: GCA_021605145.1. Taxonomy (NCBI): domain Eukaryota; kingdom Viridiplantae; phylum Streptophyta; class Magnoliopsida; order Poales; family Poaceae; genus Aegilops; species Aegilops bicornis. Next base: position 530,343,519 of record CM038673.1, read on the forward strand.
TTGCTAGAGCTTTCTTATGTCAAGTATCATTTCCTTAGACCATGAGATCGTGTAACTCCCGGATACCGTAGGAATGCTTTGGGTGTACCAAACGTCACAACGTAACTGGGTGGCTATAAAGGTATACTACAGGTATCTCCGAAAGTGTCTGTTGGGTTGACACGGATCGAGACTGGGATTTGTCACTCCGTATGACGGAGAGGTATCTCTGGGCCAAATCAGTAATGCATCATCATAATGAGCTCAATGTGACCAAGTGGTTGGTCACGGGATCATGCATTCTGATGCGAGTAAAGTGACTTGCCGTAACGAGATTGAGCGAGGTATTGGGATACCGACGATCGAATCTCGGGCAAGTAACGCACCGATTGACAAAGGGAATTGTATACGGGATTACTTGAATCCTCGACATCGTGGTTCATTCGATGAGATCATCGTGGAACATGTGGGAGCCAACATGGGTATCCAGATCCCGCTGTTGGTTATTGGCCGGAGAGTTGTCTCGGTCATGTCTGCGTGATTCCCGAACCCGTAGGGTCTACACACTTAAGGTTCGGTGACGCTAGGGTTGTAGAGATATTAGTATGCGGTAACCCGAAAGTTGTTCAGAGTCTCGGATGAGATCCCGGACGTCATGAGGAGTTCCGGAATGGTCCGGAGGTGAAGATTTGTATATAGGAAGTCCAGTTTCGGCCACCGGGAAAGTTTCGGGGGTCACCGATATTGTACCGGGACCATCGGAAGGGTCCCAGGGGTCCACCGGGTGGGGCCACCTATCCCGGAGGGCCCCATGGGCTGAAGTGGGAAGGGAACCAGCCCCTGGCGGGCTGGTGCGCCCTCCTTGGGCCTCCCCCTGCGCCTATGGTTGGAAACCCTAGGGGTGGGGCGCCATGACATGGGGGCAAGCCCCCCCCCAGCGCGGCCCCCTTGAGATTGGATCTCTAGGGGAGCGCCCCCCCCAGGGCCCCTATATAAAGAGGGGGAGGGAGGGCTGCGCACCCTAGTCCCTGGCGCCTCCCTCTTCCCCCCCAACACCTCTCCCTCTCGCTGAGCTTGGCGAAGCCCTGCCGAGATTCCCCGCTACTTCCACCACCACGCCGTCGTGCTGCTGGATCTCCATCAACCTCTCCTTCCCCCTTGCTGGATCAAGAAGGAGGAGACATCTTCCCCAACCGTACGTGTGTTTAACACGGAGGTGCCGTCCGTTCGGCACTAGGATCTTCGGCGATTTGGATCACGACGAGTACGACTCCATCAACCCCGTTCTCTTGAACGCTTCCGCTCGTGATCTACAAAGGTATGTAGATGCACTCCTCTCTCTCGTTGCTAGATGACTCCATAGATTGATCTTGGTGAAGCGTAGAAAAATTTTATTTTATGCAACGTTCCCCAACAGTGGCATCATGAGCTACGTCTATGCGTAGTTTCTATGCACGAGTAGAACACAAATTTGTTGTGGGCGTAGATTTTGTCAATTTACTTGCCACTACTAGTCTTATCTTGTTTCGGCGCCATCGTGGGATGAAGCGGCCCGGACCGACCTTACACGTATGCTTACGTGAGACAGGTTCCACCGACTGGCATGCACTAGTTGCATAAGGTGGCTAGCGGGTGTCATCTCTCCCACTTTAGTCGGATCGGATTCGATGAAAAGGGTCCTTATGAAGGGTAAATAGAAATTGGCATATCACGTTGTGGTTTTGACGTAGGTAAGAAATGTTCTTGCTAGAACCCTATTGCAGCCACGTAAAAACATGCAACAACAATTAGAGGACGTCTAACTTGTTTTTGCAGCATATGCCTTGTGATGTGATATGGCCAAAAGGATGTGATGAATGAATTATATGTGATGTATGAGATTGATCATGTTCTTGTAATAGGAATCACGACTTGCATGTCGATGAGTATGACAACCGGCAGGAGCCATAGGAGTTGTCTTTATTTATTGTATGACCTGCGTGTCACTGAATAACGCCATGTAATTACTTTACTTCTTTGCTAAACCGTTAGCCATAATAGTAGAAGTAATAGTTGGTGAACAACTTCATGGAGACATGATGATGGAGATCATGGTGTCATGCCGGTGACAAAGATGATCATGGCGCCCCGAAGATGGAGATCAAAGGAGCAATATGATATTGGCCATATCATGTCACTATTTGATTGCATGTGATGTTTATCATGTTTTCGCATCTTATTTGCTTAGAACGACGGTAGTAAATAAGATGATCCCTCATAATAATTTCAAGAAAGTGTTCCCCCCCTAACTGTGCGCCGTTGAGAAAGTTCGTTGTTTCGAAGCACCACGTGATGATCGGGTGTGATAGATTCTAACGTTCACATACAACGGGTGTAAGACAGATTTACACACGCATAAACACTTAGGTTAACTTGACGAGCCTAGCATGTACAGACCCGTCAGCTAAGAAGACCCAGCCATGGAATAACCGTACCAAGATGAAAGGACAGAAGAATTGAGGAAAAACTTATGCCACTACCGGAAGAGACCAGAGAAGGAATTATCCTTACGATCTGAGAAGACCGACACTGTCAAGAATAAGGATGGAGTATATGAGTATTAATGAGACCGTAATGATGTTTCTAAGGGTGGTAGCACCCTAGACCCCGGTGACGATCGATGGATTTTGAGAAGACCCCCAAACCTAACCCATTTCTTTCTAGCCTCTCCGAATCTCGAGGACAAGATTCATTTTAAGGGTGGTAGGTTTGTAACATCCCAAAATTCTAAATTTTGGAATGTTATGATAAATAGATAGATTTGATTGATTGTTTGATTGATTGTGTGAAATTGAGTGAAATTCGAAACTTTTTGAAAGTTAAATTAGAGGGAATAAAAGGACTTTCCCAAACTTTCATTTTGCATTCGTGATCTTCGTGAATTCAAATTCTTTTCACCACAAAACCCTAGAGAGAAGATGACATGACTTCTTCCATTTATTTAAATGACAAGGGGTGTTGAAAATATTTGAATTTCATTTGGAAAATATTTCCAACCCAGGAACTTTATGCAACTCAATGATTTTCACGAGCGAAGATAAAATGACTTCTTCAAAACATATGAAATATGAGTTAGGAGTTCCAAATGATCAAATTCAAAGTCCTTTTCGAAATTATTTTTAATTTGGAGTTATTTGGGTTTTATTCAAATTATTCTTCTCCAAAAATAAAATACATGGAAAATAGGGTAACATGATTCCCTACAATAGAAAATTGGAGAGAAATAAATTTGAATCCATTTTGGTATTTTTTAAAATGATTTTTGTTGGATTTTATTAGAGCAGTAGCACTCTTGGCTTTCTTTAAATTTGTGTGGATTTTATTTGACACTAGAAAAATGTTCACGTTGTAGAAAATCTTTTTCTGAAAATTTTGATATATTATATGCCTTTATAATATTTTTAGTTATTTTGTTTTTATTATTTTAGTTCTCTGAAAATTTGTTAAAAAACTCTTGAGCGATGCGGGCTCAAAGCCCAGCCTGCTCTCTCTCTCTCTCTCTCTCGGCCCAACCCAAGAACGGCTCAGCCCAAGGCCGTCAGCCGCCACGACAACCGCCGCCGCCTTTGACGTCCGTGCCACCACCGGACTCTCGCCGCTTAGCCCCTTGCCCACGCCACCTCGCCCCTCCTTTAAAACCCGAGGCCGGGCCCGTTCCTCTCCTCCCGAGCCATCGCCCGCCCGCCGGAGCTCCCGCCCGACGAGATTCGCCACCGTCGCCCGCTCCACCCGCCACTCCCGACCGACGCCGTCCCACTCCATCCTCACCGCCACGCCGCGCCGAGCGCCCCGACGCCCTCGCCGCCGTCGGAGACACACCGGAGCCACCGCCCCGTCGACGTCCGAGCCGCCGCCGCCGGCAACCACCATCGCCGCGGTACGCCTCGCCTCTCACCTCGCCCGTCGGATGTGTTATCTACGGCTAGGGTTAGATCTAGGTTATTATTTTTTTGAAACGGTTTCTGTTACTATACGAACGTTCGTTCGTTTAGCGGTCGTAGCGAACGTTTTCGTTATTTAGGCCTCAGTAGTGAACGCTTCTATATTAGATCTGTTTTTTTTCGTCCAGGGACCTCATTGTAGCTGTTTTTATTTTCAGTTTAGTCCCTGATCTTAGAACGGTCACAACTTTTTACTCGTTTGTCCAAATCCAACGAAGCCAACGCCCACTTCTTCGTTACGATCTCCTCTATCCAGTAATCCAAATCAAACATGTTTTTGAAAGTTTAAAATTTGAATTAGATCAGATTTGAATTTGAACTTTGTTTGATCATAACTTGAGTTTCCTAACTCCGATTTAGTTGATTCTTTTTGCAAATCGAAGCTCTTGACCTAAATTTTCTGATAAGGCCAAATTCACACAATTTTGGTACTGTTAGAAATTGTTTTATCTTGCAAGAGTTATTTGCTTGGTTTTGATGTTTTTTCGAATCATACTCTTCGTTCTTTCTGATCTATTGAGTGATTGCTTATGTGTGGTTACTATTGATTGCTTACGATAGATTGACCGGAGTGTGACGAGTAGACCTATCAAGAGTTTTGAGTGCGAATCATCTTCATCAACAAAGACGAGCAAGTTCACACTTTGATCATACCTCTTACTACCCAGTTTTATTGCACTAGATCAATCCTCAAGCATTGCATGATTAGGATCTAATTAAATTGTGGGATGGGAAGTAGTTGAGGTAGTACCTATTACCTGTTTTATTATCAAACCCTTGGGAGTTACTTCTACGTTTGCTTATTATGCCATGCTATTGCTAGTAGACGTGGATTGGGTGAGTGTATTCATGACAGATGTGAGATTGTTAAATTAACGGTTTACTTAAGGTGGAAACTTAAACACACATCTGGGTGGATTGAGGTACCTGGGTATTCCAGGATTGCTTGTCTAGGCACCTGGGTAGACCAGGATTGCCTGTTTTTTTATGGACCGCCACCCAGGCTCAAAGGGATCATGAGACTATTCATACTAGAAACTTCCGTGTGCAGCCACAAGCTATTATGGGCTCTAGCATAGTTGACTAAGTCGTGCGAACTCTTACAGTGGTAGACTAGCAGATGTAGGGGATGTAGGTTGGTACGGTCTACCCGATCGTAAGGTGGTAGCGCTTCTGAAAGACTATGTCTCGGTCATCCGTTTCTCAAACACCATGTAGTGCGAGAAATCCAACGAAGGAGATCGAGTCTTGTGGGGAAAAGTGCACAAACCTCTGCAGAGTGTACAAACTAATCATGATTAGCCGTGTCCCCGGTTATGGACGTCTTGATTATCTAGTTCTTGGATTATCCTGTTGATCTCATCATGTTACTTTAATTAATTTTGTTGGGTTAATGATGATATTTTTAATTGGGATTGAGAATGCTGTCAACCATTCTCAATGTTTAACAACCACCATGATAGTTAAATAAAATTTATTCCTTTGTAGTAGGGAAAAATTGACTTTTCGACAAAACTATAACCATAGAGCTTTCCACCAGTTAAATATGCATGTAGTGATAGTTATTATTCATCATTATCCTATGGTGTGAATTTGCCAAGACATTCAATGTCTTCGACCCTTTGTGGCTGCAACGTCTCATGTTGCAGGATCTTCTGATGAGTAAGTGATACGTTAGGGTTCTGATTTCTACACTCAACTTTGTCGTTGGTGTTGATGGGAATCCACAACCTTGTTACTTCCGCTATTTGGATTGAGGTAATAGTATTTACGTTACTTTATACATGTGATTTACCTCTGTTATAAATCCTCAAATCGTGTGTGTCAAAGATACCGATCGAGGATGACACTTAAGCCACGAAGACTTGACCGTCGAGGTCGGGTCGCTAAATACCATATGTAAAGTTCGTTGTTTTGAAGCACCACGTGATGATCGGGTGTGATAGATTCTAACATCCACATACAACGGGTGTAAGACAGATTTACAAATGCAAAACACTTAGGTTGACTTGACGAGCCTAGCATGTACAGACATGGCCTCGGAACACAAGAGACCGAAAGGTCGAACATGAGTCGTATAGAAGATACGATCAACATGAAGATGTTCACCGATGATGACTAGTCCGTCTCACGTGATGATCGGACACGGTCTAGTTGACTCGGATCATGGATCACTTAGATGACTAGAGGGATGTCTATCTGAGTGGGAGTTCATTAAATAATTTGTTTAGATGAACTTAATTTTTTTGACTATATACTGCAAGGCAACAGCCTCACAACCTTTTATTAAACCACAAAGTCCAAGTAATACAAATTTACAAAGATAAGACAGAGGGGGAGAGGGTAATACTTACAAGGAAACTGATTAGGGTAAGGCAGCTATCCAAGATATTAGTCTATTCCTATATTTACGTTTGATTCTATGAGCTAAAAGAGAGATGTCATGCAAAAAGTTCCTCCTCCATGCCCTAAAAGAAGGAGTCTCATTCCTGAAGATCTTCCCATTTCTTTGTGTCCAAATATTCCAAGTGGCAGTGAAGACTACCTCAGAGAAAAAGGGAAGGCCAAATTCCCTCCTAGCATCAGAAGCCAACTCATAAGTGGTCTGGTTAGAATGAGGACTCCAAGAAATACCCAGGTAGTTCTAGATGCGCTGGCTAAAATTACAAGCAAAGAAGAGGTGCGCTCTGTCCTCATGAGATGCCAAGAGGCATAGGACACATGTGTCATCTTGGATAATCCAATGCCGCCGCTGCATCATGTCCCTAGTATTTAGTCGATCCATCAATAAGAGCCACCCAAAAACCTTAATCTTGAGAGTACAAGAGCAATTCCAGATCCACCTGAAAATGGGGTCAACCACAGTGTCTGAAAAGCAGGACAAGTAATAGATCCTGGACTGGTAATCACCAGTTTTGGAAGGCCATTTCCAGACATCATTATTCCCATCTTGAAGATTAAGCAAAGGAAGCATCTCCTGCAGTTGATTAAACTCCTCAAAGGCCTGAGCGGAGAGAGGCAGATGGAGATTATCAGTGAAATCAAATGGCCCACGCTAATGTTGCCCTCAACTTCAACGCGTTCCTAGAGAAAACCAAGCTGAAAGACGATGGCAGCAACTACACGGACTGGGTCCGGAACTTGAGGATCATCTTCATAGCTGCCAAAAGAGCATATGTCCTAGATGCACCGCTAGGTGAAGCACCCGTCTTCCCCGCAACTCAAGACGTTATGAACGCCTGGCAGTCGCGTGTTGATGACTACTCCCTTGTTCAGTGTGGCATGCTTTACAGCTTAGAACCGGGGCTCCAAAAGCGTTTTGAGCAACACGGAGCATATGAGATGTTCGAAGAGCTGAAAATGGTTTTCCAAGCTCATGCCCGGGTCGAGAGATATGAAGTCTCCGACAAGTTCTACAGTTGTAAGATGGAGGAAAATATTTCTGTCAGTGAGCACATACTCAACTCCGCCTATGTTGTCTCAACATAGCCGGTCCCAAGCCCGGGTAAAGGAGGAGGGTTGTGATAGGCTTGGTGAGCCAACGTAAAAACTCAGCCACTCTTATGGAGATGAAACCCAAAATATTTTCGTTGGGGCGTAACCCTCTCAGCGACGCGCCACATCAGAACCCGGGTGTGGTGGAAAATGGGCAAGGGCCGGGCCGTCACCCCCCAAGTGGCGCGCCGTATCTTGATCCGGATACGGTGGCAAGTGAGCGAGGATCGGGTCGTCGCATCCTTAGCGCTACATCGGCGCCCGGATGTAGTGGAAAATGAGCAAGGGTCTTCGCATTTGACTCGATGAGTGCGAAGGGTAAGGAAGCTAGCAGAGCCTAGGAGGATTCGCTTAGGTAGCTGGAACGTAGGGTCTCTCGACAGGAAGCTTCGGGAGCTAGTTGATGCAGCAGTGAGGAGAGGTGTTGATATCCTTTGCGTCCAAGAAACCAAATGGAGAGGACAGAAGGCGAAGGAGATGGAGGATACCGGCTTCAAGCTGTGGTACACGGGGACGACTGCAAATAGAAATGGTGTAGGCATCTTGATCAACAAGAGCCTCAAGTATGGAGTGGTAGACGTCAGGAGACGTGGGGACCGGATTATCCTGGTCAAGCTGGTAGTTGAGGACTTGGTTCTCAATGTTATCGCCAAGATATGCCCCTAAGTAGGCCACAATGAGAACACCAATAGGGAGTTCTGGGAAGGCTTGGAAGACATGGTTAGGAGTGTACCGATTGGTGAGAAGCTCTTCATAGGAGGAGACCTCAATGGCCACGTGGGTACATCTAACACAGGTTTTGAAGGGGCGCATGGGGGCTTTGGCTATGGCATCAGGAATCAAGAAGGAGAAGATGTCTTAAGCTTTGCTCTAGCCTACAACATGATTGTAGCTAACACCCTCTTTAGAAAGAGAGAATCACATCTGGTGACTTTTAGTAGTGGCCAACACTCTAGCCAGATTGATTTCATCCTCTCGAGAAGAGAAGATAGGCGTGCGTGCCTAGACTGTAAGGTGATACCTGGGGAGAGTGTTGTACCCCAGCATAAGCTGGTGGTTTCGACTTCCGCTTCCGGATTCGTGTCCAGCGGGATAAAGCGTGCCAAGGTCGCTAGAACGAAGTGGTGGAAGCTCAAGGGGAGGTAGCTCGGTGTTCAAGGAGAGGGTAATTAAGGAGGGCCCTTGGGAGGAAGGAGGATGCGGACAATGTGTGGATGAAGATGGCGACTTGCATTCGTAAGGTGGCCTCGGAGGAGTTTGGAGTGTCCAGGGAAGGAGAAGCGAAGATAAGGATACTGGTGGTGGAATGATGATGTCGGAGGGCGATTGAAGAGAAGAAATATTGCTTGACGCCTATACCTGGATAGGAGTGCGCATAACAACATAGAGAAGTACAAGATGGCGAAGAAGGCCATAAGCGAGTTGTTGGTGAAGCAAGGGGTCAGGCATATGAGGACCTCTACCAACGGTTAGGCACGAAGGAAGGTGAAAGGGACATCTATAAGATGGCTAAGATCTGGGAGAGGAAGATGAGGGATATTGGCCAAGTCAAATGCAACAAGGACGGAGCAGGCCAACTCTTGGTGAAGGACGAAGAGATTAAGCATAGATGGCGGGAGTACTTCGACAAGTTGTTCAATGGGGAGAATGAGAGTTCTACCATTGAACTGGACGACTCCTTTGATGAGACCAGCATGCGTTTTGTGTGGCGCATCCAGAGTCCGAGGTGAAGGAGGCTTTAAAAAGGATGAAAGGAGGCAAAGGCGATGGGCCCCGATTGTATCCCCATTGAGGTGTGGAAAGGTCTCGGGGACATAAGCGATAGTATGGCTAACCAAGCTTTTCAACCTCATTTTTCGGGCAAACAAGATGCGGAAGAATCGAGGCGGAGTATATTAGTACCAATCTTCAAGAACAAGGGGATGTTCAGAGTTGTACTAATTACCGTGGAATTAAGGCGATGAGCCATACAATGAAGCTATGGGAGAGAGTCATTGAGCACCGCTTAAGAAGAATGACAAGCGTGACCAAATATCGCTTTGGTTTCATGCACGGAGGTCGACCATGGAAGCCATTTTCTTGGTACGACAACTTATGGAGAGATATAGGGAGCAAAAGAAGGACTTGTCTATGGTGTTCATTGACTTGGAGAAGGCCTATGATAAGATACCATGGAATGTCATGTGGTGGGCCTTGGAGAAACACAAAGTCCCAAAGAAAGTACATTACCCTCATCAAGGACATGTACAATAATGTTGTGACAAGTGTTCGAACAAGTGATGTCGACACCGATGACTTCCCGATTAAGATAGAACTGCATCGAGGGTCAGCTTTGAGCCCTTATCTTTTGCATTGGTGATGGATGAGGTCACAAAGGGGTATACAAGGAGATATCCCATGGTGTATGCTCTTTGCAGATGATGTGGTGCTAGTTGACGATAGTCGGACGGGGGTAAATAGGAAGTTAGAGTTATGGAGACAAACCTTGGAATCAAAAGGGTTTAGGCTTACTAGAACTAAACCGAGTACATGATGTGCGGTTTCAGTACTACTAGGTGTGAGGAGGAGGAGGTTAGCCTTGATGGCCAGGTGGTACCTCGGAAGGACACCTTTCGGTATTTGGGGTCAGTGTTGCAGGAGGATGGGGGTATTGATGAAGATGTGAACCATCGAATCAAAGCCGGATGGATGAAGTGGCGCCAAGCTTCTGGCATTCTCTGTGACAAGAGAGTGCCACAAAAGCTAAAAGGCAAGTTCTACATGATGGCGGTTTGACCCGCAATGTTGTATGGCGCGGAGTGTTGGCCGACTAAAAGGCGACATGTTCAGCAGTTAGGTGTGGCGGAGATGCGTATGTTGAGATGGATGTGTGGCCACACGAGGAAGGATCGAGTCGGAATGATGATATACTGAGATAGAGTTGGGGTAGCACCAATTGAGGAGAAGCTTGTCCAACATCGTTTGAGATGGTTTGGGCATATTCAGTATGAGCCTCCGAAGCTCCAGTGCATAGCGGACGGCTAAAGCGTCTGTGAGAATGTCAAGAGAGGGCGGGTCGACCCGAATTTGACATGGGAGGAGTCCGTTAAGAGAGACCTGAAGGATTGGAGTATCGACAAAGAGCTAGCTATGGACAAAGTGCGTGGAAGCTTGCTATCCATGTGCCAGAGCCATGAGTTGGTTGCGAGATCTTATGGGTTTCACCTCTATCCTACCCCAACTTGTTTGGGACTAAAGGCTTTGTTGTTGTTGTTGTTGTTGTAGTGAGCACATACTCAAAATGTCTGGGTTGCACAACCGCTTGTCCCAGCTGGACATTAACCTCCCGGACGAGGCGGTCATTGAAAGAATCCTTCAGTCGCTCCCACCTAGCTACAAGAGCTTTGTGATGAACTACAATATGCAGGGGATGGTGAAAACTATTCCTGAAGTATTTTCAATGCTGAAATCAGCGGAGGTGGAAACCAAAAAGGAACATCAAGTGTTGATGGTCAATAAAACCACTAGTTTCAAGAAAGGCAAGGGTAAGAAGAACTTCAAGAAGGACGGCAAGGGAGTTGCCACGCCCAAAGAAGCCAGCTTGCCGGGAAGAAGCCAAAGCATGGACCCAAACACGAGACCGAGTGCTTTTATTGCAAGGGAAGCGGACATCGAAGCGGAACTGCCCCAAGTACTTAGCAGATAAGAAGGCCGGCAACAAGAAAAGGTATATGTGATATACATGTAATTGATGTGTACCTTACCAAGATTACTCGTAGTAGCTCTGGGTATTTGATACGGTCACGGTTGCTCATATTTGTAACTCAAAACAGGAGCTGCGGAATAAACGGAGGCTGGCGAAGGGCGAGTGACGATCTTGGCGTCGGGGAATGGTTCCAAGGTCAATGTGATCGCCGTCGACGCTACCTCTACATTTACCTACGGGATTAGTTTTGAACCTCAATAATTGTTATTTAGTGCCGACTTTGAGCATGAACAATGTATCTGGATCTCGTTTAATACGAGATGGCTACTCATTTAAATCTGAGAATAATGGTTGTTCTATTTATATGAGAGATATGTTTTATGGTCATGCCTCGCTGGTCAATGGTTTATTCTTAATGAATCTCGAATGTGATGTTACACATATTCATAGTGTGAATACCAAAAGATGTAAGATTGATAATGATAGTCCCACATATCTGTGGCACTGCCGCCTTGGTCACATTGGTGTCAAACGCATGAAGAAGCTCCATACAGATGGACTTTTGGAGTCTCTTGATTTCGAATCATTTGACACGTGCGAACCATGCCTCATGGGTAAAATGACCAAGACTCCGTTCTCTGGAACAATGGAGCGAGCAACCAACTTACTGGAAATTATACATACTGATGTGTGCGGTCCAATGAGCGTTGAGGCTTGCGGTGGCTATCGTTATGTTCTCACTCTCACTGATGACTTAAGTAGATATGGGTATGTCTACTTGATGAAACACAAGTCTGAGACCTTTGAAAAGTTCAAGGAATTTCAGAATGAGGTAGAGAATCAACGTGACCGAAAAATAAAGTTCTTACGATCAGATCATGGAGGAGAATATTTAAGTCACGAATTTGGTATGCACTTAAGGAAATGTGGAATCGTTTCACAACTCACGCCGCCTAGAACACCTCAGCGTAACGGTGTGTCTGAACGTCGTAATCGCACTCTATTGGATATGGTGTGTTCTATGATGTCACTCACCGATTTACCACTATCATTTTGGGGATACGCTCTAGAGACAGCTACATTCACTTTAAATAGGGCACCGTCTAAATCCGTTGAGACGACACCGTATGAATTATGGTTTGGGAAGAAACCTAAGTTGTCGCTTTCTAAAAGTTTGGGGATGCGATGCTTATGTCAAGAAACTTCAACCTGAAAAGCTCGAACCCAAGTCGGAAAAATGCGTCTTCATAGGATACCCTAAGGAAACCATTGGGTATACCTTCTACCTCAGATTCGAAGGCAAGATCTTTGTTGCCAAGAACGGGTCCTTTCTGGAGAAAGAGTTTCTCTCGAAAGAAATAAGTGGGAGGAAAGTAGAACTCGATGAAGTACTGCCTCTTGAACCGGGAAGTAGCGCAGCTCAGGAAAGTGTTCCTATGGTGCCTGCACCGACTAGAGAGGAAGTTAATGATGATGATCAAGGTACTTCGAATCAAGCTGCTACTGAACTTTGTAGGTCCACAAGGACACGTTCCACACCAGAATGGTATGGCAACCCTGTCCTAGAAATCATGTTGTTAGACAATGGTGAACCTTCGAACTATGAAGAAGCGATGGTGGGCCCAGATTCCAACAAATGGCTTGAAGCCATGCAATCCGAGATAGGATCCATGTATGAAAACAAAGTATGGACTTTGACAGACTTGCCCGATGATGATCGGCGAGCGATAGAAAACAAATGGATCTTTAAGAAGAAGATGACGGATGGAAATGTTACCATCTATAAAGCTCGACTTGTCGCTAAGGGTTATCGGCAAGTTCAAGGGGTTGACTAAGATGAGACTTTCTCCCGTAGCGAAGCTGAAGTCAATCATGTTAGCAATTGCCGCATACTATGATTATGAGATATGGCAAATGGACGTCAAAACGGCATTCCTTAACGGCTATCTTAAGGAAGAACTGTATATGATGCAGCCGGAAGGTTTTGTCGATCCTAAGAATGCTAACAAGGTATGCAAGCTCCAGCGATCCATTTATGGGCTGGTGCAAGCATCTCGGAGTTGGAACATTTGCTTCGATGAGATGATCAAAGCGTTTGGGTTTATGCAGACTTATGGAGAAACCTGCGTTTACAAGAAAGTGAGTGGGAGCTCCGTAGCATTTCTCATATTATATGTAGATGACATACTTTTGATGGGAAATGATATAGAAATTTTGGACAGCATTAAGGCCTACTTGAATAAGTGTTTTTCAATGAAGGACCTTGGAGAAGCTGCTTACATATTAGGCATCAAGATCTATAGAGATAGATCGAGATGCCTCATAGGTCTTTCACAAAGCACATACCTTGATAAGATATTGAAGAAGTTCAATATGGATCAGTCCAAGAAGGGGTTCTTGCCTGTGTTGCAAGGTGTGAAATTGAGCTCGGCTCAATGCCCGACCACGGCAGAAGATAGAGAAAAGATGAGTGGCATCCCCTATGCCTCGGCTATAGGGTCTATTATGTGTGCCATGTTGTGTACCAGACCTGATGTAAACCTTGCCGTAAGTTTGGTAGGAAGGTACCAAAGTAATCCCGGCATGGAACACTGGACAGCGGTCAAGAATATCCTGAAGTACCTGACAAGGACTAAGGATATGTTTCTCGTTTATGGAGGCGACGAAGAGCTCGTCAGAAGGGTTACGTCGACGCTAGCTTCGACACAGATCTGGATGACTCTAAGTCACAAACCGGATACGTGTATATTATGAATGGAGGGCCAGTAAGCTGGTGCAGTTGCAAGCAAAGCATCGTGGCGGGATCTACATGTGAAGTGGAGTACATGGCAGCCTCGGAGGCAGCGCATGAAGCAATATGGATGAAGGAGTTCATCACCGACCTAGGAGTCATACCCAATGCGTCGGGGCCGATCACTCTCTTCTGTGACAAAACTGGAGCTATTACCCTTGCCAAGGAGCCCAGGTTTCACAAGAAGACCAGGCACATCAAGCGTTGCTTCGACTCCATTCGTGAAAATGTTCAAGATGGAGACATAGATATTTGCAAAGTGCATACGGATCTGAATGTCGCTGATCCGTTGACTAAACCTCTTCCGCGAGCAAAACATGATCAACACCAGAACTCTATGGGTGTTCGATTCATCACAATGTAATTAGATTATTGACTCTAGTGCAAGTGGGAGACTGTTGGAAATATGCCCTAGAGGCAATAATAAAATGATTATTATTACATTTCCTTATTCATGATAATTGTCTATTATTCATGCTATAATTGTGTTATCTGGAAATCGTAATACATGTGTGAATACATAGACCACAACATGTCCCTAGTGAGCCTCTAGTTGTCTAGCTCCTTGATCAACAAATAGTCATGGTTTCCTGACTATGGACATTGGATGTCATTGATAATCAGATCACATCATTAGGAGAATGATGTGATGGACAAGACCCAATAGTAAGCATAGCACAAGATCGTGTAGTTCGTTTGCTAGAGATTTCTTATGTCAAGTATCATTTCCTTAGACCATGAGATCGTGTAACTCCCGGATACCGTAGGAATGCTTTGGGTGTACCAAACGTCACAACGAATCGGGTGGCTATAAAGGTATACTACAGGTATCTCCGAAAGTGTCTCATTGGGTTGACACGGATCGAGACTAGGATTTGTCACTCCGTATGACGGAGAGGTATCTCTGGCCCACTCGGTAATGCATCATCATAATGAGCTCAATGTGACCAAGTGGTTGGTCACGGGATCATGCATTACGCCACTGAGTAAAGTGACTTGCCGATAACGAGATTGAACGAGGTATTGGGATACCGACGATCGAATCTCGGGCAAGTAACGTACCGATTGACAAAGGGAATTGTATACGGGATTACTTGAATCCTCGACATCGTGGTTCATTCGATGAGATCATCGTGGAACATGTGGGAACCAACATGGGTATCCAGATCCTCCTGTTGGTTATTGGCCAGAGAGTTGCCTCGGTCATGTCTGCGTGATTCCCGAACCCGTAGGGTCTACACACTTAAGGTTCGGTGACGCTAGGGTTGTAGAGATATTAGTATGCGATAACCCGAAAGTTGTTCGGAGTCCCGGATGAGATCCCGGACGTCACGAGGAGTTCCGGAATGGTCCGGAGGTGAAGATTTGTATATAGGAATTCCAGTTTCGGCCACCGGGAAAGTTTCGGGGGTCACCGGTATTGTATGGGGATCACCGGAAGGGTCCCGGGGGTCCACCGAGTGGGGCCACCTATCCCGGAGGGCCCCCTGCGCATAGGGTTGGAAACCCTAGGGGTGGGGGCGCCCCACCTGACTTGGGGGGCAAGTCCCCCCTTGCCCCCCTTGAGATTGGATCTCTGGGGTGGGCGCCCCTGTGGCCCCGATATAAAGAGGGGGGAGGGCTGCGCACCCTAGTCCCTGGCGCCTCCCTCTTCCCCCCAACACCTCTCCCTCTCGCTGAGCTTGGCAAAGCCCTGCCGAGATTCCCCGCTACTTCCACCACCACGCCGTCGTGCTGCTGGATCTTCATCAACCTCTCCTTCTCCCTTGCTGGATCAAGAAGGAGGAGACGTCTTCCCCAACCGTACGTGTGTTGAACGCGGAGGTGCCGTCCGTTCGGCACTAGGATCTTCGGCGATTTGGATCACGACGAGTACGACTCCATCAACCTCGTTCTCTTGAAGCTTCCGCTCGCGATCTACAAGGGTATGTAGATGCACTCCTCTCTCTCGTTGCTAGATGACTCCATAGATTGATCTTGGTGAAGCGTAGAAAATTTTTATTTTCTGTAACGTTCCCCAACAACAGGTGCTTCCGTGTTGTTCTAGAACCATCAGATCATCCTTGTCATAAAAAGGTCAATGCTTCCCAAGCCAGCCTGCAGTGTTAGCGGAGGACGTGCTTAGCGGGTTAGATGATTGTCTAGAAAGGGAATGTCGAAACGGGAGAGAAAGAAGCTAAAGTAAACAGTTAGATTAGTTAGTGTGGTCCCTAGTTCGCCAAAAATATTCCCAAGGGCTCCATGCTCTTTGTTTTTCGCAGACTACGATCAATGGGATTTACACTTTTATATTATTTCATTCTGCATTTCCTCCGTGTTGAATAATTTCACAAGGCAGTCTACTCTTTATCTACTTTTACCAAAATACTTCGTAACGTTTAGACGTCCATTGCATGTGTGTACGTACTAATACAATAATGTGTTAAGGTATAATTGCTTTCTTAGATATTGTACTGCATAGTTGGTTACATATTTTGATTGATGACCAAATCTTGCTTGTTTTATTTTGCTCCTTATATTCAGCTACTTGACCATTTGCAAGATATTATTTTTGTTTGCTGCAGCTTATGGTGTAGTAACTGGGGTTTCTGTTTACTATTGCAGATTCTTAAAAGATTTGCGACCTCTCTAAATTTAAAGGTACTGATATAGTTTTAACTTCTTCCCGTAATTTTTCTTTTTGATCAGCTTTTATATTCTTTTGCAATATTGTGAATATTGTAAGTATACTAATGTGACGTCTTATTGGCTTTATTTGGTGTTTGTAATTAAGCATCATCTACAATATGGGTAGAGTATTGGTTGGAATTATCTTGTTTAGACAATTCAACTTGTATATAGCTTGCCTATAAAACTGATTATTTTTGCCAATGCGAAAGTATCCACTGTGGGCGTGTCACCATTCTGCATTTCTTGTAGTTCCACCAAACTTACGAGTTCAACTAATTTTCTTGCCTATGCCATAATAAAATAGTTTACTGTATTTTAGTCTTTGGCAATTGTATTTGATTTTTTTGTTTGTCACCCCTCCGTGTAGTATAGAATAATTACATCTTTGAAAGGCGACTAACATAGTTACTGTAGTATAGCCATTGGCAGATGGACCCAGCAGTCACTTTGAGGCTCATTGAAGCCATCGAGAAATTGAACCCAAAAGTTGTCAAGAAATCAAACCAGAGACAGATGGACCCAACAGTTACTCTGACGCTCATTGAAGCCATAGAGAAATTGAACCCAGAAGTTGTTAGGAAATCAAACCAGAGACAGATGGACCCAGCAGTTGCTCTAAGGCTCACTGAAGCCATCGAGAAATTGAACAAGCTTAAAATGGGGTCGCCTTTCGATGCGTTATCTGAGCGTAAAAACGTGTGTCTTAGGATCTAAGAATAAAGTTTGTTTTCATGTGGTATTTGTAACCTGATAGATTTTTCATACATTGCAGTCATTCGTTGAGGTTACTAAAGCTATCGCATTGTTCGTTGGCGATGGTCTCAAGGCATTGAATGCCTTAGCTGTTACTATAGTTTACATGTCAAAACACATGATGCTTGGTAACGAATGTGCTACTAATACTGCTCGAGCAGGCGTCTCTCACACCGAAACTACTTCTTCCCCTCCCAGTATTACTCAGTCATTCCCTATTTTTGGAACGACGTTTTACTTCCTTTTTACAAGCTATGTTGTGGTGGTGGCCCATGCCGCTGTTCATCGCAGAGAGTGGTTCTCAAAGCTTGTAGTGATGATGATCTTGGAAATATTTCTCGTGAATGCAACTTGGGTGCTCTATGCTTACCTACATACCGAGGGTGACTTTTGATCTTCCATTTTTTTCTTCAATTGTCGCTTTAGAATGCATGATTGGGTCGATCTACCGTGGTTTTGTAAGTACATTTTGATCATAATCCATTTTTGTAATCCATTATTGATTTTTTTGTTTGATAATGAAAATGATCTTTCAGTTGGAATGAAAATGTTACTTGAAGATGAAGTTTTGAGGCCAGGAGTGTTTGAACGAGAGGTGCTATGCAATCTGAAGTCAAGTCTTATTTGAAACTCTTTATGATGGTATCGTAGTGAGTTCTTATCTTCTTTCGCTCCTATCGTTTGGGTTCCGTAGCGCTGGTTCGATCTGGTGTGGAGTTTTGTGGCTCGGATTCCTCATAATGTGACCTTGTGTGTGTGGGGGGGCGCTAGGTAGTTGGGTGTGAGATGTTTGTACATTTGATTTCTAGCATGGTGTTGGCGCTCGTTCCATGGCGCGTGTTTGGTTTGATTTGCTAGCGGATTATTGTTTTGTGTAATGTGGGTGGTTTAGGGTTTTGCGTTGCTCTGCATTCGAGGTCGGTTGCTTTGATGGTTTGTGTGATTAGTCTCTGGAGCCCGATAATAGTGCTTGTTTCGTTTGCTCGGTTCCATAGCGCGTGTTTGGTTTGATCCGGTGAGCGTTTTGGGGGATCAGGGGTTGGGGCTTCTGGATTGTTGAGTTCGAGATTGTTGTGTGATATTGCAGACGCTACCCCTGATCTTAGTGGTTTTCATCTTTCCACGATTAAGATCATCATGTCGTCTGTTAGAATTGTGTCGAATATAGTATACAAGGTAGGTTATAGTTAGACTTGTAGTTGTATTGTGTTTACATAGGATATGGAGTCGTGTCCAAATAGGACACTTGTATCCTAGGGCTCTCATATATAGCAGGGGTAGACACACGATGTATAACATATGCCAATAATAGCACGGGCACGCGGAGGAGCCGGCGGCGTGTGCCGGCGCCCGAGCGGCCAGGCTGCGGTATTGTAGCCGTGTCATGGGAAGGAGCGCCCATAGTCAGGCCCCGAGGATGTAGCCATATCGGTGAACCTCGTTAACAAATCTCGGTGTCGTGCTCGTGTGATTGCTTAGTCCTCAGATAATCAACGATATGCCTCAGATTTATTCTAACAAGTAGTATCAGAGTTAGGTTGTTCGGAGTCGCGTTGCGTTGATCTAGAGGAAGAATCATCCGGTGCAAAGACGACATGCGAAATATGGTGCGTGGTGCTTGGAGCAAGCCAGAGGTTTGTTTGAAATTAAAAAAATATGGCACAAGGACTTAGTCGGATCGTGATGCTATCATGGAAAGGAAAGAAAAGGAAAGGGAAAACTCTTAATATCAACCGGCTGATCACGCCCTGGGTTAAACCGCGTCGCACGCTCGCCACGTGGATTTGTGGACCACCCACCCGTTCCTTTCCCCAACCTTACCTCTTTCTCAGCCACAAATGCAACCGCCTCCTCTTCTCTCTCCTTCATCGTCTCCCACCTCCCGACCTCATGTCTCTTCTCCCCTCTTTTTTTTCGCTGCAAGCTTGCAATGCGCCGCTGCCTAAACCTGACTCCCCTCACGCCGACGCTGCAAAGGAGCGGCACCACTTGCCACGTGTTGCTGCAAGCCGGGGGCACCAGTGCTGCGAGGCCATCATCTGTACTGCAAGGTTGACACCGGCGACGTTTTTGCTGCTGTGAGCTTACCGGAGACACCAGCGTCGTTTTTTGCTACTGAAAGCTTACCAAGACACCGGCGTCGCTTTTGCTGCTGAGAACTTGCCGGAGACACCGGCAATCCGGCATCGTGCGCGACGCGTGATGTTGTGACGGGCCGACAGGGCCATGCTGTCCATGGCTGATGGTGCTGCGAGCGCGGGTGGCTTTGTGCTGTGATGGAGCTTCCGCGCGTGGCCGCTCAGCCGCTGTAATGGAGCATCATGTGCGGCTGCCGGTGTTGGGGTGCTGCGAGTGCGCGTGCCTTTGTGCTGCCATGGAGCTTCTATGTGCGGCTGTTGGTGCTGCGATGGAGCTTCGCGTGCGGCCGTCGGTGCTGCAATGGAGCGTTGCAGGCTCTCCACGACATCGTGCTGCGACGGCGAGAGCGACGGAAGGCGATGGCGTTTGCAACTCCGATTATTTGCACAACTGCCGGTGCTGCAATGGAGCATCGTGTGCGGACGCCGGTGCTGCAATGGAGCATCGCCGGTTCTCCGACCACCGTCGTGTGCTGCAAGCTGCAAGTCAGCGACCGCCGCTGCGGATGTCATGGAGGATCGACACTGCGGTGTTGTTGCTCGCGGGCCTGGCGCGGCTACTCGTCGGAGTTATGTGAAATCTTCGTTGCAGCATGCTCGGTCACGGTGAGGTTACCGGCACGGCTGATGTAAGCCGGTGTTACGGCCGGCGAGATCATGCCCTCGCTGGAGCTACGCACATGCGCGTGGGAACTGAAGATGCAACTAACGTGCAGCCAAACCGCTGCGAGAAACGTGGGCAAGTGAAGATTGGAGCGATGCATGGTCAACTAAACAGCGGGATCAACGATCAATCGTGATGGATTGGATGGCTGGGGAGGCGGCTTACGTTTCGCTGTTATCATCCGATTGATTCGTAGCAGTGCCCAAAGGAAAGCCTAGCTACGACGTGTGATGAATCAGGTATGTTCACACGGAAAGGCTATGTGTATTTTGTCTTGTTTTTGTTTGTTGGTATACATTTGTGTATGGATAGCAATGGTCACGGTGACGGCTTGAGGAGTTTGGAGCATGTCATGCAACCGGACAAGTTTGATTGGGTCGGACTAGATAGTCTGACGGATCGACATGAGTCGGTTGGAATAGAAGACGGTGATGGGATCGGCGATAGCAACATATGAGCGTGATGTTGATGGTGACCGACTTCTAGGCGTGGAAACATGTGGCGCGGGCCCGACGGCTTGTGTGGCTTCGACAAGACTATGGTGCGGGGTTGATTCAAGGTGGTGTACACACGGAGCTTGAAGTCGACGGGGCGCGAGGGTGGACTGATCATCTACCATGGAGTCATGTTGAAGGTGGAGCTTGATTGAGGGGCTACAGTGTAAGCGTCCGAAGAATCGAAGCCTATTCAGCGGGAAAAGCGAGTGACATGCAGTTCGGACTGGAGCCCAGTGGTCCGATGGAAGCGTGAAACTCTTCATCGATCGGTGATGATCGATGGTACTCTGCAGCGGGGGTTGAGTGGTGTGGGTTCGCGACCCTTGAGACTCAACCAGGACAGCGGGGGCTCGACGCAGTAATAGCGGCGAGGCGTGCGGTACGCACGGGACATGGAGACGGGCCAGGGCTCTGGTGGTCATACATGTGGTGAGACAACTGTGAATTCGACTCGGGATGACTACAAGCAATGGTGAAATTCCTTCATGTTTCAGACAGGCAGTCAAGAAAGGAGCGGCCATGTTGAGTTCAGGTAACTCCTATGTGTGACACCCAATGTGTGATTTGCTCACTTTCACATAGGTCAGTGATCTGTGTGTGATGGCGTTGGACTAATACTCTAGAAGTTGGGAGCGCAAACTAGAGTAATTTAGAACTTTATTTTTGCTCGAGTGTTTACTGTGGTCAAGAAAAGAAGATACTACAAAGTTGCATAATAACATTGATAGGAACACTGGCTTGGAACTGGTACTAGTCCGTCGCTGCTTCATAATTTGTTTGCGTCGTTTAGGGTCAGATTTGGCTTTGATTTTTCACGGACTCCTGTTCTGGTGGACTAATTGGGCCTTTTTTTAAATAGCCATGTTGATTCAATTTCTCACCTTTTGTGCTTCATTATAGATTGATAGATCCTTCCTGGTGTTGTTTGTTGTCTGAATGTAGAGTAATGAATTACTAAGTGTCGGGTATAGAAACAGGGGTGCATGTTTTCCCCTGACTTGTGCACGGACGACGAGCTATCGGGCACGAGGGCAAGTTCATAAAACAATGACCAACTCAAGCAAGATGGATCGGCTCCCTCAAAGGATTCAAGTAAGATCAAGAAGACCAAGACTAGCCAGAAGGGCAAGGAACTACTAAGGGAAAAACCTCCCCTGTCGGGTAGGCGAGCCTGGCAGAGGCAAGGTTATCTCCGGGAGCGAGCCTCCCCCGAATCATCCTGGCAGGCCTGCCGGGACCAGCGGAGACAAACCACTCCACCGCATCACCTCACCACGACGTACGTCGTCGATCAGTGCGGTGTTAAGCTCCAAGGTGACTAAGTGGCTGCTATATGCCACATGGCAGCCGCCTCCTACAAAAAATACCTATGAGTGACACCTGTCCTGTGACATGTCGAGCGAGCAGGCGCCAAGCTGGCGAATCAGCCCAGCAGAGCCTGCCAGGAAAGTTGTGATGTGACATTGAGCGGCATTTAATGCACTCTGTCAGCCTGCAGAGTTAGGTATGATAGCACTATTCGCTATCTAATCAGTGCGTAATGACTAATTTTTGCTATTGTGGTGACCCCTTGATCTATAAAAAGAGGCCCGCGGCAACCATAGACAGGATTCGGACCCTTGTACACTCATACGCGTGTGGCCATTCTCGTCCTAAGGCAACCTCCCGGGCAGAGAGCATTGCATCTTCCACCATCATCCACCATCAATCCACCAAAGCAAGAGTAGGGTTTTACGCCTCGCGGCAGCCCGTACCTAGGTAGAAACTACTTGTGCGATCTCTGTCGTGCTGTCTCATGCTCTTCCGCTCTTTGTGCAACGTTGAAAGATCGTGGATGTCGCCTAAAGGGGGGTGAATAGGCGCTTTAAAATAATTACGGTTTAGGCTTGAACAAATGCGGAATAAACCTAGTGGTTAATTTGTCAAGCACAAAACCTAAAACAACTAGGCTCACCTATGTGCACCAACAACTTATGCTAAGCAAGATAAGCAACTATGAGATAGCAAGATATATGACAAAGAACAATATGGCTATCACCAAGTAAAGTGCATAAGTAAAGGGCTCGGGTAAGAGATAACCGAGGCACGTGGAGACGACGATGTATCCCGAAGTTCACACCCTTGCGAATGCTAATCTCCGTTTGGAGCCGTGTGGAGGCACAATGCTCCCCAAGAAGCCACTGGGGCCACCGTAATCTCCTCACGCCCTCGCACAATGCAAGATGCCGTGATTCCACTAAGGGACCCTTGAGGGCGGTCACCGAACCTGCATAAATGGCAACCCTTGGGGGCGGTCACCGAACCCATACACTTTGGCAACCCTTGGGGGCGGTCACCGGAACCCGTCAAATTGCTCGGGGCGATCTCCACAACCTAATTGGAGACCTCGACGCTTGCCCGGAGCTTTACACCACAATGATTGAGCTCTGAACACCACCAACCGTCTAGGGCGCCAAGGCACCCAAGAGGAACAAGCT
The DNA here is from genome assembly GCA_021605145.1 of Aegilops bicornis. NCBI lineage: Eukaryota > Viridiplantae > Streptophyta > Magnoliopsida > Poales > Poaceae > Aegilops > Aegilops bicornis. The sequence continues at coordinate 530,366,648 of CM038673.1, forward strand.
CTAGGGTGCCCAAACACCCAAGAGTAATAAGCTTCTCAAACTTCACTTCCACGTATCACCGAGGAGAACTCAAACTGATGCATCAAATGCAATGGCAAGGGCACACGGAGTGCCCAAGTCCTTCTCTCCCAAATCCCACCAAAGCAACTAATGCTAGGGAGGAAAATGAGAGGAAGAACGACAGAAGAACACGAAGAACTCCAAGACCTAGATCCAAGGGGTTCTCCTCACTTAGAGGAGAAAGTGATTGGTGGAAACGTGGATCTAGATCTCCTCTCTCTTTTCCCACAAAAACTAGCAAGAATCCATGGAGGGATTGAGAGTTAGCAAGCTCGAAGAAGGTCAACAATGGGGGAAGAACACGAGCTCAAAGGATAAGGTTGAATGGGGAAGAAGACCCCCTTTTATAGGACCTCCGAATCCAACCGTTATGCTCACAGCCCGCACAGAGCGGTACTACTGCTAGGGCGGTAGTACCCCTTTGAAAAACAACAGCGAGGAGGCAAAAGGCCAGTAGAACCGCCGGAGCGGTACTACCGCTCGTCCTCACGGTACTACCGCTCGACCTCACGGTACTACCGCAAATGGTAGCGATACTACTGCTTGCGAGCTGTACTAAAAAATACTGTGCCTACTTCCGCTGAGCAAAACACGAGATTTTGGTCCGGAGCGGTACTACCGCTTAGGAGCCGCGGTAGTACTGCTCTGGAGCGGTACTACCGCTCAGGAGCCGCAGTAGTACCGCTCTGGAGCGGTAGTAAAAAATTACATCCGCTCTAGTCGCGGTAGTACCGCTGCAGCCTTTACCAAAACAGCCACAACTTTTGCAAACGGACTCCGAATTCAACGAAACCAAGTTTGTTGGAAAGCTAACGACATGGACTAACACAATATTGATAGAAATATCAAGAATAAGCAAATGATAAAAATCCCATAAAAAATGGTGAGAACCCTTCCTCGGATAAGACCGGTAAAACCTCCAACACCGAAAACATCATAGAAGACGCATGCGAACTCCGTTTTCGATGAACTCAAGCTTGTCATCAAGATGACCATAAGCTCTAAGACTCACAAAGATAACCAAACAAGAACCAAGAAACATGATGCAAGGATGCAATGGTTTGATCTCTCTACAAACGATACGATCAAGCTACCAACTTGAGAGCCCCCCTTGATAGTACGGCAAATGATCCTATACCCCGGTCTCCCAACTACCACCACGAGACCGGTAAAATAGAAAACCTATCAAGGGCAAACCTTTGCCTTGCACATGGTCCACTTGAGCTAGATGATGAAGATCTTGACTCCCTCAAGTTGGACCACCTTTGCTGATTGTGTTGGCTCGATGAAGACTAGATGATTGCTCCCCCATAGTCCACTATGGGTGAGCTACTCTTCGGCACATCTTCACAAGTCCATTGACACCATAATGGATGGCAAGATTGAAGCACTTGATCTCTTCGTGATGCTCCACTTGAACTTGCACACGGCTATCTTGATGACGATCACCACTTGATGTCATCCTTTCCATGGGTTGTATGATATCTTCCTCTTGACGCAAGCCCATGGACACGTACCTAACCCCACATAGAACTCTCACATAGACCATGGGTTAGTACACAAAGTGCAATGGACAATGCTTACCATACCATGGGATCACTTGATCCCTCTCGGTACATCTTCTACGCTTTGTGAGAAATCTTCTCTCTTCATAAAGATGATGTCTTGAAGATACACATGAATGTTCACACAATCTTCTCTTCTTCTTCAAGACATACTAGCAATAAGCTCAATACTCAAAAGACCAATCTTTGGATAATTCCTTAATAGCACCTTGGTCAACTCATAAACTCCTTGAAACCAACACATGTTCTTCAAGAAAAGCCTATGGACAAAACCTTCAAATATAACTCAAGGCAACCATTAGTCCATAGAGATTGTCATCAATTACCAAAACCAAACATGGGGGCACCGCATGTTCTTTCAATCTCCCCCATTTTGGTAATTGATGACAATCACTTTTAAGAGAGTTTATACAAGGAATTATGCATCACCATGCAATGCAACAACCAATGATGCATGAGAATGAGATGGAAATGCTAAGGAACAAAACCAAAGCAAGAGGAGATAACTCTGTAAACATCTCCACAAAACTCTCTGAAACTTCTCCCCCATTGGCATCGATTGCCAAAATGGGCGAAAAGCTAAGAAGGCCAATATAAATTGTGATACTCCATAAAGTGTGTATTTCTCCACAAGAGAGTGGAAGGCAATACACATATCCAACAGTAAATGCTTGGAGGAACACAAACTATATTGAGGCACAACGATTGCAACAGAAAGATATGCCACAAAGACATAACAAAGAGAGACACAAGCAATCAGAAGAAACCAATTGAAGCAAGCAATCAACGGATATCAATTGAACCAACTATACCAATGATCCTACGTGCCACAAGAATAAAGATATTAAGATAAGCGCAAAGGAGAAGCTCCCCATGATTTGTGCACACATAAGAATATTTGTATTTGAATACAAAGTGCACAAAATAGGATCATAGCTCCCCCAAAATCAATAGAAACTCACATCCGGTGCAAGTGAGCATATAGGAAACAAAGCCTAGCGCTTGCAACAAGCACAAGGTTGAGCAACATGTAAGAGAGGCAACTTAAGAAAAGGCTCAACCAAAAATGATGTGTGTGAGTCATGGTGAAGCACTTGAGAAGACTAAAATTAGGATGAGCATTAAGCATCAACATAGTCTTGAAAGAATGAGGTGCACGGTGCAAGGCCTATCATTCCCACACACAACTGGCAAATGGGTTCACAAGCTTACTAATAAGCAAATAGAGAACCTATACTTGTGACAACCCGTGGTGAAGATAGACGAGGAGAGGCTCATTAAGACGAGGGATACCAATTAAGATGGCAAGCCTCGTAAAGATAAGCAAGAGAAAAATAATCTTCACCACACAAGAGTGCATCAAGGTGCAACGATAGAGGACACGCACTCAAGGCAAAAGCTTTCACGGAGCCACCAAAGAAATAACATAAGAAAGACAAGGTGGACGTGAGAGAAAGGATATCATCTAGATATGCAACTTCTCTCAAGTGTATAAGATTCTAGGTAGACGAAATCATGATGATATATATCTACAAAGAAGGATGTACACCCGGAATAGTTACAACGCGAAGGAACAAGATATCCAAAAGGAAGTCATAGATATACCAATAAGATATTTGCTTGGAAGCATAGCACATGGCTAGATATGGTCTTATTGGATATAGATGAATTCCTACCACAACCATCAAAGACATCACAACTAGCAACATGAGATCATCGTTGAGATGCTTTGAGAAAGGAAACAAGTATCACAAGATATGAAATGAATATCATGCCAAGATGCAACCTACACAAGGTTGAATGCAACAGAGGAAAGCATGAATAGATACTTGTTACCGAGATATCATTGGAAGGATGTAGTAGATACCGATTGAAGATAGATAGTAGTTCATTGATCATCCTAGCTTGACTCCAATATGCACTTGGTGACGAAACATTCCTTGTGAGTGAGCCGAGCATCCAATGCATCTCCAAATGTTCCTAGAAGAACAACACAAACTAAACGGTACCCAAACTCATCGGGACCAAATAGTTAGAAACACCAATACATAGGACAAACTCCACATAAATATGTGCATATAGATATGAAAATGAATTTCATGCACATCTCATCCAAATTGAGACTAGGTGGAGTTTCCCCTATATATTGAGTCAAAGAAAGAAAGAATGCAAAATAACATACATGAAGTAAATGTGCATGCTCAAGACTTTCAATAACTGAAACCAAAATGAAATGAAATGCCAAGAGAAAAGGATACCAAATAGATAAATCATCACTTGGAAGATATCATTAAAGATACATCAAGGAGTGAGATATCCATTGATACACACTAAATTAAAGATGTCAAACTCCCAAAGAGAGGATAGTTCCAAACAAACCAAGCTCTCAACAAAGTTTCATGATGGCACAAAGTACCAAAAAGAAATGGCTTGCCTTCCATCAACACACACCTGCTAAGGATCACAAGAAGAGTGTTCTAAAGAAAATAGGATAGCTCCCCCACAAGTTGTGCACTATAGAGAATTTGCTTTTGAATACAAAATGCATAAGGTGGGATCACTACTTTCACTATATCTAGAAAACACTAGACAAGAACAAGAAATTAACAAGATCCACAAGTGGTATGGAAGACAAAGGGAGTTGACACAAACCTTGGCAAGAGAAAAGGTAAATAAAAACAAAAGCCAATGTAAAGATGATCAATAAATTCTACCACACATAAGTGACTACCAATTGTCAAAAGACAAGGAGTATTTGGAAACAATTCCCGGTGGTAGATAACAAGGATATCCAACATCATCTTCACAACCAACACAAGCAAATTGCAACTTGTAGAGCTAACATGCCACCTAGAATCAAGATAATCTACAATATCAACACTAGGTGACAAAATCTCAAATGTACACATTTTCTAGGCTAGTAATATACATAGCATATTACTCCCCATAATGTGATACCAATAAGAACTTAACAAGAGGCAATAAGAGGATCCAACACGATATTGTCATCAATTACCAAAACCAAACATGGGGGCACCGCATGTTCTTTCAAACGTCCCATCCCCCGCCGAACCAGAAAGGGGCTCGTAGCCCCATAGGTGGATGTGGTTCCCCCACGACATCTTTGGCGCGCCAGGTAGGAGGGATCCCGGGCGTGAACCTTAAAGCGTGAGCAGTGCAGGGGTATGAAGACGAAGTGGAGAAAGCGAGGCCATGCCCGCACTCGCTTTGTCTGTTGCCCCGTCCAGTCGCGGTCGCGACCATGGTGGATATCAGCATCGGCGATGGCACGCCCCTCCCAGGTGGCCCAAACGGCGTGAGCGCTGCTCGGGCACCACATGAGGAGAGGCGATAAGTGTGGGAACAAGGTCCCTATTCTCATCTTTCTCTCCCTCTTCGGCAATCGAGCTGCCTTGGCCCTAGCATTGTCAATGTTGATGAGTACCGCGCGATACTCGGTTCAACATTTACCCTACTTAGGGAAATCCTGAGTAAAGCGCTGGTACAAATCCATTGGTCGATGCCCGGACAAGCATGCTCCGGCAAGGCCGTCTGCATAAGCATGACTCTTGTGCCAGCCGCCGTTGGATTGCTCGAAAAGGGTAAAGAGAGGAGAGGGGGGCCAATAAGGCCCGGCACCATATCCTGCTGCCCACCGGACATACATGACGAATGGTTGTCCCTGCCGGGAACCAAAAAGCTACTCGCTTGGCTCCCACCCTTCCGGGCGTAGCAAGCGCGTTGAACGCACGCTGCCGGGAGAGATGAAGAAGAGCGAAGAACAAAAGCTAAGTCAATGCAACTATTTCCTTTTGATGAATTTTTAGATTTTCGCATTCGTTTATCCCTCTGTTTTTCTAGTAAGTGTTCATACTATGAAATCCTTCGTGTGATGGTACCTTGGCTAGTTCTTTGCCTGCACCCTCTTTCCGTCCCAAGCCCTGCTCACAGAATGAGCGGCTGCGTCGAGAACTACCAAAGAAAAACTTGTCGGGACGCATCTACGCCAAGATAATTGTTAAGGGCCAGCCCCTTACGACAATCGCGGCAATATGATACTAGCAAATAACCAAAACATATGTGGGGACTAATCATATGAACACAAGCATATAAACCGAGAGGGATAAACCTATAGTTAAGATTGAGCAGAGGACATCAGTTATGTGCTAACATAAACAGTACGATACCTAAACGCAAAGCATACATCATGTTTTGTTAGAGGGCAGCGCGATAACAAGAGTAGCTCGGGGTCAAGCCTGGCGGCCGCGTGAAGCCGTTGGGATATTAAGGGCCTTGGCGGCCAGAGGAGCAGCTTTCTCTTTGGCAGCAGGGACATTAGCACCCACTGGCGGCTTGCACCTTCAGCTTCTCACTTAGCTTGTTGAAGAAACCTCCCAGCTTGGCGTTGGGGACTTCCTGCCTACTGATCGAGAAAGTTGGTCCATACTTGCCCATCGCTGTGGCTTGGGCAGCAAGGCACTTGTCAATATCCACCATGCTCTTGATCCAAAGGTTCACCTGCTCAGATTGGTTTGCCAGCTTGTCTTCTGCATCCTTGCGGAGGCGCCGAGCGGTGTCCAGGTCCTTTGACAGTTGCTGTTGGTGCACATCGCTAGACTCTATCGCGCTCTCCAGGGTGCCAATCCTAGCCTTCAGATCTGCGATAGTACCATTGGCGGTTTCAAGGTCCTGGCTCTTGGAGGAAAGTTGTGATCGCACATCTTCCAGATGGGTCTCTGCCTTTCGCGCCTTCCTCCTTGAGGGCCTCCACTCCTTTGGTACTCCTGGCAAGATCTTCAGTCAGCTTGGCTACTTGTTGGTCAAGGCTAGTTTTGGCGGTAGATGCAGCGGAAAGATCGTCAGTAAGCTTCTACACCTGAGCAGCAGAATCATTGGTAAGAGCATCCATGGTAGACTGGTGCTTGTCCTCCAACTCCTTGGAGCGCTGCTGCACAAGGGCCTCCAGCTCATCGTCCTTGGCACGAAGGGTGGCTTCAAGCTTCTCCTCCCGGAGGGAAATATTTTGCTCCCTGGCGTCCAGATATGCCTTGCAACCCACCAGGCGTGCTTCGCGGGCTATGACATCCTCCTTTGTCATCAAGACCACCTCATGTTGCCTCCTGAGCGCCTGGGACTGCTTGTCGTGCCATTCACGTAGCTCCAGGCACTTGTCCTTCAGCTTCTAGTCCACCTTGTTAGCGGATTCATGCCGCTCCTTGAGTGTCTGCCACTTCTGATCATGTAGGGCCTACATCTCCTTGATACTCGTTGCCATGGACTCCAAGAAAGACAGGTCCATTGCAACGGCAACTGAATCATCCGCTTCCCTAACCCCTTGGCGCAACGGTGCCAGAAGGCACTGAAGCTCTTCGTCAAGCTCAGCGCCCGTCACCATAGACGGGCCAGGGGCTCCAGTCCCAGGCTATGCCAATACCCGCGCCAGCTGACTCAAGGGGGTGGCGAAGCCTCCACCACGGGCCCGGAGGAGGGAAGGGGACCCATGGTTTGGAGGGGGGCTCTTCCCCTCAACCACCTCTCCCGCCTCTAGGGCTCTCCCGGAAGCATATTCTGCCACCGCCAAGGAACCCTGAGCATTCCCGGCAGCGGAGCCCTGCCCCTCCGCGGTAGCAATTTTGGCGGCCTCATCCACGGCAGCTCTCCCTATGCCGGCCACCTCCTCCAACAGCTTTGGCTCTTCAACCTGGGGGGCTACAGATGAGAAGACAGGCGGAGGACAAGAAGGCAAGAGTATGAGATATCAAGGGGATGAGGAGAAGTGGAATGTACGAAAAGGAAAGAGACAAGGCGAAGGCTACGTACCCGGAGAAGCCTGCCGGGCGGAGGCCTCGGTTTCCCCGGCAACCCCAGTTGCCAGGTCGGAGGCTTCACCCCCTAACGTGGTAGTCATGGCAACGCTCCATGTGGGCTCATCCATAGAGGGTTTCGCCAAGGGCTCTACGATTGGGTCCGTGGGGGAACACGCCCTCCTAGGAGGAGCTCCTCCTGGGTCGTCTCGCCACCCCCTTCAGCTGAAGGGATGGGGATCTCCCATCCATCACCTCCGGCGGGAGGGACAAGGCCTCTATCCTCGGGACGGGGGCTGGGATGGGGACCTAGTGTCGGATCATCCATATTGCTCCCCGCCAAGTCCAGGCTCTCCACAGGCTTCGGCGACCCTGCACGCCGGAGCCTCTTCGACTGGTGGACGAGGGTCTCCGTTTCCTCCTCCACCTCCCTGCCAATAACGGTATAACGAAAGTTCAGTCAACAAAGACAATCAAGTATATTGGTGCTATTTATGAGGGGGAAGTCTTCCTTACTCCTCATCAATGAGCATGGCGATCAACTCAAATACCATGGGCAGTGAGGGTGCCCTGCTTCTCTTCTGGGATGGAGGGGCGGAACTCTCCGGCAGCTCCAAGCCCTGCCGAGGCGATGGGGGCTCCGGCGAGGACGAGCTCTGCGAAGAGCTTGAGCCGGAGTGGGGGCTGGAATCAGCTTTCACGTTCGCTGATCGCTTGGCAGGAGAAGCCTTGATCCCGGCAAGGCGAGGAGACTGGTGGCGCGCCACTTCTGCCTTGGTACTATTGGTGGTGGTCTTCTTCACCCTCTTGGCCAAAAGCACTGGATTTGAGACCACCGCTCCCCGACTAGTAGCACGCCTACAGGGGCGCTGATCTAAAATCGGCTCGAGGGCTTGAGGACCAGCCACGAGCCATTCTGCTTCAGGCTCCGCTCCCTCGTGAGCCTCCTCTTCCTCTTGAAGCTCTGCTGTCACGGTAGCTAGGGCCTCGAGCCTGGGAGTACTGAGCCCGGCAGGATCATTCCCAGCAAGGTCTCCCCCGGCAGGGTCTCCCCCGGCAACCTCTTCTGTAGCCTGCACCTTGCTGCCACCATGGGAAGAACTCTCATCCTTAGCTTTTCCCTTCCCGGCCTTTGCGACCCTCGCCATTGCTGCCTTCCGGGCTGCTTTGTCCTCCTCAATCCTCCTCTTGATAAACGCTACCTCTACGGAGGAGGTGCATTTGTACACTTTGGTCTCCTCCCTTATGACCCTCTCCATCAGGGTGCCATACCACTCAAATTCTTCATCAAGAGAAGGCAACCGCCAATCACCTGCCATCCCATAAGCATAGCAATCCGGCATCCATTTCAAGATCTGATCCCAGGCAGAGTTGACATTCAGAGGGACAATGTTTGTCGGCAGTTTGAACAGCTCAAAGTGGCCAAACATTTGACCGCAGAACCAGGTGTGGCCATAAACAGATAGGTTATTGGCCAGGCCTGGGAGCAATCTCATCATGTCCCCGGCATCACCATACAACCAGGCGGGTATGTCCCTCTTCTGAAGTGGCGAAATGCGGCGGAAGAGAAAATCTGCTCCCACATGCTCAATGATTAGCCCAACAGTCTTCAAGCGGGTGATCTTGTTTATTGTCGAGCGAAGCCTGTCATCGGAGAGGCCAAAAGTGCTCCATTCCTTGCCGCGCTCAATGCAAATTGTCCGTGCTTCACAGAACTCTAGGGCTTTCTCATCCTGAATCCAGCACCAGTCCCCTCTCCGTCATCCCATCTCTCACGCTGCAGACCAGGGATGTGATCCCAAGATTTCCTTGCCACACGTGGTATCCAGCTAATGTTCCCAGAGCGGAGAGCCTTGTTCTCCACCCGCGGGACAAAATAATGCCGGGACAGATCGACATTTGGGGCAACTCCAAGAAATTTCTCGCATAAATGAGCAAAATTGGCCATGGTCGCCATTGCATTTGGCGTAAAATCGAGGAGGTGGAATCCATAAATCGTCATCATCGCCTCAAAGAAATTAGAGAAAGGAGGGCAGAGGCCGCAGATAAAGTACGCAGAGAAGAACTTGTAAGAATTCGGTAGATCCTCCTCTCCCTCCGCCAAGACATTAGGATCGCCATGCCCTTTAGGAACTTCTCTCCCCCACAGGTACCCATACCTTGCTTGCAGGACTAGGCCGTCCAGATTCGACGGGAGGAAGACAACGTCTCCTTTCCGCCTCTTGTCCAGTTCCATCGCCCTCTTGCTTCCTTCAGCGACCGCTTCCTTCGCCGCAGCTGCCTGCTTTCCCTTCGCTATAGTTTTCTTCCCCATTCCTGTGAGCGCCGGTGTGAGTGGGGGAGGGGATCAGATGGGGATTGGCGGCGGGCGGAGGGGGTTGTTTGGCTTGCAGAGGAAGATGATGGGAGGGAGAGACACACGAGGAGTAAACTGTGCCGCTCCACGTTTTCCTATCATAAGTGGAAAAAAATGTGGAATGGGGCGCGACGCTTCAGAAAGTTACCATTTTACATTAACCGCAACAGTCCCACGCCCCCACGACCCGCAGTAATTGCAGAGTGGACGTTGGATTGACTATAGCAAACCGCTGCATGCGCGGCGGGCCCTCGACACGTGTTCGTGCATGATTTGTGGCCTAACCCAACGTGCCCAGCGACACATTTGGCTCAGGCCCGGGGGCTTATGTCGGGGTACACAAACATGGGTACATGTTTTCCCCTGACTTGTGCATGGACGACGAGCTATCAGGCACGAGGGCAAGTTCACAACACAATGACCAACTGAAGCAAGATGGATCAACTCCCTCAAAGGATTCAAGTAAGATCAAGAAGACCAAGCCTAGCCATAAGGGCAAGGCACTACTAAGGGAAAAGCATCCCCTGCTGTGACGCCCCCAATTCAATCATACACTAATCATGCACGCAAACGTGTACGATCAAGATCAGGGACTCACGGGAAGATATCACAACACAACTCTAAAACATAAATAAGTCATACAAGCATCATAATACAAGCCAGGGGCCTCGAGGGCTCGAATACAACTGCTCGATCATAGACAAGTCAGCGGAAGCAACAGTATCTTAGTACAGACATAAGTTAAACAAGATTGCCTTAAGAAGGCTAGCACAAACTGGGATACAGATCGAAAGAGGCGCAGGCCTCCTGCCTGGGATCCTCCTAACTACTCCTGGTCGTCGTCAGCGGGCTGCACGTAGTAGTAGGCACCTCCGGGGTAGTAGTCGTCATCGACGGTGGTGTCTGGCTCCTGGGCTCCATCGTCTGGTTGCAGCAATCGGGTAAAGAAAGGGGGAAAGGGAGAACAAGGCAACCGTGAGTACTCATCCAAAGTACTCGCAAGCAAGGAGCTACACTACATATGCATGGATATATGTGTAAAGGGCCATATCGGTGGATTGAACTGCAGAATGCCGTAATAAGAGGGGATAGCTAATCCGCCGAAGACTACGCTCGCAGCCTCCGTCTTGCGGCATGTAGAAGAGAGTAGATCAAGTCCTCCAAGTAGCATCGCATAGCATAATCCTACCCGGCGATCCTCTCCTCGTAGCCACTTGAGAGAGCGACCACCGGGTTGTATCTGGCACTTGGAAGGGTGTGTTTTATTAAGTATCTGGTTCTAGTTGTCATAAGGTCAAAGTACAACTCCAAGTCGTCCTGTTACCGAAGATCACGGCTATTCGAATAGATTAACTTCCCTGCAAGTGTGCACCAAATTACCCGACACGCTCGATCCCATTTGGCCGGACACACTTTTCTGGGTCATACCCGGCCGCGGAAGATCAACACGTCGCAGACCCACCTAGGCATAACAGAGAGGTCAGCACGCCGGTCTAAACCTAAGCGCACAGGGGTCTGGGCCCATCACCCTTAGCACACCTGCACGTTGCGAGGGCGGCCGAAAGCAGAACTAGCCCCCTTAATACAAGAGCAGGCTTACGTTCCAATCCGGCGCGCGTCGCTCATTCGCTGACGTCACGAAATGCTTCAGTTGATACCACGACGCTGGTTGCCCATATCTTGTCCCACGTGGCGGTTAGTGCGTATAAGGTCAACGACCCAACTCAGATCAAATACCAAGATCTCGTTAAGCGTGTTAAGTATCCGCGAACGCCGACCAGGGCCAGGCCCACCTCTCACCCAGGTAGTCTCAACCTGCCCTGACGCTCCGCCACAAAGATCCACACAGAGGGCCGTTGGGACAAAGGTCCTTTCAGCCCCCAATCCGTGAATCACTCGCGGTGCTCCACAAGCCGACCCGACTTTAGTCACCACATGTATCATGTATAAATATGTGGTATATACCTGTGATCACCTCCCGAGTGATCACGGCCCGATAGTATAGCACAACAGATGGACAAGAATGTAGGGCCACAGATGGAAATACTAGCATCCTATACTAGGCAAGTAGGAATGCATGTAAAGGTATCAACAGAAGTAGCAAAGACAGGCTATGCATCAGGATAGGCATAACGGAAAGCAGTAACATGCTACACTACTCTAATGCAAGCAGTATAGAGGAGAGTAGGCGATATCTGGTGATCAAGGGGGGGGGGGCTTGCCTGGTTGCTCTGGCAAGAGAGAGGGGTCGTCAACTCCGTAGTCGTACTGGGTAGCAGCGGCGTCGGTCTCGGTGTCTAGCAAGAGAAGAGGGGGAAGAAACAATAAATATATAAGCAAATAGATGCATAGCGATGCATTACATGACAAGTATCGGTGCTAGGGATGCCCTAACGCCGTATGAGGTGATACCGGTGAAGGAGGGAAACAACCGGGAAAGTATCCCCGGTGTTTCACGTTTTCGGGCAGAGGAGCCGGAGGGGGAAAGTTGCGAGTTTGATATGTTAGGGGTGTGTGGTGGACGAACGGGCTGCGTATCCGGGTTCGTCTCGTCGTTCTGAGCAACTTTCATGTTGAAAATATTTTAATCCGAGTTACGGTTTATTTTATATGATTTTCTAAAGTTATAATTATTTTTAGAATTTATTGAATTATTTAATTCTAACATTATCTAGAATAGTGCACGCTGACGTCATCATGACGTCAGCATGACGTCAACAGTCAACTGGGAGTTGACCTGACGTGTGGGTCCCGTCTGTCATTGACATATCACCCTAACTAACAGATTAGTTAGGTTAATTAGATATTTAGGTTAAACAAGTTTAATTAGTTTAGCTAAACAGGATTAATTAAGTTAATTATTTAGTTAATTAATTAATTATTATTATTATTATTTATTATATATTTTTAAATTCCTCTTTTTTTATATATATAAACCGTTCTGGGGTGGGCCCCCTGTGTCATAGGCAGGGGGCTTAGCGGGAGTCGGGCGAGCAACGGGGCGAGGCGCCTGAGCAGGCGTGAGCCCGAGGGCTGGGCGCTGGGGCACGCCGGGCGAGGCTGTGGGAGGCGGGCTCCGGCGAGTGGAGGGAGCGGACGCGCTGGTCCGTGGAGGCGCACGAGCCGGTCGGGATCGAGGCGCGGGCGCGTCGAGGAGCGCCGAGGACGCGCGAGGGCGTCGTGAGGGGGTTCGTGGGTGCGGCGATCGAGGGTCGAGCGGCGGTTGCAGCAAGGCCGACGGCGGGCGCAGCCACGGCAAGCAAAGGGCGAGGCGGCGGCGTGGCTGGACGCAGAGGCGCGCAGAGGAGGGCGTGGTAGGCGTGGCGGGGACGGCTCGGGTGCGAAGGCCATCCAGGAGGAGGCTCGGCGAGCGCGGGGAGGCTGCGAGCGACTACGGCCTCGGGCGCGTGGTGACAGGGGAAGAGGGGAGAGGGGGACGCTCACGGCGGGGCCGTAGGGATCGTGGCAGCGGGTGTCGGGGAGGACGTCGGGGACGACGCGTCGTGGAGGAAGCCGACCGGCGAGGAGGTCCGGCGAGGTCCTCGGGCGGCTGCGCGGGCTCCGGGCGGCGTCCGTTGAGCGCCGGGCTGCGGTGAATCAAGGACGAGGCGGCGGGGCAGTGGCGACTCGGGCGGTTCGGCGAGGAGGAGGACGGCGAGGTCCGGCGATGGAGCGCTCCGGGCGGCGGCGTTGATGCGTGGCCGATGCGCAAGGCGTGTGTGCCCCGATCCGATCTGGATCGGGGGAGGGAAGAATGGGGGCGCGAGTGGGGGGTGAGGTGGGTCGTGGGTTAGGGTTTCCTCCCTGGGGATATGGAGGGGGGTGGGTCGGCCGGCTGGGCGGTCATTTGAGCCTTTGCCCGATGGTTGGCCGGTGGGCCACAGATGGCCCGATGGGGGTGACTCTTTTTTGTTAGATTTGTATTTTCCTTTTATTAATTTCCCTTTTCTCATGAATTTCATTTTAATATATTTAGAACTATTCAAAAAGGGTGGTTGTTGCACTATAATCACCTAGGCATTTAACTGCACACTCCGAACATTTTAGTTTAATATTTCGAAAACTTTGTCGTTTGACATTAATTTGAATTTGAATTTGAATTTGAAAAGGTTTCGAATCATTGCGAGGTTAGCAACAGTAAGAGTGGTGACGTGGCAGCAGTAACAGAGGTTACTGTAGCTTGATTATCCGGGCGTCACAATTCTCCTCCACTACAAGAAATCTCGTCCCGAGATTTAAGAGGGGAGTAAGGGGGAAAGTTCTGGTTAAGAAATTCTAGCGAGGGTTCTCGGTCTTCGTTACTCTTCTCGAAGAGGTTGATCCAATACATTGATGTCTTAATTTCTCTGCTTCAGGTCATCATGATGAAGTTGTCGTCCTTCCTTCGGGAACTCCATCGTACTTACGTAAAAGGATAACATCGGGTAACTCGGAAGAACGGAACTCTGCACGGTTGCTTATCCGGTAGATAACATTAGGGAAGGTGGCGAAAAGTAGCTCTTGAATTGAAACTTAAGAAATTATTGAGAGCAAGGTAAGAAGGTGCGCAATAGAAGTTTCAAGCGCATAGGCAAACGTCTGTTGCCTGATACGAAATGTGAAAGGGGTTCAGAGCAATGGGAATAAGTATTGCGCCTGATACCAGAATAGATTACTAGGCAGGTGGTCCGTGAATTACATATGAAGTCAAGCGCGAGGAATATCTTTGGCAACATGGTGTACAGGAGAGTCAGGTTTCGATCCTGTGGAACTGTGGGTTATGGGCCCACCATGTGGGTTAAAAGTAGGAAGGGTGGTGACGTCTTGCACGATCATGTAAGCAAGGCATGCCGGAGGATAGCCTGTCAGTTATGTCGGCAACAAAATCGGTACCAAGGGCGAGGGACGAAGAGAACCATTCTCCTGCTCGTTGAACGAGGCGGACCAATAGGCAAAGTTCTCATCCATCGGTGGTTACCGAAATGTCATCAACTATAGTAACAGGGTCTTGCTGACAGAATTGTACACCGAGGTGTTTACTTAAGCAGGGAAATATTACTGCTTATATCATATAGATCACAAGAAAGGTTAAACCAAACAACGGAAAGAAAAATATGGTTATCAGATTAAACTGAACAATGGGAAGGAAAATGTGTTTAAACACATATTTCAGGGGTATATCCTTCTCAAGGACAAGCAGAGCACGATATCCATGACAGGATATAATGTAGAAAACTCTTTAGGTAAGGGAAGATAAATTTCATGACATTACCCATACAGCGGTGATTGGATAATTGAGCAGGAAACATTTAGCATTGGGCTTCAAATGTTCTTGTTGAAAATCGGGGTACCATAGACATGCTTTGAGATAGCAATTACATGGTCATCAGGTGAAAATCAGACTTTGGGAACACAAAGGATTCAACGGAAACAACTTATAGGATAAGTCCTACAATTTCCTCATGGAAGAATGGATAACCTTGCTGAAAAGGAATCTATAACAATAGGGCCTCCGACCAGGTGTGCTAGGCACAACATCACCTTACCGGGTCACATAAAGACCATTGTTATAACTCTTGGAAATATGTTCCAACCATCATATCTGACCGAGATTCAGATCTGATTGGTGTCAGGATACCTCAAACTCACGATGCTCGAGGAGAAAAGGTGCGACACAAATTGACGAGATGACATCAAAGATTCTCGGGAAATGAACTATGGAAGCGAGTTCCGAAACAAGAGTTCATCATTAAATCAAGAAGAGGATGATGAGGTGGCTGATGGACTCAGCGATAATTCAACGAGGTATCCAAAAGATGGATCTCCACAATTATGTGGATAAGGAGATAACATTTGTCAGATCAAACGATTGGAAGTATGCTCGAGGAAAACATACACAATTAAACATTGGTTGAAGGGTGCGCCCGAATTATGGGTTGGTTTGCACGAAAAATGTCAGAATGGTGATTCAATAATCAATAGTCTAAGAATGAACGACCGACCATTAACTTCAAAGCAAGAGGGTTGCTAGAAGGGCAGAATCCAAACAATACCATTCACTTGTTGGAAGCAACACGGGGACCAAGAAAGAATGGTGATGGTGAGAAGTGTCACTATACCAAGAATTCTTAAGAGGTGGAGTAATCCTCATGACATTCTTGATATAAAAGATGGTAATACTCCAAGGTAAAGAAGAATAAATGCTGGATAGTAAGGAACTCAATGTATAACACAAAACACGAACAAGTTTGTGTTGGAGGGAAGGCAATAATGTGGTCGATGACAACACAAATCATCGAGGGCAAGGATGGTATTTCTCATCATGAATTCAATTGATATCCTGGAAGAGCTCATAACGTTCATGATGATCACGACACATTTGTCGAGAAGTTTCATGAAGATGTAATCGATCGGCGATGACATCAAGTCAAAGGAATGATGAAGCAAAAGGTTATTGGAACCATGGGTACGACACAAACTTGAAATCAAGCTTGATGTTTAAGGTGAAATGATATGATGAGGAAAATGGACGTAAGCATAGCTCATCGTCAAAATTTGTGCTTCGGGAAGGACCAGGTAGCATAGTTAAAATTTAGCACGCTAATGATATAGCCGACGAGGCTAGGATTGACTTAAATGATTATTAACTCGTAAGCAACAAAAATTACTTAGAGTTATTGAATCGGAGTGCGGAATCGATTCACTTATCGGTGTTCTCGAGTGACTAATAACTCAGAACCTGGGGGGAATCCGAGATCAGTGAGAAGCAATACTAGATGAAGACTCGCAGGAAGCAACACAGTTCTCGAGATACCAGGGGGTAATACTCGACGTCAAATCAAAGTATAGGTTGGACTGGGGTATTGCTCCATGGAAGACAAGTTCTTAAACTTGCACAAGAAATGGTATTTAAAGGAGAACATGGTCGAAACCACGATTGCAAAAGGCCAGATCCCAAATATAAAATGAACTTATACCAAGGGAATAATTAATTTAAAAGAAGCTTTAATGATAAGATCTGCATCGTGTCCATGGGCATGAACACAAAAGTTCAAGGTCGACTTTCACTTCTCCAATGCATAACCTTTCATTCACTTCTCACTTTCCATGAAGTTGTAGCGTTGAAATTTTATCTAACGAAACGCCAGTAGAGTATAACCCACATAACCTTCGAGGTCACACAAATTAGGGAAGCATAGGTTCAACCCATCGGGGCATCTTAGGAACATATACCACAAGTTTCAAGAGTAAATATCACCAGCTCGAAAGCAGAGCATGGTTGGCAAAAGGAGAGGATACAATTTACCAAAGGCGTTATGTATCGGAGAAAGAACTCACAAGGTGATTACCTATGAAGGACACTGTCGGATAATAATCCAACAGTGGATATGGCGATCCACAATGGAGCTGATGTGGGTATCGATACCCAATCAGAGGAAGAAAGAATGCAAATGCATCGGTTTATAGAACATCTGAATAATTCAATGTTTAAATGGCAAAGGAATTATGATTTTCAAATCAAGGGATCAGGAGCAAACGCTCCGATCAAGGATGGCTAAGTTGAATAGATTTAGGGGTACAATCGATGGCAATTTGATTGGCCGAGAACCAGCTCATGTTCGAAAGACGTCTGAGCCGGAAAGATAATTTATAAGGATCAACTGATGATTGCGTACATTCGCACACATATAGAATCAACGGACTCAAAATGATAGTGACAAAGGATGCCAATAAGATTACTAGACTTATGGGATTAACCATAATGAAAGCAAGCAAGAATTTCAAGAGCAATAGGCGGCCGAAGATTTTCGAAAGATCGAATGATATTTCAAAGACTTTGTGAAACATACGGACAACTGGGGATGAGTGGATACTTGGTAAGTGCGAGGAATTATCCGTAGGAATATTCATGTGGCAAAGAACTGCATGTAGTAGGCACAAGATATTCTCGGAACAATAGAAAGGATTTCAAGGTATCTTGTAATAACAAGATCAACTGGGAATAAAAGTAAGAACGACAAGTGTATGAATTTATCCATAGGGATATTTTGGTGGTAGGGAATTACAAAAGCAACGGGCACAAATTCTCAAAAGAGTATCGGAGAGTAACTTCGAAATCTTCTGGTGCAGCAGGTGATCATCTGGACTGAAAGGGCTCTCCGGGAGAAGTGTTTTCGAGAACCTAAAGTTAGATTTTAGAAAATCATTTAACCCGAATAGAAGAGAGATTAGAATCCCAGAGTATAGATAAGGAATAAAAGATCCTAATACCACCCAATGGCGACGTGCGCCCATAAGGCACACAGCCATGTTAGTAAAGGTTTAGCAATGTCTAGACTCGACTTCGGCCAAGGAGTTTGGAAGGGGGATTCCTACAGGCAGTCGGCTCTGATACCAACTTGTGACGCCCCCGATTCAATCGTACACTAATCATGCATGCAAACGTGTACGATCAAGATCAGGGACTCACGGGAAGATATCACAACACAACTCTAAAACATAAATAAATCATACAAGCATCATAATACAAGCCAGGGGCCTCGAGGGCTCGAATACAAGTGCTCGATCATAGACGAGTCAGCGGAAGCAACAATATCTGAGTACAGACATAAGTTAAACAAGATTGCCTTAAGAAGGCTAGCACAAACTGGGATACAGATCGAAAGAGGCGCAGGCCTCCTGCCTGGGATCCTCCTACCTACTCCTGGTCGTCGTCAGTGGGCTGCACGTAGTAGTAGGCACCTCCGGGGTAGTAGTCGTCATCGACGGTGGTGTCTGGCTCCTGGGCTCCATCGTCTGGTTGCAGCAATCGGATAAAGAAAGGGGGAAAGGGAGAATAAGGCAACCGTGAGTACTCATCCAAAGTACTCGCAAGCAAGGAGCTACACTACATATGCATGGATATATGTGTAAAGGGCCATATCAGTGGACTGAACTGCAGAATGCCAGAATAAGAGGGGGATAGCTAATCCTGTCGAAGACTACGCTTCTGGCAGCCTCCACCTTGCAGCATGTAGAAGAGAGTAGATTGAAGTCCTCCAAGTAGCATCGCATAGCATAATCCTACCCGGCGATCCTCTCCTCGTAGCCCTGTTAGAGAGCGACCACCGGTTTGTATCTGGCACTTGGAAGGGTGTGTTTTATTAAGTATCCGGTTCTAGTTGTCATAAGGTCAAGGTACAACTCCAAGTCGTCCTGTTACCGAAGATCACGGCTATTCGAATAGATTAACTTCCCTGCAGGGGTGCACCACGTTACCCGACACGCTCGATCCCATTTGGCCGGACACACTTTCCTGGGTCATGCCCAGCCGCGGAAGATCAACACGTCGCAGCCCCACCTAGGCATAACAGAGAGGTCAGCACGCCGGTCTAAACCTAAGCGCACAGGGGTCTGGGCCCATCACCCTTAGCACACCTGCACGTTGCGAGGGCGGCCGAAAGCAGAACTAGCCCCCTTAATACAAGAGCAGGCTTACGTTCCAATCCGGCGCGCGCCGCTCAGTCGCTGACGTCATGAAATGCTTCAGCTGATACCACGACGTCGGTTGCCCATATCTTGTCCCACGTGGCGGTTAGTGCGTATAAGGTCAACGACCCAACTCAGATCAAATACCAGGATCTCGTTAAGCGTGTTAAGTATCCGCGAACGCCGACCAGGGCCAGGCCCACCTCTCACCTGTAGTCTCAACCTGCCACGACGCTCCGCCACAAAGATCCACACAAAGGGCCATGGGACAAAGGTCCTTTCAGCCCCCAATCCGTGAATCACTCGCGGGTGCTCCACAAGCCGAATTCGACTTTAGTCACCACATGTATCATGTATAAATATGTAGTATATACCTGGTGATCACCTCCCGAGTGATCACGGCCCGATAGTATTGCATGCCAGACGGACAAGAATGTAGGGCCACAGATGGAAATACTAGCATCCTATACTAGGCAAGTAGGAATGCATGTAAAGGTATCAATGTAAGTAGCAAAGACAGGCTATGCATCGGGATAGGCATAACGGAAAGCGATAACATGCTACACTACTCTAATGCAAGCAGATAGAGGAGAGTAGGCGATATCTGTTGATCAAGGGGGGGCTTGCCTGGTTGCTCTGGCAAGAGAGAGGGGTCGTCAACTCCGTAGTCGTACTGGGTAGCAGCGGCGTCGGTCTCGGTGTCTAGCGAGAGAAGAGGGGGAAGAAACAATAAATATATAAGCAAATAGATGCATAGCGATGCATGACATGACAAGTATCGATGCTAGGGGTGCCCTAACGCGGTATGAGGTGATACCGGTGAAGGGGGGAAACAACCGGGAAAGTATCCCCGGTGTTTCACGTTTTCGGGCAGAGGAGCCGAAGGGGGAAAGTTGTCAGTTTGATATGTTAGGGGTGTGTGGTGGACGAACGGGCTGCATATCTGGGTTCGTCTCGTCGTTCTGAGCAACTTTCATGTTGAAAATATTTTAATCCGAGTTACGGTTTATTTTATATGATTTTCTAAAGTTTTAATCATTTTTCGAATTTATTTAATTATTTAATTCTAAAATTATCCAGAATAGTGCAAGCTGACGTCATCATGACGTCAGCAGTCAACAGGGAGTTGACCTGACGTGTGGGTGCCGTCTGTCATTGACATATCACCCTAACTAACAGATTAGTTAGGTTAATTAGATATTTAGGTTAAACAAGTTTAATAGTTTAGCTAAACAGGATTATTTAAGTTAATTATTTAGTTAATTAATTATTATTATTATTATTTATTATATATTTTTAAATTCCCCTTATATATATATATATACCGTTCTGGGGTGGGCCCCCTGTGTCATAGGCAGGGGGCTTAGCGGGCGCCGGGCGAGCAACGGGGCGAGGCGCCCGAACGGGCGTGAGCCCGAGGGCCGGGCGCTGGGCACGCCGGGCCAGGCTGTGGGAGGCGGGGCCCGGTGAGTGGAGGGAGCGGACGCGCTGGTCCGTGGAGGCGCACGAGCCGGTCGGGATCGAGGCGCGGGCGCGTCCAGAGGGGCGGCCGAGGACGCGGCGAGGGCGTCGTGAGGGGTTCGTGGGCGCATCGGAGGGTCAGAGCGGGCGCGGTTGCAGCCGCGGCCGACGGCGGGCGAGCCACGGCAAGCAGTGGTGAGGCGCGTGCGTGGCTGGACGCAGAGGCGCGCAGAGGAGGGCGTGGTAGGCGTGGCGGGGGACGGCTCGGGCGTGAAGGCCATCCAGGAGGAGGCGCGGCGAGCGCGGGGAGGCCGCGAGCGACTACAGCCTCGGGCGCGTGGTGACAGGGGAAGAGGGGAGAGGGGGACGCTCACGGCGGGGCCGTAGGGATCGTGGCAGCGGGTGCCGGGGAGGACGTCGGGGACGACGCGTCGTGGAGGAATCCGACCGGCGAGGAGGTCCGGCGAGGTCCTCAGGCGGCTGCGTGGGCTCCGGGGGGGCGTCCGTGGACCTCCGGGCGGCGGTGAATCGAGGACGAGGCGGCGGGGCAGTGGCGACTCGGGCGGTTCGGCGAGGAGGAGGACGGCGAGGTCCGGCCATGGAGCGCTCCGGGCGGCGGCGTTGATGGCGAGGTCGAGGCGTGCGTGTGTGCCCCTATCCGATCTGGATCGGGGGAGGGAAGAATGGGGGCGCGAGTGGGGGGGGAGTGAGGTGGGTCGTGGGATAGGGTTTCCTCCCTGGGGATATGGAGGGGGGTGGGTCGGCCGGGCCGTGGGCCGGCTGGAGCCTTTGTTCGATTGGGCTTTTGGGCCACAGATGGCCCAGTGGGGGGTGACTCTTTTTATTTTTTTTGTTAGATTTGTCTTTTCCTTTTATTTATTTCCCTTTTCTGTTGTATTTCATTTTAATATATTTAGACCTTTTCAAAAAGGGTGTTTGTTGCACTATAATCACCTAGGCATTTAACTGCATTAATTCGAACATTTTAGTTTAATATTTTGAAAACTTTGTCGTTTGACATTAATTTGAATTTGAATTTGAAAAGGTTTCGAATCATTGCGAGGTTAGCAACAGTAAGAGTGGTGACGTGGCAGCAGTAACAGAGGTTACTGTAGCTTGATTATCCGGGTGTCACACCTGCCGGGCAGGCGAGCCTGGCGGAGACAAGGTTATCTCCGGGAGCGAGCCTCTCCCGAATCATCCCGGCAGGCCTTACGGGAGCAGCGGAGATAAACCACTCCACCGCACCACCTCACCACGACGTACGTCATCGATCAGTGTGGTGTCAAGCTCCAAGGTGACTAAGTGGCTGCTATATGCCACATGACAGCCGCCTCTTATAGAAAATACCTACGAGCGACACCCGCCCTGCGACGTGTCGAGCGAGTAGGCGCCAAGCTGGAGAACCAGCCCAGCAGAGGCTGCCGGGCAAGCTGTGATGTGACATTGAGCAGCGCATTTAATGCGCTTTGTCAGACTGCAGAGTTAGGTATGATAGCATTGTTCGCTATCTAATCAATGTGTAATGACTGATTTGCCATTGTGGTGACCCTTTGATCTATAAAAGGAGGCCCATGGCAACCATAGACATGATTCGGATCCTTGTACAATCATATGTGCGTGGACGTTCTTGTCCTAAGGCAACCCTGCCATGCAGAGAGCGTTGCGTCTTGTACCACCATCCAGCATCAATCCACTAAAGCAGGAGTAGGGTTTTACAACTCGCGGCGGCCCGATCCTAGGTAAAAATTGTCTGTGCAATCTCTGCCATGCTGTCTCACGCTCCTCCGCTCTTTGTGCAACGTGCCATCCCCCTGCCGAACCAGAAAGGGCTCGTAGCCCCATAGGTGGCCGTGGTTCCCCCACGACACTAAGTCTACCTGTTTTAGTTCATTTATTTAATTTTTTAGATTGCAATTCTGCAGTTGCTAACGATATTTTTACGGGTGCTTTTAAGATACCATATCTCCTTTATGATTTAAGTAACGCTGATGTGTTATGGATGTACTACCTCTGTAACTAAATATAAGATGTTTCAGGTGCTTGTTGTGTGTTTGATAACTGTTATTTCAAAATTATTTTAGAATAATTGAGTTCTTTGATAACCGTTATCAAGCTATGATATAGTCTGCCTAGGATTATCATTCCTACGAGTCCTTGATGCATTTCTATTTTGCCCCCATATTTTTTTCTTCAAATTTGGGTCAGTTTGTAATTTGTTGATACGCTTAGACTAAGTACATTAGTTTGTATATTATTTCACAGCAATTGAGTTCTTATAGTAGAGTTCTTTGATGAATGTTATTGAGCTGCATTGTATTCTGCCTTGGATTACCATACGAAGTTACTCCAGAAACACTTGAGTTGTGCTATCTGCCTAGGATTAAACCTTTCATAGTGCACGCAGTTCTGAAACATCAACTGATTTACAATAATGTGTAAAGGGATAAATTGCTTTCTTAGAGATATTGTACTGTATAGAGGGTTAGGGATTCTGATTGGTGACCAGATCTTGCTCGTTTTACTTTGCTCCTTATCTTCACCTACCTTGACCATTTGCACGAGAGTATGTTTGTTTACTACAACTTATAGTATAATAACTGGGGTTTGTGTTTTTTATTGTAGATTCTTTCTGAAGTGAAAGACTTGCGACCTCTCTAAATTTAAAGGTACTACTATAGTTTTAAATCCTACACATAATATTCATTCATTTTGTCATATTTTGTGCTTCATGATAGATTGGTTGATCCTTCTCGATGTTGTTTCTAGTCTAATTGTAGAGTAATGATTTAGTAAGTCCACCATTTTTAGTTGTTCATTTATTACTTTCATTTTCAGATTATAGTTCTACAGTTGCTAATGATATTTATATACTAAAATTTTATACTTAATTATGATTTTTCATTACTTACTTAACCACATAAAAAATTAAGCATCATTCTAATTATTTATATATTATATATGTGTAATGTATATCATTGAAAAATACTCATACACTGTGCAAACTTCAATTTCTACATTGTAACAAAATTATTTTTTCATACTTGTGTAAATTATATATCTTATATGTATATATGTTAGATATCTATAAAATATAAGATTCACCAAATATCGTAGTAGTGAGTGTACTATATGATTAGGAAAACATATCTGGAGAAAATTCTAGAGTACAAATTAGTGAGGGGTTGCTTAAGATATACTTATTTTTGGAGCATCCATGTGCAAATCTAACCATATTTTTTTATAGAAAATTACGATCTATTCATTGTTGGGGAACGTAGCAGAAATTCAAAATTTTCCTACGTGTCACCAAGATCTATCTATGGAGAAACCAGCAACGAGGGGAAGGAGAGTGCATCTACATACCCTTGTAGATCGCTAAGCGGAAGCGTTCAAGAGAACGGGGTTGAAGGAGTCAGATTGCCGTGATCCAAATCCCCTGAGATCCGAGTGCCGACCCGACGGCACCTCCGCGTTCAACACACGTACAGCCCGGTGACGTCTCCCATGCCTTGATCCAGCAAGGAGAGAGGGAGAGGTTGAGGAAGACTCCAATCAACAGCAGCACAACGGCGTGGTGGTGGTGGAGGAGCGTGGCAATCCTGCAGGGCTTCGCCAAGCACCTACGGGAGAGGAGGAGGTGTCACGGGAGGGAGGGAGGCGTCAGGGGCTCAGGTGTGGATGCCCTCCCTCCCCTCTGAAGGAAATATGCCCTAGAGGCAATAATAAAGTTATTATTTATTTCCTTATATCATGATAAATGTTTATTATTCATGCTAGAATTGTATTAACCGGAAACATAATACATGTGTGAATATATAGACAAACAGTATGTCACTAGTATGCCTCTACTTGACTAGCTTGTTAATCAAAGATGGTTATGTTTCCTAACCATGAACAAGGAGTTGTTATTTGATTAACAAGGTCACATCATTAGTTGAATGATCTGATTGACATGACCCATTCCGTTAGCTTAACACTTGATCGTTTAGTATGTTAATGCTTTCTTCATGACCCATAAATGTTCCTATAACTATGAGATTATGCAACTCCCGTTTACCGGAGGAACACTTTAGGTACTACCAAACGTCACAACGTAACTGGGTGATTATAAAGGAGTACTACAGGTGTCTCCAAAGATACTTGTTGGGTTGGCGTATTTCGAGATTAGGTTTTGTCACTCCGATTGTCGGAGAGGTATCTCTAGGCCTTCTCGGTAATACACATCACTTAAGCCTTGCAAGCATTACAACTAATGAGTTAGTTGTGAGATGATGTATTACGGAACGAGTAAAGAGACTTACTGCAACGAGATTGAACTAGGTATTGGATACCGACGATCGAATCTCGGGTAAGTAACATACCGATGACAAAGGGAACAACGTATGTCGTTATGCGGTTTGACCGATAAAGATCTTCGTAGAATATGTAGGAACCAATATGGGCATCCAGGTTCCACTATTGGTAATTGACCGAGAATGATTCTAGGTCATGTCTACATAGTTCTCGAACCCGTAGGGTCCGCGACGCTAACGCTTCGATGACAGTTCATTATGAGTTTATAAGTATTGATGCACGAAGTTTGTTCGAGTCCCGGATGTGATCACGGACATGACGAGGAGTCTCGAAATGGTCGAGACATAAAGATTGATATATTGGAAGCCTACATTTGGACATCGGAAAGGTTCCGAGTGAAATCGGAATTTATCGGAGTACCGGAGGTTACGGAACCCCCGGGAACTACATGGGCCCATAGTGGGCCTTGGAGGAAAGGAGAAGGGCAGCCCTAGGTGGTCGCTGCCCCCTTCCCTAGTCCTATTAGGACTAGGAAAGGTGGGCCGCCCCTCTCTCTCTTTCCTCCGGGAATCCTAATCCAACTAGGATTGGAGGGGAGTCCTACTCCCGAGGAGTAGGACTCCCTTGCGCGCCCTCCCTTGGGCCGCCACCTCCCCTTGGCTCCTTTATATACGGGGCGGGGGCACCCCATAACACACAAGTTGATCTCACGGATCTTTCCTTAGCCGCAGCGGTGCCCCTTCCACCATATTCCACTTCGGTCATATCGTCATGAGCTTAAGCGAAGCCCCGCGCCGGAGAAGTCATATCGTCGCGAGCTTAGGCGAAGCCCTGCGCCGGTGGAGCATCAACATCGCCACCACGCCGTCGTCCGACGGAACTCATCCCGACACTTTGCTGGATCGAGTCCGGGATCGCCATCGAGCTGAACGTGTGCGTAACTCGGAGGTGCCGTGACGTTCGGTGCTTGGATCGGTCGGATCGTGAAGACGCACGACTACATCAACCGCGTTGTTATAACGCTTCCGCTTTCGGTCTCACGAGGGTGCGTGGACGGACACTCTTCCCTCTCGTTGCTATGCCATCACCATGGTCTTGGCGTGATCGTAGGAAAATTTTTTGAAATTACTACGTTCCCCAACAAAGTGGCATCCGAGCCTGGTTTTATGCGTTGATGTCATATGCACGAGTAGAACACAAGTGAGTTGTGGACGATACAAGTCATACTGCCTACCAGCATGTCATACTTTGGTTCAGCGGTATTGTGAGATGAAGCGGCCCGGACCGACATTACGCCAGACGCTTACGCGAGACTGGTTTCACCGCCCGAGCACTCGTTGCTTAAAGGTGACCGGCGGGTGTCTGTCTCTCTCACTTTAGTTGAACCGAGTGTAGCTACGCCCGTCCTTGAGAAGGTTAAACGGAGTCTATTTGACGAAGTATCGTTGTGGTTTTGATGCGTAGGTAAGAACTGTTCTTGCTCAGCCCGTAGCAGCCACGTAAAACTTGCAAACAACAAAGTAGAGGACGTCTAACTTGTTTTTGCAGGGCATGTTGTGATGTGATATGGTCAAGACGTGATGCTATATTTTATTGTATGAGATGATCATGTTTTGTAACCGAGTTATCGGCAATGGCAGGAGCCATATGGTTGTCGCTTTATTGTATGAAATGCAACGCCATGTAATTGCTTTACTTTATCACTAAGGAGTAGCGATAGTCGTAGAAGCAATAGTTGGCGAGACGACAACGATGCTACGATGGAGATCAAGGTGTCGCTACCGGTGACGATGGTGATCATGACGGTTGCTTGGCGATGGAGATCACAAGCACAAGATGATGATGACCATATCATATCACTTATATTGATTGCATGTGATGTTTATCCTTTATGCATCTTATCTTGCTTTGATTGACGGTAGCATTATAAGATGATCTCTCACTAAAAATTATCAAGAAGTGTTCTCCCTGAGTATGCACCGCTATGCGAAAGTTCTTCGTCTTTGAGACACCACGTGATGATCGGGTGTGATAGGCTCTACGCTCAAATACAACGGGTGCAAAACAGTTGCGCACGCGAATACTCAGGTTAAACTTAACGAGCCTAGCATATAACAGATATGGCCTCGAACACGGAGACCGAAAGGTCGAGCGTGAATCATATAGTAGATATGATCAACATAGTGATGTTCACCATTGAAACTACTCCATCTCACGTGATGATCGGACATGGTTTAGTTGATATGGATCACGTGATCACTTAGATGACTAGAGAGATGTCTGTCTAAGTGGGAGTTTTTAATATGATTAATTGAACTTAAATTTATCATGAACTTAGTACCTGATAGTATTTTGCTTGTCTATGTTTACTGTAGATAGATGGCTCGTGTTGTTGTTCCGTTGAATTTTAATGCGTTCCTTGAGAAAGCAAAGTTGAAAGATGATGGTAGCAATTACACGGATTGGGTCCAGAATTTGAGGATTATCCTCATTGCTGCACGTAAAAATTACGCCCCGGAAGCACCGGGTGACAGGCCTGCTGCAGAATCTTGAGCGAGAAGTTGTGAACGTCGGCAAAGCAGAGCTGATGACTACTCTATAGTTCAAGCAGCCATGCTTTACGGCTTAGAACCGGGTCTTCAACGACGCTTTTGAACGCGTCATGGAGCATATGAGATGTTCCAGGAGTTGAAGTTAATATTTCAAGCAAATGCCCGGATTGAGAGATATGAAGTCTCCAATAAGTTCTATAGTTGCAAGATGGAGGAGAATAGTTACATCGGTGAGCACATACTCAAAATGTCCGGGTATAACAATCACTTAATTCAGCTGGGAGTTAATCTTCCGGATGATAGTGTCATTGATGTAATTCTCCAATCATCGCCACCAAGCTACAAGAGCTTCGTGATGAACTATAATATGCAAGGGATGACTAAGACAATTCTCGAGCTCTTCGCGATGCTAAAAAGCTGCGGAGGTAGAAATCAAGAAAGAGCATCAAGTGTTGATGATCAACAAGACCACTAGTTTCAAGAAAAAGGGCAAAGGGAAGAAGAAGGAAACTTCAAAAAGAACAGCAAGAAAGTTCTTGATCAAGAGAAGAAACCCAAGTCCGGACCTAAGCCCGAAATCGAGTGTTTTACCGCAAGCGCACCGGACACCGAAGCGGAACTGCCCCAAGTATTTGGCGGATAAAAGGATGGCAAGGTGAACAAAGGTATATGTGATATACATGTTATTGATGTGTACCTTACTAATACTCGCAGTAGTACCTGGTATTTGATACTGGTTACATTGCTAATATTTGCAACTCAAACAGGAACTACGGATTGCGAAGATTGGCTAAGGGGCGAGGTGACGATCTTGGCGTTGGAAATGGTTCCAAAGTCGATGTGATCGCAATCGGCACGCTACCTCTACATCTACCTTCGGGATTAGTTTTAGACCTAAATAATTGTTATTTGGTGCGGCGTTGAGCATGAACATTATATCTGGATCTTGTTTAATGCGAGACGGTTATTCATTTAAATCGAGAATAATGGTTGTTCTATTTATATGAGTAATATCTTTTATGGTCATGCACCCTTGAAGAATGGTCTATTCTTTTTGAAATCTCGATGAGTGATACACATATTCATAATGTTGAAGCCAAAAGATGCAGAGTTGATAATGATAGTGCAACTTATTTGTGGCAATCGCCGATTAGGTCATATCGGTGTAAAACGCATGAAGAAACTCCATACTGATGGGCTTCTGGAATCACTTGATTATGAATCACTTGGTACTTGTGAACCGTGCCTCATGGGCAAGATGACCAAAACGCCGTTCTCCGGAACTATGGAGCGAGCAACTGATTTGTTGGAAATCATACATACTGATGTTTGTGGTCCAATGAATGTTGAGGCACTGGCGGGTATCGTTATTTTCTCACCTTCACAGATGATTTGAGCAGATATGGGTATATCTACTTAATGAAACACAAATCTGAAACATTTGAAAAGTTCAAAGAATTTCAGAGTGAAGTGGAAAATCATCGTAACAAGAAAATAAAATTTCTACGATCTGATCGTGGAGGAGAATATTTGAGTTACGAGTTTGGTTTACATTTGAAACAATGTGGAATAGTTTGCAACTCACGCCACCGGAACACCACAGAGAAATGGTGTGTCCGAACATCGTAATCGCATTTTACTAGATATGGTGCGATCTATGATGTCTATTTCCGATTTACCGCTATCGCTTTTGGGGTTATGCTTTAGAGACGGCCGCATTCACGTTGAATAGGACACCGTCAAAATCCGTTGAGACGACGCCTTATGAACTGTGGTTTGGCAAGAAACCAAAGTTGTCGTTTCTTAAAGTTTGGGGCTGCGATGCTTATGTAAAGAAACTTCAACCAGATAAGCTCGAACCCAAATCGGAAAAATGTGTCTTCATAGGATACCCAAAGGAGACTGTTGGGTACACCTTCTATCACAGATCTGAAGGCAAGATTTTCGTTGCTAAATTCGGATCCTTTCTAGAGAAAGAGTTTCTCTCGAAAGAAGTGAGTGGGAGGAAAGTAGAACTTGATGAGATAACTGTATATGCTCCCTTATTGGAAAGTAGTTCAACACAAGAAATGGTTCTGTGACAACTACACCAATTAGTGAGGAAACTAATGATGATGATCATGAAACTTCAGATCAAGTTACTCATCGAACCTCGTAGGGTCAACCAGAGTAAAATACGCACCAGAGTGGTACGGTAATCCTATTCGGAAGTCATGTTACTTGACCATGGCGAACCTACAAACTATGAAGAAGCGATGGTGAGCCCAGATTCCGCAAAATGGCTGGAAGCCATGAAATCTGAGATGGGATCCATGTATGAGAACAAAGTATGGACTTTGGTTGACTTGCCCGATGATCGGCAAGCCATTGAAAATAAATGGATCTTTAAGAAGAAGACCGACTGATGGTAATATAACTGTCTACAAAGCTCGACTTGTTGCGTAAAGGTTTTCGACAAGTTCAAGGGGTTGACTACGATGAGACTTTCTCACCCGTAGCGATGCTTAAGTCTGTCCGAATCATGTTAGCAATTGCCGCATTTTATGATTATGAAATTTGGCAAATGGATGTAAAAACTGCATTCTTGAATGGATTTCTAGAAGAAGAGTTGTATATGATGCAACCAGAAGGTTTTGTCGATCCAAAGGGTGCTAACAAAGTGTGCAAGCTCCAACGATCAATTTATGGTGCAGTGCAAGCCTCTCGGAGTTGGAATAAACGCTTTGATAGTGTGATCAAAGCATATGGGTTTGTACAGACTTTTGGAGAAGCCTCAGATTTACAAGAAAGTGAGTGGGAGCTCAGAGTAGCATTTCGATATTATATGTGGACGACATATTATTGATTGGAAATGATATAGAATTTCTGGATAGCATAAAAGGATACTTGAATAAAAGTTTTTCAATGAAAGACCTCGGTGAAGCTGCTTACATATTGGGCATCAAGATCTATAGAGATAGATCAAGACGCTTAATTGGACTTTCACAAAGCACATACCTTGATAAAGTTTTGAAAAAGTTCAAAATGGATCAGTGCAAAGAAAGGTTTTTGCCCGTGTTGCAAGGTATAAGATTGAGTCGGACTCAATGCCCGACCACAGCAGAAGATAGAAAAAAATGAAAGATGTTCCTATGCTTCAGCCATAGGCTCTATCATGAATGCAATGATGTGTACCAGACCGACGTATGCTTAGCTGTAAGCTTGGCAGGAAGGTACCAAAGTAATCCAGGAATGGATCATCGGACAGCGTCAAGAACATCCTGAAATACGAAAAGGACTAAGGATATGTTTCTCGTATATGGAGGTGACAAAGAGCTAGTCGTAAATGGTTACGCCGATGTAAGCTTTGACACCGATCCGGACGATTCTAAATCGCAAACCGGATACGTGTTTTTATTAAACGGTGGAGCTGTCGGTTGGTGCAGTTCTAAACAAAGCGTCGTGGCGGGATCTACATGTGAAGCGGAGTACATAGCTGCTTCGAAGCAGCAAATGAAGGAGTCTGGATGAAAGAGTTCATTTCCGATCTAGGTGTCATACCTAGTGCATCGGGACCTATGAAGATCTTCTGTGACAATACTGGTACAATTGCCTTGGCAAAGGAATCCAGATTTCACAAGAGGACCAAGCATATCAAGAGACGCTTCAATTCCATTCGGGACCAATTCCATTCCTTTGCAAAATACATACGGATCTGAATGTTGCAGACCCGTTGACTAAGCCCCTTCCACGAGCAAAACATGATCAGCGCCAAGACTCCATGGGTGTTAGGATCATTACTTTGTAATCTAGATTATTGACTCTAGTGCAAGTGGGAGACTGAAGGAAATATGCCCTAGAGGCAATAATAAAGTTATTATTTATTTCCTTATATCATGATAAATGTTTATTATTCATGCTAGAATTGTATTAACCGGAAACATAATACATGTGTGAATATATAGACAAACAAGATGTCACTAGTATGCCTCTACTTGACTAGCTTGTTAATCAAAGATGGTTATGTTTCCTAACCATGAACAAGGAGTTGTTATTTGATTAACAAGGTCACATCATTAGTTGAATGATCTGATTGACATGACCCATTCCGTTAGCTTAACACTTGATCGCTTTAGTATGTTAATGCTTTCTTCATGACCCATACATGTTCCTATAACTATGAGATTATGCAACTCCTGCCACCGGAGGAACACTTTGGGTACTACCAAACGTCACAACGTAATCGGGTGATTATAAAGGAGTACTACAGGTGTCTCCAAAGATACTTGTTGGGTTGGCGTATTTCGAGATTAGGTTTTGTCACTCCGATTGCTCGGAGAGGTATCTCTAGGCCTTCTCGGTAATACACATCACTTAAGCCTTGCAAGCATTACAACTAATGAGTTAGTTGTGAGATGATGTATTACGGAACGAGTAAAGAGACTTACCGGTAACGAGATTGAACTAGGTATTGGATACCACGATCGAATCTCGGGTAAGTAACATACCGATGACAAAGGGAACAACGTATGTCGTTATGCGGTTTGACCGATAAAGATCTTCAGAGAATATGTAGGAACCAATATGGGCATCCAGGTTCCGCTTATTGGTTATTGACCGAGAATGATTCTAGGTCATGTCTACATAGTTCTCGAACCCGTAGGGTCTCGCACGCTAACGCTTCGATGGACAGTTCATTATGAGTTTATAAGTATTGATGCAATCGAAGTTTGTTCGAGTCCCGGATGTGATCACGGACATGACGAGGAGTCTCGAAATGGTCGAGACATAAAGATTGATATATTGGAAGCCTACATTTGGACATCGGAAAGGTTCCGAGTGAAATCGGAATTTATCGAGTACCGGAGGTTACGGAACCCCGGGAACTACATGGGCCCATAGTGGGCCTTGGAGGAAAGGAGAAGGGGCAGCCCTAGGTGGCCGCGCGCCCCCCCCCTTCCCCTAGTCCTATTAGGACTAGGAAAGGTGGGCCGGCCCCCCTCTCTCTCTTTCCCCCTCCGGGAATCCTAATCCAACTAGGATTGGAGGGGGAGTCCTACTCCCGGAGGGAGTAGGACTCCCTTGGTGCGCCTCCTCCCTTGGGCCGGCCACCTCCCCCTTGGCTCCTTTATATACGGGGGCAAGGGGCACCCCATAACACACAAGTTGATCTATGGATCTTTCCTTAGCCGTGTGCGGTGCCCCCTTCCACCATATTCCACTTCGGTCATATCGTCATGAGCTTAGGCGAAGCCCCGCGCCGGAGAAGTCATATCGCCACGGAGCTTGGCGAAGCCCTGCGCCGGTGGAGCATCAACATCGTCACCACGCCGTCGGTCGACGGAACTCATCCCCGACACTTTGGCCGGATCGAGTCCGGGATCGTCATCGAGCTGAACGTGTGCGAGAACTCGGAGGTGCCGTGACGTTCGGTGCTTGGATCGGTCGGATCGTGAAGACGCACGACTACATCAACCGCGTTGTTATAACGCCCGCTTTCGGTCTACGAGGGTACGTGGACGGACACTCTTCCCTCTCGTTGCTATGCCATCACCATGGTCTTGCGTGATCGTAGGAAAAATTTTTGAAATTACTACGTTCCCCAACACCCTCCACTATATATAGGGGCAAGGGAGAGGGGGGAGGCGCAGCCTTGCCCCTTCCTCCAAGGAAGGGGTGCGGCCAAGAGGGGGGGAGGAGTCCATCCTCCCCAAGGCACCTCGGAGGTGCCTTCCCCTTGAGGACTCTTCCCTCCCAAGTTTCCTTGGCGCATGGGCCTCTTGGGGCTAGTGCCCTTGGCCCATATAGGCCAAGGCGCACCCCTACAGCCCATGTGGCCCCGGGCAGGTGGACCCCGGTGGACCCCGGACCCCTTCGGCACTCCGGTACAATACCGATAAAGTGCGAAACTTTTCCGGCGACCAAAATAGGACTTCCCATATATAAATCTTTACCTCCGGACCATTCCGGAACTCCTCGTGACGTCCGGGATCTCATCCGGGACTCCGAACAACATTCGGTAACCACATACAAACTTCCTTTATAACCCTAGCGTCATCGAACCTTAAGTGTGTAGACCCTACGGGTTCGGGAGACATGTAGACATGACCGAGACGTTCTCCAGTCAATAACCAATAGCGGGATCTGGATACCCATATTGGCTCCCACATGTTCCACGATGATCTCATCGGATGAACCACGATGTCAAGGACTCAATCAATCCCGTATACAATTCCCTTTGTCTAGCGGTATTGTACTTGCCCGAGATTCGATCGTCGGTATCCCGATACCTTGTTCAATCTCGTTTAAGCAAGTCTCTTTACTCGTTCCGTAACACATCATCCCGTGATCAACCCCTTGGTCACATTGTGCACATTATGATGATGTCCTACCGAGTGGGCCCAGAGATACCTCTCCGTTTACACGGAGTGACAAATCGAGTCTCGATTCGTGCCAACCCAACAGACACTTTCGGAGATACCGTAGTGCACCTTTATAGTCACCCGATTACGTTGTGACGCTTTGGTACACCCAAAGCATTCCTACGGTATCCGGGAGTTGCACAATCTCATGGTCTAAGGAAATGATACTTGACATTAGAGAAGCTTTAGCATACGAACTACGATCTTTGTGCTAGGCTTAGGATTGGGTCTTGTCCATCACATCATTCTACTAATGATGTGATCCCGTTATCAATGACATCCAATGTCCATGGTCGTGAAACTGTAACCATCTATTGATCAACGAGCTAGTCAACTAGAGGCTTACTAGGGACATGGTGTTGTCTATGTACCCACACATGTATCTGAGTTTCCTATCAATACAATTATAGCATGGATAATAAACGATTATCATGAACAGTGAAATATAATAATAACTAATTTATTATTGCCTCTAGGGCATATTTCCAACAGTCTCCCACTTGCACTAGAGTCAATAATCTAGTTCACATCGTCATGTGATTAACACTGATAGG
Source organism: Aegilops bicornis (assembly GCA_021605145.1). Taxonomy (NCBI): domain Eukaryota; kingdom Viridiplantae; phylum Streptophyta; class Magnoliopsida; order Poales; family Poaceae; genus Aegilops; species Aegilops bicornis. The sequence continues at coordinate 530,401,144 of CM038673.1, forward strand.
TCACATCGCCATGTGACCAACACCCAAAGAGTTTACTAGTGTCTGTAAACTAGTTCACATCATCATGTGATTTAGACTTAATGAGTTCTGAGGTTTGATCATGTTTTGCTTGTGAGAGAGGTTTTAGTCAACGGGTTTTAGTCAACGGGTCTGAACCTTTCAGATCCGTGTGTACTTTGCAATTCTCTATGTCATATTGTAAATGCTGCTTCCACGCCTCCACTTGGAGCTATTCCAAATGGTTGCTCCACTATACGTATCCGGTTTGCTACTCAGAGTCACTCGGATAGGTGTTATAGCTTGCATCAACGTAACCCTTTACGCCGAACTCTTTATCACCTCCATAATCGAGAAACATTTCCTTATTCTTCTAAGGATAATTTTGACCGTTGTCCAATGATCCATTCCTGGATCATTCTTGTACCCCTTGACTGACTCATGGCAAGGCACACTTCCGCAAGCGGTACACAAAGATAGCATACTATAGAGCCTATGTCCGAAGCATAGGGACGACCTTCATCCTTTCTCTCTCGTTACGCCGTGGTCGAGCTTTAAGTCTTAACTTCATACCTTACATCTCGTGCAAGAACTCCTTCTTTGATCGATCCATCTTGAACACCTTCAAGATCATGTCAAGGTACATGCTCATTTGAAAGTACCATTAAGCATTTTGATCTATCCTTATAGATCTTGATGCTCAATGTTCAAGTAGCTTAATCCAGGTTTTCCATTGAAAACACTTTTCAAACATCCCTATATGCTATCCAGAATTCTACATCATTTCGATCATCAATATGTCAACAACATATACTCATCGAGAAATTCTATAGTGCTCCTACTCACTTCTTTGGAAATACAAGTTTCTCATAAACTTTGTATAAACCCAAAATCTTTGATCATCTCATCAAAGCGCACATTCCAACTCCGAGATGCTTACTCCGGTCCTTAGAAAGGATCGCTGGAGCTAGCATACCTTTTAGCATCCTTAGGATCGACAAAACTTTCGATTGTATCACATACAACCTTTCCTTACGAAACCGGTAAGGAAACTCATTTTGACATCCATCTGCCAGATTTCATAAATGCAGCTTATGCTAACATGATTCCGACGGACTTAAGCATCGCTACGGATGAGAAAAACTCATCGTAGTCAACTCCTTGAACTTGTGAAAAAAAGAACTCTTCACCACAAGTCGAGCTTCATAGAAGGTGACATTACCGTCCACGTCCGTCTTCTTCTTAAAGATCCATTTATCTCAATGGCTTGCCGATCAACGGGCAAGTCCACCAAAGTCCATGCTTTGTTCTGATACATGGATCCTATCTCGGATTTCATGGCTTCTAACCATTTGTTGGAATCCGGGCCCACCATCGCTTCTCCATAGCTTGTAGGTTCATTGTTGTCTAGCAACATGACCTTCAAGATAGGATTGCGTACCACTCTGAAGTAGTACGCATCCTTGTCACCCTACGAGGTACGTCAGTGACTTGATCCGAAACTTCATGATCACTATCATAAGCTTCTACTTCAATTGGTGTAGGTGCCACGGGAACTACTTCCTGTGCCCTGCTACACACTAGTTGAAGTGATGGTTCAATAACCTCATCAAGTCTCCACCATCCTCCCACTCAACTTTTCGAGACGAACTTTTCCTCGAGAAAGGACCCGATTCAAGAAACAATCCCTATTGCTTTCGGATCTGAATTAGGAGGTATACCCAACTGTTTTTGGGTGTCCTATGAAGATGCATTTTATCCGCTTTGGGTTCGAGCTTATCAACCTGAAACTTTTTCACATAAGCGTCGCAGCCCCAAACTTTTAAGAAATGACAACTTAGGTTTCTCCAAACCATAGTTCAAACAGGGTCGTCTCAACGGAATTACGTGGTGCCCTATTAAAGTGAGTGCGGTTGTCTCTAATTCCTAACCCATGAACGATAGTGGTAATTCGATAAGAGACATCATGGTACGCATCATATCTAATAGGGTGTAACTATGATGTTCGGACACACCATCACACTATGGTGTTCCAGGCGGTATTAATTGTGAAACAATTTGCACAATGTCTTAATTGTGTGTGCCAAAACTCGTAACTCAGATATTCATCTCTATGATCATATCATAGACATTCTATCCTCTTGTCACGAAGATCTTCAACTTCACTCTGAAATTACTTGAACCTTTCAATAATTCAGACTTGTGTTTCATCAAGTAAATATACTCAACATCTACTCAAATCATCTGTGAAGTAAGAACATAACGATATTCACTTTGCATGCCTCAAAGCACTCATTGGACTGCACACATCAAAATGTGTTACTTCCAACAAGTTGCTATCTTGTTCCATCTTCTTTGAAACCGAGGCTTTTCACCATCTTGCCCATGTGGTATGTTTTGCATATCTCAAGTGATTCAAAATCAAGTGAGTCTAAACGATCCATCTGCATGGAGTTTCATCATGCGTATACACCAACAGACATGGTTTGCATGTCTCAAACTTTTCAAAAACGAGTGAGTCCAAAGGTCCATCAACATGGAGCTTCTTCATGCGTTTTTACACCAATATGACTTACATGGCAGTGCCACAAGTAAGTGGTACTATCATTACTATCTTATACTTTTGGCATGAAAATGTGTATCACTACAATCGAGATTCAATAAACCATTTTTTAGGTGCAAGACCATTGAAGGTATTTATTCAAATAAATAGAGTAACCATTATTCTCCTTAAATGAATAACAGACATTGCGATAGACATAATCCAATCATGTATATGCTCAACGCAAACACCAAATAACAATTATTTAGGTTTAACACCAGTCTTGATGGTAGAGGGAGCGGGCGATGCTTGATCACATCAACCTTGGAAACACTTCCAACACATATCGTCGACTTACCTTTAGCTAGTCTCCGCTTATTCCGTAGCCTTTTATTTCGAGTTACTAACACTTAGCAACCGAACCGGTATCTTAATACCCTGGTGCTACTAGGAGTACTAGTAAAGTACACATTAACATAATGTATATCCAATATACTTCTATCGACCTTGCCAGCCTTCTTATCTAACAAGTATCTAGGGTAACGCTGCTCCGTTGGCTGTTCCCCTTATTACGTAAGCACTTAGTCTCGGGTTTGGGTTCAAGCTTGGGTTTCTTCACTAGAGCAGCAGATGATTTGCTGTTTAATGAAGTATACCTTCTTGCCCTTGCCCTTGTTGAAACTTTTGGTTTCACCATCCATCAACTATTGATGCTCCTTCTTGATTCCTACTTTCATGTGTGTCAAACATTGCGAATATCTCAAGGATCATCATATCTATCCTCGATATGTTATAGTTCATCACGAAGCTATAGCAGCTTGGTGGCAATGACTTTGGAGAAACATCACTATCTCATCTGGAAGATCAACTCCCACTCGGTTCAAGTGATTGTTGCACTTCAGACAATCTGAGCACAAGCTCAACGATTGAGCTTTTCTCCCTTAGTTTGCAGGCTAAGACAATCGTCGGAGGTCTTATACCTCTTGACGTGGGCACGAGCCTGAAATCCCAATTTCAGCCCTCAGAACATCTCATATGTTCCGTGACGTCAAAAACGTCTTTGGTGCCTCAACTCTAAACCGCTTAACCGAACTATCACGTAGTTATCAAAACGTGTATGTCCGATGTTCGCAACATCCACAAACGATGTTTTGGGGTTCAGCTCACTGAGCGGTGCATTAAGGACATAAGCTTTCTACTGATCGCATAATTGCTACTTTCAACTTTCAACTATATTTTCTCTAGGGACATATCTAAACAGTGGAACTAAAGCGCGAGCTTACGACATAATTTGCAAAAGGTCTTTTGACTATGTTCAAGATAATTAAGTTCATCTTATGAACTCCCACTCGTGATAGACATCCCTCCGGTCATCTAAGTGATTACATGATCCGAGTCAACTAAGCCGTGTCCGATCATCACGTGAGACGGACTAGTCGACTCGGTGAACATCTTCATGTTGATCGTATCTACTATACGACTCATGCTCGACCTTCGGTCTCTGTGTTCCCGAGGCCATGTCTGTACATGCTAGGCTCGTCAAGTTAACCCCAAGTGTTTTTGCTGTGTAAATCTGTCTTACACCCGTTGTATGTGAACGTAAGAATCCATCACACCCGATCATCACGTGGTGCTTAGAAGTTTACGAACTGTAGCAACGGTGCATACCGTGGGAGAACACTTCTTGAAATTTGTGTAAGGGATCATCTTATTTACTACCGTCGTTCTAAGTAAACAAGATGCATAAACATAATAAACATCACATGCAATTATATAGTAGTGACATGATATGGCCAATATCATATTGCTCCTTTTGATCTCCATCTTCGGGCTCCATGATCATTATTGTCACCGCATGACACCATGATCTCCATCATCATGATCTCCATCATCGTGTCTCCATGAAGTTGTCTCGCCAACTTATTACTTCTACTACTATGGCTACCGGTTAGCAATAAAGAAAAGTAATTACATGGCGTTGTTCAATGACACGCAGGTCATACAATAAATAAAGACAACTCCTATGGCTCACGCCGGTTGTCATACTCATCGACATGCAAGTCGTGAATCCTATTACAAGAACATGATCAATCTCATACATCACATATCACTCATCACATTCTTCTTGGCCATATCACATCACATAGCATACCCTGCAAAAACAAGTTAGACGTCCTCTAATTGTTGTTGCATGTTTTACGTGGCTGCTATGGGTTTCTAGCAAGAACGCTTTCTTACCTACGCAAAACCACAACGTGATATGCCAATTGCTATTTACCCTTCATAAGGACCCTTTTCATCGAATCCGTTCCGACTAAAATGGGAGAGGCGGCACCCGCTAGCCACCTTATGCACCAAGTGCATGTCACCGGTGGAACCTTGTCTCACGTAAGATTACGTGTAAGGTCGGTCCGGGCCGCTTCATCCCACAATACCGTCGAAACAAGATTGGACTAGTAACGGTAAGCATATTGAACAAAATCAACGCCCACAACTACTTTGTGTTCTACTCGTGCAACGAATCTACGCAATAGACCTAGCTCATGATGCCCTTTGTTGGGGAACGAAAGAAATTCAAAATTTTCCCACGTGTCACCAAGATCTATCTATGGAGAAACCAGCAACGAGGGGAAGGAGAGTGCATCTACATACCCTTGTAGATCGCTAAGCGGAAGCGCTCAAGAGAACGGGGTTGAAGGAGTCGTACTGCCGTCGTGATCCAAATCACCGGAGATCCGAGTGCCGAACGGACGGCACCTCCGCTGCTCAACACACGTACAGCCCGGTGACGTCTCCCATGCCTTGATCCAGCAAGGAGAGAGGGAGAGGTTGAGGAAGACTCCATCCAACAGCAGCACAACGGGCGTGGTGGTGGTGGAGGAGCGTGGCAATCCTGCAGGCTTCGCCAAGCACCTACGGGAGAGGAGGAGGTGTCACGGGAGGGAGGGAGGCGCCAGGCCTGTGTGTGGATGCCTCCCTCCCTCCACTATATATAGGGGCAAGGGAGAGGGGAGGCGAGCCTTGCCCCTTCCTCCAAGGAAGGGGTGCGGCCAAGAGGGGAGGAGTCCATCCTCCCCAAGGCACCCTGGAGGTGCCTTCCCCTTGAGGACTCTTCCCTCCCAAGTTTCCTTGGCGCATGGGCCTCTTGGGGCTGGTGCCCTTGGCCCATATAGGCCAAGGCGCACCCCTACAGCCCATGTGCCCCCGGGCAGGTGGACCCCAGTGGACCCCGGACCCCTTTCGCACTCCGGTACAATACCGATAAAGTGCGAAACTTTTCCGGCGACCAAAATAGGACTTCCCATATATAAATCTTTACCTCCGGACCATTCCGAACTCCTCGTGACGTCCGGGATCTCATCCGGGACTCAACAACATTCGGTAACCACATACAAACTTCCTTTATAACCCTAGCGCCATCGAACCTTATGTGTAGACCCTACGGGTTCGGGAGACATGTAGACATGACCGAGACGTTCTCCAAATAATAACCAATAGCGGGATCTGGATACCCATATTGGCTCCCACATGTTACACGATGATCTCATCGGATGAACCACGATGTCAAGGACTCAATCAATCCCGTATACAATTCCCTTTGTCTAGCGGTATTGTACTTGCCCGAGATTCGATCGCCGGTATCCCGATACCTTGTTCAATCTCGCTTCCGCAAGTCTCTTTACTCGTTCCGTAACACATCATCCGTGATCAACCTCTTGGTCACATTGTGCACATTATGATGATGTCCTACCGAGTGGGCCCAGAGATACCTCTCCGTTTACACGGAGTGACAAATCCCAGCCTCGATTCGTGCCAACCCAACAGACACTTTCGGAGATACCTGTAGTGCACCTTTATAGTCACCCAGTTACGTTGTGATGTTTGGTACACCCAAAGCATTCCTACGGTATCCGGGAGTTGCACAATCTCATGGTCTAAGGAAATGATACTTGACATTAGAGAAGCTTTAGCATACGAACTACGATCTTTGTGCTAGGCTTAGGATTGGGTCTTGTCCATCACATCATTCTACTAATGATGTGATCCCGTTATCAATGACATCCAATGTCCATGGTCAGGAAACTGTAACCATCTATTGATCAACGAGCTAGTCAACTAGAGGCTTACTAGGGACATGGTGTTGTCTATGTACCCACACATGTATCTGAGTTTCCTATCAATACAATTATAGCATGGATAATAAACGATTATCATGAACAGGGAAATATAATAATAACTAATTTATTATTGCCTCTAGGGCATATTTCCAACATTCATCTCCAATCATGGCAGTACAGCGAACACTAGAAATAATAAAAAATACATCCAAATTCATAGACCACCTAGCGACAACTACAAGCACTGAAGCGAGCCGAAGGCACGCTGATACGTCCATTTTGCATCATGCTTTTATATCAATATTTATTGCATTATGGGTTGTTATTACACATTATATCTCAATACTTATGGCTATTCTCTCTTATTTTACAAGGTTTACCATGAAGAGGGGAAATGCCAAGAATCGGAATTCAGGTGAAAAAGGAGCAAACGTTGGAAACCTATTCGCACAACTCCAAAAGTCCTGAAACTCCATGAAACCACTTTTGGATTTATTAAGGAATTATGAGCAAAGAAATAGGCTGGGGCCCACACCTGTCCAAGAGACAGGGCGCCCCTATAGGGCGCGCTTCTATCTCCTGGCCCCCGGTGGGCTTCCGCCACCATCTTACGCTATATGAAGGGTTTTGTCCTGGAAAAATTCGTGGGCAAGCTTACGGGACGGAACTCCGCCGCCACGAGGCGGAACCTTGGCGGAATCAATCTAGGGCTCTGGCGGAGCTGTTCTGCCGGGGACACTTCCCTCCGGGAGAGGGAAATCATCACCAACGATCCTCTCATCGAGAGGGGGTCAATCTCCATCAACATCTTCACCAGCACCATCTCCTCTTAAACCCTAGTTCATTTCTTGTATCCAATCTTGTATCCAAAACCACAAATTGGTACATGTGGGTTGCTAGTAGTGTTGATTACTCCTTGTAGTTGATACTTATTGGTTTACTTGGTAGAAGATTATATGTTCAGATCCTTAATGCATATTATTACACCTCTGATTATGAACATGATTATGCTTTGTGAGTAGTTACTTTAGTTCCTGAGGACATGGGTGAAGTCTTGCTATTAGTAGTCATGTGAATTTGGTATTCGTTCGATATTTTGATGAGATGTGTGTTGTTTCTCCTCTAGTGGTGTTATGTGAACGTCGACTACATGACACTTCACCATTATTTGGGCCTAGAGGAAGGCATAGGGAAGTAATAAGTAGATGATTGGTTGCTAGAGTGACAGAAGCTTAAACCCTAGTTTATGCGTTGCTTCGTTAGGGGTTCATATGGGCCCATATGTTTAATGATGTGGTTAGGTTTACCTTAATACTCCTTTTTGTAGTTGCCGATGCTTGCAATAGGGGTTAATCATAAGTGGGATGCTTGTCCAAGTTAGGGCAGTACCCAAGTGCCGGTCCACCCACATATCAAATTATCAAAGTACCGAACGTGAATCATATGAACGTGATGAAACTAGCTTGACGATAATTCCCAATGTGTCCTCGGGAGCTTCTTCCTTATTATTAGAATTTGTCCAGGCTTATCCTTTGCTACATAAAGGATTGGGCCACCTTGCTGCACCTTATTTACTTTATTTACTTTTGCTCGTTGCTATTTATCTTATCACAAAACTATCTATCACCTACTATTTCAAAGGTTTGCAGAGAAAACTCATCGAAAATTGCTTATTATTTCCTTCGCTTCCTGATTGGGTTCGACACTCTTACTTATCGAAAGGACTACGATAGATCCCCTATACTTGTGGGTCATCAAGACTCTTTTCCGGGCGCTTTGCCGGGAGCGAGCGCTCTTGGTGAGTGGAACTTGGTAAGGAAACAATTATATAGTGTGCTGAAATTTTCTGTTACTTGTCACTATGGAAACTAATCCTTTGAGTTGCTTGTTTGGGGTATCTTCACCCCAACCAGAGGAGCGAAGAGATGTTCCTCAACCTACTGAACTTTATGAAAATATTCACTTTGAGATTCCTTCGGGTATGATAGAAAAACTGCTAGCTAATCCTTTTGCAGGAGACGGAACTTTGCATCCCGACTTACACCTTATCTTTGTGGATGAAGTTTGTGGATTATTTAAGCTTGCAGGTATTCCCGATGATGTTGTCAAAAGGAAGGTCTTCCCTTTATCTTTGAAGGGAGATGCAATGACATGGTATAGGCTATGTGATGACACGAGTTCTTGGAATTACAAGCGATTGAAATTGCAATTTCACCAGAAGTTCTATCCTATGCATCTTGTTCATCGTGATCGTAATTACATATATAATTTCTGGCCTCGCGAAGGAGAAAACATCGATCAAGCTTGGGGAGGCTTAAGCCAATGTTATATTCATGCCCCAATCATGAGCTCTCTCGGGAAATGATTATTCAGAATTTTTATGCTCGGCTTTCTCTTGATAATCGCAACTTGCTCGATACTTCCTGTGCTGGTTCCTATATGCTAAAGACTATTGATTTCAAATGGGACTTATTGGAAAGAATTAAACGCAACTCTGAAGATTGGGGTTCCGACGATGGTAAGGAGTCAGGTATGACACCTAAGTTTGATTGTGTTAAATCTTTTATGGATACCGATGCTTTCCGTGGATTTAGCTCTAAGTATGGACTTGACTCGAGATGGTAGCTACTTTTGTGAAACTTTTGCTTCTCACGTTGATCTCCCTAAAGAGAAGTGGTTTAAATATAATCCTACCGTTGAAGTGAAAGTAGTTGCACCTATTACAAATGAAGAAAAGACTATTACATATAGTGATCCTATTATTCCTACTACTTATGTTGAAAAACCTCCTTTTCTGTTAGGATAAAAGATCATGTTAAAGCTTCGATCGTTGTTCGTAAGAGTAATACTAGGACTTATACACCTCCTGAGCAAATTAATGTTGAACCTAGTATTGCTATGATTAAAGATCTCTTGGATGAAGACTTAGATGGGCATGTTATTTCTTTCATGGGTGAAACTGCTAATATTGCTAGACCCGATACTAAGACACGTAGACCTGTTGTAGGCACGCCTGTTATTTCTGTTAAAATAGGAGATCATTGTTATCATGGCTTATGTGATATGGGTGCGAGTGCTAATGCTATACCTTACGATACACGATATTGCACCTGTTGAATTAGAAGACATTGATGTTACTATTAAGCTTGCTAATAGGGACACCATTAAACCTATTGGGATTGTTAGAGATGTTGAAGTCTTGTGTGGAAAGATTAAATACCCTGCTGATTTTCTTGTTCTTGCTTCGCCACAAGATAATTTTTGTCCCATTATTTTTGGTAGACCTTTCTTGCGTACTGCTAGTGCTAAGATTGATTGCGAAAAGAATATTGTCACTGTTGGTATAGATGGTATGTCTCATGAGTTTAATTTAGTAGACAACCTCGTGAAAACGAACCATCTAGTAAGTATGAGATTATTGGTCTTGCTTCTATTGCTGTTCCTCCAACTGATCCGTTAGAACAATATTTGCTAGATCATGAAAACGATATGTTTATGAAGGAAAGGGAAGAAATAGATGAAGTGTTCCTTAAGCAAGAACCTATGCTAAAACATAATCTTCCCGTTGAAATTCTTGGGGATCCCTCTCCACCCAAGGGTGATCCCGTGTTTGAACTCAAACCCTTACCTGATAATCTCAAGTATGCTTATCTTGATGAAAAAGGAATATATCATGTTATTATTAGTGCTAACCTTTCAGAGAAAGAAGAAGAAAGATTATTGAAAACTCTGAAGAAGCATCGAGCTGCTATTGGATATACTCTGGATGATCTTAAGGGCATTAGTCCCACATTATGTCAACATAAAATTTCAGTGGAGAAAGATGCCAAACCTGTTAGAGATCCTCAAAGACGATTAAATCCCAAAATGAAGGAAGTGGTAAGAAAGGAGATTCTAAAACTCCTTGAGGCAGGTATTATTTATCCCGCTGTCGACAAAGTGAATGGGTAAGCTCTGTCCATTGTGTCCCTAAAAAGGGAGGTATTACCGTTGTTCCTAATGATAAAGATGAATTGATCCCGAAAAGAATTATTACAGGCTATAGGATGGTGATTGATTTCCGTAAGTTAAATAAAGCTACTAAGAAAGATCATTACCCTTTACCGTTTATTGATCAAATGCTAGAAAGGCTATCCAAACACACACATTTTTGCTTTCTAGATGGTTATTCTGGCTTCTCTCAAATACCTGTCGTGGGGATCAATCTAAAACTACTTTTACCTGCCCTTTTGGTACTTTTGCTTATAGACGTATGCCTTTTGGTTTATGTAATGCACCTGCTACCTTTCAAAGATGCATGATGGCTATATTTTCTGATTTTTGTGAAAAGATTTGTGAGGTGTTCATGGATGACTTCTCTGTTTATGGATCCTCTTTTGATGATTGTTTGAGCAACCTTGATCGAGTTTTGCAAAGATGCGAAGACACTAGTCTCGTCCTTAATTGGGAAAAGTGTCACTTTATGGTTAATGAAGGCATTGTCTTGGGGCACAAGATCTCTGAGAGACGTATTGAAGTTTATAAAGCCAAAGTTGATGATATTGAAAAGATGCCATGTCCCAAGGACATAAAAGGTATAAGAAGTTTCCTTGGTCATGCCGGTTTTTATAGGAGGTTCATTAAGGACTTTTCTAAAATCTCTATGCCTCTGACTAATTTATTGCAAAAAGATATTCCTTTTGTCTTTGATGATGATTGTGTAGACGCATTTGAAACACTTAAGAAAGCTTTGATCACAGCACCTATTGTTCAGCCACCTGATTGGAATTTACCTTTTGAAATTATGTGTGATGCTAGTGATTATGTTGTAGGTGCTGTTTTAGGGCACAGAGTCGATAAGAAATTGAATATTATCCATTATGCTAGTAAGACTCTTGATACTGCCCAGAGAAATTATGCTACCACTGAAAAAGAATTCTTAGCAGTTGTGTTTGCATGTGATAAGTTTAGACCTTATATTGTTGATTCCAAAGTTACTATTCACACTGATCATGCTGCTATCAAATATCTCATGGAAAAGAAAGATGCTAAACCTAGACTCATTAGATGGGTTCTCTTGCTCCAAGAATTTGACTTGCATATTATTGATAGAAAGGGAGCCGAGAACCCCGCTGCGCATAACTTGTCTAGGTTAGAGAATGTTCTTGATGACCCAACGCCTATTAATGATAGTTTTCCTGATGAACAATTAGCGGTTGTCAATGCTTCTCATCGCTCCTTGGTATGCCGACTATGCTAATTACATTGTTGCTAAATATATACCGCGTAGTTTCACATACCAAAGAAAAGAAAAGTTCTTCTATGATTTAAGACATTACTTCTGGGAAGATCCGCACCTTTATAAAGAAGGAGTAGATGGTATTATTAGACGTTGTGTGCCTGAGCATGAACAGGAACAAATCCTACGCAAGTGTCACTCTGAATCCTATGGAGGACACCACGCTGGAGATAGAACTGCACACAAGGTACTACAATCTGGTTTTTATTGGCCTACTCTTTTCAAAGATGCTCGTAAGTTTGTCGTATCCTGTGATGAATGCCAAAGAATAGGTAACATCAGTAGACGTCAAGAAATTCCTATGAATTATTCTTTTGTTATCGAACCATTTGATGTTTGGGGCTTTGATTACATGGGACCTTTTCCTGCCTCCAATGGTTATACACATATTTTAGTTGTTGTTGATTACGTTACTAAGTGGGTAGAAGCTATTCCAAGTAGTAGTGCTGATCATAACACTTCTATTAAAATGCTTAAAGAAGTTATTTTTTTGAGGTTTGGAGTCCCTAGATATCTTATGACTGATGGTGGTTCACACTTTATTCATGGTGCTTTCCGTAAGATGCTTGCTAAATACGATGTCAATCATAGAATTGCATCTCCTTATCACCCGCAGTCTAGTGGTCAAGTAGAGTTGAGCAATAGAGAGCTCAAATTAATTTTGCAAAAGACTGTGAATAGATCTAGAAAGAATTGGTCCAAAAAACTTGATGATGCGTTATGGGCCTATAGAACTGCATACAAAAATCCTATGGTATGTCTCCTTATAAGATGGTTTATGGAAAAGCATGTCATTTACCTCTTGAACTTGAACATAAAGCATATTGGGCTATTAAAGAGCTCAATTATGACTTCAAACTTTCCGTGAGAAGAGGTTGTTTGATATTAGCTCACTTGATGAATGGAGAGCCCAAGCTTATGAGAATGCCAAGCTCTTCAAAGAAAAAGTCAAACGCTGGCATGATAAAAGGATACAAAAGCGTGAGTTTAACGTAGGAGATTATGTGTTATTGTTCAACTCTCGTTTAAGATTTTTTGCAGGAAAACTTCTCTCAAAATGGGAAGGTCCATACGTTATCGAGGAGGTCTACCGTTTCGGTGCTATAAAAGTTAACAACTTTGAAGGCACAAATCCTAGGGTGGATAATGGTCAAAGAATCAAGCATTATATTTCAGGTAACCCTATCAATGTTGAAACTAATGTTATTGAAACCATAACCCCAGAGGAGTACATAAAAGACACTTTCCAGAACGTTCGAGACTCCGAAAAGGCATAGGTACGTGGTACGGTAAGTATACCGACTCCAAAACAACTCTAATGGCAATTTTCATCAGTTTTGGATTATTTAAGAATTTTAGGAAGAAAGAAGTAGTCCGAAAGGGACACGAGGCTCCCACGAGGGAGGAGGGCGCGCCCGTAGGGCGCTACTGTCTCGTGGGCACCACGTGTGCCTCCCGGACTCCGTTTTCTTGTATGTTACGTATTTTGGTCGGTAAAAATTCATTATATATACTCCCGAAGGTTTTGGCCAAATATCCTCTGTTTTCATTTCGAGCTGTTTTTGTTGCAGATTCGGAACAAGATGTCGTCCCAAGATTCGGAGGGAGAGAGTTACGTGGCTGATTATATTGCAAATCCAAAAGTATATGCAGATGTGGAACATTATGGCTGGACCACAGAGGAAGAAGAAGACTATGATCCAAAGAGGAAGGAGGAGACAAGCTCCGGTGAAGAGGATGATCCACTTCCTCAACCTGGTGATATGCATGTGGAGTTCAAGAAATCAAGCCTCGCTAAGGTCCAATCTATCCCACCACGTTTTTTGCAGGACAGCAAGGCAGCACTATGCAAAAAGATAATGAAACTTGAGCTAGAGAATGAAGATCTGAGGGAGGAAAACTTTAGCCTCAGACGCAAGCTAGAGAAGAAAAATGCAACAATCCCCACTCCAACACCTCCGAAGAAATAATCACATGGGTATGGGCACTCCCCTTGGCAACTGCCAAGCTTGGGGGAGGTGCCCCGGTATCATATCACCATCACACTCCTATCTTTACCGCTTTATTTAGTTCGATCCTTTAGTAGTATCTTGATCTATTAGTTCGAAGTTTTAATATCAAGTAGTTTTGAGTTTTCGTTGTGATCTCTTTTTGTAAGCGAGTCCGTGTGCTATCTATAATAAAGATTAATGTTGAGTCAAGGGCTTTGCTATGTTGCTATGATCTTGAGAAAGTAGAAAGAACAAAAGAGTTCATATTGATCTTATGGATAGTGATAACTTCACACATAGAAAGTATGAGGCATAAAAATTGTTGAGAGTTGATGAACGTAGCATTGGTCATTGTTGCAATTAATAGGAAGTGATAAGGGAAGAGGGGTTCGCATATAGATATATTATCTTGGACATCTTTTATGATTGTGAAGCACTCATTAAGTATGACATGCTAAAAGAATTGATTTTGGACAAGGAAGACAACGTAATGGTTTATGTTTTCCGACATCTCAGTTAAAGTTTATTGTCATTGACCTTCTGAACATGTTGAGCTTGCCTTTCCCCTCATGCTAGCTAAAACTCCTTGCACCAAGTAGAGATACTACTTGTGCTTCCAAACTCCCTTAAACCCAGTTTTGCCATGAGAGTCCACCATACCTACCTATGGATTGAGTAAGATCCTTCAAGTAAGTTGTCATCGGTGCAAGCAATAAAAATTGCTCTCTAAATATGCATGACTTATTAATGCGGAGAAAATAAGCTTTGTACGAACTTGTTGTGGAAGTAATAAAAGCGACAGAGTGCATAATAAAGGTCCACATACAAGGGGCAATACAAATTGACGTTCTTTCGCATTAAGATTTTGTGTATCCAACCCTAAAAGCGCATGACAACCTCTGCTTCCCTCTGCGAAGGGCCTATCTTTTACTTTATGTTTTTACTTTATGCTTGAGTCAAGGTGATCCTCACCCTTCCACTTTTTCATTTTATCCTTTGGCAAGCTCTTCGTGTTTGAAAGGTCATGATACATATATCAAACTGAATGTAAGTTGGCATTGGCTATTATTGTTGACATCACCTAAAGGTGAATACATTGGGAGGCAACACAATAAGCCCCTATCTTTCTCAAAGGTCCTGAAACTCTATAACCACAAGTATTGCGTGAGTGTTAACAATTATGGGGGACTACGAGATAGTTGAGTATGTGATCTTGCTGAAAAGCTCTGTTATTGACTCTTTCTGATGTTACGATAAATTGCAATTGCTTCAATGACTGAGATTATGGTTTGTTAGTTCCCAATGAAGTTTATGACCCATACTTGACATTGTGAATTGCTTATTACTTGAACATAGGAAATCATATGACAATATATATATATATATATATATATATATATATATGTTTTTGTTATTAGAATGATCATGATGCCTCATGTCCGTATTTTATTTTTATCGACACCTCTATCTCTAAACATGTGGTCATATTTCTCGATCTCGGTTTCCGCTTGAGGACAAGCGAGGTCTAAGCTTGGGGGAGTTGATACGTCCATTTTGCATCATGCTTTTATATCAATATTTATTGCATTATGGGTTGTTATTACACATTATATCTCAATACTTATGGCTATTCTCTCTTATTTTACAAGGTTTACCATGAAGAGGAGAATGCCACACTGGAATTCGGCTAAAAAGGAGCAAACGTTGGAAACCTATTCTGTACAACTCCAAAAGTCCTGAAACTCCACGAAACCACTTTTTGGATGTATTAAGGAATTATGTGCAATAGAAATAGGCCCGGGGGCCCACACCCTGCCCAGAGACAGCCCCCCTATAGGGCGCGCCTCTATCTCCTTGGCCCCTGGTGGGCTTCCGCCACCATCTTCGCTATATGAAGGGTTTTGTCCTCGAAAAATTCGTGGGCAAGCTTTATGGGACGAAACTCCGCCGCCACGAGGCGGAACCTTGGCGGAATCAATCTAGGGCTCGTGGAGCTGTTCGCCGGGGACACTTTCTCCCGGAGGGGGGAAATCATCACCAACGTCATCACCAACGATCCTCTCATCGAGAGGGGGTCAATCTCCATCAACATCTTCACCAGCACCATCTCCTCTCAAACCCTATTTCATCTCTTGTATCCAATCTTGTATCCAAACCACAAATTGGTACCTGTGGGTTGCTAGTAGTGTTGATTACTCCTTGTAGTTGATACTTATTGGTTTACTTGGTAGAAGATTATATGTTCAGATCCTTAATGCATATTATTACACCTCTGATTATGAACATGATTATGCTTTGTGAGTAGTTACTTTAGTTCCTGAGGACATGGGTGAAGTCTTGCTATTAGTAGTCATGTGAATTTGGTATTCGTTCGATATTTTGATGAGATGTATGTTATTTCTCCTCTAGTGGTGTTATGTGAACGTCGACTACATGACACTTCACCATTATTTGAGCCTAGAGGAAGGCATAGGGAAGTAATAAGTAGATGATGGGTTGCTAGAGTGACAGAAACTTAAACCCTAGTTTATGTGTTGCTTCGTTAGGGGTTCATATGGGCCCATATGTTTAATGTTGTGGTTAGGTTTACCTTAATACTCCTTTTTGTAGTTGTGGATGCTTGCAATAGGGGTTAATCATAAGTGGGATGCTTGTCCAAGTTAGGGCAGTACCCAAGTGCCGGTCCACCCACATATCAAATTATCAAAGTACCGAACGCGAATCATATGAACGTGATGAAACTAGCTTGACGATAATTCCCAATGTGTCCTCGGGAGCTTCTTCCTTATTATTAGAATTTGTCCAGGCTTATCCTTTGCTACATAAAGGATTGGGCCACCTTGTTGCACCTTATTTACTTTATTTACTTTTGCTTGTTACTATTTATCTTATCACAAAACTATCTATCACCTACTATTTCAGTGCTTGCAGAGAAAACCTTCATCGAAAGTCGCTTATCATTTCCTTCGCTTCCTCAAGGTTCGACACTCTTACTTATCAAAAGGACTATGATAGATCCCCTATACTTGTGGGTCATCACACGCCTCCATCATCGCACCACCCTCGCCGGAGCTGGGCACAACTGTGTGTAGTAGATAGTTGGGAAGTCGTCGTGCTAAGGCCCCGTAGGTGCAATGCACTAGAATAGCAACCGCTGCTGATGAAGGGAAGTTTAGATCAGAAGGATCCAACCTAAAGACACATGAACAAAAATGAAAAGGACCAGATCCGGGTGAATCCACCAAAGACAACCACCGACCGAGTCCCGCGAGATCTATCCGAGGCACACCTCCACACGCCCTCTAACGATGCTAAATGCACCACCAGGACTGGGGCTAGGTGGGGAGAACCTTATTCCATGTTCAAGAAGCCATCGTTGTCTCTGGCCATCCCGAAAGGTGACACAAAACCTAACAAAACTTTAAGAAGCACCTAAAATGGAGCCTCAGCCGGCAAGGGCCAAGATCCACCGCGCACTCCATGCCCGAAGTGAAAGTGCAACTAATCCCTGGGTGGTTTTGGTAATTAATAACAACATATATGTCATTGAACTAATGCCTACTCAAAGATAGATTTCACGAAAGTTTAATGTTGGCATGGCTAGGACATGTGGATGTGGACCCCTCAAAATGATAAGGAAGCACATTGGAAAAGGCTTCAAGACTCTAGATTTTTGGTTAAGCGATCCAAGATCACATTGGCTCAATAGGAAGCCAATACTATTAAAAGGGGATGAGAAGTTGATCATGACTCAATTGCTCAAGTGCTTGAAGATATTGCTCCGAAAACCCTCAACCACTTTCCCATATTCCAATCTGTCAAAACCCTAAATGTTAAACTCGGCCCAACTGAAACTCTATCATCCGGATCCATCGATTTCGACCTAGACAAAGCCACAGCCAAACCCTAGAAACTCGGTAGAACCGAGATGACATTCGTACCACCAAAGTGAAGTGAACAAGTTTCTATAACCCATCAGTTCAATTTCAGAATTACCGGTATTAACTGATCGGAACTACCGAAATGAGGTTTTTCTTAGGTCATAGCAAATTGTTCTATCTGAGTGGATTCGTTCGGTCTCACCGAGAATCCCAATGTTCAAATCTTTTGCATTGTTCGGTTCTACAGAGATTTCATTTCGGTGTCACCGAGTTGTGTATAAAGTTTGTAACGGTTGGATTTTGGTGCTGGCTATTTATAACCCTCCCCCACTCACTCTCTAAGAGAGCCATCAGAACAAAACTACACTTCTACCATTCATTTTCTGAGAGAGAACCCTGTACACTTCTGTTGAGATCAAGGCATTCCAATCCAATCATTTAAACCTTGATTTCTAGCCTCCCCAAGTTGCTTTCCACTCCAATCCTTCTCCTACCCAAGACAAATCTGTGAGAGACTGATTGAATGTTGAGGAGACTATCTTTTGAAGCACAAGAGCAAGGAGTTCATCATCAACAACAACAACAACAACATATATTACCTTTTGGAGAGTGGTGTCTCCTAGATTGGTTAGGTGTCACTTGAGAGACTCAAACATGATGTGGAGTTGGAGTTTGTAAGGGTAAGGAGACCGCCTACATCGTAAAGATCTACCCTGAGTGAGGCTAGTTTGCTCTTAAATCACAGATCAGTGGCGTCGGAGGACATGCTAGGGCTTGTAACATCCCAAAATTTTAAATTTTGGAATGTTATATTAAATAAATAATTACGAATTTTTATTTGATTGTTGTATGAATGATTTTGTGAAATTGAGTGGAATTTGAAACTATTTGAAAGTTCAATGAGAGCTAACAAAAGGAATTTCCCAAACTTTCATTTTTGCATTTGGGTCCCATGAATTCAAACTCAATTCAAATACAAAACCCCGGAGTGAAGATAATATGACTTCTTCCATTTAAATAAATGAAAAGAGATTTGAAAAGATTTGAGTTCCAACTAAAAATATTTCAAATTCAAAAACACTTTATGCAACTCAATGATTTTCTTGAGAGAAGATAAAGTGACTTCTTCAAATTATAAGAAAGAGAGTTGGAAGTTTGAAAGAGTCATTCTGAAAGTCCCTTTGAAAATTTCCGGAATCCACTTTTCATTTGAAGTTGTTGAATTTCCAAATTCCAAATTTCTCTCAGAATACTCAAAAATGATAGGAGTAATATTACACTTCAATTCAGAGTCAATCTGAACCATATTTGACCTGGGGTACTATATTGATTCACTTGATGTATGTTTTGTCACTCAACTCGCGGATTCCCGAGGTGACATTGGAGTAATCATGCATAGGGGTTGATGCACGTTTTCGTCCTACTTTCTCCGGTAGAAACTTTGGGGCACTCTTTGAAGTTCTTTGTGTTAAATTGAATATTATGAATCTGAAGTTGTTGATGTGTATCGTATAATTGACTCATGGATACTTGTGGTGACATTGGAGTATCTAGGTGACACTAGAGTTGGTTGATGTGTATCATATGGTGTTATTTTAGTACGAACTCTAGTGTTATTTGTGACACTTATAGGAATAGCTCAATAGACTGATCGGAAAGGATAACTTTAAGGTGGTTTCGTACCCTACAAACAATTTCATCTTATGTTCTTCGCTAGATAAGAACTTTGGAGTGATTCTTTATTGCACGTTGAGAGATTGTTATATGATTCAATTATGCTAGCACTGTTGATAGATTGCACTAGTGAAAGTATGAACCCTAGGCCTTGTTTTCAAGCATTGCAATACCGTTTGTACTCTGTTTTATCACTTGCTACCTTGTGGCATTGCGGAAAAGCAGTGAGAGGTGCCTACCTTGCAGCTTGGGCACGGTCAGGGTGAGCTCCTCCTTGCCGTATATGGGCCGGATCCAGCCACGGAGAAGACCAGGCGGTGCCCCCTGTGCAGCTACACGCGCAGGGGCCCCGGGGAGGAGGAAACCATGGTAGCGGTGGCCGATTCCCGCTCGATAATGTGGAGCACTACTTCAGGGGTGCCCGATTGGAGGATTCAGGCAGACTTGAGCCGGAGTTGGTACCGGATCTGGAGCGCCGCCACCGTTGGGAAGCAGTATAGAGATTGGCGAGGGGTGACTGCCGTTTTAAGAAGGAGGGTGTCGGAAGCAAATTGAATAGAGATGAGGGACTTTTTGGTACAGAACATGTACACATTCCTCCACTAGATTTTGTGCCGTCGATTTTCAATCCAATGGTCCAGACTCGTTCTTTCTATTTTTGCAACAGACGAACAGATTCTACCCTGGTTGCTCCCACTATAATGTCACAGCCAGTTTTTTTCTTAGTGGTATGTCACAGTCAGGTTTGCGTATTGGATGAACATCCGTTATCTAATGTTTTTGAAGATTTTGCTAATTCTTATTCCGCTGGGAATTTCTTATTTCTCAACTGGTGCCACCAATCCAGTGCTGAGACTCATGCCAGGTTTCACTTTTTTTGTACTGGTGATTGAACAAATTACTACTACATGATAAAGATATTTTTAAATCTATATGAAATTTTTGTACACTTGACGAGAGAGGACGTTTGGCTCCCGGGAGCCATGGAGGCCTTTTTTTGAAAACAAATCAAAATTCAAACTTTTCAGTTTCAAAAAAAATGAAAAAAATTGTGCAAGTAAACAAGTATGTTATGTCTATGTGTTTAAAATTTCAGAATGAAAAATGTTGAAATGTGACCTGTACAAAAAAGACAAATTCACGGCCTGAGAGGACGAATAGTATCATGTGTTAAGAAGCCCCAGATTTGTCTTTTTTGCACAGCCCTCATTGTAACTTATTTTGCCCTGAAAATTTACACACATGTGTGTTATGCCTTCATGTATATGTGCGATTTTTTTCAGAATTTTTTGAAATGTAGAAAATATGAAATTTGATGAAATTCAAAATTTTCAAAACCGAGTTCCATGGAGCTCGGCCTCCAAAGACAATATCCGACACTTGACTTGCTATACTAGTTTACACTAGATGAACAAAACATTACTAGTACAACATAGTGCACAGTGAATGGTTTGCTAGAAATACAAAAAAAAATTGAGAATACGCCAAAAGCGTACCTTAATTTTATAAAAGAAGAGAGCAAAAGTCACAATACAAGAATGGAAGCAAGGCTTCCAAAGCGGAACGCACACCCTATCACACCCACCGAACTAGCCAATGCCTACACTCTCACAAAACGATCCGAAACCTCCTCCACCTAAACCAGCTAGTCTCCAATCCTTGAGCTCTGTAACGATGGCACGCGCCAATTTCGACGCGGTCTTCTGCTGATTTAACCGATGAAAGACTCTGGTGTTGCGCTGCTTCCAGAGAGCCCAAATGGTCATTATGATCACCGTACCAAAACCACACTTTTGGCCTTTCCTGAAGTTAGATCTCGTGGTCAACCACCACTCAAGTAAAGTGTCTACCTGAGTAGGGATAGAACCCCTCAAGCTCAGCTCCTCGAACATGTAATGCCACACTTCCCTAGCATAGACACACTGAATGAGAATGTGCTCCGTATTGTCTTCGTCTTGCAAACACGTGAAACAAGTGGACGGAGCACTTTGGAGACCATGCCTAGCTCTTGTGTCAGATGTCCAAATCCGGTGTTGCACGGCCAACCACGTGAAGATTTTACACTTAAGGATAGCCCAGCTTCTCCAGATGCAAGTGGCGTAAGGGGCCCTCTCAGCGCCCTGACAAAGCCGATTATAAGTGGATTTCGCCGTATAAACTCCGGAACGGTCAGCCGGCCAAGAAAAACGGTCTTCACTGGCGGGATCACGGATGATCGTGCTTAGCGCAAGGTTGAGGTGCAATAGTTGCATGTGGCCGACAAAGTTTACATCTCCACTGATATCGAATAACCATCGCCCTTCCAGTAGACCTTCCTCAACCGTACGTCGATTAATCGTATGTGTGTCCACTTGAGCATGAATGAGCGGCGCGATGTCCTTAACCGCAAAGCCATGAATCCATCTGTCTCACCAAGTAATACAATTTGTTAATTTTGAGTTGACTGAGACGTATGCATACCTTTTCTTTAACCTTCTCACCAAGTAATTAAGGTTTCTTAATCCAGCTTCTTTAATCAGTTTTTTCCTATTGACCACCACACTCTTGCTCCTTGGAGGTTTGATAAATCCATAGAGAAAAATTGAAGTAAAAATTGCAATTTCTTTTCTTATGGAACATACATATCAATATGCATGGGTAATCCCTCTTCTCCCACTTCCAGTTATTATGTCAATGGGATTTGGCCTTATTCTTATTCCGACAGCAACAAAAAATCTTCGTCGCATATGGGCTTTCTCTTCTTTTGCATGGGATATAAATAAGGAATTCCAGACATGTCATAAACAAAAAGTAGTCTAAACAAAAAAGGATTTCTAAAATAGATCATAGATAATTCTAGCAATTGCCAATAAATCGAGGCCTTTTACCAACTTGATTGTAAGAAATCCCAGGACCTAGAAATTCATTTCGTACAATTGAACTTTTTCAAACTGTTTCTTTTTGAGAACCAAAAAAACTTGTGCCAAAATAACGGATGCCGCCTTGGCGCTGCCGGCACGGACAATGGGCGTCACGATGAGCTGGTCCGACCTGCCGGCCGATCTCTTGGCGGCGATCGCCGACAGGATGAGCGAGCACGCTGACTTGGCGCGCTTCCGCTCGGTGTGCCCATCCTGGCGCTCGGCTTCGGCGGTGCACGCCGCGTGCCGCTGCTCCTCCTGTCCCCCGAACACCAGTCCCATGTCGACCGCCGCCTCTGGTCACTCGCCGACGACAGCGTCGTGAAGATCTCCGTGCCGGCCGCTCGCGCGAGCTCCTTCCTCTCCGCTTCGCCGCAAGGCTGGGCGCTCGCCGTGGACAGCGACTTCTCGGCCACGCAGCTGCACCCCTTCACCGGCGCCTCGGCCAGCCTGCCCGCGCTGCCGCGCTCGCTCAGCGTCAACTTCATCGTCGGTGACATGGTGTGCGATCGGTCGCCGCACGCCGTCATGATCGCTCGGACCAGGGGCAGGGTGTCGTACCTGTGCGCCTTCTTCTGCCGGCCGGGCGACGCGCCGTGGAGCCCGGTGGAGTGCTCGGAGGTCGACGAAGTCAGCACCATCACCTACTGCGACGGCGTGTTCCACCTCTTCGACGGGGAGACCCGCAGGACGGTCGACCTGGACAGTGAGACCTTCGCCGTGGCCGCCGTGATCCAGCCGCCGGTGATGCTCATGCCGGAGCACCTGCGCAGCGCAGGGGAGCCCCCTGGAACCGGCGCAAAGCCGAGTCGACGCTCGTCGTGTCCCCCGGCGAGCTCCTCGTGATCGTCAGGACGCACCTCCTGCTCCCCGGAGCATCGGACGGCTCGGGAGATCTCTTCAAGGCCTTCCGCTGCCGCCTGGGCCACCGCAGCCGGATCCCAGCGAGATGATCGGAGGTCGACGACATCGGCGACCGCGCCGTGTTTGTGGACAGCGTCCGCGGATTCTGCGTGGAGGCCAACGGGGCCAACGGGGTGCGGAGGAACTGCATGTACGTGGCGAGCTCGTGCCAGGACGCCGACGGCGACAGCAGGTACGCCGTCTCTGCGCTCGACCTCGCTCGCCTCACCACCGAGCGTCTCTCGCTCGGGAGCCTGCGGAGCTGCCGGTGCGATGGAGGATTCCGGCAATGGCTTTCGTGGTCCATGCCGAATCTGCAGGCCTGCGCCGGTCCAAAGTCCAAACAAAACTGCGCGCTCCCATGGCGTCAAGGTTGCGGGAACAAGGGCTCTTTTCGAGGGGAGGAATAAGAGCTGTTAATTTTGATACTTGTAGAAGGAGCCGCGGCTCCCATGCAGCAACTATTCTCGCTCTGATGAATCCTGGCGCGTGCTAAATTTGAAACACTGCTTATTAATATTGATTCTGCAGTTTTGAACACTAAAGTTGAGCACATTCTTGCGGTACATTCATTTGATTTTGGTGATTCCATGTTAAATTACTTGTTTATTAGCATTGATTATTTTGAAAGCTTGTATTTAGTTTCACATTTTGAAACACTAAAGTCGCACTTTCCCTCCGTGTGTCTAACTCAAATGCGCACGCAGTCGCTGGAAACTAAAAGTTGCACTTTGTTTATGCAACGTAACGTAGCTAGGTATGCGACTAACTAGAATATTTTTCTAAACCTTTTTCGTTTTAAGTACGTTCAGTTATTTCCTGTTACATCGAGTTATCTTTCGCGTTTTTGGTGCTCAGCTAGAACCATCGTCATCACGCCAGAACGAGGATTTTCATCTTGATTGCTAGATTTTCATCTTGACTGTCGAAGCCAACCACCTCTAGCACATCAACAAGGTAACGACGCTTTCAATAAGGTAACAATGCAAGTTGATCGCTGCGAGACCCAACCAATTAATGTCAAAACAAGAATTTTTACACCGGACATGAAGTGTTGTTTCAATCATTATCTTAAAGACGGGTCTTCGAGAAGTCACGCCATTGTGTAATTCACGTCAGGCCAAAAAGCCACTAGCGAATGGGCGGGACATCTTCCCACCACAGACCACCATCCCAGCCATCGGGTGATCGTCCATGAAGTGTTGTGGATCTAACCATTGACAATTCATACATGTGCAAACCAGCCTGTAACATTCGCCATGACCCCGGATGCTACCCCAGCGCCCTCCATGTAAGTCGCGGCATGTTGCTCGCTCACGACGCCGTCGTGGTCAAGCACGCCGATCTGACCCTCCCGGACGTCCCTGGTGGTGACGAGCTGGAGTGCGGGCTGGTCAAGAAGGTGCACAATCCCTGCCACCGTCGTCAGCGAGAGCCGCCTCGCCTGGATCCTGTTTGCGACGAAGAGTCAACCAACCGCAATCGGCGCCAACAACCCCATCATGACTTCTCCCCTCGCGGCTCCTATTGTCATGAACGTGACACTGCTTGTCACCAACCAGGCATGCTAATTGGGGGATTGACGTCGATCACCGTAGGTGGCCAGCAAGTTGCATCGACAACCGCAAATGCAACAAAGAAGACATGGATAGGGAAGGGAAGAGTACAAGTTTTGCGGCAAAACAAAGCTGGAGATTAAACATCCGCACTAAGAATCCGTACTTAATGAGTTGTAAGCTACAAAAAAGAAAAACCAGTCTGCGTTGCGTATGGATTTATAGTTTTTTTCAAAAGAAGCACGATAAAATTCCAAATATTAGGGTCGAAACCTCGGCTGCATCCCAGTTGAGGTTCAGCCAAGGAGAGAACCTGGTCCAACCACATGGCACATAAGGGAAATGTGGGCGGAATCCTCCAGATGGGTACCTCGGAGGACCAAGCTGATGGTTGATTCATTTTTTCTAATAAATTTTATTAATTCAAAACCATTACAAACACTTAACGATGTGCCGAGTTTAGTCAAGAAGTAGAGATAGTTTGAGGGCTAAACCTTGTGCATCAATCAAGATGCAGATGGCCCTTCATTTTTTTTCTCCGTCAATGTATGTAAATCTCTTGATAAAGTTTATTATCAATGTGATGATGCCAAAATCTCCCTCAGTTGAGGGATGTATCTAATCTAATCGATGCTACAGTTTATTAGTATTTGCGATGATGAAACATTTTTTTTTTGAAACAAAGAAGGTGGCCGGCTGCCGACCTTATATTTCAAAACCAGACTAAGCCTGATGTAGTATCAGTTACAACAAAACTTGTTCAGTGCACCAAGGTGCAGGCACAAGTAGAGGCAGAACAGGACAAGGAGAGAGGAAGAAAGAGGAAAGGGGGTACATGGTTTTTTCAGGACTCGAATTAGAAAAAACAATTAGCATTGAGTATGGCCTCTTTAACCCTGTGGGATATCACTAGATTACAAAACCACAGAAATTTAGATTTGACAGCACAGGAAAACAATTGATTTGTAAAGAGATCCGGGTGGATGGCAATTTTCTTTTGAAATAAAGTGCAAAACCTAGGAATTCATGGATCCAGATCCTCTAAAAAAACCTGTAAATTTCTTCAAACTGAGCCCTATGAAGAAGTGAACAAGAATCATATTCAAGTGAAAAAAAAACTATAAAAAAGCATACGAAATTGCTATGGGTCGAGCCTCAGAATAAGGGAACAGGCAAAGAAAAAAAAAGATAATCACTAGACTAATTTAGTCAACTCAAAATCCTCAATACACAGTTCCTCGAGTTTAATCCATGACGTGAACTTGGCGACAACGATAGAATATAACCACAACTTAAAACATATGCTCGTAGAAACGACATATAGGCCATCTAGAAGACGACGGTGATGATCTACTGCGACTCGACGGACGGCGTCGTGTCGGCGGTTGAGCCGCGGTCCTTGGCGCCTCCGCCGAAGATTGGCTCGGCGAACATGGAGGTGACCTTGTTCTTGATGCACTCCCAGTGCTCGCTCGCCTGCGCCTCCGTGAACTGCCTGTACTGGTCCTTGGCCCGCTCCATCAGCGACGCCCCCTCCCCCACCGTCCACTTGAAGCACGTCGACGCCGGCGCCTGCGCCTCCTTCTCCGGCGCCGCCGCTCCCGCCGCTGCCCCCTTGTTCTCCATCAAGCCCGAAAACTGAGGTTGAAAACTTGTCTCCGTCGATCGAGAGAATAAGGCCCCGTTCGGAAGCTGTCCAGCTTCCCAAACGAGCCAGCTTCTCGCGGGAGCTGGGCGGGCTGGCTTCTTGCGGGAGCTGGGCGAGCGTTCGGCTGCTCGTTTGGGCTGACTTGGTGGAGCTGTAGCGATAGGAAAACAGGAGCTGTAGCGATAGTGCAAAACGAATCGTTTTCTTGACTGGGCGGTGGCATTCCTCTAGTAATTATGCTAAACTTCTCCTCCGCCGTTTCGTGAAGCTGGGCTTGGGCAGCTTCTCAAATTTGCACTGGAGGCCACCTCCGCTTCTTGAAGCTGGCTTCGCGGAGCCGAAGCGTTCGGCCAGCTTCTCGCCCACTTCCGGAGAAGCGCGGAGGCGAAGCACTTCCGAACGGGGCCTAAGACGATGTTGCCGGTTGTGGTTGTGTTGCTTTGGGTGGCCATGGGGCTGCGGGGGCGTGGCTACTTATGCAGGGGAGGTCGGGGCGTCTCGAGGAGGAAGCCGGGTCCGTCACGGGCTTGGAGTAGGGGAAAATAAAGAAACAAAGAGAGAGATGGTAATATAATTGGGTAAGAACACAAGTTGACCACACGAGAAACTACTCAGTCCGGATCATCATCATGGAAGAAAACACGGATTCTTAGCTTTGGACTGGACTGGATCACAAGTGCAAACGGGAACGGGAACTACTACTTCTCCCCGTTCCTTGCTTTTCTAATCCCCTTCGTTAACACTGTGCCGAGTGTAGTCTAGGAAGTAGAGATAGATTTGGGGGGTACTACGATCATTGATGTTGCTTTCGCATGTGTGTGGAGCCTACTACGATTCGGTGTGATCGGCGGAAATCAGAATTGAGACATATGCTTTGCGCACGAAGAGAATTGAGACATATGCTTGTGTAATACAGTACGTTCAGTTTAATCACAGGAAAGAAACAACAAAACAATATTATTATAACAATGACAAACCAAGATGATAGCATGTAATAAGGGGACCAAGAATTCAGTGTAATTATTTCAACAAGGCAAGTAGATGCCAGTTACAACAACAAAAAAACAAATCAAACTTCACTATCCTCTCAAGTAATCAAGACATATACACCTTATTAATGTAAAGTTTTACATGTAAAATGCAAAACAAAAAAAAACATACCAACAAAACTGTATCATTCTCCCGAAAAGGAGCAAGTATGAAGGGTCGTCAGATAGGAGCGAAAGACTATTTTTGTTCAAGTAATCGATCATGATTCAACCTTCAAAAACCAATAGTTCCACAGACAAACAAGAACGAAAATGACAGAAATACCAAAGAAAGATTCACTGAAATGTGGCGCCTCAAAAGGAAGGCAGCAGGTTATGTAATCATTAGTGACTTCATTGAGAAAGGTTCATACTAATCACCATCGGCATCACACAACCGCAAAACGCATCAAATAAAACTGCAGATTAAGAAACGAGCAAGATCGTTGGCCTCATACAGAAGATTAGATGGTTCCACATGAATAAAATTCAGACATATGCTTGTCTATAATTTAGTTTAATCCTCGCCCACTACCAAACCAAGAGACTATCAGGAGCAAACCACTTGAACAAGAACACACAAGCAGAAGGATCCAATCCGGGGGAGTGTGCGATTGCGGAAACGTCTTACCTCGTTGGAGGCGACGGGTTCATGTTAAATAGGCAGGGGCGCACCTCCCTGATACAGCGCATACATCGGGTTGTTATAGAGATTCAGACTTGGAGAACAAGAGATAGAATCGGTTACAACTAGACAGAGATAAGAGAGAATCCTACTACCCAACTACCAAGCCAATCTGTATCAAAATGACGTAACACAAGAGAGGTGCGGTCAGTGCACATTGGCACAATACATGACGTGTTTTGTTTAACACCCTCCCTTAATCACAACTTCATCAAATTGAGATTATATCTGAAAGCTTCAAAACTCCTTGTTGGCAATGGCTTTGTGAACCCATCTGCAACCTGATCTCTGGAGTGTATAAACCGAATATCAAGCTGTTTTTGAGCAACCCTTTCTCGGACAAAATGAAAATCTATCTCAATATGTTTTGTTCTTGCATGAAACACAGGGTTGGCAGACAGATAGGTGGCACCAAGATTGTCACACCATAAACAGGGAGCTTGCTTACTTTTCACACCAAGTTCCTTAAGCATGGACTGCACCCAAATAATTTCAGCTGTGGCATTTGCTAGTGCCTTGTATTCTGCTTCTGTACTTGACCTAGAAACTGTTGCTTGTTTTCTAGCACACCAGGAGATCAAGTTAGGCCCAAAAAATATTGCAAAACCACCAGTTGAACGCCTGTCATCTAAGCATCCTGCCCAATCAGAGTCAGAGAAGGCACTGACAAGTGTAGAAGATGATCTGCTGAAACTGAGACCAACACTCAAAGTATTCTTGACATATCTTACTATACGTTTTGCAGCAGTCAAATGAACAGTAGTGGGTGCATGAAGGAACTGACAGACTTTATTGACAGCAAAAGAAATATCAGGTCTGATGAGAGTGAGATATTGAAGTGCTCCTACCAAGCTTCTCAGATTTTGTGCTGTCTTCTTGACTCAAGAGTGTACCTTCTGTAAGAGATAGTTTCTCTGAACTGGATAATGGAGTGGATGTAGGTTTACAACCTTGCAAACCAGCTTTCTTGACTAGGTCAGTGGCATACTTTTCCTGAGAGAGATGAAGTCCATCCTTGTGTTTCTTCACCTCAATTCCAAGGAAATAATGCAAGTCTCCAAGATCCTTTAGAGCAAAGTCTGCCCCAAGTCTTTTAACAGTCTTGTGATTGCTTCATCAGATGAACTTGTCACAATGATATCATCAACATATATGAGGACAAATATGCATGTGTTGGACTTGTTGTAAATAAACAGTGAGGTGTCAGACTTTAAAGGAACAAAGCCAAGAGTTTGCATTTTGTGACAAAGGCGAGAATACCAAGCCCGTGGAGCTTGCTTTAGACCATATAATGCCTTATCAATTTTGCACACATAAGAGGGGTTGCTTTTGCTTTCAAACCCAGGAGGTTGTTTCATGTACACTTCCTCTTCCAGAACACCATGGAGGAACGCGTTCTGTACGTCAAGTTGTCTGAGACTCCAGCCCCTGGAAACAGCAATAGACAGAACAAGACGAATAGTTGCAGCTTCTACGACTGGACTAAACGTATCTTCATAGTCTATACTGTACCGTTGCTTGAAGCCTTTTGCAACTAGTCTAGCTTTGTATCGATCAATAGTTCCATCAGACTTTCTTTTGATTCGAAATACCTACTTGCAATCAATCAAGTTTTTACCTTGCTGTGGAGGAACCAAATGCCATATATTATTTTTCTTTAGTGCAATAAACTCTTCATTCATTGCCCTCTGCCACCGTTCATCACCAAGAGCTTGTTCAAGTGTGTTTGGTTCACCTGGTTCACCTGTGGAACAGATCATGCCATATTTAGTTATATGCTTATAATCAACAGGTTGTATTACCCCTTTTTGAAGCCGTGTGCGACGTGGTGATGAGGTGGTCTGTAGATTAGCCGCAGAAGATCCTGAGAGCTGAACAGGAGTTGTCGTTGCCGATCCCAAGAGGGATTCACTGACCGCTGCAGCCGAATCTGCAGGGCTTGGATCTTCTGTGGCAGAAAGCGACGTTGAATCCTCAGCAGCAGCCGCAGAAGATCCTGGCGAAGGAGGCAGCTCATCATTGCTGCATGATGGCGTATCAGCCTCGGGGCGCGCGCGTATCAGTCGGTCTCGTCCGCTGGATTCAGCGCTGGCGCGGGGCGCCGTGGCCGCATCTGCTTCTGGCCCCACCTCGGTTGGGCGAACCGGGGCGCGGCGCGAGTAGCACCGTGGGTGGGCGCCGAATCGCGCGTCGCCCAGACCCGTCACAGGGAGCCGCGTGTCAGGCGTGGATTGGAGCGGCGCTGGAGACGTGCCTCGACCAACTGGAGGGGACCGTGTGGCACGCCCAGAGGGGGTCGGCACGGAGTGGAATCCTGGCGCGACTGGCGCGTCTGCGCGCGCAGATCCCGAGGAGGATCCAATCCGCTGCACCTGTCGAACGGATCCCGAGGCGGATCTGCCTCCCGTCTCATGACACATGAGATGTCGTTCGGAGGAGGTGTTTTCTCCACTGTTTTCTTCACTGCTTGCTTCATTGTTTTCCCTGGTTTCTCCTGTTTCATCACAAAACTCAAAGGTGCCATTAGTAAGAGGATGTGTCAGCGGTTGGTCATCATAATTTAGTCCCCCTTGTTCAATGCCGGAGAGGTGAGGAGGGAGAAGTAAAATTTCCTCACGAAGAAGGGCGCCGGCATTTGGATGAAGGTCAGCGAAGGGAAACTTCGTTTCATCAAAAACAACGTCCCTGGAGATGTAGACGCGACCGGTGGAGACATCTAGGCATTTGACACCTTTGTGTTGAGCACTATACCCTAAGAAAACACATTGCTTTGAGCGAAACATAAGCTTGCGTTTGTTGTATGGGCGAAGGTTAGGCCAACAGGCACATCCGAAGACACGAAGGGACTTGTAGCCGGGTTTTGTGTGAAGGAGGCGTTCTAGTGGAGTTTCATTGTTGATAACACGACTAGGAAGCATGTTGATGATATGAACGGCAGTAAGAAAAGCATCATCCCAAAACTTGAGGGGCATGGATGCACCAAATGAGGAGGGCTAAGCCAACCTCAACTATATGTCTCGTGCTTATGCTCAGCTGAGCCATTCTGTTGATGGGCATGCGGGCATGACACGTGATGTGATATGCCAAGGGTTTGGAAGAAGGAGTTGAGTTTTTCAGACTTCTCTCAAATCCGATCGGACTGCAATAATTTTACGATCAAATTTTCTTTCAACGAGAGCTTGGAAGTTTTTGAAAACTTGAAAGACGTCGGATCTTCTCTTGAGGAGATAGATCCATGAAAATTTGTTGTAGTCATCTATGAAGCTTACATAATACGTGTGTCTACTAATGTAACTAGGGGCAGGACCCCAAACAACAGAGAAAATTAATTGCAAAGGATTGGTAGAGACACTAGTAGATATAGGGTAAGGTAACTGATGACTTTTTGCTCGCTGACAAGAATCACAAATGGTTTCAAGATCACGCTCACCAACATACGGGAGCTTATTTTTCGTAAGTAATTTTTCAACTAAAGAGAAAGCAGCATGGCCTAGTCGATCGTGCCACCGTGTTGACGAAAGCTTGGCAACACCATAGGCTCTTTTATTGGATCTTGGATGCTCCGGAAGCAATGGATAGAGGCCTCGAACGCATCTACCTCGATAGAGTGTTTTCTTCGTGGCTTGGTCCTTGATCAAGAAAAAGAAAGGATGAAATTCAAGGAAGACATGATTGTCAATGGCAATTCTATGAATGTAAAGTAGATTCTTGTCGGCACTAGGAACATGCAAAATTTTCTTTAGATGAATTTTACGGCGAGGGGTACTAAAAAACGAATGACCAACATTACTGGTCCTCATACCTTCACCGTTGGCAGTGTAGATTTGATCTTTTCCACGGTACTTCTCCTTCATAGTGACCTTCTCGAGCTCGTTTGTGATGTGATTGGTAGCACCACTGTCGACATACCAGTTTGTGTCGACGCCAGAGGAGCCGGGCCCGCTGCAGTAAACTTTGTCCTCATCTTGGGAGTCATCGTCATCTTCATCAGAAGCGGTACCAGCAGTCTTTGGCCGTGTGCCCAAGCTTGCCACAGATCCGACAATGAGGGGCATCCGGCGAGACCTGGTGGAGCTGCCGCCACGACGAGGTTTGGAGTTGGTGGAGCGACCGCGGGAGTTGGAGGAGCCACCACCGTTGCTGGTGCCTCCGGGACGCCCTTTTGTGCGAGGAGAGCCACGGGAGCGAGGGGCACCGCCACGACCGCGAGATGCAGCGTTGGCCGAGGACTTGAAGCCACCGGCGGAGCCATGAAACTGGGCCATGCGCTGATCGAAGTTACTCAGCATGGCATAGAGCTCATCAAGCGTGACGGGCGTGACGTGGGCGTCGAGGGCGGAGACGAGCGGCTGGTAGTCGATGTCGAGCCCATGGAGAATGTACGAGATCAACTCGTCATCCTGGATGGGTTTCCCGGCGGCGAAGTTCATCGCCAAGGCCGCGGAGGGAGGCGAAGTAGGCGGCGCATCGATCGTTGCCCTTCTGCGCATTGATGAGCGCAGTGCGGATGTTGTTGACGCGGCTGAGGGAGTGGGACGAGAACATGCCCGCCAATGCCACCCAAAGTTCACGCGCCGTGGTGATCGCGGTGACCGCGACCAGAACCTCCTTGGAGAGAGTACTCAGCAGATAGCCGAGCACTTGTTGGTCCTCCCTGACCCAAAGAGGGTGGAGAGGGTTGGGCGCAGAAGTCTCCTTGCCATTTTTGTCCTTGGTGACGTGAAGTCTGGCCGGTTCCGGCGAGGTGCCGTCGACATAGCCGAAGACACCGGCGCCCGCAGTGGGTGAGACTGCAGGCGCCAGAGCACGTAATTGCGTGCGGTTGAGCTTCTCGGTGACCTGGCCGCTCGTGCTAGGTTGGAAGGCGCCGGATGAAGACATGGCTATGCACTAGATGCAATCGGGATAGCTAGCTAGATTGAGAGAGGAAGGGCTCTGATTACCATGTGCGATTGCGGAAACGTCTTACCTCGTTGGAGGCGACGGGTTCATGTTAAATAGGCAGAGGCGCACCTCTCGACATACAACAGATACATCGGGTTGTTACAGAGATTCAGACTTGGAGAACAAGAGATAGAATCGGTTACAACTAGATAGAGATAAGAGAGAATCCTACTACCCAACTACCAAGCCAATCTGTATCAAAACAACGTAACACAAGAGAGGTGCGGTCGGTGCACATTGGCACAATACATGACGTGTTTTGTTTAACAGGGAGAAGCATTTTGATCCAGAGGACATGGGTGGTGATATAACAGAGTGGTCGGCGGGGCAAGAAGATGCCAGTTACGACGAACGAGACCAAATATCAGTAGTCACCGTCCTCAAAGCCGATGCAAAATCCCCAAGAAGAATGAATAAAAGACAGTTTGACAAGCAAGCACAGAATTGCAGCATGCTCCGGACACAAAATCCTGCAGTTTCTAGTGAAAAGCAAGCATGCTTTATACGTTTTTGGAGGGAGGTGAAGGGGCTCCATCCGAAGAGCCCGTGGCTGAGATGACGAGGGAGGTGAAGGGGCTCCACGACGCCGCCTCCAACAAGGGAACGACGTCCTAGAACGCTGTCGACGTCCAAAAAATTAACACATTAAAGAATGCAAGACACTTCAACTAGACACTCAAAAGCTGTTCAATTTTGGCTTCAGAATTGCAGAAAGACAGCATGGAAGCATAGCAACCGATCAGTCCCGAAAGATGGTATGATTAATAGGTTTTTCATCACTGGCCAAGCATGAACAAATATGCCTCCAAAGTTTCAGCATAGATCAAATATTCACTAAGACAAAACATGCTAGTCCTGCTCGCAGAGCTCAAAAGATGCGTAAATCAAGGCAGGGAATAAGCTTCTGTGCATCATGTAGTTTCCTAAATTTTCATCAAAAGAAAAGCGTGCAGATACCAAAGGCATAAAAATAACAATGAGATGCATTTGAAATGAGAGGAAAATGATGGTTGGCAGAGATTATCAAGCTCAACCCAACTGCCCACTTTCCTCAAATTAATATAGCAGGAAACTCTTTCAGTAAGAAATGAAGAAGAAGGTGGCGGTGAAAGATGTCGCTGCTAATCCCGCACACAAAGTATCACTACCCAATGCCTCTCGCACCAACGCTCCTGCGACGCGCCGCCCCGGCGCCCGTGACCACCATAGCCGACGACCAGCCCCTCCTCCCGCAGAGCAGCGCCTCCCCATCCTCGCCACGGTTCCCCCCGGGGTTCCCCCTGCCGCTGTTCGCGAGGTTGGCCCTGGTGGCTTCTCTTTTTCCGCAGCTGGCGGAGATCTCGCCGGATCTGCGCGTCCGGGTCGCCGCTCCGCCGTCCGCGGCCTGCGCGGCCGTCCCTCAAGGTTCGCTTTGCTGCCAGTGCTGCTCGGCTAGAAGGCACTCCTCCTTCCCCCATCCAAGGCAAATCTTTGTCAGCTTCAACCTTCAAGTCTGCTGCTGCTGCGAATTCAAGGCCGCGCTCTCCCACTGTCAACATCGAAGAGGATGGGTGGCGCCAGACGGCCGCCTTCTTGGTGGAGGGTGAGCCGCCCAACCATCATCTGTCGAGCCGTAGGTCCGCGCCATCTGTTTCCACCCGGGAAGAGGGATTTCGTCAAGCACAAAGATCGCATTTGCCACCGTTGCTGCTCAAGGGACACCGCAAGGCGGACTGCAGAACCCTTTTACTGTCTCCGCTGCCGCCGGATCGGACACTGCTCGGGCTGCACCAACTCTCTGTCGTCATCCTCAATGCCTCGAACTGGGCATCCGTTTGCTGCTGAGGCCCGCCAATGCATCAGACAGGAGGTGGCGCCCCGTCGCCGCCACGACTACAACAGCCGACACCGACGTGATAATGGCCATGGCCAGATGGGTCAGGCTAGGGGCCGCAGGGACCGACTGGACGACGTGCGTGGAGTCTGCCGAAGGGACCTCTCACAATGCATTGGCTTCGGGCAGTCCAAAGACGGGCGATCGACGCTATGCATGTCCCTCGCCACCGCCATCCCCGCACCACCTCCGAAGACATCATCGAGATCCTCCCCATGTCTCTCGACGGTTCGACCTCGGGTGGCTACAGAGTGCCAAGGCCTGCCCTCCACTAGCCGGGCAACTTCACCTCGATCGCCACCTCCGCCCGCGTCAAGCCGTCGGCTCAGGAAGATCACAAGGAACCTGCAACACCTGCGCTTCCTTCTTCGTCTGCAGAAATCATAGCTGTGCATGTCTTCGCCGGTGAGATCATCGCGACGCCAAGTCCTACACCTGCAATTGTCATTGCCACGCCAAGTTCTACAGAGGCCATCACCTCTCCCAGCTACAGCGTGACAGCGGCGCACCCCATCTTCGTACACGGCTGCCGGCGCTGCTGCCAACACCAAGCTCCACCCTTCGAGGCGACCCACTGCAAGGAGGAAGACGCTATGCGGGCATCACCAGCTTCTCTGCCGCTGCAGCCCAAGACTTCGAGCAAAGAACCGTACCATGCCCATCGCCTAACCGCTGGAGCGGCTGCTCTGTCATAGGTTGGGGATTGTTGAAGAGGGTGAGACGATCACCGAGAATGCCATCAACCAATATGTGGCCCTGTTCCATGGTCACCGCCGGACATCGCTGCTGCCGCACTTCGAGCATTCTTCAGACTTGACTGTGACCTGACAACGGCTGTTGAAAATGCACTTGTGGACTATGGTGGTGATGCTGGACTGGAGCTCCAAGCCCAAGCCGGTAGCGATGCCTCGGCATTCCGCCTAATGATGCTTTGCTCAACCGCAGATGATGTAGCCTAGTTTTTGATGATTAGCTGCCCATGCTTTATGGTTCTCATGCTCGTGTTAGGCTTGTTTGTGTTGCTTCTGCTCGCTTGTAGTCACACCGGCAACTTCCTCGATGATGTTGCCTTGTCAAGGCCCTGCGTGTGCTCCCCGATAGCACCGATGTAGCCATTGCTTGCCATGAATGAAAACGACATTTGCATTCTCAATTGGAATGTTTGTGGTCTCAATCGCCCGGATCGCCGCTTCTGCTGTTCATGAGACAATTGCCGCGACACCTTGCAACATTGTTTGTCTACAGGAAACAAAATTAGCTGATGTTGATCCATCTGTGGCTTCCTTTCTTGGTGGACAAAGATTAAAAAGCTTTGCTGAGCGCCCTGCCAATGGCACCAAAGGTGGTATCCTCCTGCTTTGGAATGCTGATTCCATCAAAGTTGATAGCATCTCCACTGGAACTTTCTTCATCTCTGCTATGATCACCCTAGTCAACAGTACCACTTCCTTCAAACTCACCTTTGTTTATGGGCCTACAAGAAGCAATCTTAAAGACGCTTTTTTCCAGGAGCTTCTGAGCCAAAAGCCTCAGCAAGGTACAAGATGGCTTGTGACTGGAGACTTCAACCAAGTCTATCGTGCCCGTGACAAGAACCGCACAAATGTCGACCATAGCAGATTGGTGCGCTTTCGAAACACCCTCAATTCCTGTGAGCTAAAGGAGATACACCTTCAGAACATAAGGTTCACATGGACGAATGAACAGGCTAATCCGACAATGAGCAAATTGGATAGTTTTTTCTGCAATCAAGACTGGGACGTGGATTTTGGCTCGCACATCCTTCATGCGCTTTCGTCCTCGCTCTCTGACCATTGCCCACTCCTTATCGCTAGTGACAAGGGGCCGACGAGACCCAAAACATTCAGATTTGAAAATTTCTGGATAAAAATGCCCAACTTCAAGAAGACAAAGGTAAGATGCTTGGAATGAAAGGGTGAACCATTCTGAGCCCTATCATGTGTTGTTCCACAAGCTTAAAAAAACAAGTCAGCGCCTTCGGACGTGGAGTCGAAGTATCTTCTCTAATCACAAAGTTCAACTCCATATGGCCCTTGAGATCATCCTTCGTCTGGACATGGCACAAGAGGAGAGGCCCCTTAGCTCCGGTGAGCGTGACCTCAGAAGAGAACTTAAAAGAAAGGTTGTGGACTTGGCTGTTCTGGAAAGGGCCCGAAAGAGACAATCCTCGCGAATTACCTTGCTCAAAGAGGGAGATGCTAACACGCGCTTCTTCCACCTCCGGATCAACCATCGAAGAAGAAAGAATTTTATCCACCGCCTCAAGCATAACACTGGGTGGGTCACAAACCACGATGATAAGAAAGATATTGTGCAATCTCACTTTGCTAGAGCCATGGGTAAAGGCCCCCCACGCAGAAAGGACTTCAATTGGTCTTGCATCCCCGCTTCAACTTGTGACCTCTCGGATTTAGATGCCCCGTTCACGGAAGAGGAAGTTCGTGGTGCAATCTATGATCTCCCTAGCGACAAGGCCCCGGGTTCGGATGGCTTCACCGCTGCTTTCTTCAAAGAATGTTGGGATATTGTAAAACCTGAATTTATGCAAGTGATCAACAATTTTTCTGCCCTCCGTCTCCAACCTTCATTGGCTCAACTCGCCAACATTGCTCTCATTCCTAAAAAGATGGAGCGGAGGACGTCTCTGACTTTAGGCCCATAAGTCTTATTCATATTGTTGCAAAGGTCATAGCTAAGAGGATGGCCACTCGCCTTGCTCTTCACATGCCCAACCTCGTTTCCAATACTCAAAGTGCTTTCATCAAGAAAAGGAGTATCCATGATAACTTTATGTACGTCCGCAACTTGGCTCAAGTGGCTGCACCGCAATAAAGCTCCATCCTTGATATTCAAGCTTGACATCAAGAAAGCCTTCGACTCAGTGAGATGGGATTATTTGATGGATTTACTTCGTCACCACCAGTTTCTGAGCCGGTTTCGAGATTGGGTCTCCGCCCTCCTATCCACGGCCTAATCTAGAGTTTTGCTAAATGGTGTTGCTGGTGATCCAATTAAGCATGGACGTGGTCTTCGGTAGGGGGATCCCCTCTCCCCTCTACTTTTTGTCCTCGCTATTGACACGCTCCATCACATCCTCGCCAAGGCTACCGATCAAGGCCTGCTGCATCCTCTTCGTGGTCGGCCCATCTGTGCATCCTTGTATGCGGATGATGCTGCTATCTTTGTCGCTACCGGTCGGGAAGATATTCACTTCTTGGCTTCGACTCTGAGCTCCTTCGGGGAGGTTACCGGCTTGGTCACCAACTGCGCCAAAAGCCTTGTGGCGCCCATTCGTTGAGGTAATATCGACCTTGATGACATTTTGCAGGCCTTCCCGGCGGTTCGTACTACCTTCCCCATGCGATATCTTGGTCTTCCGTTGTCGGTCACAAGACTAAAGCGTATCCACTTTCAGTATTTGGAGGACAAGGTGGCGGGAAAGCTTCCACCTTGGTCGGCTATGCATGTGGCTACGCCGGGGCGCATTGTTTTGGTCAAGGCTGTACTCACTGCCATTGCCATTTACCACCTCACGCCTCTTGACCTTCCGGTTGAAGTGATGAAGAAGATCGATAGCCTGCGGCATGCCTACCTTTGGGCGGGTTGTGATAAGGTGACCGGCGGAAAGTGCAAGGTTAATTGGGACCTCGTCTGCAAGCCCAAGATTTATGGGGAATTAGGAGTGCTCAACCTCCAGAAATTCGCGACCGCCCTACGCTTGTGCTGGCTCTGGTACGAATGGGATGATCCACCTAAGACTTGGTCTGGCTCAGGAACACCTTGTACTAGCAAAGACAAAGATCTCTTCGCTGCTGCCACACGGGTGTACATCGGAGATGGAAACAAAGCTAAGTTCTGGGAATCTCCATGGCTGGACGGCCTCCGGCCTAAAGACATTGCGCCAAAAAAATTTGTGCTATCAAAAAAGAAAGCATGCCTGGTCAAGAAAGCTCTTGACAACAACCTTTGGATCCGCCAGATTGACACTCAGCAGGGGCTAACCTTGGCCCATATTCAAGAATTTGCAACCCTTTGGGAGATGCTTGCTGATGTAACCCTCAACCAGGGAAGACAAGACACCATAACTTGGAAGTTCACAAACAGTGGCGACTACTCTGCCTCCTCAGCTTATGGACAATTTGCCGGTCTCTCCTTTTGTCCAATGAATGCTACAATCTGGAAGATGTGGGCTCCACCGAAATACAAATTTTTTGCTTGGTTGGTCTTCCAAAATCGTGTTTGGACAGGTGATCGTTTGCTGCGACGAGGCTGGCCTAGCTGCAATTTGTGCCCTCTCTGCATGCAAGTGCAAGAATCTGCTGCTCACCTCCTATTCCAATGTAGGTTCACCGTCCGGATTTGGACTGAAATTTGCACTTGGCTTGGCATCCTTGACTCCTCGCCAATGATTTGGCGTCATGAAGACTCAGTTAGAGATTGGTGGCTCAAGGCGGTCAATGGTGGAGGTCGCTGCGGGAAGGCCATCGCCTCCTTGATGATGCTTGTCTCGTGGAAAATTTAGAAGGAGCGCAACGCAAGAATTTTTTCAAAATGTCTCCGCCCCGACCTCCATGGTTATCGCTAAAATCAAAGAGGAAGCCCATCTTTGGTCTTTGGCGGGAGCCAAGCAGCTTAGTACTGTTATGTCGCGAGAGTAGACCTTTTTCTCTTTGCCGCCTCGCGGTTTATGTCTAAACCTTCTTCTTAATTAATGAAAATGGCAAGTCTTTTGCCTTGTTTCAAAAAAAAAGATGTCGCTGCTGCCTGAGAAATCTGCGGTTTCAGAGATGTCTAAAGTCTCTGAGATGGTGTTCTGCTATGGACTATGGTAGCTTCGGTTAAGCAGCTGGCCGGGTGACCGGCAAAGCAGACACTATCTCGCGTTACTGCTTCTATTATTTTTCGGTTGTTATTCCTGCCGAATAAGTGCTCTCGATGGTCTGCTGCGTCTGCCATAGTGAGCAAGAGTCTATCTAGGTTGGTAGTAAGTATTTATGTCTGTCGCCAATGCTCTTGTGGGGAGAATGATAATTTAACTTACTGGAGTATGTTCAATCAAATGTTTGAGTTCTCCGTTAATCTTGTCCAACATTCGAGTTGTGTTTGAATGATATTGTAACCAGGCTTCTTATTTGTCTTGTGTCAGTCTTCTGAATACAGTACTGAAAATTGTAGTACATTTTGTGGTCAATTTTGTCTGGATCGGTTTTTTTAGGAAACAATATTGTAGGTATGTACTCCCTCCGTCCCATAATGTAAGACGCTTTTTGACACTAGTGTAATGTCAAAAAACGTCTTATATTATGGGACGGAGGAAGTATGTTTTTTTCTTGTAAAGTCTTCTTGAATAATGCAATAAAGATGGCTATGTGCATCACTTGATGCAAAGGCCAGGGTAGAAAAATAGGCTGCAAACGTTCCTTTGA
The DNA here is from genome assembly GCA_021605145.1 of Aegilops bicornis. Classification (NCBI taxonomy): domain Eukaryota; kingdom Viridiplantae; phylum Streptophyta; class Magnoliopsida; order Poales; family Poaceae; genus Aegilops; species Aegilops bicornis. The sequence continues at coordinate 530,441,609 of CM038673.1, forward strand.
ATTCTCAAAGAGATGGTAGGCAGAGCAAACCATATTTCGCAAAAAAAAAAGGGAAGAGTAATTTATACTATGTTTTTCATGTGTGCCCAAGCCCACAAATCCTGATCAAGCCTTGCCAAATCGTCAGCATACCAGGCAAATTGATTCCAGCTGCCATGCTCGGATCAAAAATCAGAAACAAATAAAACGATGGGCATCAACAATCATAAACACATTCAGGATGCTACAATGCACAGTTGGAATGATAACCAGGTCTGGTATATGAAAGCAAATGGAAGAATTAACCTAGCTACAAAATCATAACTAGTCTCATCCCCCCCACACTGAGAGTCACTCTATCAACTTTAAACATAAACCTAACCAGATACAACAGCCATTAATCTAGCAAAGATGAGACTTGTCGCATTCAGTCGATGGGCCAGCCAATCTACTCTTGAGGAGGTCCTTGAGGGAATGGTCCACGGGCACGACCCCCACCGCGTCCACGGCCACGTCCACGTCCTCGGCCTCGGCCACGGCCCCTTCCTCCATCATCTTTTGCACAAGAGATTCATAAGATAAAATTGCTTAGTAGTTCCTGCTGGTTTATGTGCCATGTCAGAGTAGCTCTGATGAATTGAGTACCATCTGTCCTTCGCCTCCTACACGTGCCTAGAACTATCAACTAGAACCGACCGAACAGAGTTTACCACTTCCGCACGTATTAAACCCAAAACCTGGTCAACACTTGAACTGAAATGGAAACAGCAGCCCACTTTCAGCGAAAGGCATTTAACCGGTACAAGGGAAAAAAAGAAGCATTCATGACATACGAAGAACAGAAATGGCAAGCATATTCTTATGCTGCCACAACAATGGTGCAAAAATACACAAGTGTCAGATTAGATGAGAGGAAAGTGATTGTTCATTTAAGGGCAACCCCCGATGGAATGCTATCAGCAGAGTGTTTTGGAAGTTTTTGAAAGTGCCACAAGGATCAACCACATAGTATCCCTCTCCCTGTATGCAACAATGCAAAGAATGTGGTTTCCCTTCTTCCGAAAGGAAGGAAAAGAAGTTAGAAAAGAAGTCCTACAGAAATCCAATCTATGTAGGATGGCAATTCCTTTGTCATCCAAGTCCTACAGAAACCATACCTTCTAAAATTCCTTTTTTTAAGAAACAGTTCAAAAAACTGTTACTAACGGACCTTCGACAACGAATCCAGAAGTGGCCACTAGAGAGCAAATGAAAGCGAAAGCAGATACAAGCAATAGCAGACAATTATAGAAATATAGCTAACATATAGTAGAACCAACAATAACGAACTGTTCCACGAGTACCACAAACAGCTAACCGCGCTTAATGTTTGGCCAGCCAAAAGACAAAACCGATACAGCTAAAACGTGCCAAAACCATCCAACGTCGACACTAAGATAAAAACAACTGGCGGTGCAGGGCATGGACATCTGACGACGACAGCCGACAGTCAGCCTTGGCGCTTAGTCGACCTCCTCCATCTTGCTCTCGCCGGCGTCGTCCTCCAGGGGCGGCATGTCGGTGTCGTTCTCTGGCGCCTCGTCGTCCTCATCAATGCTCAGGCCAAGCTTGAGCATGCGGTGGATCCTGGTGCCGAAGGTGTTGGGGTCCTCCAGGCTGAAGCCGGAGGTGAGCAGGGAGGTCTCGAAGAGCAGCATCACCAGGTCCTTGACAGACTTGTCGTTCTTGTCGGCGTCGGCGCGCTTGCGGAGCTCGTCCATGATGGCGTTCTCAGGGTTGATCTCCATGGTCTTCTTGCTTGACATGTAGCCAGCCATGCTCGAGTCCCTCAAGGCCTGGGCCTTCATGATCCTCTCCATGTTGGCAGTCCACCCATACTCGCCAGTCACCAGACAGCACGGGGAGTCCACCACACGGTCAGAGACGATAACCTTCTCAACCTTGTCGCCCAGCACCTCCTTGATGACCTTGCACAGCCCCTCGAACTTCTCCTTGAGCTCCTCCTGCTTCTTCTTCTCATCCTCACTCTCATCAAGTTTAAGACCTTCCTTGGTAGCTGACACAAGCTTTTTGCCCTCAAATTCCTTGAGCTGTCCGACAGCATACTCATCAATAGCATCAACCATGTAAAGGACCTCATAACCCTTCTTCTTCAGCTTCTCAAGGAAGGGAGAGTTCTCAACAGCCTTTTTACTCTCACCAGTGATGTAGTAGATATCATTCTGACCCTCCTTCATTCTGGTCACATAGTCCTTCAAGCTGGTCATCTCATCACCACTCTTGGTGGAGTGGTAGCGGAGCAATTCGGCAATTTTAGTCCTGTTCTGAGAGTCCTCATGGATACCAAGCTTGAGGTTCTTTGAGAATGCCTCATAAAACTTGTTGTAATCTTCCTTGTTCTCTGCTATTTCAAAGAAGAGCTCAATGCACTTCTTGACAAGGTTCTTCCTGATCACCTTGAGGATCTTGTTCTGCTGGAGAGTCTCACGGGAGATGTTCAGGGGAAGGTCCTCTGAATCAACAATGCCCTTGACAAAGCTCAGGTACTCAGGGATCAACTCCTCACAGTTATCCATGATGAAGACACGGCGCACGTACAGCTTGATGTTGTTGGCCTTCTTCTTGTTGTCGAAGAGGTCAAAGGGGGCCCTCTTGGGCACAAACAGGACAGCCTTGAACTCAAGCTGACCCTCAACAGAGAAGTGCTTGACAGCCAAATGCTCCTCCCAGTCATTGGTCAAGCTCTTGTAGAAAGCAGCGTACTCTTCCTTGTTGATCTCCTCTGGCTTCCTCATCCAGATAGGCTTCTGCTTGTTGACCAAGTTCCACTCGTGAGAGACTTCCTTGATCTTCTTTTTCTTCTTTTCCTTCTCTTCCTTCTCCTCATCAACATCCTCAACCTTGCCCTCCTCAGTATCCTTCTTCTCCTCCTCATCTTCATCATCAGAAATTTCCTTCTCGGTGGTCTTCTCAGTCCACAGGGAGATGGGGTAGCTGATAAACTCAGAGTGCTTCTTAACTAGATCCTTGATGCGGCGCTCCTCAAGGTATTCCATCTGAAAGCAAATTGTAACAAATCAGGCAATGAACAGAAAGCATGTGCAAACAAATACTGTACACAAAAAAGATCTAAAGAACAGCCAAACATACATCAATACAGAATCAAAAATAAACTACTAGAATACAGGTAGAAATTCCATGCAGATATGTAATTCCATAATACAGTATTGCAATTCAAACTGACATAATGTTTTATTGCAGTAATTAAAAGAAGGTCAAATCAATAAGTACGAGTTAATCCATGCATTGCTTTCATATGAGAGCATTAGAATGCAGTCAACATAAGCTCATCATCAATTAAATGATTTCACAGTCAAATTTGAAGTAATAAACCTACCAATCATGGTTGGGACGTCAATTTATACAGGCTACATATCAACCAGCACAGATCTTAATCGAGCTGAGCCCAGGCATGATAAAATTACTGGTATCAAATTAACACAGAACTATCCCAATTCTAACAGCAAGCTGGTTAAGCAGTGCAGCCTCCCAGATAAGCATACACAACTAATCACATTACCATCAAATTTCCGCATAATAGAGGCAACAGAGTTTTCTCATGCAGTGCAGAACTATTGGACACAAAAACATACAGTTTAGATCAAGATAAGCCTATCTACCAGACCGTTGTAAGCACAAATCACATCAACACATGGTCAGTAAGCCAATCATCACAGTTTAAAAGGCTTGGACTACATAGACAAGTAGATCACGGAACCGACATGATTAAGCTTATGCAGTGCAGACATAGATGCCACAAAATCACAGTTCAGATCGGGATCAAGTCAAACAAGCAACCTACTAATACAGCTACACTAACCACAGAACCTACATCAAGACATGAAGAGTAAATCAATCACAGCATAGGAGGCTTGGACTGCATACCTGGTCGTCCTTGAGATAGAGGACCATCTTGGTACCCCTGCCGAGCTGCTCCCCAGACGTATCACGAGTGACGGTGAAGGAGCCACCGGCCTGGGACTCCCACACGTACTGCTCGTCGTCGTTGTGCTTGGTGGTGACGACAACCCTCTCGGCGACGAGGTAGGCGGAGTAGAAACCGACACCGAACTGCCCAATCATGGACACATCGGCGCCGGCGGCGAGGGCCTCCATGAACTCCTTGGTCCCCGACCTGGCGATGGTCCCGAGGTTGTTGACGAGATCCGACTTGGTCATGCCAATGCCGCTGTCGACGATCGTGAGCGTGTTGGTCGCCTTGTCGGGGATGATGTGGATGAAGAGCTCGGGCTGCGCATCGAGCTTGCTCTTGTCCGTGAGGCTCTCGAACCTGATCTTGTCCAAGGCCTGCGAAAATCACACCAATAAACACACCACGTCAGCCCAGGGACACAGATCTGAAACGCATCTCACACGCCACGAATCAGACCGCGGGTCAACGGATCTGGCTCGACGGAATCTAGACCCTAGCGTAGGCCACAAATCCACCATGCACTCAGACGGATTCGTACTCGCGGATCACGGGGTAAAAACAGAGGGAGGAGAAGGGGATCCGGAGGGGGCGCTTACATCGGAGGAGTTGGAGATGAGCTCGCGGAGGAAGATCTCCTTGTTGGAGTAGAAGGTGTTGATGATGAGCGAGAGGAGCTGGTTGATCTCGGCCTGGAAGGCAAAGGTCTCGGTCTCCGTCGCCATGGCTGTGCGCGTCCCTGAGCTGCTCGAGGTGGGGAGGAGAAGCGTGCAGGAGGCGGCTAGGGTTAGGAGGGGGTTTTGAGAGGACGAGAGGCCGCGGGGGTGGGAGCCTATTTATGTGTGGTCTCGCGGTTCTCGAAGGTTCTACATGGGCCTGGAAGCCGGGCGAGGCCGGCGCGCGCACGTTGACGAGTCGCTGCCGGTGCTTGCTCGTGGGCTTCCCGGTTAGGGTTGCGGTGAGTTTTTGGAATGGTCGTCGGCCTTTTGGTCCTTCGTGGCCCACCGGGACCGGGGTTTTCCATTTTAGCCTGTCGACGAAAGAGACCCGTTTGGTATCTTTGGACTTGGTTTTGGAAGGCAAAAGAGTGGAAAGACCAGAGCTTAGGTGGATTCCAAACCAGTTGATTAGGTGTCTTCTGCAGAGGAAAGGAATTACAATTTCTTATTACAAATCCATGTGGTTCTCCTCAGGTGCGATCAAATACTCCTAGCTTATAGGTTACTCATTTTATGAATTGTATAAAAGTGTTGTTGTTTTTTATGAATTGTTATTAAAAATGGAAAAACAAATATAAAATTGTGTATAGGTGAAACATGTTGAAACCCTCTTACATATACGATTTATACAATATACAGAACACTACTCATGTGCTTGTGCTAAACCCTTTGTTGTCAAGAGAGCTATGTTGCACTCAAAAGTACTCTTATGGTCCAGAGCTCATTTGATCTCGGGATGAACAGTAAAACCCAAGAATAATGAAAATAAATTCAAAATCTCTAGAAAAAAATTGCGACAAATGTTGTCAATGCTTGCAAAGTTTCATCGTGAATTGACATGTGTGGTCGTGGCAAATAAACAAAATCATCGCTCCAAAATACTTTTGAATAATAACATTTTTGGAGCATCGTTTTTTGCCACGACTTCTACAGATGGCATTTCACTATGAAACTTTGCAAGCATAGACAACATTTTTCATTGTTTGCCACAAAAGAAAAAACAAAACTTATTTTAAAAATAATTATTTTTTGTTTTACTGTTCATCCGAGCTCATATGAGCTCGAGCTAAGAAACTCCATGTCATGTTGCACCCTTCGTTTTCTTTAAGATTTGCATGGGAACCCGCTGCTATACAAATAGAAACCCAAAAACTGGTACATGATAACCAGGGCTAGCCCTGGGGAGGGGCAGGGGGCGGCCGCCCCGGGCCCCCAAAATCTAGGGGGCCTTGTTCGCAGGTAGGCCATAGGGATGGCCAGTATATTATCACATCACGCAGGAGATTAAGGCCAGAGGTGTGCAGTTGGATGGCTTTGTTTTTTGTCACGAGAAACGCAGTTCAAACTTTGAAGCTCACAGGCTTGCTCGATCATCACTTAGGTATAATGTTGGCCGGTTTGTTTGGCTACTAGATCCGCCTGAGGGCTTATGTATCCCTAGAACTCTTGTGATATAATGTCTGGAGGGGTACTTTACCTTCCTCAAAAAAAAAAAAGCAGGTAAATCTCAGATCATTAACGTTCAAATTCAGCTGGCAGCCCCGCACGCTAATACTAAAAAAAACTGACAGCCTCGCACGCAACAGCCGACGAGTATTCTTCTTTTTCCTTGAGATTGCAAGTACTGAACATCAGTCACGCCAAGATATCAGGCCTTGCCCAACGGCATGACCATCATTGACAGATAGTAGCGCACGATGCCCACGCCTCATTTTTTCCGTCGTACACACCAGCCGCCAACACCCAATTCCAGTCCCCAACACGGGAAGACCATGGCCTTCGATGCCGCAACGGCAGCGATGGAGGAGCACGCCTGTAGATTCATGGCCTTCGATGCCGCAACGAGGCGATGGAGGAGCACACCTGGTAAGTAACAACGCGCTCTTTTTTATCAACGCAGCCTTTTTTGATTGAATCCTTGGGATTACATGTATTTTGAGATTTCTACACTTACCCCAGCTGGAGAAATTATAGTCTTCATAATCAGGAGGATTCTTCACTTAGCATTACAAAATCAACAGGTATTATAGTTCGACTCTGAAATATAAATTCTGGGCACTTTTGACTCTAGTAGCAACTCAAGTGTTGGAAATATGACCTAGAGGCAATAATAAATTGGTTATTATCATATTTTCCGTTCATGAAATTTTTTATTGTTCATGCTAGAATTGTATTGACCGAAAACTTAAATACATGTGTAAATACATAAACTATACCATGTCCCTAGTAAGCCTCTACTAGACTAGCTCGTTGATCAAAGATGGTTAATGTCTCCTAACCATGGACATGAGTTGTCATTTGATAACGGGATCACATCATTAGGAGAATGATGTGATGGACAAGACCCAACCGTAAGCTTAGCATATGATCGTATCACTTTAATTTTTGCTTCAGCTTTCTTCATGTCAAGTATCTACTCCTAAGACCATGAGATCCTGCAACTCTCAGATACTGGAGGAATGCTTGTGTGCAATCAAACGCAGGGGCGTACGCACGTTGAGTGCTGTGGGGGCAACTGCCCCCACTCGATTTTTCATGTACGCTATATCGATCCTCTGCCTAGCTTCGTGTGCCCCCGCTTGGCCTATTATGTTGCCCCCACTCAGTCCACTTTGTTGTTTTTTCTACAAAGCCCATAAATCTGTAGGAGCAGCCCACATCCGAGAAAGAACAACCTACCATCGCAAAACTCGACTTGATCGAACCCTTCGGTCCTACTTCACGCACGAGACGCAGACGTCCACGTTCTCCAAAAAAATGAATCCAAGACGCAGGAACCGTGCAACCGGCGGCTCGCCGCCAAAGAATCGGCGTCGCCGACTTGCCTTTTGTTCCGCCCTCGTGGCCTTGCAAGACGACGCTGCAGCACAGGCCGATCACCAGTTCTGCAATTCTCTCAATCTAATTGGCATCGAGGTAAGCTGTATGGGTCATCTAGGGTTTTCTTGTTTTATTTTTTTTGTTTGCTTGCAATTTTATATATGTTAAAAATCATGTTAGTCTGATCAATTTGTGTGTATAGATTTGCCGATTTAAGTGACTAGATCTATCCAAACAATTTTTGCACAACCTGCAAATTTTAATGTGCTACTTTTTACTTACAAGTAAAATTGTCTAGTCTGAATCGATACACTCAAATTTGATTTGGATCATCTGTTATACCTAGTTCCCAGAACACTTCATCTTCAGGTATGATGTTTGGCAATTCGAGGATTCATTTAAAGTTTTAGTTGATGGCACTTAAATGCGCAAGAAAGCTAATGGTGAGGTTTTTTAAGAATTAACAACCTCGCTTGATTTGAACAAACTTCCTGGGTTCCATCCAAAAGCAAGAGGATTGCAGATTTGATGGTCTATAGACTTATAAAGCTATCACTTCTTAGCTATGAAGATTCTGGAGAATGCTCTACGTAAGAAAATCAATAATATTTTATAAACCATAACTATGTCAGCTTTGTAGAAAATGAATTCTTGAACAAAATTTCTAATTTAGTGTAAGTCAAATGTTTTCATGAGGTGAAGATCACCATGGGACAGAAGGAAATTAGTGTGCTAAAGCTCTTTTCTTTTGTAATACCGATATCCTTTAATGTTTTCATTCTACCCTGATTTGATTTTTCTCTCCCTTGCAGGTTATAGGTTATATTGTTAGAAAAATGTGTCAATGTCCCCTATAGCAACTTCAGAATAAGGTACTGACATATTCATGCAAGTCATTTTGCTTCACATCATTACTTTTATTTCACTTTACAATGAACTTGGTTATCGTGTGGAGAATGAACTAGTTATATTGTGCCCATATTTTAGTTTATATGGGTGTTTGTCTTGTTGATTCATGAATATGGCCATGAATTATTGCCCCCTCTCAAAAAAATTCCTGGGTCCGCCCCTGATCAAACGTCACTTCGTAACTGGGTGGTCATAAAGGTGCTCTACATGTATCTCTGAAGGTGTCTGTTGGGTTGGCATTGATCGAGACTGGGATTTGTCACTCTGTATAACAGAGAGATATCTCTGGGCCCTCTTGGTAATGCAACATCGTTAAGAGTTTGCAAGTAATGTGGCTAATGAGTTAGTCACGGGGTCTTGCATTACGAAACGAGTAAAGAGACTTGTCGGCAACGAGATTGAACTAGGTATGGAGATACCGATTACCGAATCTCGGGCAAGTAACATATCGCCAGACAAAGGGAATTGCATACGGGATTAACCGAATCCTCAACATCGTGGTTCAACCGATAAAAGATCTTCGTGAAATATGTAGGAACCAATATGGGCATCCAGATACCGCTATTGGTTATTGATTGTAGAGGTGTCTCGGTCATGTCTACATGATGCTCGAACCCGTAGGGTCCGCATGCTTAACCTTCGGTAACGCTAGAGTAGTATTGGGATATGTATGTTTGTAACCAAATGTTGTTCGGAGTCCCGGATGAGATCCCGGACGTCACGAGGAGCTCCGGAATGGTCAGGCGGTAAATATTTATAGATAGGAAGTCCTATTTTGGTCGCTGGAAAAGTTTCGAGCATTATCGGTATTGTACGGGGAGTGCCGAAAGGGGTCTGGGGGTCCACTGAGGGGAGTCCACCTGCCCCGGGGGCCCACATGGGCTGTAGGGGGTGTGCCTTGGCCTATATGGGCCAGGTGCACCAGCCCCAAGAGGCCCATGCACCGAGAGGGGATGAGGAAGAGTCCTAAAGGGGAAGGCACCCCCTAGGTGCCTTGTGGAGGGAGGAAACCTCCCTAGGCCAACGCCCCCTCCTTGGAGGAGGGGCTAGGACTGCACCCCAGCTCTCCCCCTTGCCTCCTATATATAATGGGGGAGATGGAGGGGTTGAACACACCAGTTCCCACGCCCTGGCGACAGCCCTATCTCTCCCATAACAACGTTTTCTCCTCAGATTGGTTCCGACGGCGTCTGGCGAAGCCTTGCTGGCAATGCACCACCACCATCTCCACCACGCCATCGTGTTGGTTGAGATCCCATCTACTTCTCCTTACTTGTTGGATCAAGGAGGAGGAGACGTCACCAAGCCGCACATGTGCTATACGTGGAGGCATCGTCCGTTGGCGCTAGATCAGATTGGATCGCGATTGGATCGCGAAGAGTACAACTACATCAACCGCGTTATACGCTTCCGCTTTCGATCTAGAAGGGTATGTAGACACACTCCCCTCTCTTTGCTATGCATATCCTATATTAGATCTTGGGTGTTCGTAGGAAATTTTTTGATTTTCATGATTCGTTCCTGTCGGATTTCGGGTTCCGGCAGACCCTCTAGGTTCGAACTCTGGGGTGCACGCGGAGATCACACCTCCAACCTACCTACGCCTCGTCGCCTCGCAAGGATCTAAACTACACAAAGAACAACACAAGGGACAAGAGGTTTATCTTGGTTGGGCCACCATTGTGGTGTAACACCCTACTCAAAGGTGTGTGGTGTGGTGGATTGCCTCAGGGGCTGATGATGAACAATACAAGGAAGAACAGCCTCGCGAGGGTCTGTTCTTGGCCGGTGCGATGAACTGCTAGGGGGAATTCAGTCGCTTCTCTCTCTCTCTTGCCTATCTTTCCGGTCGATCAGGTCTCGATCTCTCCTCCCTCTACCCTGTGGGTGGCTAGCTCTATTTATAGTGGGAGGCCCTGGGCCTCTTCCCAAATATTGAGCGGGAAGGGCGCCAACAATTGGCCATTTTGAAGGGGAACATCTAGTACACTTATCCTGACTAAAGTCGGTCCTCTTTGCCAAAGTCTCGGCGGTGGCCCGGCTTGGGCTCCACGGTGACCTCCTTCCTGCCGTTCTGCTGGTCTTGGTCTTGTTGCACCGAAATGGTTGCCTTTGCTTGATGCTCTCGGCTGCGCTTGCCCCCTTTGCACCAAAGGGGAAATGAGGACACTGCACGGGCTGGCGCTCGCCTGGCACCCTTGGTCGTCATGGGCACCTCGTGAGGTACCCCGCCTTGATCTCTCCGCCTCCTCGTGAGCCAGCCTGACGAGGCCGTGCCTGAGGAAGCTTCCTGTCGTCCACCCCGCAAGGCTTGGCCCCTCGCGAGGGTCTTGAGCTTGTGTTGATGAAGATGGGTCATACTGGGCCACCCCTTGCGCCACGCCCGCGGGCAGCAGTGAGTAAGTCTGGTACCCCGTTCCCGAGAATCGCCGACAAGAGCCCCGGGCCCAAGGCGCGCCTGGACTTGGCTTAGCAGAGAAGCGAAGGGGCAAGTGCGAAGCGCTGCGGGCCCCAATAGCCTGCGGCCTTGGGCGCCGCGTGGCGGTTGATTGGACATAGGCGTCCCTGCTTCTCCACGACGCCTTGGCAATTGCATGAATTGACAAGAGAGTGGTACTCGTCTAGGCTTTACCTCCTTTGTCTTCTCTAGTCATTGCCAGCATCCCTTTCTCGCTCCTATCCTTCACCTTCCGAAATCCCCAGATCTACTCCGACCCAGCGCCCTAGCAAGGTATGGCGCCTCGCCAGACCGGCCGAGCTTGGTACTCGCCCGCTTTGGACTCCCGAATGTGTCGGAGAAGAGCCTTGCCGGCGCGCCGAGATGATGGTGGCGCAAAGGCAACGATGGGGCGGCGGTGCTCAAGGTCGGCTCCGCCCTTCCGAGGACCAAGGAAGCACCTTCTACCCGCTCTTCGTGAGCGCCATCGCCGCCGGTCTGGTGCCTCCCTTCTCCGAGTTCTTTTTTTCTGTCCTCTGCCATTACAACCTGCAAGCTCTGCACCTCCACCCCAACTCTGTTCTTCTCTGGCGATCTTCGCCTACCATCGTGAGGCTCATGTCGGGTGCAGCCCTCATTGGCCTTGCTGCGCCATTACTTCTACCTCCGGGTCTCTCGCGGCTCCATCACCGCGTCTTGAGCTTTGTCGCGTACGGCAGCTCCAACGCCATCTCGAAGCCCGGGAAGAGGATTGAAGGCTTCAGGAGCAAGTGGGTCATGGTAGATGTTGGGCGCATCCATCCTCGACTGATTCTGCCCACGGAGCAGCCTAAGCCCATCGACGCTTGGTCTCGCACGGAACTCGTGGATTCCCGCGCGAAGCTAGTGCTGGAGAAGATGGACGCGGACCTGTGGTCGGGCAACATGGCGACGGCGAAGCTGACCGGGGCGTCGCTCTTGAGGGAGTTCCTGGAGCACCGGGTGGCCCCGCTTCAGCAATACTCGCTCCCGCTGTGGAGGCCTCGCCCGAGCCCCGTAGTCTTGGCCGATGAAGATCTCGTCGCGGTCCTCCAATCTTTGGTCGGGGGAGACGTGGCGAGGCTGGAGGGTGCTCCTGCACTGTTCGCCGAGATGATTGGGAGCAGGTGGTGGACTCCATGCCCGCCTTCAACGGGGACGGGCCTGTGCCCGCGGAGGTTCCCGAAGACCCGGCGGCCCTGGCGACGGTGAATGTGTCCTCCGGCGACTCAGTGAAGAGGAGGAAGAAGAGGAGGCGGGAAGAGGGGCCCGATTCGAGGCTGACGGACGGAGTCGAGCGCCCCTCCTCGGCGCGGTTCCGTGCTCTCCGCCTCTTGCCGGACGACGGCAAGCGAGGTGGCGAGCTCGCCTCGATCCCGAAGAAGGACAGACGGGGCTGGTTCCTCGCGGGTCTGCTCCGCTCGAGGCGATCTGCAGACGCGCCTCCTGCCTCCCAAGCCTCTTGAGGTTGATCCCGGCCCGGCTCTCGGGCTTCAAGTTCGGCCGGAGGTTGCTTGAGCTCATGAGCGGCGACCAGCAAGTGCTTGATTCTCGTTTGCTTCTTGCTTCGTTGTTGAGGCTTGATATCCGTATTCCTTGGCTAGGCCGGCGCTGCGTAAAAAAGTGAAGGGGCTCCTAAGGCTTCGTCCGGGGCAGCACCTCCATCCGTGGAAGAAGGGGACGGCAAGACGCGGGCCTCTCCTGCCCGGTCATCCTCGCGAGGCCTGGCGGGGCTAGCTGGGGCGAGCTCAGTCCCCATGGCCCAAGCGACTCCCGAGGTGTCCTTGCCTAACGCCACTGCCGCAGTCGTCGGGGCGCAGAAGCTCCCGACTCATGGTGCTGTGATTACGCTGCCGTCCTCTCCTCCTACTTCGCCAACTGCCGTTTCTCCGACTCCTTCTACTATCCTGGATCGTGCTGCTGCTGAACTGGACCGGGTGCGGAAAGATCTTCTGGGCGCCGACCCTCGATTGGTGGCAGGCGCTGAGCTGGCCTCATTTGGGTTCGCTCGATGCTTGATCCGAGTGGCGCTGCTCAGCCGCAGCGGCTTGCGACGAGGAGAAGCAGGCCGCCCTGAGGCGAAGGCCGCTCGCGACGCCGCTTTGGGTGAGGTTGCGAATGTTCGGGTCGCTGCAAGGCGCCGGAGAGCGAGCTGCAAGGCTCGCGACCAGCTTGCCAAGGAGGCCCGTGGTCCGCCAAGAGAATGAGGAAGACATGAAGGCTCGTGAGGCGGCCGCCAAGACCGGATGCCAAGCTTGATGAGCGCCATGGCCGCTTAGGTGCGCTGGAGCGAGCGTTGGATGCGAAGAGGATCGAGCTAGACGGCAAGGCGCGGGTCTGGCCGAGGACCGCGCGTGGCCTTCGAAGCCGGAGGTGAAAGCTTCGCACCTTCTTTGAAGTAGCTTTACGACAGCAGCCTGGAAAGCCCGTTGGCCGGTGCCGAGGACGGCCCCGCCAAGCTGCTTCCCTTCCTGGTCCGCGCCCTTGAAGATGTCGCCCTTGGCCTTGGCTCCACGGCTGAGGCCGAGGCGCGTGTCCTTTCTTCTGCAGCGCTGGTGCGCGTCTTCACCCACGTCTACCTTCGCGACCCCAACGTTGACCTTGACAGCTGCTTTGGAGCTGTGGCGAGCTTGCAGCCGCTTCTGGCCGAGGCCGTGAAAGGTCGAGCGGAGGCTCTGTGGCGGTTCGAGCCTTCGACCAAGCCAAAGCGAGGCGCTGCCGATCCTGGGGCTCCACGAGGTGAACCCGCCCAGCGCAGCTCCGCCGCCAGCCACGGTGCTGCCGAAAAGTGACCCCTTCGTGGCTCCTGTCCTGCTTTCAGCTCCTGCAACATGCATCATGCCTCGTGGAGGCGTTTAAACTCGTGTTTGGCATTGTGAAAACATTTATGGACTGTAATATTTGCTTTTGAATTCCTTGAGATTTGCGCTTTTCCTTCCTACTTGCTTATGTTCTACGTCGGCAGAGTCTGCCTCACAAGATACCTCGGCTGCCCGTTAGCCCCGACCAGAAACCAGGACGGGACCAAGGAGTGAGGGGCTACGTGACAAGTTAGGCTCATGAGTCGCGATGCTCAGGAGTCCCCCTTGGCACACGAACAACAAGTAGGGAGGTGAGATGTATGGGTGAATTTACCATTCTACGTCGGCAGAGTCTGCCCCGCGCAAGATACCTCAACCACCGTTAGCCTTTCGGAACTAAGGGGTGAGGGGCTACGTGACCAGTTAGGCTCCTGAGTCGCGATGCTCAGGAGTCCCCTTTGACGTTCAAACGACCTTCGTACCTTGGCTCCGCTCGGGGAGAGATGTGTGACGAACCAGGCCCGAGGGGCTTGGCTGGGTGGCGTGCGTATGGGCGTGACCCGGGCATAGCCCCCGTGCCCAGCCCCCCGCGCGGCACTCCCGAGGGGAGGCATTACGATGAGGCCATACATTGAGCTCTGGGCTCCCTGAGGTTGATGCGGCCGGGGGCCACCCTCAGTTGTTTATCACCAACATGAGCATAAGCGCTTCCGTATGTGTACGGCATAGCTGCTCCTCGGTAGTGTCGTCGACCACAGTAGCATGGTGCTTCCACGGTGCGTGGGAGGGCTCCCCTCGGGAGGAGCCCCGGCGTGTCTGACCCGCCTACGACACATGGCTAGTACGGTAGGGCTGGCGAGGTGTATTTGGGCACCATGAGCCAGTCACGGGACTCACGGGGCCCCTACCTCAAGGCGGGTTGCGCTGGCTCGGGCCTTTTCTTGTAATGTGTTCACCGCAAATTTGGTTAGATGTCGGTGCTCACGTCCTCGGGTCCCGGCCCTCGAGCGGGCTCGGCCGTCACCGGTATGCTGTGTCGCGATGCCGTGGACAAGGCCAGAGGGTGAGGGCTGGAGAGCCAGTAGGAGCCCATGAGTCGCGATGCTCAGGTACCCCCCCTTTAATGTGCAAGCGGTCGACATGACGGAAGAGGGGTGCCGTGGACAGGCATCAAATAATGATCATGATGGGTCAAACGCACGACCCGAATGAATGCAAGAGGGATACATGCCATTGGGTCTGGCCCGGGTGGCTTGGGGACGATGCAACCCGAGGGGCGCTCCCAATAAAGTAAACTAGAAACATGAATCAAAAGGGATACGTGCCGCAGGGATGGACCCACGCTACAGGGAATGATGCAGCTCGGGGTGCTCCCAGCTGAAAATGAAACTCGAAGGATGTCACGTGATAACGTTGAAGATGAAGGGATGCTGAAGTAGCGGACGGCGTGCGCTGCGGAAGCCGATCTTCACGAGCCCCTAGGCCCAGGAGCCTCGGGAGGCTCCGGAGGCGCTGGTGGCTCCTCGTAGACCATCTCCATCTCCGCCAGGACCGCGGAACGCCTGGCCACTTGAGCCTCCAGGATGCTCCTCATGAGGCGCCAAGGCGTGGCAGGCCGCGTTCGGCAAGCCGTAAGGCATGCGAACATAGCCGTGGGGTGGACCTTCACGGCGCCCCACGCAGCGTGAGGGGCCAGAGGCGCTCGAGAGGCGGCTCGGTTGAGCCTGGTATGTCAATGCAGACGCAGCCCACCATCCTCGCTGGATGGGGAGCTACGGCGGGTAAGCGGCGGCTGCCACTCATGACTCTTGACTCCTGCAGCTCCTGAATGATCTTGCTGACGAACTCCTGAGGGTTTGGCCCTCCTTGCCTTGCTCCTTCCTGAGGGAAACGTGCTTTAAAACACACCTCCAAGTGGTGCCCGAGGGCGTCCCTCGTGATCTTAGCAAAGTCGGTGGCCCTCCAGGAGAGAGCCCCCGAGCCTTGCTCGAGGAGGGCGCCGGGAGCGCCTTCCTATGCGACAGAAGGAGGTGCCCCCTGAACAGGCACGGACCCTGAGGGGCCTGCCTCCCGAGGGGTCGGGCCAGGCGATGTCTTCTTCTTCTTCTTAGGAGCAGCCTCGGGAGGCCTCCCGCTCCTGTGATCTAGGTCTTCAATTGACGCGGCTTGAAAAGCACGCTCCAGGGAACACACTGTGTCCCTTTCTTCACAAGGCACCGTGATGACTCCACCGCTTCCTGGCATCTTGAAGACATTGTAGCCGTGATGAGTCACGGCCATGAACTTGGCCAGGGCTGGGTACCCAAGGATGGCATTGTCTGGCGGCGAATGTGAGCGACGTCGAAGTCAATGAGCTCGGTGCGGAAGGTTGTCGCAGCGTCCGAAGGTGACAGGAAGGCGGACCTGCCTAATCGGAACTGTGGAACCATCGGTGACTCCGGAGAAAGGCTTGGTTGGTCAAGCTGGTTGTATGGCACTTGGAGATTGTTGAATGTCTTGACGGACAGGACATTGAGCCCTGCTCCCATCGATGAGGGTCCCGTGACTTGCACGTTGGCGATGATTGGGGAACAAAGCATCGGGAGGACTCCGGCTGTGGCTGCGCACTTGAGCTGATCCGCTGAGCTGAACGTGATGGCGCACGCTGACCACCTGAGGGGGCGTGTGGCTTTGAGCCTGGGGAGGACTGCATTCACTTTCACGGGCGAACTGCTTGAAGATGCGCTGAGAGGTTGGGGCTTGAGCTCCGCCCAGGATGCAAGAGATTGTGCGCGGCTCCTGGTAGCCCCCAGCCCCCTCGTCCTGATGATGGTCTTCATTTCTCCTTGGCTGCGGTGGCAGAGGAGGGAGGCCTGCGTTGCCTTGTGGGCGATCCTCGCGAGGCTGATCCCTCCAGCCTCCCTTGAGGCGGGTCCTTGAACCTCCTCGCGAGGCTGATCTGCCAGCCGGTCCTCCCGGCGTCTGTGCTTCTTCCTCCTCCTCGTAGTAGCCTCGATCGGCTGCGGTCGGGCGTCGATCGATCGTCCTTCTCGCACGACCACGAGCTCTTGGTATTCGTTGGTGTTGTGGGTGTGGAGGTCGTGGTACACGCAGCATCGATCGCCTTGGATGACTCAGGTTGATCCCTTCCTCGCTTGGTGTCCGGTTCTGCTGCGAGCACGGCAGCCCCTTGCGCTTCACGTCCTTGACCTTGGGCTTCTTCTCTTCTGGGTCGGCCGGCAGATCGAGGAGGGAAAGACGTCCTTCCTCAGCCCTGGCGCGCACTTGGTCGCCAAGTTGAGCGACTCGAGGATGTGCACAGGTCTTCATGCATCGCCACTCCTCCTTCATCTTGACGTCACGCACACCGTCGGAGAAGGCCGAGATGATGGCCTCCTCGATCACCTTGGGAATCTTGAGGCGTGCGTTGTTGAAGCGCCGGATATACTTCTGCAGGTCTCTCCGGCTGCGCTTGATGCGGCGCATGTCGCCACGGCAGGAGGCCGGTCGCGAGTGCCTTGGAAGTTGGCGATGAAGCGGGCGCATCTCGTCGTGAGGAGATCGTGCTAGGAGCTGTGTTCAGGAGCCAAAAGGGCACCGGCCCTTGAGTGCCATGGGAAACCAGTTCGCCATGACCTTCTCGTCCCCGTTGGCGGCTTCGATGCCTAGCTCGTAGAGCTGGAGGAACTCTGCAGGATCGTTCGTGCCATCGTAGCGTGGAGGCAGGTCTGCCTTGAACTTGCCGGGCCATGCGACGCTGCGTAGCTCGGCGGTGAAGGCGGCAGCTGCAAAGGGCCACGGGAGGCCTTTGGTGACGGAGGGCTTGATCTTGCGGGTCCCAGCGCCGCCTGGGAGCAGCGGGGTCTTGGCGTCTTTGGAAGCGAGGCGTGGTCGTGACGGGCGGTGCAGGAGCACTCGGGCAACTTCTTGGGGGCGAGGGACCTCTTGGCAGCTCTGCTCTTGCTCTGGCCCAGTGCGACGGAGTGGGTTCCGCCCAGGGGCCACGCGCCTTGGGGCCAAGGCGCCTTCTTGAGGGGGAGGCGGCTGAGGTGCCCCCGGAGCTTCATCGCCCCCGCAAGGTGGGGCGCGGTGCAGCGAGAAGGACGGCGCGGGGGAGCCCCCTGCGGTGCGGACGAGCTCAGCGACGCGGTCGAGCCACTCCTCGTAGACGTCGTCAAGGGGCCGGTAGCGCAGGAGCTCGTTTGCCGCAATGAGCGCGGCTCGAGCCTCCATGGGCGCGGGCGAAGAAACCGGTAGGCGGCGAAGGAGTAGCAGATGCGGCCGTCTCGCCTCACGGATGGATCTTTGGGGACGACATCTTTCGTTCCTCGTTCCGCCGGGCCGATGGCGGCATTGACGGCGCGACGGGAACGGCGAAGCGGCCGCAGACGGGGCCGTCTGAAGCGCGAGTAGCGGCCAGCGCTTCAGCTTGAGCTCGACGAGCGTCTCACATGGATGCGAGGGGCGGCGAAGAGCAGGGCGGCGGAAGGCGGATTCTGGCGCACCAAATGTCGGATTTCGGGTTCCGGCAGACCCTCTAGGTTCGAACTCTGGGGTGCACGCGGAGATCACACCTCCAACCTACCTACGCCTCATCGCTTCGCAAGGATCTAAACTACACAAAGAACAACACAAGGGACACGAGGTTTATACTGGTTCGGGCCACCATTGTGGTGTAACACCCTACTCCAGTGTGTGGTGTGGTGGATTGCCTCAGGGGATGATGATGAAAAATACAAGGAAGAACAGCCTCGCGCGCGTCTGTTCTTGGCCGGTGCGATGAACTGCTAGGGGGAGTTCAGTCGCTTCTCTCTCTCTTGCCTATCTTTCCGGTCGATCAGGTCTCGATCTCTCCTCCCTCTACCCTGTGGGTGGCTAGCCCTATTTATAGTGGGAGGCCCTGGGCCTCTTCCCAAATATTGAGCGGGAAGGGCGCCAACAATTGGCCATTTTGAAGGGGAACATCTAGTACACTTATCCTGACTAAAGTCGGTCCTCGCCTGCCAAAGACTCTGACGGTGACGCCGGCTTGGGCTCCACGGTTACCTCCTTCCTGCCGTTTTGCTGGTCTTGGTCTTGTTGCACCAAAATGGTTGCCTTTGCTTGATGCTCTCGGCTGCGCTTGCCCCCTTTGCACCAAAGGGGAAATGAGGACCTTGCAGACTGGCGCTCACTGGCGCCCTCGGTCGTCATGGCTTGCGTCATGGGCACCTCGTGAGGTACCCCGCCTTGATCTCTCCGCCTCGCGAGCTAGCATGACGAGGCCGTGCAGGCTCGAGGAAGCTTCTGTCGTCCACCTCATGAGGCTTGGCCCCTCGCGAGGGTCTTGAGCTTGTGTTGATGAAGATGGGCCGTACTGGGCCACCCCTTGAGCCACGCCGCAGGCCGCAGGCAGGCAAGCCTGGGTACCCCCATTCCCAGAACACCTACAGTTCCCCATTAGTGGCATCATGAGCTAGGTCTATGCGTAGATGTATATGCACGAGTATAACACAAAGAAGTTGTGAGCGTTGATGTTCAGATTGCTTACTGATACGTCGATTTTGCATCATGTTTACATGCTGTTATTTATGATGTTTTTATTAATAATAATGCTTTTTGGAGTAATTATAATGCCTTTTCTCGCATAATATGCAAGGGACACACAAAGAGGGAGAATTAGAAATGGAAATCTGGACCTGGAAAAGCTACGTCAGGCCACCTATTCTGCACAACTCCAAATGAGCTGAAACTTCATGAGGAATTTTTATGGAATAAATAAGAAATAGTAGAGCAAATAACTACCAGAGGGGGGCCACCTGGTGAGCACAAGACACCAGGTGCGCTTTGGCCCCAGCGCCTGGGTTGTGCTCACCCCACCACCTCCGGTGCCCATCTTCCAGTATATAAGTCATTTTGACCTAGAAGAAATAAGGGAGGACTTCGGGACTGAGCTGGAAGTAAATCTCGAGGCGGAACTTGGGCAGGAGCACTTTTGCCCTCCGGCGAAGCGATTCCGCCGGGGGAACTTCCCTCCCGGAGGGGAAATTTTCGTCATCATCATCACCAACAACTCTCCCATCTTAGGGAGTGCAATCTCCATCAACATCTTCAACAGCACCATCTCCTCTCAAACCTAGTTCATCTCTTGTATTCAATCTTCGTACCAGAACTATAGATTGGTGCTTGTGGGTAACTAGTAGTGTTGATTACATCTTGTAGTTGATTACTATGTGGTTTATTTGGTGGAAGATTATATGTTCAGATCCAATATGCTATTTAATACCCCTCTGATCTTGAGCATGTTTATCACTTGTGAGTAGTTACTTTTCAGTACAAGAAATATGTCAACTTGTGACCTTCTGTCAGTGACCCTGGAAGAATTGGTCATAAATCTATGACCATTTGAGACCAATTGGTCAAAAGCTGTTCGGGGGGCTTCAAACCCTAAACTATATCGACCATTTTGGTCAGAAAGGTCGTAAGTTCCTTACACGAAATGGTCATAAAGCAGACATCACTGGTCCGCTGCCTTATTTCTAGCTAATCACGACCAATATAGATGGTCATAACCTTGTAAATTGTGGTGGATTGCTATGACTAGGCGCCACCTCATCGGGCTTTGCCTATGTGTCATGTCCATGTGTCAATTTTTGCCCTAGGTTGTGAAGCAACCTATATTTCTGTCATTCCCAAAATTCCCAAAAAAATCTCATAAATTCTTTGGGCCATATCTTCGTCAAATATGTAAAATCCTTCCTTTCCTAGTTCAAAAATAATTCAACAATATTCATTTTTCTATTCTGTTCAGAACATCACTTTGTGAAGGAAGTGCTATTTATATATTCATGATTGCCCTCAAAATTTTTGGGCACTCTTTCCTATCCAAATCATTGCCTCATGACAAAATTAAGCTCCATTTGCCCAGTAAATCTTCCTCGGCAAATTTCCAAAGTTTTTGTCCACCTAGAAGCATTGTGAAGGAAGTACCATTTTTATATATCCAAATGACATGAAATTTATACAGTTCCTTCTTATGCCCAAATTATCACCCTCCTCCAAATTGCAGCTCAGTCAAATCATCTATGTGAGCCCAGGTTTAATTTATATTTTATGGCCATATTGGCACATTGCAAAGCAAGTGTTGTCTAGACCCCTCCTATTACCCTCAAACTTTTTGGGCACTCTTCCATACTCAAATCATTGCCATGTGATAATATTTAGCTCCATTTTCCTGGTAAATCTTTCTTTTTAAACTTCCAAAGTTTCTATCTCGAGAGAAGCTTTGTGAAGTAAGTACTAGCTAGGCTTACCCAAATGATCTGAAAATTTACCGGGGCATGACCATACCTATGTAACTTACCTACAATAAATTTGAGCTCATTTCATTTATCCAATTTCTCTCGCTAATTTTCCCAAGTTTCTGTCCAGAGAAGAGCATTGTGAAGGAAGCACCACTTGGCATGTCCAAATGGTATCATTTTTTTACAGTGCTTTCCTATGCCCAAATTAACCATCCTCCACAAAATTTCAGCTCAATCCATTCATTATTTTGAGCCCAGCTTCAACATTCATATTTCTGTCCAGTGTGGTACTTTGCAAAGCAAGTACCACCTAGGCTCCTCCATTTGAGCTGAAAATTTGTGAAGTCAATCTTCTTAGTAGATGATCGTCCTCAGCCAAAACACACGCTTATTGGCCATGTGCATTTCTTGTACTGCTAATCAAACACTTGGCTGCTAATTCATATTTGGGCATAGTTCGGTCTCCTCGTGAGAAACTTATGGTGTCATTTTATTCCTAGCACCTACCTAGGGAGTGCCCAACCCACTAGACATGCCTAGGCCGCCCAAAACGCATGTCAACGCCACAGTCACGCGGTGACCACGCGGCGGGCTGCTACCTCTTGAGCACTGCGTTGGTTTTCCCTTGAAGAGGAAAGGGTGATGCAGCAAAGTAGCGTAAGTATTTCCCTCAGTTTTTGAGAACCAAGGTATCAATCTAGTAGGAGGCTACGCGCAAGTCCCTCGCACCTACACAAAACAAATAAATCCTCGCAACCAACGCGATAAGGGGTTGTCAATCCCTACACGGTCACTTATTTAGAGTGAGATCCGATAGATATGATAGGATAATATTTTTGGTATTTTTATGGTAAAGATGCAAATTAAAATAAAAGCAAAGTAAAAAGCAACGAAAATAACTAAGTGTTGGAAGATTAATATGATAAAGATAGACCCGGGGGCCATAGGTTTCACTAGTGGCTTCTCTCAAGAGCATAAGTATTTTATGGTGGGTGAACAAATTCTTGTTGAGCAATCGATGTAATTGAGCATAGTTATGAGAATATCTAGGTATGATCATGTATATAGGCATCACGCCCGAGACAAGTAGACCGACTCACCGCATCTACTACTATTACTCCACACATCGACCGATATCCAAAGATGCATCTAGAGTATTAAGTTCATAAGAACAGAGTAACGCTTTAAGCAAGATGACATGATGTAGAGGGATAAATTCATGCAATATGATAAAAAAACCCATCTTGTTATCCTCGATGGCAACAATACAATACGTGCCTTGCTGCCCCTACTATCAATGGGAAAGGACACCGCAAGATTGAACCCAAAGCTAAGCACTTCTCCCATTGCAAGAAAGATCAATCTAGTAGGCCAAACCAAACTGATAATTCAAAGAGACTTGCAAAGATAACCAATCATACATAAAAGAATTCAGAGAAGATTCAAATATTGTTCATAGATAATCTTGATCATAAACCCACAATTCATCGGTCTCAACAAACACACTGCAAACGAAGATTACATCGAATAGATCTCCACGAGAGAGGGGGAGAACATTGTATTGAGATCCAAAAAGAGAGAAGAAGCCATCTAGCTAATAACTATGGACCCGAAGGTCTGAGGTAAAGTACTCACACTTCGTCAGAGAGGCTATGGGGTTGATGTAGAAGCCCTCCATGATCGATGCCCCTTCCGGCGAAGCTCCGGAACAGGCCCCAAGATGGGATCTCGTGGGTATAGAAGGTTGCGGCGGTGGAATTAGGTTTTTGGCTCCGTGTTCGATCGTTTGAAGTGCGTGGGTATATATAGGAGGAAGGAGTACGCGTCGGTGGAGCAACGTGGGGCCCAGGAGGGTGGAGGGCACGCCTGTGGGGTAGGCGCGCCTCTACCTCATGGCTTCCTGGTGGCTTTCTTGACGAGGGTCCAAGTCTGCTTGGATCATGTTCGTTCCGAAAATCACGTTCGAAGGTTTCATTCTGCTTTGGACTACGTTTGATATTCTTTTTCTGCGAAACTACAAATAGGCAAAAAACAGCAATTCAGGTTGGGCCTCCGTTAATAGGTTAGTCCCAAAAATAATATAAAAGTGAATAATAAAGCCCAATAATGTCCAAAACAGAAGATAATATAGCATGGAGCAATCAAAATTATAGATACGTTGGAGACGTATCAAGCATCCCCAAACTTAATTCCTGCTCGTCCTCGAGTAGGTAAATGATAAAAACAGAATTTTTGATGTGGAATGCTACTTGGCATAATTTCAATGTAATTCTTCTTATTATGGCATGAATGTTCAGATTTGATATGATTCAAGATAAAAGTTTATTGTTGACATAAAAACAATAATATTTCAAGCATACTAACTAAGCAATTATGTCTTATCAAAATAACATAGCCAAAGCAAGTTATCCCTACAAAATCATATAGTCCTGCTATGCTCCATCTTCCCACACAAAAATATTCATATCATGTACGACCCCAGTTTTAGCCAAGCAATTGATTCATACTTTGAACGCGCTTCAGCTTTTTCAACTCTTACGCAATACATGAGCGCAAACCATGGATATAGCACTCTGGTGGAATAAGGTACAATGGTAGGGGTTATGTGGGAAGACAAAAGGAGAAAGTCTCACATCAACGAGGCTAATCAACGGGCTATGGAGATGCCCATCAATTGATGTTAATGCGGCAAGAGGGATTGCCATGCAACGGATGCACTAGAGCTATAAGTGTATGAAAGCTCAAAAGAAACTAAGTGGGTGTGCATCCAACTTGCTTGCTCACGAAGACCTCGGGCATTTGAGGAAGCCCATCATTGGAATATACAAGCCAAGTTCTATAATGAAATTTCCCACTAGTAAATGAAAGTGACAAAATGAGAGACTCTCTAATATGAAGATCACGGTGCTACTTTGAAGCACAAGTGTGGTAAAAGGATAGTAACATTGTCCCTTCTCTCTTTTTCTCTCATTTTTTTATTTAGGCCTTTTCTCTTTTTTTATGGTCTCTTTTTTTATGGTCTCTTTTTTTTTTAGTCCGGAGTCTCATCCCGACTTGTGGGGGAATCATGGTCTCCATCATCCTTTCCTCACTTGGGACAGTGCTCTAATAATGATGATCATCACACTTTTATTTACTTACAACTCATGAATTACAACTCAATACTTAGAACAAAATATGACTCTATATGAATGCCTCCGGTGTACTGTGATATGCAATGAATCAAGAGCGACATGTATGAAAGAATTATGAACGGTGGCTTTGCCACAAATACAATGTCAACTACATGATCATGCAAAGCAATATGACAATGATGGAGTATGTCATGATAAATGAAACGGTGGAAAGTTGCATGGCAATATATCTCGGAATGTCTATGGAAATGCCATGATAGGTAGGTATGTTGGTTGTTTTGAGGAAGATATAAGGAGGTTTATGTGTGAAAGAGCATATCATATCACGGGGTTTGGATGCACCGGCGAAGTTTGCACCAACTCTCAAGGTGAGAAAGGGCAATGCGATGCAATCAAGAGGCTAGAAAATTGCGGAAAGGTAAGTGTGTGTATAATCCATGGACTCATATTAGTCATAAAGAACTCATATACTTATTGCAAAATTTGTTAGCCCTCAAGCAAAGTACTACTACGCATGCTCCTAGGGAAGGGTTGGTAGGAGTTAACCATCGCGATCCCGACCGCCACACAAAGGAAGACAATCAACAAATACTTCATGCTCCGACTTCGTTACATAACGGTTCACCATACATGCATGCTACGGGAATCACAAACTCCAACACATGTATTTTTCAATTTCACAATTACTCAACTAGCACAACTATGATATTTCCACCATTATATCTCAAAACAATTATCAAGCATCAAATTTCTCATGATATTAATTAAAGCAAATTGCCATGCTGTTTTAAGACTCTCAAAATAATATAAGTGAAGCATGAGAGATCAATAGTTTCTATAAAACAAATCCACCACCGTGCTCTAAAAGATATAAGTGAAGCACTAGAGCAAAACTATATAGCTCAAAAGATATAAGTGAAGCGCATAGAGTATTCTAATAATTTCCGAATCATGTGTGTCTCTCTCAAAAGGTGTGTACAGCAAGGATGATTGTGGTAAACTAAAAAGCAAAGACTCAAATAATACAAGACGCTCCAAGCAAAACACATATCATGTGGTGAATAAAAATATAGCTCCAAGTAAAGTTACCGATGGAAGTAGATTTAAAGAGGGGATGCCTTCCGGGGCATCCCCAAGCTTTGGCTTTATGGTGTCCTTAGATTATCTTGGGGGTGCCATGGGAATCCACAAGCTTAGGCTCTTGCCACTCCTTGTTCCATAATCCATCAAATCTTTCACCAAAAACTTGAAAACTTCACAACACAAAACTCAGCAGAAAATCTCGTGAGCTCCGTTAGCGAAAGAAAACAAAAGACCACTTCAAGGTACTGTAATGAACTCATTCTTTATTTATATTGGTGTTAAACCTACTGTATTCCAAATTCTCTATGGTTTATAAACTCTTTTACTAGCCATAGATTCATCAAAATAAGCAAACAACACACCAAAAACAGAATCTATCAAAAATAGAATAGTCTATAGTAATCTGTAACTAACGCAAACTTCTGGAACTCCAAAAAATCATCCAAAATATAACGACCTAGGAAATTTGTTTATTGATGAGCAGCAATTGGAATCAATATTTTATCATGTCCTGCTGATTTTTAACAATTGTTTTCGTGAACAGAAAGTTTCTGGAATTTACAGCAAGATCAAATAACTATCATCCAAGAAGATCCTATAGGTTTAACTTGGCACAAACACTAACTAAAACATAAAAACACATCTAACTAGAGGCTAGATCAAATATTTATTCCTAAACAGAAGCAAAAAGCAAAAAAACTAAAAAAATAAAATTGGTTTGCCTCCCAAGAAGCGCTATCGTTTAACGCCCCTAGCTAGGCATAAAAGCAAGGATAGATTTAGGTATTGCCATCTTTGGTAGGCAATCCACAAGTGGCTCTCGTGATAGATTCATATGGTAATTTTATTTTCTTCCTAGGGAAGTGTTCCATGCCTTAATTTAATGTAAATTGGAATCTAATATTCCCTTCCTTCATATCAATAATTGCACCAATCGTTCTAAGGAAAGGTCTACCAAGAATAATAGGACATGAAGGATTGCAATCTATATCAAGAATGATAAAATCTACGGGCACATAGTTCCTATTTGCAACAATAAGAACATCATTAATTCTTCCCATAGGTTTCTTAATGGTGGAATCCGCAAGGTGCAAATTTAAAGAGCAATCATCAAAATCACGAAAACCTAACACATCGCACAAAGTTTTTGGAATCGTGGAAACACTAGCACCCAAATCACACAAAGCATAACATTCATGATCTTTAATCTTAATTTTAATAGTAGGTTCCCACTCATCATAAAGTTTTCTAGGGATATAGACTTCTAACTCAAGCTTTTCTTCATAAGATTGCATCAAAGCATCAACGATATGTTTGGTAAAAGCTTTATTTTGACTATAAGCATGAGGAGAATTTAGCATGGATTGCAACAAGGAAATACAATCTATCAAAGAGCAGCTATCATAATTAAATTCCTTGAAATCCAAAATAGTGGGTTCATTAATATCTAATGTTTTGATTTATTCAATCCCACTTTTATTAATTTTAGCATCAAGATCTAAAAACTCCGAATTTTTGGAACGCCTTCTAGGTAAAGGTGGATCATATTCAGTCCCATCATTATCAAGATTCATAATGCAAAACAAAGATTTAATAGGGGACACATCAATAACTTTTAGATCTTCATCTTTATTTTCATAGAAATTTGAAGAACACACTTTCATAAAGCAATCTTTCTTAGCACGCATCCTAGCAGTTCTTTCTTTGCACTCATCAATGGAAATTCTTATGGCTTTGAGAGACTCATTGATATCATGCTTAGGAGGAATAGATCTCAGTTTCAAAGAATCAACATCAAGAGAAATTCTATCAACGTTCCTAGCCAATTCATCAACTTTAAGCAATTTTTCTTCAAGCAAAGCGTTGAAATTCTTTTGCGAATTCATAAATTCCTTAACACTAGTCTCAAATTCAGAGGGCATCTTATTAAAGTTTCCATAAGAATTATTGTAGGAATTACCATAATTATTAGAGGAATTGCTAGGATAAGGCCTAGGATTAAAGTTTCCTCTATACGCGTTGTTACCAAAATTATTCCTACCAACAAAATTCACATCGATAGATTCATTATTATTCTCAATCAAAGTAGACAAGGGCATATCATTAGGATCAGAAGAAACACTCTTACTAGCAAATAATTTCATAAGTTCATCCATCTTTCCACTCAAAACATTAATTTCTTCTATCGCATGCACTTTTTTATTAGTATATCTTTCAGTGTGCCATTGAGAATAATTAACCATAATATTATCTAGGAGTTTAGTAGCCTCTCCTAAAGTGATTTCCATAAAAGTGCCTCCTGCGGCCGAATCTAAAAGATTTGTAGAAGCAAAATTCAATCCGGCATAATTTTTTTGTATAATCATCCACAAATTCAAACCACGAGTAGGGCAATTGCGTATCATTAATTTCATCCTCTCCCAAGCTTGTGCAACATGTTCATGATCAAGTTGCTTAAAATTCATAATATCGTTTCTAAGAGAGATAATATTAGCGGGAGGAAAATACTTAGAGATAAAAGCATCTTTGCACTTATTCCAAGAATCAATACTATTTTTAGGCAAAGATGAAAACCAAGCTTTAGCGCGATCTCTAAGCGAAAAAGGAAATATCTTCAGTTTAACAATATCATTGTCAACATCTATCTTCTTTTGCATATCACACAAATCAACGAAGCTATTTAGATGAGTAGCGGCATCTTCACTGGGAAGGCCGGCAAATTGATCTTTCATGACAAGATTCAACAAAGCAGCATTGATTTCACAAGATTCAGTATCGGTAAGAGGAGCAATCGGAGTGCTAAGGAAATCACTATTGTTGGTATTGGTAAAGTCACATAATTTGGTATTATCTTGAGCCATCGTGACAAACAAGCAATCCAACACACAAGCAAACAAGAGACGGACAGAAAGAGGCAAACGGAAAAGAGAGGGCGAATAAAACGGCAAGGGTGAAGTGGGGGAGAGGAAAACGAGAGGCAAATGGCAAATAATGTAATGCGGGAGATAAGGGTTTGTGATGGGTACTTGGTATGTTGACTTTTGCGTAGACCTCCCCGGCAACGGCACCAGAAATCCTTCTTGCTACCTCCTGAGCACTCTGTTGGTTTTCCCTTGAAGAGGAAAGGGTGGTGCAGCAAAGTAGCGTAAGTATTTCCCTCAGTTTTTGAGAACCAAGGTATCAATCCAGTAGGAGGCTACGCGCGAGTCCCTCGCACCTACACAAAACAAATAAATCCTCGCAACTAACACGATAAGGGGTTGCCAATCCCTACACGGCACTTACGAGAGTGAGATCTGATAGATATGATAGGATAATATTTTTGGTATTTTTATGGTAAAGATGCAAAGTAAAATAAAAGCAAAGTAAAAAGCAACGAAAATAACTAAGTGTTGGAAGGTTAATATGATGAAGATAGACCCGGGGGCCATAGGTTTCACTAGTGGCTTCTCTCAAGAGCATAAGTATTTTACGATTGGGTGAACAAATTACTGTTGAGCAATTGTTAGAATTGAGCATAGTTATGAGAATATCTAGGTATGATCATGTATATAGGCATCACGTCCGAGACAAGTAGACTGACTCCTGCCTGCATCTACTACTATTACTCCACACATCGACCGCTATCCAGCATGCATCTACAGTATTAAATTCATAAGAACAGAGTAACGCTTTAAGCAAGATGACATGATGTAGAGGGATAAATTCATGCAATATTATAAAAAACCCATCTTGTTATCCTCGATGGCAACAATACAATACGTGCCTTGCTGCCCTCATCACACCGGGAAAGGACACCGCAAGATTGAACCCAAAGCTAAGCACTTCTCCCATTGCAAGAAAGATCAATCTAGTAGGCCAAACCAAACTGATAATTCGAAGAGACTTGCAAAGATAACCAATCATACATAAAAGAATTCAAATAAGATTCAAATATTGTTCATAGATAATCTTGATCATAAACCCACAATTCATCGGTCTCAACAAACACACCGCAAAAAGAAGATTACATCAAATAGATCTCCATGAGAGAGGGGGAGAACATTGTATTGAGATCCAAAAAGAGAGAAGAAGCCATCTAGCTAATAACTATGGACCCGAAGGTCTGAGGTAAACTACTCACACTTCATCGGAGAGTTTATGGGGTTGATGTAGAAGCCCTCCATGATCGATGCCCTTCCAATGGAGCTCCTAATGTGCTCCAACATGGGATCTCGTGGAGTATGAAGGTTGCGGCGGTGGAATTAGGTTTTGGCTCCAGATCGATCGTTTGGGAATGTGAGGTATATATATAGGAGGAAGGAGTACGTCGGTGGAGCAACGTGGGGCCCACGAGGGTGGAGGGCATGCCTAGGGGGGTAGGCGCGCCCCCTACCTCGTGGCTTCTTGGTGGCTTTCTTGACGTAGGGTCCAAGTCTCCTGGATCATGTTCGTTCCGAAAATCACGTTCCCGAAGGTTTCATTCCGTGTGGACTCCGTTTGATATTCTTTTTCTGCGAAACTCTGGAATAGGCACAAAACAACAATTCTGGGATGGGCCTCCGGTTAATAGGATAGTCCAAAAATAATATAAAAGTGAATAATAAAGCACAATAATGTCCAAAACAGAAGATAATATAGCATGGAGCAATAAAAAATTATAGATACATTGGAGACGTATCACGGGCATGCGACCTTACGCGCTTTGGAGTTGGGGCCCTAGGCTACCATCCAAACCTCAACATATCGCCACCAAACCATATATTTCTGATTAAATAGATACTTATGTAACTAGAAATGATTTTTGGAAAAAATAAAGAGCAAACAATAAGGCAGCTGCAGTTCAAATTTGACCCATTTCCTACTAAATCATTGGAAATTTGTCTTTTTCATGAGAGGTGGATCAAAACTTTTGACACCCAAATTTTTTGTCAAATGTGCATTAAATATGGCCTAATATTTTAGAAAATTGATTTGGTACAATTTCGCAACAAATATATGGTAGGTCCTTCACAAAAAAACTCATTTTGGGCACTCGAAAAATGGAAAATGATTTTTTCGTCCAAATAAAATGAAAACTTCCTTAGGCAACATTGTGTGCCATTCCAAGATGCACCCTTGTGCATAATATGATATCATTTTAACAAACTTTGCCATGAATGGGGCTATAAGATTGATCATTTGACTTGAAAGCCATGAATCTTCACACATGATAGCTCATTTTTTAGAACACTTTTTTAAATAATTTTTGTATTACAAGTTTATTATTTTTCCTGCTAACTTGGTCACATATAATGACACAATGCGAAGGTTTTCCAATTTTTGATTTTTTCTGAATTTTTCATGCCCGTTTCAAAATGCGGTCAAAACTATGGGCATGACCGTTCCTAGCGAGTGGTTGAATCTTAGAAAACTTTTGGTGTTTCTATGATTAAATAGATACTTATGTACCTAGAAATGATTTTTTGAAAAAATAAATAGCAAACTATAAGGTAGCTGCAGTTCAAATTTGACCCGCTTCCAACTAAATCGGCGAAAATTTGTCTTTTTCACCAGAGGTGGATCAAAACTTCTAACACCCAACCATTTGGTAAATTGTGCATTAAATATGGCCTAGTATTTTAGAAAATTGATTCGGTCCAATTTTGCAACAAATATATGGTAGGTCCTTCACAAAAAAACTCATTTTGGGCACTCGAAAAATGGAAAATGAAATTTTCGTCCAAAGAAAATGAAAACTTCCTTAGGCAACATTGTTCGCCATTCCAAGATTCACCCTTGTGCATAATATTAGATCATTTGAACAAACTATGCCATGAATGTGGGCATAAGAATGAGCATTTGGGTTGAAAAACATGATTCTTCATACATGATAGCTCATTTTTAAGAACACTTTTTTAAAATAATTACCGTATTACAAGTTTATTATTTTTCCTGATAACTTGGTCACATATGATGACACAATGCGAAGGTTTTCTAATTTTTTGATTTTTTTTTAAACATTTATGCCCGTTTCAAAATGCGGTCAAAACGACGGGAATGACCATTCCTAGCTAGTGGTTGAATCTTGGAAAACTTTTGGTGTTTCTATTATTAAATAGACACTTATGTATCTAGAAATGATTTTTTGAAAAATAAAGAGCAAACTATGAGGCATCTGTAGTTCAAATTTGACCCGCTTCCTACTGAATCGGCGAAAATTTGTCTTTTTCACGAGAGGTGGATCAAAGCTTTTTACACCCAACCATTTGGTCGATTGTACATTAAATATGGTCTAATATTTTAGAAAATTGATTTGGTTCAATTTTTTCACAAATATATGGTAGGCCCTTCACAAAAGAACTCATTTTGGGAACTCAAAAAATGGAAAATGAATTTTTCATCCAAAGGAAATGAAAAATTCCTTAGGCAACATTGTTTGCCATTCAAGATGCACATATAATAACATACTGTGAATATTTCCAATTTTTTTGATTTATTTTTGAATTTTTCATGCTCGTTTCAAAATGCGGTCAAAACGACGGGCATGGCCGTTTCAACCTAATGGTTGAATATTGGGAAACTTTTGGCGTTTCTCTGATTAAATAGATACTTATGTACCCAAAAATAAATTTTGGAAAAAGTAAAGAGTAAACTATGAGGCACGTGTAGTTCAAATTTGACTCGGTTCCTGCTGAATCGACAAAAACCCATTTAAATGACCAAAAATAGGTAGAAAGATCAGAAATGCATGAAAATTGGTGATCATCCATAAAATGTGGTCTAATTTGAGTGAAAATTTTAGTGGTGCTCTTTTAAAAAATATTTTTGATAGCTGCTTCACAAAATCTCCCTATTTTCAGCACTTAGAAACTATTTTATATCACATATGTTCTGAACCAATCAGGACTCTTCCAACGGATCACCCCACTATAACTGATCTGAGCCATCCACACACAACAGATCCAACATCTGTCACTCACCTCTCCGCAACCCGACCTAAACCCTAGTAGCCCACGGCACACTCTCCTCGCTCGATCCCCTTTGTCCTTCCACGCGCCGCCACCTCTCTCTTTTCCTCTCCCCAATCCAGATTGAAGACGGTGGCTACCGCCGATGGGATCCACCGCATCACTCTCCCGCCGATGGGATCCCACCGCTTCGCTCTCCCGCCCACCACCCCACCACATCGTCTCCCACCGTCCACCCACACCGGCCGTTTCACTCTCTCTCGCACCCAATCCATATCCCGATCCGCGGCAGCGTCGCCAACATCTTGGGGCCCTTCGATCCCACCCCTCCCTTCTGACCCCGAGGCTGCCGGCCAAGGCCTACGGCGACGAGGGCGACGCCTACTGAGGGAGTCTTGGATTAAGGGGTCCTCGGGCGTCCGGGCTATGTGACGTAGGCCGGACTAATGGGCCATGAAGATACAAGATAGAAGACTTCCTCCTGTGTCCGGATGGGACTCTCCTTTGCGTGGAAGGCAAGCTTGGCGTTCGGATATGAAGATTCCTTCTTCTGTAAACCGACTCTATACAATCCTAGGCCCCTCCGGTGTCTATATAAACCGTAGGGTTTAGTCCATAGGGGAAATAATAATCATACAGGCTAGACATCTAGGGTTTAGCCATTACGATCTCGAGGTAGATCAACTCTTGTAAACCTCATATTTATCCAAGATAATCAAGCAGGAAGTAGGGTATTACCTCCATCAAGAGGGCACGAACACAGGTAAACATCGTGTCCCTGTCTCCTGTTACCTTCGATCCTCAGACGCACAGTTCGGGACCCCCTACCCGAGATCTGCCGGTTTTGACACCGACATTGGTGCTTTCATTGAGAGTTCCGTTGTGTCATCGTCAGAAAGTTCGATGGCTCCATCAGTCATCTACAACAATGCTGCCCTGAGGGAAGTCTTTCTCCCCGGCCAGATCTTTGTGTTCGGCGGCTTCGCACTACGGCCCAACTTGCTTGGCCATATAGAGAAGATCGACAGCTACGCCCCAGGTCACCAGATTATTTGTTGGAAATCTGGACTATGTCACCAATATCCGAGGAGATTTGATCTTCCAAGGGTTTGCGACCCCAACCTCCGCTTTGGCCTTAGATCCGGAGCGCATCACCAGGTCCGAAGACGGGATTTTCGAGCCCGCCGGACTCTTTGCGGCTATTGAGCCTAGTACGGGAGAGCCGGAGGAAGGTCACCGACAATCATCATGAAGTCGTACTCTTCTCCGAACACTGGCTCCGAACCCTCGGAGTCAGCATCGTGTGAGCTCGGCCAAGGAGTTTCCTTCCCGCCGTACTCCACGGACTCTTTTCTCCCTGGCCAAACCTCGCCTTTAAGCGAGGCTCTGGACTTAATGCGATCCTTCGTCATTACAGAGGGGCGACGTCTGAACTACGCCCAGCCCGGACTAGGGGCTGAGAGCGGGGAATTTTACGTCCCACCCACCACCCACTGTTGGAAATATGCCCTAGAGGCAATCATAAATTATTATTATTATATTTCCTTGTTCATGATAATCGTTTATTATCCATGCTATAATTGTATTGATAGGAAACTCAGATACATGTGTGGATACATAGAAAACACCATGTCCCTAGTAAGCCTCTAGTTGACTAGCTCGTTGATCAATAGATGGTTACGGTTTCCTGACCATGGACATTGGATGTCATTGATAACGGGATCACTGTTGGGGAACGTAGCAGAAATTCAAAATTTTCCTACGTGTCACCAAGATCTATCTATGGAGAAACTAGCAACGAGGGAAGGAGAGTGCATCTACATACCCTTGTAGATTGCTAAGCGGAAGCGTTCATGAGAACGGGGTTGAAGGAGTCGTACTCGTCGTGATCCAAATCACCGGAGATCCTAGTGCCGAACGGACGGCACCTCCGCGTTCAACACACGTACAGCCCGGCGACGTCTCCCACACCTTGATCCAGCAAGGAGAGAGGGAGAGGTTGAGGAAGACTCCATCCAGCAGCAGCACTACAGCATGGTGGTGGTGGAGGAGCGTGGCAATCCAGCAGGGCTTCGCCAAGCACCATGGGAGAGGAGGAGGAGGATAGGCAGGGCTGCACCAATAGAGGGAGAAAACTCATGTCTTGGGCAGCCCCAAAACCTCAAGTATATATAGGGGGGAAGGGGGCTGCGCCCCTTTAAATTCCACCCCAAGGGGTGCGGCCAGCCCTAGATCCCATCTAGGGGGGGGCGGCCAAGGGGGGAGGAGTGCCTCCCAAGTCAAGTGGAGGCCTCCCCCTTTAGGGTTTTCCCCTTCCCATGCGCATGGGCCTTGGGGGGGCTGGTGCCCCTGGCCCATTAAGGCTAGGGCGCCCCCTACAGCCCATGCTACTGTATTGGACGTGGTGGAACAATTTCCGGACCTCCGGAATCCTCCGGAACCTTCTGGAAGCTTCCCGGTACAATACCGAAAAAACCCGAACTTTTTCCGGAACCCGAACAACAACTTTCCATATATAAATCTTTACCTACGGACCATTCCGGAACTCCTCGTGACGTCCGAGATCTCATCCGGGACTCCGAACAACATTCGGTAACCACATACAAACTTCCTTTATAACCCTAGCGTCATCGAACCTTAAGTGTGTAGACCCTACGGGTTCGGGAGACATGTAGACATGACCGAGGCGTTCTCGGTCAATAACCAACAGCGGGATCTGGATACCCATGTTGGCTCCCACATGTTCCACGATGATCTCATCGGATGAACCATGATGTCAAGGACTCAATCGATCCGTATACAATTCCCTTTGTCTAGCGGTATTGTACTTGTCCGAGATTCGATCGTCGGTATCCCGATACCTTGTTCAATCTCGTTTAAGCAAGTCTCTTTACTCTTTCCGTAACACATCATCCCGTGATCAACCCCTTGGTCACATTGTGCACGATATGATGATGTCCTACCGAGTGGGCCCAGAGATACCTCTCCGTTTACGCGGAGTGACAAATCGATCTCGATTCGTGCCAACCCCGAGACACTTTCGGAGATACATGTAGTGCACCTTTATAGCCACCCGATTCACGTTGTGACGTTTGGTACACCAAAAGCATTCTTACGGTATCCGGAGTTGCACAATCTCATGGTCTAAGGAAAAGATACTTGACATTGGAAAAGCTTTAGCATATCTGAACTGCACGATCTTTGTGCTAGGCTTAGGATTGGGTCTTGTCCATCACATCATTACGCTAATGATGTGATCCCGTTATCAACGACATCCAATGTCCATGGTCAGAAGCTGTAACCATCTATTGATCAACGAGCTAGTCAACTAGAGGCTTACTAGGGACATGGTGTTGTCTATGTACCCACACATGTATCCGAGTTTCCTATCAATTCAATTATAGCATGGATAATAAGCGATTATCATGAGCAGGAAATATAATAATAACTAATTTATTATTGCCTCTAGGGCATATTTCCAACAGTCTCCCACTTGCACTAGAGTCAATAATCTAGTTCACATCGTCATGTGATTAAGCGCTGATAGGTCACATTGCCATGTGACCAACATCCAAAGAGTTTACTAGTGTACGTAAACTAGTTCACATCATCATGTGATTAAGACTCAATGAGTTACGAGGTTTGATCATGTTTTGCTTGTGAGAGAGGTTTTAGTCAGCAGTGCGAACCTTTCAGATCCGTGTGTACTTCGCAATTCTCTATGTCATATTGTAAATGCTGCTTCCACGCTCCACTTGAACCTTATTCCAAATGGTTGCTCCACTTGAACCTTATTCCAAATGGTTGCTCCACTATACGTATCCGGTTTGCTACTCAGAGTCACTCGGATAGGTGTTAAAGCTTGCATCGACGTAACCCCTTACGCCGAACTCTTTATTACCTCCATAATCGAGAAACATGTCCTTATTTACTCCAAGGACAATTATTGATCATTGTCCAATGATCCATTCTGGATCATTCTTGTATATAGTGACTCATGGCAAGGCACACTTCCGGTGCGGTACACAAGATAGCATACTATAGAGCCTATATACGAAGCATAGGGGCGACCTTCGTCCTTTCTCTCTTTTCTGCCGTGGTCGAGCTTTAACTCTTAACTTCATACCTTACATCTCGAGCAAGAACTCCTTCTTTGGTGATCCATCTTGAACACCTTCAAGATCATGTCAAGGTATGTGCTCATTTGAAAGTATTATTAAGCATTTTGATCTATCCTTATAGATCTCGATGCTCAATGTTCAAGTAGCTCAATCCAGGTTTTCTATTGAAAAACATCTTTCAAATAACCCTATATGCTTTCCAGAAATTCTACATCATTTACGATCATCAATATGTCAACAACATATACTCATCGAAATTCTATAGTGCTCCCACTCACTTCTTTGGAAATACAAGTTTCTCATAAACTTTATATAAACCCAAAATCTTTGATCATCTCATCAAAGCGTACATTCCAACTCCGAGATGCTTACTCCAGTCCTTAGAAGGATTGCTGGAGCTTTGCATACTTGTTAGCTTCCTTCAGGATTGACAAAACCTTCTGGTTGTATCACATACAACCTTTCCTCAAGAATAACATCGAGGAAACAATGTTTTGACATCCTATCTGCAAGACTTCATAAATGCAGCTAATGCTAACATGATTCCGACAGACTTAAGCATCCTACGGATGAGAAAATCTCATCGTAGTCAACTCCTTGAACTTGTGAAAAACTCTTCGCCACAAGTCGAGCTTCACAGACGGTGACATTACCGTTCACGTCCGTCTTCTTCTTAAAGATCCATTTATCTCAATGGCTTGCCGATCAGCGGGCAAGTCCACCAAAGTCCATGCTTTGTTACGATACATGGATCTGTCTCGGATTTCATGGCTTCTAACCATTTGTTGGAATTTGGGCCCACCATTGCTTCTCCATAGCTCGTGGGTTCATTGTTGTCTAGTAACATGACCTTCAAGACAGATTGCGTACCACTCAAGTAGTACGCATCCTTGTCACCCTACGATGCGTCGGTGACTTGATCCGAAACTTCATGATCACTATCATAGCTTCTACTTCAATTGGTGTAGGTGCCACAGGAACAACTTCACGTGCCCTACGCTACGCTAGTTGAAGTGATGGTTCAATAACCTCATCAAGTCTCCACCATCCTCCCACTCAACTTTTCGAGGCGAACTTTTCCTCGAGAAAGGACCCGATGCAAGAAACAATCCCTATTGCTTGGGATCTGAATTAGGAGGTATACCCAACTGTTTTGGGTGTCCTATGAAGATGCATTTTGTCCGCTTTGGGTTCGAGCTTATCAACCTGAAACTTTTCCACATAAGCGTCGCAGCCCCAAACTTTTAAGAAACGACAACTTAGGTTTCTCCAAGCGGTGTCGTCTCAGCGGAATTACGTGGTGCCCCATTAAAGTGAGTGCGGTTGTCTCTAATGCCTAACCCATGAGCGATAGTGGTAATTCGATAAGAGATATCATAGTACGCACCATATCCAATAGAGTGCAACTATGATGTTCGGACACACCATCACACTATGGTGTTCGAGCGGTATTAATTGTGAAACAATTTCCACAATGTCTTAATTGCATGCCAAAGCTCGTAACTCAGATACTCATCTCTATGATCATATCATAGACATTTTATCCTCTTGTCACGATGATCTTTAACTTCACTCTGAAATTACTTGAACCATTCAATAATTCAGACTTGTGTTTCATCAAGTAAATACACTCGGTATCTACTTAAATCATCCGTGAAGTAAGAACATAACGATATTCCTTTGCATGCCTCGGCACTCATTGGACTGCACACATCAAAATGTGTTACTTCCAACAAGTTGCTATCTTGTTCCATTTCTTTGAAACCGAGGCTTTTCGGTCATCTTGCCCATGTGGTATGATTTGCATATCTCAAGTGATTCAAAATCAAGTGAGTCCAAGCGATCCATCTGCATGGAGTTTCTTCATGCGTACACACCAATAGACATGGTTAGCATGTCTCAATTTGTTTTTCAAAGCGAGTGAGTCCAAAGATCCATCAACATGGAGCTTCTTCATGCGTTTACACCAATATGACCTACATGGCGATTGCCACAAGTAAGAGGTACTATCATTACTATCTTATACTTTTGGCATGAAAATGTGTATCACTACGATCGAGATTCAATAAACCATTTATTTAGGTGCAAGACCATCGAAGGTATTATTCAAATAAATAGAGTAACCATTATTCTCCTTAAATGAATAACCGTATTGCGATAACCATAATCCAATCATGTCTATGCTCTACGCAAACACCAAATGAATTATTCTGGTTTAATACTAATCTTGATGGTAGAGGGAGCGTGCGATGTTTGATCACATCAAAATTGGAAACACTTCTGACACATATCGTCAGCTCTCCTTTAGCTAGTCTCCGTTTATTCCGTAGCCTTTTATTTCGAGTTACTAACACTTAGCAACCAAACCGGTATCTAATACCCTGGTGCTACTAGGAGTACTAGTAAAATACACAATAACTTAATATATATCCAATATACTTCTATCGACCTTGCCACCTTCTTATCTACCAAGTATCTAGGGTAATTACGCTCGATGGCTGTTCCCCTTATTGCGGAAGCACTTAGTCTCGGGTTTGGGATTCAACCTTGGGTTTCTTCCTTTGGAGCAACAAGCGATTTGCCGTTTCATGAAGTGTCCCTTCTTGCCCTTGCCCTTCTTGAAACTAGTGGTTTCATCAACCATCAACAATTGATGCTCCTTCTTGATTTTTACTTTCGCGATGTCAAACAACGCGAATACCTCAAGGATCATCATCTCTATCCTTGATATGTTATAGTTCATCACGAAGCTCTAGCAGCTTGGTGGCAATGACTTTGGAGAAACATCACTATCTCATCCGGAAGATCAACTCCCACTCGATTCAAGTGATTGTTGTACTCGGACAATCGAGCACAAGCTCAACGATTGAGCTTTTCTCCCTTAGTTTGTAGGCTAAGAAAATGCGTCGGAGGTCTCATACCTCTTGGCGTGGGCACGAACCTAAAATCCTAATTTCAGCCCTCGAAACATCTCATATGTTCGCGACATTTCGAAAACGTCTTTCGTGCCTCAACTCTAAACCGTTTAACCGAACTATCACGTAGTTATCAAAAGCGTGTATGTCCGATGTTAGCAACATCCACAAGCGGCGTTTGGGGTTGACACCTGTGGCGGTGCATTAAGGACATAAGCTTTCTACTGTCCGCATAATCGCTACTTTCAACTTTCAACTATATTTTCTTTAGGAACATATCTAAACAGTGGAACTAAAGCGCGAGCTTACGACATTATTTGCAAAAGGTCTTTTGACTATGTTCAGGATAATTAAGTTCATCTTATGAACTCCCACTCGAATAGACATCCCTACGGTCATCTAAGTGATTACATGATCCGAGTCAACTAGGCCGTGTCCGATCATCACGTGAAGACGGACTAGTCATCATCGTTGAACATCTTCATGCTGATCGTATCTACTATACGACTCATGCTCGACCTTTCGGTCTCTCGTGTTCGAGGCCATGTCTGTACATGCTAGGCTCGTCAAGTTAACCCTAAGTGTTTGGCGTGTGTAAATCTTTCTTACACCCGTTGTATGTGAGCGTAAGAATCCATCACAACCGATCATCACGTGGTGCTTAGAAGCGACGAACTTTAACTTAGCAGTGCCGCGATTAGGGAGAACACTTCTTGAAATTGTTGTAAGGGATCATCTTATTTACTACCGTCGTTCTAAGTAAACAAGATGCATAAACATAATAAACATCACATGCAATTATATAGTAGTGACATGATATGGCCAATATCATATAGCTCCATTGATCTCCATCTTCGGGCTCCATGATCATCATCGTCACCGGCATGACACCGTGATCTCCATCATCATGATCTCCATCATCGTGTCTTCATGAAGTTGTCTCGCCAACTATTACTTCTACTACTATGGCTACCGGTTAGCAATAAAGTTAAGTAATACATGGCGTTGTTTAATGACACGCAGGTCATACAATAAATAAAGACAACTCCTATGGCTCCTGCCGGTTGTCATACTCATCGACATGCAAGTCATGAATCCTATTACAAGAACATGATCAATCTCATACATCACATATCATTCATCACATTCTTCTTGGCCATATCACATCACATAGCATACCCTGTAAAAACAAGTTAGACGTCCTCTAATTGTTGTTTGCATGTTTTACGTGGCTGCTATGGGTTTCTAGCAAGAACGTTTCTTACCTACGCAAAACCACAACGTGATATGCCAATTGCTATTTACCCTTCATAAGGACCCTTTTCATCGAATCCGTTCCGACTAAAGTGGGAGGCGGCACCGCTAGCCACCTTATGCACCAAGTGCATGTCGGTCGGTGGAACCTGTCTCACGTAAAATGCGTGTAAGGTCGGTCCGGGCCGCTTCATCCCACAATACCGTCGAAACAAGATTGGACTAGTAACGGTAAGCATATTGAACAACATCAACGCCCACAACTACTTTGTGTTCTACTCGTGCAAAGAATCTACGCAATAGACCTAGCTCATGATGCCCTTTGTTGGGGAGCGTGGCGAAATTCAAAATTTTCCTCGTGTCACCAAGATCTATCTATGGAGAAACTAGGAGCGAGGGAAGGAGAGTGCATCTACATACCCTTGTAGATCGCTAAGCGGAAGCGTTCATGAGAACGGGTTGAAGGAGTCGTACTCGTCGTGATCCAAATCACCGGAGATCCTAGTGCCGAGCAGACGGCACCTCCGCGTTCAACACACGTCTGACCGGCGGACGTCTCACGCCTTGATCCAGCGAGAGAGGGAGAGGTTGAGGAAGACTCCATCCAGCAGCAGCACTACTGGCGTGGTGGTGGTGGAGGCGTGGCAATCCAGCGAGGCCGCCAAGCACCCTGGGAGAGGAGGAGGAGGAGAGGCAGGGCTGCACCAATAGAGGGAGAAAACTCATGTGTTGGGCAGCCCCAAAACCTCAAGTATATATAGGGGGGATGGGGGCTGCGCCCCCTTTAGGGTTTCCCACCCCAAGGGGTGCGGCCAGCCCTATATCCCATCTAGGGGGCGGCCAAGGGGAGGAGTGCCTCCCAAGTCAAGTGGAGGCCTCCCCTTTAGGGTTTTCCCTTCCCATGCGCATGGGCCTTGGGGGGCTGGTGCGCTGGCCCATTAAGGCTAGGGCGCCCCCTACAGCCCATGCTACTGTATTGGACGTGGTGGAACAATTTCCGGACCTCCGGACCCCTCAGGAATCCTCCGGAACCTGGAAGCTTCCGGTACAATACCGAAAAACCCGAACTTTTAGGAACGAACAACAACTTTCCATATATAAATATTTACCTCAGGACCATTAGGAACTCCTCGTGACGTCCGGGATCTCATCAGGGACTCGAACAACATTGGTAACCACATACAAACTTCCTTTATAACCCTAGTGTCGCCAGACCTTAAGTGTGTAGACCCTACGGGTTCGGGAGACATGTAGACATGACCGAGACGTTCTCCGGTCAATAACCATCAGCGGGATCTGGATACCCATGTTGGCTCCCACATGTTCCATGATGATATCATCGGATGAACCATGATGTCAAGGACTCAATCGATCCCGTATACAATTCCCTTTGTCTAGCGGTATTGTACTTGTCCGAGATTCGATCGTCGGTATCCCGATACCTTGTTCAATCTCGTTTCGGCAAGAATCTCTTTACTCGTTCCGTAACACATCATCCCATGATCAACCCCTTGGTCACATTGTGCACATTATGATGATGTCCTACCGAGTGGGCCCAGAGATACCTCTTCGTTTACGGAGTGACAAATCGATCTCGATTCGTGCCAACCCAGCAGACACTTTCGGAGATACATGCACCTTTATAGCCACCCGATTCGTTGTGACGTTTGGTACACCCAAAGCATTCCTACGGTATCCGGAGTTGCACAATCTCATGGTCTAAGGAAAAGATACTTGACATTAGAAAAGCTTTAGCATACGAACTACACGATCTTTGTGCTAGGCTTAGGATTGGGTCTTGTCCATCACATCATTACGCTAATGATGTGACCCGTTATCAACGACATCCAATGTCCATGGTCAGAAACCGTAACCATCTATTGATCAACGAGCTAGCCAACTAGAGGGTTACTAGGGACATGGTGTTGTCTATGTACCCACACATGTATCTGAGTTTCCTATCAATACAATTATAGCATGGATAATAAACGATTATCATGAACAGGGAAATATAATAATAACTAATTTATTATTGCCTCTAGGGCATATTTCCAACAATCACATCATTAGGAGAATGATGTGATGGACAAGACCCAATCCTAAGCCTAGCACAGAGATCGTGTAGTTCGTATGCTAAAGCTTTTCTAATGTCAAGTATCTTTTCCTTAGACCATGAGATTGTGCAACTCCGGATACCGTAGGGAATGCTTTGGTGTACCAAACGCCACAACGAATCGGGTGGCTATAAAGGTGCATTACAGGTGTATCTCCTAAAGTGTCTGTTGGGTTGTACGAATCGAGATCGGATTTGTCACTCCGGTTTGAGAGGTATCTGGGCCCACTCGGTAGGACATCATCATAATGTGCACAATGTGACCAAGGGGTTGATCACGGATGATGTGTTACGAACGAGTAAAGAGACTTGCCAGAACGAGATTGAACAAGATATCGGTATACCGACGATCGAATCTCGGGCAAGTACAATACCGTTAGACAAAGGGAATTGAATACAGGATTGATTGAGTCCTTGACATCGTGGTTCATCCGATGAGATCTTCGTGGAACATTTGGGAACCAACATGGGTATTCAGATCCCGCTGTTGGTTATTGACCGGAGAACGTCTCAGTCATGTCTACATGTCTCCCGAACCCGTAGGGTCTACACACTTAAGGTTCGATGACGCTAGGGTTATAAGGAAGTTTGTATGTGGTTACCGAATGTTGTTCGAATCCGGATGAGATCCTGACGTCACGAGGAGTTCAAATGGTCCGGAGGTAAAGATTTATATATGGAAGTCATGTTTTGGTCACCGGAAAAGTTTCGGGTTTTTTCCAGAACGCATCTTGGGACCACCGGAGGGTCCCGGGTCCACCAAGTGGGGCCACTAACCCGGAGGGCTGCATGGGCCAAGTGTGGGAGGGAACCGGACCTGTGGGCTGGTGCGCCCACAAGGGGCCCAAGGCGCCTAAGGAGAGGAGAGGGGCAAACCCTAAGGGAGATGGGCCTTAGGGCCCATACAGTGCGCTTCCTCTCCCCCTCCACCTGGCCGCCACCCAGATGGGATTGGGGCTGGCCGCCGCCCCTAGGGTGGAACCCTAGAGGGGGCGCAGCCCCCTCCCTCTCCCCTATAAATACTTGAGGCTTGGGGGCTGCCCAAGACATGAGTTTTCTCCCTCTATTGGTGCAGCCCTGCCTCTCCTCCTCCTCTCCCGTGGTGCTTGGCGAAGCCCTGTTTGGATTGCCACGCTCCTCCATCATCACCACGCCTGCCGTTGTCTGCTGGATGGAGTCTTCCTCAACCTCTCCCTCTATCCTTGCTGGATCAAGGCGTGGGAGACGTCACCGGCTGTACGTGTGTTGAACGCGGAGGTGCCGTCTGCTCGCACTCGGATCTCCGGTGATTTGGATCACGACGAGTACGACTCCTTCAACCCCGTTCTCATGAACGCTTCCGCTTAGCGATCTACAAAGGTATGTAGATGCACTCTCCTTCCCTCGTTGCTAGTTTCTCCATAGATAGATCTTGGTGATACGTAGGAAAATTTTGAATTTCTGCTACGTTCCCCAACAAAGGGCATCATGAGCTAGGTCTATTGCGTAGATTCTTTGCAGAGTAGAACACAAAGTAGTTGTGGGCTTTGATGTTGTTCAATATGCTTACCGTTACTAGTCCAATCTTGTTTCGACGGTATTGTGGGAT
Organism: Aegilops bicornis; assembly: GCA_021605145.1. NCBI lineage: Eukaryota > Viridiplantae > Streptophyta > Magnoliopsida > Poales > Poaceae > Aegilops > Aegilops bicornis. The sequence continues at coordinate 530,485,682 of CM038673.1, forward strand.
GAAGCGCCTGCACCGACCTTACACGTACACTTACGTGAGACAGGTTCCACCGACTGACATGCACTTGGTGCATAAGGTGGCTGGCGGGTGCCAGTCTCTCCCACTTTAGTCGGAACGGATTCGATGAAAAGGGTCCTTATGAAGGGTAAAGAGCAATTGGCATATCGCGTTGTGGTTTTGCGTAGGTAAGAAACGTTCTTGCTAGAAACCCATAGCAGCCACGTAAAACATGCAACAACAATTAGAGGACGTCTAACTTGTTTTTGCAGGGTATGCTATGTGATGTGATATGGCCAAGAAGAATGTGATGAATGATATGTGATGTATGAGATTGATCATGTTCTTGTAATAGGAATCACGACTTGCATGTCGATGAGTATGACAACGGCAGGAGCCATAGGAGTTGTCTTAATTTATTGTATGACCTGCGTGTCATTGAACAAACGCCATGTAATTACTTTACTTTATTGCTAACCTGTAGCCATAGTAGTAGAAGTAATAAGTTGGCGAGACAACTTCATAGAGGCACGATGATGGAGATCATGATGATGGAGATCATGGTGTCATGCCGGTGACGATGATGGTCATGGAGCCCCGAAGATGGAGATCAATGGAGCTATATGATATTGGCCATATCATGTCACTAATATATAATTGCATGTGATGTTTATTATGTTTATGCATCTTGTTTACTTAGAACGACGGTAGTAAATAAGATGATCCTTACAACAATTTCAAGAAGTGTTCTCCCTAACTGCACCGTTGCTAAAGTTCGTCGCTTCTAAGCACCACGTGATGATTGGGTGTGATGGATTCTTACGTTCACATACAACGGGCGAAGACATATTTACACACGCCAAACACTTAGGGTTAACTTGACGAGCCTAGCATGTACGCACATGGCCTCGAACACGTAGACCGAAGATCGAGCATGAGTCGTATAGTAGATAATGATCAACATGAAGATGTTCACCGATGATGACTAGTCCGTCTCACGTGATGATCGGACACGGCCTAGTTGACTCGGATCATTTAATCACTTAGATGACCAGAGGGATGTCTATCTGAGTGGGAGTTCATAAGATGAACTTAATTATCTGAACATAGTCAAAAGATCTTTGCAAATTATGTCAGAAGCTCGCGCTTTAGTTCCACTGCTTAGATATGTTCCTAGAGAAAATATAGTTGAAAGTTGACAAGAGCGATTATGTGGACAGTTGAAAGCTTATGTTCTTAATGCACCGCTCGGTGTCTTGAACCCCAAACGTCGCTTGTCGATGTTGTAACATCGGACATACACGCTTTTGATAACTACGTGTTAGTTCGGTTAAATGGTTTAAGTAGAGGCACCAAAGACGTTTTCAAAACGTCATGAACATATGAGATGTTTCGAGGGCTGAAATTGGGATTTCGTGCGCTCACGTCAAGAGGTATAAGACCTCCGACGATTTTCTTAGCCTGCAAACTCAGGGAGAAAAGCTCAATTGTTGAGCTTGTGCTCAGATTGTCTGAGTGCAACAATCACTTGAATCGAGTGGGAGTTGATCTTCCAGATGAGATAGTGATGTTTCTCAAAAGACATTGCCGCCAAGCTACTAGAGCTTCGTGATGAACTATAACATATCAGGGATAGATATGATGATCCTTGAAGTGTTCGCGATGTTTTGACACCGCGAAAGTAGAAGTCAAGTAGGAGCATCAATTGTTGATGGTTGGTAAAACCACTAGTTTCAAGAAGGGCAAGGGCAACAAGGGATACTTCATGAAGCAAAACAGTTGCTACTCTAGTGAAGAAACCCAAGGTTGAACCCAAACCCGAGACTAAGTGCTTACGTAATGAGAGGAACGGACATCAAGCGGAACCACCCTAGATACTTGGTAGATGATAAGGCTGGCAAAGTCGATAGAAGTATATTGGATATACATTATGTTAATGTGTACTTTACTAGTACTCCTAGTAGCACCAGGTATTAGATACCGTTCGGTTGCTAAGTGTTAGTAACTTCGAAATAAAAGCTACGGAATAAACGGAGACTAGCTAAAGGTGATCCGACGATATGTGTTGGAAGTATTTCCAAGGTTGATGTGATCAAGCATCGCACGCTCCCTCTACCATCGAGATTGGAGTTAAACCTAAAATTGTTATTTGGTGTTTGCGTTGAGCATAGACATGATTGGATTATGTCTATTGCAATACGGTTATTCATTTAAGGAGAATAATGGTTACTCTATTTATTTGACTAAATACCTTCAATGGTCTTGCACCTAAAAGAATGATTTATTGAATCTCGATTGTAGTGATACACATTTTCATGCCAAAAGATATAAGATAGTAATGATAATACCACTTACTTGTGGCACTGCCATGTAAGTCATATTGGTGTAAACGCATGAAGAAGCTCCATGTTGATGGATCTTTGGACTCACTCGCTTTTGAAAAGTTTGAGACATGCGAACCACGTCTATTGGTGTATACGCATGAAGAAACTCCATGGGGATGGATCGTTTGGACTCACTTGATTTTGAATCACTTGAGATATGCAAATCATACCACATGGGCAAGATGACCTAAAAAGCCTCGGTTTCAGAAGATGGAACAAGATAGCAACTTGTTGGAAGTAACACATTTTGATGTGTGCAGTCCAATGAGTGCCGAGGCATGCACGATGAATATCGTTATGTTCTTACTTCACGGATGATTTAAGTAGATACTGAGTGTATTTACTTGATGAAACACAAGTCTGTATTATTGAATGGTTCAAGTAATTTCAGAGTGAAGTTGAAGATCATCGTGACAAGAGGATAAAATGTCTATGATATGATCATAGAGATGAGAATCTGAGTTACAAGCTTTGGCACGCAATTAAGACATTGTGGAAATTGTTTCACAATTAATACCGCCTGGAACACCATAGTGTGATGGTGTGTCCGAACATCATAGTTGCACCCTATTGGATATGGTGCGTACCTTGATGTCTCTTATCGAATTACCACTGTCGTTCATGGGTTAGGCATTAGAGACAACCGCACTCACTTTAATAGGGTACCACGTAATTCCGTTGAGACGACACCGTTTGGAGAAACCTAAGTTGTCGTTTCTTAAAAGTTTGGGGCTGCGACGCTTATGTGAAAAAGTTTCAGGTTGATAAGCTCGAACCCAAAGCGGATAAAATGCATCTTCATAGGACACCCAAAAAACAGTTGGGTATACCTCCTAATTCAGATCCGAAAGCAATAGGCATTGTTTCTTGAATCGGATCCTTTCTCGAGGAAAAGTTTGTCTCGAAAAGTTGAGTGGGAGGATGGTGGAGACTTGATGAGGTTATTGAACCGTCACTTCAACTAGTGTGTAGCAGGGCACAAGAAGTTGTTCCCGTGGCACCTACACCAATTGAAGTAGAAGCTTATGATAGTGATCATGAAGTTTCGGATCAAGTCACTGACGTACCTCGTAGGGTGACAAGGATGCGTACTACTTCAGAGTGGTACGCAATCCTGTCTTGAAGGTCGTGTTGCTAGACAACAATGAACCTACGAGCTATGGAGAAGCAATGGTGGGCCCAAATTCCAACAAATGGTTAGAAACCATGAAATCCGAGATAGGATCCATGTATCAGAACAAAGCATGGACTTTGGTGGACTTGCCCGATGATCGGCAAGACATTGAGATGAATGGATCTTTAAGAAGAAGACGGATGTGGACGGTAATATCACCGTCTATGAAGCTCGACTTGTGGCGAAGAGTTTTTCACAAGTTCAAGAAGTTGACTACGATGAGATTTTCTCATCCGTAGCGATGCTTAAGTCCGTCGTAATCATGTTAGCATAAGCTGCATTTATGAAATCTGGCGGATGGATGTCAAAATGAGTTTCCTTACCGGTTTTCGTGAAGGAAAGGTTGTATGAGATACAATCAGAAAGTTTTTGTCGATCCCGAGGATGCTAAAAGGTATCTTGGCTCCAAATGATCCTTCTAAGGACTGGAGTAAGCATCTCGGAGTTGGAATGTGCACTTTGATGAGATGATCAAAGATTTTGGGTTTATACAAAGTTTATGAGAAACTTGTATTTCCAAAGAAGTGAGTGGGAGCACTATGGAATTTTCTGATGAGTATATGTTGTTGACATATTGTTGATCAGAAATGATGTAGAATTTCTAGAAAGCATATAGGGTTGTTTTGAAAAGTGTTTTTCAATGGAAAAACCTGGATTAGGCTACTTGAACAATAAGCATCAAGATCTATAAGATAGATCAAAATGTTTAATAATACTTTCAAATGAGCACATACCTTGACATGATCTTGAAAGTGTTCAAGATGGATCAGTCAAAGAAGGAGTTCTTGCCTGAGTTGTAAGGTACAAAGTTAAGACTTAAAGCTCGACCACGGCAGAAAAGAGAGAAAGGACGAAGGTCGTCTCCTATGCTTTAGACGTAGGCTCTACAGTATGCTATGCTAAGTATCGCACCTGATGTGTGCCTTGCCACATGTCTGGCAAGAGGGTACAAGAATGATCCAGGAAAGGATCATTGGACAACGGTCAAAATTGCCCTTGAAGTAAATAAGGACATGTTTCTCGATTATGGAGGTGATAAAGAGTTCGGCGTAAAGGGTTACGTTGATGCAAGCTTTAAACACCTATCCGAATGACTCTGAGTAGCAAACCGGATACGTATAGTGGAGCAACCATTTGGAATAGCTCCAAGTGGAGCGTGGAAGCAGCATTTGAAATATGACCTAGAGATTTGTGAAGTACATACGGATCTGAATGTTGCAGACCCGTTGACTAAAACTTCTCTCACAAGCAAAACATGATCAAACCCCAGAACTCACTGAGTCTTAATCACATGATGATGTGAACTAGTTTAGTGACACTAGTAAACTCTTTGGATGTTGTTCACATGGCGATGTGACCTATGAGTGTTAATCACATGGCGATGTGAACTGGATTATTGACTCTAGTGCAAGTGGGAGACTGTTGTAAATATGCCCTAGAGGCAATGATAAATTAGTTATTATTATATTTCCTTGTTCATGATAATCGTTTATTATCCATGCTATAATTGTATTGATAGGAAACTCAGATACATGTGTGGATACATAGACAACACCATGTCCCTAGTAAGCCTCTAGTTGACTAGCTCATTGATCAATAGATGGTTACGTTTCCTGACCATGGACATTGGATGTCATTGATAACGAGATCACATCATTAGGAGAATGATGTGATGGACAAGACCCAATCCTAAGCCTATCACAGAGATCGTGTAGTTCGTATGCTAAAGCTTTTCTAATGTCAAGTATCTTTTCCTTAGACCATGAGATTGTGCAACTCCCGGATACCGTAGGAAAGCTTTGGGTGTACCAAAAGTCACAACGTGAATCGGGTGGCTATAAAGGTGCATTACGGTATCTCCGAAAGTGTGCATTGGGTTGGCACGAATCGAGACTGGATTTGTCACTCCGGTTGACAGAGAGGTATCTCTGGGCCCACTCGGTAGGACATCATCATAATGTGCACAATATGACCAAGGGGTTGATCACGGGATGATGTGTTACGGAGCAGTATAGAGACTTCTGCTTAACGAGATTGAACAAGATATCGGTATACCGACGATCGAATCTCGGGCAAGTACAATACCGTTAGACAAAGGGAATTGAATACGGGATTGATTGAGTCCTTGACATCGTGGTTCATCCGATGAGATCATCGTGGAACATGTGGGAACCAACATGGGTATTCAGATCTCGCTGTTGGTTATTGACCGGAGAACGTCTCGGTCATGTCTACATGTCTCCCGAACCCGTAGGGTCTACACACTTAAGGTTCGATGACGCTAGGGTTATAAAGGAAGTTTGTATGTGGTTACCGAATGTTGTTCGGAGTCCCGGATGAGATCCCGGACGTCACGAGGAGTTCCGAAATGGTCCGGAGGTAAAGATTTATATATGGGAAGTCATGTTTTGGTCACCGGAAAAGTTTCGGGTTTTTCCAGAACGTCTTGGGACCACCGGGAGGGTCCCGGGTCCACCAAGTGGGGCCACTAACCCGGAGGGCTGCATGGGCCAAGTGTGGGAGGAACCAGCCCTGGTGGGCTGGTGCGCCCCACAAGGGGCCCAAGGCGCCTAAGGAGAGGAGAGGGGCAAACCCTAAGGGAGATGGGCCTTAGGGGCCTATACAGTGCGCCTCCTCTCCCTCCACCGGCCGCCACCCAGATGGGATTGGGGCTGGTCACGCCCCTAGGGTGGAACCCTAGAGGCGCAGCCTCCCTCTCCCTATAAATACTTGAGGCTTGGGGTCCGCCCAAGACATGAGTTTTCTCCCTCTATTGGTGCAGCCTGCCTCCTCCTCCTCCTCTCCCGTGGTGCTTGGCGAAGCCTCGCTGGATTGCCACGCTCCTCCATCATCACCACGCCTGCCAGTGCTGCTGGATGGAGTCTTCCTCAACCTCTCCCTCTCTCCTTGCTGGATCAAGGCGTGGGAGGCGTCACCGGAGCTATACGTGTGTTGAACGCGGAGGTGCCGTCTGCTCGGCACTAGGATCTCCGGTGATTTGGATCACGACAGCACGACTCCTTCAACCCCGTTCTCATGAACGCTTCCGCTTAGCGATCTACAAAGGTATGTAGATGCACTCTCCTTCCCTCGTTGCTAGTTTCTCCATAGATAGATCTTGGTGATACGTAGGAAAATTTTGAATTTTTGCTACGTTCCCCAACACCCACTTCATAGCCACTGTCGAGGACTTAACCGACATGCTCGATTACGGCTCCGAAGACATCGACGGTATGGACAACGATGCTAGAGAAGAGCAGGCCCAAAACCCGCCATTTACCAGACGCTGGATGGCCACCTCCTCGTATGACGTATACATGGTGGATACACCCAAAGAGGGTAACAGCGATAACGAGAAAAATCCAGTTGAGGATAAACCTCCTGAGATACAACCAAAGCGCCAACGTCAGCGACGCTGCTCTAAATCACGCCGTGGAAAAGATAGCAATTTCCGGCACCGAAGACAACAATACTCCAGACAACGCCGAAGACCAAGAAGACCCTGTCGAGCCAACCTCCGAACAGGACGATCGGGAAGATGGGCAAAATAGCCCTGATGAACAGGCTGTAAACAAAGACTCGTAGGATAGTAATTATCTTCCACTCTCCAAGGATGAGGTGAGCCTCGGCGACGAAGACTTTATCATGCATGAGGAACCCCTTGAACAGGAGCGCTTTAAGCGCCGGCTAATAGCCACTGCAAGGAGCCTAAAAAAGAAGCAAAGAATACTTCAAGTCGATCAAGATCTGCTCAACGACGGGTGGACTAATGTCCTGGCAGCCGAGGAATACGGCCTCAGGCGCCCAACCAAGAGTTAGCCGAAGCGTAAGCTGCTACCTCAATTCGACGACGAGGCACTGGAGCCCGTACCATCAGCGCGTAACGCGGCCGACCGACCACCACGTGGCCGTGACAAAACGACAACTCAAGCCGAACACCAGCCCGTACTACCTCGCCGTAAAAGTAGGGACACAACAGCTCGGGGATATACGTATGACCTACGGCATGACTTGGAAAATAGAGCAGGTCAGATCAGATCGATCTACGGATCGCAGGGGCGTGCCTGTGGCACCCTGGCTCAGAGAAACCAGAACGCCCCGTATTCCAGCCCTAGAGATTGAGGAGAAGTCTTCTGGAATACGGCACTGCTTAACATATAACAAATCAACTCTTTATTACAAGCTATATTGGGTACAATGGGGTTACATCGGTACGTCGACACTACGCCTACCATGGTTGCTCTATGCAAGCAACAGAACAACTCGACGCAGCGGAATGACTACTGGCAGCGGAACAACGATGGCGGTGGGGAACTCCACTCCGCAGGGACTCTGGCTGGAACGCTTATCCTAGCGCGCAAACAAGGGATCCATGGCAAACAAGCAAACATATCCGGCCTGACCTGCAAACTGGCATGACATGCCAGGTCAGTACATTGAATGTACTTGCAAGCTCACAGCAACCAAATAAATCAAGACAAACAATAGCATGGCAATTACAGGTTAACACGGATTAACATGATACTATCAGATCAATCATCGCATGAACAAGATGATACAACTAGAACAATACGAGCATGGCATAAACATATGAACATGATGATACTAGCATGCATAATGATGGAACTATCATGCACCAACTTACTCTATTCGGGTTACCTCGTAACCATCACCTGCACAAACTTACCATTATGTACATCACTTGATCATCTCAGGATCCAATCAAGCTTGGTATTAACAATACCATAGTAATCATTTATGACCACAAGGAGCTTGACCTTTACCCTTGACTCTCGCATAACACCACAAGTATCCAACAAGTCGGTATTCACGATACCACAGTGATCCTCTTACGACCACATAAATATCAACCAACTTCTTTCATCATTGAACCGGGGGTTATTAAGCACATTATTATTACTGTTGACCCACAGAGTGACCAACTACGAACTGGGCCCATATCCACGGGCGTGGCTATCGATAGATTTACACACTCTGCAGAGGTAGCGCACTGTACCCACACCACGGAACCCTGGCCTCGCACTCCCATTCGGGTGGACCAAAGCGTTCCGAAAAAACCGTCCTACTGCCATGACACTCTCCCGACCACTCTGACCAACACCCCCTTTGGGTTCAGTCCTGGGTGGCCCGTGCCTACCAAAGGTCTTACGGCTACCTTCGTGGCAAAACAAAAACGGTCCCAAACGGGGACAAAAGCGCGCAAACAACTTGGGCACACAAGGCTAATGTCGTCCTGCCCGGCCAAGGTAGCGCCCGTGCATAACCTTCCCTTGTTGGAGGCACCGGCGAGAGGCATGACAATAGACTGCTAGGACCCTGCCCATACCCAAGGCAAATGTGGTTGCACTGGTCAGCTCGATATGGTGGCACCATGACTCAGCCAATAGTTGTTCAAGTTCAATTAAGTCCGGTTAAACTTGAATGCAGTACGCTGAGTCATATGAAAATAACAGGATGCAACTACGATGCATGAGCGTGATATCAACATAAACATGGATGCAGCATAAATATTATGCATAACAACAGTGAAGCATTTATCCAGATGAGCATGGCATACTAACGAGCATAATTATCACAAGCATAACACTACTCATAAACAGACCATGACCACTAGCAGTGAGAATAGATACCATGCAATGACATAATGATAATACTACCATGCAAACATTTAACCAACTAGATGCAAAGGAACCTGCATAGCAATCTGATTTCGGAATGCATTTATAGTCATGCACAGAAGACCATCACCAACATCAACATGTACTACTACCAAGCATGAAAGTAATACGAGCAAGACACATGATAACTAGATGCATCGAAACATAACACGAAGGTGAACACGAAACCATAAGTAGTACCGAAACAACGATAACAGTTGTAGTTAAACAAACAGACAGTTATTAAATGTTCAAGTTGAAAACCATGGCTACTGCATGACTATCATGCAAGTGGATATTGTTGGCTTGCCTGGGGATGAAGAAGGCTCCGGGAAGAAGTGCGGAACGACCGCGGAAAGAATCGCCGGAAAGGGTACTCTCTCGGAGGGGGCTGATTTAGCATAAGGGCAAAATGGTCATTTCCAGAATTTCAAAACATAGTGAAAATGGTTCCAACAGAACGGGTTTGACGAGACGAAGAAGTGGGCGTTGGATTCACCTCAATCAGAGTTACGGGTGAAAAGTTGTGAAGGGTTGAAGTCTAGGGACCAATCTGTAAAAATATTTCTACAAACAGGCCCCTGAGTGGATAAGGCAGAAACGGTTTTGAGAAAATACGCTTTCCGGAGGGTAAAGCGCATTCCTCGCCTAAGCCGCAAGGAAATACACTTTCGGAAAGAGAAAACACATTCTCGCAAATGCGCTTCCACTTATCCACGTCAGCGTGGGCGGGGTTAACGCGGGGCCAGCTCCTGGCTCACTGACGCGCTGGGCCCGCGGGATCTCTCCCTCTCCTCCCACTCCCTTCTTCCTCCTCACGAAGAACAGAGGGCAGGGCGAGACAGAGCACTGCCGGCGAGGGCCTGGCCGGTTCCGGCCACCTCCGACCGAGGCGCTGGCAACGGCGGCCTCCGCACGGAGTACCGCACCCATCCAACACCGCAGCAGCGCCGGGGAAGGGCCGAGGGCGACGGTGACTCGCGGCAGCAGAGAAGCAGGGGGCGGCGGCCAGACTAGGGGGGCGGCGACTGCAGGCACTCCGGCGACGAGTGGAAGTGGTAGGGAGGCTCTAGGAGGTCTTGGGAGTGCTAAGGTGTCGACAGGACGGAGGGAGGGGCTCGACTTTGGGAAGCCGGAGCACCGCGGGGGTCATGGCGGTAATGGGGGTCGAGGAGAGGCTCTGGATCTCGGGGGAGAGGTCGAGGAGGTCTAGAGATGAGGGTTGAGGCCGCTGGCCAGGTCGGGGCACCTCGGGGTGGGCTTATATAGCCGGGGCAGCGAGGGGGTGAGGTGGCACGCTGGCCACGTGTCTCAAGGCCGCTCGGCTGACGGCACGCGTGGCCAAGGGTCACGGGGAGGGGCGGAAAGACGACGAGGGGAGACACGGACGAGCGCCAGGGGTCACGGATACGAGCGGAGCTTGGGGACAAGGGAGGAAGAAGCCAACAGAGGAGAAGACGACGGTCGGCTATAGCACGCGCACTGTGCGGCGAGGGGGACAGCTCACCAGAGAAGAATACGGAGGGGGCAAGGGCTCAAGGCGACACCGTCGATCACGAGGAGGCTACTGGACAAGTCTGTGGGTCGATACGAGGGGAGAACAGACGAGCACAGCGCCAAGATGGAGCCAGAGCGCGTTTGCTGCATCCAGAGCGCGTGCAAACGACGCGGTCACCACTGTGACCGGCAAGGAGGGGACTCGAGAGGCTGCCGCTAGTTGTCTAGTGATGAGTCCTTGCATCACTGAGGCTGGGGGAAGCGATAGATCAAGAATAGGTGCACTGGATCGATGGGATTTTTCCTCTGAAGTTTGTTGTATCAGTTTTGGATGAGCACTGGTGATCAACAGCAACTTGATTGGGTCAAATTGGGTTGTTTGGAATAATTAGGATAGGAATTAATACGGTCCTGGAAAGTTTGGACGGATTTGGACAACTAATTAATATAGTTGCTTTACAACTAAGTAATCTGGTCCAGAATGAAGATCATGATGATACTCTCAAATGAAGAAGCCACTTGAGCTGAAATTTGGCATGGCAGGGTTATTTGGCCATATGAAGATGCCGCAAAAGGTTTCATACCAATTGGATAAACCAAAATGGTACTTCCTTCACAAACATTTCCACTGACCAGAAACTTGCAAAAATTCTAGGGGAAAATTGGCTAGATGGAATATGCCCAAATTGGGTGGAGATAGGTTATATGGATAAGAGAAGGCCTAGGAAAATTTACAGCCATAAAGGAGCAAGATAATATATACTTGCTTCACAAACTGAAATTTTGGACAGAATCAAAGATTTGAAGTTGTGCTCATATGGAGGCATTAAATGAGCTCAAATTTGGTGGAGGGCTATGATTTTATGATATTGAGGACCATGCAAAATTGCAGCTCATTTGGATATGCCTAGCTTGTACCTCCTTCACAAAGTTTCTCTCTGGATAGAAACTTTGAAAATTATAATTAAATAACCACTAGGCAAATGAGGTTGCATTTTGGCATGTGGCAATGATATGGATAGGAAAGGTTGTCCAAGGGGTTTGAGGTCAATTGGGCAAAGGAAAATAGCACTTGCTTCACAATGTACCATTTAGGGCAGAATAGGAAATGAATTATTTGAGCATGATGATAAACATGGCAAATGAAAATATTATGCCACATTTGAGAAAGATATGACCCAAAAAATTTATGAGAATTATTTGGGAATTTTAGGAGTGATGGAAATATAGGTTGCTTCACAACCTAGGGCAATTAGTGTTATTCCTTTAATAGAAAAGGAATATTCCCAATTAAAAGAACGTTGGGATTTAGGCTAGGATGAAAATGGAAAGGTCTAGGGAAGGATTTGGGTATGACAAGCCACTCTGGAAGCAAAGAAGAGGTCATCTTCTTCAGTTTCCATACCACAAAGCCACGGCGACAGAAAACTCAAGCAAAAATCTCAGAAAATCAATTGAAAAAGAAAGGGCCAAAAATCAGGTTGTGACAAACCTTTCCCCCTTAAAGAAATCTCGTCCTCGAGATTTGGTTGCTCAGGGAACAAGTATGAATATACTGACTTAAGGAAACCGTTTCCAACTCGGGTATCCTTTTTCCTTATTGATTGTTCCCATTAAATTTTTCGTTTGACTCATCTGACTGGCTCTGGGGCGGTTTGCTTTACTGTATCCATATCCTGACAGATCTTACCTCACGTTTTCCTGCTTATACTGGCTCCAATTCAGTTCATATCTACTGACTTATCTGAGATTACCATGACTAGAATATATGCCTGTCTCACAAATCCGAGGGTGATTTCTGATTGTAGTGTCTGTACTGGCATCTGTCCATGAATTGGTGATCAGATTTTCTTGACGAACACCCAAGCTCTGACTCCTTGCATTGGGTTTCTCCACTAAATGCAAATCCCTCGGGTTCCAAACAGTGAGTTGAGGCATAACCATTTTTCCAGATTCTGACTTATCACAGGAATTTCTGAATCATGCTGACTGGCTCCACTGTCTTGAGTCTCAGATTCATTCCAAATATTTGACTGTCGCCTGTCCTGACCAGCATAAAGGGGTATGGCCTTATATGATAGTATCCGCAGAATTGACTGACTGTGAATCTCGTGAAATAGTTTTGTCCATGACAGGCTATCCGTTGATGCTTCACATAAGTGAGGGCACATGCTTCCAGACTGTTATTCACCATCCAAAACCGAGAAGACCCTTTAAGTGAATATCCATGGTGATCCATACTGACTCAAACTATCCGGGGTATCTGCACCATTTTCATATCTGCACCACTGGTCTTGCTTCTTCATTATTGTTTTCTTGATCTGGATCCTTGGTTGAAAGAGCGGGGTCATATTACTTCTTCGGGTGACCATAGGTTCTGTTGGGTGCAACATTCTAACCGGGGGAAAATGATCATCTGAACCCTTGCAAGGAATCGACAAATTAATCAGTAGCCACCAGAACAGTCTTTACAACTCAAGCAAAAATCTCAGAAAATCAATTGAAAAAGAAAGGGCCAAAAATTAGGCTGTGATAGTGCCCCGGCGCGCGGGGACGGCTATCCAGCCGGGCGCGACAAGCATAACCATGTCCAGGCCGAAAACCGCAGATGGACTCCATCCGAGCTACATCGCAACTTGGCCCGATATAGAGGCACCGCACACCCCCTCTGCTTCACTGACGAAATAATGGAGCATGAATTCCCAGAAGGGTTTAAACCCGTGAATATCGAATCATATGATGGAACAACAGATCCCGCAGTATGGATTGAGGACTTTCTTCTCCATATTCACATGGCCCGCGGTGATGATTTTCATGCCATCAAATACCTCTGTAAGTGCATCTAATGCCCCTTAGTGATTTTGGTGTATTGAAGACTTATAGGTTAAGGGACTAATGTGTTTATGAGTGTACACAGGTCTATAAGTCTATGAGGAGTTTGATATTTATAGAGAAAGTCGACCCCTAAAAATGAATATCTTCGACTGAAGATTTTGGTTTTCTGAAGACTTTCTGAAGACTTTGAAAGTGAACAAATTGGTGTGACCTTTAAGACTTGGTATTCATTAGAGGAACATGAAGCGTGAAGACTTTTGTTTTCGTAGTTTCATTTTCTCTTTCTTGAGTCATAGGAAACACTTTATCGTTAAAGGGGTCGAGGAAATACTAAGGAAAAAATTCCATGTGATGCTCAACTCAAAATCCTACACCTACCAATCCCTTCGAGTGAAGCCATTGGAAACCTCTTACTGATTCAACAATTTCTTCAAAGGATGAGACGAAGTTCTTCTGGTCTCTGAGGAATTTGTTCTAACTGAGGAGTTAGGAATTCGCTAGTGCGGATTGCCTACACAGTGAGGAACATGATAGCCCTGAGGAAATTGAGCCACAAAATTCCGAACGTTGCTGTGCTATGCGCCAGCTGTCCCAAAATATCTACCCACCTAACGGTCATATCATTGAAGGGCATTTATGTCTTATCATGTCGGGCTGCTCCCCAGTCTATAAATAGCCGCCCCCTACAACCACTAGCTAGTTCGCTGCTCCGAGAGAAACTGACACTTGTCATTTGAGAGCATCCCATCCTCTGAGGACTTTGAGCGAAAATCATCAAGTGAGGAAAACTCAAACCCAAACACATAGAAACCCAAAGTGATTGAGCATCACTAAAGAGATTGATCCTGCGTGGATCCGACGCTTGTTACCTTTGAAGACTGTGCATCTTCCAGATGGTTAGGCGTCATGGTCTAGAGCATCCAAGAGGAAATTGTGGATCGCCGAGTGACCGAGTTTGTGAAGGTTTGGAAGTCACCTGAAGACTTACCACGAGTGATTGGGCGAGGTCTGTGTGACCTTAGCTCAAGGAGAATACGGTGAGGACTAAGTGTCCTGGACTGCGTGTTCGGGGATCGGGTGTCCGGACCGTGTGTCCTCGTGTTTAAATACCTAGCCGCTCCAACTAGACGCATAACCGCTACAACAGTTGGAACTGGTCTACCAAATCATTATCTTCACCAAGCCCATCGGGTTCTATTTCCTCAACTCTTCCATTTCCTCATTACTGTGTTGTGCACTTGATCATATCTGTTTTGAAGACTTTGACTGAAGACTTTCTCAATTTCCTCAGTTCAATTTCTTCAGTCTGATTGTCTTCATCCTGTGTTATCCTATGTTTACGCTTTTTGTACTCTGTGCTTGTCTTCATTTCTTCATGATGACCATGCTTGTGTTTTGTTATGTTTACATCTGAGTACTTATTCATTGCAAGTTGTTCTTCACTCAGAATTTCCTCACCCGCAAATTCCTCATTGAAGAATTCATAAAATTGCCTATTCACCCCCTCTAGTCGGTATAATGCACTTTCAACCTCCGGTTAAAGCTCAAGGGACTAGCTCGTCACTGGTTAAATAGCCTGCCAGAAAACTCCATTAGCAGCTGGGAGGACTTGGAAGACACCTTCCGCGACAACTTCCAGGGTACATACGTCTGACCTCCGGATGCCGATGACTTAAGTCACATAGTTCAACAGCCCGGAGAGTTAGCCAGGAAATTCTAGACTAGGTTCCTAATTAAAAAGAACCAGATCGTCGACTGTCCGGATGCCGAAGCCCTAGCAGCCTTTAAGCATAGCATTCGCGACGAATGGCTCGCCCGACACCTTGGCCAAGAAAAGCCAAAGTCCATGGCAGCCCTCACGACACTTATGACCCGCTTTTGCGCGGGAGAAGATAGTTGGCTAGCTCGTAGCAGCAACAATGCAAGCGAACCTGACACTTCTGAAGCCAGAAATAGCAACAGCAAGCCCCGACGCAACATGCGCAAGCATCGGAACAACGGTGACAATACCGATGGCATGGTGGTCAACGCCGGATTCAGTGGCTCCAAGTCCGATCAGCAGAAGAAGACATTTAAAAGAAGCAATCCGGGCTCATCCAGCTTGCACCGAATCCTCGACTGACCATGTTAGATCCACAGCACCACCGATAAACCCGCCAATCATACCAACATAAGCCGTTGGGTCTTTAAACAGGCCGGTAAGTTAAATACCGAGAATAAGGAGAATGGGTTGCCAAGTGAGGACGATGACGAGGAGCCCCGTCCACCAAACACGGGGGACAGAAGAAATCCCCCCCAAGTCAAAATGGTGAACATGATACACGTTATTCATATCCCCAAGAGGGAGCACAAACGTGTGCTCAGGCACATCTATGCGATAGAGCCAGTTGCCCCAAAATTCAATCCATGGTCATCCTGCCCGATCACTTTTGATCACAGGGACCATCCGACCAGTATCCGTCACGGCGGCTCACCAAGACCGGTCCTCGACCCAATCATTGATGGATTCCACCTCACGCGAGTCCTCATGGGCGATGGCGCAGCCTTAACTCGCTATATTAGGACACGACCGCAAGATGGGAATCGATCCGTCAAGGATCAAGCCCACAAAACTACCTTTAAAGGAGTAATACCAGGTGTAGAGGAGTTGCACAGACGGGCTCAATCACATTGGAAGTTGTCTTCGGATCTCTGGACAACTTCCGAAGCGAAGACTTGATCTTTGACATCGTCCCCTTCCGCAATGGCTATCACACACTACTCGGACGAACCGCATTTGCTCGCTTCAATGCGGTGCCAAACTATGCCTATCTCAAACTCAAGATGCCCGGACCACGTGGTGTCATAACAATCAACGAAAACATGGAATGCTCCCTCCGTACCGAGGAGCACACCGCGGCCCTGGCAGTGGAGATACATGGCGGCCTTATCAAGCAGAACATCAATTCGGCGGCCAAGCCCCCGGACACTATTAAACGAGTCCGGACTACTCCACAGAATGACAGTCCAGCTCGTCAGGAGTTTGACTAGCAACTCGGCCTCCGTCTCAGCCCTAATCGAATTGCGGCATACGTCCCGCGTGTACATAACTATGCACTAAAAATACCATGGGCAAAGACGGAGGCATAACTCGATCATGGTCCACAACGCGGCTCGACCTCATCTGGACACTCATACTTTCCCCTTGCTTTCTACCCTTTCCAGGTTTCTTTTCCACTGGCCCCTCATGAAGGCCTGATCATCGATCCTTTCGAAGGATCACATACCAAGGAGGAAAGCAGCATAGACGTGTGGTAGAATATCCAGATGATCTTCTTGAGGATCACTTTACCTGTTTTCAGGACCCGCACGCAGCTTCCCCTTAGTCTCGGCATGTCAAATAGCCCTGTTGCTTATCGCATTATTTGTACAAATACGATTAACCTATCAATCAGACTATAATAGAAACAGTTTCCGGCCCAATATATGTGGCACTGGTTTACTCCTTCATTATATTTCACCTTTTTTATCGATTGCACCCGTCCCCTTTAGTACGACTTAACTCGCCAGGGGCCTCATTGTGCTCCATATGTTTACAACAAGTCTGAACACTTTTTACAGTATAATTCGGTGCCCCGAATATAGCATTATATGCATCGGCTCCGAATCATGTCTTTGGTCAATAGTTTGGTTTCCCGGCTCCCGTGCTTGCTACCTTACGTTCCGTCTTATCGGCTAGGGTAGTAAAGGGAGAACTACTGCGATTGTGTTTCTAGTTTACCCGGATAAACACCTCAGTAGAGAAAGCCGAAAACTGACTGTCATGATGCGGCGAGAGCTGGTTAGCTATTTGGTGGCTAAACTCTCTTGCGATTTTTTCCCGATCAGGTGTCTACATCGCCCTAGTCCGGATAAACAAATACTAACTAGGGGCTGCGCCTACACTCCTATTATCAAACTCCTATGGCTAAGTGAGGGTGATAAAGCCACATAGTCCGATTGCCTAGTTCGCTGCACTAAACACCTCCTTCAAGGACCAAACTCTTGGGTCAAGTGTGTTTAGGTTCCAACCCGAACACCCATTACTACCTACGTGAAATTTGAAGCGACAATGGACAACTCTCAGATTTAATAAACGGCCGCACAGGTGGGGATATTTTCACACAACAACAAAGCAATATATTACATATAGGCTTTGTTCCATAATACAGGACTGGATAACATGAATACATTCATTCAAAAATAATGTCCTTCGCACACTGGCCCTCTACAATGCGGGATCCTTCCAGGACATCATCAAAATACCGCTCGGGCGTGCGGTGCTCTTTGCCCGCAGGTGGTCCCTCGGTCGCGAGCTTGACGGTGTTCATCTTCACCCACTACACCTTGACACGGGCGAAGGCCATCCACGCACCTTCGATGCAGACTGACCGCTTTATGGCATCAAGCCGGGGGCAGGCATCGACCAGCCGCTTCACGAGCCCGAAGTGGCTGCTGGGCATGGTTTCGGTAGGCCATAGACGGATTATCAAATCCTTCATGGCCAATCCGGCCACCCTATGCAGTTCGGTCAGCTGTTTCAGCTGATCGCCGAGGGGCACTGGATGCTCTGGCGCAAGGTGTTGCGACCAGAACAACTTCTCCGTGGAGCTCCCCTCTTCGACTCGGAAGAACTCCGCAGCATCAGCAACACTGCATGGCAGATCCGCAAACGCTCCCGGAGAACTCCAAATCTGGGTCAGTAAGAGGGACCTTTCCTTCACAAATTTGCTTTGCATAATAAAGGCCTTATCCGCCGCAATTTGCTTGGCCTCTTGGATTTCCCGGAGGGCGCCCTGGGCTTCAACCCGGGCCTCTTGCGTGCTTTGGCAGGCCTTAGCAAGTTCGGACTCTTGGTCCGCAATCTTGCGCTCCAAGGACTCGCATTTCTTTGCGGCGTCCTTGAGCTCCTGCTGAACCTCCCCGACCCTTGACTCGTGTTTTTTGTGGGCGGCTTGTTCCTTCTCCGCTTTCTTTTAGGCCTCGGTCAGCGTGTTCTTGAGGGACTCCACCTCGGCCACAACTCCTATGAAACATCATAATGGCGCGATCAACACAAACAATTCATATCATTTTAGATCTGAGTAGGCCATTCTATACCTTGATTGTCTTCTAGTTGTTTTTTGACATGGCCGAGCTCTTCATCGGCCTGCTCCAGCCTCTGCTTCAGTTCGGAGACTTCGGCGGAATGGGAGGTCGCAGCCAGCATGGACGCCTGCTTATTCACATAGACACATATGTTTAGTCTCCTACGAAAATTATTCGATCCTCTGTCCGGCCTTTCTTTTCGAACACCGTACAGAGTCTTAGGGGCTACTTTCTATACTACGACATTCTTTTTGCATAATTCTGTCAACATACCTCAAAGCCTGTTAGAAGGCTGATGCAGGCTTCGGTCAGTCCGCTCTTAGTAGACTGAACCCTCTCAACCACCATACCCATAAGGATACGGTGTTCTTCCACAATGGAAGCACCTTGAAGCGCTTCTAGTAGAGTATCCGGTGCCTCTGGGTGGACAGAGGTCACCGGCGGAATAGGTGCACCTCCTTCTTTCGAAGGAGGCTGCTTACCTGATTCCGGAGCCATATGGGCATCCGGAATAGTATTCGGTTGGGGGCCGAATTGGGTATTACCCCCATTGCCAGTTTCTAGGGGGGTCTGCTCCCCCATGTGTCCGGCGGCCGAGGTATCACCCTCTGGCGCCACCGAGACGGCCTCCTGTACCTCTCCCTGGCGTGGGAGGGTCCTTTGGGACAACACTTTGGCGTCGTCCGCAGTCTTGGGGGAGGAGGCTGGCGGAAGCGACTCGTTGTCCATCACATTTGGATCCAGCGAATTCCCCGAAGATGAGGATCGCCGGGGGTGGGCGTGAGCCGGACTGCAGCGCATGATTCAACATGTTAAAAACCACAAAGTAAAGGAGCTGGATATATATATGTGCATAAGTGCCTTTGAGTACTTACGATTCGGCCAGGGGCTTCTTCCTGGGACGCCACTCAGAGCTACTATCGGTGTCCAATGCGGAATTATCCGCAAGGGAGACCTTCACTTTCTTGGACGCCTCCGCCTCTGCCTCTAGATCCATGGAGGCCGCCCTTTTCTTCCTTCCCCCCTCGGGGGGAGAATTGCTCTCTTCCTCCTCCTCGTCGTTCTCGGCGGGGAGGAGTGGGTTTTGGCGTCTTCGGGCGTTGCGTCCGAAGTGCCTTTACGGCGGAGGCCACTTCTTGCCTCCTGGCCCTTCTTCTTGGCCTTCTTCTCCGGCGCCTTGTAGGGCGCCGGAACCAGCATCTTCGTCAGAAGTCGGATAGATGGGTTTTCAGGCAGCGGAGCCGGACAGTGGATCCGCTCCACCTTCTTTATCCAGCCCTGAAAAGACAAATGGAGAAGCTTGGACATCTTCCTTGAATGCGCAGGTAGAGGATACACCTCGAAATATGAAGAACTTACCAGACTGGATGGATGAGTGAGGTCATAGCCGCGGTCCTCGGTCGTCTTCGGCCACGACTGGTTGGCCTTGAAAAGCACCTTCCAGATACCTTCGTGCGTGGCGCCGAAGAACTATTGCAAGGTCTAGTGCTTGGCCGGATCGAACTCCCACAAATGGCAAGTCCGGCTTTGGCAAGGAAGGATCCGGCAAAAAAGCATCACCTGTATCACATTGACGAGCTTGATGTTCTTGTCCACCATGCTCTTAATGCGCGTCTATAGCGCTGACACCTTGTCCGATGATGTCCAGTCCATGCCCTTGTTTAGCCAGGAGGCAAGCCGCATTGGGGGCCCGGATTTGAATTCGGAGCGGCGGCCCAGGTGGTATCGCGGGGCTCTGTGATGTAGAACCACTACTGTTGCCACCCTTTGACAGTCTCCACAAAGGTGCCTATGGGCCATGTGATGTTGGATAGTTTGCTCACCATGGCGCCTCCGCACTCATCATGTTGACCATCCACCACTTTCGGCTTCACATTGAAGATCTTTAGCCATATCTGAAGTGGGGTGGGATGCGGAGGAAGACCTCACACACGACAATGAATGCCGAGATGTTGAGGAAAGAGTTTGGGGCTAGATCATGGAAATCTAGCCCGTAGTAGAACATGAGTCCGCGTACGAAGGGGTGAAGGGGAAATCCTAACCTGCAGATGAAGTGGGGGATGAACACCACCCTCTCGTTGGGCTCCGGGGTGGGGACGATCTGCCCCTTGACCGGAAGCCGGTGGGCAATTTCCTGGGCCAAATACCCCGCTTCCCGGAGCTCCGTGATGTTCTCCTCCGTGACGGAGGAGGCCATCCACTTGCCCTGTGCTCCAGATCCGGACATGGTCGGAGTGCTTTTTGGGGGCGAAAAGGATGGAAGCTTGGGTGCTGGAGCTCGAGAATGGATGAGCAGAGAGGAAGAAGGCGTGGGTGAAAGAATGGATCCCTATCCTCTTATAAAGGCAGCGAATATCAAGCGCCTCCCCACTCGCCTTAAAACTCGCCTATTCCCCAACTTTCGTGCGGACGGTGCGGTTGGATTACCCACGCCCGTATTGATAAGAATCCCGCGATAAGGGGACACAATCTCTGCTTCAACAAGACGTGCCAATAAAAATCGCATCTCGAAACGTGGGGCGGGAGGCTAAAAAGCGGTTTGAAATAATAACCGGGCGAGGATGTAACGTCTCGCTACAAAAGTTGTCCGTAGATGGGACTTGTTAAATATTATATTCTCTGCGGCTGTGTGTGTGTGTTGGGGAACGTAGTAATTTCAAAAAAATTCCTCCGCACACGCAAGATCATGGCGATGCATAGCGACGAGAGGGGAGAGTGTGTCCACGTACCCTTGTAGACCGAAAGCGGAAGCGTTAGCACAATGCGGTTGATGTAGTCATACGTCTTCACGATCCGACCGATCAAGTACCGGACCCACGGCACCTCCGAGTTTAGCACACGTTCAACCCGATGACGTCCCTCGAACTCCGATCCAGCCGAGCGTTGAGGGAGAGTTTCACAAGACGACGGGCGTGGTGGCGATGATGATGTTCTACCGTCGCGAGGCTTCGCCTAAGCACCGCTTCTGATGTGCTCGAGGTGGACTATGGTGGAGGGGGGCACCACACACGGCTAAAAGATAAAACGATCAATTGTTGTGTCTATGGGGTGCCCCCTGCCCCCGTATATAAAGGAGCAAGGGAGGAGGAGGCGGGCCCTAGGAGGGGCGCGCCAAGGGAGTAGGATTCCAACTCCTAGTTGGCGTGGTCACCACCTTTCCTAGACCAACAAGGAGACGGGAGGGACGGGGGGAAGAGGAGACGGAAGGGAGAGGGGGGTCGCGCCCCAAACCCTTTGTCCAATTCGGACTGGGCTTGGGAGGGGCGCGCGCCACCTCCTGGCTGCTGCCTCTCCTTTCCACTAAAGCCCATCAAGGCCCAATACTTCTTTCCCGTATTCCCGTAACTCCCTGGTACTTCGAAAAATACCCGAATCACTCGGAACCTTTCCGATGCCCGAATATAGTCGTCCAATATATCGATCTTTATGTCTCGACCATTTTGAGACTCCTCGTCATGTCCCCAATCTCATCCGGGACTCCGAACTACATTCGGTACATCAAAACTCATAAACTCATAATATAACCGTCATCGAAACTTTAAGCGTGCGGACCCTATGGGTTCGAGAACTATGTAGACATGACCGAGACACGTCTCCGGTCAATAACCAATAGCAGAACCTGGATGCTCATATTGGCTCCCACATATTCTACAAAGATCTTTATCGGTCAAACCGCATAACAACATACGTTGTTCCCTTTGTCATCGATATGTTACTTGCGAGATTCGATCGTCGGTATCTCAATACCTAGTTCAATCTCGTTACCGGAAAGTCTCTTTACTCGTTCCGTAATACATCATTTCGCAACTAACTCATTAGTTGCAATGCTTGCAAGGCTTAAGTGATGTGCATTACCGAGAGGGCCCAGAGATACCTCTTCGACAATCAGAGTGACAAATCCTAATCTCGAAATACGCCAACCCAACAAGTACCTTTGGAGACACACAGAGAGCACCTTTATAATCACCCGATTACGTTGTGACGCTTTGGTAGCACACAAAGTGTTCCTCTGATAAACGGGAGTTGCATAATCTCATAGTCATAGGAACATGTATAAGTCATGAAGAAAGCAATAGCAACATACTAAACGATCGTGTGCTAAGCTAACAGAATGGGTCATGTCAATCACATCATTATCCTAATGATGTGATCCCGTTAATCAAATGACAACTCATGTCTATGGCTAGGAAACATAACCATCTTTGATCAACGAGCTAGTCAAGTAGAGGCATACTAGTGACACTCTGTTTGTCTATGTATTCACACATGTATTATGTTTCCGGTTAATACAATTCTAGCATGAATAATAAACATTTATCGTGAAATAAGGAAATAAATAATAACTTTATTATTGCCTCTAGGGCATATTTCCTTCAGTCTCCCACTTGCACTAGAGTCAATAATCTAGATCACATCACCATGTGATTTAACATCAATAGTTTACATCACCATGTGATTAACACCCATAGTTCACATCGTCATGTGACCAACACCGAAAGGGTTTACTAGAGTCAATAATCTAGTTCACATCGCTATGTGATTAACACCCAAAGAGTACTAAGGTGTGATCATGTTTTGCTTGTGAGAGAAGTTTAGTCTACGGTTCTGCCATATTCAGATCCGTATGTATTTTGCAAATTTCTATGTCTACAATGCTCTGCACGGAGCTACTTTAGCTAATTGCTCCCACTTTCAATATGTATCCAGATGAAGACTTAGAGTCATCTAGATCAGTGCCAAAACTTGTATCGACGTAAGCCTTTTACGATGAACCTTTTGTCACCTCCATAATCGAGAAACTTATCCTTATTCCACTAAGGATAATTTTGACTGTTGTCCAGTGATCTACTCCTAGATCACTATTGTACTCCCTTGCCAAAATCAGTGTAGGGTATACAATAGATCTAGTACATAGCATGGCATACCTTATAGAACCTATGGCTGAGGCATAGGGAATGACTTTCATTTTCTTTCTATCTTCTGTCGTGGTCGGGTTTTGAGTCTTACTCAATTTCACACCTTGTAACACAGGCAAGAACTCTTTCCTTGACTGTTCCGTTTTGAACTACTTCAAAATCTTGTCAAGGTATGTACTCATTGAAAAAAACTTATCAAGCGTTTTGATCTATCTCTATAGTTCTTGATGCTCAATATGTAAGCAGCTTCACCGAGGTCTTTCTTTAAAAAAAACTCCTTTCAAACACTCCTTTATGCTTTGCAGTATAATTCTACATTATTTCCGATCAACAATATGTCATTCACATATACTTATCAGAAATGTTGTAGTGCTCCCACTCACTTTTTTTGTAAATACAGGCTTCACCGCAAGTCTGTATAAAACTATATGCTTTGATCAACTCATCAAAGCATATATTCCAACTCCGAGATGCTTGCACCAGTCCATAGATGGATCATTGGAGCTTGCACATTTCGTTAACACCTTTAGGATCGACAAAACCTTACGGTTGCATCATATACAACTCTTCTTTATTAAATCCATTAAGGAATGCAGTTTTGTTTATCCATTTGCCAGATTTCATAAAATGCGGCAATTGCTAACATGATTCAGACAGACTTAAGCATAGATATGAGTGAGAAACTCTCATCGTAGTCAACACCTTGAACTTGTCGAAAACCTTTTGCAATAATTCTAGCTTTGTAGATAGTAACACTACTATCAGTGTCCGTCTTCCTCTTGAAGATCCATTTATTCTCAATGGCTTGCCGATCATAGGGCAAGGCAATCAAAGTCCACACTTTATTCTCATACATGGGTCCCATCTCAGATTTCATGGCCTCAAACCATTTCGCGGAATCTGGGCTCATCATCGCTTCCTCATAGTTCGTAGGTTCGTCATGGTCAAGTAACATGACCTCCAGAACAGGATTACCGTACCACTCTAGTGCGGATCTTACTCTGGTTAACCTACAAGGTTCGGTAGTAACTTGATCTAAAGTTACATGATCATCATCATTAGCTTCCTCACTAATTGGTGTAGGAGTCACAGGAATAGATTTCTGTGATGAACTACTTTCTAATAAGGGAGCAGGTACATTTACCTCATCAAGTTCTACTTTCCTCCCACTCACTTGTTTCGAGAGAAACTCCTTCTCTAGAAAGGATCCATTCTTAGCAATGAATATCTTGCCTTTGGATCTGTGATAGAAGGTGTACCCAACTATCTCCTTTGGGTATCCTATGAAGACACATTTCTCTGATTTGAGTTTGAGCTTATCAGGGTGAAACTTTTTCTTATAAGCATCATAACCTCAAACTTTAAGAAACGACAACTTTGGTTTCTTGCCAAACCACAGTTCATACGGTGTTGTCTGAATGGATTTAGATGGTGCCCCTTTTTAACGGGAATGCAGCTGTCTCTAATGCATAACCCCAAAACGATAGTGGTAGATCGGTAAGAGACATCATAGATCGCACCATATCTAATAAAGTACGGTTATGACGTTTGGACACACCATTACACTGTGGTGTTCCAGGTGGCGTGAGTAGTGAAACTATTTTCACATTGTTTTAACTGAAGGCCAAACTCGTAACTCAAATATTTTACCTCTGCGATCATATCGTAGAAACTTTTATTTTCTTGTTACGATGATTCTCCACTTCACTCTAAAATTCTTTGAACTTTTCAAATGTTTCAGACTTGTGTTTCATCAAGTAGATATACCCATATCTGCTCAAATCATCTGTGAAGGTCAGAAAATAACATACTTGCCGTGAGACTTAACACTCATCGGACCGCATACATCAGTATGTATTATTTCCAATAAGTCAGTTTCTCGCTCCATTGTTCCGGAGAACGGAGTCTTAGTCATCTTGCCCATGAGGCATGGTTCGCAAACATCAAGTGATTCATAATCAAGTGATTCCAAAAGCCCATCAGCATGGAGTTTCTTCATGCGCTTTACACCAATATGACCTAAGCAGCGATTACCACAAATAAGTTGCACTATCATTATTAACTTTGCATCTTTTGGCTTCAATATTATGAAAATGTGTATCACCACGATCGAGATCCAACAAACCATTTTCATTGGGTGTATGACCATAGAAGGTTTTATTCATGTAAACAGAACAACAATTATTCTCTAATTTAAATGAATAACCATATTGCAATAAACATGATCAAATCATATTCATGCTCACCGCAAACACCAAATAACACTTATTTAGGTTCAACACTAATCCCGAAAGTATAGGGAGTGTGTGATGATGATCATATCAATCTTGGAACTACTTCCAACACACATCGTCACTTCACCCTTAACTAGTCTCTATTTATTTTGCAACTCCCGTTTCGAGTTACTAATCATAGCAACTGAACTAGTATCAAATACTTAGGGGTTGCTATAAACACTAGTAAAGTACACATCAATAACATGTATATCAAATATACCTTTGTTCACTTTGCCATCCTTCTTATCCGCCAATTACTTGGGGTAGTTCCGCTTCCAGTGACCAGTCCCTTTGAAGTAGATGCACTTAGTCTCGAGCTTAGGTCCAGACTTGGGCTTCTTCACTTGAGCAACAACTTGCTTGCTGTTCTTCTTGAAGTTCCCCTTCTTCCCTTTGCCCTTTTCTTGAAACTAGTGGTCTTGTCAACCATCAACACTTGATGATTTTCTTGATTTCTACCTTCGTCGATTTTAGCATCACGAAGAGCTTGGCAATCATTTCCGTTATCCCTTGCATATTATAGTTCATCACGAAGCTCTACTAACTTGGTGATGGTGACTAGAGAATTCTGTCAATCACTATCTTATCTGGAAGATTAACTCCCACTTGATTCAAGCGATTGTAGTACCTGACAATCTGAGCACATGCTCACCGCTTGAGCTATTCTCCTCCATCTTTTAGCTATAGAACTTGTTGGAGACTTCATATCTCTCAACTCGGGTATTTGCTTGAAATATTAACTTCAACTCCTGGAACATCTCATATGGTCCATGAAGTTCAAAATGTCTCTGAAGTCCCAATTCTAAGCCGTTAAGCATGGTGCACTAAACTATCAAGTAGTCATCATACACTACAAGAAATATGTCAACTAGTGACCTTCTGTCAGTGACCCTGGAAGAATTGGTCATAGATCTATGACCATTTCAGACCAATTGGTCAAAAGCTGTTCGGGGGGCTCCAAACCCTAAACTACAACGACCATTTTGGTCAGAAAGGTCGTAATTTCCTTACACAAAATGGTCATAAAGTAGATAGCATTGGTCCGCTGCCTTATTTCTAGCTTATCATGACCAATATAGATGGTCATAACCTTGTAAATTGTGGTGGGTTGCTATGACTAGGCGCCACCTCATCAGTTTTGCCTATGTGGCAGTTTTTGCCCTAGGTTGTGAAGCAACCTATATTTCTGTCATTCCCAAAATTCCCAAAAAATCTCATAAATTCTTTGGGTCATATCTTCGTCAAATATGTAAAAAACCTTCTTTGCCTAGTTCAAAAATAATTCAAAAATATTCATTTTCCTATTCTGTTCAGAAAAACACTTTGTGAAGGAAGTACCACTTTGACATGTCCAAATGGTATCCATTTTCTATAGTGCTTTCCTATGCCCAAATAACCATCCTCCACCAAATACCAGCTCAATCCATTCATTATTTTGAGCCCAGCTTTAACATTCGTATTTATGTCCAGTGTTGTACTTTGCAAAGAAAGTACCACCTAGGATCCTCCTTTTGAGCTGAAAATTTGTGAAGACGGTCTTGTTAGTAACTGATCATCCTCAGCCAAAACTCACGCCCATTAGCCATGTGCATTTCCCGTACCGCTAATCAAACACTTGGCTACTTATTCATGTTTGAGCATCGATCGGTCTCCTCGTGAGAATCTTATGTTGTGATTTTCTTCCTAGCACCTAATTGGGGAGTTCCCAACCCACTAGTCATGCCTAGGCCTCCCAGAACACATGGCAACGCCATGGTCACGCGGTGACCACACGGCGGACATGCGAGTTTACGCGCTCTAGAGTTGGGGCCCTCGGCCACCGTCCAAACGTCGACGTATCGCCACCAAACCATGTATTTATGATTAAATAGGTACTTATGTAACTAGAAATGATTTTTGGAAAAAATAAATAGCAAACTATGAGGCAGCTACAGTTCAAATTTGACCCACTTCCAACTGAATCGGCGGGAATTTGTCTTTTTCACCAGAGGTGGATCAAAACTTTGGACACCCAACCATTTTGTCAATTGTGCATTAAATATGGCCTAGTATTTTAGAAAATTGATTAGGTCCAATTGTGCAACAAATATATGGTAGGTCCTTCACAAAAAAACTCATTTCGGGCACTCGGAAAATGGAAAATGAATTTTCCGTGCAAAGAAAATGAAAACTCCTTTAGGCAACATTGTTTGGAATTCCAAGATGCACCCTTGTGCACAATATGAGATCATTTGAACAAACTATGCCATGAATGTGGCCATAAGATTGATCATTTGGCCTGAAAGCCATGAATCTTCACGCATGATAGCTCATTTCTGTGAACACTTTTTAAAAATAATTTCCGTATTACAAGTTTATTATTTTTCCTGGAAACTTTGTCATATATAATGACACAATGCGAAGGTTTTCCAATTTTTTGATTTTTTTTGAATTTTTTATGCCTGTTTCAAAATGCGGTCAAAACGGCGGGCTTGACCGTTCCTAGCTAGTGGTTGAATCTTGGAAAACTTTTGATGTTTCTCTGATTAAATAGATACTTATGTACCTATAAATGATTTTTGTAAAAATTAAAGAGCAAACTATGAGGTAGCTGCAGTTCAAATTTGACCCGCTTCCATCTAAATCGGCAGAAATTTGTCTTTTTCACCAGAGGTGGATCAAAACTTTTACACCCAACCATTTGGTCAATTTTGCATTAAATATGGCCTAGTATTTTAGAAAAATGATTTGGTCCAATTTTGCAATAATTATTTGCTAGGTTCTTCACAAAAAATCCTCATTTGGGGCACTCGAAAAATGGAAAATGGCTCTTTTGTGCAATGAAAGTGAAAACTCCCCAAATCAACATTGTTTGGAATTCCAAGATGCACCCTTGTGCATAATATGAGATCATTTGAACAAACTATGCTATGAATGTGGCCATAAGATTGATCATTTGGCTTGAAAGCCATGAATCTTCACACATGATAGCTCATTTCTGAGAACACTTTTTTAAAATAATTTCCATATTACAAGTTTATTATTTTTCCTGGAAACTTGGTCATATATAGTTACACAATGCGAAGGTTTTTATTTTTTGATTTTTTGATTTTTTATGCCCGTTTCAAAATGCGGTCAAAACGGCAGGCTTGACCGTTCCTAGCTAGTGGTTGAATCTTGGAAAACTTTTGATGTTTCTCTTATTAAATAGATACTTACGTACCTAGAAATGATTTTTGGAAAAAATAAAGAGCAAACTATGAGGTAGCTGCAGTTCAAATTTGACCCGCTTCCAACTAAATCGGCGGAAATTTGTCATTTTCACCAGAGGCGGATCAAAACTTTTTACACCCAACCGTTTGGTCACTTGTGCATTAAATATGGACTAGTATTTTAGAAAAATGATTTGGTCCAATTTTGCAATAGTTATTTGGTAGGTTCTTCACAAAAAAACCTCATTTGGGGAACTCGAAAAATGGAAAATGGCTCTTTTGTGCAATGAAAGAGAAAACTCCCCAAATCAACATTGTTTGGAATTCCAAGATGCACCCTTGCACTACTAGGGAAAAGCCTATACACAGAATCTTAGCAGCAGCGCGGCTCAAAAAGGAGCGCTGCTGCTAATTAGTAGTAGCGCGTGTGCGGGAAACTCGCTACTGACAAGTTTTTAGCGATGGCGGCGCTCGGTGTAAACCGCGCTGCTACAAATATCGACCAGCGGTGTCCACCAAACTCCATTTAGCAGCAGCGCGGTGCCGCGAGCCACGCTACTGCTATGGATTTAGTAGTAGCGCGCTTTTTCTAAGGTCGCTGCTGCTAAATTTCAAATTGGCACACTTTTTGGTCCGGTTAGCGATGGCGCCGTTGCCCAAAGCGCTGCTTTGCTACTTCCTTAGCCGAGCGCTGCGTTTTAACTCCCGCTCTGCTAATCCGCACCAACCCACCACCTTTTCCCCACCCGTCCCTCCCCCTCCTCCTCCTCTCTTCCCTTTCCCTACCACCCACATGCTCCCACTCTCACTCTTCTTCTTCCTCAATACTTCTCCCCCATTACTCTCCCGACGGGGCAGACAATGATGACACGGGGCAAGACGAAGAGATGATCGATAATGGCAGCGGGGAAGAGGCCGGACATGGCGGAGGAGAAGGGGCCGGACATGGCGGCGGAGAGAACGACATGGACTCCACGCAGCAGAGTTCGTCGGTACTAAGTTCAATCGTGCGGGACCCTCATGTTCAAGCATTGCTTCGCAAGGAGACAAGTACTGAGAGAGCTTCTTCTAGAGAGGAGGCTAAGCTGGAGCAACTGGTGGTAAACTCGAACACTCCATTGTATGATGGTTGCAATCCTGAGGTGACCCGCTTGAGTTTCACGCTCCAACTCCTGAAGACGAAGGCTAAAAACAAATGGACCGACACTAGCCTCGATGAGCATCTCAAGTACCTAAAGGATGTTCTTCCCATGGGTAATCTATGTCCTACTAGTGTTGATGACGCCAAGAAGATCGTGTGCCCTCTTGATCTGCCACACGTTAGATACCATGCATTCATCAACGATTGCATAATTTATCGAAAGGAGCACACAGAAAAAACAAGCTGTCCGGTGTGCAATGCTTCTCGATACAAGAAGGCCGGGAAGAAATGTCCCCAGAAAGTTGTATGGTACTTACCAATCACTCCCCGTCTCCAGAGGTATTTTGTAGATCCCAAGGAAGCAAAGCTAATGCACTGGCACGCGGAGAGGAAGAAGCCCGATGATGGAGATGATCTAAAGCTGAGACACGTGAAGGATGGAAGCCAGTGTAGATCGTTGAACAACTTCTATCGGTATTTTGAATGTGATGCAAGGAACATCGTGCTCAGCGCGTGTACCGATGACATGAATCCGTTTGGCAACCAGAACACCAACCATAGCACATGGCCCGTGTTTGTATGGATGTACAACCCCCCTTGGTTGTGCATGAAATCGAAGTACATTCACATGAGCATGCTTAGGGCCAAAACAACCAGGAAATAATATTAATTTGTATCTGGGGCTACTTCAAGAGGAGTTAGACACGTTATGGAAAACACCGGCCAAGACATGGGACGCCTTGACAAAGCGTAGTATTTCAACATGAGAGCCGCGCTGATCACGACAGTGCACGACTATCTCGGTTATGAATATGTGGCAGGCCAGGTGTGCCCTGGATATTGCGGATGCACGCGGTGCATGGATGATACGACGTCTCAGCAGCTAATGTCAAGGAAAGATGGCGGGTCTGGGAAAATCATGTACATGGGGCATCGAAGATGGCTTGAACAGGACGACCCGTGGAGAAACCATGGAGATCTATTCAATGGTCACGCTGAGCATCAAGGACGTCCACGTAAGCGGAGAAGTACCGAAATCGATGAGCTGTTGAAAAACTGGAAGGAGTGCCCCGCGCCGGGAAAGACGATGAGAAAGGCGCCAGAGCCGCTGCTGAAGGTATGGAAGACGAGGTCTGTGTTCTGGGACTTGGAGTATCGCACAAACTCGATACACCTCATTGCCTTGATCAAATGCATATCTGTAAGAATGTCCTTGAGAGCTTGCTCGCAACATCGATGAACATGCGGATAAGACCAAGGATGGGCGAAGGCAAGAAAAGACTTGCAAGATTTGAAAATCAGGAAGATCTGCACATGCCGCCCGTAAAATGTCGACGAGGCAGAGACGGAGACAGAGGCACGGGAGAAGAAGGGCAAGAAAAATAAAGAAAGAGGATTATTGCCCCTTCTTGCTTCACCGTAAGTCAGCCGAGATCAATCAATTCTTTAAGTGCCTTACCGGAGTCAAAGTTAGTTCCGATTCTCGTGGCAAGATAAGCGAGATATCTAGACACGGACAAGAAAAGGTTCAGCGGGATGAAGTCTCATGATCATGTGATGATGACGCAGATACTACCTGTTGCCCTTAGAGGGATAATGGACAAGCACGTCCGTGACACGCTTATTGGTCTCTGCAACTTTTTCGACGTCATCTCTTGAAAGTCGATCAGTGTGAAGAAGCTACGAAGGCTACAGGAAGAGATCGTTGTTATACTGAATGAGCTTGAGATGTACTTGAAGAGATCAGTGTGAAGAAGCTACGAAGGCTACGAAGGCTACACGCTTAATTTCTTTGACGTGATGGTGCATCTCTGTGTCCATATTGTGGATGACATAATAGACCTGGGGCCGTCATTCCTGCACAACATGATGCCGTTTGAGAGGATGAATGGGATCATCAAAGGATTCGTTCGTAACATGTCCCGTCCGGATGGAAGCATCATCCAGGGCTATTTGACACAAGAGTGCATCTCTTTCTGTGAGAATTTTCTATATGGCGCAGACCACAGCTGCCTGGTGTTGGTGTTGGTTTGCCCGTTAACAAGCACGATGGGAGGCTCGAAGGAGATGGTCACTTTAGCGGTCGCGAGGGAACTGCACATGGCATACTCAGATCAACGCATAGCGACTTTGTGAGCAAACTTGGTAGTGCTACAACACCTAGACGAGGTAGATCCTTTCGTGGCACTGCATAAAGAAATTATCGCAAAGAAGTATCGTGACCGGGGGGTATGCAGGACGAACGCCGAAGTTACTAGAGAGCACAACTCCACTTTCCTGCATTGGTTCAAAGAGCATATTATTGCTAATCCCCCGGAGGAGGGCTCTAAGGACGGATTGCTCATATACACCTTAGCACATGGCCCCTCGCCCAACCTCGTAACCTATCATGCATATGATATCAACGGATACACGTTCTACACGGAGGCCAAAGATATGGACAGTGATGATCAGAACTCAGGGGTGATGATGGAATGCATGACCGACAGCGACAACGGCGCAACTGAACGATTTTATGGAAGGGTCAGAAATCTGGGAGCTTGACTACTCTGGACTGCACAACACGACGATGTTCCGTGTCAGATGGGCTAAGAATGTCGAAAGAGAAAACCGGATTTTCACTACCATGACTATACCCGACGCCAAGAGCGCTACCGTGAACGCTATCGCAAAAAATGAGCCATGGGTACACGCTAAGCACGTGACACAATGCTTCTTCATAACCGACCCATGCAATCCCAGTCGTGTTGTCATGAGGAGAGGCAAAAGGAACATCATTGGAATGGATGGAGTCGCCAACAAGGAAGACTATGATCAGTCTGACAACCCAATGAGGGAAGATGGCGATGATGATGAAGTATACGTCAAAAGAAGAATCAATACTACATTACCTAAGAAAATCGTACTCCATGGAAAAGGCAAAGTCACAATGAGGGGCTCAATTATTCTTGACGAACAAGAAGGGAAAGAAGCTGACTCAAAAACAAAAAGCGTCGGTATTTGAGGAACCGTATGTTATCGGTCAAATGATGTAATATATATATATATATATATATATATATATATATATATATATATATATATATATGTTCCTATTTTGTATACACACTTAGCCATTATTATGCATGGGTCCAATGATGTAATATATATGTTCCTATTTTGCATACATATTTAACCGTCAAATGATGCAATATATATCGCCCTCCCTTCGTTCACTGCTCTCGGGAAATAAAAGTGGGAGAAAATAAAGGAAAAGAAAAAGGAAAACTGGCAGTAGCGAACGTAGTAGCAACGCGTTTTGTCTAAACTGTTACAGCTACTGAAGGTACTAGTAGCGCATTTCGTATAAACGGCCACAACTACTGAAGTTAGTAGCAGCGTGTTTTGTCCAAACGCGCTACTGCTACGTCCACTTAACCCAAAATTCTCACTCTCCCTGCTTCATCCCGCCTTTTCCCCCCAAATCCCCACTCTCTCTTCCCCCGTCGCACCGCCGCGCCCGACCCGGCCCCGGCGCTCGCCCCCGACCCGGCCCTCGCCCCCGACCACGACCCCGGCGCTCGCCCCCGACCCGACCCTCGCCCGACCCGACCTCGCCCCGACCAGCCTCGCCCTGACCCGTCGGCCCTCGCCTCCCTCCTCTGCTTCCTCCCCTCCCAACCTCGGCCGTCGTCGGGCCTGCCTCCTCGCCCCTGCACCCTCTGTAAACCCCCCCTCTCTCTCTGCTAGGGTTCTTCGGTTAATTTACTTAGGTTTTAGTTAGGGCAGTATGTTAATTAGGTTATCTATTTAGTTATGAATTTAGCTTGGTTTAAAAATTAGCTGAATTTATATGCAAATTTGAACTGGACATGTGATATGTGGATATGTCATGTTTTGGACATGTCATGTTTGGAAAATGATCCGAGTGGCCTATGTTACGCCAGAATGTTGATTCATTCCCGTTTCGGTAAATTTCAGGCGCTCAATATGTCCATTTTTTTAGCAAAGGTCATGCCGAAATTTCCCGTGAATAAAGGCATGATTTGTGCTACATAGTTGGCATATCGAGTGCTGGCACATAGATTTATTTTTTATGTCATTTCTCATTTATTCATACTTTTAGAAATAAATGAGGACACCTAATCATAGGAAACATGTCGAACAACAAAGAAACTGGGCCTTGACCAAGATGCGAGACGAGATGGATTATGAGGGTGAACAAGAGTACCTCGACTATTTGATTGCTAAGCAAGGTTTGCGTGTCGGCCTCGATGATGGTACCGACGCCGACATCGACACCGACGGCGCCCGACCGGCAATGGCGCCCGAGACGATGGGGAAGGTACGGCGGGGAAGATACCGGCGGGGAAGGTATCGCCTGATGCCGCTACCGAAAAGAGGAAGCATAGAAGCGGAGGATCTGAAAACCTAACAAACTAGGGATTGGACGACTTGTGATCACAAAGATGGCGCTGGCAAGTTTGAGCCGTTAGAGCGGAAGAACCTCGCAAGTGCTATGGGAACCAAGTAGGATGCATCCTACGTGAATGCTTGAGCATCAACGACGATGACTTAAGGAGTAAAGAACATTTGACGTGATTGCTCCTAACGAAGTTGCACAAGAGATTCAAGTTTCCCGACCGGGATGATAACATAGAACAACCATGGGATGATCCAAAGATGAAAAAGATTAACAATCACGCCATGGGCATGTTCAGCAATGATTTGGCCTCCTGGAAAGGGAGGGTGAAATGAGCTATTGAGGCTGATGAACCCCTATCCAAGATTCTAGAGGAAAATCCGACACTTACGAAAGAGGAGTTCGAAAAGTTCAAGGACACTTGCGCTATTGAGGTAGCCAAGGCTAAGGCTGCGAAATTCAAGAGCCTTCAGCAAAGGAACACGGGGAAGCATCGCCACATGGAAGGTGTTTTACAACGAGGGCCCGGAGGCCAAGAAGCAGAAAAAGAAGTTTAGTCAGGCGGACATCAACGCGAAGGTGAAGCTTGCGGTCGAGAAAAAAGCAGCTGAGGATGCGAAAAAAGCAGCCGAGGACAAATATGAGTTGCTACAGCAGTCAATGCACCAGAATCGGCACTGCGAAAATGATTTTGCTACTAACTTGGTTCGATTATCATCAATCGGACGAAGGAAAATCGAACAAGACGGTACATGATTTCCGTTGCCTGGCCAGAGGGAGCAACTCCATGAACAACAACACCATCGCACCATCACTTGCTCACGCAACCGGCCTCCTCTCGCAGCCGCTCCGCTCATAGCAGCCCGCCCTCGCCTCTGGGCGTGCTAGGTGGGCCTTCGTCTTTGGCTAAGCTCGACGCTGTCACGGTAATTACATGTCGCACCAACATATATATATATATATATATATATATATATATATATATATATAATATTACATTTTTGTTGCCTTTCGGTTGTTTTACGCCACATACATATGTTTTTTCAGGAGAAAGAAACCCGTGCACCATACTCTACTTGATCAAAGGCGGAAGGTGGGCGTGGGAAAGGGGATGATAATGGACCCCTCGCAACCCACGTTCCACAACCAGCCGATCCCCGCTGGGCACTTCAGGGTTAGCTTGACCAGTGTGAAATTGGGGCACGAGGATTCGCCTCCTCCAGTACAACATGTGGGAGCGGACGACGAGACCCCGCCGCGGATTGGAAGCTGCAAGGGTTGGGTGCTGCTATGGCCGAAGAATCTTATTCATCTGGAGCCGGCCGAGAGCACACCAATAACCACACATCAACAAGCATGTGCGGAGACCACCACCCTGCCTACGCAATTACCAGCTCCTGTAGTGCCGGGTGAGAGCGGCGGACGACATGATGAAGGGGGTGCAATAGTACTGGCTGATGTAATTTCTCTGTAGAACAGAGAATGGATGATGAGACGGAGGTCGACCCTATGGATTACCTCAATACAAACGCGTATGACTGTGACATAGATATGATGAGTCAACCATATGATGAATCGGGCTATCAGCTTGCTAATCAGGATATGGATGATATATCCTCGTGCCTTATCATCCAAAGTAAGTCAGTTCCGGACAACCCTTTCGTACATTTCAATCATTCCTTCTCTCTCATATGGGGAATAATTTGAGGTGTCTTTTCCCCGCAGCAACGGGCGCGCCGTCCTTATCGTTCTTTACTCGCAAGTCTCCCACGCCGTGTATTTAAACCCTTCCAGAGACTACGAGAAAAAAGACTACACCCACATAATGAATATTCTAGACGATGCTCTCCAAGGCTTCAGCTTTAGAGGTGGCCACGTGCAGATCAGGAAACAAAGAAACAAGAAGATGGGTTTCATGCAGAAAACTAACTTCTCCTGCATCCATGTCCCAAAACCAAGCAAGAAGGATGGATTCTACATCGTCCATCTCATGATTCAGTTCAACACGGATCACCAAAAGCTTCGCATGAGAAGCAGAAATGATGATCATATCCACAAGTGGCTAGAATCTCATGGAGAAGTGGATTATAAACTTAGAGATGACTTCTTTCGCATCCAAAGCGACATTGCGACGATCATCATGAAATAAGTCGTCGATGAGAAGGGGATGTTCCACCACGGCCCTATATCGCGAGCTGGCGTTCGAACTCGCATAGGCATGCAACGTCTAGACCTCACGCCGTTCAAGAAGCTAGGGTCCATCCTCGATGATATGGAAGGATGCAACTTCTAGTGATTTATGATGCCGGTGATGATGATATGTGTCGGTTGAACTTGTATACTTTTTGTAGCGATGAAACTTTGTGATGTCCACGGTCCCTCCCGAACTTGCGTAACGCTACTTTGTTAGTTTGCATACGATGACCTGCGTACCTCTAGTTAATTAATTTGCGTACTGTATGTTGCATCTAGTTGCTAACCCTTTCTTTTTAGGTGTTGCTCTAGTATATTTTGTTGCATATATATGATTGTACATCCTCTTCATGAACATGCTGAAGGAAATATGCCCTAGAGGCAATAATAAAGTTATTATTTATTTCCTTATATCATGATAAATGTTTATTATTCATGCTAGAATTGTATTAACCGGAAACATAATACATGTGTGAATACATAGACAAGCAGATAGTCACTAGTATGCCTCTACTTGACTAGCTCGTTAATCGAAGATGGTTATGTTTCCTAACCATAGACATGAGTTGTCATTTGATTAACGGGATCACATCATTAGGAGAATGATCTGATTGACATGACCCATTCCATTAGCATAGCACCTGATCGTATAGTTTGTTGCTAGTGCTTTTCTTCATGACTTATACATGTTCCTATGACTATGAGATTATGCAACTCCCGTTTGCACGAGGAACACTTTGGGTGCTACCAAACGTCACAACGTAATCTGGGTGATTATAAAGGTACATTACAGGTGTGTCTCGAAGGTACATGTTGGGTTGGCATATTTCGAGATTAGGATTTGTCACTCTGATTGCCAGAGAGGTATCTCTCGGCCCTCTCGGTAATGC
Organism: Aegilops bicornis; assembly: GCA_021605145.1. Taxonomy (NCBI): domain Eukaryota; kingdom Viridiplantae; phylum Streptophyta; class Magnoliopsida; order Poales; family Poaceae; genus Aegilops; species Aegilops bicornis. The sequence continues at coordinate 530,523,362 of CM038673.1, forward strand.
ACATCACTATAAGCCCTGCAAGCAATGTAGCTAATGAGTTAGTTACGGAATGATGCATTACGTAACGAGTAAAGAGACTTGCCAAGAATCTAGATTGAACTAGGTATTGGATACCGACGATCGAATCTCGGGCAAGTAACATACCGATGACAAAGGGAACAACGTATGTTGTTATGCGGTCCGACCGATAAAGATCTTCGTAGAATATGTAGGAGCCAATATGGGCATCCAGGTCCCGCTATTGGTTATTGACCGGAGAGGTGTCTCGGTCATGTCTACATAGTTCTCGAACCCGTAGGGTCCGCACGCTTAAGGTTTCGGCGATGCTTATATTATGAGTTTATGAGTTTTGATGTACCGAAGGAGTTCGGAGTCCCGGATGAGATCGGGGACATGACGAGGAGTCTCGAAATGGTCGAGACGTAAAGATCGATATATTGGACGACTATATTCGGAGTTCGGAAAGGTTCCGAGTCATTCGGGTATTTTTCGGAGTAACGTAGAGTTACGGGAATTCGCCGGGGAGTATATGGGCCTTATTGGGCCATACGGGAATAGAGGAGAGAGGCCAAAGGGAGGAGGCCTCGCCCCTTCAGGTCCGACTGGACAAGGGGCGCAGCCCCTTCCTTCTCCTTCTCCCCTCTTTCCCCTCTCCTACTCCAACAAGGGAGGTGGAATCCTACTAGGACTAGGGAGTCCTAGTAGGACTCCACACCATGGCGCCCCTCCTAAGGGCCGGCCTCCTCCTCCTTGCTCCTTTATATCTGGGGCAGGGGGGCACCCAGGACACACACAAGTTGATCCTTGAGATCGTTCCTTAGCTGTGCGGTGCCCCCTCCACCATATTCCACCTCGGTCATATTGTAGCGGTGCTTAGGCGAAGCCCTGCCACGGTGAAACATCAAGATCGTCACCACGCCGTCGTCTTGTGGAACTCCCCTCCCGGAGCTTTGCTGGATCGAAGCCCGTGGAGCGTCATCGAGCTGAACGTGTGCCAAGAACTCGAGGCGCCGGAGTAACGGCGCTGTGGATCGGTTGGATCGTGAGGAGAACGACGACTACTTCCTCTACGTCATCATCGACTCGGAGGTGCCGGAGTAACGGCGCTGGGATCGGCAGGATCGCGAGGAGAAAGTACGACTACTTCCTCTACGTTGTGATCGCTTCCGCCACGGTTCACGAGGGTACGTAGACAACACTCTCCTCTCGTTGCTATGCCATCACCATGGTCCTGTGTGTGCGTAGGAAAATTTTGAAATTACTACGTTCCCCAACAGTGGCATCCGAGCCTGGTTTTATGCGTTGATGTCATATGCACGAGTAGAACACAAGTGAGTTGTGGACGATACAAGTCATACTACCTACCAGCATGTCATACTTTGGTTCAGCGGTATTGTTGGACGAGACGATCCGGACCAACCTTACGCCAGACGCTTACGCCGAGACCGGTTCCCTCGACGTGCTTTGCACATAGATGGCTTGCGGAAGACCTGTCTCTCCAACTTTAGTTGAACCGAGTGTGGCTACGCCCGGTCCTTGAGAAGGTTAAAACGGAGTCTATTTGACAAACTATCGTTGTGGTTTTGATGCGTAGGTAAGAACGGTTCTTGCTCAGCCCGTAGCAGCCACGTAAAACTTGCAACAACAAAGTAGAGGACGTCTAACTTGTTTTTGCAGGGCATGTTGTGACGTGATATGGTCAAGACGTGATGCTATATTTTATTGTATGAGATGATCATGTTTTGTAACCGAGTTATCGGCAATCGGCGAGAGCCATATGGTTGTCGCTTTATTGTATGCAATGCAATCGCGATGTAATGCTTTACTTTATTACTAAGCGGTAGTGATAGTCGTGGAAGCATAAGATTGGCGAGGCGACAACGATGCTACGATGGAGATCAAGGTGTCGCGCCGGTGGCGATGGTGATCATGGCGGTGCTTGGCGATGGAGATCACAAGCACAAGATGATGATGACCATATCATATCACTTATATTGATTGCATGTGATGTTTATCCTTTATGCATCTTATCTTGCTTTGATTGACGGTAGCATTATAAGATGATCTCTCACTAAAATTATCAAGTAGTGTTCTCCTGAGTATGCACCGCTATGCGAAAGTTCTTCGTCTTTGAGACACCACGTGATGATCGGGTGTGATAGGCTCTACGTTCAAATACAACGGGTGCAAAACAGTTGCACAGCGGAATACTCAGGTTATACTTGACGAGCTATGCATATAAGATATGACCTCGGAACACGGAGACCGAAAGGTCGGCGTGAATCATATAGTAGATATGATCAACATAGTGATGTTCACCATTGAAACTACTCCATCTCACGTGATGATCGGACATGGTTTAGTTGATTTGGATCACGTGATCACTTAGAGGATTAGAGAGATGTCTATCTAAGTGGGAGTTCTTAAGTAATATGATTAATTGAACTTTAATTTATCATGAACTTAGTCCCGGTAGTATTAGCATATCTATGTTGTAGATCAATAGCTCGCGTTATTGCTTCCCTGTTTATTTTGATATGTTCCTAGAGAAAATTGTGTTGAAAAAATGTTAATAGCAATGATGCGGATTGGATCCGTGGTCCGAGGTTTATCCTCATTGCTGCACGTAAGAATTACGCCCTTGATGCACCGCTAGGTGACGGACCTATTGCAGGAAGCGTATGCACGTTATGAACGTTTTGCTAGCTCAATATGATGACTACTTGATAGTTTAGTGCACCATGCTTAAACGGCTTAGAATCGGGATTTCAAAGACGTTTTGAACGTCATGGACCATATGAGATGTTCCGGGAGTTGAAGTTAATATTTCCAGCAAATACCCGAGTTGAGAGATATGAAGTCTCCAACAAAATTCTAAAGCTAAAAGATGGAGGAGAATCGCTCAACTAGTGAGCATGTGCTCAGATTATGCAGGTACTTCAATCGCTTGAATCAAGTGGGAGTTAATCTTCCAGATAAGACAGTGATTGACAGAATTCTCTAGTCACCATCACTAAGTTACTAGAACTTCGTGATGAACTATAGTATGCAAGGGATGACGAAAACGATTCCCGAGCTCTTCGTGATGTTGAAATCGGCGAAGGTAGAAATCAAGAAAGAGCATCAAGTGTTGATGATTGACAAGACCACTAGTCTCAAGGAAAAGGGCAAAGGGAAGAAGGGGAACTTCAAGAAGAACGGCAAGCAAGTTGCTGATCGATTGAAGAAGCCCAAGTCTGGAACTATGCATGATTCTAAGTGGTTTTGCTGCATTGGAACTGGTCACTAGAAGCGGAACTACCCCAAGTATTTGGCGGATAAGAAGGATGGCAAAGTGAACAAAGGTATATTTGATATACAGATTATTGATGTGTATTTTACTAGTGTTCGTAGCAACCCCTCGGTATTTGATCTGGTTGGTTGCTAAGAGTAGTAACTTGAAACAGGAGTTGCAGAATGAACAGAAACTAGTTGAAGGGGAAGTGACGATGAGTGTTGGAAGTAGTTCCAAGATTGATATGATCATCATCGCACACTCCCTATACTTTCGGGATTAGTGTGGAACCTAAATAAGTATTATTTGGTGTTGAGCATAAATATGATTTGATCATGTTTATTGCAATACGGTTATTCATTTAAGTAAGAGAATAAATTGTTGTTCTGTTTACATGAATAAAACCTTATATGGTTACACACCCAATGAAAACGGTTCATTGGATCTCGATCATAGTGATACACATATTCATAATATTGAAACCAAAAGATGCAAAGTTAATAATGATAGTGCAACTTATTTGTGGCAATCGCCGTTTAGGTCATATTGGTGTAAAGCGCATGAAGAAACTCCATCTTGATGGATTTTTGGAATCACTTGATTATGAATCATTTGATGCTTGCGAACCGTGCCTTTTGGGCAAGATGACTAAAACTCCGCTTCTCCGGAACAATGGAACAAGCTCTTGACTTATTGGAAATAATACATACCGATGTATGCGATCCAATGAGTGTTGATGCTCGTGGCAAGTATCGTTATTTGCTGACCTTCACAAGATGATTTGAGCAGATATGGGTATATCTACTTGATGAAACACAAGTCTGAAACATTTGAAAAGTTCAAAGAATTTCAGAGTGAAGTGAAGAATCATCGTAACAAGAAAATAAAAGTTTCTACGATATGATCGCAGAGGAAAAATATTTGAGTTACGAGTTTGGCCTTGATTAAAACAATGTGAAATAATTTCACTACTCACGCCACCGAACACCACAACATAATGGTGTGTCCGAACGTCAGAACCACACTTTATTGGATATGGTGCGATCTATGATGTATCTTACCGATTTACCACTATCGTTTTGGGGTTATGCATTAGAGACAGCTGCATTCACGTTTAATAGGGCACCATCTAAATCCGTTGAGATGACACCGTATGAACTATGGTTTAACAAAGAAACCTAAGTCATCATTTCTTAAAAGTTTGGAGTTGTGATGCTTATGTGAAAAAGTTTTCACCGATAAGCTCAAACCCAAATCGGAGAAGTGCGTCTTCATAGAATACCCAAAGGTAACTATTGGGTACACCTTCTATCACAGATCCGAAGGCAAGTTTTTTCGTTGCTAAGGTGGATCCTTTCTAGAGAAGAAGTTTCTCTCGAAAGAAGTGAGTGGGAGGAAAGTAGAAACTTGATGAGGTAATTGTACCTTCTCCCTTATTGGAAAGTAGTTCATCACGTAAATCAGTTCTAGTTATTCCTACACCAATTAGTGAGGTAGTTTATGATTATGATCATAAAACTTCTTATCAATTTGCTACCAAACCTCGTAGGTCTTCCAGAGTAAGATCCGCACCAGAGTGGTACGGTAATCATGTTCTGGAAGTCATGTTACTAGACCATGATGAACCTACAAACTATGAGGAAGCGATGATGAGCCCAGATTCCGCGAAATGGCTTGAGGCCATGAAATCTGAGATAGGATCCATGTATGAGGACAAAGTATGGACTTTGATTGACTTGCTCAATGATCAGCAAGCCATATTAAATAAATGGATCTTCAAGAGGAAGACGGACACTGATAGTAGTGTTACTATCTACAAAGCTCGACTTGTCGCAAAAAGGTTTTCGACAAATTCAAAGTGTTGACTACAATGAGATTTTCTCAAACTGTAGCGATTCTTAAGTCTGTCCGAATCATGTTAGCAATTGTCACATTTTATGAAATCTGGCAAATGGATGTCAAAACTACATTCTTTAATGGATTTATTAAAGAAGAGTTGTATATGATGCAACCAGAAGGTTTTGTCAATCCTAAAGGAGCTAACAAAATGTGCAAGCTCCAAATGATCCATCTATGGACTGGTGCAAGCATCTCAGAGTTGGAATAAACGCTTTGATAGTGTGATCAAAGCATATGGTTTTATACAGACTTTTGGAGAAGCTTTGTATTTACAAGAAAGTGAGTGGGAGCACTACAACATTTCCGATAAGTATATGTGAATAACATATTGTTGATCGGAAATAATGTAGAATTATTCTGCAAAGCATAAAGGAGTATTTGAAAGGAGTTTTTCAAAGAAGGACCTCAGTGAAGCTGCTTACATATTGAGAATCAAGATCTATAGAGATGGATCAAGACGCTTGATAAGTTTTTCAATAAGTACATACCTTGTCAAGATTTTGAAGTAGTTCAAAATGGAACAGTCAAAGAAAAGTTCTTTCCTGTGTTGCAAAACGTATGAAATTGAGTAAGACTCAAATCCCGACCACGGCAGAAAATAGAAAAGAGAATGAAAGTCATTCCCTATGCCTCGATCATAGGTTCTATAAAGTATGCTATGCTATGTGCGGACCTATTGTATACCTTGCTCCGTATTTGGCAAGGGAGTACAATAGTGATCTAGGAGTAGATCACTGGACATTGGTCAAAGACATCCTTAGTGAGGACTAAGGAAATATTTCTCGATTATGGAGGTGATAAAAGAGCCCGTCGTAAAGGGTTACGTCGATGCAAATTTTGACACCAATCTGGATGACTCTAAGTCACGATCTAGATACATATTGAAAGTGGGCGCAATTAGCTAAAGTAGCTCCGTGCAGAGCATTGTAGACATAGAGATTTGCAAAATACTTACGGCTCTGAATATGACAGACCCGTTGACTAAAATTATCTCACAAGCAAAACATTATCACACCTTAGTACTCTTTGGGTGTTAATCACATGGCGATGTGAACTAGATTACTGACTCTAGTAAACCCTTTGGGTGTTGGTCACATATCGATGTGAACTATGGGTGTTAACCACATATAGATGTGAACTATTGATGTTAAATCACATGGCGATGTGAACTAGATTATTGACTCTAGTGCAAGTGGGAGACTGAAGGAAATATGCCCTAGAGGCAATAATAAAGTTATTATTTATTTCCTTATATCATGATAAATGTTTATTATTCATGCTAGAATTGTATTAACCGGAAACATAATACATGTGTGAATACATAGACAAACAGATAGTCACTAGTATGCCTCTACTTGACTAGCTCGTTAATCGAAGATGGTTATGTTTCCTAACCATAGACATGAGTTGTCATTTGATTAACGGGATCACATCATTAGGAGAATGATCTGATTGACATGACCCATTCCATTAGCATAGCACCTGATCGTATAGTTTGTTGCTAGTGCTTTTCTTCATGACTTATACATGTTCCTATGACTATGAGATTATGCAACTCCCGTTTGCTCGAGGAACACTTTGGGTGCTACCAAACGTCACAACGTAATCGGGTGATTATAAAGGTACATTACAGGTGTCTCCGAAGGTACATGTTGGGTTGGCATATTTCGAGATTAGGATTTGTCACTCCGATTGTCGGAGAGGTATCTCTGGGCCCTCTCGGTAATGCACATCACTATAAGCCTTGCAAGCAATGTAGCTAATGAGTTAGTTATGGAATGATGCATTACGTAACGAGTAAAGAGACTTGCCAAGAACGAGATTGAACTAGGTATTGGATACCGACGATCGAATCTCGGGCAAGTAACATACCGATGACAAAGGGAACAACGATGTTGTTATGCGGTCTCGACCGATAAAGATCTTCGTAGAATATGTAGGAGCCAATATGGGCATCCAGGTCCCGCTATTGGTTATTGACCGGAGAGGTGTCTCGGTCATGTCTACATAGTTCTCGAACCCGTAGGGTCCGCACGCTTAAGGTTTCGATGACAGTTATATTATGAGTTTATGAGTTTTGATGTACCGAAGGAGTTCGGAGTCCCGGATGAGATCGGGGACATGACGAGGAGTCTCGAAATGGTCGAGACGTAAAGATCGATATATTGGACGACTATATTCGGAGTTCGGAAAGGTTCCGAGTCATTCGGGTATTTTTCGAGTACCGGAGAGTTACGGAATTCGCCGGGAGTATATGGGCCTTATTGGGCCATACAGGGAATAGAGGAGAGAGGCCAAAAGGGAGGAGGCCTGCGCCCCCCTTCAGGTCCGAATTGGACAAGGGGCGCAGCCCCCCTTTCCTTCTCCTTCTCCCCCTCTTTCCCCCTCTCCTACTCCAACAAGGGAGGTGGAATCCTACTAGGACTAGGGAGTCCTAGTAGGACTCCACACCATGGCGCGCCCCTCCTAAGGGCCGGCCTCCTCCTCCTTGCTCCTTTATATACGGGGGCAGGGGGGCACCCCAGGACACACAAGTTGATCCTTGAGATCGTTCCTTAGCCGTGTGCGGTGCCCCCCTCCACCATATTCCACCTCGGTCATATTGTAGCGGTGCTTAGGCGAAGCCCTGCGACGGTGAAACATCAAGATCGTCACCACGCCCGTCGTCTTGTGGAACTCCCTCCCCGGAGCTTTGCTGGATCGAAGCCCGTGGAGCGTCATCGAGCTGAACGTGTGCCAAGAACTCAAGGCGCCGGAGTAACGGCGCTGTGATCGGTTGGATCGTGAGGAGAACGTCGACTACTTCCTCTACGTCATCATCGACTCGGAGGTGCGAATGCTTGGCGCTGGGATCGGCAGGATCGCGAGGAGAAAGTACGACTACTTCCTCTACGTTGTGATCGCTTCCGCTTCACGGTCTCACGAATGCGTAGACAACACTCTCCCCTCTCGTTGCTATGCCATCACCATGGTCCTGTGTGTGCGTAGGAAAATTTTGAAATTACTACGTTCCCCAACACATGCATCTCTAACAGGTACCTAGTTTCTTGATGGCGAGATGGAATTGCTATGTCGTGTACAAAGGGAAGGTTCCGGGGGTGTACAACGAGTGGCATGAGTGTCAGGCGCAAGTGAATGGGTTCACGGGCGCCAGCCATAAAGGCTTCAAAAGCTGACAAGAAGGAGAAGCTAGTTGCTTGAGGTTTACGCTAGCGCGAGAGAGGACTCAGAATCGCCACCTCATGTCTTGCATAGTTCGCTCTCACTCATAGTGATAGATCTTCTTGCGTATACCTTTGTTTATATGGATGACGTTGTTGTAGTTGCAAGTATTCAAGACTTGCATGTATCGCTATTTTCGAGATGATGACAAGATACCACTTTGTGCTGGATGATGATTATGATGAGACTATTTGTATGTATATGCTATGATTACATTTGTGGTCTCGCAGGCATTTGTATGTGTATCATGATGACATTTGTATCTGCTAAAGATTCTTCTATAAAGCCTGTTTAAATACAAAATAAATATGCCGAAAAAAACAAAAAACTACTAAAATTAGCAGTAGCGTGTGTATAAAAGTTAGCAGCAGCGCCGCGATAGTAGTAGCGCGTCCAGGCAAAGCGCGCTAGAGCTACTAGCAGTAGCGAGCTTCCACTAAGCGCGCTGCTGCTACGCTTGTGTAGCAGTAGCGCTAGTGAGCACGCGCTATTGCTATGTGTTAGCTGTAGCGCCTTATTAGTAGCGCCACTCCCCGCGCTACTGATACACCTAAAACCCGCGCTGCTGCTAGCCTTTTCCTAGTAGTGTTGTGCACAATATGAGACCATTTGAACAAACTATGCCATGAATGTGGCCATAAGATTGATCATTTGGCTTGAAAGCCATGAATCTTCACGCATGATAGCTCATTTGTGAGAACACTTTTTTAAAATAATTTCCAGACATTACAAGTTTATTTTTTCTGGAAACTTGGTCACATATAATGACACAATGCGAAGGTTTTCCAATTTTTTGAATTTTTTTGAATTTTTTATGCCCGTTTCAAAATGCGGTCAAAACGGCGGGAATGACCGTTCCTAGCTAGTGGTTGAATCTTGGAAAACTTTTGATGTTTCTCTGATTAAATAGATACTTATGTACCTAGAAATGATTTTTAGAAAAAATAAAGAGCAAACTATGAGGTAGCTGCAGTTCAAATTTGACCCGCTTCCAGCTGAATCGGCGAAAATTTGTCTTTTTCACAAGAGGTGGATCAAAACTTTTTACACCCAACCATTTGGTCAATTGTGAATTAAATATGGCCTAGTATTTTAGAAAATTGATTTGGTACAATTTTGCAACAAATAAATGGTAGGTCCTTCACAAAAAACCTCATTTGGGGCACTCGAAAAATGGAAAATAAAATTTTTGTGCAAAGAAAATGAAAATTCCCTTTAGCAACATTGTTTGTCATTCCAATATGCACACTTATGCAAAATATGAGATCATTTGGACAAACTTTGCCATGAATTTTGACATAACATTGGACATTTGTCCTATAAGAGAAAAAAAGAAAAAAACCCTACAAAAACTTAATTCTGATTGGTGGAATTACTTGTGGCTTGGATCGATGACATGGCATCCATCTGACCGTCCATCCGTCCATCCATCCAACCCACGACAGCAAACCCTCCTCTCTCTCGAACCCCACCCAACCCCACCCCTCGTGACCTCCTCTCTCTCGCGTGAAACCTAGCGCTGCATTCCTCCCTTGCCGCTGCCACCTCAAGCGGGAATCCTGCCGTCCTCCTCTCACCCCACTACCGTCAATACTTCCCCGGCCAGCACTCTGTACTGCACCTCTCTCTCTCCCATGGCACCAGATCGAGCCGACGAGGCCAGTCCGCGGCCAGATCCGCCACCTCTCTCTCTTCCTCTCCCCGATCCAGATCCAAGACGGCGCCTCCCACCGCATCGCTCTCCCGTCGTCTCCCACCGTCCTTCCACACCGGCCTCACTCTCTCTCGCACCCAATCCAGATCCCAACCTCCGGCTCTCCGTCCTACATCCAGATCTCGATCCGTGGTGGCACCCTCCGATCCAATCCCTCCCTTCTTCTTCAACCGCACGCACCCGCATCCAGCGCCCGGAGTCCCAAGCCTCGATCTCCTCCTCGCGACCAGCTCCGTTCCCGAGCGCCTTTGCCTCCCTGTCCCACCGGAGGACGACGACGACACCTCCTCGGTCTCCTCCGTCTCATCCACCACCACCAACGCATCCGCGGCCGCCACCGCCGCCGCGGGGGGCAAGACGGAGAGGCCGTTCCCGTCTCCAGGAGAAGAAGGGCAGAGCGCCGAGGGAGGAGGAGGTCGTCACGAGGGAGTACGCCTTCAACCTCCACAAGCGCCTCCATGGCTGGTATGCATCCTCCCAGCCCTGCTACTTCTGCTCACCGGTCCGGTCCCGCTACAAGATCTGACTCGATAGTTCACGCCGTCCTGTTATATTCGATTTGCAGTGCCAAGATCGTGCTCGCTGTTCTCGCTCGTCTTGGTTCGAATAGAATTTTTATGTGACTGTTCTCGCTGAACAAGTTCCTGATGCTACTGTGACTGTTATCAACTTATTATATAATGTGCCCTTTCATACTTCTCTAATCTCGTTTAGACGTGAGCTGAGAGGTATATACTCATAGAGCTGTACTATCACGCTCCATTTTCAGTTTGGATTACTGCTAGTCCTTCGGGTTCAGACGCACTGGAAGTGGGCCAATCACGCTCCAAGACGAGTACAGCTCTATCACGCTCCAACTTGACCCAATTCTCATGCAGTCCTTTAGGTTCAGACACACTGGTTCCGGTAGTTAGTGACTGGATGTTAACTAGCTAGGTTCTTGCACGGGCATGAAAGTTGGTGGTAATATACAGTAGTGGCGTGAGTGGTACTACTACTGCCCATATCATAGTTCTCGATTCATGAGATATATGAACTAGCCAGGTTCTTGACTTGCATGAGAATTGGTGTTATAATTATCGTACTATATGCAGTAGTGATGTGAGTGGGACTACTCCTGCTCGTGTCATAGTTTTCAGTTCCAAGTAAAGTAAAGGGGTGATTTTATTCTTGTTCAAAAAATGTCAATTGCTAAACTGATAGATCCATAGTGATGTGGTGTGAATGTCAAATTGTGAGCCTGTGTATTGGAGCCTAATAACTTCTGTTAAGCTGACGGCTTTGATTCGCCGATTGCCGTGTAGGAGGGGCTGGTTCTGCTGCTGGATGTCGGCCTGTCGATGCACCGGGCGCTGCAGGAGGTCGAGAATGTCCGCACCACCCTCATGCGCAAGAAGGCAAGCAACACGCTCTTTCCATCCAAAAATCTGTGATTGACCCAACCCAATACAAATGCAAGCGTCTGTTAATCTGCCTTTGAGTTTTTTGTACTCTACAACTGGTTTTTCATAGGAGCGACGAGGTTGGCGTTGTCCTGTTTGGAACTAAAGGACTATTCCTGCATTTGTGGTAACAGAACTTTGCGTGTACATTGGGACTTCAAATATTGCGGGTCCATCATGTGACTAACTTCTACTTATTAGTTTTTTCCTGTTAACTAGAAAACCTTTTCTTGTTTTCTTGTTCACTCCAGTATATAGTAGGTTTTAATGTATTGGTGAACTGAATGTAACTTCTATTTCTAGCGGCCTGTATATGTATGGTCCTGATTAATGTCACTCCAAGGAAGCCTTACAGTACATATGTTTGCACTGAACAAGTGTATTTATGGTTCAGAATGGAAAACAATCAAACAAGTTATTGTTTTCCTCCATAGCATGCATCTAGTCTTTGGGGAATATTTGTTCCGAAGTCATTACGACACTATGTTTAGCTATGCCATCCCAGTGCTTGAGTCCTGATAACACCCAAGAATAGTATCTAGGACTGGCTTGCATTTATGCTTCTTAAGATTGAAAACTGTGCTACTTAACTTTTTACCTGATGTGCCTAGCTTTCTACTTATCAGTTTTTGCCATGTTAATAACTAGAAACCTTTTCTTGTTATTTTTCACTACAGCATGTAGGTTTTAATGCAATGGTGAACTGAATGTAACTTCTATTTCCAAGGGCCTGTATATGTTTGGTCCTCATTAATGTCACTTGTGGAAGCCTTACAGTACATATGTATGCACTGAACAAGTGTACATATATAATTTCCTAGTATATGTGAACTACACATCAGCTTACATGCTTGTGTTTTCAGTTATACACGATTAAGTAGACCAGCTTGACACAAGTACTAATTTATTATGCAGATTGTGTTGAGGCATGTTGCATAGTAGGTTTCTCGTGTCGATTTATTCATGTACGTGTTTAAGAGCTAAATTTAGATGTTGGGTTTGGCGGAGAGCGAGGGGTGGTCACCAAGAAGGAAGGCATTGACTTTATGTCTATCTGGAATGCATCGTGAAGACCAAAGTGAATGTGGAGTAGTGCTTTGAGGAGGTTGTCTTGAAGGTATATGTATATGTTGCCACTTTCATTTCTGTATTTATATATCTGGCTTCTTAGCAACATCAATATTGGGCTGTGAAATTGTCCTCGCTTAAGCAGATACTTGTCCACACTTGATTGAAGTGGAAGTACTTGTTCGGTTTTATGCTAGTATATAGTAGGATTATTAATTAGCTCTTGTTAGTTGGTATTGTTGTTGTACAAGCGGGCCCTCTCTCCTAGAGATATAATGCAGGTGCAGGTTCATCATAGTTTTAGTGCAAATATTTGCATCAGATGGATGGATGGAGTGTTCCTTTCTTCCTTATAAAGCTAGCCTACTATGTTGAAAATGACACACTTGTGCATGCATGATGATGCAGATTGTAGGCACGCCGAGCCTGCTGGCGGATGCTTCTTCAGGGGCAAAGAAGAACTCTTTAAGAAGAAGGTGCCCGAAGCTGATGCCGCGTCGAGTGACTGATCTTCCCTCGGGGTCGCCTGCTGTAGTCATATTGTCGCTGGATCTCCTCCCCCTCTCTTTGTGTGTTTTTCTGTCAATAGCTAGTAGCATAAGTTGGAGCTGGCTGTACCAGGAACTTAATCTACATTTATTCAACTAGATAAAGTACAAGTACATTAGTTCGTAATATGCTATTAATACATCTCCTAGTCATAAATTTCCTGAAGTAGTGCATGTATATATTTAGGTGCTGTTTAATTATAAAATGGATGTGATTTCAAACTTGATTGTTGTAGGCTACAAGATATATCTGTGTTGGTTCATCTTGCTGTAGAATATGCCCCTGTTAATTCATTTATGTGTATTGCTATTTACCTCTGGTGACATGTGAGAAGCACTCATCTATATGTTTATATTTTGAGCAGCTGGGTACAACTACAGTTGTAGAATCATCTAGCCAAATTTTGGAAGGATGGCATAAAACATTAGATAACCCCTGCTTTTGAAATCATGGTAAGCTTCACACGCTTGTAAGGTGTTTTCTGTTTTCAAGCGACTTTACATCAAGTTACTGTTTCTCAACCGAAATTCTAGACTGTATAGCTCTTTATTGTTCTCTCCACTTATTTGTACAACCAAGGATGCTTACTTAACTGTATAGCTCTTTATTGTTCTTTTCCAGGAATTCTATTTAAGCTCCATCCCGAAATCTATTGTGCACTGCTAAGTCCATGAGGCAAAGCGCTCCTTTGCTTGACCATTTCTTTCTTGGTAGGAGCAACAAAGGCAAGATATTCGAAACAAGTTGAAGTCCTTTCGATTCTTGATTTCTAGCATACACATGCAACCTGATCGGTGATGTTACTGTAGATATGATGTAGGTTCAGTGGTTACTATTTTTTGGTGTGATGCATGTTACCTTCGTTTCTGTCTATGCCTTCTTTAGTGTTTTGCCAGCTAACCAGTCTATTGGTCATTTTGAAATATGAAGATGCATGCACTGTTGCTGGCAATCTGGCACATCATATTAGTCCTATCTCTTGTTTTGTCACTAGCATACACTACAATCCCTTGTTCTGTCACTAGCATACACTACAGTTTTATTAAAAGGGGGGCATATCATTTGCTCTATATAATAGTGCTGATTTTGCGCTGATATGAACTCAGAACAGTATTACATTGTAGTGTTTTCTGCATGTTGTTGCATCACTATTTTCATGCTGCCTTCTCATTTGAACCTATTCTTCAACAGTATTACTTTGTTTGTATGATTGAGGGCAATTTACTTGGTTCTTTGATGGAGCACTAAAATTGCCTTCCTGTGATGTTGCAGTGCCGGTTTGTGCTACTTCTGAAGGAGCTCCATGTTGAAGAAGATTGAAGACACATATGAGCTTGTAAATTCTGTATTTGTTACATAGAGCTCCATACTAATTCTGTAGTTGTTACACATAGAGCTTGTAAAACAGTGATTGAAGATGTATTATGTGTTATTTATAGAGTAGCTGACTCCATCTTGATTTTGGCTTTGTTATTTTAAGTACTACTTGTATTTTTTTATGCATGCCAATTTAAATACTGGCTATTTATTTACTATGAAATTGAAATCTGAAGAATATGACATTGACAATTGGGACCCACTTACTAGAACCTGACAATTGGGACCAATTACCATAACTTACAATTGGGACCCATCTCAATTAACCCATCTTAAAACAAGAAAAGAAAAATGTAATTATAAAAAAATCTGGAATTGTTGAGCCAAAAAGGCCATGGCCCAGAAAATAAAAAGGCTATAATGTTGGGCTAGGCCCATGAAATCAAAGAAAAATTGACAGGAAAAAATATTAAAAAGGCTGAATTAATGGGCTCGGCCCATCTAAAGCACCGAAATGGACCGGGCTGATTCTAAGTAACGACCTTATGAATTGGTCACAATTTTGCCACGTCAGATTGCCACGTCGGATCCGACGTGGCACAAGACAGCTAGTGACCAAAACAAAAGGTCATGGGTTCAACGACCTTCTATTTTGGTCGTAAACGTCTACGACCTTCTCACAGAGAAGGTCGTTAATTTCAGTTTACGACCGTCAGCTTTTGACCTTCTGTTTTTGGTCACAAAAAGGTCGCAAATGAAAAACAATGACCTTTCAGTGACCAATAGTCAAGGTCACAAGTTGACATATTTCTTGTAGTGATATTGAGCTTGCCAAACGTTCATAACGTCTGCATCTGCTCCTACAATAGGTCTGTCACCTAGCGGTGCATCAAGGACATAATTCTTCTATGCAACAATGAGGATAAACCTCAGATCACGGACCCAGTCCGCATCATTGCTACTATCATCTTTCAACTTAGTTTTCTCTAGGGACACATATAAAACATAGGGAAGCAACAACGCGAGCTATTGATCTACAACATTATTTGCAAAATACTATCAGGACTAAGTTCATGATAAATTAAAGTTCAATTAATCATATTATTTAAGAACTCCCACTTAGATAGACATCCCTCTAATCATCTAAGTGATCACGTGATCCAAATCAACTAAACCATAACCGATCATCACGTGAAATGGAGTAGTTTTCAATGGTGAACATCACTATGTTGATCATATCTACTATATGATTCACGCTCGACCTTTCGGTCTTAGTGTTCCGAGGCCATATTTGCATATGCTAGGCTCGTCAAGTTTAACCTGAGTATTCTGCGTGTGCAAAACTGGCTTGCACCCGTTGTAGATGGACGTAGAGCTTATCACACCCGATCATCACGTGGTGTCTGGGCACGACGAACTTTGGCAACGTTGCATACTCAGGGAGAACACTTTTATCTTGAAATTTAGTGAGAGATCATCTTATAATGCTACCGTCAATCAAAGCAAGATAAGATGCAAAAAAGGTAAACATCACATGCAATCAATATAAGTGATATGATATGGCCATCATCATATTGTGCTTGTGATCTCCATCTCCGAAGCACCGTCATGATCACCATCGTCACCGGCGCGACACCTTGATCTCCATCGTAGCATCGTTGTCGTCTCGCCAATCTTATGCTTCTTCGACTATCGCTACCGCTTAGTGATAAAGTAAAGCATTACAGGGCGATTGCATTGCATACAATAAAGCGACAATCATATGGATCCTGCCAGTTGCTGATAACTCGGTTACAAAACATGATCATCTCATACAATAAAATTTAGCATCATGTCTTGACCATATCGCATCACAACATGCCCTGCAAAAACAAGTTAGACGTCCACTACTTTGTTGTTGCAAGTTTTACGTGGCTGCTACGGGCTTAGCAAGAACCGTACTTACCTACGCATCAAAACCACAACAATAGTTTGTCAAGTTGGTGCTGTTTTAACCTTCGCAAGGACCGGGCGTAGCCACACTCGGTTCAACTAAAGTTGGAGAAACTGACACCCGCTAGCCACCTGTGTGCGAAGCATGTCGGTAGAACCAGTCTCGGCGTAGCGTATCGTAATGTCGGTCCGGGCCGCTTCATCCAACAATACCGCCGAACCAAAGTATGACATGCTGGTAAGCAGTATGACTTATATCGCCCACAACTCACTTGTGTTCTACTCGTGCATATGACATCTACGCATAAAACCTGGCTCTGATACCACTGTTGAGGACCGTAGTAATTTCAAAAAATTTCCTACGCACACGCAAGATCATGTTGATGTATAGCAACGAGAGGAGAGAGTGTGTCCACGTACCCTCGTAGACCGAAAGTGGAAGCGTTAGCACAACACGGTTGATGTAGTCGTATGTCTTCACGATCCAACCGATCAAGTACCAAACGCACGGCACCTCCGAGTTCAGCACACGTTCAGCCCGATGAAGTCCCTCGAACTCCGATCCAGCCGAGTGTTGAGGGAGACTTTGTCAGCACGACGGCGTGCTGACGATGATGATGTTCTACCGACGCAGGGCTTCGTCTAAGCACCGCTACAATATTATCGAGGTGGACTATGGTGGAGGGGGGCACCACACACGACTAAAAGGTCAAACGATCAATTGTTGTGTCTATGGGGTGCCCCCTGCCCCCGTATATAAAGGAGCAAGGGAGGAGGAGGCTGGCCCTAGGAGGGGCGCGCCAAGGGAGTAGGATTCCTACTCCTAGTTGGAGTAGGTTTCCTCCTTTCCTCGTCCAACTAGGAGAAGGGGGGAAAGGGGGGAAGAGGAGAAGGAAGGGAGAGGGGGGCCGCACCCCAAACCCTTTGTCCAATTCAGATTGGGCTTGGGAGGGGCGCGCGCCACCTCCTGGCTGCTGCCTCTCCTTACCACTAAGGCCCATTAAGGCCCAATACTTCTTTCCCGTATTCTCGTAACTCTCCGGTTCTCCGAAAAATACCCGAATCACTCGGAACCTTTCCGATGTCCGAATATAGTCGTCCAATATATCGATCTTTACGTCTCGACCATTTTGAGACTTCTCGTCATGTCCCTGATCTCATCCGGGACTCCGAACTACCTTCGGTACATCAAAACTCATAAACTCATAATATAACCGTAATCGAAACTTTAAGCGTGCAGACCCTACGGGGTCGAGAACTATGTAGACATGACCGAGACACGTCTCCGGTCAATAACCAATAGCAAAACCTGGATGCTCATATTGGCTCCCACATATTCTACGAATATCTTTATCGGTCAAACCGCATAACAACATACGTTATTCCCTTTGTCATCAGTATGTTACTTTCCCGAGATTCGATCGTCGGTATCTCAATACCTAGTTCAATCTCGTTACCGGCAAGTCTCTTTAATCGTTCTGTAATACATCATTCCGCAACTAACTCATTAGTTGCAATGCTTGCAAGGCTTAAGTGATGTGCATTACCGAGAGGGCCCAGAGATACCTCTCCGACAATCGGAGTGACAAATCCTAATCTCGAAATACGCCAACCCAACAAGTACCTTTGGAGACACCTGTAGAGAACCTTTATAATCACCCAGTTACGTTGTGACGTTTGGTAGCACACAAAGTGTTCCTTCGATAAACGGGAGTTGCATAATCTCATAGTCATAGGAACATGTATAAGTCATGAAGAAAGCAATAGCAACATACTAAATGATCGTGTGCTAAGCTAATGGAATGGGTCATGTCAATCACATCATTCTCCTAATGATGTGATCCCGTTAATCAAATGACAACTCATGTCTATGGCTAGGAAACATAACCATCTTTGATCAACGAGCTAGTCAAGTAGAGGCATACTAGTGACACTCTGTTTGTCTATGTATTCACACATGCATTATGTTTTCGGTTAATACAAATCTAGCATGAGTAATAAACATTTATCATGAAATAAGGAAATAAATAATAACTTTATTATTGCCTCTAGGGAATATTTCCTTCAGTGTGGTGCCTGTTTTGCAGAGCCGGCCACGTTTTCTATGTTCAAGGACCACTTTGAAATATTTGGAGGAGGAACCCACCTTGCAATGCTGAAGATAATCTGCGCGCCGGACACATAGTCATTGAAGCCTGGTTCAGGGGCCACTGAGGGAGACCTGGATTAAGGGGCCGTCGGGCTTCCAGGCTTTGTGACGTAAGCCGGACTAATGGGCCATGAAGATACAAGATAGAAGACTCCCTCCCGTGTCCAGATGGAACTCTCCTTTGCGTGGAAGGCATGCTTGGCGTTCGGATATGAAGATTCCTTCTTCTGTAAACCGACTCTGTACAATCTTAGGTCCCTCCGGTGTCTATATAAATCAAAGAGTTTAGTCCGTAGGGGAAATAATAATCATACAGGCTAGACATCCAGGGTTTAGCCATTACGATCTTGAGGTAGATCAACTCTTGTGAACCTCATATTCATCCAATATAATCAAGAAGGAAGTAGGGTATTACCTCCATCAAGAGGGCCCGAACCTGGGTAAACATCGTGTCCCTGTCTCCTGTTATCTTCGATCCTCAGACGCACAGTTCGGGACACCCTACCCGAGATCTGCCGGTTTTGACACCGACACCTACTACGAGTGGAGCCCTGCCGAGCTGCCCATGCTCGGCGTCACCTCCATCGGATGCCATGGCAGACGCAGCTGGGCATCAAGGCCGGATTGCGCCCGCCCATCACCAGCGGCACACCCGCACTCTCCCTCCCATTGACCTACCTAACAGCACCTCCGGCATGGAGCTCCGCCTCTGCCTCCACCTCCACCCGCCTTGCGACCCCTTCCTCCCCGATCTTGCCTCCATGCCTCATGCCGTGCTACTTCCAGCGTCCCTTGTGGCCGCCAACTACTTAATTGGTAAAGGACTGCTCCTGTTGCTCCGTGCCATGCCTCTAATCCCTTTGTTTTGGCTTGGCGCCCACAGGGCTGCTTATTTGCTAGAGTGCCAATCCGGTTGTCTATAAATTCTCCTTTGGGCTTATTCTTTGGGATTGGTAAAGGACTGCTCTGTTGCCCTCTCTCTCCGTTTGACTCTCTCTCTATCTTTTTGTAGGCGCCGCTGGATTAGAGGGTGGAGCCCAAGCCTCCACTGGAGCATGGATCAGACATTTGTTTGATCCTGGGCATCTTCGTGGGCATCAATGCAATCGTGTTTGCCTATGGAGCGATGGACATCGACAAGACCTACACCATGCAGGTGCCATTCCATTCTCCTGATATTGCCCATAACCTGTTTGTCCAAATGCCACACTAGCTGAAACAAACCTGGTTGTTATGCAGGGCAGTGAAGATCTGCCGTGGCTCATCCCCTTGTCGGTCGCGACAATCCTGGCTGTATCTGACGGCACACTGGTGCTCCGTCGAGATCTCCTACTACGAGGTGTACATGGAACGGTGCTATGACTTGCTCGAGCCCATGACATTGGATGACAAATTTGGTAACCTACAGCTCAAGGGCTTGGCTTGGGTAATCTGGCGGCTCTTGGTCATCCTTGCATCTACTACGTGTTTCCGGAATGTACCTTAGGCGGTGCACTTATCGTTGTCTTTTCATTGTTTAAGGTCCCGTACTTTATGCTTCTAATGTATCATTATCGTAAGTACTAGCATATTCATGTTGCGACTATAATCATCAACGCCAAGGTGGTAATCTTGCTTCACATCTTGGATGAGTTACTGGGGCTGTTCAGGGCATGACTCCAAATTATAATTGTTTTCTTGAGGATGGGCAATCTTGTATAGCTGAAAGTGATACATTCTTTGAAAACTTATCTCCTACTATTCACCTTGTAGATTTTTTATTCTGCAACATATTTGGTTTTGTTGTAAAATGGTTGGATTATTCTGAATAAGTACACAGTGTAACCTTCCAAAGGCGAGAAAATGGTCTTGCGGTCTTAATTTAGTCGATTAAAAATCGGTCGTGCTTCACGAAGCGATATATATGCACTTGCACGGTTCATTGTTAGCAGTTTAGCTACACAAAATGACTGACATTGCATAATAAAATGTAGTAGATTTGCAGCCCACTAGCACAAACTGACTGATCAACGTACTCAATCGCTGTGTGCTTTCCTTTCCTGCTTTGTGCGGTTTGGCCGCTTTCTTTGATCTTTGCTCGATCGACGAGTCTTCTTTGCGACCCCTCCATCATCTTCGTCGGCTAGATGAGCTGGCCAAGCCAGAGCACCCGGCCTGGCATGCGTCAACTGTACAAAGAGACAACCTCAAGGATATTTACCACGTTGTTGCCACGCTATATATGATCTGCTCCCTCTCTATATATATGTATGCATGGATTTGCTTATTGCTATCTCACCCACGCACGGTGCTGCTTGTGTAACTCGAATCCATCAGTAACAAAGGCTTTATGATCTTACTATCTTCCATCCGTCTCCATTTCCTCCGCTTGCAATTCTTTATACTACTCTTGCACGTGTTGCTTGTTCATTGCGCCGTAAGTGATGATCTGTGATTAATTCTTCTCTTTGTGGGTTGGGTGGAATGCGGATACTAGAAGTTGGCAGGTTTAGCTCTAGTTATGTTGTTTGTAGGATGGTCAATGCCATGCTCAGAATGTTACGATGGTCAATGCCATGCCGATTTGGAGTTAAATTCCAATGCCATGCTTTGAATGTTAGGATGGTCAATGTAATTGTCCAGTCTATAGTGTAAGGTTTTGGATTGGAAACTCAGTGTGAAGTTTGGCTCTTAGGCTTCACTACAAGAAATATGTCAACTAGTGACCTTCTGTCAGTGATCCTGGAAGAATTGGTCATAGATCTATGACCATTTCAGACCAATTGGTCAAAAGCTGTTCGGGGGGCTCCAAACCCTAAACTATAACGACCATTTTGGTCAGAAAGGTCGTAATTTCCTTACACGAAATGGTCATAAAGCAGATAGCACTGGTCCGCTGCCTTATTTCTAGCTAATCATGACCAATATAGATGGTCATAACCTTGTAAATTGTGGTGGGTTGCTATGACTAGGCGCCACCTCATCAGTTTTGCCTATGTGTCATGTCCATGTGGCCGTTTTTGCCCTAGGTTGTGAAGCAACCTATATTTCTAATCATTCCCAAAATTCCCAAAAAATCTCACAAATTCTTTGGGTCATATCCTCATCAAATATGTAAAAACCTTCCTTGCCTAGTTCAAAAATAATTCAAAAGTATTCATTTTCCTATTACATTCGGAAAAACACTTTGTGAAGGAAGTACCACTTTGGCATGTCCAAATGGTATCCATTTTCTCTGATGCTTTCCTATGCTCAAATAACCATCCTCCACCAAATGCCAGCTCAATCCATTCATTATTTTGAGCCCAACTTCAACATTCGTATTTATGCCCAATGTGGTACTTTGCAAAGCAAGTACCACCTAGGGTCCTCCTTTTGAGCTAAAAATTTGTGAAGACGGTCTTCTTAGTAACTGATCATTCTCAGCCAAAGCTCACACACATTAGCCATGTGCATTTCGCGTACCGCTAATCAAACACTTGGCTGCTTATTCATGTTTGAGCATCGATCGGTCTCCTCATGAGAATCTTATGTTGTGATTTTGTTCCTAGCACCTACATGGGGAGTGCCCAACCCACTAGACATGCCTAGGCCACCCAGAACACATGGCAACGCCACGGTCACGCGGTGACCATGCGGCGGGCATGCTAGTTTACGTGCTCTGTTGGAGCCCTCGACCACCGTCCAAACGTCGACGTATCGCCACCAAACAATGTATTTATGATTAAATAGGTACTATGTAACTAGAAATGATTTTTGGAAAAAATAAATAGCAAACTATGAGGCAACTGCAGTTCAAATTTGACCCGCTTCCTACTGAATCGGCGGGAATTTGTCTTTTTCACCAGAGGTGGTTCAAAACTTTTGACACCCAACCATTTTGTCAATTGTGCATTATATATGGCCTAGTATTTTATAAAATTGATTAGGTCCAATTTTGCAACAAATATATGGTAGGTCCTTCACAAAAAAACTCATTTTGGGCACTCAAAAAAATGGAAAATGAATTTTTCGTGCA
This sequence comes from Aegilops bicornis, assembly GCA_021605145.1. Classification (NCBI taxonomy): domain Eukaryota; kingdom Viridiplantae; phylum Streptophyta; class Magnoliopsida; order Poales; family Poaceae; genus Aegilops; species Aegilops bicornis. Next base: position 530,545,925 of record CM038673.1, read on the forward strand.
AAGAAAATGAAAACTTCCTTAGGCAACATTGTTTGTCATTCCAAGATGCACCCTCGTGCACGATATGAGGTCTTTTGAAAAAACTATGCCATGAATGTGGCCATAAGATTGACCATTTGGCATGATAGCCATGAATCTTCATGCATGATAGCTCATTTTTTAGAACACTTTTTTAAAATAATTTCCGTATTACAAGTTTATTATTTTTCTGGAAACTTGGTCACATATAATGACACAATACGAAGGTTTTCCAAGTTTTTGATTTTTTTGAATTTTTCATGCCCGTTTCAAAATGTGGTCAAAACGGCGGGAATGACCGTTCCTAGCTAGTGGTTGAATCTTGGATTTTTTTGTGTTTCTCTGATTAAATAGATACTTATGTACCTAGAAATGATTTTTGGAAAAAATAAAGAGCAAACTATAAGACAGCTGCAATTCAAATTTGACCCGTTTCCAACTAAATCGAAGAAAATTTGTCTTTTTCACCAGAGGTGGATAAAAACTTTTGACACCTAACCATTTGGTCAATTGTGCATTAAATATTGCCTAATATTTTAGAAAATTGATTTGGTCCAATTTTGCAACAAATATATGGTAGGCCCTTCACAAAAAACTCATTTCAGGCACTCGGAAAATGGAAAATGAATTTTCCGTGCAAAGAAAATGAAGACTCTCTTAGGCAAAATTGTTTGGAATTCCAAGATGCACCCTTGTGCACAATATGATATCATTTGAACAAACTATGCCATGACTGTGGCCATAAGATTGATCATTTGGCTTGAAAGCCATGAATCTTCACGCATGATAGCTCATTATTGAGAACATTTTTTTAAATAATTTCTGTATTACAAGTTTATTATTTTTTCTGGAAATTTGGTCACATATAATGACACAATGCGAAGGTTTTCCAATTTTTTGATTTTTTTTGAATTTTTTGTGCCCGTTTCAAAATGCGGTCAAAACAGCGGGAATGACCGTTCCTAGCTAGTGGTTGAATCTTGGAATTTTTTTGGTGTTTCTCTGATTAAATAGATACTTATGTACCTAGAAATGATTTTTGGAAAAAATAAAGAGCAAACTATAAGGCAGCTGCAATTCTAATTTGACCCGTTTCCAGCTGAATCGGCGGAAATTTGTCTTTTTCACCAGAGGTGGATAAAAACTTTTGACACCTAACCATTTGGTCAATTGTGCATTAAATATGGGCTAGTATTTTATAAAATTTATTTGGTCCAATTTTGCAACAAATATATGGTAGGTCCTTCACAAAAAAAACTCATTTCAGGCACTCGGAAAATGGAAAATGAATTTTCCGTGCAAAGAAAATGAATACTCCCTTAGGCAACATTGTCTGCCATTCCAAGATGCACCCTTGTGCGCAATATGAGATCATTTGAACAAACTAAATCATGAATGTGGCCATAAGATTGATCATTTGGCTTGAAAGCCATGAATCTTCATGCATGATATCTCATTTCTGAGAACACTTTTTAAAATAATTGCTGTATTACAAGTTTATAATTTTCCCTGATAACTTGGTCACATATAATGACACAATGCTAAGGTTTTCCAATTTTTTGATTTTTTTGAATTTTTTATGCCCTTTTCAAAATGGGGTCAAAACGGCGGGAATGACCGTTCCTAGCTAGTGGTTGAATCTTGGAATTTTCTTGGTGTTTCTCTGATTAAATATATACTTATGTACCTAGAAATGATTTTTGGAAAAAATAAAGAGCAAACTATAAGGCAGCTACAGTTCAAATTTGACCCGTTTCCAGCTGAATGGGCGGAAATTTGTCTTTTTCACCAGAGGTGGATAAAAACTTTTGACACCTAACCATTTGGTCAATTGTGCAATAAATATGTCCTAGTATTTTAGAAAATTGATTTGGTACAATTTTGCAACAAATATATTATAGGTCCTTCATAAAAAAACTTATTTTGGGCACTCGAAAAATGGAAAATTGATTTTTCATCCAAAGGAAATAAATACTCCCTTTGTCAATATTGTTTGCAAATCCACGATGTAAACTTGTACAAAATATGATATCATTTGAACAAATATTTGATAGGACTTTCACAAAAAAACTCATTTTGAGCACTGAAAAATGGAACGAATTTTTTTATCTTGAATTATATGGTCATAAGGTCATCAAATGGTTTGCTGCGTTCTGATTGGACTATGAGCATATCACGCGGATCACGCATCATCCATCGTCGGATGCTTCCGGATCCAATGGCCCAAACCCACCCGAGCCAAAACCCTAGGTCTGTCCTCATGGACATTTTCCACCCACCCCCCCGCCTCCATTCTTTCTTTCTTTCTCTCCCTCCCCCTCAGATCCTCTCCCCTCTCCCCCGATGCAGATCTAATCTCTCCCCCGCGCCTCCCGATCCAACCTCCCACCCACTGCCGACCTTGCCGTCCTCCTCACCCACCGCCGCCGGCCTCGTCCCTCCCTCCCCTCACCATCTCTCCCTCATCTCTCCCTCTCCCCCGCACCACTCCTCGCCTACTACCTCAGCTAGATGGGCCAGACGCTGCGCCTCGTCGGCCCGCCCGTGCTCTGGGTCGTTCTCGAGGCCGGCAAGCCCACCCTCGCCCCCTCGTCGCCTAACCCAGCAGCTACCAGCTCAGGCCTAACCCCTATCCCGTGGCCATGGCCATGGCCCCGCCGCTAGGGTTTCTCACCCAGCCTTCCCTCGCCATCGCCTGTGCAGGAGGAAGGAGCCCGAGTCTCCAGTGGCCATGAGCGACGGCAAGGACACCCTCGACCTCTCCGCCCTCGGCGTCGCCGTCCCCAACGCCAAGAGTTCGTTTGCCTCCGCTCCCCCTTGCTTTGTTGTTGCCGTTGATGGGGCGTGTGGTCTTATTGGTTTCATTGGTGGTGGTTTCGATCTGAGCTCTGTGGCGTGGACTCTGAGCTCAGCGCCGAGAGCTCAGGCCAACGCTGATTGTTGACCCTTTCTGCAGTTCTTTCACCACAGCCCGGATTATGGAGTTCGACGAGCGCTGCCTCAAGTCCAGGAACCCAAATTTGATTGCCTCCTCTTTGGTAGGCAACCTGTTCTCTGCAGAATGCCACTCGCCATTTATTCTCTTATTTATTTATGTCTACTTTATGCTCTGAAACTTTATTTATATCTTTGTGTTTCCTCCTTTCACAACTCTGTTTTTCTATTACTGAATGAATGCACAAGTTCTGATCATGTTTCTCTGCTGCAGTCCTCGACGACACTCTGTACCCACTGAGCTCGGGGATCTCATCACACGTCAAGACCAACATTGGAGGTAATACATACTAGTATATCTTACTAGCTAGTAGTAGTAGTAGTCTAATAAAGGATGAATTGATGCTTTATTTTATCCACAATTTCATCACTAGTAGTAGTCTAATAAAGGATGCATTGATGCTTTATTTTATCCACAATTCCATCATTCCAGCTTTTGAGATCTGGCGCTCTAGCCCAGAAACTTAAAATAGTACCGTTGTTCATCGATGGGCTGCATCCAACATTTTTCAGTGTGTTATTATCCACCAAAAATGCTCATGGAATGCATGGGCAGGAGATCGATCTGCTTTTGGTAATCGCCATTGTCATCACTAGCCAAGGCATGGTAGGAAGTTTTGTGCATTGGATGTCATATGGATTTTTTGCTACTAGAGCGCTCCCTTTCGGTCAGGTGTGCACCGCTGATGATGATGCAAGAAGAGGGGAGAGGAATTTTTGAGTCACTGGGGAGTCCATTCTGTCTGGCTGCTATATGCCTGTATATATGTAGAGAAGACTGGATTTTGTTAGTGTTTTGTCGCCTTCTTGGCTGTTTATTGCTAGTACAAAACTGATCTTCAGATTGAAGAAGTGGCTACTCATTTACTAAGTTGGATAATGATGTCTGCACCAAATGGGAGAAGTGTGGTTGTTGTAGTAATTATGTTACCACTCTTGCTCTTGTTGGCTTTGTCTCCAACCACCTGGTGCCACATGCACACTGGAACTAAGTATAGTTCCTATGGCCTCCACTACACAAGGATTTATAATGCACTGCTGCTGAAACATGATGCTGCGATTGCTTTTTTTTTTCTTAATGCCCATCTGTTGTTATTTGCTTGGGGTGTTCTTCATTAAAATACAACAGTGGCTGTTCTGAAATTCAAGCTATTGAAGAATGATGATAAAATACTTTGTTTAAACAGTGGGTTGAGGCTTAGTGTAATTGATGTACTAGTGCACCTTTGCTTGGCGTAAAATTATAGCAGTACACATAGATATGCAATGAAATGCTTCTAGTATCTTACACATGTATATTTGACATGAATGTGTACTTGCTTGGCTTAAAGTTGCGCAACCATGTTTTACGAATAACTATAGTTGCTTTCAAAAGCTGCAATTTATTGGCGATGTTACCTTATTATTTGTTCTCTTTAATTGTTTTTGCAGGTCCATGACATCTCGCTGAACCACTCTGGATGTGGCGTCGACGAAGCACTACACACGGCTTGCTTTCGCCGACGGCCAGCGTTGCGTCTTCGATCTGTGCACTTCATCGAATTTGGACGGACCGCGGCAATCGCTAGAGCCAGAGCCGGAGGAGGCGACAAGATGGTGCTGTTGCAGCTGCATCCTCGGAGGCAGCAGCTGCCCCTCGCCGATCTCACCAACCTCCGGCGTCCGCCATGAGCTCCGCGCAGGACCCCTTCTACATCGTCCGGGAGGAGATCCAGGGCTCGGTAATCCCCCCATCCCCGTCCGCCCTCCCTCCCTCCCTTGTGCCCCTTTCTCTTCCTCTAGTTGCGAATTTTGGTATCTTGCCGCTGTTTATTTGGCTGCGTCGTGGCGTCTTGTCATTTGAAAACTGCTTCTGTATTTTCTACTCGATCTTGTATGGAGTAGTATATAAGGACGTCTTCTTGTAGTATGGCCGAGGCCGTGCCAGCTTGGTAGTTAGTACTAGCTAAGAAAATTCATGATCTTGGCTGAGCAAAACATTTATAGGCCATGAGCCCATCTTCTCCCTACGTGTCCATCGATTCTTTGTGGTACTCTACTCTATAACATCTTCCCGTATTTCCTGTTGGCCTCTCACAGCTTTGTCCATGGAAGACTGCCCACGACAACATCAAGCGAGACCCGCTCAAGCAGATCCTCAAGAACATGCGCATCCTCAAGCTCGTACGTCCCCTTCCCATGCTGATCAAACTTCATACTCGGAGCAAATGGCTAATTAATGGGCTCCTGACACATGTGTTTGTTTCAGATTTTCACCAACGGTGACATGATCCATGCCGTGAGAGGCCTCAAGAGGCTTGGCACGGAGGATCGCTTCGAGGATCATCTGCTTCGAGAGAACATTGAAGAGAATGTACAAGAGATGTAAATGTTTTTTCCTAAGTTGAAATGCATTACTCTATTTTTTCTATGTGGGTCAATTTGATAAGAGATGTGAAGTCTTGTGATGATACCCTTATTTACTAACAAAGTTATATTTGTCATTTGGATGCATACCTATGTTTTAGATATCGTTGGTTAGGTGGGTCATGAAGCTGGGAAGAGATTTAATTTTTGTGATGCCTTCTACATCAAGTTGCATCATACGCACAAAATTTTGTATGTGTTATTGGTCTAGTGGAGGATTAGCATCCTTTTCTAGTTTGTTGTGAAACGCTTTGGTTTACTCCACGGTTTTGTTATGCATAGGAGTTTGAGTGAAATTCTGAGCGTTGGTCTTTCTGTCTGACTTAAAACTGCACTCTTTTTCACTAATGAGTAAACCAAGTTAACCATGAAGTTTTACTATGTGTAATCTATTCAAGTAATAAATTCAACTTCGATGCGAAGGTTTTAAATTTCTTGTAATAAATTCTATTGAACCTGAACACTACTTCTTGTATTACTTGGCAAGTAAGAGTGTTTTTCTCGTGTTTTAAGATATCTGAAGGTTGTTCACCCAAGTGTTGCGCCTTTAGGGTCAACCCCACGATGAATTTAGATGGCGGTCATTTGGTAACTCTATTTGAAATTCTGAACCTATGTAAGGAGAAAAAAAGACCATAGTCTCTATGTTCCATTTTGTTTGTTTATACAAGTGTTTATGGGGTGCTAAATCTGATGGGAATGGCGTCAAGGATCAGAATTTTCAGTTTTTGTTTTACTTCAGTTCATGTTGAGCTCCATAACAGAACTGCTTGATGTTGTTGCCTGTGGGAATCTTGTTGCTTCTGGCAGAGTGCTCCCTTTGTTGTTACATCAATTTTGTCTAGTTTCTAGCAGAGCGCTCCCTTAGTGTTGTTAAAGCATACTTATTTAATCTTCTTCAGGTTTTCAAGGGGTTTTGTTTATGATAGCCATGGAGTAGAAAAAACCGACATGCTACTAATGCTAAGATGGTACTGATTCTGATTCTCATATCATTTCATGAACGAAATATGTGTCTTGTCAATGCTTGCTGATGCTAGTCATGATGTGTAGTATAGCTTCTTTGCGTATCTTTATAACATTCAAGAGCTCTTTAGTCCTGCCAGGACAAGGTTTGATGGAAATTTGTCGGAGCCTTTCTTTGTTTCCTTGCTTGATGCTTGTGATTAAATACCTTGTGTTTTTTGCTTGCTTAGTTTAGCTATTGTGTTTGTGATTTGTTATTTTGGGGTGAGATGTGGTGCATGTCTAACTGTTGTGTAGAGATGCATGTGCTTGGAGCCTTGGTATATCTTTGTATCACCTTCTTTGCAAGCTACCCATTTTGTTTACCTTTTGTATAGTCCCCAAAAGGTTTTCGGGTTTTATAGCAAAGTGAAGCCTATTGTGTTCATATGTTTCAATCGAGGAAAACTTCAAATCTTAGTCTATAGAGAAAATGCTTTGTGTCACATGCTCAACACACTTTGAACTATATACCTGGTTCAGTTTTAGAGAAAAATGCTCCTGGTTGTTTAACAGACCGAACTAATCAGCCTACCAACTAACTACCATCGGTATTGACCAAACAGTTGTGGAAATAACTTTTGCGGATAATCCTTTGTTTTAACAAGTACTAATATTTTGGCAGGACAAGAAGTTTCAAATTCTTATGCTGGTTTATGTTCTCTTTTTAGGTTATGAGAAGATATGCTGCTGGAGAGATGCTCTTAGCAAACTGGAAGGGCTGCAACCAAATCCAATTGACAACATGGCAATGGTCTCTGAATATCTAAGCTAGTGATCATCTTTTTAGTGATTCCTTTTCTGTTTGGCTGGCCTTCTCGTAGGTTTGCACATAAGCGGAAGTTGGTAGTGTATATTAGCTGTTGTTGGAGCTGTGATGGCAGTATATCTTTTTTGTTGCTTGGCTGTCGCTTCATCTTTTCGTTGCTGCTGCTTATGTATAGATAATCTGATGAAGATGTAACCGTAACAAATGATATATGATTGTATGGCAAAACAAATATTGCTTTGATAGCAAAATAAAAAAAACTCAACTGTTTTTTTGTTGTCCAGTCCTATGAATTAGTGGGCTGAAAATATTGATGGGCTGGAAGAGGCCTTGGCCCAAACAATGCTGGACAAAGATGAAACAAAAAATGTCTTAAAAATAAAAATGGATCGCAAAAGGCCGAGGCCAAAATAATTGCATGAATCTCAAAAACTATAAAGGCCAAATTATCGGGCCAGGCCCATGTAGCTAGCGAAAATTAACAGAAAATATATATATTAAAAAGGCCGAATTAATGGGCTCGGCCCATGTAGAAAACCGAATTGGACCGGGCTGAATCTTGTGCCACATCAGCTTGCCACGCTGGATGCCTACGTGGCCTGGGGAGGTTGCTAGTGACCAAATATTTGGTCGTGGAACCAACGACCTTTTACGGAAGGTCAATAATTTCAGTTTACGACTGCCAGCTTTTGACCTTCTGGTTTTGGTCACAAAAAGGTCACAAATGAAAAACTATGACCTTTCAGAGACCAATAGTGATGGTCACAAGTTGACATATTTCTTGTAGTGCTTGCTTTTGCTGCCATTTTTATTGATGAATGCATTACCTTTTTCTGATTGATCCAAAATGTCATCTTATCTCTCGCGCAATGGGAGTAAAAATGTTTGTTTAGACAATAGAGTGTATGCTATGATAATCACTGTATTGTTTGTAGTATGGAATTTGCATTCTGTAATGGGCGTGAAGTTTACCTCTTTGGCTTGCTTTTGCTGTGCCCTAGAGATGAATACAACGCCCTAGAATAATACCAGCCTATTTATTAGCACTTCCAAGTAAGCGCCGCTCTCAGTCTTGCCATCTGCTATGTGTAATTAGGAGTAGGACATGGTCCTCTTGCTTGTGCTACACAAGGATTTGTCTTTGCTTCTTCTTTGAAACATGATGCTGCGATTGCCAATTTTTTGTCTTAATGCCCATCTGTTGTTATTTGCTTGGGGTGTTCTTCATTAAAATACAAACAGTGGCCGTTATCTAGTTGATGAGTTTGTGGAGATCAACTTTTTTGGTAGATGCTTTTTATCACTTACCTAACTTCAGTCCTCTCCGTCTAAAAATACAGTTGCTTCAAATTAAAAGCGCACGAAGGGCAGGGGAGGGGGAAGGGGAGGACCAGGCATGAAGGGCGGGGCCAAGGTGGTCATCGTGCCGCACAAGCACGACATCGTCTTCATCGCCAAGGCCAAGGAGGACACACTCTGCACAAAGAACATGGTCGCCGGCGAGTCTGTCTACAGCGAGAAGAGGTTCTCCGTCCAGTTCAGTGCTCTCTCGCTGCTCCCTCTCGGTTGCCTCTCATGCTTATGCGCAATTCCAGACAAATTCTATGGGGTCATCAGCTTAGAATCGGCTATTGTTAGTTCCTAGAAGAGCAAATGATACACTTATTTTCAGTAATTTTTAGATATATTATGGGGAATATAGTGCTACTGCTGTCAATCCCTAGTCCCTAGTGCTACTGCTCAAAATTCACTTGCATGTTTGACTAAATTCACTTGGCATTGCACTGCTTGCCAAATTGATTTGCTTTCTTGCTGCCAAAAAAAGTCAGTACTCCCTAGTGTTGAATCAATATTTACATGCTTGCAAATATTGGTCTGAATCTGCGATGCTCCCTAAAGTAGACTAAATCTCATGGAGTAGATTATGTGTCCTTATTTTTTTTATTGTTTTGTTCATAATATATTGGCTCTAGATTTTTTGATTCTTCTCTTACGATTCATGTAACAACTACCTTGCCTAGTGCTGGCACTATTATGCTATACTATTTTACTATCTGTATGCTCTTCACTGCCCCTGGAAGGTAAATGACAACATTGAAAATGGCTCAAACCTGAAGTACTTTAAATAGATTGTCGTTTCAGTCAAATGTTGTTTAGAAATCCAGATTGTCTTGATAAACTTGCACAGTCTCTGCATGTTTATAATGTTAAATTTTGTTCGATAAATTCACTTTTCTTTGGTAAAATTGTGTAGAGCACAACACGATCTACGCCTTTTGTTATCTTGATAATTGTTGTTTAGTTGTAATTCCTTTCGCATTGTACAGTTGTATAGATACTGTCCCATGCACAAGTGATATTCATGTCAAGCCAAATGATATCTTGTGCTTTCCAAAGTGATCTGTACCCAACTGCTTGTATACATATTTTATTATTAACTGTAGATTTCCTCTCACAGTACCTCCATGCAAAAGAAGGTTGAAAGGAGAAGGAGAGTTTGTGACTGCTATAGAAGGAATGAAGGAGGTCCATGTTGAAGAAGATCGACAGAATCAGTAGAGCTTGTAATACTGTCATTGCCATTGTATTTGTGTTGTATGATGTATCCACGTTTACCCACAAAAAAATGTATTCACGTTGTCGGTGTCAAAACCGGCGGATCTCGGGTAGGGGGTCCCGAACTGTGCGTCTGGGCGGATGGTAACAGGAGACAAGGGACACGATGTTTACCCAGGTTCGGGCCCTCTTGATGGAGGTAAAACCCTACGTCACCGCTTGATTGATATTGATATTGTGGATGTTTACAAGAGTGGATCTACCACGAGATCAAGGAGGCTAAACCCTAGAAGCTAGCCTATGGTATGATTGTAAGGGTTGTTGTGATTCTAGTCCTACGGACTAAAGCCATCCGGTTTATATAGACACCGGAGAGGGCTAGGGTTACATAGAGTCGGTTACAATGGCAGGAGATCTACATATCCGTATCGCCAAGCTTGCCTTCCACGCCAAGGAAAGTCCCATCCGGACACGGGAGAAGTCTTCAATCTTGTATCTTCATAGTCTTGGAGTCCGGTCGATGATGATAGTCCGGCAGTGATAGTTTGGTCGATGATGGTAGTCCGCTATCCGGACACCCCTAATCCAGGACTTCTCGGTAGCCTGAACCAGGCTTCAATGGCGATAAGTCCGCGCAGATATTGCTTGGCATTGCAAGGCGGGTTCCTCTTCCGAATGATAGAAGATTGTGAACACCAGGATAGTGTCCGGCTCTGCAAAATAAATTCCACATTCCACCGTAGAGAGAATAATAATATATACACAAGTTCAATCTGCTGACGTTTTTTGTGGCATGACTTCGCCCGCCCATATAAGGATAAGGATTTACCTTCTCACCTACGCCTTCTTCCTCCTTTGCTTATCCATCTCCGCGCACTCGAGCTCCAGCGCCCAAGTTTGCGCATCTCGTCTCAACCTTCTCCGACCATGTCCGGAGCGGGAGGTAAATGGTTGGCCTCCACCATTAAGGAGGAGCACATCACCAAAGCTATGGCGCGGATACCTCTCGGCGACATCGCCAGACCGGCTGCCCGACGAGGGCAGCTCATCCCCACCAGTGCCCCATGAGAGGGTCGTCTTTCTTCCCCACTTCCTCCATGGACTAGGCTTTCCACTTCACCCCTTCGTCCGGGGCTCATGTTCTACTACGGCCTGGATTTCCATGATCCGGCACCGAACTTCATCCTCAACATCTCGGCGTTTATCGTCAGGTGCGAGGCCTTCCTCTGCAGACGGCCCCACTTCGCTTGTGGCTCAAGACCTTCAATGTCAAGCCGAAGGTAGTGAAGGGCACTCAAGCGGAGTGCGGAGGCGCCATGTTGGGCAAGATGCCCAATGTCCTTTGGTTCGAAGGGCCTTCGTGGAATCCGTCAAGGGGTGGCAATCGGGGTGGTTCTATATCACCGAGCCGCGTGACCCTACATGGGCGGCGGCCCCCGAGTTCAGATCTAGTATTCCCACGCAGCTCACCTCCTGGAAAGAGAAGGGCTTGCTGTGGGGCAGTTCGGAGGAGCTGACGGGACTCCAAGCCTGTATCAAGAAGCTGGTGAAGAAGCTCAGGCTGGTTAACGTAGTCCAAGTCATGCTCGTCGCCGGATTCTCCCATGCCAAGAGCGGGCATTCAATCTGGGAGTTCGATCAGAACAGCACCGAGCTGAAAAGGCTCTTCGACACGACGTCTGAAAGGCGCTGGAGGGTGCTGTTCAAGGGCGCCAACCCCGCATCCGCGATCAAGATCGCGATTTCGCTCAGCGCCTTGGTGACAAGGTAAGTGATTCTACCCTTTACGGGACACTTGTTTTTCATAGTTTGACTCTATCACGGGTTTTAATTTCCCTTCTCCTTTGACAGATTTGGATGAGGAAGGCGGAGCAGATTACCTGCCGGCTCCTATGCCGAAAAAATCGATGACGCTTCGTCTAGCGAAATTTCTGGTTCCGGCACCGCACGTGGTGCCGGAGAAGAAGGCCAAGAAGGAGGCCACGGGTGCTCAAAAGAGCTCCAGTTTTCAGGTGTCCAAGCGACTCGGGCGGACTCCTCCCAAAACGAGGAGGAGAAGAGGACTCTCTCAGAGGAGGAGAGAGGAAGAGGAAGGCTCCCCCAACAGGGGAGGCCGAAGGGTCCAAGAGGGGAAGGACTATTCCCCCGGACAGCTCCGCCAACATCAACGTTGGCGAGGAAGAATGGCCTTCAAGGGCTAGGCCTCCGGCAAGATCTTAAGTATCCGGATTCCTGAATGATTTATAATTTCTTTTTCTACGTCACATAGTGTCATTCTAATGCCGCATGCTGCCTGTAGTCCGGCCAGTGATGATCTCCCCACTTCTTCGAGCGGGTCGTTGGCTCCGTCGGATGTAGACTCCATCCCGACCGCCTCCACCCCTCGCGACACCGAGGACGCCGAGGTGGGATCCCAAGAAGGGACCCATCAGGGGGAGGCTCCGGAGGCGCCACAAGGCGTCCTCCCGGACTTTGCGCCGGACTCCACATCAGAACCCGCAGTGGTTCCGGAGTCCGGCCGGCGGCCCCTTCGAACGAAGGGCAAGACCGTGACGCCGGCGGCTTCCGTCCAACCGGAGGCGCCGGGCAACTTGTTGGAGGCGCTGCAGAGCGCTTCCATCGAGGAAGAACACCGCACTATTATGAGTGCGGTGATTCAGAAGGTGCAGCTTGCCAAGGGCAGGCTGAAGCTTCTGATAGCCTTCTATCGGGCTTTGAGATAAGAAGTTAAAAATATGCAATGTAATACCGCATAGACGGTAGCCCCCGATGCTCGGTTCGGTGTTCGGAAAGAAAAGTCGGACCGAGGATCTGAAAAAGATATACGCAGGGTTGCTAAAAATTATGTCAATATGGGTTGCGTGGCGCCGCCGACCTCTGCCAAGACCGACCGCGGGAGGTCGGTGCTTTGAAGCAGAGCTCGAGCGGTCCGAGCAAGAGCTCGGCCGCCAGAAGCAGCTCCAGGACAAAGAAGGTGAGTAACACCACTTTGAACTCGTACCTTCTGAGAAAAGGATTTAGGTTGCAACAAAAAATAACAAGGATAACATGGGTACTGCAGAGGCCACGAACGAGGTGGCGACCCTGAAGGAGGCCGTGTCTGCGGCCGAACGCAATGCAGCCACGGAACGGGAAGAGCGAGAAAAGCAGGAGGCGCGAGTGGCGGTGGTTCAGCAAGAGCTCCAGGCTCTCATGGAGAAGCATGAGAGTTTGGAGCGTGACTCAAAGACTCGAGAGTCCGAGCTTGCCTCGGCTCTCGAAGTGCTAAAACCGCCAAGGCCGAGGCCCATAAGTCCCTTCGGAGATTGAGTTGATGAGGAAGATAGCGGCGGGTAAGGCATTTTCATGCAAAGCAAGCATGTGAATGTAAATTACGTGTTACTTACCCGAATTCGGAGCTCTCGAGGCGTTTGCAGATCTGCCTCGCATGGCGTGTACGATGCCGCCGCATTCTACCGAGTCGAGGAGGGGAGCTCAATGGAGAAGGTCTTACGGTCTCGGTATCTTTGAGGCCGGCCATCCGTGCCCCTAGCGACCGGTGAAGCGGTGGTCGAAGCTTCACAAGGTGGCCGAGCAGGCCATGAAGGGCCTCATAGTCCGGCTGTGGCTGGAGAGGCCATGCACAGGGAGCTACTTCCGGCCTCGTCGACGGCTGGTGGATGCGTGCCCCTAGGTGGAGGTTATCAAGCGCTCACTTTGTATTGAAGGTGCTCGTCGGGCCCTTGCCCGCGCAAAGGTGCATTGGGGCAAGCTGGATGCGGAGAAGCTAATCACTGATGCGCCACCAGCGGGCAAGGAATATCGTACGCCGGAGATGTACTATAAGACTGTCCTGAAGGGCGCCCGCAAGATTGCGGATGAGTGCCCCAGGGATGTAATTATTGAGTAAATTAGCAATGTGTTATCCTGCGCTGAAAACTTTGTTCATATGCGCTAAGCAATGCTTGTTAGTTTAAAATATTACCTTACATGCGGCCGTTTATTAAATCGAGAGATGGCAAGTCGTCGGCTTCAGCCCCATGCCACGAGTCTTTGGGGTGTTCGGGATAAACTTGAGCACTCTTGTTCCCATTTTGGGTCCATCTAGGAGGCGCTCAACACAACGAACAAGGCAACCGGACTTATAGTGCTTGAACACTCTCACTTAGCCATAGAATTCTATAATTTTAAATTTCGTGAAGCCCCTAGTATTCGGAGGACCAATTGGGGCGCTATCCACGCCTTCGCCGGACATAATCCGAACTTCGCTCAAGCGGCGAGGTCTTTAAGGACCCGAAAGGACCTCTCGAACAGCGACCAGTCTCTCGCCTTATCATGACAGTCAGTTTTAGCTTTCTCATCGAGGCGTTAACCCGGCTCAACCGGGCGCAATCGCAGTGGTTCTCCTAGTGCTACCTTAGCCGATAGAGCGGAACGTAAGGTGCCAAAGATGGGAGCCGGCAAACCCAACTATTGACCCAAGACATGATTCGGAGCCGATTCATATAATGCTATAAGTTCGGGGTGCCGCACTTGTGAAAGTGTGCGGACTTTTATCACACCATAATGCGGAGAACATAAGCCCCTGGTGTATGTGGCCGTACCAAGATGTACGGGTGCAACATGTCGTAAATGAACATATATATATATATATATATATATATAAAGTAGTGCAATTATAGGCAAAAAGGTGCTGCATTTTATTCGAGAAGATATGCTATGAGTGCGGAATGATACAAATAGTGCGGAAAGCAAGGGATTGATTTAATTAAAGGCGTCTCCCTCCAGGGGTAGGCAGCGGAATGTTGTATTTAACAAATTTAATGCTCGTGATGGAGACCACACGAGTGTTCGTGGTCGACCTTTGTCCTTCCTCGGCTGTTGCATCATGAGTTCGGCAGGTTCGCCGCGGACTTAGTTCTGTAAAAAAAGAGAGAAATAAAAGAAAAAAGAGCGACACACTTGGGAGCCCCTGGTGTGGTCGAACCGCACTCTGGGTCTGTTGTGGTTGTGCCTTTCCCCCTATGCCCATGGTATCTCCAAGGCGTATTTATGTACGCGGAGAGTTTGTCTTACAATTTTGCGAGGGCTGGGGTTGAGGCCGCATTGCTATGCGTGCTCGGAACGTGCCAGGTGGTCTTGGTTGATGTTGCTCCGGGCGCGTTTGGCCGTGTCCGGTCGTTTAACGGCCGGACTCGAAAATTGCCTTAAAAGGTTGCTCTGTACTTCTGCCGCGAGAGCCGCTGTATGTTCCTCCGTTCGGAGGGAGCGTTCCGTGTTTCCATTGACCGTGATGACTCCACGAGGGCCTGGCATCTTGAGCTTAAGGTATGCATAATGCGGCACCGCGTTGAATTTTGCGAACGCGGTTCGTCTGAGCAGAGCGTGATAGCCGCTGCGGAACGGGACTATGTCGAAGATTAACTCCTCGCTTCGGAAATTATCCGGGATCCGAAGACCACTTCGGTAATGGCGAGCCAGTACAACTGGCCTCGACACCTGGTATGACGCCTTTGAAGGTTGTCTTTGTAGGTTTAATCCTTGAAGGGTCTATGCCCATCTTGCGCTGTATCACGATAAGCGAGTTCAGAACTGCTTGTCGCCCATCAGGACTCTCGTGAGGTGAAATCCATCGACGATTGGGTCTAAAACCAATGCGGCGAATCCGCCATGGCGGATACTGGACGGATGGTCTCTTCGATCGAAAGTGATCGGGCAAGAGGACCATGGGTTAAAATTTGGGGCGGCAGGCTCCATCGCGTATACGTCCCTTAGTGCACGCTTCCGCTCCCTCTTGGGAATATGCATTGCGTATATCATGTTTACCGTCCGAACTTGAGGGGGGAATCCCTTTTGTCCTCTGTTGTGTCAGGACCCCGATTCCAAGTCACATCGACCTAGCCGGTAACACCTCATATCACTTAGCGGCCTCACGCACGGTATTCCCACGGGTGTCGCCTTACCCTGGCCCGGGACCGTTTGCGACTTTTGGCTCACGTATATGATAGTGTCGCTAGCATCCACATGACGGAGAACCTGGGCCGACATGGCTAGTCGTGAACCCAAAGCGGCACTAACCCATGGGGACATGCATACATGAATCATGTTGAGCATGTCGGTCATCAACGTATGAATTCGAGCTGTAGCACTGGGCTAACAGGACTCCGGTATCCTGGGCTGTAGCAGGCTAGGCAGGACTCCGAATATCACCATGTGACATTTCCCTGAAGGGACAGACATAGGAACAAAGTGAAACACATGCCGGCCAGTCAAGTGTCCAAGCAGTAGTGCTGGGCTTGCAGGACTGCGGTGAACCGAGCTGTAGCGGACTACTAACGCTCAGAAGCACGAGACTACATTTCCCCATATGAGAGGCTGCCAAGGATAAACAACTAGTTTGTCGGATCCCACACATACCAAGCATTTCAAACATACACACAATATGCTCAATATGTGTAAATACAACATGGCATCACAACATAACTCTACGACTCAAATATTTATTCATTAGGCTCCGAGGAGCGAGATATTACAAACATGGGTCTCATGACCCAACACTCAGAGCATACAAGTCAAAGCACAAGCGGAAACTAAACATGTCTGAGTACAGACAACTATAAATGAAAAAGGCTGGGAAGCCTGACTATCTACCAGATCCTGCCGAGGGCACAAGATCGTAGCTGAGGTAACAAGCTAAACGTCGAAGTCCAAGCGGAACTACTAGCGAGACCGACGTCTCTCTGCAAAACATAAAATAGGCAAATGTGAGTAGAATTGTACTCAGCAAGACTTACATCAGAGCTAACTACATATGCATCATTATCAAAAGGGGGTGGTGGAGTTTGACTGCAGCAAGCCAGCTTTGATTCGGTGGCTATCCTGAACTACGACTGCAAGTAACTCTTTTGAGGTGGCGCACACGAGTCCACATATTCACCATATCAATACACCACTATGGATCCGCTCCCGTCTTCCTTCGAGAACGCCATCCATAGCACTCACGCTTATCTTGCGCATTTTAGAGTATCCACTTTCACTTGTCTATGAACTGATATAGGCAACCCAGAAGTCCTTTTCCGCGGACACGGTTATTCGAATAGATCATATTAACCCTGCAGAGGTGTACTTCTTCACACACGCTCTCGCCACTTATCGCCCTGTACACGTCATGTACCTCGGCAACCTTCAAGCGGAAGCCGGGCGAGGGAGTCGGCCACGACCTGACTAACCATACAAGTCTCTCATCCAGGTTTATCGCCTATTCGGGTTCCATCCGCAAGGAGATCCGGCCGGTGTCGCCACGGCCCCCAAACGATGTGAGCAGGGTTCCCGAGACACCAAGCAGGCGCCGGTACACCGTGCCACGGTGTATCTACCGCAACATAGCCCACCCCTAGGGTCAGCGCCACGCACGGCCCCCAACACATATCCTACAAACACGAAACTAGTTGCAACTCCTGGACAGAGATCGAGTTGATTAATAAGTCGAGAGGGGCACTTAAGCATTCCAATGCGTGGTAGTAACTGTTTCATGGATCACAAACACAGAACTCAGTTCCTGGGGACGGCTGCAATGAGACAACCCACCATGTACTCCTACATGGCCTCTCACCGCTACCTTTACCAAATCGTGTTCACACACTTAGCTCACACACAGTGGGACATGTTCACACACCTCCGATTCATTTCCGATGAATCAGACCTGACACAACTCTAAGCAAGAGCAGGCATGACAAACAAGCATGAATGAGTAGGCACATCAGGGCTCAAACAACTCCTACTCATGCTAGTGGGTTTCATCTAATTACTGTGGAATGACAGGTCATGCAGAGGATAAAGGGGTTCAGCTACCGCAGCAAGTAACACATGAGTCGTTGTTGTCCTAATGCAGTAAAATAGAGTAGGAGCGAGAGAGTGGGATTATATTGGAATGAACAAGGGGGTTTTGCTTGCCTGGCACTTCTAAAGATAATATAGTTCTTCATCGGTGTCATCGAACAATCGTCGGAACCACGTCTATCGAGAGGGGACAAACACCGGCAACTGAGAAAGAACACAATCAATGCAATGCACATTCACATGAATGACATGTCATGTGATGGAACTGAATTGACCTAATGCAGCAGTAAGCCAAGTTAATTGAAGTGGAATTCAAACAAGGTTAAATTCCAACTCCAAATGTTATTTCATAAATTGCCCTAATCATCATTTCTCCTATTCAGTGAGGTTAACTTGTTCAAACATGCATGATCATGGCATAAACAGATTCTTCATATTTTTCTGATCATTTTTCATATATAAATTATTTAATTTGGAGTTACGGTTGAATTTCTATGAATTTTAGAAGTTTGGGGTATTTTCTGAAATTTCCTGAATTATAATAAATCCAGAAAAGGTATTACTGCGTCAGCCTGACGTCAGTGTGACGTCAGTGGTCAACGGGACATGGTCCGGGTCAAACCTGACAGTGGGTCCCGCGTGTCAGTATAATTAGTTTAACTAAATATCAATTAACCTAATCTGATTAGCTAAATTTGGGCCCCACATCATTGACTCAGAGAGTCAACCAGGCCCACCCATGGTCAAAGCCAGCTAACTACACGGCGTTTAGCCACGAGCAGCCAGGCGGCGAGTGGTTTAGCCACTCCGGCGACCAAATGGGCCGCAGAGGGCATCCAGGTGGAGCTGGGGACGAGCCGCAACTCTTGGTGGAGTTAGCTGGGGTCGGGGTGGCCGTAAACGGCGCCGGCGACGACCTAGGCGGCCGCCGAAGTTCGGGCGTCGGCGGAAACAACGCTACAGCGCACGGGAGGAGGAGCGGGTGGTGGCTACGAGCTCCTGGTGCTGCGCTGAGCACGAAGGTGAGGTTGGCTTCAAGCCATTGTGGCTCTAGCCACGACGGCGCCATGGCCGGCGGCGGGGAGTTTTCGGGTGAGGTGGAAACGGCGGCTAGGGAAGCTAGCGAGAGGGGGGACGTGAGGGGAAAAGCTCAGTAGCTCACCGCGAGCACGATAGGAAGGTCAGTGGCCGCGGGGGAGGTCCGGAGGCGACAAATCACGGCGGCGATCTCGGTTGCCCGAGGAGGAAGACGACGATGTCGAGGGCGTTGCAGCGCTTCCCGGCTCATGTGGCTCGGTGGGGAGGAGGAGAGGGACTAGGCGGAGCTCGTGGGTGCGTCGGGATTGCGTGGGGTGGCCGGTGGCCACGACGAATGGCGACGGTGGCGACGGGGCCGCTCGGGTGCGTGCGAGTGAGAGAGCAGAGGAGGGGAGAGGCCACGGGCGAGGGAGAGAGGGGTCAGGGGGGTGCGTGGCGCTCGGGGGAGGCGTCCAGAGCGTCGGGGGAGGAGAGCGGCAAGCAGGAGGTGGCTCGGCGCGTGCCGGCGTGCGGTGATACACGCCTCGCGTCCTTCTGGCGCGAGGTGGGAGACGGTGGCGGTTTGGTGGGCTGGGCCGCTGGAATTGGGCCAGGTGGGCTGAGAGGTGAGCGCCAGGTAGGGTTTCTCTCCTCTCTTTTTATTTGTTTTAGTTCTCTATTATCTGCTTTAAGTTTGCAATTAAAAAATTCTGTAAATTTTTGTGAGGTATATTTGAATTATTTTCAAACCACACAATAAATCTCAGAATATTTGGAGCAACCAATATTGGTAACTTTTAAACTCCAACTCAAATACCATAATGATTTAATTCAATGACCAAAATGTCCTGGAAAAATATGCATTATCTCTGGTAGAGGCTTTCACCTTTTTCCATAGATCATAGACATTTTAAAAGGATATTTTGGGGTCATTGGAAATATTTTGGTTGAACCTATTTGAATTGCTTTAATGCTAGGGTTTAGGCAATCCCCATTTCAAGTTTCTTAGAAATTTAAACATGATGCATGGATGCAATGCCACTAGTTACAAGCAAGCTCTAGGGCTGTGACAACTCACCCCCACTAAACAATAATCTCGCCCCGAGATTCAAGACGTGAGGTAAGAGGAAAAGGGAAGTCACAAAACTATCACAATCTTCATGATCCATTTGCCCTTCTCGAAGAGATTGATTCATTCCATCATCTTGGTCTTGACGTCTTTGCTTTCGAGATCTTCACTCGACACGACAATAGAAAGAATGGGGAAATCCTACAGGATTTAATCTTCTTGAAGATCGAGCAACTCAAGATCAGTTCATGGAGAGACGTAAGAACAACTCTTGAGTTGAGACACCAAACACACATTAGGAATGATGGTAAAGAAATGGATGACGAAGGTTCAAATTGGTAGGCAACCATTCCACGCTTAAGTAAAATGGTGCATGGTTTCCAAGTAACAAGGAGATGATTGCCATGATTCCATAACGGAACACCTTAGGAAAAGTGACTCGTTGGACTGTTCCCTTAAGTGGAAAAAAGAATTACTTTTGATCCATAGATCTTTGGAACTCTTCATACCAGCTTAAGGCAATTTACAATTGATTGATTGAGAGAGCTCGAGGTAATGGCATACTCGGACTAGAATGGATGATGTGGACTACCTTGTTGAAGACAACACAATGGATGATTTTGCTTATCACCGGAAATGAATGGGACCCAAGGTAGGTCCACTTTGGAAGATAATATTGGACATCAACTACCGAGAAAGGCAGCCCATGGGGAATTGGCACAATAGCGGTGCAAGCTGGAACAAGACGCAACTGTTGGGAATGCTCCAACCATCATATCTGCCTGAGATTCAGATCTGGTTGGTAATAGGATACTTCAGACTCAGCATGTCTGAAAAGAAAGTTTGCAACACAATTCGATGAGATGGCGTTGCGAGATTCTCGGGAAATGAACTACGGTAGCAAGCTCCAAAACATGAGCTGGTACTGCTACAAACCTGTGAACATGCTGTCCAAGACAAGCATGACCACGTAGTAGTCTTATCATAAAACACTACCGAGTTCAGGTGGGGAACCATCACCGAGGATATCGAAGTCCTGGTATAAGCCGCGGTCTTAAGAAGGAACTTCTTCTCCTTGAACTAATCAATCAGTGGCTTGGTGTGCTAGGAATACATATAGGATGAAGGTTGCAAGTCTCCAGACTACAGAATACTTCGCACGTGCATGACTGACTTGGGATGATTCCAAAGGAAACAAAACAAACCTTTCTCAAATTCACGGCGGCAACTTGCATCATATGCACATGAATTAGAGGAAGTCGCTACTTTCATCCAAACATATGCTTCATGACAAAACACGAAGAAATGCTTACACAAGGTTCCAACACTAGGTTGATGTTCAACATGACTCATGGGGGAGACAAAATACTGCTGATGGGCTCAACAACAACTCATCGGAATTTCCATATCACTGGACTTCCACCATCATGTGAACACGGTGATAGCATTGGTCAGACCAAAGGATGTAATGGTATATGCTCGAGGGATCAACCACGAGTAAGACAACATTACGAGCATCGTTGGTACTAATTTAATTTGACAATAGCCCACACTCAAATCAAAGGATTGATAAGACAATAGGTCCAAAGAATCGATCACAGGGACCAATCGATGAAGATATCATCTTTCGTCAACACACACTACACGAGAATATCCCTTTGGAACGAACTAAGTCAGGCAAGCTTTTATCTTCCAACTTTCCAAGTTGTTGTTTGGCTTAACCAACTAGCTCAGGGGTATCCAACACAGATTCTTGGAGAAAGGGTGGTTCACAGGAAACCAACTTGATCACGAGCTCAACATAACAGTCAGGGGACAACCTGGTAACACTTCCAAGAAGATATTTGGAAAGTCACGAACCACTGATATATTACTAAGCTCGAGAACAACCTTGCTTTTCAGGCAAGACGATATGATCAAATGAGTGAGGACTTGACAAGATCCTAACTCATCAATCGAAGTGTGCACCAGAAATACGGACTAGATAGCACGATCAATCTTAGGATGATGATTTAATAACCAACACGCTAAGAATGAGGATATTGTCCATTTACTACTAAGCAACATGGTCGCTAGAAGTGTTGATTTCACACATCACAGTTCACTTGTCGGCATTCCGGTTACAACAACACGAGGACCGAGGAATGAATGATGATGGTGAGAAGTATCACTACGTCAAGAATTCATGAGAGTTGGTGCAGTTCTCATGACAGTTCTGACATAAAGGGGGTAATACTCCAAGGTAGAACAGAACAAAGCTGAATTGGCATTTTGATCTGCGGGATACAACTACTTTGACCCAATCCTAGAAATGGATGAGGTCTTTGGAGTTTGTTTCTCCTAGTCATTCCGAAATAGAATGGCTTGACGGACCACAAGGATAATAGGCATCGATAAACACGATCGCACACATACCCTTGACTATCAATTGATAGACGAGGGTCAGAATACAACTAAAGAGGGACAGCTCAAGGAACATATAATTTTTCGAGTTGTGGAGGCATGGATTAGTATATCGAGCAAAGCTCAACATTTCTTCCGGATAACCCAGGCAGAGAAGGTAGGACTGGCAGAGTAACAATTATAATTGGAGAACTCCTCAAGAGTACCCTGATTGTGATCCTTTGGTTCAGCGAGGAACTTCTGCCATAAGCGGTTCATGGCATTTGGAAGAAGGAAATACCACGGACCTCGAGGACTAATGCAAAGGTTACTAATATCCTAAAGGAACTAGCAAATACTAACAACATGAAGTAGGGTGAATCTCGGGTTCAGAAACCCAGGAGTAGAATGCCTACTACTAAATGGCATCACGGGATGCTCTCAAGATTAATGGCCAGAATCATCACACTAGGGATACAAAAGCATTGCTAAATTGCTAGGTGACTTCCTAAACACCTAGGTTCATAGTAACAGTTCCAACATATATGTCGAGGCAACAGAGTACCTCGACTGACTGGTTAGTGTGCTTATTCGGACCAAAAGAACATCGGGAACGGAAAGAAAGGATTTGCAATGCATCAGACTATTTAGAGACCTGGGATGACTCGGACAGCATAACGGCTGTAATTGCTCAAAATGATTTGAGACATCCTGCAAAAAATGGTGGCATAACCACTCCACATCACAATATCAAGGTTCCGAGATCAACAATTATCATACAGAAATAGTAGGAACTGAACTGGGGCTTAAATCCAACAATCTTAAAGGTCTAGGGATTAGTAACACGTCATCCTGATAGATAGATGAGAAGCCTAGTTCTTAACCCCGTAGAAGAGAAGAGGTTGACTCAGATCGAGAAGGCCATGAGGTATAAGGAGTAAAAAGAGCCTTACGTTCCTCCCACAATCAATTCCCTTACATAACTAAAGCATTTCTAGACACAACTTCGACCAGTTTGGCTTGGTAATCCCACAGCAGTCAAAGCTCGATACCAACGCTGTCGGGACCCGATTCCAAGTCACATCGACCTAGCCGGTAACACCTCATATCACTTTGCGTCCTCACGCACGGTATTCCCAATGGTGTCGCCTTACCTCGCCCGGACCGTTTGCGCCTTTTGGCTCACGTATATGATAGTGTCGCTAGCATCCACATGACGGAGAACACGGGCCGACATGGCTAGTCGTGAACCCAAAGCGGCACTAACCCATAGGGACAGGCATACATGAATCACATCGAGCATGTCGGTCATCAACGTATGAATTCAGCTGTATGCTTGGGCTAACAGGACTCCGGTATCCCGGTTGTAGCAGGCTAGGCAAGACTACGAATATCACCGCGTGACATTTCCCGAAGGGACAGACATAGGAACGAAGTGAAACACATGCCGGCCGATCAAGTGTCCAAGCGGTAGTGCTGGGCTAAGCAGGGACTCCGGTGAACCGGTCATAGCGGACTACTATCGCCGAAGCACGAGACTACATTTCCCCATATGAGAGGCTGCCAAGGATAAACAACTAGTTTGTCGGATCCCACACATACCAAGCATTTCAAACATACACACAATATGCTCAATATGTGTAAATACAACATGGCATCACAACATAACTCTACGACTCAAATATTTATTCATTAGGCTCCGAGGAGCGATATATTACAAACATGGGTCTCATGACCCAACACTCAAAGCATACAAGTCAAAGCACAAGCGGAAACTAAACATGTCTGAGTACAGACAACTATAAATGAAAAAGGCCGGGAAGCCTGACTATCTACCAGATCCTGCCGAGGGCACAAGATCGTAGCTGAGGTAACAAGCTAAACGTCGAAGTCCAAGCGGAACTACTAACGAGACCGACGTCTCTCTGCAAAACATAAAATAGGCAAACGTGAGTACAATTGTACTCAGCAAGACTTACATCAGAGCTAACTACATATGCATCATTATCAAAAGGGGGTGGTGGAGTTTGACTGCAGCAAGCCAGCTTTGACTCGGTGGCTATCCTGAACTACGACTGCAAGTAACTCTTTTGAGATGGCGCACACGAGTCCACATATTCACCATATCAATACACCACTATGGATCTGCTCCCGTATTCCTTCGAGAACGCCATCCATAGCACTCACGCTTATCTTGCGCATTTTAGAGTATCCACTTTCACTTGTCTATGAACTGATATAGGCAACCCAGAAGTCCTTTTCCGCGGACACGGCTATTCGAATAGATCATATTATCCCTGCAGGGGTGTACTTCTTCACACACGCTCTCGCCACTTATCGCCCTGTACACGTCATGTACCTCGGCAACCTTCAAGCGGAAGCCGGGTGAGGGAGTCGGGCACGACCTGACTAACCATACGAGTCTCTCGTCCAGGTTTATCGCCTATTCGGGTTCCATCCGCAAGGAGATCCGGCCGGGGTGTCGCTCACGGCCCCAAACGATGTGAGCAGGGTTCCCGAGACACCAAACGGGCGCCCGGTACACCGTGCCATGGTGTATCTACCGCAACATAGCCCACCCCTAGGGTCAGCGCTACGCACGGCCCCCAACACATATCCTACAAACACCAGAAACTAGTTGCAACTCCTGGACAGAGATCGAGTTGATTAATAAGTCGAGAGGGGCACTTAAGCATTCCAATGTGTGGTAGTAACTATTTCATGGATCACAAATACAGAACTCAGTTCCTGGGGACGGCTGCAATGAGACAACCCACCATGTACTCCTACATGGCCTCTCACCACTACCTTTACCAAATCGTGTTCACACACTTAGCTCACACACAGTGGGACATGTTCACACACCTCCGATTCATTCCCGATGAATCAGACCTGACTCAACTCTAAACAGTAGCAGGCATGACAAACAAGCATGAATGAGTAGGCACATCAGGGCTCAAACAACTCCTACTCATGCTAGTGGGTTTCATCTAATTACTGTGGAATGACAGGTCATGCAGAGGATAAAGGGGTTCAGCTACCTTAGCAAGTAACACATGAGTCGTTGTTGTCCTAATGTAGTAAAATAGTGCAGGAGCGAGAGAGTGGGATTATATTGGAATGAACAAGGGGGTTTTGCTTGCACAGCACTTACGAAGATAATATAGTTCTTCATCGGTGTCATCGAACAATCGTCGGAACCACGTCTATCGAGAGGGGACAAACACCGGCAACTGAGAAAGAACACAATCAATGTAATGCACATTCACATGAATGACATGTCATGTCATGTTAAGGAACTGAATTGACCTAATGCAGCAGTAAGCCAAGTTAATTGAAGTGGAATTCAAACAAGGTTAAATTCCAACTCCAAATGTTATTTCATAAATTGCCCTAATCATCTTTTCTCCTATTCAGTGAGGTTAACTTGTTCAAACATGCATGATCATGGCATAAACAGATTCTTCATATTTTTCTGATCATTTTCATATATAAATTATTTAATTTGGAGTTACGGTTGAATTTCTATGAATTTTAGAAGTTTGGGGTATTTTCTGAAATTTCCTGAATTATAATAAATCCAGAAAAGGTATTACTGCGTCAGCCTGACGTCAGTGTGACGTCAGTGGTCAACGGGACATGGCCCGGGTCAAACCTGACAGTGGGTCCCGCATGTCAGCATAATTAGTTTTAACTAAATATCAATTAACCTAATCCTGATTAGCTAACAGGGCTGGGCCCCACCTGTCATTGACTCAGGAGAGTCAACCAGGGCCCACCCGTGGTCAAAGCCAGCGCTAACTACGCCGGCGTTTAGCCGCCGGCGAGCCAGACGCGGCGGCGAGAGTGGTTTTGGCCACTCCGGCGACCAAATGGGCCGCGGAGGGCATCCAGGTGGAGCTGGGGACGAGCCGCAGCTCTTGGTGGAGTTAGCTGTGGTCGGTGGCCGTGAACGGCGCCGGGCGACGACCTAGGCGGCCAAGTTCGGCGTCGTGAGCGATGCTACTGGCCAGCACGGGAGGAGCGGTTTGTGGCTACGAGCTCCTGGTGTTGCGCTGAGCACGAAGGTGAGGTTGGCTTCGAGCCATTGTGGCTCTAGCCAGGACGGCGCCATGGCCGGCGGCGGGGAGTTTTCAGGTGAGGTGGAAATGGCGGCTAGGGAAGCTAGCGAGAGGGGGGAGGTGAGGGGAAAAGCTCAGTAGCTCACCGCGACCACGTTAGGAAAGCCAGTGGCCGCGGGGGAGGTCCGAGGCGACAAATCACGGCGGCGATCTTGGTTGCCCGAGGAGGAAGACGACGGCGTCGAGGGCGTTGCAGCGCTTCCCGGCTCATGTGGCTCGGTGGGGAGGAGGAGAGGGACTAGGCGGAGCTCGTGGGCGCGTCGGGATTGCGTGGGCTGGCCGGTGGCCACGACGAACAGCGACGGTGGCGACGGGGCCGCTCGGGTGCGTGCGAGTGAGAGAGCAGAGGAGGGGAGAGGCCACGGGCGAGGGAGAGAGGGGTCAGGGGGGTGCGTGGCGCTCGGGGGAGGCTTCCAGAGCGTCGGGGAAGGAGAGCGGCAAGCAGGAGGTGGCTCGGCGCGTGCCGGCGTGCGGTGGCCACACGCCTCGCGTCCTTCTGGCGCGAGGTGGGAGACGGTGGCGGTTCGGTGGGCTGGGCCGCTGGAATTGGGCCAGGTGGGCTGAGAGGTGAGCGCCAGGTAGGGTTTCTCTCCTCTCTTTTTATTTGTTTTAGTTTTCTATTATCTGCTTTAAGTTTGCAATTAAAAACCCAACCAAAACACTTTGGTTAATTCTGTAAATTTCTGTGAGGTATATTTGAATTATTTTCAAACCACACAATAAATCTCAGAATATTTGGAGCAACCAATATTTAATGGTAACTTTTAAACTCCAACTCAAATACCATAATGATTTAATTCAATGACCAAAATGTCCTGGAAAAATATGCATTATCTCTGGTAGAGGCTTTCACCTTTTTCCATAGATCATAGACATTTTAAAAGGGTATTTTGAGGTCATTGGAAATATTTTGGTTGAACCTATTTGAATTGCTTTAATGCTAGGGTTTAGGCAATCCCCATTTCAAGTTTCTTAGAAATTTAATACTGATGCATGGATGCAATGCCACTAGTTACAAGCAAGCTCTAGGGCTGTGACAACTCAACCCCACTAAACAAGAATCTCGCCCCGAGATTCAAGACGTGAGGTAAGAGGACGGGCCCGGAGTGGTTCTTTTGAATGGCTTCTTCCGTTGACCGGGCTTGGAGCCTCGGAATCCGTCATTGACTGTCGTATCCTCATTGCTATCGCCGTTAATGCGGCGTTTGTTTTTGTTTCGACGCAACCTGCCATTGCGGTCCTTGGTATCCGGACTGCCAGCGTTTTTGCTGAGGTTGTTGCTGCGAGCTAGCCAGCTATCCTCTCCCGCACAGAAGCGGTCATGAGTGATGTGAGGGATGCCATGGATTTCGGCTTCTCCTGTCCTAGGTGTCGGGCCAGCCACTCGTCGCGGATGTTATGTTTGAAGGCAGCGAGGGCCTCTGCATCCGGACAGTCGACGATTTGATTTTTCTTTGTTAAGAACCGTGTCTAGAATTGCCTGGCTGATTCGTCTGGCTGCTGGATTATGTGGCTTAGGTCATCTGCATCCGGTGGTCGCACATACGTGCCCTGGAAGTTGTCGAGGAATGCGGCTTCCAGGTCTTCCCAGCATCCAATTGACTCTGTGGGCAGGCTCTTAAGCCAATGCCGAGCTGGTCCTTTAAGCTTGAGCGGGAGATATTTGATGGCGTGAAGATCGTCGCCGCGGGCCATGTGTATATGGAGGAGATAATCCTCAATCCAAACCGCGGGGTCTGTTGTGCCATCGTAGGGATTCGATATTAACGGGTTTAAACCCTTCAGGGATTTCATGATCCATTACTTCATCAGTGAAGCATAGTGGGTGTGCGGCGCCTCTGTATTGAGCGATATCGCAACGTAGCTCGCGAGAGCGTTGTCTACTGTGTTCGGCCCGGCCGAAGTAGTTGTATCTGGCGCGACGGTATTCGTCGTGGGTCTTGGGGCGCCCACGTGATCCATAGATAGATCTGGATTGTCTTGCCTTGTCCTCCAATATATCCCGCGAGTCCGGCGCGTTCCCCCGTGGCTTCATGCTTTTTGAGCGATGCCGGGGTACGGTTTTGGTGGAGGGCTTGCACGCCTCTGTCGCGCCACGAGGTGGCCGGGTCTGCCAGACAGGCCGGCTGGTGATGCAGGTTTGTATGCCTCCCCCTCTAATCGGGGGAGCAACTTGCGTTTTGGGTAACTTTTGGAGGGGCGTTCAAGTTCATACTCTTCGGCCGCGAGGACCTCGGTCCATCTGTCGGCCAGTAGGTCTTGATCAGCTTGAAGCTGTTGCTGCTTTTTCTTTAGGCTGTTTGCCGTGGCCATTAGCCTGCGTCTGAAACGCTCTTGTTCGACGGGATCCTCAGGCACGACGAATTCGTCGTCGTCGAGGCTTGCCTTGTCTCCGGAGGGAGGTAAGTAATTGTCATCCTCGACCTCTTCGTCTGCCGCCCTCTCGTGAGGGCTTGCTTCTGCCTCCTCCTGCGCTGGATCATCTTTGGAGGGAGTTGTCTTCGGCACTTTCGGGGTGTTATTATCTTACGTGCGGAATCTCCATTCTTGCCGTGGCGGGATTTAGAGCGGCGCCACGACGCCGGGCGCTTGGGCTGTTTCTTTAAGGAATCGGCCTCACGCTTCTTGCCGTCCCCATATTTTGGGGTGTCCACCATGTATATGTCGTATGACGAGGTGGTCTTCCAAAGGTCTGTAGGCACCTTTGGTTCTGGTAGTCTCCGGCATCGCCGCCCATACCATCGATGTCTTCGGAGTCGTAGTCGAGTACGCTTGTTAAATCGCCGATGGTGGCTATGAAGTGGGTGGTGGGTGGGCTCAATTTCTTCGTCGTCCGCGTCCCAACCGCCCCGGCCGTGAGTTCGCCAGGGCTCTCCGGATAGCGAGAGATGCTTCAGTGAATTTATGATATCGCCGAAGGGCGAGTGCTGAAAGATGTCCGCAGCGGTGAATTCATGATCGGCGCCCAATCGGATTCCACTGGCAGGGGCGCAGGAGGTTCGGAGTCCGGTAGAGAGTCCGGCACCTCGGAGTCATGAGCTTTATGCGGGACAAGGTAAGTGTTTGGCTCTATCGCCGTAGAAGTTGCGGCTCCCGAGGCGGTGTCCAGCCATCCGTCCTCGATCCGAGCGATCAGCTCCGGACTATGAGTCGGAGCGGATTCGTGGGCGGCCTTCATGGTGCTGTCCGGCGGCAGAGTTAGGTCATGCCCATCGTGACAGCGTGGCACGCTCGGCTGTGGCTCAGATCCATCGAAGATCAAGTCTCCGCGGATATCGGCCGTGAAGTTTAGGCTTCCAAACCTGACCTGACGGCCAGGGGCGTAGCTTTCGATCTGCTCCAGATGGCCAAGTGAGTTGGCCCGCAGTGCGAAGCCGCCGAATACGAAGATCTGTTCGGGGAGAAAAGTCTCACCCAGGACTGCGTCGTTGTTGATTGAAGAGGCCATCAAGCCTATCGGTGACGACACAGAGGAACTCTCAATGAATGCACCAATGTCGGTGTCAAAACCGACGGATCTTGGGTAGGGGGTCCCGAACTGTGCGTCTAGGCGGATGCTAACAGGAGACAAGGGACACGATGTTTACCCAGGTTCGGGCCCTCTTGATGGAGGTAAAACCCTACGTCCTGCTTGATTGATATTGATATTGTGGATGTTTACAAGAGTGGATCTACCACGAGATCAAGGAGGCTAAACCCTAGAAGCTAGCCTATGGTATGATTGTAAGGGTTGTTGTGATTCTAGTCCTACGAACTAAAGCCATCCGGTTTATATAGACCTTCGGAGAGGGCTAGGGTTACATAGAGTCGATTACAATGGTAGGAGATCTACATATCCGTATCGCCAAGCTTGCCTTCCACGCCAAGAAAAGTCCCATCCGGGCACGGGAGAAGTCTTCAATCTTGTATCTTCATAGTCTTGGAGTCCGGTCGATGATGATAGTCCGGCAGGTGATAGTTCGGCTGATGATGGTAGTCCGGCTATCCGGACACCCCCTAATCCAGGACTCCCTCACACGTTGTAATACTGTGATTGCCATTCTGGCTACTATTTCAAGCAGTGTATTTTGCTAGTGTTGATTTAGATATTGGTTACTTATTTACTTTGAAATGAAATCTAAAGAACTTGACCCTGACAATCGGGTCCCATTACTAGAAACTGACAATTGGGAGCAATCTTTTGAGAAAAAGAAAAACTGGAACTCTTGAGCCAAGAAGGCCATGACCCAACATAAAACGCCCGGATTGTTGGGCTTGGCCCATGAGCCCGACCAAAAATTGATGGAAAAATATATAAAAAAGGCCGAATTGTTGGGCTCGGCCCATGTAAAACACCGAACTGGACCGGGTTGATTCTTATCAATGACCTTTTCATTTGGTCGCAATTTTGCCACGTCAGCTTGCCACGTCGGATCCGACGTCGCCTGGGCATACAGCTAGCGACCAAAACAGAAAGTCATAGAATCAATCACCTTTTGTTTTGGTCATTGCCTTCCACGACCTTCTCACAGAGAAGGTGTGAGAAGGTCGTTAATGTCAGTTTATGACCGTCAGCTTTTGACCATCTGTTTTTTGGTCACAAAAAGGTCACAAATGAAAAATAATGACCTTTCAGCGACCAATAGTGATGGTTGCAAGTTGACATATTTCTTGTAGTGTTTGTTCTTGAGGACACGGGAGAAATCTATTTGCAAGTAATCATGTGAACTTGATAGAACAACTGCTGGCTAATCCTTATGCAGGAGATGGAACAGACCATCCTGATATGCACTTGATATATGTGGAAGAAATTTGTGGATTGTTTAAGCTTGCGGGTTTACCCGTAGATGAAGTTAAGAAGAAGGTTTTCCCTTTATCTTTGAAGGGAAAAGCATTGGCATGGTATAGGCTATGTGATGATATTGGATCTTGGAACTGGAATCGATTGAAATTGGAGTTTCACGAAAAATATTATCCTATGCATCTAGTTCATCGTAATCAGAATTATATATATAATTTTTGGCCTCGTGAAGGAGAAAGTATCGCTCTAGCTTGGGGGAGGCTTAATTCAATGTTATATTCATGCCCCAATCATGAGCTCTTAAGAGAAATTATTATCCAGAATTTTATGCTCAGCTTTCTCATAATGATCAATCCATGCTTGATACTTCTTGTGTTGGTTCTTTTATGAAGAAGACTATTGAATTCCGATGGGATCTCTTAGAAAGAATTAAACGCAACTATGAAGAGTGGGAACTCGACAAAGGTAAAGAGTCAGGTATTAAGCTTAAGTATGATTGTGTTAAATCTTTTATGAATACCGATGCCTTTCAAAAGTTTAGCACTAAATATGGACTTGACTCTGAGATAGTAGACTCCTTTTGTGAATCTTTTGCTACTCATGTTGATCTCCCTAAAGAGAAGTGGTTTAAATATCACCCACCTGTTAAAGAAGAAATTAAAGAACCGGTAATAGCTAAAGATGAAACTATTATTTATAATATTGATCCAGTTGTTCTACTGCTTATATTGAGAAACCACCTTTCCCTGTTAGGATGAAGGAACATGCTAAAGTTTCAACGGTGGTCAATAAAAGTTATATTAGAACACCTAAACCAGTTGAACAAATCAAAGTAGAACCTAGTGTTGCTATGGTTAAGGATCTCCTGGAAGAAAATATAGATGGGCATGTTATTTACTTCTGTGATGAAGCTGCTAGAATTGCCAAACCTGATGGAAAAGATAAACATAGACCCATTGATTGCGTGCCTGTCATCTCAGTTAAAATAGGAGATCAATGTTATCATGGTTTATGTGACATAGGTGCTAGTGTGAGTGCTATTCCTTTTACCTTATATCAAGAAATTATGAATGACATAGCACCCGCTGAAATAGAAGACATAGATGTTACTATTAAGCTTGCCAATAGAGATACTATATCACCAATTGGGATTGTTAGAAACTTTGAAGTCTTGTGCGGGAAAATAAAATATCCAACTGATTTTCTTGTTCTTGGTTCTCCACAAGATGACTTTTGTCCCATTATCTTTGGTAGACCTTTCTTGAACACTGCTAATGCTAAAATAGATTTTGAGAAACAAACTGTCGGTGTTAGCTTTGGTGACGAGTCTCATGAGTTTAATTTTTCCAAGTTTAGTAGAAAACCTCATAAAAAGGAATTGCCTGGTAAGGATGAAATAATTGGTCTTGCTTCTATTGTTGTACCTCCTACTGATCCTCTAGAACAATATTTGCTGTACCATGAGAATGATTTACATATACATGAAAGAAATGAAATACATAAGATTTTCTTTGAACAACGTCCTCTGCTTAAACACAATTTGCCTATTGAAACTCTAGGAGGTTCTCCTCCACCTAAAGATGATCCTGTGTTTGAATTAAAACAATTGCCAGACACTTTGAAATATGCTTATCTTGATGAGAAAAAGAATATCCTGTTATTGTTAGTACTAACCTTTAAGAACATGAAGAAGGAAGATTATTGAAAGTTCTAAGGAAGCACCGAGCTGCTATTGGATATACTCTTGATGATCTTAAGGGCATTAGTCCCACTCTATGTCAGCACAAGATTAACATGGAACCTAATGCTAAACCCGTTGTTGATCACCAACGTCGGTTAAATCCGAAGATGAAAGAAGTGGTAAGAATGAAAATATTAAAACTTCTGGAAGAAGGTATAATCTATCCTATAACTGATAGTAGATGGGTAAGTCCTATTCATTGTGTCCCTAAGAAGGGAGGTATTACCATTGTTCCTAATGATAAGAATGAACTCATTCCGCAAATAATTATTACAAGCTATAGAATGGTAATTGATTTTAGAAAATTAAACAAAGCAACTAGAAAATATCATTACCTCTGCCTTTTATTGATCAAATGCTAGAAATATTATCTAAGCACACACATTTTTTGCTTCCTTGATGGATATTCTGGTTTTTCACAAATACCTGTTTCTCAACCTGATCAACAAAAGACCACTTTTACTTGTCCTTTTGGAACTTATGCTTATAGACGTATGCCTTTTCGTTTATGCAATGCACCTGCTACCTTTCAAAGATGTATGACTGCTATATTCTCGACTCGTGAAAAGATTGTTTAGGTTTTCATGGATGACTTTTCTGTTTATGGGAAGTCTTTTGATGATTGTTTAAGAAATCTTGATCGAGTTTTGTAGAGATATGAGCAAACAAATCTTGTCTTGAATTGGGAGAAGTGCCACTTTATGGTTAATGAAGGCATTGTTTTGGGCGATAAAATTTCTGAAAGAGGTATTGAGGTGGACAAAGCTAAGGTTGATGCAATTGAGAAAATGTCATGTCCTATAAAGATATCAAAGGTATTCGTAGTTTCCTTGGTCATGTTGGTTTCTATATGAGATTTATCAAAGACTTTTCTAAAATTTCTAGGCCTCTTACATATATTTTGCAAAAGGATATTCCTTTTATTTTTTATGATGATTGTTTAGAAGCCTTCGAAACACTCAAGAAAGCCTTAATTTTTGCACCTATTGTTCAACCACCTGATTGGAACTTACCTTTTGAAATTATGTGTGATGCTAGTGATTATACTGTTGGTGCTGTTTTAGGACAAAGAGTTGATAAGAAACTGAATGTTATTCATTATGCTAATAAAACTCTAGATAGTTCTCAACGAAATTATGCTACTACTAAAAAATAATTTCTAGCAGTGGTGTTTGCTTGTGATAAATTTAGATCTTACATTGTTGACTCTAAAGTTATTGTTCACACTGATCATGCTGCTATAAAGTATCTCATGGAAAATAAAGATGCTACACCTAGACTTATTGTTGAGTTCTCTTGCTACAAGAATTTGATTTGCACATCACTGATAGAAAAGGAGCGGAGACCCCCGTAGCTGATAACTTGTATAGGTTGGAGAATGTCCTTAATGACCCACTACCTATTGATGATAGTTTTCCTGATCAGCAGTTAGCTGCAATAAATGTTTCTAATAGCACTCCTTGGTATGCTGACTATGCTAATTACATTGTTGCTAAATGCTTACCACCTAGTTTCACATACCAACAAAAGAAAAAATTCTTCTATGATTTAAGACATTATTTCTGGGACGACCCACATCTTTATAAAGGAGTAGATGATATTATTAGACGTTGTGTACCTGAGCATGAACAGGGACAAATCCTATGGAAATGTCACTCCGAAGCTTATGGAGGACATCATGTGGGAGACAGAACCGCTCACAAGGTATTGCATTCTGGGTTTTATTGGCCTACTCTCTTCAAGGATGCTCGTAAGTTTGTCTTATCTTGTGATGAATTTCAAAGAATAGGTAATATCAGTAAGCGTCAAGAAATGCCTATGAATTATTCACTTCCTGTTGAACCATTTGATGTTTGGGGATTTGATTACATGGGACCTTTTCCTTCCTCTAATGGGTATACTCATATTTTGGTTGTTGTTGATTATGTTACTAAGTGGGTGGAAGCTATTCCAACTAGTAGTGCTGATCAAAACACCTCTATTAAAATGCTTAAAGAAGTTATTTTCTCAAGGTTTGGAGTCCCTAGATATTTAATGGTGATGGTGGTTCACACTTTATTCATGGTGTTTTCCGTAAAATGCTTGCCAAGTATGATGTTAACCATAGAATTGCATCACCCTATCATCCTCAGTCTAGTGGTCAAGTTGAACTTAGCGATAGAGGAATAAAATTAATTTTGCGAAAGACTGTCAATAGGTCCCGGAAGAATTGGTCTAAGAAATTACATGATGCACTTTGGGCTTATAGAACAACATATAAAAATCCTATGGGTATGTCTCCTTATAAGATGGTTTATGGAAAGGCTTGTCATTTGCCTCTTGAGTTAGAACATAAAGCATATTGGGCAATTAAAGAACTCAACTATGATTTCAAACTTGCTGGCAAGAAGAGGCTATTTGATATTAGCTCATTAGATGAATGAAGAACCCAAGATTATGAAAATGCCAAGATATTTAAGGAAAAAGTTAAAAGATGGCATGATAAAAGAATCCAAAAGCATGAGTTCTAGGTTGGAGAATATGTTCTTCTATACAACTCTCGTTTCAGATTCGTTGTAGGAAAACTCCTCTCCAAATGGGAAGGACCCTATGTTATCGAGGAGGTTTGTCGGTCTGGAGCTATCAAAATAAATAATGCGGAAGGTACTAACCCGAAGGTTGTTAATCGGCAACGAAGAAAACATTATATCTCAGGTACGCCCATTAATGTTGAAAGCAATATTATCCAAACTATAACACCGGAAGAACACATAAAAGAAACCTTCTAGAACACTTCAAAATCGTGAAAAAGAGGAGGTACGTGATACGGTAAGTAAACTGACTCCAAAAAATTCGCAAAAATATTTTTTGTCAGTTTTGGAATATTTGAAAAATTAGGAAAATAAGAAATTACCAGGAAGGTCACCCTGGTGGGCACAAGACACCAGGGCGCGCCTGGCTTTATGGCTTCCCTGGAAGTTTTTGGGGTATAAGAGTATATATAGGAGGAAGATCTAGGTCAGGGGGGCACCGAGGGGCCCACAAGGTCGAGGTGCGCGCCCTACCCCCTGGGCGCGCCCTCCACCCTTGTGGCTGCCTCTTGGCTCTTCTGACTTGCACTCCAAGTCTCCTGGGTGTCTTCTGGTCCAAGAAAAATCATTGCGAAAGTTTATTCCATTTGGACTCTGTTTGGCATTCCTTTTCCGCGAAACTCTAAAACAAGGAAAAAACAGGAATTGGCACTGGGCTCTAGGTTAATAGGTTAGTCCTAAAAATCATATAAAATAGCATATTAATGCATATAAAACATCCAAAACAGACAATATAATAACATGGAACAATCGAAAATTATAGATACGTTGGAGACGTATCAAGCATCCCCAAGCTTAATTCCTGCTCGTCCTCGAGTAGGCAAATGATAAAAACAATTTTTTTATGTGGAATGCTACCTAACATATTTATCATGTAATTCTCTTTATTGTGGCATGAATGTTCATATCCATAAGATTCAAAACAAAAGTTTAATATTGACATAAAAACAATAATACTTCAAGCATACTAACAAAATAATTATGTCTTCTCAAAATAACATGGCCAAAGAAAGCTTATCCCTAGAAAATCATATAGTCTGGCTATGCTCCATCTTCATCACATAAAATATTTAAATCATGCACAACCCCGATGACAAGCCAAGAAATTGTTTCATACTTTTGATGTTCTCAAACTTTTTCAACTTTCACGCAATACATGAGCGTGAGCCATGGACACAGCACTATAGGTGGAATAGACGGTGGTTGTGGAGAAGACAAAAAGAAGGAGACAGTCTCACGTCAACTAGGCGTATCAACGGGCTATGGAGATACCCATTAACAGATATCAATGTGAGTGAGTAGGGATTGCCTTGCAACGGATGCACTAGAGCTATAAGTTTATGAAATCTCAAAAATAAAACAAACTGGCGGTGCATCCAACTTGCTTACTCATGAAGACCTAGGGCAATTTGAGGAAGCCCATTATTGGAATATACAAGCCAAATTCTATAATAAAAATTCCCATTGGTATATGAAAGTGACAACATAGGAGACTCTCTATCATGAAGATCACGGTGCTACTTTGAAGCACAAGTGTGGCAAAAAGGATAGTAATATTGTCCCTTCTCTTTTTTCTCTCATTTTTTTATTGGGCCTTCTTCCAATTTTTTTGGCCTATTTTTTCGTCCGGAGTCTCATCCCGACTTGTGGGGGAAGCATAGTCTCCATCATCCTTTCCTCACATGGGAAAATGCTCTAATAATGAAGATCATCACACTTTTATTTACTTACAACTCAAAAATTTACAACTCGATACTTAGAACAAAATATGACTCTATGTGAACGCCCCCGGCGGTGTACCGGGATGTGCAATGAATCAAGAGTGACATGTATAAAAAAATGATGAACGATGGCTTTGCCACAAATACGATGTCAACTACATGATCGTGCAAAGCAATATGACAATGATGATGCGTGTCATAATAAACGGAATGGTGGAAAAGTTGCATGGCAATATATCTCGGAATGGCTATGGAAATGCCATAATAGGTAGGTATGGTGGCTGTTTTGAGGAATGGTATGTGGTGGGTTTATGGTACTGGTGAAAGTTGCGCGGTACAAGAGAGGCTAGCAATGGCGGAAAGGTGAGAGTGTGTATAGTCCATGGACTCAACATTAGTCATAAAGAACTCACATACTTATTGCAAAAATCTATTAGTCATCAAAACAAAGTACTACATGCATTTTCGGGGGGATGAACCTCGGGCAGGCAACGGAACCCGGATCCGTTTCGAAAACATCGGGGCTAGCATTGCCCCTCAACCCGGCTCTCACTTGGCCGGGTCGCTCAACCCGGCCAAGTCCCTCGACCCGTCCATACTCTTCAACCCGGCCAGACTCCTCAACTCAGACCCAACAACCAACTCAAGACTTCCCCAACAAACCAGCTCCAGCCTTGGCGTGTTCTCCAACCCGGCCGAGGGTTAGCGGTCGTCCCATCCCATGCCTCTGGTCAGCCGGGCGTGGCAACAGTGCCCCCACCTACTCACTAACCGGGGCTGGCATGGCAACAGTGCAATCATCGTCACCCATGACGCCAGCAAGCGGTGACCTGACGGAGCGTCACTGTAGCCGACTCGACTCGGCCACGCCCTGATGATTGACAAGACGGCGCACAGTACCCCTAGGTGCATGGGGCCCGTGCCCGGGGAACCCGGCGAGACCTGGCACCCGGTGTCAGTGTCAAAACTGGCGAATCTCGGGTAGGGGGTCCCGAACTATGCGTCTAAGGTTGATGGTAACAGGAGTCAGGGGACACAATGTTTACCTAGGTTCGGGCCCTCTCTATGGAGGTAATACCCTACTTCCTGCTTGATTGATCTTGATGAATATGGGTGTTACAAGAGTTAATCTACCACGAGATCGTAATGGCTAAAACCCTAGAAGTCTAGCCTGCATGATTATGACTATGATGAGTATTCGCCTCTACGGACCTAGCCCTCCGGTTTATATAGAAACCGGAGGGATCTAGGGTTACATAATGTCGGTTACAAAGAAAGGAATCTTCATATTTGGTCGCCAAGCTTGCTTTCCACGCCAAGGAGAGTCCCATCCGGACACGGGAGAAAGTCTTCGGTCTTCGTATCTTCACAACCCATCAGTACGGCCCATGTCTAACAGGTCAGACGCCCGAGGACCCCTTAGTCCAGGACTCCCTCAGTAGCCCCTGAACCAGGCTTCAATGACAAGGTGTCCGGCACGCAGATTGTCTTCGGTATTGCAAGGTGGGTTCCTTCTCCGAATACTCCAACCCAGTCTTTGGACGCAACGAGCGTGTCCGGATCTGCAACACAAGTACCACACACAACCGCAGAGAGTATAATATTTCACGAGTCCAATCTGCTGACAACTTTTTGTAAGGTGACATCACGTCTGCCCGCTCATTATTTCGAACCGTTTTCATCTGCAGTTCCATGTTTCGAGATGCGGTTTTCATTGGCACGTCTTGTCAAAGCAGAGATCGTGTCCCCTTATTGTGGGATTTCTCATCAATACGGGCGTGGGTAATCCAACCATGCCGTTTGCACAGCCCTTGGGAACAGGCGAGTTTTAAGGCGAGCGGAGAGGCGCTTGATATTCACTGCCTCTATAAGGAGATAGGGATTTGCTTTCTTCACCCACGCCTTCTCTCTTTCTCTGCCCTTCCACTCTCGAGCTCTAGCGCCTAAGTCCTTATCTTTTCCGCCTCAAGAAATCACTCAACCATGTCCGGATCTGGAGCGCAAGGCAAGTGGATGGCCTCCTCCGTCAAGGAGAAGGACACTGCTGAGCTTCGGGAGGCCGGGTATCTGGCAAAAGAAATCACCCACCGGCTTCCGGCCAAGGGGCAAGTCGTCCCCACCACAAATCCCAATGAGAGGGTGGTGTTCATCCCCCATTTCGTCTGCGGGTTAGGGTTTCCTCTTCACCCTTTCATCCGCGGACTCATGTTCTATTACGGGCTAGATTTCCATGATCTAGCCCCAAACTGCTTCCTCAACATCTCGGCATTTATTGTCGTGTGCGAGGCCTTCCTCCGCATTCCTCCCCACTTCGGACTATGGCTCAAGATCTTCAACGTGAAGCTGAAGGTGGTGGACGGCCAACACGCGGAGTGCGGAGGCGCCATGGTGAGCAAGCTGCCCAACGTCACATGGCCCAAGGGTACTTTTGTGGAGACCTTCAAAGAGTGGCAGAAACTATGGTTCTATATCACAGAGCCCCGCGACGCCACCTGGGCTGCGGCTCCCGAATTCAAGTCCGGAGCTCCAATGCGGCTCACCTCCTGGCTAGAGAAGGGCCTGAATTGGTCTTCATTGGATGAGCTGACGGCGCTGCAAACGCGCATCCAGAGCATGGTGGACAAGGACATCAAGCTCATCAACGTGATCCAGGTGATGCTGGTTCACCGGACCCTTCCATGCCAGAGCCGGACTTGCCACTTATGGGAGTTTGATCTGGGCAAGCACCAGACCTTGCTACGGTTCTACGGAACCACACACGAAGATATCTGGAAGGTGCTCTTTAAGGGCAATGAGACACCGCTGGACATAGACTCGGACCGCAGGCACGATCTTTCCCATCCTGCCAGTGCGGTAAGTCCTTCACATCTCAAGGTGCATCCTCTACTTGCCTGATCAAGGAAGATATCTAAACTTCACCATTTATTTTTCAGGACTGGACGAAGAAGGCGGAGCGGATTCGGTGTCATCCCGGTCCTGGCGAAGATGCTGGTCCCGGCGCCCTATCAGGCGCCGGAGAAGAAGGCCAAGAAGAAGGCCAAGGGGGTCTGGAGTGGCCCCCGCCGCAAGGGAGCTGCGGACGTGTCGTCCGAAGACAAGACTCACTCCTCTGCCGCCGAAGATGACGAGGAGGAGGAGGAAGAAAGCAACTCTCCCCCTGATGGGGGAAGGAAGAAGAGGGAAGCCTCCACAAATCTGGAGGCGGAGGCGCCCAAGAGGGGGTAGGGCCCCCTCGCGGATAACTCCATGTGGGACGTCGACAGCAGCCCAGAGCGACGCCCCCGAGAGAAGCCCCTGGCTGCATCATGAGTACCAAAAAACCTTGATGCATCCCTATATCCGGCCTCTCTACTTTACAGTTTTAACATGTTTATGCAATTGCAGTCTGACCCAGGACAGCTCCATGCGATCCTCGTCGGGGGATTCGCTGGATTCAAAGGCGATGGCCAGGGAGTCACCACCGACGGCTCACTCTCCCCAGGCCGAGGGTGACGCCGAGGTGCTGTCCCGAAGGACCTTCCCCGGCCAGGGAGAGGTTCAGGAGGTTGTCAAGGCGGCGCCAGAGGATGACTCCTCGGCCGCCGGACACATGGAGGGGGGGGGGAGGCCCCATGGAGACTGGCGATGGGGGCTATATCCAATTCGACCCCCAGCCGGATACCATCCCGAAGACCTACACGGCTCCGGGGTCAAGCGAGCAGCCTCCTCTGAAGAGAGGAGGTGTGCCTATTGCGCCGGTGACCTTTGTCCAACCAGAGGCACCGGATAATCTGCTGGAAGCGCTACGAGGCGCTTCCATTGTGGAGGAACACCGTCAAGAGCGGACTGACTGAAGCCTGCACCAATCTGCTGACAGGCTTTGAGGTAAGCGACACAAAAGAAAAAGTCGTGGTATAGACAGTAGCCCCTGAGACACTGTCCGGTGTTCGGAAAGAAAAGCCGGATAGAGGATCAAGTAATTTTCGCAGGAAACTAACTAAATATGTCTTG
This sequence comes from Aegilops bicornis, assembly GCA_021605145.1. Taxonomy (NCBI): domain Eukaryota; kingdom Viridiplantae; phylum Streptophyta; class Magnoliopsida; order Poales; family Poaceae; genus Aegilops; species Aegilops bicornis. Next base: position 530,586,882 of record CM038673.1, read on the forward strand.
TTTGAATGTGCAGGCGTCGTTGCTGGCCGCAACCTCTCATGCTGCTAAGGTCTTCGGACTAAAGCAGAGTCTGGAGCGGGCCGAAGAAGAGCTCGGCCTTGTGAAAAGGCAGCTGGAGGACAAGCAAGGTATGTGGTGGCTTGCTGTATATTCGAAAAAAGTAAATGATTTGTGCTGACCGAAGTGCCATGATATTTGTAGGAGCGGCGACCGAGGTCGAGGTCCTTAAGAAGGTGTTGGCCGAGGCCAAGGAGAAGGCTGTCAAGGAACAAGCTGCTCGTGAGAAGCGCGAGGCCAGGCTTGATGAGGTCCAGCAGGAACTCCAGGATGCCATGAAGAAGTGCGAGTCCTTGGAACGCGATGTTTTGACTCAGGAGAACAAACTCGCCAAGGCTCGCCAAAGCGCACAAGAGGCCCGGGCCGAAGCCCAAAGCGCCCTCCAGAAGATCCAACAGGCCAAGAAAATCATCGCGGGTAAGGCTTTTATTATGCAAAGCAAGTATGTGAAGAAGAGGTATCTCTTACTAACCCGGATTTGGAGTTCTCCAGGGGCGTTTGCGGATCTGCCGCACAGTGTTTCTGATGCTGCGGAATTCTTCCAGGCCAGAGAAGGGAGCTCAGCTGAGAAGCTGTTCTGGTCGCAATACCTTGCGCCAGAACATCTGGTGCCCTTTAGCGACCAGCTAAAACAGCTGGTCGAGCTGCATAGGGTGGCCGAACTAGCCATGAAGGATTTAATAATCCGGCTGTGGCCTGCCGAAACTATACCCAGCAGCTACTTCGGGCTCGTGAAGCGGCTGGTCAATGCCTGCCCCCGGCTTGACGTTATCAAGCGGTCGGTCTGCATCAAGGGTGCGCGGATGGCCTGCGCCCGCGTCAAGGTGCAGTGGGCGAAGATGAACGCCGTCAAGCTCGCGACCGAGGGTCCGCCTGAGGGCAAGGAGCACCGCACGGCCGAGCTATATTTGGATAATGTCCTGGAGGGATCCCGCATTATGGCGGCACAGTGCGCCAAAGATGTAATCCTTGAATGAGTACATTTGTACTATCTTGCCCTGTATTATGGAACAAGTTAATTTATGTAAGATAAATGTTTGTTTAATATTTTACCTCCTGTGCGGCCGTGTTTATGAAATTCTGAGAGTTGGCTAGTCGTCGGCTTCAGCCCCCACGTAGATAGTACGGAGGTGTTCAGGATGGAATCTAGACACTCTTGATCCAATTGTTTGGTCCTTGAAGGAGGTGTTTAGCGCAACGAACCAGGCAATCGGACTATGTGGCTTTATCACCCTCACTTAGCCATAGGAGTTTGACAATGAAAATTTAGGCGCAGCCCCTAGTATCGTAACTAGGGTACTGTAAACACCTGATCGGGCGAGAACCAATACCTCGCATAATGCAGAAAAAATCGCTAAAGATTTGAAACCTCTGAAGAGCTGACCGGCTCTCGCTGCATCATGACAGTCAGTTTTCGGTTTTCTCTACTAAGGCGCTCATCCGGATAAACCAGGACACAATCACAGTAGTTCTCCCTTTACTACCCTAGTCGATATAGCGGAACGTAAGGTAGTAAGAACAGGAGCCAGGCAACCCAACTATTGACCAAAGACATGATTCAGAGCCAATGCATATAATGCTAAATTCGGGGTGCCGAACTATTGTTATAAAAGGTGTTTGGACTTTGTTGCCATATTATGGGTTGCAATGAAGCCCCTGGCAGATTAAAGCGTACCAAGGTGTACGTGCGCAACTTTGAGAAGATTACCAAAGAAGGAAAAAAAGGGAGTAGTAAGCTAGTGCCGTAGAAGTTGGGCCTCAAACTGTTTCCATTATAGTTTGATTAATACGTCAAAGCGTATTCATACAGGTGGTGCAATAAGCAACCGGGCTATTTAACATGCCGCTACCAAGGGAGAGCTGCGTGCGGGCCCTGGAAACAGGTAGAGTGATCGTTAAAGAGACCACCTGAAAATTCCCTTGTACGCCAGTGCTTCTTGCCACCTTGGTGTATCCGTCCTGTCGAGAGGACCAATGATCAGGTCGTCAGAAGAAGCCTGCATAAAAAAACCTAAAAGGGTAAAGAGGAAAAACTGAAAGTATGTGTGTCCGGGGGCGGTCGAGCCATAGTGTGGATCACCAGCTAGTTATGCCTCCGTCTATGCCCATGGTATTTTGAGTGCGTAGTTATGTACGAGTGGTGCAAATGCCACCACTTTGTTGGGACTGGGACGGAGGCCAAATTGCTAATTGAGCTCTTGACGAGCTGCGCTGTCCTGCTGCAGAGTAGTCCGGACTCGTTTGACAGTCCGGGAGTTCGGCCGACGAATTAGGTTCTGCTTGAGAAGGCCGCTCTGTACTTCTGCTGCTAACGCAACGGTGTGCTCCTCTGCACGGAGGGAGCGTTGTCGGTGTCAAAACCGGCGGATCTCGGGTAGGGGGTCCCAAACTGTGCGTCTAAGGCGGATGGTAACAGGAGGCAGGGGACACGATGTTACCCAAGTTCGGGCCCTCTCGATGGAGGTCATACCCTACTTCCTGCTTGATTGATCTTGATGATATGAGTAGTACAAGAGTTGATCTACCGCGGGATCGTAGAGGCTAAACCCTAGAAGCTAGCCTATGGTATGATTGTTGTTGTCCCTCTCCATCGACTAGCCTGGCCTCAGTTTATATAATGCACCAGAGGCCTAGGATAACAAGAGTCCTAGCCAAATACGCCGGTGGGTAGGAGTCCTTGTCTTGATCGCCAAGTCTTGTGGAATCTTCCTTGTATGCGGCAGCTATCCGGATAGCCCATGAGTATACGACCATGGGGTCCTCGGCCCAATCTAACAGATCGGGAGATGACGTGGTGAGTACCCCTAGTCCAGGACACCGTCGAGAGCCCCTGAACCGGTCTTCAAGTTAGGAATGCTCCTCGATTCTTACGAACTGTTCTTCATCTTGGTCGTCGGTCTTGAAAACTGGTTCAACAAATCTTCTCATCTTCGATCTTGAGGATCGCGAAGTGCATCCGAAGAGTTTACACGTCGGGTATCCGAGGAGCCCTTTAAGTTTCGGCCTTTATCAATGCCTTGTTATTTTTATGCCCTACCTCGGGTTTGAAGTTTTTCGGGAGGCGGTGTCCTCTGCGTCCGAGCTCCAACACTGGACTGCATTCGAGGCATCTTTTGTAGCCGAGCACCAATGTCGGACTGCTTCCGAGCTCCAACGCCGAAATGTATCCGAGCTCCAACGCCAGACAGTGTCCAAGCTCCAACGCCGGACTATATCCCAGATGGCATAGATCATCTTGGTTCAAAAAAGTTGAAGGAGTTTAGCCGAGCTTAATGCCGGAAATGCCCTCTATGGAGCTAGCCGCTAGCGCCCGAGCTTTATGCCAGACTGCTTCCAAGGTGGTGCACCACCCCGACCGCGGGCTGATTTTTTGTGAATATTTTTAACTGGTGCAGTTTATTCTCTGTCGATGTATATCCAGTAGCCCTCAAGGTGTGTATCAGTCTAAAACCTGAGATACACCTGAAGGCAAGCATAAAAACCGTTGTTCCCAGTAGCCCCCCAGACTCAGGTCGATGCGCGAAATCGGCCTGAGGATCAATTCCTAGCTCGGCAGCATACATAGGAATAAAAATGCAGTGTAATATATTAGAGATAATAGTGATCGGCGAATGGGCCCCTGAGAGAGGGTCGTGAGAAGTCGCCGCAATATACTAGCTTGATGCCGGATAGGTCCATATGGTACCTATTATTGTCCGAAGACATGTATGCGCATAGTTCGTTCAAGCCGAACACTGAGCACTTTGAATTATATAGCATTGAATAAGCAATGCAGTAGCCCCCGAGACACTGGTCGGGTGGCAATACCAGATCAGGGGATCGATGTGCCCCTTTAATATTTACAAATAATGGAGCACGAAGCCCAGTAGCCCCCGAGCCTTAATGTGGGCACGGGTGGCCGAATTAAGGATCGACATACAGAGTAAAATCACAGATTATGTGTAATGATTCTATGTATCCAAGTACTTTACATCATTATTTTGACTCCATTGCGACCGTTTATCAGTTGGAAGTGGCCCATCGTCGGCTTCTACCCCTTGGTAGATACTACACAGGGTGTTTCCGCCCTAACAAAACCACCCTTAGCCGACGTCTCAGTCCCCGAAGGCGGTTGTGTTAGTGGAAACGAGGCAATCAGATATGCGGGCTTTATAACTTTCGCTTAGTCATAGGAGCTTTAAACTGGGGAAGCTAGCTATGAGCCCCCGGTTAGTGTTCGACGACATTCAAGGTCAAGCCGTAAACACTTTGGCCAATGTTATGAAAGGCCCGTCATTCAACATAGTCATCGGATCGCTGACCAGTTTACGCCTATTGTGACAGTCAGTTTTTGGCTTTCTCCACTGAGGTGCTTAACCATGCGAGCTGGAAGCACAATCACAGTGGTTCTCCCTTTGCACACCTAGCCGAACAAAGCGGAACGTAGGGGGCAAGCACAGGGGCCGAGCAACCCAACTATTGACCAAAGACACAATTCGAAACCGAAGCATATATGGCAATACCCGAGAATGGTTTTGCCGAATCCCTAAAGGTGTCCGGCGTTGCACTGCGAGACTTATGTGGAAAACACACAAATAGTTGAAAAGTGCCATAGGATTGGAAAACCAAAAAAAAAACGTCGGGAAAAATTCGACGTCTGAACTAGATCAATTGTTCGGTGCCAATCAGAAAATTGGTCTTAGAAAAAAGTGCTTCTGTCGTGCTTTAACATGACACATCCTATCTCAAGACTTTCAAGCGGGTCAGCCTATGGCTTCCGGCTATTGACCACACACTTGCGTCAAAAAAAGAAGTGATAGAAAAAAGACTTTGCAACGATTGAGAAGAAGAACACTTATTGTAAAACGGCTCATATAAATTTAAGAGCCCCGAGTAACTTGGGTAAAAGAATTTTATGTATAATGACGGTATGTACCGAAGTACTTATATCATATATGTGTTCACCCGAACTTTAAACGCGTCTTAACCGACCGCCGGCTTCTCCCTCTTCGGCCAAAGGCTGAAAAGTGTTATGTACTCCACCTGTCGAGAATATCGACGGTGTTTCCGATAACCAGGCAATCAGGCCATAAGGCTGTAACAGACAAAGCGCGTTCAGGGAACTTATGCTATATTACTAACGAAGTGTAAGAAGCATCTTCGAAGAAAATAGTACCCCCACCGATACCTTTCTTCGGTGCTCATTGTTACTATGATACTTGTGCAATAGATTTTTTGTACTCATGAGTTCCGTTGTGTGCCGACCATAATTGAAAACAGTAAGAGCGCTTAGCTTCGGCTTCACCCAGTCTGAGGTCCGGCTCGGATGAACCGATCGTGACAATCAAAGAGGTGCTCCCTTTACTCCCTAGCCGAACAATCGAGAACGTAGGGGTAAACACAGGAGCAAGGCAACCCAGCTTGCAAATTTCTTAAGTCAATATGGTGCATATTGTGGCATAATACACGAACAAGGAACGAAGCCGTACAAGTGTAATCACATGCAAGAGGAAAGGCTTCATGAAAGAAGCCCCCAAGTGAACTGGGTATTTGAATTTATCCGTCACAAACAAAGTTTGAACAAGGAAATTTTTTACAAGCAACTTTTTTCCAAAAAAGTATAATGCTTGATCGAACCGAACACAAGTTAAAAATTTAAAACTTTGAGCATGAAGGCAACTTAGCTGGTTAATGTGTTCGGTGTTGATGACGCGATTCGGGCTTGTGGTGGGACGAAGACGCCCATTGAACCGACAAGGTTCGCAGTCCTCGGCATGGCCGAGGTCCCAACCCCCAGGTCTGAGGTGTCCGAGCAAGGAGTTCAGCACTCCAGAGTAGTGACCGCGTAACACAGCAAAAATCGATTACCTGCACACATAAAACAATGCGGTCCAGGAAATAATAATATATATGTATATAATCCTTGCATAATTGCTTTAAGCAAAAATAATTTATTTAAAGAGATGTGGCCTGGCGCCGAAGCCAATGTCGGCGCAGGGCGTTAGCATGACGCAGTGAAGGCGTGACAAAGCCTGAATTTGTAGGGCGGTCCGGGCTCCGGATGCGGCGTTCGCCGAACTATATACAGAAACTGACCAAACCACCACGCGACCGTTTTTAATGTGGCCGCCATTTGATAGACCTGTGTGTATAGATGATGGAACAAACCAGAGTAATAATTCCTTAAGAAAAATAAACCCAACGAGCAAAAATTGTTAGGATTAATAGCACCTGGTTTATTTGTTGTAGCAGTCTGAAGAAAAGCGACTCCCAAAAATAGGGAATCGATCCGCATACCCATTGCCTGATGGGCGATAAAGCGAGGGCATGGCGAAGCCCTCGGTCCAGCTAACGTGACGAAGCTGGTCGGCTGGTGACGCCGAAGTCACCGGAGTATATTGGTGAAGAAATAGCCAAGTCCCCGGTCTAGCCGAGGTGACGGAGCAGGTCGGTAAGAAGTCGTTGCAGCCGCCGTGTCAGCCGAGGTGTTGAGGTAGTTCGGCTTGATGGACATCGGCTCGAAGAAGCAACAGTGCGGCCATGCCGACGCAGGTCGTAACTTGTGACGCGGCCAATGCTGGTTTGATGAAGTGACCATGCGGCGATGCAGGTGTGTCCGCTCCGTGTAATCCGTGGGGCGGTGATGTTTTATCTTTGGCGATTCCGAACTCTTGTTCGGCTCGCCGAGGTGAGTATCCGAAGAAGTTGAGTTCGGCTCAAAAAGCGACGACATGTCTAGCGCAGGTCGGCAGTAGTGGAGCTATATTGCCGGACTGGTTTGACACCAGCGTGATGGCGAAGATTACCTCAGAGGAGGATTAAAATTTTATGGGCGCGTGTTAAAAACAATGCGCAATACCTTAGAAGAAAATTCCTTTTAAAAAGGTTTTCAAATATCACGTTCATAAAGAAACATGAATTCGGGTCGGATCCGTATTCGCGTAGGAAACAAATCTGAAAAGTGATGCACTAATCGGGAGGTTCCCGGAGTTTGGACGGCCGGATCGAGCTGAATGTTTGACAGGTGGTAGATATAGGAATTCCACAGCCGACCAACGGTTGGATCTTCCAAAGGACGTCCGTGCTAGATGCTGGACACCACGCTCCAAACTCGTCTGGATTCTCGTCCAGATTCAATACGGCTCCGGTATATCAGAGATTGCCGGAGATTCCTCCATCGGAACTCGACGAAGTTTTCCAGGGTTGTTGTAGACTCAATTCCGCACAATTCCACCGAAGCAATTGTTAAACGACACTTGAGGAGGCGGCGGCAGCGTACACAAGTTCGCTGTCCAGAAAAACAGTACGGTCGCCCAAGGGCAATGTTGACGTTGAGCCCCCGGGCTCCCTGGATGATTCCTCCATGATCTTGATAGAGATCGGAGTTGATGTTGATGAAGGCCCTCATCCGAACATGACGATCGGAGGTAGGGCGCAGTCCTTGGTTGAACCAAGGTGACGGTCGAGCTGGTGGCGAAGATGCGAAGTCGTAGTTGATCTGCAGGCGAGCCATCGACCTTTTGCCGAACACACAACGGAACTCTCAATGAAAGCACCAATGTCGGTGTCAAACCGGCGGATCTCGGGTAGGGGGTCCCAAACTGTGCGTCTAAGGTGGATGGTAAAAGGAGGCAGGGGACACAATGTTTACCCAGGTTCAGGCCCTCTCGATGGAGGTAATACCCTACTTCCTGCTTGATTGATCTTGATGATATGAGTAGTACAAGAGTTGATCTACCGCAAGATCGTAGAGGCTAAACCCTAGAAGCTAGCCTATGGTATGATTGTTGTTGTCCCTCTCTATCGACTAGCCTGGCCTCGGTTTATATAATGCACCAGAGGCCTAGGATAACAAGAGTCCTAGCCGAATACGCCGGTGGGGAGGAGTCCTTGTCTTGATCTCCAAGTCTTGTGGAATCTTCCTTGTATGCGGCAACTATCCGGACTGGCCCATGAGGGTCCTCGGCCCAATCTAACAGATCGGGAGATGACGTGGTGAGTACCCCCTAGTCCAGGACACCGTAAAGCGTTCCGTATTTCCGTTGACTGTTATGACTCCACGTTGTCCGGGCATCTTGAGCTTAAGATAAGCATAGTGGCATCGCGTTGAAGCGCGCAAATGCAGTTCATCCCAGTAGTGCATGATAGCCACTGCGAAAGGGGACGATATCGAAGATCAGCTCTTCACTTTGGAAGTTCTCCGGAGATCCGAAGACAACCTCTAGTGTGATTGAGCTCGTACAACGGGCCTCTACACCTGGTATGACTCCTTTAAAGGTAGTTTTTGTGGGCTTGAGCCTTGAGGGATTAATGCCCATTTTGCACGCTGTGTCCTGATAAAGCAGGTTCAGGCTGCTACCTCCGTCCATTCGGACTCGCGTGAGGTGGAATCCACCGATGATTGGATCAAGGACCAGTGCGGCTCACTCGCCATGACGGATACTGGTCGGGTGGTCTCTGCAATCAAAGGTGATCGGATAGGAAGACCATGGGTTGAATTTTTGGGTGACTGGCTCCATCGCATAGACGTCCCTGAGTGCGTGCTTGCTTTTCCTCTTTGGGATGTGGGTAGCATATATCATGTTCACCATTTTGACCTAAGGGGGAAACTTCTTCTGTCCCCCTGTGTTCGGTGGCCGAGGCTCCTCGTCATCGTCCTTGCTTTGCGACCCCTTCTCCTTGTTCTCAACATTTAACTTGCCGGCCTGTTTAAAAACCCAACAATCTCTGTTGGTATGATTGGCTGGTTTGTCTGGGGTGCCATGGATCTGCACGGATGGTCAAGTATGCGGTCCAAACTGGATGAACCCTAATTGTTCTTATTGTATGGCTTCTTCCGCTGACTGGACTTTGAGCCACTGAATCCGGCGTTGACCGCCGTGTCATCGGTATTGTTGCCATTGTTTCGACGCTTATGTCTGTTGCGTCGGGGCTTGTCGTTGCTATCCTTGGCTTCGGAGGTGCCAGGTTTGCTTGCATTATTATTGCAACGGGCTAGCCAACTATCTTCGCCCGCACAGAAGCGGGTCATAAGTGCCGTAAGGGCTGCCATGGACTTTGCCTTTCCCTGCCCGAGATGTTAGGTGAGCCATTCGCCGCGGATGCTATGCTTAAAGGCTGCTAGGGCTTCAGCATCCGGACAGTCGACGATCTGGTTCTTTTTAGTTAAGAACCTAGTCCAAAATTTCCCGGCTGACTCTCCGGCTGTTGGACTATATGAATTAAGTCATCTACATCCGGAGGTCGGACGTATGTTCCTCGGAAGTTGTCAAGGAAGGCTTCTTCCAAGTATTCCTAGCTGCCAATGGAGTTTTCGGGCAGACTGTTCAACCAGTACCGAGCTGGTCCTTTGAGTTTTAGTGGGAGATATTTGATGGCGTGGAGATCATCACCACGGGCCATATGAATATGGAGAAGAAAATCCTCGATCCTTACCGCAGGTTCTGTTGTCCCATCATATGATTCGATGTTTACGGGTTTAAACCCTTTTGGGAATTCATGATCCATCACCTCGTCAGTGAAGCAAAGGGGGCGTGCGGCGCCTCTGTATCGGGCCACATGGCAATGTAGCTCGGATGGAGTCCGTCTGCGGTTCTCGGCCCGGGCGTGAGTATGATTGTTGTGTCTAGCTAGAAGCCATTGTCTCGTGTCGGGGCGCGTCCCCGTGATCCATAGATCGATCTGTTCTGACCTGCTCTACTATCCAAGCCCTACCGCAGGTCGTAGGTATGTCCCCGAGCTGTTTTATCTCTACCTTTACGGTGAGGTGGAGCGGGCTGGTGTTCGGCTTGAGTTACCGCTTTGTCCCGACCACGTGGTGGTCGGTCAGCATTGTGCGATGATGGTACGGGCTCCAGTGCCTCATCATCGAACTGAGGTAGCAATTTACGCTTCAGGTAACTTTTGGCTGGGCGCTTGAGGCCGTATTCCTCGGCTGCCAGGACATTAGTCCATCTATCGTTTAGCAGATCTTGATCGGCTTGAAGCTGCTACTGCTTCTTTTTCAGGCTCTTTGCAGTGGCTATTAGCCGGCGCTTAAAGCGCTCCTGCTCGAGAGGTTCCTCAGGCACGATAAAATCCTCGTTGCCGAGGCTCACCTCCTCCTCGGATAGCGGAAGATAATTACTTCCTCCGAGTCTTCGTTTATGGCTTGTTAATCAGGGCTAACTTGCCCATCTTCCCGATCGTCCTGTCCGGCAGTTTGTTCGTCGGCATCCTCTCTGTCTTCAGCACCGTCCGGAGTGTTATCTTCTCCTGTGCCGGTGTTGCTGTCTTTGCCACGACGTGATTTAGAGCGGCGCCACTGATGCCGGCGCTTTGGTTGTATCTCAGGAGGTTTATCCTCAACTGGATCTTCCTTGTCATCGCCCCTATTCTCTTTTGGTGCATCCACCATGTATACGTCATACGAGGAGGTGGCCGTCCAACATCCAGTAAACGGTGGATTTTGGGCCTCTTCTTCTCCGGCATCGTCGTCCATATCGTCGATGTCTTTGGAGCCGTAATCGAGCGTGTCGGTTAAGTCCTCGACAATGGCTATGAAGTGGGCAGTTGGTGGGAAACGAAACTCTCCATCATCAGCCTCCAGTTCGAAATGGATATAATTCGGCTGTGAGTCCCTCACTAAGGATAGATTTTCAATGGGTTGAGCATGTCACCCAAGGGCGAGTGCCGGAAGATGTCCGCGGAGCTGCATTCGACGATCGATGACCGATCAAGCTCGACGTACACAGACGCACAAGGTTCGGAACCTGTAGTCGAAGACGAGTCAATGGTTCCGGTGACACAGATGTCACTTGAAGTTAGGTCTGTGTGCGGCTCCAACGCCGCTGAGTCGCGGCTTTCATGGCGGGGTTGAGCTTCCCATCCTCGGATGGCGCGATCTGCTCCGGATCTAAGGCCAGAGCGGTTATAAGCGCTATTTCCTGGGTGTGGTCCGATGACAGATTTATGTCATGTTCATCGTGGTGGCAGGGAGCGGCTGCCGTGGTCTCGAATCCGTCGAAGATCAAGTCTCCGCGGATATCTACGACGTAGTTCAAGCTTCCAAATCTGACCTGATGGCCAGGGGTGTAGCTTTTGATCTGCTCCAGATGCCCAAGCGAGTTGGCCCGCAGTGCGAAGCCGCCTTATACGAAGATTTGTCTGGGGAGGAAGACTTCCCCTTGGACAGCATTGTTATAGATGATCGAAGGAGCCATTGAAACCTTTTGACGATGGCACAGTGGAACTCTCAATGAAAGCACCAATGTCGGTGTCAAAACCGGTGGATCTCGGGTAGGGGGTCCCGAACTGTGCGTCTAAGGTTGATGGTAACAGGAGACAGGGGACACAATGTTTACCCAGGTTCGGGCCCTCTATATGGAGGTAATACCCTACTTCCTGCTTGATTGATCTTGATGAATATGAGTGTTACAAGAGTTGATCTACCACGAGATCGTAATGGCTACAACCCTAGAAGTCTAGCCATTATGATTATGACTATGATGATTATTCGCCTCTACGGACCTAGCCCTCCGGTTTATATAGACACCGGAGGGGTCTAGGGTTACATAAGGTCGGTTACAAAGAAAGGAATCTTCATATTTGGTCGCCAAGCTTGCCTTCCACGCCAAGGAGAGTCCCATCCGGACACGGGAGAAAGTCTTCGGTCTTCGTATCTTCACAGCCCATCAGTCCGGCCCATGTCTAACAGGTCGGACGCCCGAGGACCCCTTAGTCCAGGACTCCCTCACTTGGCGGGTCCCAGCACCGGGTTCCTGGACACTAACAACCCGGCCCTACAGCCTTGTAACATTACCCTTGTACCCCTGGGGGGTTGACCTATAAACCCCCCCCCCCCCAGGAGCCCTCATGCATACGGGCGACTAGCACAAAAGACACCCACCCACTCACTCACACACACCTAGCAAGCAACACCCGAGGAGAGGGAGCAGCCTAAGCCTTGGCCAGCCTTCCTTCTTCCTCCATAGAGTTCTAGGAGCAACTCTATACTGATACATATCAACTACACTCGGTAGGACTAGGGGTGTTATCTCTCCGGAGAGCCCCGAACCTGGGTATCTCTTGCGTCCCGCGCTCGCTCATGCCGACCTCGTCTCTGGAGCCCACCACTGCCCTCGAACCTCCTCCTCTCTTTAGCCATCCCTTGGCATTTGTCGTGCGCCCACCACGACAGTTGGCGCCCACCGTGGGGCAGCTCAAGGTCCTGGCTGGGAGCATGCTTCAGACGGGGCTCCTCTCTGACTCTGACGAGCCCGTCACGCTGGTGGACGGCATCATCGACGCGCTCGCCGCGCTGCGCATCTCCGACGCGCCTACGGCCGACGAGTACCCCAGCGAGGTACTTGACTTTTCCGACTCCCCTCTTTCCCTCGGCAGCGGCACTTACGCGAGGCAATGGACCTCTGCGTGGAGGTCTTCGTCACCGACACCGGCGCCTCTTCCTCGTCGAGCGCGGCGAGGAAGGCCGCCGAAGCCAAGGCCGCAGCAGAGTGGGCCAGCTCGTCCAACCAGCTGCGTGCCATGATGCAGAGCCTTCGTGTCCCCATCGGCACCGACATCGACGCCTCTAACATCGCCGAGGCCCGGACACGCCTCGATGAGGACGGTCAGCGCCTGCTGGACCTCACCGAGACGCTCGCCGCCACGCAATATCGCCTCGACTCCGCCCAGCTAGAGCACAACGCCGCCTATGGCTTCACGCCCACCGCGCCCGAGCCAAGCCGGGTCGCCGATGTGCGGACCCAGGGCGGCGCGATCGGGCGCGCCTTTGGCGCCATCCCTCCCGTCTACGAGACTCCCGTGAAGAACATGCGCGCAGCCCAAGCGGCCGCTGTCGGCCTGGACCAGCTCGCAGGCGAAGAGTTGCAGGACCGCCTCAAGAGGGTGAACTACCTCCTCGCTGCGGCCAACGCGCAGCAGGACCGCCTCAACCAACTCGCCAAGCCGGCCGGATCCGGCTCCGCCCGCGTAGCTGGACCCGGCGACATCTATCACACGGCATCCTCGCCACCCGTCGAGGCGCACTCCGGCTGCACCCGGACCGAGCGCAACCCCGCCCCGACGACCACCGACGGCTTGGGCGACAAGCCGGCCTCGAAGGTCTAACACCGACTCGACCCTCTGTTCCAACCCAGCCGGCGTCTGACTGGAGGCGACCCGGCCACTCGCCGCGTGGTCATCGACTGGCTGGGCCCGCGCGCCATCGGCGACACTGACGCCCGTCACTGCCTCGACCGACTCGCCCTCTCCCAAGACCGGCCCTGTCGGACCGGCGTGCTTCGGGCCACGCATCCGGGGTGAGCCCTTTACTAAAGGGTTCACGCTCCCCCTGTCACATCCCCAAAATTGTTTGTAATTAGTTGCATTGCATCCATGTATCATGTTTAAATTTCATGAAACTTGAAATGGGGATTGATCCAAACCCTAGCACCAGATCAAATCAAACTAGGTCCAAAAAAATATATTTTCTCAATGACCCAGAGTGCCCTTTGGAAATGTTCATGACTTCTGATAAAGGTGAAAACCTCTTCCAAAAATGATGAACATGTTTATAGGTCATTCCTGGATTTTTGAATTAAATCTTAAACTATTTGACTTTGGGCATTTAAACACTATAAATAATTTAAATGCTCAAATAATGTTGGAAGTATTTGTGGGCCTTTGAAATAATTCAGAAAGTGCTCATGAATATTTTCAGGATTTATAAAATTGATTTGGTTTTTAAAAGCTGGATCAAAATAAAGCGCAAATTAGAAAGCAGAAACAAAAATAGAAAAGGGTTAGAACTCACGCTTACTCACAAGAGCCCACCAACTGCCCAAAGATCAGCTGGCCGGCCCAGCCCACCACAGCCTCCTTCCCTGTCGTCTTCCTCCTCTGCCAGGAGGATGAGCGCGTGCCCGACGTGCGCGCGACCACCGCACGCCACCTCCTGCTTCCCCGGCCCTCCTAGCGACGCCACGTCGACGCCCGTGTCCCCTCGCTCCTCTCCCTCACTCGCTGCACCCTCTCCCCTCCCCTGGCTCTCTCCCTTGAGCTCATCCGAAGCAGCTTGCCGTCATGCCGACCAAGCCTTTCATGTGCCGCAGCCATCCCCAAGCCTCTCCGACACGCCCTCGAGCTCCGCCGTTCCGCCCTCGTCCTCCTCGTCGTCTCACGCGACCAGAAGAGCCACGACGCGCCGTCCCCGCCCCCTTCTTCCTCCTTCAGCCAAGGAGATCGCCGGCGGTTTTCCGCCATCACCGAGCCTTCCCCGAGCACGCCGAGGCCACCTCTCCACTCGCCGTGAGCCCCTCTTCCTCTCCCCTCTTCTCTCAAGCTCGCGCTCATTCCCTAGCTTCATTCCCCACCGCGGCCGAGAGCTTCTCGCCGCCGGCCATGGCGTAGCCGTGGCCACAGCCACCGCAGCTCGTTCCCGAGCCCACCGTCGTGCTCAGCACGATCTCATGAGCCCATAGACACCCACGGCGTATTCTCCCGTGCTCTGTAGCGCCATCCCGAGATTGCCCGAACTCCGGCCGCCGCCTTGGAGCTCGCCGTCGTCAGCTCCGGCCTCCCCACGACCCAGCACCCGCACAGTTCGACGCGCGGGAGCAAGAGCTCTCCAACGCACCCAGACACGCTTTGAACGAGGCCCTGTAGCGCGTTTCCGACGCTCGCCACCGTCTCGGGCCTCGCCGGCGTCGAGTCGCCGGTGGGTTTGACCCCGGGTGGGCCCAGTTTGACCTCTCTGGGTCGATGACAAATGGGACCCGCCTGCTAATTAAGTTAGGATTAAGACTAACTAAAAACTAGTTAGACTAATAGCACTGACACGCGGGACCCACTGGTCAGTTTGACCAAGGCTGCCCCGTTGACCTGCTGACGTCACACCTATGTCATGCTGACGCAGTAAAGTATTTTCTGGATTTATTCTTATTCAGGAAAATCCAGAAAATTGCCTAAACTTCTAAAAATCATAGAAAATCAACCGTAACTCCAAATGAAATAAATTATATATGAAAAATGATCAGAAAAATCTAATCTATCCATCTGTACCATTTTCATGCATGTTAGAACAATTTATAGGTGCTGTTTAGCACAAATCATATAAATGGCATTTTAATGTCCACATATGGAGTTTGAATTTGAATCTGGGATTCAAACCAACTTCATTTAATCTGGTTGCTAGTTGCATTAGCTCAAACCACAGCATATTGCCATATCACACTCATGCATCATATTGTTGCATCGCATTGATTGTGTTCTTTCTACATTGCGGTGTTTGTCTCCTCTCGATGAGCGGCGTATCGACGATGAGTTCGATGACACCGATGAAGAACTATATTATCTTCAGAAGTGCCAGGCAAGCAAAAACCCCTTGTTCATACCGATACAATCCCACTCTCTCGCTCCTGCTCTCTTTTACTGCATTAGGACAACAACGATTCATCTGTTACTTACTGCGGTAGCTGAACCCCTTTATCCTCTGCATGACCTGTCATTCCACAGTAAATAAATGAAACCCACTAGCATGAGTACGAGTTGTTTGAGCCCTGTTGTGCCTACTCATACTTGCTTGTTTGTCATGCCTCTTTGCTTAGAGTTGAGTCGTGCGATTCATCGGGGATGAATCGGAGTTGTGTGAACATGTCCTACTATGTGTGAGCTAAGTGTGTGAACACGATTTTGGTAAAGGTAGTGGTGAGAGGTCATGTAGGAGTACATGGTGGGTTGTCTCATTGAAGCCGTCCTCAGGAACTGAGTTCTGTGTTTGTGATCCATGATTCAGCTACTACCATGCATTGGGCCCTGAAATATGACCCCGCTCGACTTCTTAATCACCCTTGTCCTCTGTCCAAGAGTTGCAAGTAGTTTCTGGTGTGTGTAGTATGCTGGGGGCTGCACGCAGCGCTGACCTTAGGGGTGGGCTGTGTTGTGGTAGGCACGTGGCACGGTGTACCGATTCGCCCGTTTGGTGTCTCGGGAACCCTGCACACATCGTTCGGGGTCGTTAGTGGAAACCTCGGCCGGCCTCCCTACGGATGGAACCCGAATAGGCGATAAACCTAGACTAGAGACTTGAGTGTTTAGGTAGGTCGTGGTCTACACCCACGTCGGCTTTCGCTTGAAGTCTGCCGAGCACATGTCGTGTGCAGACGCTAAGTGGTGGAAACATGTATGAAGAAGTACACCCCTGCAGGGTTAACATCATCTATTCGAATAGCCGTGTCCACGGTAAAGGACTTCTGGGTTGCCTGTACAGTTCATAGACAAGTGAAAGTGGATACTCTAAAATGCTCAAGATAAGCGTGAGTGCTATGGATGGCATTCTCGTAGGGAGACGGGAGCGGGTCCATAGTGGTGTATTGATATGGTGAATATGTGGACTCGTGTGCGCCACCTCAAAAGAGTTACTTGCAGTCGTAGTTCAGGATAGTCACCGAGTCAGAGCTGGCTTGCTGCAGTTAAACTCCACCCCCCCCCCCCTTGTTGTTAATGATGCATATGTAGATAGTTCTGATGTAAGACTTGCTGAGTACATTTGTACTCACGTTTGCTTATTTTATGTTTTGCAGAGAGACGTCAGTCTCGCTAGTAGTTCCGTGTGGACTTCGACGTTTAGCTTGATACCTCAGCTACGATCTTGTGCCTCGGCAGGATCTGGTAGATAGTCAGGCTTCCAAGCCTTTTTCATTTGTAGATGTCTGTACTCAGACATGTTTAGCTTCCGCTTGTGCTTTGACTTGTATGCTCTAAATGTTGAGTCATGAGACCCATGTTTGTAATATCTCTCTCCTCGGAGCCTAATGAATAAATACTTGAGTCGTAGAGTTATGTTGTGATGCCAAGTTGTATTTACACATATCGAGCATATTGTGTGTATGTTTGAAATGCTTGGTATGTGTGGGATCCGACAATCTAGTTGTTTATCCTTGGCAGCCTCTCATATGGGGAAATGTAGTCTAGTGTTTCTGGCGATAGTAGTCCGCTACATACTCGGTTCACCGGAGTCCTGCTAGCCCAAAGACTCTTGCTCTGGACACTTGACTGGACGGCATGTGTTTCACTTCGTTCTGTATACATCCCTTCGGGAAATGTCACGGTGACATCTGAGTCTGCCTTAGCTCAAGTACCGGGTTACCGGAGTCCTGTTAGCCCTGTGCTACAGCCCGGATTCATACGTTGATGACCGACATGCTCGATGTGATTCATGTATGCCTGTCCCCATGGGTTAGTGCCGCTTTGGGTTCACGACTAGCCATGTCGGCATGGGTTCTCTGTCATATGGATGCTAGCGACACTATCATATACGTGAGCCAAAAGGCAAAAGATAAGTAGAATCAACGGATAGAAATTGCAACATATAGTCTTCACAATAACATTCGAACAAGAATGAACGAATGAATTCCAAAGTTAATCATCACATGTCCATTAAGGTGAGAAGCCACTTAGGTAAAGATATGGAAACAACATCTGTCTTAGAAACAAATCGAATATCACAACTGAAAACAAAAGATTGGCTTCTAGAATGAGCCGGAACAAACACATGATAGAGATTTCGCCCAAAGTGTTCGTGGTGGGGCCCACACGGACACGACGATATAGCGGCAAATCACGAATGACAAACAAGACGTCCCCGAATCAGCATAGCCAAGGATTCTTTAAGGCGTCCTCGCGACCACTCGTAAATGGACCGTGAATGGGCGGACCACTAGAGCGTTGAACCCCAATCTCAAATCATACATCTGCCGGAAAGATATCCTGTAGCTACTAGAATTCCCACCTATAAACTCCGAAACTTTCTGGTTATGCAATCTGGTGTTGGGGATACAGGGGACACAAAATATATCACCCAAACTAACAATACCTAGATCCGGCTGTATCCATCCGTCAACACATAACCAAGAAATCCTCGGAAATCGTGGTACCTCGACCTTGAAAAACATCCGTTATACAAGTCATGGCAATACTCCACTTTTCGCCTCGATCGGGCTATCGAGGTTATCTCACCAACAACTGCACAAAAGAGATTTCGATGTCGGCAAAACTCAGGTATTCCAGAATCGCAACGATAAAATTGTGGCGACAACACCTCGGAGCTCAACTCCCGGGACAACGCCACAACCCCTAAATGTCGAGGCACCAAGAACAATGTTCTCGTCACAAAACCATCGGAACGATTCCAAGATACCCACGTGATCCTAAATTTTTTTAGTGAAATTTGAGGAGAGAAGAGTCAAAACACTACGTCGGGATACCTCACAGAGCGGCGAAGGACTGGGAAGTAAAAGAATCCTACTCTCCGATATATATAATCCTAAGACTCAAAACATTTTTCCATTCTAGACTCAACAACGCATGACAAACAATCAAGTAGGGGCTCCTAAGTCGGGAAGGCTCGATTACCAACTTGTCACGCCCTCGATGCGGCTATATCTCCCACGTGTCGAGGCACGACTTAGAGGCATAACCGCATTGAAAGCAATGTCGCAAGTGAGGTAATCTTCACACAACCCATGTAATACATAAGGGAAAGAGATACATAGTTGGCTTACGATCGCCACTTCACACAATACATAAATAAACATCCATCATTCGTAGTACACTCAAGGTCCGACTACGGAACCAAAATAAAGAAGATACCCCAAATGCTACCACAGATCCCCGATCGTCCCAACTGGGCACCACTACTGATCATCAGGAAAAGACACATAGTAACTGACCACGTTCCTCGTCAAACTCCCACTTGAGCTCGGTTGAGTCACCTGCACCGGCATCGTCGGCACACCTGCAACTGTTTTGGAAGTATCATGAGTCACGGGGACTCAGCAATCTCACACCAGCGAGATCAAGACTATTTAAGCTTATAGGAAGGACAGAGTAGTATAGTGGAGCTGCAGCAAGTTTACTAGCATATCTGGTGGCTACTTCGCAAAGAGAGGCGAGAAGAGGAGCAAAGCACGGTCGTGAAGCTAGTAGCGATCAAGAAGTGATCTGAACTACTTACGCCGAGACATAACTCCAACACCGTGTTCACTTCCCGGACTCCGCCGAGAAGAGACCATCACGGTTACACACGATTGATGTGTATTTTAATTGAGGTCAACTTCGGGTTTTCTACAACGGACATTAACAAATTCCCATCTGCCTCATAGCTGCGGGCACGGCTTTGAAAGATATTACCTGCGGGGTGTCCCAACTTAGCCCATTATAAGCTCTCACGGTCAACGAAGGATATTCCTTCTACAGGAAAACCCGATCAATCTTGGAATCCCGGACTACAAGACATTTCGACAGCAATAAAACAAGACCAGCAAAGCCGCCCGATTGTGCCGATAAGGAACAACTTCTCCATGTTCCAACAAGGAACAAACTTCAACTTCACCTGCAACTAGCAACGCTATAAGAGGGGCTGAGCAAAGCGGTAACATAGCCAATCAACGGTTTGCTAGGAAAGGATGGTTAGGGGCTGACATGGCAATATGGGTGGCATGATATAGCAAGTGGTAGGCATCGCAGCATAGGCATAGCAAAAGAGCGAGCATCTAGCATAGCAAAGATAGAAGTGATTTCGAGGGTATGGTCATCTTGCGCAATGTTCTCGAGTTGTCGAAAGCTTGATCCTCGTAAGCGTTCTCAACAGGTTCCTCGTTCACGTACTCGTCTCCGGCTCTACCCAAAGCAACAACACAAACAAAGGAACCACAATAAATCACGGTGCAATGCACAATCAACATGATGCAAAACATGGCATGATATGCGGGATGTGATATGCAATGCGTATGTGCGCTCCGGAAGGAAAATGATGAACCAGGCATCAACTTGGCAAACCAAGTATGCCACTGGAAAGATGAGATGATTTCGGTTGAAATCGATATAAAGATCACCGGAATCGGATGCACGGTTTGCAAATGACAAGCAAAACAAGAATGGCACAAATCTGCCATTAACAGCATGATGCCACTTAGCAAGCAAAAAGAAATTAAGCTACTGCACCCAAACGTATCAACAAAGTATGTGGCAGTGATCTACAGAAGATGCTTGACAAAATATAAGCACTGAGCTTCGGCTAAATCACATCATAACAGGTTCAAACAAGCATGGCAAAAGTGCACAAAATATCAGGCTGGACATGGCAAAAACAGCATCAGGTTGCAATGTTCAGAGCAAGAAAACTACATGCTACAGGAACTTAAAATAGTAAAACAAGGCATGGCATGAATCTACTCAAAGCATAGAACAAAAGTCCCTTACTGACCATAAGCCAAAAGGATCCGAAAATATAGTAACACCCATGTCAATATTGAAAGTTTCGTTAACAGATTCAGCAACATGGCATGTCAAAAACTGATAACAAGTAGGCATGTTTACAAGCTCAATGCACTCACTAAAGAGCCTTAAATGATAAAATAAGCATACATACATCAAGAAGACATGGCATAGAAGACATACATGGCAAGAACAATAACATAGCATACATGTATCAACCACAACAACCTTGGCAAAATTGAATAACATGTAAACAATCTGCCAGGAAACATTTTATAGCAAAAGTAGAACTCGATTGACTCTAGCTATGGTACTCCATAGTTGCAAACAAGGACATGGATGGATAGATCAAGACATCTTTAACAAAACATCCTTACTTAAGTATATCAAAATATGCATGGATCTCACGGTAGCATCAAGTTAACATGGCATCAAAATATCAGCAAAACAGAGCTGAAAACAGCAACATCAGGACACCTACTTTGCATGCTTGTTCTAGTCACCACATGGATCACAAAAATACATGGCATACGCCCCTGGAAAGATGGAATGGCATATTACAAAACACATGTAGGACTCAAATTCATAGGGTGCACACATCAATCATGGCAAAAATAACAAAAGTGCAAGTTCTGTTAAGAAACAGAAACTAACATCACATAGCCCTCTTCTAACAGCATTTCGGGCATCAAGATGAGCTCAAATGAAAATGATGCAATGATATTAATTGATCTACTCTTCGAGACGAACATTTTGATGTATCATACGCGCAAAAAGGAGCTACAGATGCAAAGTTAAGCTACATTAAAAACTGACACCAAAACATAAGATGCAAAAACTTAGAAGAAATTAAGGAGGGGGAAGAAGTCAACGGGCGCTGGGTCCGGATCGGATCGGGATCCGGCCCGATCGGCGACGGGCGGGCGGGTCGCCGGATCCGCTGGCGGGACGGGCGGCCGGAGGAGGGGCCGGCGGATCCGGCCGGGAAGCTGGGCCGCGGAGGAGGTGGCGGCGACCGCGGCGGCGACGGTCTGGCGCCGAGCGGCGGGCGACGGGCGGCGACGTCCGGTGGCCGGAGCGGGCGGCGGCGTGGCGGCCGGCCGGGCGGCGAGGCGGCGGAGCGGGAGCTTCGGCGCCCATGGAGGCGGCGGGCAGGCGACCAGCCGGGCGGCCGAGGCAGCTGGGCGGCGGCGGCGTGCCCACGTGGCGCGCCCTGATTGGTTCGGACGGCGGCGGCGCGGTGGGACGGACGTGTCCGGGCGCGAGGTAGGGGAAGGCTAGGGTTAGACCCGAAATTGGAATGGGGGTTTGTTTAAATAGGCATAGAGGGAGCTAGGAGAGTCCAAACGAGGTGTAGTTTTCGCCCACACGATCGTGATCGAACGACGGAGAGCATGGAAGTGACTTAGATGGGTTATTGGGCTGTTTTGAAGGGGTGTTGGGCTGTAACTTAAAAGAGGCCTTTACGAGAGTGCGGTTAACCGTTGGAGTACCAAACGAGCTTCAAAAGACCCGAAACTTGACCGGTGGTCTACGGGTGGTATACCAAGGCCACTAGACAAACCTCGGTCCATTCCGAGAAGGTTTAGTACCCTTTGCGGAAAAACGTAAAAGGGCCGCCGGGGAGATAGGAGTGCCGGATTGCAAAACGGACAACGGGGAAAATGCTCGGAATCATGAGACGAACACGTATGCAAATGCGATGCACATGATGACATGATGTAAAATGCATGACATGGACAAAATGCAAAATGAATAAAAAAACCCAACCACGGAGGGAATATCATATCACAATGCCGAAAATGGCAAGAGTTGGAGTTACAAATATGGAAAGTTACATCCGGGGTGTTACAACACTCCACCACTACAAGAGGATCTCGTCCCGAGATCTAGGACTGAAAGAACTCCGGATATTCGGAACGGAGGTGATCCTCGCGCTCCCAGGTAGCTTCTCGGTCGGAATGGTGTGACCACTTCACTTTCAGGAATTTGATTGACTTGTTGCGAGTCTTGCGCTTGGTTTCTTCGAGAATAGCAACGGGGTGCTCATGATAAGAGAGATCTTCTTGAAGGTCAATCTCTTGAAGTTGATAGTGCGTTCAGGAGTCTTGAAGCACTTGCGAAGCTGTGACACGTGAAACACATCGTGCACGCGTTTGCAAAGTTGGATGGAAGCTCAAGTTGATAGGCGAGATCGCCTCTTTTGCCAATTATCTTGAAAGGACCCACATATCTAGGGGCAAGCTTCCCTTTGATACCGAAGCGATGAGTGCCTTTCATTGGAGAGACGCGAGGTAGACATGGTCTCCGATTTCAAAAGCCACA
This sequence comes from Aegilops bicornis, assembly GCA_021605145.1. NCBI lineage: Eukaryota > Viridiplantae > Streptophyta > Magnoliopsida > Poales > Poaceae > Aegilops > Aegilops bicornis. The sequence goes on from CM038673.1 coordinate 530,609,499, forward strand.
TCACGGTGCTTATCATCATAATAGCTCTTAGCGCGATTGCGGCGGCTTTGAGATTCTCACGAATGACTTGGCACATTTCTTCCGCTTCGTGATCAAGTCATTGCCAAGAAGTTGGCGTTCAATTGTCTCGAGACCAATTGAGAGGAGTACGGCACTTTTCCGCCATAGAGAATTTCGAATGGGGCCTTGCCGAACTCGCTTGGAAGCTGTTGTTGTAGGAGAACTTCGGCATATGGAAGACAATCTTCCCACTTCATACCGAAAGAAATGACACAAGCCACGAGCATATCTTCAAGGATTTGATTGACTCGCCGACTTGGCCACTTGTTTGAGGGTGGAAAGCTGTGCTGAAACGAATGTTGGTGCCCATGGCCTTGAAAAGAATCCCAAAACTTGGAGGTGAAGATGCTGCCACGGTGCAAGAGATCACTTGTGGAATGCCGTGCAAGGAGACAATCCTGGAGGTGTATAGCTCGCCAACCGAGCTGCTGTGTGATGGATTCTTTGATAGGAAGAAAATGAGCCACTTTAGTAAGCTTGTCAATGACAACGAAGATAGCATCATTTCCACGCTTGGACTTAGGAAAACCAGTCACGAAGTCCATCTCGATATGATCAAACTTCCATTACGGAATAGCAAGAGGTTGGAGGAGACCAGCTGGTCTTTGGTGTTCTGCTTTCACTCTTCTGCAGACATCACATTCATTCACGAATTGAGCAATTTCTCGCTTCATTCGAGTCCACCAATATGACTGTTTGAGATCATGGTACATCTTCGTACTTCCAGGATGAATGGATAGAAGCGAATTGTGAGCCTCGTTCATAATGACTTTTCGTAGATCACCCTTAGGAACCACAATCCGGTCCTCAAAGAAAAGAGTATCTTTGTCATCAACGTGGAAGCACTTGTACTTGGAAATGCCCTTGTCGATACCACGTTTCACCTTTTTCACCATGGTATCCCGAAGTTGAGCCTCACGAATCTGATCTTCCAAAGTAGGAGAGACTATGAGGTTGGCAAGAAAGCCTTGAGGAACAACTTGAAGATTCAGCTTATGGAAAGCTTCACGGAGATCCGGTGAAAGGGCTTGAGGATTAGACTGTTGCGATAAGCCTTCCTGCTCAAAGCATCTGCAATGACATTGGCCTTGCCGGAGTATATTCAATACTTGGGTTGTACTCTTGAATCATTTCGACCCATCGAGTCTGCACGAGGTTGAGGTTGGGCTGAGTGAAAATGTACTTGAGACTCTTGTGATCGGTGAAAATGTCCACTTTCCTTCCCAACAGGAGATGTCTCCACGTTATCAATGCATGGACAACTGCCGCCAACTCAAGATCATGAGTGGGGTAGTTCTTTTCATTGGGCTTCAACTGGCGAGAGGTATAATCCACAACTCTCTTCTCTTGCATTAACACAAAGACCGAGACCTTGAAGAGAAGCATCACGAGAAAACTTCGAATGGCTTGGATTCATCAGGAGGAGTCAAGACAGAGCTGTGACGAGTTTCTCTTTGAGGGTATTGAAAGCAACGTCACACTCAGGAGACCAGACATACTTCACATGCTTCCGGAGGAGGTTGGAAAGAGGCTTTGCAATCTTGGAGAAATTCTCAACGAATCTTCGGCAATAGCTTGCAAGACCAAGAAAGCTGCGGAGCTGCTTGACATTCTGAGGAGGTTCCCAATTCACAATTGCGGACACCTTCTCGGGATTAACAGCGATGCCCTTGGCGGAGATGATATGACCAAGATAAAGCACTTCATCAAGCCAAAATTCACATTTGGAGAACTTAGCATAGAATTGATACTCTCGAGCTTGTCTAGCACCAATCGCAAATGTTTGGCATGATCCTTCTTATTCTTGGAGAAGACCAAAATATCATCAAGATAGACCAAGACGAATTCATTGGTATAGGGGTTGAAAATGAAGTTCATCATCCGAGAGAAAGTTGGAGGAGCATTGACGAGGCCGAAAGACATGACAAAGATATTCATAAGAACCAAAGCTTGTTACGAATGCTGTCTTGGGAATATCTTGTTCACGTAATGCGAATCTGATGATAACCCATACGACGGTCAAGCTTGGAGAACACTTTAGCACCTTTGAGTTGCTCGAAAAGCTCATTGATGTTGGGAAGTGGATACTTGTTCTTGATTGTCTTCTTATTCAATGGACGGTAATCGACACACAGTCGGTCCGTGCCATCCTTCTTCTGGACAAAAAGAACACCACAACCCCAAGGAGATGAACTCGGTCAGATCAAACCCAGACGCTCTTGTTCATCGAGCTGCTTCTTCAATTCCTTCAGCTCATTAGGTCCAAGCTTGTATGGACGCTTGCAAACGGGTTCATGCAGGGCTCAAGATCAATAACGAACTCAACCGGGCCGATGAGGAGGCATGCGGAAGCTCTTCCGGAAAGACATCTTGGTACTCACAAACGACTAGAATCGAGAGATAGCATCCAATTCGCCCTTCTCATTGAGAGAAAACAACCGAATGGTTTCATCACGAAAGCGCATAGATGATCACATCATTAGAAGAGTGAGTCAATTGAATTTCGCTGGCAGCACAATCAAGCTGAGCTTTGTGCTGAGAAAGCCAGTCCATCCCGAGAATAAGATCAATATCCGAGTCACCAAGGACAATTGGTTTAGCTAGAAATCTATAATCGCCCATCTTGATACCGACATTCGGAACCACCAAGCTAGAACTCATGTGCTTGCGGGGAAACAATTGCTAGAGGTTTAACCAAGAATTCAAGTGAAATCATGCTTGGCAAAAACGGTCTTGACATGAAACAATGCGATGCACCAAAGATCAAATAAAACTTTTGCAGGAATATCATTAACTGGAAGATTACCCATTATCACATCAGAAGATTCCTCCGCTTGAGCTGCATTCATCATATTCACCTTGGCATGCTTTGGATTATGCTTGACCACTGCATTGCTGGAAGATTTCACAGGAGGAGGAGGCGGAAGGCGCCTTTGGTTGAAGCATTTGTTCGCATAGTGACCTTTTCTCACGACATTTGTTGCAAGTCACCTCGAGAGCGGACGGTGGTAAGGAGCACTTGACCTTGGAGCTTGAGAATTAGACTTGTTCTCGATAGCCAGGGTTGGGTGGGTGGGAAGATCCACGGCCACCTGAGTTCTTCTCACGATAAGGCCGACGGAACGGAGGAGGAGGAAGGTAAAACTTCTGCTGCTTAGGCTGCCACTTGAGAGGAAGAAGAAGACTGAACTGCATCCCCGATTCTCTTCTTAGAGGCCTCACATTTGAGCTGGGCAGCTTCTTGCTTCAAAGGCCATGTTGTAGAAATCATCATACTTATCCGGCTCAAAAGCACAAGAGCTAATTGCAGATCTTCTCTCGGACCACCTCCGAATTGATAGATCATACTCTTTTCATCGTGCACGCCTTGCTTAGCAAAACGAGCGAAGCTCGAACTGGATATTGTATTGATAGACAGACATGTTGCCCTGCTTGAGATTGCGGAACTCCTCACGCTTGCTCTCAACAACACTTTTCGGAATGTGATGAGCTCAAATCACGACGAACTCATCCTGTAATGACACGACCTCCTCTGGAATCTTTGTATTGTCGGTACCACTCGGCAGCTTGATCCTTGAGTTGAAACGATGCAAACTTGACAAAGTCCTCGTGTCCGACATTGCTACAATCAAAATGCTTGCAGATGTCCACAAGCCAATCGTCGGCGTCGTGGCCTCGACACGTAAACCGAAAGACTTCGGCTGATTAGCGAGGAACCGACCGAGAGTAGCAAAGTGCGGCTGATTGTTGCCTTGACCTCGATTTCCTTGACTGCCTTGCCCTTGAGTACGCTTCTTGCAAGAGCTGCAAAATCATCTCGAGCATTGGCATTGGTGGCTGCCATGATAGCTTGCCGTGCCTCCGGAGGCGGAGGTGGAGGTGGAGGGTTCTGACCGATCCCCATCATTACGATCCGGATTCGCACGCCGTGAGGTGGAGCCATCCTGAAGAGGGTGACATCCGTTAGTCCTTTGATAGACAAAAGATAAGTAGAATCAACGGATAGAAATTGCAACATATAGTCTTCACAATAACATTCAACAAGAATGAACGAATGAATTCCAAAGTTAATCATCACATGTCCATTAAGGTGAGAAGCCACTTAGGTAAAGATATGGAAACAACATCCGTCTTAGAAACAAATCGAATATCACAACTGAAAACAAAAGATTGGCTTCTAGAATGAGCGGAACAAACACATGATAGAGATTTCGCCCAAAGTGTTCGTGGTGGGTCCCACACGGCACGACGATAGCGGCCGTCACGAATGACAAACAAGACGCCCCGAATCAGCATAGCCAAGGATTCTTTAAGACGCCTCGCGACCACCGTAAATGGACCGTGAATGGGCGGACCACTAGACGTTGAACCCCAATCTCAAATCATACATCCGTCGGAAAGATATCCCGTAAGCTACTAGAATTCCCACCTATAAACTCCCGAAACTTTACGGTTATGCAATCTGGTGTTGGGGATACAGGGACACAAAATATATCACCCAAACTAACAATACCTAGATCCAAATTGTATCCATCCACAACACATAACCAAGAAATCCTCGGAAATCGTGGTACCTCGACCTTCAAAAACATCCGTTATACAAGTCATGGCAATACTCCCTTTTCGCCAAGATCGGGCTATCAGGGTTATCTCACCAACAACCGCACAAAAGAGATTTCGATGTCGGCAAAACTCAGGTATTCCAGAACTGCAACGATAAAATTGTGACGACAACACCTCGGAGCTCAACTCCCCGGGACACTGCCACAACCCCTAAATGTCAGAGGCACCAAGAACAATGTTCTCGTCACAAAACCATCGGAACGATTCCAAGATACCCACGTGATCCTAAAATTTTTTTAGTGAAATTTGAGGAGAGAAGATTCAAAACACTACGTCAGGATACCTCACAGAGCGGCAGAAGGGACTGGGAAGTAAAAAGAATCCTACTCTCCGATATATATAATCCTAAGACTCAAAACATTTTTCCATTCTAGACTCAACAACGCCACAAACAATCAAGTAGGGGGCTCCTAAGTCGGGAAGGCTCGATTACCAACTTGTCACGCCCTCGATGCGGCTATATCTCCCACGTGTCGAGGCACGACTTAGAGGCATAACCGCATTGAAAGCAATGTCGCAAGTGAGGTAATCTTCACACAACCCATGTAATACATAAGGAAAGAGATACATAGTTGGCTTACAGCTTGCCACTTCACACAATACATAAATAAACATCCATCATTCGTAGTACACTCAAGGTCCGACTACGGAACCAAAATAAAGAAGATACCCCAAATGCTACACAGATCCCCGATCGTCCCCAATCGGGCACCACTACTGATCATCAGGAAAAGACACATAGTAACGACCACGTTCCTCGTCGAACTCCCACTTGAGCTCGGGTTGAGTCACCTGACTGCATCGTCGGCACCTGCAACTGTTTTGGAAGTATCTGTGAGTCACGGGGACTCGGCAATCTCACACCCGCGAGATCAAGACTATTTAAGCTTATAGGAAGGACAGAGTAGTATAGTGGAGCTGCAGCAAGCGACTAGCATATCTGGTGGCTACTTCGCAAAAGAGAGCGAGAAGAGGAGCAAAGCACGGTCGTGAAGCTAGTAGCGATCAAGAAGTGATCCTGAACTACTTACGCCGACATAACTCCAACATCGTGTTCACTTCCGGACTCCGCCGAGAAGAGACCATCACGGTTACACACCTTGATTGATGTGTATTTTAATTGAGGTCAACTTCGGGTTTTCTACAACCGGACATTAACAAATTCCCATCTGCCTCATAACTGCGGGCACGGCTTTGAAAGATATTACCCTGCAGGGTGTCCCAACTTAGCCCATTATAAGCTCTCACGGTCAACGAAGGATATTCCTTCTACCGGGAAAACCCGATCAATCTTGGAATCCCGGACTACAAGACATTTCGACAGCAATAAAACAAGACCAGCAAAGCCGCCCGATTGTGCCGATAAGGAACAACTTCTCCATGTTCCAACAAGGAACAAACTTCAACTTCACCTGCAACTAGCAACGCTATAAGAGGGGCTGAGCAAAGCGGTAACATAGCCAATCAACGGTTTGCTAGGAAAGGATGGTTAGGGGCTGACATGGCAATATGGGTGGCATGATATAGCAAGTGGTAGGCATCGCAGCATAGGCATAGCAAAAGAGCGAGCATCTAGCATAGCAAAGATAGAAGTGATTTCGAGGGTATGGTCATCTTGACTGCAATGTTCTCAGAGTTGTCGAATGCTTGATCCTCTTAAGCGTTCTCAAGAGGTTCCTCGCTCACGCATTTCGCCTCCCGGCTCTACCCAAAGCAACAACACAAACAAAGGAACCACAATAAATCACGGTGCAATGCACAATCAACATGATGCAAAACATGGCATGATATGCGGGATGTGATATGCAATGCGTATGTGCGCCCAGAAGGAAAATGATGAACCAGGCATCAACTTGGCAAACCAAGTATGCCACTGGAAAGATGAGATGATTTCGGTTGAAATCGATATAAAGATCACCGGAATCGGATGCACGGTTTGCAAATGACAAGCAAAACAAGAATGACACAAATCTGCCATTAACAGCATGATGCCACTTAGCAAGCAAAACGAAATTAAGCTACTGCACCCAAACATATCAAAAAAGTATGTGGCAGTGATCTACAGAAGATTCTTGACAAAAGATGAGCACTGAGCTTCGGCTAAATCACATCATAACAAGTTCAAACAAGCATGGCAAAAGTGCACAAAATATCAGGCTGGACATGGCAAAAACAGCATCAGGTTGCAATGTTCAGAGCAAGAAAACTACATGCTACAGGAACTTAAAATAGTAAAACAAGGCATGGCATGAATCTACTCAAAGCATAGAACAAAAGTCCCTTACTGACCATAAGCCAAAAAGGATCCGAAAATATAGTAACACCCATGTCAATATTGAAAGTTTCGTTAACAGATTCAGCAACATGGCATGTCAAAAACTGATAACAAGTAGGCATGTTTACAAGCTCAATGCACTCACTAAAGAGCCTTAAATGATAAAATAAGCATACATACATCAAGAAGACATGGCATAGAAGACATACATGGCAAGAACAATAACATAGCATACATGTATCAACCACAACAACCTTGGCAAAATTGAATAACATGTAAACAATCTGCCAGGAAACATTTTATAGCAAAAGTAGAGCTCGATTGACTCTAGCTATGGTACTCCATAGTTGCAAACAAGGAAATGGATGGATAGAGCAAGACATGTTTAACAAAACATCCTTACTTAAGTATCTCAAAATATGCATGGATCTCACGGTAGCATCAAGTTAACATGGCATCAAAATATCAGCAAAACAGAGCTGAAAACAGCAACATCAGGACACCTACTTTGCATGCTTGTTCTAGTCACCACATAGATCACAAAAATACATGGTATACACCCCTGGAAAGATGGCATGGCATATTACAAAACACATGTAGGACTCAAATTCATAGGGTGCACACATCAATCATGGCAAAAATAACAAAAGTGCAAGTTCTGTTAAGAAACAGAAACTAACATCACATAGCCCTCTTCTAACAGCATTTCGGGCATCAAGATGAGCTCAAATGAAAATGATGCAATGATATTAATTGATCTACTCTTCGAGACGAACATTTTGATGTATCATACGCCGCAAAAAGGAGCTACAGATGCAAAGTTAAGCTACATTAAAAACTGACACCAAAACATAAGATGCAAAAACTTAGAAGAAATTAAGGAGGGGGAAGAAGTCAACGGGCGCTGGGTCCGGATCGGATCGGGATCCGGCCCGATCGGCGACGGCGGCGGCGGCGGGTCGCCGGATCCGCGGCGGGGACGGCGGCCGGAGGAGGGGCTGGCCGGATCCGGGGGGAGGCCGGGCCATGGAGAGGTGGCCGGCGGGCGGCTGATCGGCGGCGGCGTCAAGGGCGGGCGACGGGCGGCGACCGGCGTGGCTGGCGGGCGGGTGGCTGGCCGAGCGGCGGCGACGATGCTGCCGGCCGGGCGGCGAGGCGGCGGAGCGGGAGCTCGGGCGCCATGGAGGGCGGCGACCGGCCGGGCGGGATGGCCGTTCGCAGGCTGGGCGGCGGAGGCGGCGGCGTGCCCACGTGGCGCGCCCTGATTGGTTCGGACGGCGGCGGCGCGGTGGGACGGACGTGTCCGGGCGGCGCGGGAGTTTCGTCCGGGCGCGAGGTAGGGGAAGGCTAGGGTTAGACCCGAAATTGGAATGGGGGTTTGTTTAAATAGGCATAGAGGGAGCTAGGAGAGTCCAAACGAGATGTAGTTTTCGCCCACACGATCGTGATCGAACGACGGAGAGCATGGAAGTGACTTAGATGGGTTATTGGGCTGTTTTGAAGGGGTGTTGGGCTGCAACTTAAAAGAGGCCTTTGCGAGAGTGCGGTTAACCGTTGAAGTACCAAACGAAGCTTCAAAAGACCGAAACTTGACCGGTGGTCTACGGGTGGTATACCAAAGCCACTTGACAAACCTCGGTCCATTCCGAGAAGGTTTAGTACCCGCACACGGAAAAACGTAAAAGGGGCCGCCGGGGGAGATAGGAGTGCCGGATTGCAAAACGGACAACGGGGAAAATGCTCGGAATCATGAGACGAACACGTATGCAAATGCGATGCACATGATGACATGATGTAAAATGCATGACATGGACAAAATGCAAAATGAAGAAAAAAAACCAACCACGGAGGGAATATCATATCACAATGCCGAAAATGGCAAGAGTTGGAGTTACAAATATGGAAAGTTACATCCGGGGTGTTACAAGTCGCCTCCGCCCCATCCACCGCCGCCAGCTGGTGGCGCGATGCACGACGACGCCTACCCGGCCCAGAACGCGACCTACATCGTCTTTACCAGCCTCGGCAACGACAAGCACAGCGAGCGCCTCCTTCGGCAGGAGGTGAACACCGTCTTCCCGGCCAAGATGCAATACATGCACTGGTCGGAGCGCCCGGTCACCTAGACCCAGGAGGACCACCCGGCCGTCATGCCGAATCTGGGTGGCTATGCCCTCGTCCTTGACCCCACCATCGTCGCACCTTGGCGCACATGCAAGTTTTCCCGAGTTCTCATGACGGCAGCAGCAGCATCAACATCCTCTACCGCGACACCATGACCAAGCTCGGTCTCGAGGCCAAGGACCTGGAGCCAACCTGGATGGTCTTCCACGGCATCGTTCCCAGCCTCTCCTGCTCCCCAATCGGCTGGGTCCGGCTCGATGTCCTGTTCGGCGACAGCAGCCACTTCCGACGCGAGCCGATCTGGTTTGAGGTGGTGAACCTGTCCAGCGCATACCATGCGCTGCTGGGCCGACCCGTGCTCGCCAAATTCATGGCGGTTCCCCACTACGCCTACCTGAAGATGAAGCTGCCGGGTCCGAAGGGCCTCATCACCGTCACCGGCGACTACCGCAAGTCCATAGAGTGCGCCCGAGACGGCGCCAAGCTAGCCGAGTCGCTGGTCGTAGCCGAGGAGCTGCGCCAGCTCGACTGGATCGTCGCCCTGGCCCACGAAGCGTCGGCCGCGCCGATCCCGGCCGAGGAGCCGACCAACGAGGCCACATTCAATCCCTCCAAGGAGACCAAGAAGGTGAAGCTGAACCCAGAAGATCCTAGCTGCAGCAAGTACGTTGTCGTGGGCGCCCGCCTCGATAGCAAATAGGAAGGCGAGCTCATCGACTTCCTCCGTGAGAATCGGGACATTTTCGCATGGACCCCAAAGGACATGCGGGTATCCCGAGGAAGTACGCCGAGCACAAACTCCACATCCGCAAGGACGCCAAGCCCATTCGTCAACCCCTGTGACGTTTTTCCGAAGAAAAGAGAAGGACCATCGGTGAAGAGGTCGCCAAGCTTTGGGCGGCCGACTTCATCATGCAAGTGTTTCACCCCGAGTGGCTGGCCAACCCAGTCCTTGTCCTAAAAAAGAACAAGACCTGGCGCATGTGTATCGACTACACCAGCCTGAACAAGGCCTGCCCCAAAGACCTGTTCGCCCTCCCGCGGATCGACCAAGTCATCGACTCCACTGCCGGGTGTGAGCTCCTGTCCTTCCTGGATGCTTACTCCGGCTATCACCAGATCAAGCTGGACCCGGCTGGCGCCCTGAAGATGTCCTTCATCACTCCCTTCGGGGCGTATTGCTACATCACCATGTCGTTCGGCTTGAAGAACACCGGCGCTACTTTCCAGCGCTGCATGCAGAAATGCCTGCTGCCGCAACTCGGCCGCAATATCCACGTCTACATGGACGACATCATGGTGAAGACCAAGCAGCACCTCATGCTCCTCGACGACCTGAAGGAGACCTTCGCCAACCTGCGCGAGTACAAGGTCAAGCTCAACCCGGAAAAGTGTGTTTTCGGCGTCCCGGCCGGAAAGCTGCTCGGCTTCCTCGTCTCGGAGCGCGGCATTGAGGCAAATCCGGAGAAAATCAAGGCCATCGAGCGCATGCGCAAGCCGGCTCGGCTGCGCGATGTCCATAAGTTCACCGGCTGCTTGGCCTCGGTTAACCGGTTTCCCAGCTGGCTGGGCGAGAGGGCCTTGCCCCTATACAGCTGATGAAGAAGACGACGCCGTTCGAGTGGAATGACCAGGCGGACGTGGCTTTCCGGGATCTCAAGCGCATGCTCTCCGTCGGTGTCAAAACCGGCGGATCTCGTGTAGGGTGTCCCGAACTGTGCGTCTAAGGAGGATGGTAACAGGAGGTGGGGGACACAATGTTTACCCAGGTTCGGGCCCTCTCGATGGAGGTAATGCCCTACTTCCTGCTTGATTGATCTTGATGATATGAGTATTACAAGAGTTGATCTACCACGAGATCGTAGAGGCTAAACCCTAGAAGCTAGCCTATGATTATGATTGTTGTTGTCCCTCTGGACTAAACCCTCCGGTTTATATAGACACCGGAGGGGCTAGGGTTACACAGTCGGTTACAAGGGAGGAGATCTACATATCCGAATTGCCAAGCTTGCCTTCCACGCCAAGGAGAGTCCCATCCGGACACGGGACGAAGTCTTCAATCTTGTATCTTCATAGTCCAACAGTCCAGCCAAAGTATATAGTCCGGCTGTCCGAGGACCCCCTAATCCAGGACTCCCTCAGTAGCCCCTGAACCAAGCTTCAATGACGATGAGTCCGGTGCGCAGATTGTCTTCGGCATTGCAAGGCGGGTTCTTCTTCCGAATACTCCATAGAAGATTTCGAACACAAGGATAGTGTCCGGCTCTGCAAAACAAATTCCACATACCATCGTAGAGAGTATAATATTTCCACAAATCTAATCTGCTGACAACTTTTCATAGCATGACATCACGCCATGGCCCGGTCATTATTTGAACAGTTTTTCTCAACCAGCTACTGCACATATTGCGAGGCGGTTTTCTTGGCATGTCTTGTCGAAGCAGAGATCGTGTCCCCTTATCACGGGATTCTCATCAATACGGGTGTGGGTAACCCAACTATGCCATTAATCACGGTACTTGGGGAATAAGCGAGTTTACCAGGCAGGTGAGGAGGCGCACAGTTTCCTCCGCCCATATAAAGGGACAAGGACTAATCCTTTTTACCCACGCCTTCTTCTTCCCTGCCCATCCATTCTTGCGCACTCGAGCTCCAGCGCCCAAGTTCGCATTTTCTCTACAAAACCACTCCAAACATGTCCGGAGCGGGAGGCAAGTGGATGATCTCCGCCGTTATGGAGGAGAACATTACGAAGCTCCGGGAAGCCGGATACATGGCCGCAGATATCGTGCACCGGCTCTCAAACATGGGGCAGATCGTCCCCACCCACGAACCTCATGAAACGGTTGTATTCCTTACCCATTTCATCCGCGGGCTGGGATTTCCCCTCCACCCATTTGTCCGCGGGCTCATGTTTTATTACGGGCTGGACTTCCATGATCTGGCCCCCAATTTCATCCTCAACATCTCGGCGTTTATCATCGTGTGCGAGGCCTTCCTCCACATCAAGCCCCACTTCGGACTGTGGCTGAAGACCTTCAATGTTAAACTGAAGGTGGTGGTCGACCAGCAAGTGGAGTGCGGAGGCGCCATGGTGGGCAAAATTCCCAACGTCACCTGGCTCGAAGGCTCCTATGTGGAGACCGTAAAGGGGTGGCAATCGGGGTGGTTCTACATCACCGAGCCGCGCGACACCAACTGGGTGGCGCCCCCAATTCGATCCGCATCCCCATGCGGCTCACCTCCTGGAAAGAGAAGGGCCTATCCTGGGGTTCATCGGTGGAGCTGACCGGACTCCAGAACTGCGTCAAAAACATGAGAAGCAAGAAAATCAAGCTTGTCAATGTGGTCCAAGTCATGCCCTTCCGCCGGATCCTCCCATGTCAAAGACGGGCGTTTAATATGTGGGAGTTCGACCCGACTAAGCACCAGACGCTGCGAGAGCTCTTCGACACCAACGCACCAGGACATCTCGAAGGTGTTGTTCAAGTCTGCCGAGGTACCTCCTTCCCTTACCGAAGATCGTGGACTTAGCGCAAAGCGCCTCGCCAATCCGGTAAGATTCTTATATCTCATAAGATGTTTCTTTCCCCAATAATCATGTGAGGGATCTAAGCCTTCACGCCATTTAACAGGACTGGGTCACGACAACGGAGCGGATCGATTGTCCGGCCCTACTACCCGAAGATCCAGCAAGGGCTCTCTTAATGGAGATGCTGGTTCCGGCGCCCTATGAGGCGTCATAGAAGAAGGCCAAGAAGAAGGCCACGGGGACCAGGAAAGGTCTTCAGCGCAAGGGTTGTATCGGACTCATCGTCGGATAACACCGAGGCGCCCTCCACCCACGAAAACGAGGAGGATGAAGAGGAAAGTTCTCCCCCCAGCCGGGGGAGACAAGAAAAGGAAGGCCGCCCCGTATGGGGAGGCCGAAGGATCCAAGAAGGGAAGGACTCTCCTTCCGAGCTGCTCCACAACAGCCGCTCTCAACAACGAGGAGTGGTTACCCAGGGACAAGCCCCTGGCGAAGTCGTAAGTATCTGGATACCATAATAGTTCTTGGTATGCTTTATTTTATTGCTTCTTATCATGTCGAACATGATCATGTAGCCCATCCAAAGCCCATATTGACGTATCATCTTCGGATGAGTCTTTGGGCCAGTCGGAGATGAACAGCGATTCACTCCCGACCGCCTCCTCCCCCCGCCCTACGGACGACGTCGAGGTGTTGTCTCAAAGGGCACTGCACCAAGGGGAGACAGTTTCGGAGGCGCCCCAAGGCGACATTCCAGACATTGGGTGCAGGAGGGGCAAGACTCCCATGGACACTAATGTCGGGGGCAGCAAGTCTAGCCCCCACCCGAATACTGCGCCGGAACCTCCAGTGGTTCCGGATTCTGTCACGCGACCCCTCGCGAAGGGGGGCAATCCGTCCGTGCTGATGGCCTCTGTCCATCTAGAGGCATCAGATAATTTGCTGGAAGCGCTTCGTGGTACTTCCATTGACGAAGAGCACCGCACTATCATGAGTGTGGTGATCGAGAAGGTTCGGTCCGCCAAAAGCAGACTGACTGAAGCCTGTGCTAGCCTCCTAACAGGCTTTGAGTAAGTAATCAAATTATGAAGAAATGTTACAGCATAGACAGTAGCCCCTGATGCTCTGTTTGGTGTTCGCAAAGAAAGGTCGAACAGAGGATCAAATAATAATCACAAGAGTTTAATCAGAATATGTCTATGTGAATAAGCAGGCTTCGCTGCTGGCTGCTGCTGCTCGCACGACGGAGGTCACCACACTGAAGCGGGACCTTAAATGGTCTGAGGAAGAGCTCGGCCTTACCAAGAGGCAGCTCGAAGAGAACAAAGGTAAGTAATACCCTGTCTGTTTTTGGATAAAGAAAAAAGGAAGGTGGTTTTTAGATCACAGGATCGTCATGAATTTTGCTAGGGGTCACGACCGAAGTGGCGACCCTGAAGAAGACGCTGTCCGAGGCCGAAGGCAAAGCGGCCAAGGAGCACGCCAAGCACAAGAAGCAAGAGGCCCGAGTCAGCGAGGTTCAGCAAGAGCTCCAGGAGTTTGTCAAGAAGTACGAGTCCTTGGAGCGTGACTCTAAGACGCAAGGGTCCGAGCTTGCGAAGGCCCTCGAGAACGCACAAAATGCCAAGGCCGAAGCCTAAAAGGCCCTCTAGGAAATTGAGGCGGTCAATAAGATAGCGGTGGGTAAGGCATTCATTATGCAAAGCAAGCATGTGAAGGAAACTTTCCTTTTACTTACCCGAATTCGGAGCTCTCCAGGAGCGTTCGCAGATCTACCCAGCAGTGTGTCGGATGCCGCGGAGTTCTACCGGGCCGAGGAAGGGAGCTCGACGGAGAAGTTGTTCTGGTCTCAGTATACTGGGACCGAACATCCGATGCCCTTGAGCGACCAGTTGAAGCAACTGGTCGAGCTTCACAAGGCGGCCGAACTGGCCATGAAGGGCCTTATAGTCCGGATGTGGCCAGGCGAGCCCCTGCCTGGCAGCTATTTCGGCCTGGTAAGGCGGCTTGTGAACGTCTGCCCATGGTTTGAAGTTATAAAGCGGTCCGTCTGCATTGAGGGTGCGCGCAGGGATTTTGCCCGGGCGAAAGTACACTTGGCGAAGATGGACGCCGAGAAGCTTGTGAAGGAGGGGCCGCCGGAGGGCAAGGAGCATCGCCACCCCGAAAAGTATTATGACAGTGTCCTGAAGGGTGCTCGCCTTGTGGCAGAGGAATGTGCTAAGGATGTAATATTTGAATGAATGTACTCATGTGATCCTGTAATATGAAACGAGTTCATGTGCGCTAAGTAACGCTTGTTAATTTAAAATATTACCTTCTGTGCGGCCGTTTATAAAATTTGAGAGTTGGCCAGTCGTTGGCTTCTGCCCCCATGTAACTAGTACTGAGGTGTTCGGGATAAATCTGATCACTCTTTATCCCAGTTTTGGGTCCTTCGAAGGATGTGTTCAGCACAACGAACCAGGCAATCGGACTATAAAGCTTTATCACTCTCACTTGGCCATAGAAGTCTACAATTTTAAATTTTGGCGAAGCCCCTAGTATTCGGAAGGCCGAACTTGGGTCGCTATGTACGCCTAAATCGGACAAGGCCGACTCCTCGCCCGAAGCGGAAAAAATCTTTAAGGATTTGAGACCTCTCGAACAGCGACCAGCTCTCGCCTCATCATGACAGTCAGTTTTCGGCTTTCTCTACTGAGGTGTTCGTCCGGAAGAACCGGGACACAATCGCAGTAGTTCTCCCAGCGCTACCTTAGCCGATATAGCGGAACGTAAGGTACCAAAAAAAGGGAGCCGGGCAAACCCAACTATTGACCTAAGACATGATTCGGAGCTGATGCATATAATGCTATAAGTTCGGGGTGCCGCACTGTCGAAAGTGTTCGGACTTTTCTTGACATGTTATGGGGTACACTGAAGCCCCTGGAGCACTGAACGTATGAGAATGTACGGGTGCAATTTGTCGTAAATAAGTAGACATGGAAAAAATATGAAGAAGTGCAATAATGAGCTAATGTTGTACATTGTTATTTAAATGATACGTCAAAGCGTATGCATACATGTAGTGCAATAAGTAAAAATAGGACTATTTGACATGTCCTATCCAAGGGCAAGCTGCGTGTGGGTATGCAAAATAGGTATATCGATCGTTATCAGAGACCACATGTGGATTCCCTTATGCGTCAAAGCTTCTAGCTTCCTTGGTGTTTCCTTCCCGTGACGGGTCTGATAATCGATCGGAGAGGGCCTTCAGAGAATAGGGGCCTGAAAGGAAGAAAATGTTAAAGGTATACAGGTCCTGAAGCGGTTGAGCCGCATTGTGGGCCGTGCCATGTTCGTGCCTCCGCCTATGCCCATGGTATCTTGAGTGCGTAATTATGTATGCACGGCGCAAATTTCGCCGCTTGACTGGGACTAGGACGGAGGCCGAATTGCTAGGCGAGCTCTAAACATGCCTAGCGATCCTCTTGCAGGGTATTCCGGACTTGCTTGAAGGTGGCGGGGGTCTTTTTCACCGAATTGGCGGTTTGCCTCATAAGGCTGCTTTTATGCCTGCTGCGAGGTCGCGATGTGCTCCTCCGTGCGGAGCGAGCGTTTTGTGTTTCCATTAACTGTTATAACCCCGCGAGGTCCTGGCATTTTGAGCTTGATGTATGCATAATGCGGTACCGCATTGAATCTGGCAAATGCGGTCCGTCCGAGCAGTGCGTGATAGCCACTGCAGAAGGGGACGATATCAAAGAATAACTCCTCGCTTCAGAAGTTGTCGGGAGATCCTAAGACCACTTGCAATGTGATTGAGCCCGTGCAACAGGCCTCTACACCTGGGATGACACCTTTAAAGGTGGTTTTGGTGGGTTTGATCCTCGAGGGGTCTATACCCATTTTGCGCATTGTATCCTGATAGAGCAGGTTCAGACTGCTGCCATCATCCATAAGGACTCGAGTGAGGTGAAATCCGTCAATGATGGGGTCAAGGACCAAATCGGCAGAACCGCCATGACGGATACTGGTATGGTGGTCCCTGCGATCGAAGGTGATCGGATAAGAAGACCATGGGTTGAACTTTGGGGCAACTGGCTCTATCGCATAGACGTCCCTCAATGCACGCTTCCGTTCCCGCTTGGGAATATGGGTTGCGTATATCATGTTTACCGTTTTCACTCGGGGAGGAAATTTCTTCTGTCCTCCTGTGTTCGGCAGCCGGGGCTCGTCCTCGTCGTCGTTATGCAGCCCCTTTTCCTTGTTTTCGGCATTCAACTTGCCGGCCTATCTGAACACCCAGCATTCCCTGTTGGTGTGGTTGGCTGGTTTATCGGGGGTGCTGTGAATTTGGCACGAATGATCGAGTATGTGGTCCAAGCTGGACGGGCCAGGATTGCTTCTTTTGAATGGCTTTTTCCGCTAACTGGATTTAGAGCCATTGAATCCGGCATTAACTGCCATGTCTTTAGCATTGTCGCCGTTGTTGTGGCGCTTGTGTCTGTTGCGACGTGGCCTGCCGTTGCTATCTTTGGCATCTGAATTGCCAGGGTTTCTTGATGTGTTGTTGCTGCGAGCCAGCCAACTATCTTCGCCTGCACAAAAGTGGGTCATGAGTGTCGTGAGGGCTGCCATGGACTTCAGCTTTTCTTGGCCGAGGTGTCAGGCGAGCCACTCGTCGTGGATGTTATGCTGAAATGCCGCTAAGGCCTCGGCATCCGGACAGTCGACAATTTGGTTCTTTTAGTTAGGAACCGTGTCCAGAATTTCCTGGCTGATTCCCCTGGCTATTGGATTATGTGACTCAAGTCATCGGCATCCGGTGGTCACACATAAGTGCCCTGGAAGTTGTCAAGGAATGCGTCCTCCAAATTCTCCCAACTGCCTATGGAGTTTGCCGGCAGGCTATTGAGCCAATGCCGAGCAGGTCCTTTGAGTTTTAATGGGAGGTACTTGATGGCATGTAGATCGTCACCGCGGGCCATGTGGATGTGGAGGAGGAAATCTTCAATCCATACCGCGGGGTCTGTTGTACCATCATATGATTTAATGTTTACGGGTTTAAAACCTTTTGGGAATTCGTGATCCATTACTTCATCAGTGAAGCATAGGGGGTGTGCGGCGCCTCTGTGCCGGGCTATATCACAACGCAGTTCATACGAGTCTTGTCTGCTGTATTCGGCCCGGCCAGATTTTCTTTTAGTATATCCGGCGTGACGGTCGTCGTCACGCGTTGGGATGCGCCCGCGTGATCCGTAGATCGATCTTGCATGTCCTGCTTTGTTTTCCAATACGTCTCGCAGGTCTTGCGTGTTACCCCGGGCCTTGGTATTTTTGTTTGACTAGCGGCGGGGTGCGGGCTGGACTTCGGCCTGATATGCCGCTTTGTCTCGGCCATGAGGTGGCCGGTCAGCCGCGTCATACGCTGGAAGCGTAGGCTTTAATGCTTCCTCGTCGAGTTGGGCTAGCAACCTGTGCTTTGGGTAACTTTTGGTTGGGCGCTCGAGTTCGTATTCCTCGGCCGCTAGGACCTCAGTCCATCTATCCGCTAGCAGATCTTGGTCAGCTTGAAGATACTGCTGCTTTTTCTTTAGGCTTTTTGCTATGGCTATAAGCCGGCGCTTGAAGCGCTCCTGTTCGACAGGATCCTCAGGCACGATAAATTCTTCGTCGCCGAGGCTCACCTCATCTTCAGAGAGAGGCATGTAATTGTCATCCTATGACTCTCTGTCTGGTGGCTGTTCCTTAGGGCTAGCTTGCCCATCCCCCCGCTCGAGGCCTAGCTGGAGGGGATTGTCTTCGTCTTCAGCACTATCCGCAATGTTATTGTCTCTTGTGTCGGTATCACCATTTTTGCTATGGCGGGGCTTAGAGCAGCACCGTTGACGTTGGTGCTTAGATTGCTTCTCGAGGGGATTATCCTCTGTTGCCTTATTGCCATCGCTTTCTTTGTGGGTGTCCACCATGTATATATCATAGATGAGGTGGCAGTCCAGCGCCCTGTGGGCGGTGGTTCCTGTTCTTCTCCTACATCGTCGTCCATACCGTCGATGTCTTCGGAGCCGAAATCAATCATGTCGGTTAAGTCGTCGACAGTGGCTATTAAGTGGGTGGTGGGTGGGTAACGAATTTCTTCGTCGTCTACTTCCCACTCAAGCCGGATACACTTCGGCCAAGGGCCTCCTGACAAGGAGAGAGACCTTAATGAATTTAGCATATCGCCCAGGGGCGAGTGCTGAAAGATATCCGCAGAGGAAAACTCCATGATCGGCGCCCAATCAGATTCGATAGGCACTGACGCAGGCGGTTCGGCGTCCGTGGCCGAGGACGAATCCAAGGATCCGGCAACACAGGTCACGTAGGAGGTGAAGTCAGTATTCGGCTCTATCGCCGCTGAGTGTGCGGCCTCCGTGGCGGGGTCCATCCACCCGTCCTCGGACGGCGCGATCTGCTCCGGATCGAGGGTCAGAGTTGCCACAGGGGTGATCTCCCGAACACTGTCCGTCGGCAGAGCTAAGTCATGCTCGTCGTGACTGTGCGGCGCACCTGACACGGGCTCGAATCCGTCGAAGATCAAGTATCCATGGATGTAGGCAGTATAGTTTAAGTTTCCAAACCTGGCCTGACGGCCAGGGGCGTAGCTCTCGATCTGCTCCAGATGGCCAAGCGAGTTGGCCCGCAGTGCGAAGCCGCCGAATACGAAGATCTATCCGGGGAGAAAAACCTCACCCTAGATCGCATCGCTGCCGATGATCGAAGGAGCCATCAAGCCTTATAGTGACGTCATAGTGGAACTCTCAATGAAAGCACCAATGTCGGTGTCAAAACTGGCGGATCTCGGGTAGGGGGTCCCGAACTGTGCGTCTAAGGCGGATGGTAACAGGAGGCGGGGGACACAATGTTTACCCAGGTTTGGGCCCTCTCGATGGAGGTAATACCCTACTTCCTGCTTGATTGATCTTGATGATCTGAGTATTACAAGAGTTGATATACCACGAGATCGTAGAGGCTAAACCCTAGAAGCTAGCCTATGATTATGATTGTTGTTGTCTTACGGACTAAACCCTCTGGTTTATATAGACACCGTAGGGGGCTAGGGTTACATAGAGTCGGTTACAAGGGAGGAGATCTACATATACGAATTGCCAAGCTTGCCTTCCACGCCAAGGAGAGTCCCATCCGGACACGGGACGAAGTCTTCAATCTTGTATCTTCATAGTCCAACAGTCCGGCCAAAGTATATAGTCCGGCTGTCCGAGGCCCCCCTAATCCAGGACTCCCTCACTCTCCATCGCACCAGTCCTGGCCGCATCGGCCGAGAAGGATCCGATGTTGCTCTATATCGCCGCAACCTCACGGTTTGTCAGCACGGTGATGGTGGTCGAGCGACCAGAGAAGGACAAGGTCCAAGCCGTCCAACGTCCCGTCTACTACCTGAGCGAGGTGTTCTCCGCCTCGAAGCAGAACTACCCGCACTACCAGAAGATGTGTTACGGCGTGTACTTCACCGCCAATAAGCTCAAGCAGTACTTCCAAGAGCATGTCATCATCGTGGTCAGCACGACCCCTCTCGGCGAAATCATCGGGTGTCGGGTTGCCTCTGGCCGGGTCGCCTAGTGGGCGCTCGAGCTAGCCGGCCACACCATCCTCTACGATCCCTGCACTACGATCAAGTCCCAAGTTTGGCTGACTTCCTCGTCGACTCGACCGAGACCCAGTACCTGCCGCCACTGCCGGACTCGATGCACTGGCGCATGCACTTCGACGGCTCGAAGATGCGACTCGGGCTAGGGGCCGGCACCGTGTTGTCCTCCCCCAAGGGCGACCGGCTCAAGTACGCACTGCAGATCCACTTCGCCGCCTCCAACAACATCGCCGAGTATGAAGCCCTTGTGCACGGCCTCCGGTTGGCCAAGGAACTCGGCATCTGGCGCATCCTGTGCTATGGCAACTCGGACCTAGTGTTGCAGCAGTCCTCCGGCGAGTGGGACGCCCACGACTCAAACATGGCAAGCTACCGCTTCCTGATCCAAAGGCTGTCCGGATTCTTCGCGGGCTGCGAGTTCCCCCACGTCCCGCGCACAGAGAATGAGGCGGCCGACACGCTCGCCAAGATCGCATCGTCCCGGCAGTCCATTCCGTCCGGCATCTCCCTCGAGCATCTGCTCAAGCCGTCCGTCAATCCGTCTCCGGACTCCGAGTCCATGCACGTCCCAGCCAACCCGGCCGCGCCTCAACCCGGCCCGGGGTCTGCTCCAGCCGACCCGGCCGCGCCTCAACCTGGCCCGGGGACTTCTCCAGCCGACCCGGCCACGCCTCAACCCGGCCCGGGGACTGCCGAACCCGGCCCGGGGGCTGCCGTGCCCGACCCAGGGACCGCTGAACCCGGCTCGGGTGCTGCCGCCCCAGAGACCAAAATGGTGGCCGTCTTTGCTGTGGTGATGGCACCATCCTGGGCCCTGCCCATCTCGGAGTTCCTGGAGAACGGGGTCCTCCCCATGCACGAGACTGAAGCTCGGCAAGTGCAGCGCCGGGCGTCCGCCTACAGCATCATCAACAATGAGCTCATCAAGCGCAGCTCCACCGGCGTATTCTAGCGCTGCATCGAGCAATGCAAGGGCATTGAGATTCTCCTCGACATACACCAGGGCGAGTGCGGGCACCATGCCGCCTCATGGTCCATCGTGGCCAAGGCTTTCCACCATGGTTTCTACTGGCCCACGGCCCTCGAAGATGCGGAGTCACTCATCCTCAAGTGCGAGGGATGCCAACGCTTTAGCAAGCGCAGCCACCTGCCGGCGTCGGCACTCCGGACCATCCCGATCGCCTGGCCCTTCGCGGTCTGGGGACTCAACATGGTGGGGCCCTTCAAGACTGCTCGAGGCGGCATGACGCATTTGCTGGTGGCGGTGGACAAGTTCACCAAGTGGATCAAAGCAAGGCCGATCAAGAAGCTGAATGGGCCGACGGCCGTTCGATTCGTCAAGGACATCACGGTGCGCTACAGCATGCCGAATAGCATCATCACGGACAACGACACCAACTTTGCCAAGGGCGCACTCGCGCAATACTTCTCCATCTCCGGCATCCGCCTCGACCTGGCTTCCGTCGCGCATCCGCAGTCCAACGGCCAGGTCGAGTGGGCTAACGGTCTCATCCTGAGGGAGATTAACTCTCCCCAGGTCACCCATCACGTTGATGTGGTGGAGGAACAATGTGGCGACCCTTCATCTATCTTAAGGACTAACTAAGTCCGGATTCCCAATCCCTCCAAGCCGGATACCCGCAAAGGGGAGGACGTCGCTCAAGACCTGAACTTAGAGTCAGGCAACGGGCTAGATTCAGTGGACAACATCCAAAAATCCAAGCTCCCGAGTTCGGAAACTCCTTAGCCCTTGAGCCTCAGAATTGGTGGGGTCTCGGATCTAATTCCACCCACCCACCCGAACATAGGCGATCTATCCAATATTAGGCAAGAGCACGAAGAAAGCGATACATCATTATCGGGCGATTCCTCCACAGTTATGAACAGGATAAATGATCGCCATGAGGAAGACGCAATTTCATTCTTACGCAATAATTGCACGCGGACATGGGAATCCTCAACGCCATAGGTAAATCGTGAAATTACACGCTTTGCTGACTTGGCGTCCATAGAGCGAAAATCTTGTGCGATGGAAAGCGCTGGAAAACGAAGTAAGATTTTGGGACAATCCGGCCCCGAATACAGACCCAGTCCGAAACAAAAGGGTGCATTATCGCCAATCACCCGGGTTAAACACCAAAAAACAAAAAAAAACCCACGAGGCATGGAACCGTACTGGAGGGATGGCTCAACGGACCCTGTAAAATTCATTGTACAGAGGGCGCCACACCAACTCATAGCCTTAGAGCATGTTGGATACTCCGGCAGGTGGCCAAAAGCGGCGAGGAGCTTCTAACCCCAGCATCCACAGAACACCAGCCCAAGGATACCAGTACGGTATTAACAGTCTTCGAGACTTTCGCATCAAGCAATATGCGAAAACGAACACTCCGCAGCCTTGCCGAAGTCTACCAAGTAGCAACAATAAATACATGGAGTGACACGGCTATTACCTTTAATGCCAGTGATGAACCTAAATTCCAAACAACCCGAGCACCAGCAGCATTGGTCCTCAGTCCAATAGTGGACGGCTTTCGCCTTACCAAGGTACTCATGGACGGTGGCAGAGGTTTGAACCTCATTTATGAGGAAACCCTTCGAAAAATGGAAATAGACTAGAGCCGCATTGAGCGAAGCAGCACAACCTTTAGAGGAATAATGCCCAGTCGGGAAGCGAGCTGCACAGGTAAAATCACACTGGATGTGGTGTTCGGCACGCCGGATAATTATAGGTCCGAGGAGGTCACGTTCCAAGTGGCCCCGTTCAGCAGCGGATACCACGCTCTATTAGGGCGAGAGGCATTCACAATTTTTCAAGCTATACCCCATTACGGGTACATGAAGCTCAAAATGCCCGGCCCAGCGGAATCATCACTCTTGCTAGTGACGAACATAGCACTCCGCGTCGAAAATAAGACAGCCGCACTAGCCCTTGAGGCACTATCCAAGCCCTAGCGGCCGAGGAACTGATCGCGCCAAGCGCTCCACGGTGAACGAGGGACGATGTGATACTCGATAAAAGATCCAAGTCCACCTCCTTTAAAACCGATGAAGCGAAATAGTCAAATTCCAAGTCCACCCAACGGACCCTACAAAAACGGCTTCCATCAGGGTACAATTAAACCCTGATGTAGACGCCGCACTACGAGAATTCCTACGCGAAAATTGGGACAATTTTTGCCTGGCACCCTTCAGACATGCCAGGAATCCCACGCCGGCTGGCCGAAAGCACACCTAAACATCCTAAAAGGATTCAAGCTACCAAACAGGCTCTTGATTGTTTCTCCGAACCTAAGAGACAAGCCATGGGAGAGGAGCTAGCCAAACTATTGGAGGCCGGATTCATCAGAGATATAAAACATCCGGACTGGCTAGCAAACCTGGTGATGGTACCAAAGAAGGACAAATCCTGGCGCCTATGCATCGATTTCAAGGACCTCAACAAGGCTTGCCCAAAGGATCCCTTCCCCCTCCCCCGCATCGATCAAATTATCGACGCTACCGCATGGCACGATTCATGGTGTTTCCTCGACGCATACTCTGGCTACCATCAAATTAAGATGGCAGAACCTGATCAAGTCATAGAACGGCATTTATCACCCCATACGCCCATTCGCTTCAACACCATGCCCTTCGGGCTCAAAACGCCGGCGCAACAGATCAGCGCATGATTCAGACATGTCTGGCAAACCAGATCGGCAAAACAGTGGACGCATACGTAGATGATGTGGTCGTCAAAACCAAGCATGTCGAAACTCTAGTAGACGACTTGAGGCTCACATTCGATAATCTCCGAGCATATGACATCAAGCTTAACCCGGAAAATGCGTTTTCGGCGTACCAGCCGGAAAGCTCTTGGGCTTCATTGTATCCGGTAGAGGAATTGAAGAAAACCCAGCCAAGATCCGAGCTCTGTCACAATTGGATATCCCAAAGGACCTCAAACAAATACAAAAGTTGACTGGATGTGTGGCGGCTTTAAGCCACTTTATTTCCCGTTTGGGAGAAAAGGCATTACCCCTCTATCGCCTCCTCCGGCGCACCGAACACTTCGAGTGGACGGATACCGCCACGGCGGGACTCGAAGAAATAAAAGCCATATTCAGAACAAACTCGGTCCTGGCCGCGCCCAACATGGGTGAACCAATGCTATTATACATCGCCGCAACTCATCAAGTTGTAAGCGCGGTGCTCGTTGTCGAACGAGAAACGAACGGACACAAGTTTCCCTTCAAAACTAGTCTACTACGTGTCCACTGTCCTCACTCCATGCAAGTCAAGGTATCCGCATTATCAAAAGATAGCGTACGCGGTGTTTATGGCATCCCGGAAGCTGCGACACTACTTTCAAGAGTGTTCAATAACAGTAGCCTCTGAAGTACCTCTTAACGACATTATAAATAACCGCGACGCGACAGGCTGGATTGCCAAATGGGCCATTGAGCTCCTCCCGTTCGACATAACCTATAAGCCACAGCGAGTCATTAAGTTAAAGTTTTGGCGACTTAAATCGCCGAATGGTGAAGCCGAACTCCCTAAAGAGTACGGCACATATTCCAACTGGATCATGCACTTGACGGCTCCAAAATGTTGGCTGGATGCGGGAAATTTGGCGTCGTTCGACATCCCCAACAGGAGATACAATTCAATATGTACTCTAGATAATGTATACGGACTCCTACAACGCAGCCGAATACGAGGCCCTTCTACATGGTCTCCGGATGGCAGTATCCATGGGCATTCAACGCCTAGAGGTGCGCAGGGACTCGAACCTCGCGATATCCCAAATAAATGGAGACTTTGATGCCAAGGATCCGAAAATGGCAGCTTATCGCAACGCCGTCCTAAAAATGTCAGCTCGGTTTGAAGGGCTCGAATTTCGCCATATAGCCCGGGACAACAATCAGCAGCAGACGTCTTGGCACGCGCATTGGCGCCATAAGCGCGATGCCGTCCCCAATATCTTCTTTGAGAGGCTGTTCAAGCCATCCATATCATGGGATGGGGAGTCCGGAAATAGCAACCCGGACCCAACAAAGACCGCCTCGACACCGAACATTCTCGACATAATTGGAGGCTCACGCCAACGAAGTAACATCTTTAGCCCACGTAATAATGGCGGTCATCGCCCGTGGGTGGAACCATTCCTAGCCTACCTAACCAGGCAAGAACTTCCCCAGGACCAAAACGAGGCACGTTGCATAGTGCGGCGATCTAAAGCCTATAAAGTCCATGAGGGAGAGCTTTATAAGAAAAGCACCACCGGAGTCGTTCAAAGGTGTATCTCCGAAGAGGAAGGGCGGAATCTTCTGGCTGAAATTCATGCCGGACTCGGCGGGCACCACGCCGCAGCCCGGGCCCTTGTAAGCAAGGCCTACCGTACATGATTCTATTGGTCGACGGCCCGGGCAGATGCTCAGGACTTAGTCAAACGATGCGTCGGTTGCCAACTCTTTGCTAATCAAAGCCACATGCCATCCACCGCCCTCCAAACTATACCCATCACCTGGCCCTTCAGTGCAGGGGCTTGACATGGTTGGACCCCTTAAAGGAGGAACCCACAAGCAAAAATACCCTCTGGTCATGGTGGATAAATTCACCAAATGGATAGAGGCCAAGCACATTAAGGCGGCGAATCCGGACTGGTGATAGACTTCAGATATCGGGGGTCGTGCACCGTTACGGCGTCCCCCACAGCATCATCACTGATAACGGCACGAACTTCACGGCCGACGAGGTCAAACTCTGGTGCAAAAACATGGGAATCAAGCTCGACTACGCTTCAGTCTATCACCCTCAAACTAACGGTCAAGTCGAACGAGCAAATGGTCTAATCATGAGCGGCATCAAACCCAGATTAGTGCAGTCCCCCAAGGAATCTAACATGCACTGGGTAGAGGAGCTCGACTCCGTACTCTGGGGGCTGTGGACCACGCCGAATCACACCACCGGATTCACACCATTCTTTATGGTATATGGCGCAGAGGCAGTTCTGCCCTGCGACATAATTCATGACTCACCTCGCGTGCGCATGTACGAAGAAAGAGAAGTCGAGATCGATCGGTAGGACAGTTTGGACGCCTTGGAGGAGGAGCGTGACGCGGCCAAAGCCCGTTCCGCATTCTATCAACAGCAGGCTCGAAGATATCAAAGCAGAGAAGTATGGGCCAAAACTTACAATGTTGGCGAGTTAGTTCTCGCTTCACGGACAAGAAAAAGGACAAACTCAAGCCCAAATGGTATGGTCCTTTTTTTATCGACCAAGTCCTGACCGGTGGAGCGTACCGTCTGCGAGATGCATCAGATAACCGACTCGAGCCGGACCCATGGAACGCAGCCCGTCTCCGAAGAATCTACGCCTAGCGCCGGATTCTGAGTTCGTCTCCTTCCTCTGTCTATTCTTTACACATTAGTTGTCTTATATTTCTCTCCTTCTCCCTCTTTTTCTCTTACAGCCTTTAAAGGCTCGTTCGCGCATTGTTCGCACACGCTTGACGCGCTTATCCGCGCTCATTATACTGAGGGCTTCTCTTACGAAGCTTATTTGTACGGGCTTTATGCCTAACACATGTGTAACGCTTCGCATATACCTTTTATTCACCATTATATGCATCGATATGACTTAAGTTTTGGCCAAGCTGGGTTGCTCGGCTCTGTGCTTACCCTACGTTCCCGATTGTTCGGCTAGGTGGTAAAGGAGCACCTCTGCGATTATTCTTGCCGGGTCAGCGGATGTGTACCTCGGCCGGGTGAAGCCGAAAGCTAGCATTCTTAAGGGAATATTCGGTCGATGAACTAAAGATGATTTCTCACTTATTTATTTATCCGCCCCCAGATGCTTTTCTGCTCTTTTCCGCAGTCCGGACATGCACTTTAAGGCATGCCTCCCAGGGAAAGGAACCCCTAACGGAACTATTCTCCCTGGAAGATGTTTCTTACTAACCATGTAATATAACATAACTACTTGGGCACTTGTCTGTTAAAGCACTAATGACCCCAACGCCTGGTCTCCACGCATACCCCGGTTCTTACATAACCGTGATGGTATTCGGACACACCTGCACTATAGGGTCCCGAGGTTGAAGCGAGAAGGTCCGCCATGACAAACGATCTACAATCTGGCTAGAAGGCATTTTTACATGTCATCTTAAATTACATAGTCAATTTGACTGGGTGTATTCCTCCTCAGTACCATCTAATAGGCTGTCTAGTTTATGATCTGTTGGGATTACTTTATGCCAATTATACTTGGCATTACACTAAGATCACAGGGATCTCCTTCCCATCGGGCCCCACAGGTCCGACCTCGGCCATGTGGTTTGGGTCATCCTTCGTGTGCAGCGTCTTCACCATGGCCCGAGCCTCCTGGCGCCTTTGACGGCAGCGGCCGATATCTTCCATAATCGGAAGCACCGCCGCGCTCCCTTAAGCCTCTCTGCAAGCTCTCCAAGGCCTTGGGCAGGGGAGACAGATAGCCACAAGGCCTGGCGGCGCCCTTCATCACTGCCGAACTTCGTTAAATGCGGTTGTAAACTTCGGGAAGAAGGTCACCTGTAGAACCGGGCATTTCCTTTGCAGGACGACCTGTGAGCATACCTACAGACATAACTCTGTTAGTCGACTTCTTCGCCGAACTCTTTTTCAAAGTTCGTTCAAGCACTTACTAAAAATGCCGCGTCAAAGCCGTCGATTCTCCTTCACGGAGTCCGCTAGCTGGGCACGAACATCTTTGAGTCCCTCTCCCAGCTGGGTGTTGGCATCTTGGAGATTATTCTTCTCCTGCCTCACCCTCGTAAGCACGCTCTCCCCAGCTTTTAACCGGCGCAATAGTTGTTGCTTGTCCGGATCTACTCCGGTGCCATCTGCAATGATATTATCAGCTTTACAGATACGCCGCACTTCACAACATACTTATCTTTCGAAGCGTATATTACCAGAGGGGGTCTCCTTGGCCTCCCCTGCAGCGGCTAGTGCGGCCTCAAGTTGGGCTTTGCACTCTTCCAGCTCCTGGGATAGTTGGGTATTCTTTTTTGTAAGATCCTGCATAACAAATGATCCTTAAATCAGTTATTCTAACTATTTCAAGTCTCGGGGGCTACAGGTATATATAACCATCAAATTTTCTCACCTGTATGTCTTTCACATACAGCTCCGTGGCTCTGGCTAGACCATTTTGAGCGGCACGGAGGTGTGCATCTCCCGAATTGAAGGCATCCAATGCCTCTTGAGAGAAACATGCGTCACGAAGAATAGTCCGGCGACGCCTGTGATTCATGGCACTCTCCACCTCGGAATTGGTGGCAGATAGTCCGTCGGCATCCTCTATCGGAGGAGTGTCCAACGCACGCCTCGTGTTCGCCTCCGCTTCTGGACCTGGCTTTGGAGCCTGGCTGGTGGAGGCTCGATTGGCAGCCTCTCCGGATATAGTCCGGCGAGCGCTCTTTTTCCTGAAGAGAGCACGAGCGTTAGTATACCTTTCCGGAATAAAACACAGGAATAAGGCGGCATGCCATACCGTGGTGCCGCATCTCAATCCGGACCGCACTTCTTTTCAGCCTGCTGGGCCTTGCTGCCTTGTTGGCTAGCCACTGAGCTCGGCCTTCCGCCTCAAGGGCTCCCCCTGCAAAACACCATTGATATACGGTGATCAAAGATAAGCACGGAGGGATCATTTTTAAAGTATTGGGACTTCGGTCTCAATTACCTGTGAGGCTAGAAATATTCCGGGGTAATCGGCCGTAATGGCAACCAAGGCATTGTCGATGCTCAGTTGGTAAAATACCCCATCGATCAGCTCCACGGATATGTCCGGATCCTCTTGGGAGGCAGGATCGAGGGACCGTTCCGGATCCTCGGGTTGTGGAGGTGGGCTGTTTATATCCTTTATGGCCCGGCGCAATTCCTGCGTCAAAATCACAAGATAAGGTACTTAACTATGGGAATATGGAACGGATGGGCATAAAGAAGTGTCCGCTTACCCAGCTTGGAGGATCGTACATAGATAATCCGCCCTGTGGATTGACACGGAGGAAATCCTCCTCTTCTCCCTTGTATAATGCGGACAAGGCCTTCGTCAGAGCAGCAACCGATCCCGGCTCCTTACAACCGCAGCGGGTGGCATCATCCTCCCCATTGAAATCCAACATGGGGTGGCCTCTATACTGAAGCGGCTGCACCCCCCGCATGATGCATGTGTCCATGACCCTGATCATGGTCAGTCCGGAATGAGCTAGTAATCTTATCCGGCTCATCAGGTAAAGGACGTCCCTGTCATTTTCCTTCTGAGGGCTCCGGGGGCGCCCGGCTTAGGCGCTTCTTCAAAGGAGCATTATTGAACTCAGGAAGGCCGATCCGAACAGGGTCCGGCAGGGGGGCATCTTCTATATAAAACCATTCTGAAGGCCAGTCTTCGGACGCCTTCTTTGGGGTTTCGGATAGATATCCAGTCCCGGCGATGCGCCATAGTTCGGCTCCGCCCACTTGATATATCGAACCCTCCTGAGAACGGGGCACAAGGCAGAACAACTTCTTCCACAAAGGCGAAATGAGCCTCGACGCCAAGAACAGCTCGCAAAGGGCTCTGAAGCCCGCGATATGCAATATGGAGGCAAAGCGTAAGGTTGTGCAGTTGGAGGCCGAGAACCTGTGAGCCCCCGGAGAAACAGATGAATTGGAAATCCAAGCCCTCTTATTAAGTAAGGGACAAGGCATACCCGCTCTCCTTTGGAGGGATTGGGGCAGCTCTCACTTTGCTTTCCGCCATTATAGGTGGCGAGTCCGGCTCGAACCGGGACCATGAAGGCTGGGGAAGAAATCCCTTGGTTTGGAGCGTCACTAGCTCGGCTGTGTGGACGGAACATCTCTCCCAATCTCGGTGAGGGCCGGCAGGCGAGAGGAGGAGTTGCGCCCACCGGCCATGATGGAATGGATTTACATCGGATGTGCTCCGATGAATGCTCGCGAAGGGGAGATGGTGTGATTCGGATCTAAATCCTCGTCTCTTTTATAAGGCAGCTTATTTGCGCAGCTAGGGGGTAAAAGTAAAAACACCCTGGCTTTTCGCATTCATTTGACACGTGGAAGACGACCATTACTGGGCGTGGAAGCCAAGGAGAGCAATATTCACAAAAAACCGGACACTATTCAACAGGTACACAGAATTTGGACAAGAACCCGCCTTGCAATGTCGAAGACAAATCTGCGCGCCGGACTCATCGTCATTGAAGCCTGGTTCGGGGGCTACTGAGGGAGTCCCGGATTAGGGGGTGTCCGGATAGCCGAACTATAACCTTCGGCCGGACTCCTGGACTATGAAGATACAAGATTGAAGACTTCGTCCCGTGTCCGGATGGGACTTTCCTTGGCGTGGAAGGCAAGCTTGGCAATACGGATATGTAGATCTCCTCCCGTTGTAAACGACTCTGTGTAACCCTAGCCCTCTCCGTGTCTATATAAACCGGAGGGTTTTAGTCCGTGGGGCGAACAACAATCATACCATAGGCTAGCTTCTAGGGTTTAGCCTCTCGATCTCATGGTAGATCTACTCTTGTACTACCCATATCATCAATATTAATCAAGCAGGAGTAGGGTTTTACCTCCATCGAGAGGGCCCGAACCTGGGTAAAAACATCGTGTCCCTTGTCTCTGTTACCATCCGCCTAGGCCTTGATTCGGGACCCCTACCCGAGATCCGCCGGTTTTGACACCGACACTCTCACTTCGCCCTAAGCCGCATAACCGGTTTCGGCTATTGGCTGGCAAGCACATGAGACCAAAAGCACCAGCGCTCCATGAACACTAAGTCAAGAACCACCGGGTCGCCCAACCCGGCCCCGCCGGATTGCCGCCTGATACGTCTCCAATGTATCTATAATTTTTTATTGTTCCATGCTATATTACAGTCTGTTTTGGATGTTTAATGGGCTTTATCATACACTTTTATATTATTTTTGGGACTAACCTATTAACTGGAGGCCTAGCCCAAATTGATGTTTTTTGCCTATTTCAGTGTTTCACAGAAAAAGAATATCAAACGGAGTCCAAACGGAATGAAACCTTCGGGAACGTGAATTTAGGAACAAACATGATCCAGAGGACTTGGAGTCTATGCAAAGCAATCAATGAGGAAAGCACGAGGCAGGGGGCGCGCCTACCCCCCCCCCACGCGCGTCCTCCACCCTCGTGTGGCCCATGTTGCTCCACCGACGTACTTCTTCCTCCTATATATACCTACGTACCCCCAAACTATCAGAAAGAGAGCCAAAACCCTATTTCCACCGCCGCAACCTTCTGTACCCGTGAGATCCCATCTTGGGGCCTTTTCCAAATTTCCACGGAGGGGGGCATTGATCACGCGGGGCTTCTACATCAACACCATAGCCTCTCCGATGATGTGTGAGTAGTTTACCTCAGACCTTCGGGTCCATAATTATTAGCTAGATGGCTTCTTCTCTCTCTTTGGATCTCAATACAAAGTTCTCCTCGATCTTCTTGGAGATCTATTCGATGTAATCTTCTTCTGTGGTGTGTGTTTGTCGAGATCCGATGAATTGTGGGTTTATGATCAAGATTATCTATGAACAATATTTGAATCTCCTCTGAATTGTATTGTTGCCATCGAGGATAAAAAGATGGGGTTTATATCATATTTCATGAGTTTATCCCTCTACATCATGTCATCTTACTTAAAGCATTACTCTGTTCTTTTGAACTTAATACTCTAGATGCATGCTGGATAGCGGTCGATGTGTGGAGTAATAGTAGTAGACGCAGAATCGTTTCGGTCTACTTGTTGCGGATGTGATGCCTATATACATGACCATACCTAGATATTCTCATAATTATGCTCAATTCTATCAATTGCTCGACAGTAATTCGTTTACCCACCATAAAACTTATGCTCTTGAGAGAAGCCACTAGTGAAACCTATGGCCCCGGGGTCTATTCTCCAACACTTAGTTATTTTTATTGCCTTTTATTTTACTTTGCATCTTTATTTCTCTTTATCATGAAAATACCAAAAATATTATCTTATCATATCTACCAGATCTCACTCTCGTAAGTGACCATTGAGGGATTGACAACCCCTTTGTCACGTTGGTTGCGAGGTTCTTATTTGTTTGTGTAGGTGTGAGGGACTCGTGCGTGATCTTCTACTGGATTGATACCTTGGTTCTCGAAAACCGAGGGAAATACTTACGCTACTTTACTGCATCACCCTTTCCTCTTCAAGGAAAAACCAACGCAGTGCTCAAGAGGTAGCAAGAAGGATTTCTGGCGCCGTTGCCAGGGAGATTCGCGCCAAGTCAAGTCAAGTCAATGCATACCAAGTACCCATCACAAACTATTATTCCTCGCATTACATTATTTGCCATTTGCCTCTCGTTTTCCTCTCCCCCACTCACGATTGCCGTTTTATCCGCCCTCTTTTCCGTTCGTCTCTTTTCGCTTGCTTCTCATTTGCTTGTGTTTCCATGTACCCTCTTTTTGCTTGCATCTTCGCTTGCTAAAAGTTTATGGATCCTCATCCACTTGCTAATCTCTTTAAGAGATCCAATTATGATGAACCTATTGCTAGTGAGTTGAGTGCACTAGATTATCTTTATGAGGTTTTGCTTGAAATTCGTGAATCTGAAAATTGTGATGAAGAAATTTATGAAGAGATTCACGATAGCTCCTTGAATAAAAAGCAGGATTGCAATGATTTTACTATAAATTCTCTTGATGTCAATTGTGCTAATAATATGCAAAATCCTAAGCTTGGGGATGCTAGTTTTGCTATGTCTACTACTTGTTGCAATGATCATGATTGGGGTGATTCTTCTTATGATCTTGAAAATTTATTTAAGCCCCATGATGAATATGAGATTGATAGTAGTGTTTGCAATATTATTGAAAGTGGGTTTGGAAGAGTGTCAACTTTAGATCCCACATATTTGGAGAATGTTCAATCTTACGAAATTTTTGATAAAACTTGGTTTGGAGAGGTCATGACTTTAGTTAATGTTAATCCCACTATTTTGGAAAAGTGTCAACTTTGCATGCATGTGGATTGTGTGGAAAATATTTTATGTGATAGCTATTTTTTTGAATTTTCTTATGATCCCACATGTAATTATTATGAGATAGGAAAATATGGTTGTAGAATTTTTTATCTTACTAAATTACCTCTCGTCATGTAGAGATTGCTATCGTCTCCTTCTTCTTCCTTGCATATGCTAATTTTTGATTGATATGATAATTTGCTTGCCTATAATATGCCTATGCATAGGAAGTATTTTATAATTAGATATGTTTTTCACATGCTATATGATGCTCTCTTTGTGCTTCAATTCTTGTCTTTCATGTGAGCATCATCGAAATTATCGATGCCTAGCTAAAAGGCTTTAAAGAAAAGCGCTTGTTGGGAGACAACCCAATTTTTTTACTTGATGTTATTCAATAAATCTTTGATATATCCTCTGGTTAGATTTGTTTTTATGTTTTAGTTAGTGTTTGTGCCAAGTTAAACCTATAGGATCTTCTTGGATGATAGTTATTTGATCTTGCTGAAATTTCCAGAAACTTTCTGTTCACGAAAACAATTGTTAAAAATCACCAGAACGAGATAAAATACTGATTCCAATTGCAGTAGATAAATAAAAAAAAATTTTAGGGCTTCCTATTTTGGTAGAATTTTTGGAGTTCCAGAAGTTTGCGTTAGTTACAGATTACTGCAGACTGTTCTGTTTTTGACATATTCTGTTTTTCCTGTGTTGTTTGCTTATTTTAATGAAACTATGGCTAGTAAAATAGTTTATAAACCATAGAGAAGTTGGAATACAGTAGGTTTAACACCAATATAAATAAAGAATGAGTTCATTACAGTACCTTGAATTGGTGTTTTGTTTTCTTTCGCTAACGGAGCTCATGAGATTTCCTGTTAAATTTTGTGTTGTGAAGTTTTCAAGTTTTGATTAAGAGATTTGATGGATTATGGAACAAGGAGTGGCAAGAGCTTAAGCTTGGGGATTCCCATGTCACCCCAAGATAATCTAAGGACACCCAAAAGCCAAAGCTTGAGGATGCCGGAAGGCATCCCTCTTTAAATCTTCGATCCATCGGTAACTTTACTTGGAGCTATATTTTTATTCACCACATGATATGTGTTTTGCTTGGAGCGTCTTGTATGATTTGAGTCTTTGCTTTTTAGTTTACCACAATCATCCTTGCTGTACACACCTTTTGAGGGAGACACACATGATTCGGAATTTATTAGAATACTCTATGTGCTTCACTTATATCTTTTGAGCTATATAGTTTTTGCTCTAGTGCTTCACTTATATCTTTTAGAGCACGGCGGTGGATTTGTTTTATAGAAACTATTGTTCTCTCATGCTTCACTTATATTATTTTGAGAGTCCTACAAAACAGCATGGTAGTTTGCTTTAATTATGATAGGCATCCAAGATTAGTAAAAAAATTCTTATGAGTGTGTTGAATACTATGAGAAGTTTTGATGCTTGATAATTGTTTTGAGATATGAAGATGGTGATATTAGATTCATGCTAGTTGAGTAGTTGTGGATTTGAGGAATACTTGTGTTAAAGTTTGTGATTCCCGTAGCATGCATGTATGGTGAACCGTTATGTGATGAAGTCGGAGCAAGGTTTATTTATTGATTGTCTTCCTTATGAGTGGTGGTCGGGGACGAGCGATGGTCTTTTCCTACCAATCTATCCTCTAGGAGCATGCGTGTAATACTTTGCTTTGATAATTTGTATATTTTTGCAACAAGTATATGAGTTATTTATGACTAATGTTGAGTCCATGGATTATACGCACTCTCATCCTTCCACCATTGCTAGCCTCTCTAATACCGCGCACTTTTTGCCGGTATCATACACCCACCATATACCTTCCTCAAAACAGCCACCATACCTACCTATCATGGCATTTCCATAGCCATTCCGAGATATATTGCCATGCAACTTACCATCGTTACATTTTACTATGACAGGCTCCATCATTGTCATATTGCTTTGCATGATCATGTAGTTGACATCATATTGTGGCAAAGCCACCGTTCATAATTCTTTCATACATGTCACTCTTGATTCATAGCATATCCCGGTACACCGCCGGAGGCATTCACATAGAGTCATATTTTGTTCTAAGTATTGAGTTGTAATTGTTGAGTTGTAAGTAATAAAAGTGTGATGATCATCATTATTAGAGCATTGTCCCAAGTGAGGAAAGGATGATGGAGACTATGATTCCCCCACAAGTCGGGATGAGACTCCGGACGAAAAAAGAAATAAAAGAGGCGGAAAAAGGAAAATGCCCAAATAAAAGAATGAGAGAAAAAGAGAGAAGGGACAATGCTACTATCTTTTTTTCCACACCTGTGCTTCAAAGTAGCACCATGATCTTTATGATAGAGAGTCTCCTATGATATCACTTTCATATACTAGTGGGAATTTTTCATTATAGAACTTGGCTTGTATATTCCAATGATGGGCTTCCTCAAAATGCCCTAGGTCTTCGTGAGAAAACGAGTTGGATGCATACCCACTTAGTTTCTTTTGTTGACCTTTCATATACTTATAGCTCTAGTGCATCCGTTGCATGGCAATCCCTACTCACTCACATTGATATCTATTGATGGGCATCTCCATAGCCCGTTGATACTCCTAGTTGATGTGAGACTATATTCTCCTCTTTTTTTGTCTTCTCCACAACCACCATTCTATTCCACATATAGTGCGATGTCCATGGCTCACGCTCATGTATTGCGTGAAGATTGAAAAAGTTTGAGAACAACAAAAGTATGAAACAATTGCTTGGCTTGTCATCGGGGTTGTGAATGATTTAAATACTTTGTGTCGTGAAGATAGAGCATAGCCATACTATATGATTTTGTAGGGATAACTTTCTTTGACCATGTTATTTTGAGAAGACATGATTGCTTAGTTAGTATGCTTGAAGTATTATTATTTTTATGTCAATATTAAACTTTTATCTTGAATCTTTCAGATCTGAATATTCATACCACAAATAAGAGAATTACATTAAAATTATGCTAAGTAGCATTCCACATCAAAAATTTTGTTTTTATCATTTACCTACTCGAGGACGAGCAGGAATTAAGCTTGGGGATACTTGATACGTCTCCAACGTATCTATAATTTTTTATTGTTCCATGCTATATTATAGTCTGTTTTGGATGTTTTATGGGCTTTATTATAAAATTTTATATTATTTTTGGGACTAACCTATTAGCCGGAGGCCCAGCCCAAATTGCTGTTTTTTTGCCTATTTCAGTGTTTCGCAGAAAAAGATATCAAACGGAGTCCAAACGGAATGAAACCTTCGGGAACGTGATTTTCGGAACAAACGGGATCCAGATGACTTGGAGTCTACGCAAAGCAATCAACAAGGAGAGCACGAGGCAGGGGGCGCGCCTACCCCCCAGGCGCGCCCTCCACCCTCATGGGGCCCACGTTGCTCCACCGACGTACTTCTTCCTCCTATATATACCTACGTACCCCCAAACTACCAGAAAGAGAGCCAAAACCCTATTTCCACCGCCGCAACCTTCTGTACCCATGAGATCCCATCTTGGGGCCTTTTCCGACGCTCCGCCGGAGGAGGCATTGATCACGGAGGGCTTCTACATCAACACCATAGCCTCTTCGATGATGTGTGAGTAGTTTACCTCAGACCTTCGGATCCATAGTATTAGCTAGATGGCTTCTTCTCTCTCTTTGGATCTCAATACAAAGTTCTCCTCGATCTTCTTGGAGATCTATTCAATGTAATCTTCTTTTGCGGTGTCTTTGTCGAGATCTGATGAAATGTGTGTTTATGATCAAGATTATCTATGAACAATATTTGAATCTCCTCTGAATTCTTTTATGTATGATTGGTTATCTTTGCAAGTCTCTTCGAATTATCAGTTTGGTTTGGCCTACTAGATTGATCTTTCTTGCAATAGGAGAAGTGCTTAGCTTTGGGTTCAATCTTGCGGTGCTCGATCCCGATGTGATGGGGAAGCGACACGTATTGTATTGTTGCCATCAAGGATAAAAAGATGGGGTTTATATCATATTGCATGAGTTTATCCCTCTACATCATGTCATCTTACTTAAAGCATTACTCTGTTCTTTTGAACTTAATACTCTAGATGCATGCTGGATAGCGGTCGATGTGTGGAGTAATAGTAGTAGATGCAGAATCGTTTTGGTCTACTTGTCGCGGACGTGATGCCTAATACATGATCATACCTAGATATTCTCATAACTATGCTCAATTCTATCAATTGCTCGATAGTAATTCGTTTACCCACCGTAATACTTATGCTCTTGAGAGAAGCCACTAGTGAAACCTATGCCCCCCGGGTCTATTCTCCAACACTTAGTTATTTTTATTGCCTTTTATTTTACTTTGCATCTTTATTTCTCTTTATCATCAAAATACCAAAAAATTATCTTATCATATCTATCAGATCTCACTCTCGTAAGTGACCGTTGAGGGATTGACAACCCCTTTATCGCGTTGGTTGCGAGGTTCTTATTTGTTTGTGTAGGTGTGAGGGACTCGTGCGTGATCTCCTACTCGATTGATACCTTGGTTCTCAAAAACTGAGGGAAATACTTACGCTACTTTACTGCATCACCCTTTCCTCTTTAAGGGAAAACAAACGCAGTGCTCAAGAGGTAGCACCGCCAGCCGGCCCAATGGGTGTTTCGCTCACGCTCAATATTTCGAAAGCCTAAGTATCGCATGCTCCTCTCAAAGGCCAAAACCCTTGTCACGGACCTGAGCCTCGGCCGTCAGACTCGCGGGGGGGGGGGGGGGACCAAAGGGGGAAAGTTGCAAAAAAATGGCTCCAGAGACGGAAAGCAAGAGCGCAGGCATCCAAAAAGTTTCTACATACCACCGTGTCGCTCAACCCATCCTCACTACTTTAAGTTGCCGCACGACCGGCTGCTCGCCAACCCGGCCCCGCCGGATTGCCGCCAGCTGGCCCAGTGGGTGTTTCGCTCGCGCTCAAAGTTTCGAAAGCCTAAATACTGTACGCTCCTCTCAAAGGCCGAACCCCTTGTCATGGACCGGAGCCTCGGCCGTCAGACTCACTGGGGAGAAGCCCATGAGGGGAGAGTGCACGAAAACGGCTCGAAAAAACGAAAAGCAAAAGAGCAAACATTCACAAAGCTCATACATCATAAATCTAGAAACAGGCCCAAGGCCAGCGTTCATTACACCCAGTTAGTCCCTAGTGGGTGGGTGGACCTGCTACCTAACAGAAATTTCTACTAAGTTTAAAAATCAAGCATTCCCGCCGTCGGAACGCGCAGCTCCCGGGTCCGCTGAGGTGCCGGTATCCTCCTCCTTGGCGTCCACGTCATGGTAGATGCCCGTCTCCTCAGAGCTGCCCTACGGGTCGTCCAGAAGCAAGCCGTAGTCGTCAGCAACCACGACTCCGCCGTCTTTAGCCTGCTCCGGCCGGAACTCATTGTGGAAGGCGAACCCGGTGATGTAGCTGGCCCTAGAAGCAATCCGGCCGGCCTCCGCCTGTAGCTGGCTCTCCGAGCCGGCTCGCTGGCCCATCAACGCGTCCAGCGACAGGTCTGAATGCGAAGACATCGCAAACCTGAGCACCATCTCGGCGCCAGCACGAGCGGTGGAAACCCGCCAGTCATGGAGCCGATCCGGCCCCACCTCCAACCACTGTGCCAGCCGCATGAAGCTGTTCGGCGTGACGGAACCCGGCCAGAGGGCCGCCGTCATCACCGCGCCGGCCTCAGAGAGCCGCCCCATCTGCTCGCTCAAGACTCGCAGACGGGCCTCGGCAGCGGTCACAATCTCCGAGAAGGTCCACGCCACCCGCGGGTCAGTCCCGGAGCCGACGATCCCTTGCGGGTCACGCTGAAAGCGGACCGCCTCCTCCGCCAGTTGGCGCGTCTCCGGGAAGGCCCCTGCCGAGAAGAAAAGCAAGTCAGAAGAAAATCACTAAGGAAGAAAAGCCGGGGTCCCAACCCGGCAACAACCAAACCAAAGGAAAGCACTTACTGGAGAAGGACTCTTCCAGGTGCTGCGCTTCGAGCAACGTACCGCGCCACTCCTGGGCGATGGTGCGGTCACGCTCCTGAAGTGTCTCCTCCAGATCGGCGACCTTGGCAAGGGCTATCTTCAGCTCGGCGTCCTTATCCTCGGCCGCCTTCACGGCCTCCTCACGGCGCCGAGTCTCCCCCTGCCGGGTCTCCTCCGCCGTGGCCACTAGCGCCTTCAGGCGCTCCACCTCGGCCTGGAGCTGCCCCTTGTCATCAGCCAGCTTGTCGCGTTGCTGGTCCACCTCGGCAAGGGCCCGCTGCGCCTCCACAACCTTGGTGGCCTCTGCCTTGAGGCGCTCCACCTCGGCCTCAAGATGGCCCTTGTCGCCCGACAGCTGCTCCTGCAGCTGGCTGGCTTCGTCGAGCGCCCGCCGGGCACCCGTCGCCTCCGCCCTCGCCTGCTCCACCTCGGCTCCAAGCCGGCCGGCGTCAGCAACGAGCCGGTCATAGTGGAAGCCGGCCCGAATCAGCCGGGTCCTCCAAGACAGCACCTCGGCTGCAGAAGAGAGACTTAGAAACAAAGTACTACTTTAAGATTCGACCCAACTGCTACGCAATTGGCCCGGATCTCGGGGGCTAGACCCAGTGGGTGTGCTAGCACGCCCCCACTAAAAAAGAGCATGCAAGAAAAGTACCTGCCGCGGCGCGGATCTCCTCCTCCTTGGCAGCGAGCCTTTCCTTGAGATGTCGGTGCGTCTCAAGGAGCCGGTTGAAGATACCGACCCGGCAGGAGTCCAGTTGCTACAGAAAGCAACGATCAATACATGACAACAAGGTAAGATTCGACCCAACTGCTACGCAGTTGGCCCAAATCTCGGGGGCTACACCCAGTGGGTGCGCTGGCGCGCCCCCACAAAGAAGAAGCAACAAAAAAAGAAAACGCAGAATGCAACAGAAAACTTACAAACACGGCGCGCTCCAGCTCCTGCGATGCCTCCACCTCGGCCTAGGCGAAGGCCTGGATCCGGTCCGTCCGCCCTCGCAAACGCCGGGTCACGGCGGCCATCGCCGCCTCCTCCTGGGTCGGAGGCCCGAAGAAGATCTCGCTGGTCCCATTCCGCGACGCTTGCGATTCGGCAACCCGGCGACCCCCGGGCTGGGGCACCAGCGCGTGCCCCCTGCTGGCTGCGTCCCATGAGGCCGGCGCCCCCTTCGGCGCCTTCTCCAGCGCCCTCTCCGGCTCCGACGCCGGCTCGGTGGCCAGAGTGGCTTGCGGCTCCACCACTGGCGGCGCCTCGCTCATCGGCGTCCGAGCCGCCCCCTCCAGCGTCGTCCCCGCTCCCGTCGGTCCCCGCCCGCTCGACCACGTCGGTCCACAGCGGGGTGTCGTCCCCAACGACCATGACCCCCCGGTCAAGGTCCATCACGTGCGCCCGACCGCCTTGGTCGTGCTCCCCCTCCAACGACGGCACGAAGACCGTCGTCGCCGCCATCGTCCCCGCCGGCATCTTCGGCCACGCCGGCTCCTCGCCGGCTCACGCCCACATTGCTGCGGCGCTAACCCAGGCCTGGGTCGACGCCGTCTCCAGCTCCGCCTCGGCCCGGTTCCGGTCACGCCAAGCCAGGCTTTCGGTATCGGCAGGGTCCAGACCAAGATCTGGATCTGCCCGCTCCTCCTCCTCAACCCGGTCGACGGTATCGGACCGGCTCCTCCGGAACATGGCGCCTTCGTTGGACGCGGCGTCCGCCGCCTCCAACGCCAGCGAGATTGGCGACCTAAAACCCAAGACGAACTAAATACAGGCCAGGCAGAGTCGCTCGGCAACTCGGTTCAAGCCAAAAGAAACTCACCCGGCACCACCGGAACGGTGGGCCTCGCTGCCCTCTCCTGCGGCACGGCGCGCCTCCTCTTGGTGGGAGGCTTCGCCGGCCCAGCCGGGTCCGCCGCGCGCTTCGCGATCGGAGCTCGCGGCGTGATGTTGTCCTTCCTGCGGCGGGCCGCCGCCGCCGGGCGCTTCTAAGACGACCCTGCTCGGCCGGCGCGCCGCTTTCCTTCCACGCGGCGCCGCTACACCAACGGCTCACGTCAGCACCCCCAATGTCGTTCCATGACCGGCAACTCAAGAATTAAAAACAAGACTTACCGGCTCGGCGGCCTGCGCCCGCATCGACGGTCGCCTCCTCCTCTCCGCCGTGGGCTTCGGGCTCCTCCGAGGCGACGCGCACCACCTGCGCCCGCTCCCGGTCATAGGGATGCCGGATGGCGTTCAGAAGCACCTCCCGCGTCGCGTCGGGTGGATAAGAAGATAAGAAGTAGCAAAATACGGAGACCAAGGACTCACCACCGGTGCCGGGTACACGCGGCTGTACGGGGGTTTCCTGAACTACCAGTCACCCCGCAGGTTGTCCTTGGAGATGTCGTTGACCCGGCGCGCGACCTAGTCCACCGCCAGCCGCAAGTTCGCCATGCGGTTGGGGTCCTGAAGGCCGGTCATCTGAACGATGAGGTGGCTACGCTGCTGCTGCGGCAGCACTCGACGGACGATGAAGGCGGAGATGAGGTCGGTGCCGGTGAGCCCTTCCCGCCCCTTCATCATCGACACCCGCTCGCACAGGTTAAGCACCTCCTGCAACGGATGCTTGGGATAGTACCCCAAGTTCTGCTTCTCCCTCGGCGGCGAGTTGGTGAAGGGCGGCCAGTTAATGCGGTCCGTGCTGAGGTTGCGGACATAGAAGAAAGAATTCTGCCACTTCTTGGCAGAATCCTCCAGCCAACATCTTGGGCAGTCAGCGCCCAACCGCTTGGAGATGACGGTGGCGCCACACTCAGAAATCTCCCCGGCCCTCGGCCCCTGCTGCTTCAGGGAGAAGAAGCGCACTCAGAGGTCGATCGAAGGCTCGACCCCTAGGTACCCCTCGCAGAGGGTGACGAAGCCCGACAGATGCATGATGGCGTCGGCGCCCAGATGATGGGGCTGGAGCCCGAAGAACTCCAGGAAATCGCGGAAGAAGCCGCTCGCGGGAAGCCTGAACCCGCGCTTGAAGTGCGGGAAGAAGATGACGCGCTCCGTTCCCTCGGGCCGCGGCTCCCGCTCGCCCTGCGGAAGGCGCGCGGTGACTTCCGTCGCCCCCGGCAGGCGCCTGGTGGTGCGGAGGTAGGCGATGTCGTCGAGGGTGACGGTCGAGCCCATCCACGAGCCCGATGGCAGCGCCATCGACAAAGATGCGAGAGAAGGAAGAAGAAGGTGGCTACAAAGCTCTACTCAAGGCAATGGGTGTCGCGGTGCGCAGCGGTCGCAAGAAGCAGAGGAAGGAAGACGAAGGTTGGGGGTGCGAGCGAGAATGATTTCCGCAGCCCCCTCCTCGCCCCAATTTATAAGCCACGGTTCAAAACGTGGGGAGTGGGATCGTTTGCGCTCGCCTTTCCCACTTCCCCGCAATAATTGCGCATGTACGTGCGCAATAACTGCCTCGAGAGTGGCAACCGACTTGCGAACACTGCAATAAATCCGCGCGCATGGGCCGAGGGCGCGCGACCGCGGGCCCCAGCGCGTCGCCCTGTCCCGTCGCGCGCGTGGCCTGTTGATACGTCTCCGTCGTATCTACTTTTCCAAACACTTTTGCCCTTGTTTTGGACTCTAACTTGTATGATTTGAATGGAACTAACCCGGACTGACGCTGTTTTCAGCAAAATTGCCATGGTGTTGTTTTATGTGCGTAAAAGCAGATGTTCTCGAATGACCTGAAACTCCACGGGATGTCTTATAAAAATAATAAAAATCCTCGCCGAAGATGAAGACCAGGGGCCCACACCTGTCCACGAGGGTGGGGCACCACCCCTAGGGCGCCCCTCTACCTCGTAGGCCCCGTGGAGACCCTCCGACGCCAACTCCAACTCCATATATTGGCTTTCGGGGAGAAAAAAATCAGAGAGAAAGTTTCATCGCGTTTTACGATACGGAGCCGCCGCCAAGCCCTAATCTCTCTTGGGAGGGCTGATCTGGAGTCCGTTCGGGGCTCTGGAGAGGGGGATTCGTCGCCGTCGTCATCATCAACCATCCTCCATCACCA
The DNA here is from genome assembly GCA_021605145.1 of Aegilops bicornis. NCBI lineage: Eukaryota > Viridiplantae > Streptophyta > Magnoliopsida > Poales > Poaceae > Aegilops > Aegilops bicornis. The sequence goes on from CM038673.1 coordinate 530,652,848, forward strand.
ATTTCATGATACTCACTGTCGTGCGTGAGTAATTCCATCGTAGGCTTGTTGGACGGTGATGGGTTGGTTGAGATTTATCATGTAATCGAGTTAGTTTTGTTAGGGTTTGATCCCTAGTATCCATTATGTTCTGAGATTGATGTTGCTATGACTTTGCTATGCTTAATGCTTGTCACTAGGGCCCAAGTGCCATGATTTCAGATCTGAACCTATTATGTTTACATGAATATATGTGTGTTATTGATCCTATCTTGCAAGTCTATAGTCACCTATTATGTGTTATGATCCGACAACCTCAAGTGACAATAATCGGGATACTTCTCGGTGATGACCATAGTTTGAGGAGTTCATGTATTCACTATGTGCTAATGTTTTGTTCTGGTTCTCTATTAAAAGGAGGCCTTTATATCCCTTAGTTTTCAATAGGACCCCGCTGCCACGGGAGGGTAGGACAAAAGATGTCATGCAAGTTCTTTTCCATAAGCACGTATGACTATATACGGAATACATGCCTACAGTATATTGATGAACTGGAGCTAGTTCTGTGTCACCCTATGTTATGACTGTTACATGACGAACCGCATCCGGCATAATTATCCATCACTGATCCGGTGCCTACGAGCTTTCCATATATTGGTTTACGCTTATTTACTTTTCCGTTGCTACTGTTAAAGTCACTACAAAAATACCAAAAACATTACTTTTGCTGTCTTTACTTTTGTTACCGTTACCACCACTATCATATTACTTTGCTACTAAACACTTTGCTGCAAATACTAAGTTTCCAGGTGTGGTTTAATTGACAACTCAGCTGCTAATACTTGAGAATATTCTTTGGCTCCCCTTGTGTCGAATCAATAAATTTGGGTTGAATACTCTACCCTCAAAAACTGTTGCGATCCCCTATACTTGTGGGTTATCAAGAACCTTTTCTTGGCGCTGCTGTCGGGAGCATAGCTCTATTCTTTGAGTCACTTGGGATTTATATCTGCTGGACACTATGAAGAATTTGAAAGATGATCAAACTACTATTTTGCCCTCAACTACGAGGGGAGGTAAGGAATTGCCATCTAGCTCTGCACTTGATTCACCTTCTGTTATGAGTAAGCTAGCGACACCTATACTTGCTTCTGCTATACGTTCCGATATGTCGCATGTTATTGATGATGCCACTTCTGCTATGCATGATACTTATGATGAAACTACTTCTATGCTTGATACAACTGTGCCTCTTGGTGAATTTCTAGATGAACAAATTTCTAGGTCTAGAGAAAGAGAAATTATTGAAACTGAATACAATGATGAAAGCAATGATGAAAATATGCCTGCTATCCCTGAGGGTTACCTCTTTGATGCTGAATCTTCTGCAGCTATTTTTGCTTGTCAGGATAGATATGAACTTAAGAGGCTGCTAGTTAAATGGAGTAAAGAATCTCTTAGAGATAGGATGAGACCCGACCCTGCTTTTGCTACTTCACCTATCTGTGTTCCTGATAAGGATAATTATGAATTCTCTGTTGATCCTGATATAATTACTTTGGTTGAATCTGATCCTTTTATGGCTATGAATCAAACTGTTGTGGCACATCTTACTAAGTTAAATGATATAGCTGCCCTGTTTACTAATAATGAGAGATCGCGCTACCTTTATTTACTCAAAATATTTCCGTTCTCATTAAAGGGTGATGTTAAGATATGGTTTAATTCTCTTGATCCTTGTTGTGCAAAGTCCCCAGGATATGATTTATTACTTCTCCGCTAAATATTTCCCTGCTCATAAGAAACAAGCTGCTTTGAGGGAAATATACAACTTTGTGCAAATTGAAGAAGAGAGTCTCCCACAAGCTTGGGGGAGGCTTCTCAAGTTACTTAATGCTTTGCCTGATCATCCTCTTAAGAAACCTGAAATATTTGATATCTTTTATAATGGACTAACTGATGCTTCCAGAGATTACCTGGATAGTTGTGCTGGTTCTCTTTTTAGGGAAAGATCAACGGATGACGCTGAAATTCTATTGAATAATATGTTGGCAAATGAAAATAATTGGGCACCTCCTGAGCCAGCTCCAGAGCCCATTACTGAGCCTATTCCTAAACCAACTCCAAAGAAGAGAGGTGTTCTATTTCTCAGTCCCGAAGATATGCAAGAGGCAAAGAAATCTATGAAAGAAAAAGGTATTAAAGCTGAAGATGTTAAGAATTTACCTCCTATTGAAGAAATACATGGTCTTAATTTATCACTTTGTTGAAGAAGTATATGATCTCAATTACTTATTTCTTGAAGAACCTCCCGATATCCCGACACAGGTAGTAAAGGTAAATTCTCTCTATAGATATGATAAAGCTGAAGTCCCTCCTACTAAAATTGCTTGTCAGTGCTTGGATGAGTTTGACAACTTTATGTTAAGCAAGATGACTTTAATGCTTATTTTGGTAGACAATTAAAACAGAATACCTTTATGATTAAACGCTTGGGTGATTATATGGCTAATATTAGAGGTGAACTTAAACATGTTAGCAAACATGCTTCTATGGCTACCACTCAAGTAGAGCAAGTACTTAAAGCTCAGAAAGAAGTGCTTGATGAAATGAATAGTAAGAAAAATGATTATGCCGTTAGAGTGGCTACTAGAACTGGTAGAATGACTCAGGAACCTTTGTATCCTGAAGGCCACCCTAAGAGAATCGAGCAAGATTCTCAGAGAAATAATATTGATATGCCTAGTTCTTCTAAAAGGAAGAAAAAGAAAACTAATAGAACTGTGCAAACTTCTAGTGAACCTATTGCTGAATCACCTGATAATCCAAATGATACTTCTATTTCTGATGCTGAAACACAATCTGGTAATGAACATGAACCTAGTGAAAATATTAATGATGATGTTCATGATGATGCTCAACCTAGTAATGATAATGAAGTAGAAGTTGAACCTGCTGTTTATCTTGATAACCCACAATCAAAGAATCAACGTTATGATAAAAGAGACTTTGTTGCTAGGAAACATGGTAAAGAAAGAGAACCATGGGTTCATAAACCCATGCCTTTTCCTCCGAAACCATCCAAGAAAAAGGATGATGAGGATTTTGAGAACTTTGCTGAAATGATTAGACCCATCTTTTTGCATATGCGATTAACTGATCTGCTCAAAACAAATCCTTATGCTAAGTATATGAAGGATATCATAACAAATAAAAGAAAGATACTTGAAGCTGAAATTTCCACCATGCTTGCTAATTATAATTTTAAGGGTGGAATACCAAAGAAACTTGGAGATCCAGGAGTACCTATTATACCATGCTCCATTAAGAGAAATTATGTTAAAACTGCTTTATGTGATCTTGGAGCCGATGTTAGTGTTATGCCTCTCTCTTTATATCGTAGACTTGACTTGAATAAGTTGACACCTACTGAAATATCTTTGCAAATGGCTGATAAATCAACTGCTATACATTGCCGGTATTTGTGAGGATGTGCATGTTGTGGTTGCAAACGTTACTATTTTAACGGACTTTGTTATTCTTGATATTCCCGAGGATGATAGTATATCTATTATTCTTGGAAGACCTTTCCTTAATACTGCAGGGGCTGTTATTGATTGCAACAAAGGCAATGTCACTTTTCATGTTAATGGTAATGAGCACACGGTACACTTTTTGAGGAAACAACCTCAAGTTTATAGTATCAACTCTATTGGAAAAATTCCATCGATTATATTTGGAGGTTTTGAAATTCCTCTTCCTACTGTCAAGAAGAAATATGATATACTTATTATTGGGGATGTCCATATCCCGTTGAGGTAACATAGTGTTATTGAAATTTCTCCGGTTCCATGATTATCGGAATGAGTTTGTTAACAAGACTTGATCAACCTTGTTAGTGGATTCCTTTTGATGAGCATGAGATGGATGAAACTAGAAGCACAACCTTCTATACCCTCTTTATATTTTCTGTTCTTTAGTAGAAATAAAGTAAAATAGTATTTTTCTGTCTGTCTCCTGACTTATCCGTGCAATATAAAAATATCCCAAAAATAAAAGTCCTCGGAATGCCATGCCAATTTAATATGATTTTTTCGGGAATATTTGAGGATTTATAGTGCAAAATTACATGGGGAGTTGCCACCTGGCCACGAGGGTGGAGGGCGCGCCCTACCCCCTAGGCGCGCCCCCCTGCCTCGTGGGCCCACGGTGGCCCTCCTCCACTTAACCCTGCGCCCATCTTCTTCCTCTGTCTCACACAAACCCGAAAAACCAACTCAAGCTCGTGTTCCAGCCACTTTTGCTGCGATTTTCGATCTCCTTGCTCAAAGCACCTCTCGCAAAACTGCTTGGGGAGATTGTTCCTTGGTATGTGACTCCTCCATTGGTCCAATTAGTTTTTGTTCTAGTGCTTTATTCTTTGCAAATTTTGCTGCATAGGTGACCATCTTCTTGAGCTTGCATGTCAAATTTATATGGTTCCAAGTAGTTCTAATGCTTGATATATGCTCTAGGCACTTGTATGAGTAGTTGCTATCAGTTTTATTGAAGTTGGTTCACTTTTTGTTTGAAGTTACTAAAAATTTCAGAATTATTTTCAGAGAAAACAATATGTTTGGAAGATGTTCCAAGGCGGTTCTTCAAGGAAGCAAGGTCCTGTGCTTGCAATGTGTGATCTTGACGAGGAACCACCAAGAGACGCTCTTGTGAGGCCCTGTGAATGGCCTTCGGAAAATTTTATGAATCAAGTGGGAATCAAAGAAGAATTTAACGCATATTTGCGTAATGCCGGTCTTGAGGATTTTGAAGCTGACAAATGCCCCCAGTATCATGATTTCACAAGCTCAATTGTGGGGAGGTTTGAGTTTTCATCTTCGCGTAATTCTCCTTCAGACATGTTTGACCTTTATGACAAATCTTATACCATGGACTTAGAGGATTTCACTTTTGCTTGCAAACTTCCATCTTGGGGTAGTATCAGGAATCCCCCTAAATATGAATATAGAGACTTTCTTGCTAGAATAACTGTGGGGGAATCTAGGGATATAACGCAAGCTACTATAGGGAGCATTCACTTTCCTGCTATACATTATTTTGCTCTCTTCATAGGTAGATGCATAAATGCTAAGGATGAAGCATGTCACATGTGTGTTCTCGATCTCGGCATTCTCGGAAGTGCTGTGTTAGGGGACCAATCTTATCATATGGGAGCCATTGTAGCTCGTAGGTTGCATCATAACAGACATAATGGAGATTTCTTTGGAGGAATTTATGCAACCCGCTTAGCTAATTTTCTTGAGATAGACATTCGTGAGGGTGATATGGAGTTACCCCCTTCTTATTTAGACTTTGATTCTATGGTTTCCCACCAGTTTGTTGAGAGAACCGAACCACCTCTCCAGTATCGACTAATCTTTAACAAACGTCATGTAGTCCATATTGCTCTTCCTGCTCCTGCCTTCTTTGATTTTCAGGCAAAAGGGAGATATATTATTACCAGAGAGGAGGCAGATGAGTACGAGAGGAGAGCGGAGGCTGCTCGACGCCACGCTACAGCTCAGGCGGCGATAGCCGCTGCGTCACACTACGACCCCAGCTACACCTACGGGTATCAGCCAGGCTATCCCTGGCAATAGACCAACTTAGGCCAAAATCCTAAGCTTGGGGGAGTACGTATTTCCCACCGATATTACATTCATGTTCACACACACTCATTGCTACATGTCGGTACTCATACTCTTTCACTGTAATATCCATGCTAGTTTATTTTCCTTTTTCCTGCTTTCTTCTTGTGTGTTTAATAAACCTTAAGAAAAACCAAAAAATTAGTAGTAGTTTATTTTTCCTGCTGTAGTAGTAATAATTAAAAAGAAAACCCAAAAATATTTCCTGTTCTTCTTTTGCTTGTTGGGAGCTTTCCCGTGTAAATAGTTTTTATTTCTTTTCCTTTCTTTGGGGGTCGGGAAGACTATATTGAAAATGCTTAGCGGCTCTCATATGCATGATTGTTTATTTAACTTAGAGACCATATTACTTGTCTTCTCTCTTGAGTTGAATGCTTGCAGATTCCAGCTTAGTCCAATGCACGTGCACTCTTATTATTATACACTTCGCTCGGGTCGTGCAAGTGAAAGGCAGTTATGATGATATATGATGGACTTATCGACGAGAAAAGCTGGTATGAACTCGACCTCTCTTGTTTTTGTAAATATGATGATTCATCATTCCTGAGTCAGCTATTATGAAGTAAACATATTTGCAATGACATTTAGAGATTATAGTTGCTTGTTCCATGCTTGATTAGCTATGAGTTATAATGAGTTACCTTGCGTGCCAACATGCTATTAAAATGATTATGATATGGTATGATGGGATGGTATCCTCCTTTAAATGAATTGAGTGACTCGACTTGGCACATGTTTACGCATGTAGTTGAATCAAATCAACATAGCCTTCATGATATTTATGTTCATGGTGGATTATATCCTACTCATGCTTGTATTCGATTGTAAATTAATTTTAATGCATGTTTACGACCGTTGTCGCTCTCTCAGTTGGTCGCTTCCCAGTCTTTTGCTAGCCTTCACCTGTACTAAGCGGGAATACTGCTTGTGCATCCAAACTCCTTAAACCCCAAAGTTATGCCATATGAGTCCACTATACCTTCCTATATGCGGTATTTACTTGCCGTTCCAAGTAAATTTGTATGTGCCAAACTCTAAACCTTCAAATAAACATTCTGTTTTGCATGCTCGAATAGCTCATATATCAACTAGTGTTGCCCTTATCTTCCGTGTTAGGCGGGTTATTCTCAAGAGGAGTGGACTCCGCTCCTCATTCACGAGAAAATGGCTGGTAACCGGGATGCCAAGTCCCATGCTTTATGCAAACTAAATCAAAATAACTACAAACAAAACTCCCCTTGGGACCCGTTGAATGTTGGAGGCACTCGTTGTTTCGAGCAAGCCATGGATTGACGCCAGGAGGAGGGGGAGTATAAACTTTACCATTCTGTTTGGGAACCGCCTATAATTTGTTTAGCATGGAAGATATCGTCATCTCTTAGTTGTTATGTTGACCATGAAAGTATGCCGCTCAAAATATAATTTATCTCTATTTCAAAATCGAGCTCTGGCACCTCTACAAATCCCCGCTTCCCTCTGTGAAGGGCCTATCTATTTACTTTTATGTTGAGTCATCACCCTTCTTATTAAAAAGCACCCGCTGGAGAGAACACTGTTGTTTGCATTCATTATAATTGGTTTATATTGGGGATGACTTGACTGGATCTCTTTTACCATGAATTACAATGTTTAGTCAGTCCTTAATCTTTGAAGGTGCTCTGCATTTATGTTTTGTGGTCTCAGAAAGGGCTAGCGAGATACCATTTTGTTATATCATGTTATGATTATTTTGAGAAAGTGTTGTCATCCGAGTTTTATTATTATGGCTCGCTAGCTGATTATGTTATTGATATGAGTAATTGTGAGACCTATGTGTTATTGTGAGTATGGTTAGTTCATAATAATTGCTGAAACTTGAATGCTGGCTTTTCATGTTTACAACAACAAGAGCAAACAGAGTTTGTAGAAGTTTTTCTTTTTCTCTTCAGTTTGTCAACTGAATTGCTTGAGGACAAGCAAGGGTTTAAGCTTGGGGAGTTGATACGTCTCCGTCAGATCTACTTTTCCAAACACTTTTGCCCTTGTTTTGGACTCTAACTTGTATGATTTGAATGGAACTAACCCGGACTGACGCTGTTTTCAGCAAAATTGCCATGGTGTTGTTTTATGTACAGAAAACAAAAGTTCTCGGAATTACCTGAAACTCCACGGGACGTCTTATAAAAAAATAATAAAAAATCCTATCCAAAGATGAAGACCAGGGGGCCCACACCCTGTCCATGAGGGTGGGGCGCCCCCCCCCTAGGGCGCGCCCCCTATCTCGTGGGCCCCCTGGAGACCCTCCGACGCCAACTCCAACTCCATATATTGGCTTTCGGGGAGAAAAAAATCAAAGAGAAAGTTTCATCGCGTTTTACGATACGGAGCCGCCGCCAAGCCCTAATCTCTCTCGGGAGGCTAATCTGGAGTCCGCTCGGGCTCCGGAGAGAGGGGATTCGTCGTCGTCGTCATCATCAACCATCCTCCATCACCAATTTCATGATGCTCACCGCCATGCGTGAGTAATTCCATCATAGGCTTGCTGGGCGGTGATGGGTTGGATGAGATTTATCATGTAATCGAGTTAGTTTTGTTAGGGTTTGATCCCTAGTATCCATTATGTTCTGAGATTGATGTTGCTATGACTTTGCTATGCTTAATGCTTGTCACTAGGGCCCGAGTGTCATGATTTCAGATCTGAACCTATTATGTTTACATGAATATATGTGTGTTATTGATCCTATCTTGCAAGTCTATAGTCACCTATTATGTGTTATGATCCGACAACCCCGAAGTGACAATAATCGGGATACTTCTCGGTGATGACCATAGTTTGAGGAGTTCATGTATTCATTATATGCTAATGCTTTGTTCCGGTTCTCTATTAAAAGGAGGCCTTAATATCCCTTAGTTTCCAATAGGACCCCGCTGCCACGGGAGGGTAGGACAAAAGATGTCATGCAAGTTCTTTTCCATAAGCACATATGACTATATACGGAATACATGCCTACAGTATATTGATGAACTGGAGCTAGTTCTGTGTCACCCTATGTTATGACTGTTACATGACGAACCGCATCCGGCATAATTATCCATCACTGATCCGGCCATACTCTCCAACCCGGCCAGACTCCTCAACTCGGTCCCAACAACCAACTCAAGACTTCCCCAACAAGCCAGCTCTAGCCTTGGCGTGTTCTCCAACCCGGCCGAGGGTCAGCGGCCGTCCCATCCCAGCCGTATGATGGGACGAGTCTCCACCAACCGATGACCAAAGCCATAGTGCCCCGCCCATGCCTCTAGTCAGTCGGGCGTGGCAACAGTGCCCCCCACCTACTCGCTGGTCGGGCCCGGCGTGGCAACAGTGCAATCATCGTCACCCATGACACCAGCAAGCGGCGATCTGACGGACCACTATAGCCGACTCGACTCGGCCAAGCCTTGATGATCGACAAGACGGCGCACAGTGCCCCTAGGCGCATGGGGCCCGCGCCCGGGGAAACCGGTGAGACCTGGCACCCGGCGGGTCCCAGCACCGGGTTCCTGGACACTGACAACCCGTCCCTACGACCTTGTAACATTACCCTTGTACCCCTAGGGGGTTGACCTATAAAACCCCCCAGGAGCCCTCATGCATACGGGCAACTAGCACAAAAGACACCCACCCACTCACACACACACACACCTAGCAAGCAACACACGAGGAGAGGGAGCAGCCTAAGCCTTGGCCAGCCTTCCTTCTTCCTCAATATAGCTCTCGGAGCAACTCTGTACTGATACATATCAACTACACTCAGCAGGACTAGGGGTGTTATCTCTCCGGAGAGCCCCGAACCTGGGTATGTCTTGCGTCCCGCGCTCGCTCATGCCGACCTCGCCTCTGGAGCCCACCAGTGCCCTCGAGCCTCCTCCTCTCTTTAGCCATCCCTTGGCATCTGCCGTGCACCCACCATGACACGCATGCTCCTAGGGGGATAGATTGGTAGGAAAATACCATCGCTCGTCCCCGACCGCCACTCATAAGGAAGACAATCAATAAATAAATCATGCTCCGACTTCATCACATAACGTTTCACCACATGTGCATGCTACGAGACTCACAAACTTCAACACAAGTATTTCTCAAATTCACAACTACTCACTAGCATGACTGTAATATTACCATCTTCATATCTCAAAACAATCATAAGGAATCAAACTTCTCATAGTATTCAATGCACTTTATATGAAAGTTTTTATTATATCCCTCTTGGATGCCTATCATACTAGGACTAATTTTATAACCAAAGCAAATTACCATGCTGTTCTAAGGACTCTCAAAATAATATAAGTGAAGTACGAGAGTTCATCAATTTCTACAAAGTAAAACCACTGCCGTGCTCTAAATTTTATAAGTGAAGCACATAGAGCAAAATTGCCTAGCTCAAAAGATATAAGTGAAGCACATAGAGTATTCTAATAAATCACGACTCATGCGTGTCTCCCAAAAGGTGTGTACAGCAAGAATGATTGTGGCAGACTAAAAAGCAAAGACTCAAATCATACAAGATGCTCCAAGCAAAACACATATCATGTGGTGAATAAAAATATAGCCTCAAGTAAAGTTACCGATAGACGAAGACGAAAGAGGGGATGCCTTCCCGGGGCATCCCCGAGCTTAGGCTTTTGACATACTTTATTATTACCTTGGGGTGCCTTGGGCATACCCAAGCTTAGGCTTTTGCCACTCCTTATTCCATAGTACATAAAATCCTTACCCAAAACTTGAAAACTTCACAACACAAAACTCCAACAAAAAATCTCGTAAGCTCCGTTAGTATAAGAAAATAAATCACCACTTTTGGTACTATTGTGAACTCATTCTTTATTTATATTGGTGTAACATCTACTGTATTCCAACTTTTCCATGGTTCATACCCCCTGATACTAGCCATAGATTCATCAAAATAAGCAAAACAACACGCGAAAAACAGAATCTGTCAAAAACAGAGCAGTCTGTGGCAATCTGGATATTTCAAATACTTCTGCAACTACAAAAATCCTGAGAAATTAGGAAGCCCTAAGATTTTTTTTACTAATCTTCTGAAAAAAGAATCAACTAAAAAGCACGTTTCTGTGATTTATGAAAATTATTTTCGTGCATGCAAAAGTTTCTGTTTTTCAGCAAGATCAAATCAACTATCACCGTAGGCTATCCCAAAGGTCTTACTTGGCACAAACACTAACTAACACAAAACCACATCTAACCAGAGGCTATATGAATTATTTATTCAAAAACAGAAAAGAAAAATATTGGGTCGTCTCCCAACAAGCGCTTTTCTTTAAAGCCTTTTAGCTAGGCATTGATAATTTCAATGATGCTCACATGAAAGATAGCAATTGAAACACAAAGAGAGCATCATAAAACATGTGAAAAACACATCTAGTTATAACATACTTCCTATGCATAGGCATCTTATAGGCAAACAAATTATCAACACAAGCAAAAACCACCATATGCAAGGAAGAAGAAAGAAACAATAGCAATCTCAACATAACGAGAGGTAATTTTGTAACATGAAGATTTCTACAACCATATTTTCCTCTCTCATAATAATTACATGTGGGATCATATTAAAACTCAACAATATAACTATCACATAAAATATTCTCTTTATGAACCACATGCATGCAAAGTTGACACTCTTCCAAAATAGTGGGATTATCATAAAATAAAGTCATGACCTCTCCGAACCCACTTTTATCAAAAACTTCATAAGATTGAACATTATCTAAATATGTGGTATCTAAAGTTAACACTCTTCCAAACCCACTTTCAATATTATTACAAACATGATTATCAATATCATATTCATCATGGGGCTTAAATAAATTTTCAAGATCATAAGAAGAATCACCCCAATCATGATCATTGCAACAAGTAGTGGACATAGCAAAATTAGCATCCCCAAGCTTAGGGTTTTGCATATTATGAGCACAGTTGATATTAATAGAATTTATAATAACATCATTGCAATCATGCTTTTCATTCAAAGATCTATCGTGAATAACTTCATAAAGTACTTCATCACAATTTTCAGATTCACGAATTTCAAGCAAAACTTCATAAAGATAATCTAGTTCACAAAACTCACTAGCAATTGGTTCATCATAATTGGATCTCTTAAAAAGATTAGCAAGCGGATGAGGATCCATAGATATTAGGTTCTCTGATTTGTAACAAATACACAATTATTCCAACCAAACGAGCAAACGAGCCAAATAAGACATAAAGGCAAACGAAAAGACGAACGGAAGAAGGGTGAAGAAAAGGGCGAATCTTTTCGAAAATCGTTTTAGAAGTGGGGGAGAGGAAAATGAGAGGCGAATGGCAAATAGTGTAATGCGAGGGATGAGATTTTATGATGGGTACTTGGTATGTCTCGACTTGGCGTAGATCTCCTAGGCAACGGCGCCAGAAATTCTTCCTGCTACCTCTTGAGTTTGTGTTGGTTTTTCCCTTGAAGAGGAAAGGGTGATGCAGCAAAGTAGAGTAAGTATTTCCCTTAGTTTTTGAGAACCAAGGTATCAATCTAGTAGGAGACAACGCGCAAGCCACCGAATACCTGCACAAACAAACACCAACTTGCACCCAACGCAACAAAGGGGTTGTCAATCCCTTCACGGTTATTTGCAAAGTGAGATCTGATAGAGATGATAAACGGTAAATTAATATTTTTGGTATTTTTGGTATATGGAACGGAAAGTAAAAGATCGCAAAGTAAAGGAATGGAGACATAAATTGGTAAGTTGACGGGAAACTAACATGATGTAAAATAGACTCAGAGGCCATAGGTTTCACTAGAGGCTTCTCTCAAGATAGGAATTATTACGGTGGGTGAACAAATTACTGCCGATCAATTGATAGAAAAGAGCAAAGTTATGACGATATCTAAGGCAATGATCATGAATATAGGCATCACGTCCGTGTCAAGTAGACCGATACGATTCTGCATCTACTACTATTACTCCACACATCGACCGCTATCCATCATGCATCTAGAGTATTAAGTTCATAAAGAACGGAGTAACGCATTAAGCAAGATGACATGATGTAGAGGAATTAACTCAAGCAATATGATGAACTTTTTATCCTCGATGGCAACAATACAATACATGCCTTGCTGCCCCTACTGTCACTGGGAAAGGACACCGCAAGATTGAACCCAAAGCTAAGCACTCCTCCCATTGCAAGAAAAAGCAATCTAGTTGGCCAAAGAAAATCGATAGTTCGAAGAGACTTGCAAAGATAACAAATCATGCACATAAGAATTCAGAGAAGATTCAAATAATATTCATAGATAAGCTGATCATAAATCCACAATTCATCGGATCTCGGCAAACACGCCGCAAAAGTGTATTACATCGAATAGGTCTCCAAGAACAACGAGGAGAACTTTGTATTGAGAATCAAAGAGAGAGAAGAAGCCATCTAGCTACTAGCTATGGACCCGTAGGTGTGTGGTAAACTACTCACGCTTCATTGGAGAGGCAACGGTGTTGATGTAGAAGCCCTTCGTGATCGAATCCCCCTCCGGAAGGACGCCGGAAAAGGCCCCAAGATGGGATCTCACGGGTACAGAAGGTTGCGGTGGTGGAAAAGTGGTTTCGTGGCTCCCTGGAAGTTTTTGGGGTATAAGAGTATATATAGGAGGAAGATATAGGTCAGGGGGTCACCGAGGGGCCCACAAGGTCGGGGGCGCGCCCTACCCCCCTGGGCGCACCCTCCACCTTTGTAGCCGCCTCATGGCTCTTCTGACTTGCACTCCAAGTCTCCTGGGTGTCTTCCGGTCCAAGAAAAATCATCGCGAAAGTTTTATTCCGTTTGGACTCCGTTTGGTATTCCTTTTCTGCGAAACTCTAAAACAAGGAAAAAAACAGGAACTGGCACAGGGCTCTAGGTTAATAGGTTAGTCCCAAAAATAATATAAAATAGCACATTAATGCATATAAAACATCCAAAACATATAATATAATAGCAGGGAACAATCAAAAATTATAGATACGTTGGAGACGTATCAGCTACCAGAGATCAAGCACCGGTGGTTGAGCAGGGCTGGCCTGCTGAGGAAGAAGAAGAAGATATCCTTAAACCTTACTATGATCATCTCACCCTGATACGTCTCCAATGTATCTATAATTTTTTATTGTTCCATGCTGTTATCTTATCATTCTTGGATGTTTTATAATCATTTCATAGTCATTTTATATCATTGTTTGTACTAACCTATTGACATAGTGCCAAGTGCCAGTTGCTATTTTTGCATGTTTTTCACATCGCAGGAAATCAATATCAAATGGAGTCCAAACACCGCGAAACTTTTTGTGGATTTTTATGGACCAGAAGACTCCCCATGGGCCAGTAGCACACTGGGGGTGCCAGGGGGTGCACAACCCACTGTGGTGCGGTGGGGCCTGCACGCCAGTGTGGGTTGATCCCACCTCGGTGGCCTCCCGCACCCCCTCTTCGCCCTATAAATTACCAAATATTCCAAAACCCTTGGGGGTTAACCTAGATCAGAAGTTCCGCCGCCGCAAGGCTTTGTAGCCACGAGAAACCAATCTAGACCCCGTTCCGGCACCCTGTCGGAGGGGGAGATCATCACCGATGGCCATCTTCATCATCTCGGCGGCCACCACGATGAGGAGGGAGTAGTCCACCCTCGGGGCTGAGGGTTTTTACCAGTAGCTATTTGTTTAATCTCTCTCTCTCTCTCTCGTGTTCTTGAGATGTCACAATCTTGATGTATCGCGGGCTTTGTTAATATAGTCGGATCATATGGTGTTTTCCTCTCTCTATCTTGTGATGAATTGAGTTTTCCCTTTGAGATTTTGTTTTATCGGATTGAATACTTTTATGGATTTGAGAACACTTGATAAATGTCTTGCATATGAATACTCGTGGTGACAATGGGATATCGTATTGATTCACTTGATATATGTTTTGGCACTCAACTCACGGATTCCCGAGGTGACATTGGGGTAATCTATGCATAAGGGTTGATGCACTTTCCTGTCTTTGTTTCTCCGCTAGAAATCTTGGGGCACTCTTTGAAGTTCTTTGTGTTGGATTGAGTATTATGAATCCGAATTTGTTTGATGCATATCGTATAATTAACTCACGGATACTTGTGGTGACATTGGAGTATCTACTAGGTGACATTAGAGTTGGTTGATGTGTGTCATGTGGTGTTATTTTAGTACGAACTCTTGATTAGATCGATCAGAAAGAATAACTTGTGTTATTTTAGTACGAACTCTAGGATAGATCAAATGGAAAGAATAGCTTTGAGGTGGTTTCATAACCTACAGACAATTTCTTCTTATGTTATCCGCTAGATAAGAACTTTGGGGTGACTCTTCATCGCACGTTGAGGGACTGTTATGTGATCCAATTATATTAGCATTGTTGAGAGACTGCACTAGCGAAAGTACGGACCCTAGGCCTCATTTTCAAGCATCGCAATACCGTTTTTGTGCCCGTTTACTATTTTTTACCTTATTGTTTTTATTTATTCAGATTACAAAAATATATTTCTACCATCAATATTACACTTCTATCACCATCTCTTCGCTGAACTAGTGCACCTATACAATTTGCCATTGTATTGGGTGTGCTGGGGAAACAAAAGATTTCTTGTATTTGGTTTCAGGGTCGTTTGAGAGAGACTATCTTCATCCTACGCCTCCCACGGATTGATAAGGTCCTGCACTTGAGGGAAAATTGCTACTGTCCTACAAAACTCTGCGCTTGGAGGGCCAACACGAGTCTACAAGAATAAAGTTGCGTAGTAGACATCAAGCTCTTTTCTGGCACCGTTGCCGGGGAGGTGAGTGCTTGAATGTATATCTTTAAATCTTGCAATTGAATCTTTTAGTTTCTTATTTTATCACTAGTTTGGTTTATAAAAGAAAACTATAAAAAATGGAATTGAGGTTGCATCATATTATTGATCATCTTTATAATTTATTTCGTGAAAATGATGGAAAGGAAAATTGTGCTCAATGGATAGAAGAAGAGTTCAATAGAATGTTTGGCATAAATGATGATCATGATTGCAATGTTGTTATTATGAATTCTTTGAATATCTATGATGCTAATGATATGCAGAGCTACAAGCTTGGGGATGCTATGTTTGATGAACATGGTATTTTTAGTCCCCCAAGATTTGATGTGCAAATTTGTTATAATTATTGCATGCCTCCTATTTATGATGATTATAATGATGAAAGTGGATTTGGAGAGGTCATGACTTTCTTTAGTGATGAATCCACCATTTGGATGAGGCTTCAATTGACTATGATAACAAAGTTGCTATGTATGATGATTATGGTGATGACATGTATGCTATAAAGAATAATGATAACCATGAAACTTGTCATCATGATTTTAATTTTCACTCTCATGATAGTTATTTTGTTGAGTTTGCTCCCACTACTATTGATGAGAAGAAATTTGCTTATGTGGAGAGTAACAAATTTTCTATGCTTTCGTGCCATGAAAAGAATGCTTTATGTGATGGTTATATTGTTGAATTTCTTCATGATACTACTGAACATTATTATGAGGGATGAACTTAAGCTTGTAGGAATTGCAATAATATCAAGTTTCCTCTCCATGTGTTGAAAATTTTGAAGTTTTGCTTGTTTTGCCTTCCTATGCTAGTTGATTCTTGTTCCCACAATTTGTTTGCTCATAAAATCCCTATGCATAGGAAGTGGATTAGACTTAAACGTGCTAGTCATATGCTTCATGATGCTCTCTTTGTGTTTCAATTCTTATCTTTTATGCGAGCATCATTGAAATCATCATGCCTAGCTAAAAGGCATCAAAGAAAAGTGCTTCTTGGGAGACAACCCAATATTTACCCCTACTGCTTTTGTGTGTTCACATGATTACGCTGCTGTAGTAATCATGTTTTATTGCTTTTTTTTAATAAAGTGCCAAGTAAAGCCTTTGGGATAGTGTGGATGATAGTTGACTTGAATTTGTGCAAAAACAGAAACTTTTGCGCTCAGTCCAGGAAATTTGAAAATTCACTAGAACGTGCTTTCGATCTGAAATTTTTACAGGTGATAGATATACAAATTCTCTACATTGTCCTAATTTTTCAGAATTTTTGGAGTAGCAGAAGTATGGTTGGAGTACAGATTACTTCAGATTGTTCTGTTTTTGACAGATTCTGTTTTCAATGCATAGTTTGCTTGTTTTTTAGTTTCTATGGCTTATATTGCTCAATATAAATTGTGGAAATGATATGCTACAGTAGGAATTGTGTGGAAACGATTATGAATCTTGTCTTTGACAGTACCAAAGTGAAATGGTTTGCTCCTTATCATACTAACCTATCTCACGAAGTTCAGTTAAGTTTTGTGTGATTGAAGTTTTCAAGTTTTGGGTGAGACATCGATATGAGGAGAATAAGGAGTGAAAATACCCTAAGATTGGGTATGCCCAAGGCACCCCAAGTTAATATCCAAGGAAGATCCAAGCAACTAAGCTTGGGGATGCCCCGGAAGGCGTCCCCTCTTTCGTCTCCAACATTATCGGTAACCTTACTTGAGGCTATATTTTTATTCGTCACATGATATGAGTTTTGCTTGGAGCGTCATTTTCGTTTGTTAGTATTTGCTTGCTGTTATTCAAAATAATATTTTTCATCTTTCTTTCCAATAAAAATGTCAAGGATAGCCTTTACCATGCTTATTTTGCAAGTCTACATGTGTTGTTTCAAAACAGAGAGTTTATCCCTGTTGCAAAAATTCTCTAGGAAAGTCAGAATGTGATAAAATGTTGAAACTTTTGCATGGTACGCTATGGTAAATTTTCTAGAGTGTGGTAAATTTTCAGAATTTTTTGAGTTAGGGAAGTATGATGAATATTGCATTCTTTACAGACTCTACTGTTTTGGCAGATTGCTGTTATGTTTGCATATGTTTGCTTGTTTAATGATTCTATTTGAGGATATGAGTATTAAATATGCAGAGGCATTTAGTATGAAATTTTGAATAATAGTTTTAGTGATTTTCTACAGTAGAGAATAATAAGGTTTTTGCATTGGTTTATACTAACTTATCTCACGAGTTCTTGTTGAGTTTTGTGTGGATGAAGCTTTTGAGATTTAGGAAAACCGTGATATGAGAGGAATTAAGGAGACAAAAAAGCTCAAGCTTGGGGATAACCAAGGCACCCCAAGATAATATTTCAAGAAGTCTCAAGCATGTAAGCTCGGGGATGCCCCGGTAGGCATCCCACCTTTCTTCTTCAACAATTATCGGTTAGTATCAGTTGAGCCTGAGTTTTTGCTTCTTCACATGATGTGTGCTATTCTTGGAATAGCATTTTATTTTGTTTTGCTTGCTGTTTTAATAAAGTACTTAGATTTTAAAGTTTTTAAATAAAATAGAGTCCTCAAATAGTTGCCAGGGAGGCTAGGTAAGCGGCACTCACATCCCGTCAACGAAGCTCTTTTCTATGGAATTGCTCTAGTGCTTCACTTATATCTTTTTGAGCACGGTGTGCTTTAGTATTTTTGTAGAAATTATCTCTTGCTTCAATTAAATTAATTTGAGACAAATAAATATTATGCTCATGATCTTCACTTATATTTGTTTGAGCTTATCAAAAGCAACACATGAAAATTAGTCCCAAAGTGATAGATATCCAAGAAGGATATAGTAAAAACTTTCATGAAGATCATTGGACAAAATAAACTTGATTCCTTGTAATAGTTTTGATATATGATGATGTGATATGTGAGTCATGTTGATGAGTAATTATGCTTTAGTAAGAATATTGGTGTTAAGGTTTGTGATTCCCTATGCAAGCACGAAAGTCAATAGTTGTGCAATGAAATTACATCCTACTTGTGGTGCATTATTCGGTGTTAATTATGCTCAATGCTCGCTTATGAGATTATTCGTTTCTTGGTTGGTCGCTTCTCAATCTTTTGCTAGCCTTAATTTTGCACTAAGTATGATCACTACTTGTGCATCCAAAATGCCTTAAACCAGTTTTGTCACATGAGTCCACTATACCTACCTATATGCGGTATTCTTTTGCCGTTCTAAGAAAATTTGTATGTGCCATCTCTAATTTCCAAAATAAATTTCTCTTTTGCGTGCTCGTACCGCTCGCGAGGTGGTGAGGGGTGGCCAATATTTTCCATGCTAGATGTGTTATTCTCACGATGAGTGTTTATTCACTTGTCATTGCACGAGAGTAAGGCAAAGGTATTAGGTATGCCCAGTCCCGAAATGAAAAATGAATTTACTTTATGTTGTCAAATAATAAATTCCTTGGAAAGTGTTGGTATGGAGGGCAACCGTGGATACGGTTAGCCATGGAAAGTGAAAGTATGGTTGAAAAAGGAATAAACTTTATTTTCTGTTTGGGAACCGCCTAAGATATATCTAGCATGGAAAGTGTTGGGAGCTCTAATTCGTTTTCGTTGGTGGGAAAAGTATGCCTCTCAAAATGTTTTTATCTCTCAATTTTCGCTTTGAGCTCTGGCACATCTACAAATCCCTACTTCCCTCTGCGAAGGGCCTTTCTTTTGCTTTATGCAATTTTTATTTTTAATTTGAGTCTCCATCTTCTCTTATGAAGCACCAACTAGGGGGCACTATGATCGTACTTGAGCATTGGGTGTAGTTAATATGTGAGTGTGTTTCATGAATGGATCAATGATTGAGCATGATGGGGTAGGGATAACTTATTTTAGCGTTGATATTTTGAAAGACATTGTTGCTTGTTGGTATGCTTGAGTATTTAAGTCCTCATGTCAAAACTAGACTATTTCTTTGAACCATATAAAAGTCCAAATGTCCATGCTACAAAGAAAAGAATATGAGATGACATGATAGGCATCATTCCACATCAAAAATTCTGTTTTTCTCATTTACCTACTCGAGGGCGACCAGGAATTACGCTTGGGGATGCTGATACGTCTCCAACGTATCTATAATTTTTTATTGTTCCATGTTGTTATATTATCATTCTTGGATGTTTTATAATCATTTCATAGTCATCTTATATCATTTTTTGGTACTAACCAATTGACATAGTGCCAAGTGCCAGTTGTTGTTTTTTTGCATGTTTTTTACATCACAAGAAATCAATATCAAACGGAGTCCAAACACCACGAAACATTTTGTGGATTTTTGATGGACCAGAAGACTCCCGATGGGCCAGAGCAGCACCTGGGGGGTGCCCCGAGGGGGGGCACAACCCACCAGAGCACGCCTGGGGGCCCAGGCGCGCCCAGGTGGGTTGTGCCCACCTCGGTGGCCTCCCGCACCCCCTCTTCGCCCTATAAATTCCCAAATATTCCAAAACCCTTGGGGGTTAACCTAGATCTGAAGTTCCGTTTCCGCAAGGCTCTGTAGCCACGAGAAACCAATCTAGACCCCGTTCCGGCACCCTGCCGGAGGGGGAGATCATCACCGGTGGCCATCTTCATCATCCCGGCGGCCACCACGATGAGGAAGGAGTAGCCCACCCTCAGGGTGAGGGTTTGTACCAGTAGCTATGTGTTTAATCTCTCTCTCTCTCTCTCTCTCTCTCTC
Organism: Aegilops bicornis; assembly: GCA_021605145.1. Classification (NCBI taxonomy): domain Eukaryota; kingdom Viridiplantae; phylum Streptophyta; class Magnoliopsida; order Poales; family Poaceae; genus Aegilops; species Aegilops bicornis. The sequence goes on from CM038673.1 coordinate 530,673,097, forward strand.
TCTCTCTTTGTCTCTCTCTCTCTCTCTCTTTCTCGCGTTCTTGAGATGCCACGATCTTGATGTATCGCGGGCTTTGTTAATATAGTCGGATCATATGGTGTTTTCCCCTCTCTATCTTGTGATGAATTGAGTTTTCCCTTTGTGATTTTGTTTTATCAGATTCAATACTTTTATGGATTTGAGAACACTTGATATATGTCTTGCATATGAATACTCGTGGTGACAATGGGGTATCGTATTGATTCACTTGATATATGTTTTGGCACTCAACTCGCGGATTCCCGAGGTGACATTGGGGTAATCTATGCATAGGGGTTGATGCACGTTCTTGTCTTTGTTTCTCCGCTAGAAATCTTGGGGCACTCTTTCAAGTTCTTTGTGTTGGATTGAGTATTATGAATCTGAAATTGTTTGATGCATATCGTATAATTAACTCACGGATACTCGTGGTGACATTGGAGTATCTACTAGGTGACATTAGAGTTGGTTGATGTGTGTCATATGGTGTTATTTTAGTACGAACTCTTGATTAGATCGATCGGAAAGAATAGCTTGTGTTATTTTAGTACGAACTCTAGGATAGATCGAACGGAAAGAATAGCTTTGAGGTGGTTTCATACCCTACAAACAATTTCTTCTTATGTTCTCCGCTAGATAAGAACTTTGGGGTGATTCTTCATCGCACGTTGAGGGACTGTTATGTGATCCAATTATATTAGCATTGTTAGATTGCACTAGCAAAAGTACGGACCCTAGGCCTCATTTTCAAGCATCGCAATACCGTTTTTGTGCCCGTTTACTATTTGTTACCTTGTTGTTTTTATTTATTCAGATTACAAAAATATATTTCTACCATCAATATTACACTTTTATCACCATCTCTTCGCCGAACTAGTGCACCTATACAATTTGCCATTGTATTGGGTGTGTTGGGGACACAAGAGATTTCTTTTATTTGGTTGCAGGGTCATTTGAGAGAGACTATGTTCATCCTATGCCTCCCACGGATTGATAAACCTTAGGTCATGCACTTGAGGGAAAATTGCTACTGTCCTATAAAACTCTGGCTTGGAGGCCCAACACGAGTCTACAAGAATAAAGTTGCGTAGTAGACATCACACCCCCACCGAGATCAAAGCCTTTCGGATCATCGAAACGGTTTGTGTGCAAAATAAATATCTTACCCGTGAAAATTATCTGTTGCAAGAGCACATCATCGCCCTTCGGAGCGTCATTCGTAGATTGGAGAATCTCTTGATCATGAAGGACATGATCGCCTCTACTTCACCACCACCACCTTCTTCTTCATCACCAAAAGAAAATTGAGTATCAGGTATGGGCACTCCCCTTGGCTTGAGCCAAGCTTGGGGGAGGTGCCCCGATATCGTATCACCTCCACTATGTTTTGCCTTTACTTATCTTAGTTCGATCCATAGTTATATTTTGCTTTAGATGAATAAAAGTTTAGTTCGATCCTTTCTTTTCGAGAGTTTGCTTAGTGATCTATCCTTGTAATCATGTGCGAGATATAAAATAAAGTTTAGTTTGAGTTTTGTTTTCTTTACTTTCATGTTCCAATAAAAAGAAAGGAAATAAATGAAAATTATCATATATTAATCTTATGGTAAGTAATGACATCACATAAGGAAAAGTATAAGTAGAAAATTTTATTGTAGATTGACAAACATAGCATTGGTCAATGATGCAATTCATGAAAGAATTAATAAGGAAAGAGAAGATTCACATACAAATACACTATCTTGGAAATCTTTTGTGATTGTGATCCCCTGTCAAAATATTATATGCCAAAATTGTTGACGTTGGACAAGGAAGACAACGTAATGATTTATGTTTGTTCATATTCACATAGAAGTTATATTGTCATAGATCCTTCAACATGTGGTGCTTGCCCCCCATCTTTGCTAGCCAAAAATTCCGCACCAAGTAGAGGTACTACTTGTGCATCCAAAACCCCTTAACCCAAATCTTATTTTCAAGAGTCCACTATACCTACCTAAGGATTGAGTAAGATCCTTCAAGTAAGTTGTCATCGGTGCAATAAGGCAATAAAAATTGCTTCTAAAAGTGTTAGATCATTTAGTGTAAGAGAAAATTGAGCGTTGTACGAACTTGTGATGGCAAAGAATAAAAGCGACAGACTGCATAATAAAGGTTGCTATCATAAGGGGCAATATAACGTGATGTTCTTTTGCACTAAGGGGTTGAGCATACAAACAAAAGGCGCATGGAAACCTCTGCTTCCCTCTGCGAAGGGCCCATCTTTTACTTTTAAGTATTTACTTTCATGCAAGAGTCAAAGTTTTTCTCTATTCCTTTTTATTTTCTCTTTTGGCAAGCATCATGTGGTGAGGAAAGATCTAGGCACATATATCCAGTTGGATGTGGGTAGCATGAGTTATTATTGTTGACATCACCCTTAAGGCGAATACGTTGGGAGGCAAAATTATAAGCCCCTATCTTCCTATGTGTCCGATTGAAACGGTTTACTCATGTGTATGCGGTGAGTGTTAGCAATCATAGAAGACTATAAGATGGTTGAGTATGTGGACTTGCCTAAAGGCTCCGATACGTGACCCTTCCTGAAAAGATGATGAATTGTAGTTGCAAAGTTGACTAAGAACATAGTTTGTTAGTTTCCAATAGAGTTTATGCTTTATACTTCGATGGTGTGATGAATTGTTACTTATTCATGAGAAGTCTATGATAAAAGCTCTATGATAAAAGTTTTATGTTTAAGTTTGTTGCTGTTATAATAATTTACATGATGCTCTATGTCCGTATTTTGTTTTTATCGACACCTCTCTCTCTAAGCATGTGGACATGTTTTTCGATTTCGGTTTTCGCTTGAGGACAAGCGAGGTCTATGCTTGGGGGAGTTGACACGTCCATTTTGCATCATGTTTACCTACTGTTATTTATGATGTTTTTATGCATAATAATGCTTTTTGGAGTAATTCTAATGCCTTTTCTCTCATAATATGCAAGGTACACACAAAGAGGGAGAATTCCGGCGGCTGGAAATCTGGACTGGAAAAGCTACGCCAAAGCCACCTATTATGCACAACTCCAAATGAGCTGAAACTTCACGGGGAATTTTTATGGAATAAATAAGAAATACTAGAGCAAATAACTACCGGAGGGGGGGCACCTGGTGAGAACAAGACACCAGGGCGCGCCCTGGTGGGTTGTGCTCAGCGCAGCCCACCTCGGGTGCCCATCTTCTAGTATATAAGTCATTTTGACCTAGAAAAAAAATAAAGGGAGGACTTTCGGGACGGAGCGCTGCCGTCTCGAGGCGGAACTTGGGCAGGAGCACTTTTGCCCTCCGGCGGAGCGATTCCGCCGGGGGAAGTTCTCTCCCAGAGGGGAAATCATCGTCATCATCATCACCAACAACTCCCCCATCTTGGGGAGGGCAATCTCCATAAACATCTTCAACAACACCATCTCTTTCAAACCCTAGTTCATCTCTTGTATTCAATCTTCGTACCGGAACTATAGATTGGTGCTTGTGGGTGACTAGTAGTGTTGATTACATCTTGTAGTTGATTACTATATGGTTTATTTGGTGGAAGATTATATGTTCAGATCCAATATGCTATTTAATACCCCTCTGATCTTGAGCATGTTTATCACTTGTGAGTAGTTACTTTTGTTCTTGAGGACACGGGAGAAATCTTGTTGCAAGTAATCATGTGAACTTGATATGTGTTTGATATTTTGATAGTATGTATGTTGTGATTCCCTTAGTGGTGTCATGTGAACGTCGAGTACATGACACTTCACTATATTTAGACCTAAGGGAATGCATTGTGGAGTAGTAATTAGATGATGAGTTGTGAGAGTGACAGAAGCTTAAACCCTAATTTATGTGCTATTCCGTAAGGGACCGATTGGATCCAAAAGTTTAATGCTATGGTTAGAATTTATTCTTAATGCTTTCTCATAATTGCGGATGCTTGCGAGGGGGTTAATCATAAGTAGGAGGTTTGTTCAAGTAAGAACAACACCTAAGCACCGGTCCACCCACATATCAAATTATCAAAGTAGCGAACACGAATCGAACCAACATGATGAAAGTGACCAGATGAAATTCACATGTACCCTCAAGAACGCTTTGCTTATTATAAGAGACCATTTTGGCCTGTCCTTTGCCTCAAAAGGATTTGGCTACCTTGCTGCACTTTTGTTACTATTATCGTTGCTTGCTCGTTACAAATTATCTTGCTATCAAACTACTCTGTTACTTACAATTCTAGCACTTGCAGACATTACCTTCCTGAAAACCACTTGTCATTTCCTTCTGCTCTTCGTTGGGTTTGACACTCTTACTTATCGAAAAATCTACAATTGATCCCATATACTTGTGGGTCATCACTTACCTCTGTTGTCTTATTTGGATTCGGCGATATTATGGAATGAAGCGGCTCAGACCAACCTTACATGTCCTTGCACATGAAACCGGTTCCACCGACTAACATGCAACTTGTGGTGCATAAGGTGGCTGGCGGGTGTCTGTCTCTCCTACTTTAGTTGAATCTGATTTGAAAAAGGTGGTCCTTGTAGAAGGTTAAAAGCCAACTTGATTATCACCATTATGGCTTTGCGTAGGTAAGAACGGTTCTTGCTAGTTGCCCATAGCAACCACGTAAAATTTGCAACAACAAAGTAGAGGACGTCTAACTTGTTTTTGCAGTGCATGTTGTGATGTGGTATGGCCAAAACGTGATGTGGTAAATGTTGATGTATGAGACGATCATGTTTTGTAATAGGTTCACGACTTGCATGTCGATGAGTATTGCGACCAACAGGAGCCATAGGGTTGTCTTTAATTTATTTTATGACCTGTATGTCAACTAATAAACGCCATGTGATTGCTTTACTTTATCGCTATGTGTTAGCAATAGTTGTAGAAGCAATAGTTGGCAAGACAACCACGTGAAGACACGATGATAGAGATCATGATGTCATGCCGGTGACTCAAGGGTGGTTGGTGATAATTCTTTTAGACTTATTGCTCTTCCAAGATGACCGACGTTAGTCGAGACACGGCTTTGTTGATCAGTTTATAACATGCTCTTATGTTTTATGGTTGTAACGTGTGCGTTCATGTTGGAGTCAGTTTTGCTTCTCATCATGTTATGGTAGGAGCGGATCTACCTTTCTTGTAATTTATCCTCTATCTTTTATAGAGCTAAGACATGCAGTTTGCATGCTCTAAAAAAACGTGATGAGCCGATGCTTCTTTCACACGTCTCATTCTTGTTAGTACGTCATGTTTTGCGAAAAATTAGCAGGTTTTGCTTGTGATGGAAAGCTTTAGAGCATCAACAACCGGATTTCTTAAACTTGTCTCATACGTCCAGGCGGGCCGTTCGATCATTGTCCGGTCACGATTTTTTGATCCATACGGGCTCCTTAAACGGGCCTCAAATGCCCGGGCTGACCGGCACCCCCATATCCAGCCCAAATATGGGGTGGATATGGGGCGCCTGGGCACGCCCGCTACGTCGGACCCGATAGCCCGATCCCACCTCAAATTGCACCAAATCCATCAAACCCTTCCTCCTCCTTCCGTCGCTCTCCAACCTTTCCCGCGCCCGGACCCTCGCCCTCCTCCACCCTTGCTCTCAATCTTCACCTCCGATCCCTATCAACCGCCGAAGATGTCATCCAGCCTGATCCACACCGCCGCGACGGAGACGCGGTCCGCCTCGTCCGTCGGCGGCGTCAATTCGTCGGCTGCGACTTGCAAGGTGGAGAACGTCGCCCGCAAGTTGCGGCGACACCGACAACAAGAGAGGGAGGTGGCGGCGGCGTCGCAACCCACGTAAGCTCGATTGCCTCATCTTGTCTTCCACACCATATGCTTCTTGTGTTTGCATTCTCGTGCTCATACATATGTTGTTTTCTAGACAGCGGTGGTGGACACTTTGTATCACGAGGCGGAGAAGAAGCCATTTGCTTTTAGCCATTGTTGGTTCATATTGAATGGCAAGCCGAAGTGGAACCAAGTTGTGACCGGCCTCAAGTCCGGCAAAAAGAGGAATGATGGCTCAAGCTCCAACCAATCAATTGGGTTGGACGATGAAGAGGGCGATGTTGTCGTGACGAATGGAAAAGCCACCATGCCAAAGGACAACCGCCAAGTCTTGGGAAAAAAAGTGGGAGAAGGCACGTGCCGCCAGTGATGCCGCGGCTACCAAAATGTCGTCCATATGGACGGGCATTTTTTCGATAGGGAGAACAAGAAGGAGGAGAGGTACAAGCTCATGTTGGATGCACGAAGGAAAAGGATGGAGTGGGACCGGAAGAGGGCGGAGAAGAAGCTTGAAATTGAGAGGGAGAAGATCGAGTTGGAGAAGCAACAAGCAGCGATCAAATGGGAGTTCGAGAAGGCCAAGACATTTGGCGACATAGAGCTTGAGAATGAGAGGTTGCAACTCGCACGAGGACGCAGAATATGCGAGGATCGTGTTGACGGACGAGACCCTCTTGGATAAGCATGCAAAGAATTGGTTGCGGACAAGAAGAAGGAGATCAACTAACGTAGGGACTAAGAGGCGGCGAGGGTGGCTGCGGCCCGAATGCAGGCGGAGGAGGTGGCCCAGATGCAGGCGGAGCAAGCAGCCCGTCTACAGGCTGAGGAGGCTGCCCGAATGCAGGCTGAGCAGGACGAGCAGGACGCATTCCGCCCAGAGCAGGCGCCCAGCTAGTGATCCGAGGCCATCCGTCACGCTCGGACATTGATTTCATTTTGCAATGTCTGATTTATTGAATTATGATTTGCTTTGCTTTGTTTCAAACTTTGACATTCAGACAGTTTGTACCGTATGATCGACACGCATGTATTGCAATTTGAGGATAAAAATTTACGGTATCTGAATGTACGGCGCAACATTTAAGGGATGTCCGGTCAATATCTACGGACGCGTCTGCGGGTGTTTGAGGAGCCAGATTTACAAGTCCGGCCGTAGATGCCTTACAACCTACATGCAGGGAGTTCGTTACATCATGTGCACGGCGTGAGAGCACGTCATGAACAGAGCGTATGGTCAGTGGGCACCCGATATTCGAAAGAAAAGTTCGTCAACAAAAAAATATTCGAAAGAAAAAACTAGCAGAGCCATGTAAAGATTCAAGCCTGATGCAGCGAGGTCTCCTACCAATATTTTTTGGTGGCAGGACCGATAGCCTATCAACAGCTGCTATGAGTCCAACAATGATCGCCGGCGGCGATGCAGTGCAGCCGTGAATCTCTCTAGAAGTAGAAGCATGCCGAGGAGCGCCGACGACAAGCCAAACGTCAGCGCGAGAGATTCAGGAAACCTTCTTTGCGTCCTGTGAAAACTGCGACTGAAAGACAGAAGAACATTTTTGGTTAGAAGCGCCACTTGCGCGGACCTGGCCGTAAAACATCTTTTGCTCCTTAGGATCATGGGAAGAACCACTGTACAAATTAAATGAATCTGAAGTTACTACTACGAACACTGTGAACCGGAGAACTGCTAATAGCGTCAGAGAAAGACCGGGTCAGACATGCAGGTCTGCGAATGATGCTGGTACTGTACCTTGCAAATGGCGACCACGGGGAAGCGCGGCTTCTGCACCGTCGTGACGGCCGCGGATCCACGGCACAGGCGCCGCGCCATGTCCCTTGCTAGCACCGCTCGCGCTGGCTCGGCTCGCAGCGCCGCCACCTCCCTCCGTGTGGCCGCCCTGTCCGCCTCCAGCGCCCCCACCCTCGCGTACAGGTCCGGCGCACCATCCACGCGCTCCTCTTCCGTGTACTCCACAGCCACGGCCTTCGTCGCGGCCGCGCACCCCATGTCTTTTGTGTACTCCAACTCCTCCGCGGGAGGCGGCGGGACCGACTTCTTGACCACCACGGCACTCTCGCCGCTACTCTCCCTGTCAACCTTCGGTTCGACGTGTTCTACTTCTACGGGACGCTCCTCCTCATGGTAACAGTTCTCGTCGGCGGGGCCGATGCCGTGAGCGTGGAGGAGGGCGAGGTAGCCGCCGGCGAGGGCCGACAACGACGCGAGCTCGTTGTGGAGCTGCCGGTCGCGCTCGACGCGTCCCTCGGCCAGCCGGCGGAACTGGCGCGCTTCCAGGAGCGCGGCCGCCTTCTCCCGCTGAAGCCGCTCGATCATCGACATGGTCTCGCGCGCCGCGGACTCCGCCGCGCCGCGCTCCGCGTTCAGCTCCGCGCACAGCGCCGCTTCCTCCGCCTCCGCCGCGTTCTTCTCCCCAAGAAGCCCCTCGACCGCCTCCTCCAGCTCCTCCACCCTGCGCCCCAGCTCGCGCCGGCCCTCCTCCCGCTCGCTCACGGGCGCGCGGCGCCTTACCGAGCGGCGCCACGCTGACGACATCGTGGTCGAAGAGGTGGTTGCGAATTGCGATGAGAATCATCACAGCATGTGTGTGTGGGCCTCCGGGCCCGGGCCGTCGCTGTGGTGTGCGAGAGTTAGATGGAAACGAGAGGCGCGCATGCTCTCCTCAACATGCTCCCATCTGAGCACACCGAAAATCATCAATGGTTTTAAGCTTTTCTTTTTGTGATTCGGAAAAGTAGCATGAATAAACCGAGGCCTTGTTCGGTTAGAGCAACTTCAACGCAGTGAACCAAACGGACGCAAATTTTGTCTATTTTTTGTCTATTTGAATCGGCCGAGTGGACATCCATATCCGTTTTTTTATTTAGGTCAGTCAATGTGCCCAATACGGGACAGACGCATTTTGGGCATATGCAACCTGAAATTTCATCAAACACCTGATGGGCCGCCACTCTGAGTTGCTTGTCGACACTAGCCCCGAGCTCCTGCCGCGCCCGCTGTCGCGCCCGCGTCCTATCGATCCTGCCGCGCCCGTGTCCCGCCGCCGCGTCCGCCCGCTCCCACGTCCAGCCGCCGCCGCCGCGCCCTCGTCCTGCCGCTCCTGCCGCGCCCGCCCACTCCAGCGTTCCGTCGCGGCCGCGCCCTCGTCCTGCCGCTCCTGCTGCGCCCGGCCACTCCAGCGTTCCGCCGCGGCCGTTGCGCCCGTGTCCTGTCGTGGCCGCCCACGCCCGCGTCCTGCCGATCTTGCCGCGCCCATGTCCCATAGCTGCCGCCGCGCCCGCCTGTTCCCACGTCCGGCGTCCCGCCACTCCAACGTCCTGCCGCTCCTGCCCCGCCCGTCCTCTCACGAGTCCCGCTGCGGCCGCTGCGCATGTGTCCTGCCGCTGCGCCCGCACCCGCCTCCTGTCCCGCCGCCCACCTGCGCGCTGCTTGCAGCGGACGGAGGAGGGCACACGCCCGCCGAAGCGGCGCAGAGAGGAGGAGGCTCGCAGCTCCGACACCACCGGTGGCCTCCAACCCCCGCTCGAAGAGCACCACCGGACCAGCTCTTGCTCCAGGATACAGAGCGACGATGAGGACCCCGAGGGCGGCGAGCGGGCCGAAGCATGGGCGGCGGGGGCGCTCGAGCGGTTCGGAGCAGGGGCGCATTGGAGCAGAGTGCGCGTCAAGCAATGGGGGTGGGCCAGCTAATAAAAATACGGAGAGGGGTGGGTGGGTGACAAGCGGGCCAACTAATAAAAATAGGCGTTGGGATTTCCCCGAAGAGGAAGGGCGATGTTGTATAATAGCAAATAGTATTTTTCCTTAGTTAAGAACCAAGGTTTATCGAACCAATAGGAGACTCACGCAAAAAAATGTAAACGGTACCTGCACACACACAAACCAAATACTTGCACCCAACGCGGGAAAGAGGGTTGTCAATCCCCTTGTACTCGTTAATTGCAAGGATCAATTCTTGTAATGATAGATTGATAAATTGAAAAACCTAATAAAAGATAAGAAATTGCATCAAGGTATTTAGGGTTTTAGTAATACAAAGTGAATAGAACCAGGGTCATAGCTTTAACTAGAGGCATCTCTCTCATGAGCATAGTAACGGTGGAAAAATTTATTGTTGGGCAATTGATAGAAAAGCGCATAGTTATGATGTTATTCATGGCATGATCAATATATAGGCATTACGTCCGTGACAAGTAGACCGAAACGATCATGCATCTACTACTATTACTCCACCCATCGACCGCTATCCAGCATGCATCTTAAGGTATTAAGTTCATAACAAACAAAGTAATGCTTGAAGCATGAAGACATAATATAGACAAAGTAAGACCAAATAATATGTTCGAACCCCGTCGTTTTACCCTTAGTAGCAACAATACAAATACGTGTCTCGCTACTCCTCCTGTTACAAAGTGAAGACACCGCAATATTGAACCTACTACCATGCGCCTCCCCCACTGAAGATACATCAATCTAGTTGGCCAAACTAAACGGATAGATCGGAGAGAAATGCATAGCTATAAAATCATACATAATAAAGTTCAGAAAAGACTCAGTTACTTTCAATGAATAATCTGATCATAGACCCATAATTCATCGGATCCCAACAAACACACCGCAAAAGGATTACATCGAATCGATCTCCGAAGAGAACATTGTATGTAAGATCAGAGAGAGAGAGAGAGAGAGAGAGAGAGAGAGAGAGAGAGAGAGAGAGAGAGAGAGAGAGATCTAGCTACTGCTATGGACCCGTAGGTCCTTTGGGAACTACTCATGCATCATCATGGAGGCCGCAAGGTTGATGAAGATGGCCTCCGTGATCGATTCCTCCTCCGAAAGAGTACCGATGGAGGCCTCCAGATGGGGTCACGGAAGAACATAGGCTTGGGATGGCGATAAAATTGTTTCGGGTCTCGCCCTGTGGGTTTCTGGATTTTAGGTAATTTATAGCGCTGGAATTAGGTCAGACGGAGCTACGAGGGGCCCACAAGCTCAGGTGGCGACCCCCTGGGGACACGCTATGTGAGCTTGTGGCTCTCCTATACATCTTCCGCCCCCCCCCCCCCCCAAAGCTTATAGGGTCTCTCCTAGTCCAGAAAAAAATCACCGTAAAGTTTCATCGTGTTTGGACTTCGTTTGGTATGGGTTTTTTTTGAAACAAAGAAATGGGCAAAATGTAAACGGCACTCGACAATCGAAAGTTAATAGGTTAGTTCCCAAAAGTGATATAAAATTACATATAAAACATACAAGATTGATAATATAATAGCATGAAACAATAAAAATTATAGATACATTAGAGAGTATCAAGTTTTGCCAGATTTAACTTCGTCAGGATGCACATCCCGCGGATCAGGCTGGACCGGCGAGTTCTTCTGCCGACCACCCGGGCCAACTCGATGTACTCTTACACGGGCCCCGAGGACACGACGCGGGTCATCGCGGAGGAGCTCAGCGAAGACCAGGTGACGGCCCACATCCACGCTTTGATGGATCTGATGTTGGACAAGATCCCCTTCGACGTTGTCTTAGAGCCCTTCCGCATGAGACCGCCTTTCTCTTAGCTCATGATCATTTTTACTTCCTGACCTTGTTCTGACTTCTTCGGGATTTCGCGGGAATTTTTAGGCTTCACGGCTTTCATGTCGGAGCTATCGCAGCCTGGGCAGGTCCTAGACCCGGTGATGGCCAAGTTACTAGGGTTGGAGCCAGAGAAGGCTCCGGCGGGTCACCATGCTCCCCCCCCCCCCCCCCCCAAGAAGGCAAGATTGTCGCGCCCGAGGAGGAGGAGAGCAGCGATTACGACAACGACGAAGAAGAGGAAGACGATGACGATGGCGACAAGCCATCCGAAGGGGAGGGCAACAAAAATAGCTCAATGGCATTTGATCAAACACCTACCGGTCGTGATGTTCGCCATGGAAGTAGTCGGTAGGGGGTGGATGGTACCTGGCCGCGGAGGGATCCTAGGTGGACGGCGGCGTAGGCAGGCACATTGGTGGGGGCTGCGGACGTCCTATGGTGCCTGGGCGGAGGTCGGAGAGGTACAACAACAATGTCAATTGAGGAGGGTGCAGACGCAAAGCAAGGGGGAGCAGGGGCTGAGTGGAAGGTTTGCGGGAAAACCGACGCCCGAATCGGTCCGCGGACCGATGAGGTACCTGGATAGCAAAATGGGCCTGGACAGCTCGATCCAGATGGATGCGGGCGGTTTGAGGGTTGGAGATGCCCTAAGCATATTCTAAACTTCAGCTCAGAAAGAGCATATTAATGCAACGGTAACTAACTCGCTTTGTGGATCCTACTATGCAAGGGAAAGAACCTTCCACTAGTAGTAAAAGTTTTGGCATCTTGTGTGACCGTATCTTCCCTCCCCGTCATTGGCTACTTTTTGACATAAAAGCAAATTCTGCAACACGTGAGTCTTCATGTTTTGGTTTTTTCAGGAGGTAAACTTGGTCAGGATGTGATGATCTAGTCCAAAACTTGCAAAAGCAAACTACTACATCCCACAACTTGCACCCAATATGCAAATTTAGTCCTAGCCAATCAGACGACGACAAGTGGAGGCTAGTCAGCAGAGCCGGTCAGCACAACACATTTTGCAATTACCTCCCTGGCCTTAGCCGTAATCAACCCGCACTACAGAGCCGGTCAGAGCTTAGTCATTTGCACAAACTGCTGATCTTGCTGCTGCTTCTCTGCCTAAGTACTTCTGGAGTGGTGGCCCAAATATCACATTCCCAGAAATCACTCCGACCCTGAGGCATTTGCAAGGGAGAATGACCAAGTTAGAAGCGGGTATGCGACGAGATCATCAGTTAGTCATTTGCTAGTGCCGACGAGATCATCACTCCGACCCTGAGGCTTTTCATGGCTGGAAGATTCTTGGTTCCGGGGCGACGGTGGCGAGACATGACATCTCAGAGCTTTGCCTGCTAGTACAAGAAAAAGGAGGGCAGGGAGAGGTGACAGATAGAAAGACAAACTTATAAAAATCAGGCAGCAAGATGTACACCAATATAATCAGTTCAACTGGAAATGACACTGAAGGACACATATTATTACATGCTCTAAATACCTCTTCCGATCGACTTTAGACGAGCCTATATATGCATATGCATTAACCAACAAGCCCAATAATGAAGAGGAATTTGTATATGAAAACAAAGATGATGGTACTTGTACTCATTGTATGTAAAACGATCTGCATCTACACACAAAGCTGAAACACCGTGCATGCATGCATGCAGTGCATTCTTGTTACCACCAAACACACTGTAGCTCGGTCCTCTCCCCACTCCTGCATGTCTCCTAAAGTTGGCCCTGCAAACCAGAGAAACCGCACCACCACATGCGCCATGTACGTAGTACTGGATAGCTATGTACCGAGGCCTAGCTAGCTAACTCCAAGCCGGCCTAAAATGAAGCTTCACACAGGCCAGCATGTAGCATCCATGGCACCGATGAACAGAGATTAAAATGTTGTGTACTCTGATAGTCTGATGTGTTAGAGCTAGCTAGCCCCCAAGTCGATCACCAAACACAAATGAACGGCTAGGGCTGCACAATTCCAAGGAAGAAGAAGAAGAAGAAGAACACCAGAAAGAAAGAAAGAAAGAAAGATATCAAACACCATAGCCACCATCTTATTAAACCTTTGTGCCCTATCTCCGTCACCAGAACCACCACCGCTCTTACCGCCACCGGCGCCAGAGTTTGCCGTCGGCTTCAAGTCCTCGAACGCGAACAGCAACCTGCCCGACCTGTCCTGCATCCCTTGCATCCCGGCACTGGAGCCGTACCCCGCCGTGGAAGCCCCGCCAACCGGACCGTGCGCGTCCAGCGAGAAGCCTAGCAAGCTCTACGACTGCGGTGGCGCCGGCGCGCGGAACTCCCCGAGCGAGAACCCCGCGGCGCCGTACTCCCCGGGCATCTGCATCGGCATCTGCAGCGGCATATAGCAGCCGGTGCTCCGGAGCAGCTCCATCGCGGAGAGCGCGCCACCGGCCCGGGCGCCATTGCCCGCCATTGCGCCGCCGCCGGGGTTGCACATGCTGCTGCTCTCCAGGCTCGGGAACCCCATGTAATCCGCCTGCGCCTGCATCCCGCCTTGGTGGTGCGGGAACGCGAGGTTCAGGTCGTGCGCCAGCTTCTGGTTCTTGTTCGGCGCCGCGCCGAGCATGGACGAGTTCGCGACGGACGCAGTCGCCGAGGCGGCCGCTGACGCGGACGACGACGAAGAGCGCTTGTATCTTGCGGGAGCCGCCGCCGACGGGGACGTTGCGCAGCGACCCGCCTTCCGTCCAGTACCGGCGGCACGTCTTGCAGAAGTAGCGCGGCTGCTGGAGGCTGTAGTTGTTGTAGTAGCAGAACTTGGTGTTGGTGGAGTTGCACCGCGGGTAGTTGATCGCCTTCTCCTTCTGGGGCCGCGGCTCTGACCGGCTCTGTAGTGCGGGTTGATTACTGCTAAGGCCAGGGGGGTAATTGCAAAATGTGCTGTGCTGACCGGCTCTGCTGACTAGGCTCCACTTGTCGTCGTTTGATTGGCTAGGACTAAATTTGCACATTGGATGCAAGTTGTGGGATGCAATAGTTTGCTTTTGTAAGTTTTGAACTAGATCATCACATCTTGGACAAGTTTAAGGACTGCTGGTGCTATTACCTCTTTTTTCAGACTCGCTTACTTGTGAACGAAGCATCACCTAGATTCCCCATTGCCGGCAAAAGGTTCATGTCAACCGCCAGCGGGAGCAAGCAGCAAGCGGCGTGAGCAACAGGGACACACAAGACTAGTAGAGCTGAAGTAAGCTCATACGTAAACATCGCAGCCGAAACGTTTGCAGTTGGGAGAGTATAGATCAAGGGCATTGATGCCGCCTCTTCTGCCACGGCACGAATCAACATCTTCAGTACTACGAACCAACATCAGCAGTACTGACGAGTTATTAACCGAAAGATGGCAACGTTCGTTCTGCTTCGTACAACCATACTGTACCACGCCGGCCACAGAAAAAGCAGTCGCCGACTCGAAAGTGTCCTGCTCCCCAGCTCAAATTAGTTCGGTGAACAGTAAAATTAAAAAAAATTACAAAGTTTTTGGGGACAAACATTGACAAAAGTTTCAAGTGCTTGCAAAAATTCGTCATGGAATCACATTCCTGCAAGGCGTGGCAAAAAAGAAGAAAAAAACCCAGTGCTCCAAAATGCTTATGAAAGTAGCATTTTCAGAGTATAATTTTCTTTTTTTGCCACGCCTTCTAAGAATGTGATTCCATGATGAATTTTGCCAAGCACTTGAAACTTTTGTCAATGTTTGTCACAAAAAAAATCAGATTTTTTCAATTTTTTTAAATTCAATTTTATTGTTCTCCCGAGCTCATTTGAGCTCGGGCTTAGAAACTCTGCGTCCCCGACGACGCCTCAAACCTCCACGCATCAGAAGAAAACAGAAGAGTTTCTCTCAACGCAGACAGAAAAGTTATTGTCAAAACTCCGACGAACCCAGAACTGGTACCTGTTACACAGGAAGGCAAAATGCTACTCGTAGGTACTTGCATATTCTCAACTGGAAGAACAAAATTCCGTGCCTCCTCGGTCCCTAGAAAAAGAAAGCCTAGCAAATTTTCGCGTCTGACACTCTTTCCTAGCACATGCTCAACAACTATCCTAATGTCCCTAAACACTACTGCCCAACTATGGCCCTTGGTCTGACATGTGGCAGTCTCACCAGCTCCTGAGAGCTTCTTCGCGTAAATCCGCCAAAAACCGGTCACTTTGTGCTTGCAGTCATTAGCTATAGCCTTCCCAACATCTAGGCGCTGGGCCTGGGTATCCCCAACACTTCACCTGCTGTTCATCCGGAACAATAGTCAATCAGCAAGGAATACTCAAGTTATAAAGAGCATAGCCTTAATATGCGCAAGGAATTAAGATATTGCGAGCCAGTTGTCATGCTTTGTCTCTGAAGGAGGGAAAGCATCTTAGCTTTGAGCTGACCATAACTCATTCGGTGCAGTATTACTAGGGGTATTAATATATGTCGGAGAACTTGTTAAAATCTCGTGTAAATGTTCCAAGAAAAACTCACATAATCTGTAGATACTAGGGAAGGGAAGGAATGTTATACAACGATGCAAGGATCAAATTTAATACTCTCTCCGTCCCAAAATTCTTGTCTTAGATTTGTCTAGATACGGACATGAAAAAGTAGATTCCGTATTGACATTGGATTGTGTTATTCATTGTTCAGTAAAAAAAAAATCTTTTTCATATTGTAAATGATACTCATAGACAAATCTAAGACAAGAATTTTGGGACGGAGGGAGTATCATTTACAATATGAAAAAGAATTGTTTTGTACTGAACAATGAATAACACAATCCAATGTCATTATGTCAATACGGAATCTACTTTTTCATGTCTTGCAGATGAGATTGAATTTGCTCCTTAAATTGCATGGATGTAGAACAAAACCTTCCATAATACTACAAATTATTTGCACGTTTTTTAGAAACTTCTATGACCCAATTACCAATTTTACGCAATTCAAACTTTGGCTCATTTTCACTTGATGTTTTCCCTATATACAGCAAGGAATGAAAACTTAGGATATGTTCTTACAAGAATCATCGTCGTCATCATCATCGTCCTCGTGTTGAGAGGTAAAAATGGGAGTGAGATAATTCCTGTCCAATAAAGCAAAAGAGGAAGTGCTGCAAGACAAAAATAACCTGATCAGAAAGCTCCTGCTCCCTTGCCGCAGCAAGAAACAATAGAGAATGCTATCGACACAAATACACAATTCTAATAAATTGGAACTCGTTGAAGAAGAATTCAAGTTGAACAAGCAGCATAGTTTCTAGAGCAGGTGTTAAGTAGTGCACCTTCTCCGGAGATCTCTGAGTTTCAACTGGAATTTGCTCTTACTAGGTGTCCCTTCCTCACTGCTCCCCTCAAAATTCTCCTGCATTCAGCAAGTAAGCTGTTCATAAACATAATTAACCAGTATTTTCTCAACATAATAATCACAAACCGCCGGTAATACTCGGGATATTTTACATGAGCAGTGAAATGTACAAGGACAAATACAAGTCAAACAGTGAACGAAAGCAGGGTATGCACTGACCTAATAGGGAGCATACATTTTATATTTTTCCTTTTAGCACCATTTGACTCTAAGGTTGTGAACATTCTTCAAGGAACTAAATGGCCATATATAGAGAAACATAATGATTGTTTTTTTAAAATAGGGACATTAAATCCAGCACATTTGAATAACATATGAGGCACTCAGCATCCAACATCTAACTGCCCCTTTGCACCCCTAAAATGGGGCAGACAGACTTCGAAACCGGGCAGGTGGCCTGCCCACCTGCAAGACCCTCTACGCCAGTTCCTACCATTGAATTTTGGATATAAAATTATATATGTATTGCTATTCAACACTGCAAAAGCACTTGCCTCGTACGGGTGTCGATAACGGTTACTATCCCCGACTACTTGTAGGGCTTCAAGCATTGTTCCAGTTGAACCTCCGATCAAAAGTACCTGGGATGTTGCAGTGAGAAAGTTATTTAAGTTGTTTTAGAGAATTACTAAAAGAACTATATGCAGCAACTTACAGTTAGAACAACAATAGATGTCGTAGCGGTGAAAATTGTCTCCCCATGCCCGTCAGGAAGATCATGAACTGACTGAAGAGCAAGGGCAAAAGCCATAGCTCCTCTAAGCCCTGAACAGGAAACAGCAAGTTCTAGTAAAACTTGAACCTATTTATTTGATGATCTGATGAGCATGTTTGATGGCAATACATACCGCTATACCAGAGGGCCAGTTGATATTCCCTAGGTATTTGGGATTGAGGTGGTCGTGCCAAGTTTAATATGTATGCACAAGAGAAGACATTTGCAGCCCTTCAAGACGAGAGATGAGAAACCTAGTAAGGCGCCTAACAGACGGAACAAGTTTGACAAATGGACCATATTCTCCAAACATTCAGCAACCAAGTCTGACACATCACATGCCCATCAAATAAGGAAATCATAAAGATCAGTTGATCGAATGATACCTTGCGACTAATATGAAGACCTGCATTAGTTGACAAAAGAAACAAATTAAGGAAACAACAAAAATCGCAACATATTTATTAAGTAGAAAAATCACAAGTTGGTGCAGAATCAAAGGATACAATTGAGAAAAATATGAATCCAATATGAGACCAGCTTTGACGTTCCATTGCAATATCGAACCCCATGTATATGAATCTGTTTAGAAGAATAACCAACTTAGTAACTAAATTTATCTAGTTCTACATGCTGCAAGTAGAATCTGACTTACATGAATGCTTCTGCTAGTGATGAAAGCAAATGGAAAAAACGAGCAGTAAAACGCTGAGAATCTTCTGACAAGTTATAAAATGTATATCTCTTCATCACCTGAAATAAAAATTTAACATCATGTAAGTATCTTTGCCTGAGAGTTTATGATCCCAGTAAGTTGAACTTGGTTACTGGTCAATTTTGGGTGTTACAATCCCATTAGAAATTCAGTAACTAAGTATAACTTCCAGTGTACAGAAGAAATACAAGGCAGAGTTCTCAAAACTGAAACTTACAATCCCGGTAAAGAGAATAGAAACAATGCCAGACAGGCCAAGGCCTTCAGCTAACATGTACCTAACACAAACGACAGTTACTGATATCAACCTATAAATGAAACATAGTGCAAAGTAGATAGGCTTACGACTTACGAGAAGTAAGGGAAAAGCACAAACAAGCAGCTCTCCAGATTATGTAAGCTGTAGATGAAAATCAAGAAATTTAGTTGCTCATATGATAAACTCTAGTTTTGGAAAAATTAGATGTGTTAGATCTTACTTCTCTACGCCAAGTTCTGCATACTTGAAGAGGTTCGACAGAATTAAGGAGTACAAACATGCATGTCTACACAACAGAAATGAGAACAACACAGTTTTACCAGTGTACAATTCATATCCCTTCTGGAACCATACAAATTATCATCATGGCTATATCAATACAAAGTGTTCTAATTGATGATCCTACAGAAATACACTTTACTCTCAACAGTTAAGGAAGTTATACACTTGTACTTAACCGCCATAATCCAAGTTCTGGTTTTCGTATCATTTCGAACCAATTTTCCCCTTTTTGTTCACTATAACCACGCCATTTGAGGGTAATCTTGGATCACCCCGAGTTACACTCAGAAACCAGAGAAAAACCGTGCAGATGCCTGCAGAGTGGCATGCTAGACTGCTATATATATATATATATAATTATAAACTACAGTTTCAGCTATATGCTGTTATAGACAGGTTACCAACGGAAACCATGATACTTGCATAAATAACATTAACAAAGTGAAAATTAGGCTCCTATTAATCGAACAAAAGGCAAAGTAGAGGATATGAGAGCAGAAATAAGACCAACTCCAACGCCTGCACAACAAAAAGGTAGTTGAAATATCAAATGTGGAATGATAGATACAGGTTTGTATACAACCATAAGGAAAACTAAGAGAAAATAATCCCATCGAGCAAGCGAATACTATAATCTACTAGAAATGTTCCACACATAAGCAGTTTTAATGAACTAGAATTACATTACCTGATGACATAGAACCAACAAAGTTCTCAAGAAACCTCAAGATAACTAGGAAAATATTCTGGCCGGAAGAACTTGTCCTCATTGATGCCATGGTCCTGAACGTATAGGGATTTTAAAGCAAGATTGAGAAAGGAAGCACACAAAGAAAATCTTAGGAATAGCACCCTCACCTGTACAAGGATATAGCCACCTTAATTGTCAGAACATAGGTGAATACCAAGCAATATGTGAGTATCAGTAGAAAACATTAAAAAATAACATGTTTTAAGTACGAAAAAATGACGCATACAGCATCATTTAGAACCGATTCTCCAAAAACAAGAGCATAGAGGTTCACATCGGTGCCAAGTTCCTATAAATCAAATTTAGAATATGTAAACATTTATTTTAAGATAGCAGTAATTAAACTTGCACATGTTAGTATATGAAGGGACAGCAGAAACCTGAAATATAGACAAAACAGTTACAGGATCTGTTGCCGACACAAGAGCACCAAACATCATACATTCGACCAGAGGCAACCTATAGATGATGAATATTAACCCAGCAAGGTAGCTGCAAGAAAGGTAAACTGCAACATTATATGCTTATTAATAGAGGGAACTGGAAGGAATATGCAAAGTGGCAACATAAAATGGTTTCTTACACTAGAAGACCCGTAACAATGGAAGCAATGAAGGTTCCCAGGATTGCGAAAGTTATGATGGCACCGAAGTTTGAAAAGAATGGTTTCTACCAGAAACAAAATTTGAAATGTTTAGGTGTGAGCCTGGAACTGATGGAACATTAAGGTACTGTGGACCTCAACAATTCAACACTTACTGGTGCTAAGTTGAACCCTGACTGAGTAAGGTGCAGTCAAGTAAAACATGTCAAACTTCCCAAGAAATAATTAAGAAACAAAATCGGTATATACATTAAAGGATATAATATAATTGGAGGAAGCAAAAAGAGAAGGAAGAAGTCCTCCCGAAAATTGAACCATCTCCTGAATTAACACAGGAAGTAAACAAACATCAAAGATCGCACAAAATTAAAAATATTATGATAATTTACATGGTGATTTCTTTCAACCGGGACAAAGGAAAAGAGATGCAAGAATATACCTAGTACTTTTCTGAGTGTTTGATATGTTAGCAAACCCTCCAACAATCATTCCTGATATAAGAAAGTATAAGTAACTACACAACAAAGGTATAATATACAATTAATACACATATTTCAATGTACCTCTAGAAACTACTATAACAATGCACTGCTTTGGTTCAAGATACTCCAGGTATACTAGCTAGTAACATGTACGTAGTTTGCACTTTCTCAGCATTAAAATTTCAAATTTCAAATATAGCTTAATGAAAAATTAAAAAAAAATAGTTTAATGTCTACAGAAAGCTGTTACATAGGTTTACTCTATAAATACTTAGTTTGAGAGTACTTTATATTAGTGTAACATAGTTACGTATACAGTTAATGGACCTTGCTCCAGTTATTAAAACTAGTCATTGAAGAGAGAAGTGATTCTCTAGCCAGCCTCTGCATCCAGGAAGTTTTCAACTTGGCAAGGTTGGGATGGCAAATTACTTGGGCCACAGCCGTCGTGTGTCAAACTTCTTTTTTCTGCGCCCGCATGGAGACAGTGTGGTCTTGGACGCTCCTAACGGAAAGGCCTCTCAATTGGCTCCCAAGTTTTTTCCCCACTGAGAGCGAAGGTCCTACAAACACGTGGATGGCTGTGCTCAAACACCACGGTAGACCGTGAATCCCTTAAATGTGGCCCGTTGACTAGATTTGACCCAATCAACGGTTACATTTGCTTCTCAGCCCTTGTTCAAGAGTGGAATGTAATAGGAGTATAGATGAATGTGTGCATAATTAGGAACTGAAGCAAAAGTTCTAGCATGTAGTCCAGAGAGTAAGACACTGGCACTCAAAGAGAGGGTAAGGTAGTGAAGATTTGTAATAAACTACCTGAATGCATGTGTGTTAGCTACCAACTGTAATTCTCCTTCTAACCCACAATGTAATTCCTCTTAGCATGTTCAGCTTCAATCAAAATGTAAGTCCTTCTGCACTCCCACATCCCAGTGCACTTTTGCTCATGTTGTTCTTATTTAGCCCTTCGTTAATTTCATTGACTAATTGAGCCTATACCTCTAATATTTAACTATTTATCCTATTGGGAGAAAAAAAATGTGGAACGAATTTAAGGGTAGTATTTGTATTTTGCCTACACCCTTTGTTCCCGCGCTAAGTCCAAAAGGACCTACGTATTGTATCAGAGCCCTATACCTTTAGTATTTATTCTTTTGGGAGGAAAAGAAGTTGTAGAAATAAGTAAAGGTAGCATTACTATTTAACCTACACCCTTTGTTCCCGCGTTAAGTCCAAAAGGGATCGTAGGGAGTAAAATATAACCATATACGTATACACATTCTTAAAAAAAAACGAAACCGCATTGCGTTCCATACAAGCAAGCAGAAGGGATTACAACAAAGAACCGATCACCTTGCACGGTTGCACCCAATAAGAATGCAAAGACATTGGACTGCCACATATATTTCTTGAGATGTATTAACAAACTAAAAGCTTGAAACATGAATCATACTGAGTGTAGAATTAAACACATTATGCAACAACGGCATTTTGGCAGCGGTTCAACACTCCAACTTAGCTAGTTTATAAGGTAAGTAGAAAGTATCAACAACTAAAGGTAGCCGATCCTTTAAGCACGACTAAAATAAACGCAAATGGCACAGCATTCATCTTATATCTCAGAAATCAGAAAACCGACACATGATGACTAGGTATTTTCCCAAAGAGCACAACAATTACAAGCAATTGAACCAACACTCAAGTCGCAGCAGTAAAACTGAACACTATCAGTACACAGCAGCGTGTACAGCGCATGCATTTTATAATTTGTTCATCAGATTCAATGGAGCAATGGACTCTATAAGGTCCAAAACAAAACAGTGCGCAGAGTGATTCGCAATGTTCATCCTATATCCTTGCAATCATCATACCATCACGCACCACTCGTTGCTGAACACTGGCAGAATCATTCACGTCGCGTCACTAAACAACCCCAATTCCTGAACCAATCACATCCGTCTCACTCACTCACCGACCAAAGGAAATGCACGGGATAAAAATCGCACGGGGAATCCGTATCCACAGCTACCGTCAAGACTTAAGGTCTCATGACTCTAAAATCCCTAGCTGGTTGCCAGTGATACGATCGGCATTTCCGACCTGGAACTTCTGGGGGTGGAGGGCGGATGGATGGACGGGTATGTACCGATGAGGAGGGATGCGCTGGCCTCGGGCAGGTAGTAGAACTTGCGGCGGCGGAGGAGGTGGCCGAGCACGAAGGAGAGCACCAGCATGGATATCTGCAGCAGGATCCCCACCCCCGCCGCCTGCTGCTCGTCCACCGCCCCGCCGAACCCCGGCATCGCGCCCTGGTGCGGCGCCGCTGCGTAGTACGCCCCCGCCCCCGCCTCCATCCTCATCTTCCTCCTCCTCGCGGCGCGCGCCCTCCCCCGCCGTCGTCTCCGGCGCCTCGTCCGATGCGTTCGCCCGTCCTCTCGCGCGCGCTTCGCTCGCCGGTTATTCGGGCGAGTCGAGTGGCGACGCCTCTCCTGTCCTCCAGTTGCGGACTGGACCGGTGCTCTCTGCTGGTGTTGCTGCGGTGTTGCGGAAATGGACGGCTAAGGGTCGGTTTGCTCGTTGATCTGACGGCTCTGAGAGGCCGCGCTGTGTGGAGTGTGCGGACTAGTGTGTAAAAAATATTTGATATGCGCGCTCAAACAATAAAATAAATTATTTGATATGACTATTGCTTTCGGATGTATTTAAATGTTGGACTGTGATATATACCAAACGTTCGTACCTATACAAAAGGTCCGAACGATCCCCACCTTCATGAGGCCGAGTGCACGTAGCGCGCGAGGCTGAGCCGTTAAGCGGAGGCAATCGTGAGGCCCATCTCAGCGCCCCTCGCGTGACCCTGGCCCACAACCATCACGCGTCATCGCCTCCCCTAAACCCCAACTTTCTTACCTCCACAGCAAGAAAAGGTAACAAACACTCTCCATCGACCCCCCCCCCCCTCTTCCTCTTTCTCTTTCCCTGTCGACGAACTCAGCCATTCATCTTCGTCCCCTACCCACCCACCCCCCAACCCCGATTTGATCAAGCAATTGCTTCACAAAACATGCAATACACTTGATGAAACTGAAGTTACCACCGGATCTCGACTTGATCTACCACCGTGGACACCAGAACTTACCAAGCGTCCAGAATCCAGCAATTGCTTCACAAAATCATGCAGAAACGCTTGGGGGACTCAAGTTACCACCAGATCTCGACTTGATCTACCACCAGGGACACAAGAACTTACCAGACGTCCAGAATCCAGCAAAAATCTAGGTGGATCAGGTACATCTAAGCACTCCCTACTGTGTCTGAATTCCAATCCAGTTCAACCCAAAAGGCTTCAATCAAAAAAGGAAGAAAAAAGGGCCATTTTTTCTAATTTATCGTACTGTGTGCATAGACTATGTGCATTGGGGGAGTACTTGAGTTACCAGACGTTACAGTACTCATGTTCTTAAGTGACCATGACCACTTGAGCATGTTTGCCATGTAGTTATAGTTCCCAATTCTGCATCGACTACAACCACCTAGTGTGGCATGAAGGAAGTTATCGTGTTAAGTGGATCAAAAGTTATCATGATATGTGTAATTGAGTTACCATCTCTTTCATTTTTGCATGGAGTGGAAGAGTTACATGAGATAGAGTCATAGAGTCACAAATATCTGTTTATTAAATATATCATAACTATGTGCATTGGGGGAGTTCCCCATTCTACATGAACCAGAACCACATACTGTCCCCTGAAGCAAGTTATCATGTTAAGTGTATTAGAATTACCATGAGGTGTGCACTGAAGTTATCATCTCCTTGGTTTTTGAATGCAGTTGAGGAGTTTGAGGAAAAATGGTGGAAGATGTTGGATGATCATGGGCAAACGGACAACGAACATTTCCACTGGCTGTGGGAAAACAGGGAAATGCTGGGTCCCGGTGTACTACATGCATGACTTCTTCCCATTCTTGTAGACAATGGCAAGGAGTGAGGGATTCAACGTTGTGTTGAAGAAGTACGTCAACCCAAATAACTCGCTAGTAGAATTTACAAAACAATACACTGCAATACAGGAGAAGGTGATGGTGAGCGTGTCAAAAGAGCACACGAAACAAAGGTACAAAGAGGTGGAAACATACTCCTTCAACCCACTCGAGTTACAGGTGCAGGGCCTCTACACGCATAATCTTTTCTCCAAATTCCAGATGGAGATGAAAGTGAAAACTGGCTACAAATGTGACATGTTGCAGGATGGGTCTTTCAAGGTTGGCTCAGACAGAGGAATCATACCAAAATATGAGGATATGGACTACCATGTGCAAGCAAACAAGGATGAAGGGACATATTCATGCACTTGCTGCAAGTTTGAGCGAGATGGTATACTCTGCGCACATGTGTTACGAGTGATGGACCGGATCGGGGTGTACGAGATACATGAGAAGTATATTCTAAAGAGGTGGACTTGGGATCAGGAGGAAGATCTAATCAAACCTGATTTTGAACAACCAACAGTTAGTAAGAGCATGCCAAAGGGGGGAAAAGCGTCATGCGATATACATCAATGCTAAGGGAGTTCAAGGCAACAGCCAAGGGCGCTTGCCTCACAGATGATGGGGCCAAGGTGGCCAAGAAGCACCCATATGCTTTCAGGGAAGAAATGGACACGCTAACAAAAAGCCAACGTAAGAAGGCCAGAAAGGACAAGGAAGAAGCTAGAGGATCATTCCAATCACAACAAGATCCATGTTCTATTCCAATGGTCGCATTTAGTGAAGCCGTCCATGCTTAACAACAGCAAACAAGCATACCTAACATGGACAACCCAAACACGGGACAAACAAGCATCCCTGTGACAATACAACCTAGCGCCAACATGCCAGCCGCTGCATCCCATTCCTCGAACACGAGAATGATACTAGACCCTTCGAAGACTGTCACGAAAGGACGGCCGAAAATAAAGAAGCTTCAGCATCCTTTTGACATTGCAAAACCAACAAAACAAAGAAAGTGAAGTGTCTGCGGCAGCGTGCACCATGACAAGCACAGGTGCACGTCACCTCTACCAGGATGAATGAAAGAGAAAACTAGATCGTCGCTACAAATGAATGGACAAGAAACTTATCTTCATTTGTTTTGCTGATTGTTATCAGTGCAAAAATGTAATCCGAATTATAGCACCTATATTTATGTAAGTTATCAGCACATTGCGTGGGCTGGAGTTTTAAGTATTTTGTGGTGAAAGTTATCATAAACATATTGTGTAAGTTCTTTGTGGGTTATCCTCAGTTATCTATATGTTTTACATGTGTCATTTCACTACAATGACTTTTCAACACTATCTGCAATCAAAAAAGTTATTGTACCTAACTTTTTGCAACCCATTAGCTTGTATTCATACTAATTATCAGCAACAAACAATGCAAGTTACCAGATAAATTGTGATCAGATTATTTCATGACTAAATAAAATGAGAAAACAACTAGTTATCAGACTATTTATATAAGAAAATAGCAGCCACAGAAGGTATAAGTTACCATCTGGTCCTGAATTTTTTCTATGTGTGATGAAAAGACACAAAAAAACAAGCATTGTGGCAACAAAGAAAATGCTAAACTACTTCTTTCAAGTATTTAACATCAATTTAAGACCAGCACTGAAAATTGCTCTCACTGACGAAAAAAAGAAGATGACGACAGTTGATACTTCACGAACTATTGCCAAAAAATGATAGCGCCATTGTTTGCATCTGTTTTCAGTGTGATTTAGCCATCTCGATGTCAAAAAAATTCTGAGTGCCAGTACTTGCTCATGGGTGAAAGCTGGAATAATTTTCCCATTTCACAACTCCAAAGACATGAAAGCGAAGTAGCCACAATCAATGCTGAAAACAGAGTGTGAGTGTGACTACATAAAACATGATATCAAACAAATGGGGCTTCATCTAAAATAAGGAACACAAATAAACAACTAACCCGTTCTGTTGTTTAAAAACATCAATATACACGAGTTCATAATCTTGAATTTGCTTGTGTGAGTCCTTGTATGAAATCATCCAAGCCTTCTTTACAACATTCATATACCTTGTTGTGTGCTCAATTAAAGATGGACTATCTTCTTCACGCAACGAATCTAGCACCTCAAGTTGTTTCGCCTTAAGATTCAGCGACAATACATACCAATGACCGTCATGTGGTCCCGGTCCCAACTTTTGTAGAGCAGGGAATAGAAGCTACAATAATCATAGCAGTAACAAAAGATGAAGTCATATTTAAATACAGGGAACACAAGAAAAAGTTATCATGGCAGAAGACACAAATTACCAGAAACTGGATGCTAAAGTTACCATGCAAAAGAATTTAAGTTATCATACCACAAAAACTAAATTAAAAAATACAAGAATATGGATGCTGAAGTTAACATTAAAACACAAAAAAAATCAGGCATTGTATGCTCAATTTACCAGCAAAAATAAATAAATTATCATACCAGACTATGTATACTGAAGTTATCATGAAAAAAAGCACTGTAAAATAAAAAAAAGTGTAGACCATGGATATTAAAAGTGTAGAGTGGCAACAAAACCAGAAAGTACCTCATTTTGATGGCTCGGAATGTAGTCTGGTCCGTCGGAAATGATGAAGTACATATTTACATTTGAAGTCTCCAATAAGCAGATAAACGGACACAGCCAAGGGAAGGTAATCTTGTTTGGCATTTCCAAATATTGAAGAACACGGACATGAAACTCGGCAATACTGGTTGAAACCTGCCCCATTTCTCTCACACAATTAGCAAGCTCGCCGAGTGTGACCCACCTCCCATCGATCTTGATTACCCTAACACTATAATACCAGGGGGAAAGTGTCTAAAAAACAAATGGAATGGCAAAATAAATGCATGAAAACTAAGAAAAGGTCGTTTATTACTCCTTAATATTGGAGTTTGAATCAGTTGTGTGCTTGATAACTTCGGCGTAAACAACCTCATCATCTTAGCTGGGGATGAGGTCCGAATATGGCGGCAGCAGGTATTGTGATGGGCGAGTAACCATAACTTTCCGAGTTAATGATCTAGGTGTGGAACTGGGCTACATACACTCTTTGGGTTGGGGTAAGTGTGGTGTAGCAAAAGTGGGGCTTTGACAATGCTCTGCAACACAATATGAAAGGCTTAGCAAAAAAGGATTGGTGATGATAAAAGAGGTTAAACAATCTAAAGGGTTTCAACCAAAAGTGGTAGATCAAAAGTTATCATTCAGTTTGTGAATAATTTATCAGCTGTTTGGGCAGAAGTTATCAGCAAACATTGATATAGTACGTCACAACTTTGGCATTCTCAAACTAACAAGAATTGATTACTTCCTTGGACAACAGCTTTTCCTTTGGCTGATGGGTTATCATGTTCAAATTCTTCCCACCACATAAGTACTTCATCATCGTCAAGTTCGACATCATACACTCGAACACGACGGTCTTTTCATGAACATAAAAAAAAAGAAAATCAAAACAGGTAAGATTGGGGGCAATAGAAAAGGGGTATTAATGATAAACAAACAAAAAAATGCATATACAATAATAACACTCGTGAACTTCATGGGTAAGTACCATAAAAACAACAAGGGAAGGGGTGTTGTCAATGCCATAGTGGTGAACTAAATATTATGATATAGTACAAGTTATCAGGACATAACAATTAAATTTACTAGCATAATAATAATGACATATCAGCACACCGAAAAACAAGGGGGTGTTGCCAAATCTGTACTGGGCAATATAACGTTGGGATACAGTGATAGTTACCAGTACAAACAAATGGATGTTACCAGAAAAAAATAATGAGTGAATTATCAACACAACAAAAGGAGTATTGTGAAAAAACCGTATTGGGTAAGATAATATGTGGTTAGAGTCAAATTTATCATGCCAAAACAATGACATTTATCAGGGCATCACTATTTCATGCAAAAAGAAGATGAATTATCAACACAACAAAAGGAATCTTGTGAAAACCTTTTTGGGTAAGATAATATGTGGTTAGAGTCAAAGTTATCATGCCAAAACAATTACATTTATCAGGACATCACTTGTTTAGGCAAAAAGAGAAAAAAAGTTCAAAGAATTGTTATTGACCGTGACCAGAATAAAAATGCAGAAGATGTCATGCAAAAAACTGGTTAGCTTACATCACCATAGAACATATGGTGTCACGACAGGGTAGTGGAGCATGTTGTCAGAGTAATGGGAGATGTTATCATCATATAGAAAATCAAGTTACCAGGTTGTTAGAAAGTATGTTACCAGGTGGGAGAAAGGGATGTTATATTATGAAAACAACACACTGTCATGTTGTCAGGGGAGGTAAAAATAATATATATTGTAATCAGTAATCACATACAGGAGGCCACACATACATAAAATAAATACAAAAGCACAACACATAAATTATGGTGAACGAGAATCACAAATGGTTCATTTCACATAGCACAAAAAGCATAAAAGTCATATTACATGCATCCACACACACACATAGGGAAAAGGAAAAAAACTAACTTCAATACAGAAGAAAGCACATAAAAATAGTTAAAAGGTCTTCGATTAAGTGACTCCATCATTCAGTCTTTGCTGTGAAGCGAAGACGCGAAAAGGTCTTCACTTACCAGAGTTGGCAGGCAGCGCCCAAGCAACCGGTTCAACATCGATGCCCTCAACATTCTCTGCGGCAGTAGAGGTAGGCGCTAGGATCGCATTTGAATCAGCTAATGTTGCTACTGCTGCATGTGGTACTTCTGCTGCTTGCGGTGCGGCTACTGATTCTGGTGCTGATGTTGCTTGTGGTGCTCTTGCTGCTGTTTGTGGTGCATGAGGTGAATACTCTGAACCGCAGCTGCCACTGGTGGAGCCACTGGTGTTGGTGGATCTTCAGGCGTCACACCAAAAATGGAGCCAAGTCCGAGAGAGCGGCTTGGCAGGGTGAAATCAACATCAACTCTAACTACAACATCATCTCTTGCAGCTTCTGGAGTGACAACAACATCTTCAGCTTGATCTTGATATTGATGATGCAATTGGACATTCTGGGAATCAACCGCAACTTGAAGTTCGACAATTTCATCTTGAGCATCAGATTTGACAACTGGGACTGCAGTATCCAAGTACACTTACCATCAGAATATACCATAGTTACCATCATAAATAAGTAAGAGTTACCATCAGAGAAATGCTATAGTTACCATCAGAACAGTGCATACCTAGAGCTGTTTTTCCTGCATCAACACCAGTTACTACAACAACCGCTCTGGCTTTAGGGGCACGGACACTTTGGCAGCTTCGGTGATGGGTTCAGTAACATGTTGAGCTGCATCGAATGTGAGGACAAAAAAAGTTATCAAAGTGAACAAAAAGAATCACATCGAAAAATCCACAAACTAGCTATGTATGTTTAACATCAGAGTAGTGATCATTCATGCATACCAGTGTCGCGACAGGAGTTTCATCAGCATGAATTTCATCATTAACAACTACAGTGGCGAGCTCTTCAACAACAAAGAAGGCGGTGGCCATCGCAGCCAGCTTGTTCTACTGATTCAAGACATCGATGCAACTTCGGGAAAGTCGCCCCGACGGAGGCTAGCGAGGAGCCCATTACAACATGTTGTGAAACGACAACAGGAGACGTCACCGTGGGCTGTTCTTCAAGATCCACAACCTCTACCGGCTGTGAAGATGCTGCTCTTAGTCGAGGAGAAGACCTAGTCTTGGTAAACATCACCTTTTTAATAGCATTAATTCCACTTGACTTGCTGCAAAAAAAGCTAAGTTGTGAGATGTAGTGTTAAAATGAACAAACACACTTAACATGCGTTTGATTGTGTCACACGGACGTATGCTATCTATACTAAGTTAAATGTATGTGATAAAAAGTAAGTTAAAGCATGATAATAACAAACAGTTACCATCACATATACAGATGCATATACTATATAAAACGGCAACTATTTATAAGAAGTAGCAGGTGTGAACCCTAAAAAAAAGTTACCATAAAAAAGTGTAGATGCATAGAAACAAGGAGACTATTGCAGGTTATCAGTGTAATACTACTAAAATTACCAGACAAATAGTTCAAAACTATCATGCATAAATAATGAAAGTTAGCAACATATTTTTAACAAAAGATAATCACGACGAATAATGAACCAGCTAAAAATATATTACACGGATGTATATACTGTACAAAAGGGTAGCAAGTATGAAATTTAAAGAAAATAAACTGAAATTCTTGATATATTATGCAACACGAAATGAATAAAAAAGACAAAAAAAGAAAGACCAACTGGTCCAACAGATTACCTAGATTCTGGGATACTAGATGACGCCTCAAGTGTACCAACTTGTTTGCTGGGTGGGTGCCCTGGGAAAATAAACTAAAGTAATGAACAAAGAGGTTGGACCAGTAGTTTAGAACCAAACAAGCGAAGATGTGTATAAGACAAATAGGTGCAAGTTATCAGAGGAGTCCTACTGAAGTTATCACATACAACCAGTTGAAGCTACCATGCAGTGTCAGAAATACAGTAACAAAATGGAGAAAATTGAAAAAAAATAAGAGAAACTGAAGAAATACAAGAAGTAGAAAAATACAAAGGATATTTCACCTGCGTGGAACCTGTTTAGTACCAGTTGAGGGTGGAATGACCTCACAGGTGCCCTTGTCAGCCACACGGATCCCAAACTCTTGTACAACCACTTTCATGATAGAAATATGAATGTCCCTTTTGACTGCTAGGCAGGCTCAGGTGGCGGAGCAGGACGGGGTGGAGATGGTAGCTTCAACTTCTTGCGCCTCTGGTGGTAAGACAAATTATTGGCAAGCTGAGCACCGCATCTTTTAACAGAAGATTCATTGGCCAAATCAAACTGCGTGTCTGTCATATCACGTTGGCTAAGCATGCCATTGAAAGTGCTAGTTATCGACTAGAGGGGGGGCTGAATAGGCGATTTTTATGGAAGTCTTCAAAACACGGATGTTTCGAAGACAAACAATAGAAATGACCTAGTTGATATGCAGCGGAAGATAACTACAACAAGCAAGCCATAGTTGTCAGGACCCCGATTCCAAGTCACATCGATCTAGCCGGTAACACCTCATATCACTTTGCGGCCTCACGCACGGTATTCCCACGGGTGTCGCCTTACCATGGCCCGGGACCGCTTGCGTCTTTTGGCTCACGTATATGATAGTGTCGCTAGCATCCATATGACAGAGAACCCGGCCGACATGGCTAGTCGTGAACCCAAAGCGGCACTAACCCATGGGGACAGGCATACATGAATCACATCGAGCATGTCGGTCATCAACGTATGAATTCGGGCTGTAACTGGGCTAACAGGACTCGGTATCCCGGTATGTAGCTAGGCAGGACTCGAATATCACCGCATGACATTTCCCGAAGGAACGGACATAAGGAACGAAGTGAAACACATGCCGCCGATCAAGTGTCCAAGCGGTAGTCTTTGGGCTAGCAGGACTCCGGTGAACCGGGTCATGGCGGACTACTATCGCTCGTAAGCACGAGACTACATTTCCCCATATGAGAGGCTGCCAAGGATAAACAACTAGTTTGTCGGATCCCACACATACCAAGCATTTCAAACATACACACAATATGCTCAATATGTGTAAATACAACATGGCATCACAACATAACTCTACGACTCAAATATTTATTCATTAGGCTCCGAGGAGGCGAGATATTACAAACATGGGTCTCATGACCCAACACTCGTGAGCATACAAGTCAAAGCACAAGCGGAAACTTAACATGTCCGAGTACAGACATCTACAAATGAAAAGGCTGCGAAGCTCGACTATCTACCGAGATCCGCCGAGGGCACAAGATCGTAATGAGGTAACAAGCTAAACGTCAAGTCCAAGCGGAACTACTAGCGAGACAGACGCCTCTCTCGCAAAACATAAAATAAGCAAACGTGAGTACAAACGCATTTCAAAGAAGACTTACATCAGAACTATCTACATATGCATCATTATCAACAAAGGGGTGGTGGAGTTTGACTGCAGCAAGCCAGCTTTGACTCGGTGGCTATCCCGAACTACATTTGCAAGTAACTCTTTTGAGGTGGCGCACACGAGTCCACATATTCACCATATCAATACACCACCATGGACCCGCTCCCGTCTCCTCACGAGAACGCCATCCATAGCACCTCACGCTTATCTTGCGCATTTTAGAGTATCCACTTTCACTTGTCTATGAACCGTTATAGGCAACCTGAAGTCCTTTTCGCGGACACGGCTATTCGAATAGATCATATTAACCCCGCAGGGTGTACTTCTTCACACACGCTCACCACTTACCGCCGTTTACACGACATGTACTCGGCAACCTTCAAGCGGAAGCCCAACGTGGGTGTCGGCCACGGCCTACCTAAACACTCGAGTCCCTAGTCCAGGTTTATCGCCTATTCGGGTTCCATCCGCAGGGAGTCCGGCCGAGGTTTCCCATACAGCCCCGAACGATGTGTGCAGGGTTCCCGAGATACCAAACGGGCACTCGGTACACTGGCCATGGTGTATCTACCGCATCATAGCCCACCCCTAGGGTCGGCCACGCACGGCCTCCAACACATATCCTACAAACACCGTAAACTAGTTGCAACTCCCGGACAGAGAACAAGGGTGGTTAAGAAGTTTAGAGGGTCCATTGGTTTCGGGCCCAATGCGTGGTAGTAACTGCTTTCATGGATCACAAACACGTAACTCAGTTCACGAGGGCCAGTTGCAATGAGACAACCCACCATGTACTCCTACATGGCCTCTCACCGCTACCTTTACCAAATCGTGTTCACACACTTAGCTCACACACGAGTGGGACATGTTCACACACCTCCGATTCATCCCCGATGAATCAGACCTGACTCAACTCTAAGCAAAGAGGCATGACAACAAGCATGAATGAGTAGGCACAACAGGGCTCAAACAACTCCTACTCATGCTAGTGGGTTTCATCTAATTACTGTGGAATGCCAGGTCATGCAGAGGATAAAGGGGTTCAGCTACCGCAACAAGTAACACATGAGTCATTGTTGTCCTAATGCAGTAAAATAGAGCAGGAGCGAGAGAGTGGGATTGTATCGGAATGAACAAGGGGGTTTTGCTTGCTCGGCACTTCGAAGATAATATAGTTCTTCATCGGTGTCATCGAACTCATCGCTTCAGACGTCGTCTCATCGAGAGGGACAAACACCGCAATCGAGAGAGAACACAATCAATGCAATGCACATTCACATGAATGACATGTCATGTTAAGGTACTGAATTCACCTAATGCAATATCTAGCCAAGTTAATTGAAGTGGAACTCAAACAAGAACAAATTCCAACTCCAAATGTTATTTCATAAATTGCCCTAATCATCATTTGTCCTATTCAGTGAGGTTAACTTGTTCAAACATGCATGATCATGGCATAAACAGATTCTTCATATTTTTCTGATCATTTTTCATATATAATTTGTTTGATTTGGAGTTTTCGTTGAATTTCTATGAATTTTAGAAGTTTGGGGTATTTTCTGAAATTTTCCTAAAAGGAATAAATCCAGAAAATCAATTACTGCGTCAGCATTGCATCATGCTGACCTCAGCAGGTCAACAGGCGCCGTGAGTCAAACTGACCAGTGGGGACCTTTGAGTCGGTGACAATCTTGCCCAAGGTCAATGACAGGTGGGTCCGGTTAGTGACCACGTCAGCAAAGTCAACCTGACGTGTGGGCCCAGTGGATTAGTCTAATTACAAAATTAGTGGGCGCTGGGGCCCATTGTCAGTGTCTAGGGGGTTAACTAAATGGGTAGTTAGCACCTAAACTAATCCTGCCACGTCAACGTCGCCGGATTAAGCTCCGGCGACCTCACAGTGCGGCGGCGGCTTACCGGGGTGGTGCTAGGGGCGGCGGCTGGGCGCGCGGAGGGCACCAGGAGGAAGTCCGTGCCCGTGCGCATCTGGGGAGACCAACGGGAGGTGCGGGGGTGGCCGGCGTTCGCTGAAGCGAAGCGCGGCGGCGGCCGGAGCTCGGGTTTGGTCGTATGAGGTCAGGCTTGCTAGCAAGCGAGAGGAGTAGCACCAGAGCATTGGGGAAGCTCCAGAGCTCGCAGACATGCTTGGTTTGGTCCGGGAGGACTGCAGCGGTGGCACGGCGGCAATGGCGAACGGCGGCGCTCGGCCAAGGTGGGGAAGCTAGCTAGGGGAGGGGAACGATGGGGATTCCAGGGGAAATGGAGAGTGGCTCACGGAGGGACTAGCAGAGGCGACGGCGAGGTCGGGGAAGTGCTGGAGCCCGCGAATCGACTGTGAGGTCACCGGCGGCCGGAGGTTGAAGATGAGGCCGGGGATGACATTGCAGGGCTCCCGCGGTCACACGCGTCAGTGTGTAGCTCCACGGCGTCGGGGTGGAGCTCCTCGCCGTGCTGGTTGGGCGGGTGGTGGCCTATAGCCACAGCTACGGCGACGGCGTGCTCTGGGGGCTCACAGGGAAGAGAGGGGAAGAGGGAGCCAGAGGAGGGGGGAGCGGTCCAGAAGGAGTGGGGAGAACGAGGGGAGGCTCTGGGTGCCTCCGTGGCGTCGCGAGGGTGTCGGGGAGGCTGCCACCTTGAGCGAGGAGGTGGCCGGGGCTCTCGGCTGGCACACGCCTCGCCTCTGCCTACTGGCAGAGGAAGACGATGAGCGGCGGGGTAGGTGGGCTGGGCTGGTCAAGCTGGGCCGGCTACAGGTAAGTGGGCCAGGTAGGTTTCTCTCTCCTTTTAATTCCTGTTTTCTATTTTGCTGCAGCTTTGTGGCTTTATTAAAAATACTAAATCAATCCCAAAAATCATGCAACTGCACACGACCACTGTTGGAAATATATCCTGCAGTAAACATTTCAGTTTGGGATTATTTGAGCATTTAAATTTTTTATAGTATTTAAATGCCCAAATTCAAATAAGTAATGAATTAACCCAGTGACCAAATATGTCATGAGAAATGTGCAGCACCTCTGGTTATGGTTTATAGCATTTTTCCAGAAATGATGAACATTTTCTAAAGCCATTTGGATTCACTGAAAAATATTTTTAGTTGAACCTATTTGAATTCCTTTAATGCTAGGGTTTAGGCAATCCCCATTCCAAATTTCATGAAAATTAAACATGATGCATGGATGCAATGCCACTAGTTACAAGCAAGCTCTAGGGCTGTGACAATAGTCAAGTATGCAATAATGTGAACGGACAAGACTAATAGCAGCTATGTAGTAAGGATCGGGATGGAAGATAGTATGAAGCCAAACAACAATAGAAGTCAAGCAGTGAAGTCAAACAGATAGGACATATAAGCAATGACTTCACGAAGACAGACTTAGGGTAAAGGAGGGAAGGGATAGAACCAGTCACTTGTTGAAGACTCAGGATTTGTTGGACCAGTTCCAGTTGCTGTGACAACTGTACATCTGGTTAGGGAGGCTGAGATTCAACTCAGAAGACCAGCGTCTTCACCTTATTCCCTTGAGCTAAGGACACAGTCCTCGCCCAATCACTCTGGTAAGTCTTCACGTTAGACTTCCGAACCTTCATGCATAACGTTCACCGCAATCCGTAATGACTACGGGTGCTCAGAACGCGACGCCTAACCGGCCGGAGGATTCACAGTCCTCAAGTGTAATAAGTCTTCGTGTCACATGACAGGAAAACTTCAGTGATGCCTAACACTCTTTGGCTCAGGGTGTTTTGGGCTTTGTCCTCGCAAGGATTTCTCTCTCTCAAAGGCTGCAAGGTGGGTTGCTCTCAAACGACAAAAGCCGTGCACTAACTCTGAGCAGCCACCAATTTATGGTGTAGGGGGTGGGCTATTTATAGCCACTAGGCAACTCGACTGTTATGTCCGAAATGACCACAGGTCACTAAGGAACCGACACGTGTTCCAACGGTCGATTTCAAACACTCACGGCAACTTTACTTGGGCTACAAGCAAAGCTGACTCATCCAGCTCTGGATAAGGTTTGCTCTCATTGTCTTCGTCAAGACATAGGATTTGGGTTGAGCATCACTTGATCGTTCGACTATGATCACTTGGACCCCACTTAACAAAGACGGTGGTTCCTACGTCTCAACAAAGAAGAAAAAGGAAAAAACTAAACAACACAGTCTTCGAGCTCCATAGTCTTCACTCAATGTCTTCTCATGTCATAGTCTTCAATGTGAATATCTTCACATACCACCATTGTCTTCAATGTCTTCATACATTTTTAGGTGTCGTCTCCGGTAGGTAAACCGAATCAATGAGGGACACTACCTGCGTTATCCTGCAATTCTCACAAACGCATTAGTCCCTCAACCACATTTGTCATCAATACTCCAAAACCAACTAGGGGTGACACTAGATGCACTTACAATCTCCCCCTTTGGTGATTGATGACAAACTGGTTGAAGTTTTCAACGGGATAAAATATGTGAAATTGTAAAGGATAGGGAATTGTCTTCATAAGTCGCAAAGGCTCCCCCTGAAGATGTGCATATAAGTGGTTTGCTTTTGGAATGCAAATGCACATGGCAGGTTGTACTTGTGGAGATCCTCTTTAACTTATGAAGATAATTCATCATGCATGAAATGATATAGCTAAGAGAATGACATGCATAATGAAAAATGGACGTCTGTAGAATGATCTAAGTGCGGAAGTTATCGTCGCACATGCGGAATTTATCATCGCACCAGGGTAAAGCAAATAAGTAGCAGACGACCATCGAGTTTAAGTGTTACAACTCATAAGAACCAAATGTTTCAAAAACGAGAGTTGTAAACACTAGGCAAAATATAGTGCAACCGCCCTTATGAACCCGCTTGAAGACTATCAAACTCATATGCTTCTCCCCCTTTTGTCAATGAAGGACCAAAAAGGTTTGAAGACATAGAGCATCTACTCGCCCTCTTCTCAAGAAGATGATGCAGCAGGGTTGTCGTTGTTGGTTGGCGGTGCGCATTTAGCCGGGCGCAAGGTCGATTCGTGCGTAAGTAGGGGCGATGAAGTAGCATCGGCTTCATCATCGATCACTCTGGCATTGACCGTTGCCGCGGAGGAAGAATAGTCAGAGTCTTCAAGAGATGGAGTTTGCCGTAGGACTGCATTCCGTGGAGGAGTGGAGTCAAACTTGAAACATTCAGTGAAGCCATCGTCTTGAAGATCGGCTTCAAAGATCGAAAGGTGGTCAAACTCTTCCATGATCGC
Organism: Aegilops bicornis; assembly: GCA_021605145.1. Lineage (NCBI taxonomy): Eukaryota > Viridiplantae > Streptophyta > Magnoliopsida > Poales > Poaceae > Aegilops > Aegilops bicornis. Next base: position 530,711,000 of record CM038673.1, read on the forward strand.
CGACAAGTCTCGTGAGTGACAAAAGCATTCTTGGTGGCAAGGTTACGAATGCGATTGACATCCACCAAGAGGCTTTGCATTTGACGCTTTAGCCAGGAGTGATGCTTATCTTGCTTTTGATGCAGCGCCACAAGAAGTTCTCGATCGTTGAGGACTCAAGAGCGCTTCCGAGGCCTTTGGCCAATTGTGCTCTCAGTGGCTTCAGTCAGGTGCGATGAGGCGACGTGTGTTCCCGGTCGGGGATAGACACGAGATACCGCTGGACGCCTTCCATAGGTTGAGAGAAGCTATGGTGATCTGCATTCAAGACTTAGTGGCGTTTGGTGCCTCGTGGTATATGGCTTCAACATATATCAACCTCTCGTAGAAAGATCAGATGATTGCGAGCAGAGGGTTGATAGTTGATAGCAGAGTGCATCTTGATGAGGCTCATGACCCATGGAGCATAGAACTTCAGACCAAACAGATCAGATCCAGAGGCAGCCAATTGTCGGATAAAGAAATCTTGCATGTTGAAGCTGATGCCATTGAGGATGTAGAAGATCAATGTCTTCATTGCTCCTTCAAGCTTTGCAGATGATGAATGCCCTTTGATAGGCCATAGAGTTCGCCTGATGATGTGATATATTGTGCGAGGCAGATACTCAAGGTCATCAACAAAGAAGTCTTGAGGGTATTCAGCGTCATGTGGCGATGGCTTCATCATGCTCAAAGATCCGACTCATGTCGGGTTCTCGCTTATGAAATTTACTTTCCAAGGCATCGCGGTGGAGTTGACATCCGTGTTCAAACAGCTCGGGAGTGGGTAAGCCTATGAGCTCAATGATGTCAAGAGCTTTGGCTTCATGATGGACATTTCCAGTCATCCACTCGAGAACCCATGTCTTCGTGATTCTGTTGTAGCCATGGATGTGGAGTGTTGCATAGAATTGAAGCACTAATTCTTCATTCCAAAGCTCTTTATGCATTACTGAAGCCAAGCGGACCGCATCATGAAAGCAATCAAGTGCTTCTTCTAAACTAGGCATTCTTGCAATGGCTTCAGTGTCAAGGCGCATATGAGGGAAAATGCGGCCTTGGTCATACAGAACACAGGAGTAATAGCTTCTTTGCTGATAGCTCCAGAACCGGTCAGATGAGATCCTTGGCCTTGTGTAGGGGTTCTTTGCACTATCAAAGAAAGTATTGTGGGCTTTGAAGCCATTTGCATTGAAAGAACCAGTTGAGGTGGCAGTGCCTGGAAACCTTGGCAGTCTTGGCTTCGGCTTCTGGACCGGAGGCCTATGCGCAATATGATAGTCGAATTGAGGACCAGAGGCATGAGGCGGAGGGACCAGAACGGGCCATCTTACTGTGACTAGCTCGCCATAGTTGTATGCTTGCTCGATTGTGTAGGGCCTTGGTGGCGGAATCGAGCGATGGCAAGAATCGAGGCTTCAGCTGCTCAGCCAGATGCTTCGGGAGCAAGAGCCTCATTGGCTTCAGTGCACAGTTCCTTCATTGGCTTCAGGAGGCGGTTGGGACAGGCTCCACATTGGCTTCAGCCATGACCACGTCATTGGCTTCATTGGTGTTGGAGGTGGCAGCCTCATTGTTTTCAACCTCCACTTGAGGAGCTGGAGGGTCGGGCACTGGCATGTTGATATCGGGGATCACTTCTTCAATTACTGGGGGTGTAGGAACACGTTCTTCTTCTTCTTCTTGGTGTCAGCGGCTGATGCAGCCGGATTGTCTTCAGCAGCTTTGGCTTCGGACTCAGAGACATTCACAATTGGAGTGGCTTCTGAAAACACTTGACGTGCAACAGGTTGGTGGTGCACTTCTCCTTCTGGAACGCCGGAAGAGGTACTTGAGGCCTTTGACCTTTGGCGAAGCTCACAAACGCTGGCGACGCCTTTGGAGATGGGGTTGCCTGGGCCTCAAAGTCTTCCTCTTCTTCTTGCCGTTGTTGTTGTTGGGGAGTCACTTGTTGTTGGGGAGTACTGGGGGAGTCTTGTTGTTGCGGGCGATCAGCCCATGAAGCATCCTGAGCAATTGGCGTCAGAGGACGACCAATGCTGATGAGTTCACTGCTCGCATTTAACAAAGCGATGATACCACATTGTACTCGATTTGAGGAAGAACTTCATCATCTTCAACATTGTCATGGTGACCAATGTCTTCAGCAGTGAGGGGATCACCTGCTGGAATATCTTCACTGTGGAGCCTCTATGGAAGTGCTCATGAACAGTCATGCGAAGTTCTTGGGTTGCGACGCTGGGCGAACCACGAAATGGGTTCAACAATCAAGGGCTCTGTAGGAGCAGCCCGATTCTTCTTGGTCTTTAGCTTCTTCTTGGAGGAGCAGCATCGAGGCGTGGATTTTTCCTTTTTCGCTTCAGCCTCGGCAGCCCTCGTCTTTTTTCTCTGCTCGAAGCAGTTGACCGTACCTTTGGCTTCGAGCCAGTCATGCTGCTTGGGAAGACTATGCGGGGCTCTTCCTGCCTTGAAGGTGCAGCTTGGTCATCTGAAGACTTCTTTTTCTTTGCAGCCATCCTGGGGTCGATGGCAGGACGGCCAAGTGCCTTGCGCTTCTCAAATTTCATTGTAGGCAAGCACACACTTGTCACCAGAGCCTTCATGCGCTCACGAGAGCCTCTAGCTTCTTCACACTTCTTGACAAAGTTTTCTTTGAGGTCGTGCAGCATGACCTTGAAGTTTTGACGTTTTTGCAATAATCGAGTGCAGCCATATGCTTCTTGAACTGAGCCTTCTCATAGTCAATTTTGTGGTTCAGTTCAACAATCCATTGAGCTAGAGCTAGCTCAGAAGCAATGGCGCCGTTGAAAGAGACGCTGAGGCCAATTGGAAGTTGAAGATCTTCAAAGCTGATGTTTGGTGTGTCAAACCACTCATCAATGAAGTGATGGATGATTGCCACATCAAAGAGAGGCAAGTTGTTGAAGATTTTTGCTTCTTCTTTGCTCTTGATAAGCTGCTCAAGAGCATCATCTGCAAGATTGTCATCACTTGATAGATCAATGTGCTCTTCACGCAGAATGGCAACAGGGGTCAGTGTCAGTTCAGTATTCTTGACACTTTTCTTTCTCTTACCCGTCTTCTTGGAGATGCGGGATTGATCCTTAGACTGTGCACTGGCTTCAGGAGGTGCAGTGGCCATTGGCTTCACACGAGAAGCTTTTGGAGGAGCAGCTGACTTTGGAGCCTTGACTTTCTTAAGCTTCTGCGGCTTTGGAGCAGGAGCAGGAGCTGGAGCTGGGGCTTCATCAGAGTCATCATTGTCATCAGAGTGGTCCACTTTGGCACCTTGGACCAAAATATAAGTGATGAGGCCTTCAAGGTTTGAAAACGGACCGATGACATTGGGTTCAGCGTCACGTGAGCCATCAGCACAGGGAGCAGAGGGACCAGGGTTGAAGTCTAATCCCAATGACTTCTTGTTTTCCTTGCGTAAGCCTTTGCATGCCGGAAGTTGCGCTTGAAGAGATTGTCATCGCGACACCGAGCAAAGACGTCGGTCGGCATTTTCAGCCGAGGTCCACGGACCATGCAAGGATAGAAACCTTGTGCAATAGCTTCAGCCATGCTCTTGGGAGGAGGCCTCAAACATAATATCACCCCAAGGGCTTCTAATGGCATTCTTCTCGGCATATTCTTGTGTGACGAAATTGTACTTGAACCACTGTTCAGCCCAATAGCGTCGAATCCATTGGATTCGTGTCTTGCGCTGATTATAAGTCTCTTCAGGATCTGTCTTGTACAACTCTGCGAGGTCATCAGGCAGATCTTTTGAGGTTCCCTCACGACGCTGTCTGCCGCCCTTCCTGACTGATTTATCTGTAGCCATGAGCTTCAAACTGAATGGCTTCACAATCAAAGGCTTCAAAGGCTTGCGTTTGGTTGACAAACAGGAACTGGCTTCGAGAGAGTTGGTTTGATGCTGTAAGAATTCTGCAAACGAATGCAGACTATGAGAACCAAGGGATTCTCCCACGGACATGTACCGTGACAAAGATTAGAGATGCGAGGGAAGGGAAGAGGTCATATGCATTCTCGTAAGATTTTGAAGATAAATCGGTTTGAAGATATTGACCTCATGATGCTAAGACATTCACTTATACTGTTGAGAGTTGGTTCCAGATTTGTACGAATCCGTGAATAAGTACAAGTGAGGAATCTAACTAGTTGTGAAGCTTAAGTGAGTATACTAAGCAAAGACGAGATGCGCAGAATAGATCTAACTTTGTATGGGCGTAAACCATTTTTGGCAAGTAGGATGAATCTTGAAGATCAAAAAGATGGTAAAAATAGAGATATATTTACCGCTCAAGAACTGCTAGAAGGAAGGAAAGGAGGCCGAGCAGTTCAGTCCACCGTGCCCTAACTTGGCGACGGAGGACACCTACGGCGGCGGCGGAGATGAAGATGTTCGCGGCCGGCGTGAGGACGGCGTTGGAGAAGTCGTGGCAGCTAAGCGCTTCGTCACCGGCGTCGTCGAGAGATAGCGGTGGCGCTAGGGTTTTGACGAGGTGGAGAGGTGGAAGAAGATTTTCTTTACCGCAGGGGATAGGTATTTATAACGAGGTGTGCAGCGCAGCGCAATTACGCAGGTGCCCCTGACGGTTCACATCTGAGGGGCACGTGGCACGCATGCAACATACAATGAGATGTCCCACGTTCCCACGCCCGCCAGGTTTGTCGGATGGTCGTTCCGTCTTCTCCGGAGTTCAACAGTAATGATGAATTATTTCAAACAGACTTAAAGTTTGTCTCTGTGTCTTCTGCTGACAAGGACGCAGAGAAGACATTCGACAGTTTCAATAAAATGCATATGATTTGGACAGATAGAGTTTGAGATAGAAAGCATAGAGAGATTGGGGTCCGATCACATTCACTTAGTTCAAAAGATTCAACTTGAAGACATAGCTATAAGTGAATGTTGTAGATGACAGATATATCAGACAGCAACCAAATCATCATAGTGAAGAAAATCATGAGAATAGGTTGAAGTTGAAGTCAAATCAAATGCGAATAGCTTCAAGAAATAACGCCATGAGTGAAACACTTCAAACAAAGAAATTTGGTGGTGGCGTTACCCAATCAGATAGGAAGTATTAGACCTGCATACACGGCGCACAATTATCGTGGCGCTCCGAAGTCAAATTTCACGTTAATGTATTCACACTTAGAATGTAAGTCTTCACCGATTGAAGATATACGTTACTTCGTGTGTTGCACATCTAAGTCATCAACATGCATAAATGTTAGGATGTGTGCTTGATCACGTGACATTTGAGGATTCCAAGATATTTAGCTCACACCGTAACTTGCAAAACCTTTTCTCATCCAAGGGCTTTGTGAAGATATCTCGCCATTGCTCTTCAAAGGTTGACGTTAATGATGTCAACATCTTTCTTCATGACATGATCCCTGAGAAAATGATGACGAATTTCAATGTGCTTTGTCTTCGAGTGCTGGACTGGATTGTTGGCAATCTTGATGGCGCTTTTGTTGTCGCAGAAAAGAGGTACTTGTGTCAGATTGATGCCATAGTCCTTGAGAGTTTGCTTCATCCATAGAAGCTGAGCACAGCAGGATCCAGCAGCAATGTATTCAGATTCTGCAGTTGAGAGTGACACACAGCTACGCTTCTTTGAAGACCAACAGACGAAAGTGATCGTCCCGTAAAGTGACATGTGCCTGATGTAGACTTGCGATCCACTTTGTCACCAGCATAATCAAAGCATCCGAAAATCCAACTAAATCAAATTTTGAGCCCTTTGGATACCATAATCCGAGTGTTGGGGTGTGAGCCAAATATCAAAGAATTCGCTTCACGCCTAAGTGATGCGATTCCTTTGGTGCCGCTTGGAATCGAGCACACATGCAAACACTAAGCATAATATCTGGCCTAGATGCACATAGGTAAAGTAAGGAACCAATCATGGAGCGGTATACCTTTTGATCGAACTCTTTACCATTATCATCGGGACCAAGGTGGTGTTTGGCTGGCATTGGCGTCGTGTATCCTTTGCATTCTTGCATTCCAAACTTCTTCAGACAATCTTGGAGGTATTTTTCTTGAGATATAAAGATGCCATTTCTTTGTCGATTTAATTTGAAGACCAAGGAAGAACTTGAGCTCTCCCATCATGGACATCTGATATTGCTCTTGCATCATGTATCCAAACTCATCACTGTACTTCTGGTTGGTACAACCGAAGATAATGTCATCCGCATATATTTGGCATACAAACAATTCACCATCATATGTCTTCGTGAAGAGTGTGGGATCAAGGGATCCAGGTTTGAAGCCTTTGCTCTTCAGGAAGTCTTTAATTGTATCATACCAGGCGCGAGGAGCTTGTTTGAGGCCATCTGATTGCTTTATTTAGCTTGTACACCATATCAGGATGTTTTGGATCTTCAAAGCCAGGTGATTGAGCGACATGTACTTCTTCTTCAATCTTGCCATTGAGAAATGCACTCTTCACATCCATTTGATAGAGCAAGATGTCGTGGTGGTTAGCATAGGCTAGTAGTATGCGAATAGCTTCAAGCCTAGCTACTGTGAGCAAATGTTTCATCAAGTCAATTCCTTCAACTTGAGTATATCCTTGAGCCACAAGCCTTGCTTTGTTTCTCGATTTACTTGACCATACTCATCTTGCTTGTTTCGATATATCCATTTGGTGCCAATAATGTTATGCTTTATGAGGGTCGTGACGCTTGACACGCTCCCAAACATTATTCAGCTTGAACTGTTGAAGTTCTTCTTGCATAGCTTGAATCCATTACGGTTCCATAAAAGCTTCAAAGCAACTTTCTTGGGTTACGATATTGATACAAAGGAAAAGTGCCCACGTAAATTTGCTAGTGTGTTGCTCTTGAGCGAGTAAGCAGACCAGGTGCGTTGATGCTATCGATTATCTTCTCAATCTGTACTTCATTTGCAACTCGAGGATGAACTGGACGAAGACTTTGCTCATGCAGATCATTATCATCATTGGGAGGATTGTCTTCAGGCTGAGCATTGTCTTCAGGTTGGTCGTGCGTAAATGATGAGTTCCTCTTCAGTTGTGCTTCATTTGGCATGATTTCACCAGTTCCCATCAGCTTGATAGATTCGGGCGTAGCTTCATCTAGTGTGCTTGGCAGGAACTCTCTTTGTGAGCTATTGGTTTCATCAAATCGCACATCTACAGCTTTCGACGATTTTGTAGAGATAAAGATTGAAGACTCAGTAGGAGTGTGAGTCCTTCCGTAATCGAGCATGAAGCCTTCGTGAGCTTTGGGTTCAAATTTTGACTTGTGATGGGGATCCTTGATCCAAAGACTTAGCCCCAAATACCTCAAGTAGGCGACATTTGGCTTCTTGCCAAGAAGGAGCTCATAGGATGTTTTGTTCGTAAGCTTATGGATATAAACACGGTTGATGACGTGACAAGCTGTATCAATGGCTTCAGGCCAGAACTTTCTTGGTGTCTTGTACTCGTCGAGCATTGTTCGAGCCATCTCAATGAGGGTTCTGTTCTTGCGCTCCACGATGCCATTTTGTTGGGGTGTGTATGGAGCAGAGAACTCATGAGTGATTCCCATGGTATCCAGATAAAGATCAAGTCCGGTGTTCTTGAATTCAGTTATCACGTCTGATATGCTTGATCTTGACGCCATAATTGTTCATTGCTCGACTGGCGAATCGTCTGAAGACATCTTGCACTTCAGTCTTGTAGAGAATTATGTGCACCCATGTGTATCTTGAGTAGTTATCAACAATGACGAAGCCATAGAGACAAGCAGTTGTTGTGAGGGTAGAGTAATGAGTAGGGCCAAACAAATCCATGTGAAGCAGCTCGAAGGGTTGAGATGTCGTCATGTTCTTCGAGGGGTGCTTTGCCCTAGTCATCTTTCCAACTTCGCAGGCACCACACAAATGATCCTTCTTGAACTTGACACCTTTGATGCCTATGACATGCTTCTTCTTGGCGAGTGTGTGTAAGTTCCTCATTCCAGCATGCCCCACCTCCGATGCGAGCCAAGATTCAAGCTTTTGCAAGAAGACATACGGCAAGCTGTGGATCTGCTGAGAAATCTACCATATATAGATCATCTTTCCTGTACCCTTCAAAGACTAGAGACTTGTCAGATTCCATTAGTACAAGACAACGATATTTTCCAAATATCACAATCATGTTCAAGTCACAAAGCATTGAGATGACATCAAGTTGAAACCAAGGGATTCAACAAGCATCACTTTATCCATGTGTTGATCCTTTGAGATTGCAACTCTACCTAGACCCAATACCTTGCTTTTACCAAAGGTCAACAAATGTGATGTGACTCTTGTCTGATGGACGTAAGGTTGAGTCCATGAGAAGACTTCGATCACCAGTCATATGATTAGTGCATCCACTGTCCATAATCCATTCTAAAGCATGAGGTGTCATACCCTACAATACAGTTAGTGGGATAGGCTTCACCAAGAGCATTGTGAAGCATAAACATTTGACGGGCAAGTGGATTATTGAAGCTTAAATCAAGATTAGGACTGATGGGATGAATGGCAAACGATTCAGGAACAAAATACATAGTGAGACCATTTGGGCATTTGATCTTGTGCCCTACAAGATGTTTTAGGTCCCCAAAGAATAGCATCGACGCCTTTTGATTTTCTACCGAGACCCTTTCCTGCAAAGAGAGTTAATTCTTCTTAACCACCCACATCTTCGTGGGTGGCTTAGAAGAAATGAGTCTAAGTGCAACATCCGAGAATTTCGCTTTGGAGCCCTAGCAAATAGCCTTGCAGGTGATGAATGATACTCATATGAATAAGCAGAAAAGTTCTTAGTTCTATGAACATAGCGGTTTGAAGACACACGCTCATATTCATAAATTTGAGTACGGTTTCCCCGCAAAACATTGGCGTTAGGGTGACTCAGGTGAGTCCTCTGTCTGTATGAAGCCTTTGGACCATATGAAGCCTTTGGTCTGGAGTTTGTCTTGTTCCCGTGTGGTGTCATGACGACATTCACCGGAAGATTCTCAAGACACCTTTTAGGCACCCAGATCTTCTTCACAGGTGGTTCGTTCCTGCAGTTAGTACCAATATAGCTGGCAAACACTTCACCGTTCTGATTCTTGAACAACTTATAGTTTGCATCAAAGGATTCATCAATGATAATAGGGTTAGCAGAGGTAAAGCCAGATAAGGTGGATGGATCCACTGAAGGTCCCTTTGCAGCAACCCATGTGGTTTTAGGATACTGCTCAAAGCTTCCAAAGAGGGAACCATCAACATTCATTTTCCTCTCGAACCCAACACCCTCTTTCCTAGGGTTTCGGTTCAGAACCGCTTTTTGAGGACATCACAAAGTGTCCGATGCCCTTTCGGACTTTTATACATCCTCGCTTTCAAGCAATGTCTTCAACCTAGCATTTTCATTAGCAATAGCGGTGGTATCCTCCTCGAGGAGTTAGTTACCACATTAGTAGTTGAAGACAATGCAACAAGATGCAGCTTGAACATTCAAAGAACAGAGGTAGCGATATCACGCTCAAGACATTTTAGACATGGTGGTTCAAATCCATCCTGAGCGGAACTGATCTGTTGAGCGTGAAGTGACTCGTTCTCTTTTTGAAGATCTTCATGAGCCGCTCTCAATTTCTCAAGCTCTTGCTTCCTTTGAAGATAATCATAGGAGAGCTTTTCATGAGTAGTTGAGAGCGATTCATGACGACTTTCAAGTTCTTGGTACCTAGCATGAAGATTGTTAATGTCTTCAACTAAGGACCGTGGAACGCGTGTCATTTCCGCGGCCCAACAGGTCATCGCTTTTGTCTAACAGCTTTTTGAGTATGTTCCATAGCTCTTTGTTGTTCAGTTGCAATTTTAGCAAGTGTTTGTAGCTGGGTTTGGATTCACAATCAGAGTCATCTTCACTTGATGTTTGAAAGTAAGCATCACGTGATTTTACCTTGGCACCGCATGCCATGAAGCGAGGGTGGGAGCAGTGGTCGTCCTTGTCATCGCCTTGAAAGATTGGTGTGGAAGTCATTGTCTTCAGTGTTGAAGATGGACTTGGCAACATAGGTCGTGGCTAAGGCCAGACTTGCAACGCCCGGGTAGGACTCCTCTTCAGACTCCACCTCCACCTCCTCAGAAGCAGACTCCTCCTCTGAATCCATTTCCTTGCCAACAAAAGCTCGAGCCTTGCGAGATGAGCTCTTCTTATGAGATGAAGACTTTGATGAGGACTTGGAAGAAGACTTTGAAGATTTCTTCTTTTTCTTGTCATCAGAATCATATTCCTTGCTCTTCTTCTTCTTCTTCTCATTGTCCCACTATGGACACTCAGAGATATAGTGTCCAGTTTTCTTGCACTTGTGACAGGTTCTCTTCTTGTAGTCATGAGTGGAAGCCTCATCATCTCTTGAGCTGGATCGTGAAGACTTTCTGAAGCCTTTCTTCCTAGTGAACTTCTGGAACTTCTTCACAAGCATAGCAAGTTCCTTTCCAATGTCTTCGTGGATCATCGTAACCGCAATGATTCTTCTTCAGATGAGGAAACAACTTTTGCCTTCAAAGCGCGAGTTCGGCCATAGTTGGGACCATAGATATCTCTTTTCTCAGATAGCTGGAACTCATGTGTGTTGAGCCTCTCAAGTATATCAGACGGGTCGAGTGTATTGAAGTCAGGATGTTCTTGTATCATGAGGGCAAGGGTGTCAAAAGAGCTGTCAAGTGATCTCAGTAGTGTCTTGACGATTTCATGCTTGGTGATCTCAGTGGCGCCGAGGGCATGAAGCTCATTTGTGATGTCAGTGAGGCCATCAAACGTGAGTTGGACATTTTCATTGTCGTTTCTCTTGAAGCAATTGAAGAGGTTGCGAAGAACACTGATCCTTTGATCTCTCTGGGTTGAGACGCCTTCGTTGACCTTGGACAGCCAGTCCCAGACTAGCTTCGACATTTCCAGAGCACTTACACGGCCATACTGCCCTTTGGTCAGATGACCACAGATGATGTTCTCTGCAGTTGAGTCCAGTTGAATGAACTTCTTGACATCAATAGGGGTGACACCTTCACCAGATTTAGGAACGCCGTTCTTGATGACATACCAGAGGTCGACATCAATGGCTTCAAGATGCATGCGCATCTTATTCTTCCAGTAGGATAGTCAGTTCCATCGAACACGGGGCAAGCAAAGGAGACTTTGATTATCCCCGCAATCGACATATAGCTAAAACTCCGTGTGGTTAAACGAATCACACAGAACAAGGGAGTACCTTGCTCTGATACCAATTAAAAGTGCTAGTTATCGACTAGAGGGGGGGTGAATAGGCGATTTTTATGAAAGTCTTCAAAACACGGATGTTTCGAAGACAAACAATAGAAATGACCTAGTTGATAAGCAGCGGAAGATAAACTACAACAAGCAAGCCATAGTCAAGTATGCAATAATGTGAATGGACAAGACTAATAGCAGCTATGTAGTAAGGATTAGGATGGAAGATAGTATGAAGCCAAACAACAATAGAAGTCAAGCAGTGAAGTCAAACAGATAGGACATATAAGCAATGACTTCACGAAGACAAACTTAGGGTAAAGGAGGGAAGGGATAGAACCAATCACTTGTTGAAGACTCAGGATTTGTTGGACCAGCCCAGCTTGTTGTGACAACTGTGACATCCGTTAGGGAGGCTGAGATTCAACTCGTAAGACCGCGTCTTCACCTTATTCCCTTGAGCTAAGGACACACAGTCCTCGCCCAATCACTCTGGTAAGTCTTCAAGGTAGACTTCCGAACCTTCACAGACGACGCTCACCGCAATCCGTAATGACTCTTGGATGCTCAGAACGCGACGCCTAACCGGGCCGGAGGATTCACAGCCCTCAAGTGTAATAAGTCTTCGTGTCACAGACAGGAAAACTTCAGTGATGCCTAACACTCTTTGGCTCTAGGTGTTTTGGGCTTTGTCCTCGCAAGGATTTCTCTCTCAAAGGCTTCGAGGTGGGTTGCTCTCAAACGACAAAAGCCGTGCACTAACTCTGAGCAGCCACCAATTTATGGTGTAGGGGTGGGCTATTTATAGCCACTAGGCAACCCGACCTGTTATGTCCGAAATGACCCTGGGTCACTAAGTAACCGACACGTGTTCCAACGGTCGATTTCAAACACTCACGGCAACTTTACTTGGGCTACAAGCAAAGCTGACTCATCCACTCTGGATAAGTTTTGCTCTCATTGTCTTCGTCAAGACATAGGATTTGGGTTGAGCATCACTTCACTGCTCGACTATGATCACTTGGACCCCACTTAACAGTACGGTGGTTCCTACGACTCAACAAAGAAGAAAAGGAAACAACGAAACAATACAGTCTTCGCGCTCCATAGTCTTCACTCAATGTCTTCTCATGTCATAGTCTTCCATGTGAATATCTTCACATACCACCATTGTCTTCAATGTCTTCATACATTTTTAGGGGTCGTCTCCGGTAGGTAAACCGAATCAATGAGGGACACTACCTGCGTTATCCTGCAATTCTCACAAACGCATTAGTCCCTCAACCACATTTGTCGTCAATACTCCAAAACCAACTAGGGGTGGCACTAAATGCACTTACAACCATCCCCTGAGCTGCTTGACACCGTGTTAGAAGTACCGATGAGCATGATCTGGGACTCAATAACAGGTTCATCGCCCGCACGGTCAGGTATGCCTTCGACATTTCCTGCTACATCGCCACGCCGCTTCGCTTTGCATTACCTGACGAAGTTGGGTCCACATTTCGCTACACCTTTGTATGCCTTCAACATTTCCTGCTACACGGTCACGCTTCAGCGTTGCATCACCTGAGTGAGTTGTATCCACATCCGCTGCCCTCATTGCCGAGAGGCCATGTTCTCCGCTTCAACAAGGGAAGAAGAACCATGATACAAAACCTGAAAGTCATCATCATCAGCATCAGATTCGTCCCCGTCGTTTTCCTGCGTATCACGGTCAGTATCTGACTCATCCATAATATTCTTGCCAGGGCTCTCTAATTGACGGGTACGACGTGCAGGAAAGGGATTTGTCATATTGCGGGTAGCTGAAGAAATCTCCCTAAGATCTGTGTCTAGTCGATGAGACACATTTGAACTGCCTTCATCATCAAGGGAGATGAACCCTTGCACAAGATCGCCAAGCAAGCCAACCAAGCCAGATGAAAACCGACCCACGAGCTCAGAAGCCTTTGCAAGTTTCTGCTTATTAGTAACAAATAAATAACACAAAAGGAACACTTTTAGTTACCATACATTATTTTTAGGTGCAAACAAGAATACACAAAAACAAACAAAACAAGAGATCATAAAAAATAAAGAATAGGCAGGATGTGCATACTCAAGTTATCATGTGAGTGCAACAGAAAGTATCAACCAAGTACAACACAAGTTATCAGTAGTAAAAAATAAAAATCAGATTGGTAAAACATGAGTTATCGGGTAGAACAGACATAAAGTACCATGTGTATGCAACAAAAGTTGCCATCATAAAACACAACATAAAAATAGCAATGAAAAATATTTTAGATGTGTAATACAAAAATACTTATTAGGTTGCATGGTCATTAGTTACCATCAAAAAATGCATCAAAAACAAAGAAAAGGGCTGCAATTACTAGAATACGTCTAAAAAAAGCATACCTCATCACTGCAGTTTGGTGGGACATGCACATGCATGAACTTCCCAAGACCTTGTAAACCGCCAAACAAGCAAAAATCAACGCCAAACTGGGGTTTCAACTGGTGAATTGTTGAGAATGAAAATGAGTAAGGAAAAGTATAAAAAGACAAATGCATTTGCAGTAAGTACATGAACTGATTAGAAGGAAAAGAAAAACAAAGTTACCGGTAGTTTCCCATAAGAAATTTCATCTGCTTGGACATTCATACTAAGCAATTCAGATATCTTCTCTTTTTTCCAAACATTGATAGCAAATGCACCATCGGGCAATGAGATACCAAGACCAGTAAGATCGATAGCATCAATGTACAGAAGCTGGTAAAAAAGTCATTGCTGTCAGAAATACACAACCAAACAACGGAAGAAAAAAAAGCAGCAACACTTACATTGTAGAACTCCCCTTTAACAGTGCCTTATGGAGTTCATCAGCAATGAACTTGGACCGGTTCAAGTCCTTGACTCTATTAATGTTTTGCTGAAAAAACAAGGAAGTAAATGAACAAAAAATCTACATGATATAAAGCAATACATTTAGCATATAAACATGATGCAAGTTATCAGCCATGAGACATAAGTTACCAGCATATACAAATGGTCAAATATGGAAGTACTTACCAGCACACCATACCATCTAGGGCTAATCTTGTTGGATGTAGTAGGCGCAATGACAGTATTCCCGGCAAGCATAAGCCACATCCGCTTGAACTTCTCATCATAATTGACAGAACTTGTTATGAGATCAAGGACATCAATCATTTTCGGTGTATGTCCAAGCTCACCAAACATCTCAATCCCTAACTCAATATCAGCTTCTGCGGGCAGATTGTAAGGGACATCATCCCCACCACGGGGCACACCATCACACAATGAACCGACTCTTCGTTCACAGGGATCCTCCCATGCCCTGGAACAACCACTTCACGAGAGTCTGGCTCGTATAACCCAGCAAGCCATTCACTAAGAAAACTGAAGAGGTGGTCGCACTTGATCTCTCGAAGGCTTTTCAAGTCCATTTCGTCGATAGCATTTTTCCTACCATCAGACAGATCTTTACACGCGGCTAGAAGTTAGTTAGGCGAAGCCCTGTTCCGAGGTGGAGGGCGCTTCGGCTTTTTTGAAGGAACGCCCTCATGGCCATCACCAAATCCTTTGCGCTTCCTTGGCATCGTGCCCCTAAAAAGTACAAAAGAAACAAAACAAAAGTAAGGACTAGCAATTAAGAAGTTGCAAAAGATGAATTGGAAGACACAGCAACCAATGAGCTAACAAAACAAAAAGTCTGGTAACTTGTATGCATGAGACTGATAGCCAGAACTTACCAGCCATGCTAACTTTCTTAAATGTCATTAAAAATAGTTACTAAGACAAGGATGATTTGAAAAGACAGCTAGAGTAATTAAAATGGTAACAACTAAACAACTCAAGTGGTAATTTGAAGCAATAAGACATGGCAAGAATCAAACAGTATGCTAGATATAAAACAAGTGAACCACAGAGGGATTACAGGGTAACCGCTAACAAAATCAGTGGTAATGACAAACAAAAGAGGACTTGGAAAAAACATTAAGCATTAAGTTGGATCTGAAGCATGTGATCTAGCTTGAATTTCGTGGTAACAGATCATAACAATTCAGGTGGTAACTTTAGTAAACGAGTCCTGATAGATGTGCACTAACCACAATTTATAGTTGAAAATATGAATCTAAACAAGTCACACCTCGCGCACTGCATCATCGTAGATTTGCATCCGAAACACACCAGGGAGGGGATTGGGTACATAGTTCACTTCCACATTCCAAAAATTCACCAAAACTGGAAGGAACCACTGGCGGATCAGACCCATACCAACACCCGCCATCAAATCAGTCTTCAACCGCGTGTTTTATCACCATCTACACCTAACCCACATCTTGTCCCCCCGTACGACCTAGAATGGAAACGGATGAACTCACATATGCACTCGAAACTCGGTCAAAACAACTCAACGAATCAGGTCGCTGCAACATCAAAATCAACTATGACAATCTCACCAACGGAACCCCCGGCTTCACCCAACAACAAAAACACAACGGGGGGAGGAAATCTCACCGGAACAAGTCGCCGGCCGACCGCCGCAGAAGCAAGCAGCGCTCGTAAGCGCGATAACTTCCCTGAAGGAATAAAAACTCGAGCGATTTGGAGTCGAATCGCTCGGAGGAAGAGGAAGAGGAGAAGTAATGGCGGAGTGCGAGGAGTGGGGCGGAGTGGAGCGAGAGTCGTTGCAGTTCGGGAGAAGAAGAGAGGGAACCATGGGCGAGGGAACTCGTGATCGGAGGAAGATGCGGTGGGCAGGGCCACTTGCCAGAGGGAGAAAGAGGCGCGGGCTAACTCCCTCGCGCGAGTGACACTGTGATCCAATGATGACATCGACTTCGTATGATAGATCCATATTGGACAGGTACGAGATTGTTCGGATCTGTTGTCAAATCCAGAATGTTTGGAAAATACAAATTTCGTTAAATGTTTGCTAGTAGTATTATTTTCATTTATACACGTATGTTGAATATTATTGTTATTATGATAGTTATATTAAAGGGACTCATGAGTCAGGACCGCCCTGTTTATAGAATGGCTCTATTTCTTTAGTAAGAGCATCTACAACTGAAGCCCTTCTATCTGCCTCAAACGCCCGGATGGCCTGCCCGAACAGAAAAGAACCACAACTTCGCAAATTCGGCCCAAACGCCCGGGCTGACCAACACTCCCCATACTTGACCCATATCTAGGGCGAATATGGGGACCCTCGGATGTGCCCGTCACGTAGGACTAACTGCAAGGGCCCGCGACCAGTTCGCTTGAAGATGCCCCCTCCTTTCCCGGCAGCCTTGTTCCTCTTCTCTTTTCTCCCAATCCGCACAGCCATCACCGTAGTCCCGTCGCCGTCGTTGCTCCGCCGGCGTCTGCTACCTCTTGAGCACTGCGTTGGTTTTCCCTTGAAGAGGAAAGGGTGATGTAGTAAAGTAGCGTAAGTATTTCCCTCAGTTTTTGAGAACCAAGGTATCAATCCAGTAGGAGGCTACGCACAAGTCCCTCGTACCTGCACAAACAATAGCTCCTCGCAACCAACGCGATTAGGGGTTGTCAATCCCTTCACGGTCACTTACGAGAGTGAGATCTGATAGAGATGATAAATAATATTTTTGGTATTTTTGGTATAGAGATGCAAAGTGAAAAGTAAAAGGCAAAGTAAAAACAAAGCAAGTATTAAAGTAATGGAGATTGATATGATGAGAATAGACCCGGGGGCCATAGGTTTCACTAGTGGCTTCTCTCAAGAGCATAAATATTCTACGGTGGGTGAACAAAATACTGTTGAGCAATTGATGTAATTGAGCATAGTTATGATTATATCTAGGTATGATCATGTATATAGGCATCACGTCCAGAGACAAGTAGACCGAAACGATTCTCAAGCATCTACTACTATTACTCTACTCATCGACCGCTATCCAAAGCATGCATCTAGAGTATTAAGTTAAAAATAGAGTAACGCCTTAAGCAAGATGACATGATGTAGAGGGATAAATTCATGCAATATGATAAAAACCCCATCTTGTTATCCTCGATGGCAACAATACAATACGTGCCTTGCTGCCCTTCTCACATCGGGAAAGGACACAGAAAGATTGAAACCAAAGCTAAGCACTTCTCCCATTGCAAGAACTACCAATCTAGTTGGCCAAACCAAACGAATAATTCGAAGAGACTTGCAAAGATAACCAATCATACATAAAAGAATTCAGAGAAGATTCAAATATTATTCATAGATAATCTGGATCATAAACCCACAATTCATTGGTCTCAACAAACACACCGCAAAAATAAGATTACATCGAATAGATCTCCATGAGAGAGGGGAGAACATTGTATTGAGATCCAAAAGAGAGAAGAAGCCATCTAGCTAATAGCTATGGACCCGAAGGTCTGAAGTAAACTACTCACACTTCACCGGAGGGGCTATGGTGATGATGTATAAGCCCTCCATGGTGGATGCCCCTCCCAAGTGAGCTCCTAACAGTGCCCCAAGATGGGATCTCGTGGATACAGGAAGTTGCGGCGGTGGAATTAGGTTTTGGCCCTGCTACGATCGCTTGGGAGTGCGAGGTATATATAGGAGGAAGGAGTACGCCGGTGGAGCAACAGGGGGCCCACGAGGTGGGGGCGCGCCTAGGGGGCGCCCCACCTCGTGAATGCCTCTTTGTTCCTTGGAGTAGGGTCCAAGTCTCACGGATCACGCTCGTGAGAAAATCACGTTCCCGAAGGTTTCATTCCGCTTTGGACTCCGTTTGATATTTCGCTTTCTTGAAACACTAAAATAGGCAAAACAAAGAATTTCGGGCTGGGCCTCCGGTTAATAGGTTAGTCCCAAAAATAATATAAAAGTGGAAAATAAAGCCCAATATAGTCCAAAACAGTAGATAAAGTAGCATGGAGCAATCAAAAATTATAGATACGTTCGAGACGTATTAGGCATCCCTAAGCTTAATTCCTGCTCGTCCTCGAGTAGGTAAATGATAAAAAGAGAATTTTTGATGCGGAGTGATACTTTGGCATAATTTCAATGTAAATCTTCTTAATTGTGGTATGAATATTCAGATCCGAAAGATTCAAGACAAAAGTTCATATTGACATAAAAATAATAGTACTTCAAGCATACTAACTAAGTAATTATGTCTTCTCAAAATAACATGGCCAAAGAAAGTTATCCCTACAAAATCATATAGTCTGGCTATGCTCCATCTTCCCCACACAAAATATTTAAACCATGCACAACCCCGATGACAAGCCAAGCAATTGTTTCATACTTTAACATTTTCAAAACTTTTTTAATCTTCACGCAATACATGAGCGTGAGCCATGGATATAGCACTATATGTGGAATAGAATGGTGGTTGTGGAGAAGACAAAAAGGGAGAAGATAGTCTCACATCAACTAGGCGTATCAACGGGCTATGGAGATGCCCATCAATAGATATCAATGTGAGTGAGTAGGGATTGCCATGCAACGGATGCACTAGAGCTATAAGTATATGAAAGCTCAATAAAAGAAACTAAGTGGGTGTGCATCCAACTCGCTTGCTCATGAAGACCTAGGGCAATTTGAGGAAGCCCATCATTGGAATATACAAGCCAAGTTCTATAATGAAAAATTCCCACTAGTATATGAAAGTGAAAAAAATGAGAGGCTCTCTATCATGAAGATCATGGTGCTACTTTGAAGCACAAGTGTGGTAAAAGGATAGTAACATTGTCCCTTCTCTCTTTTTCTCTCATTATTTTTTTTATTTGGGCCTTTTCTCTTTTTTTTATGGCCTCTTTTTTTCTTTTTCTTTTCGTCCGAAGTCTCATCCCGACTTGTGGGGGAATCATAGTCTCCATCATCCTTTCCTCACTTGGGACAATGCTCTAATAATGATGATCATCACACTTTTATTTTTCTTACAACTCAACAATTACAACTCGATTCTTAGAACAAAGTATGACTCTATATGAATGCCTCCGGCGGTGTACCGGGATATGCAATGAAACAAGAGTGACATGTATGAAAGAATTATGAACAGTGGCTTTGCCACAAATACGATGTCAACTACATGATCATGCTAGCAATATGACAATGATGGAGCGTGTCATAATAAACGGAACGGTGGAAAGTTGCATGGCAATATATCTCGTAATGGCTATGGAAATGCCATGATAGGTAGGTATGGTGGCTGTTTTGAGGAAGATATATGGTGGGTGTATGATACCGCGAAAAGTGCGCGGTATTAGAGAGGCTAGCAATGGTGGAAGGATGGGAAAAGTGTGTATAATCCATGGACTCAACATTAGTCATAAAGAACTCATATACTTATTGCAAAAATTTAGAAGTTATCAAAGCAAAGTATTACGCGCATGCTCCTAGGGGGATAGATTGGTAGGAAAAGACCATCGCTCGTCCCCGACCGCCACTTATAAGGAAGACAATCAATCAATAAATGATGCTCCGAGTTCATCACATAACGGTTCACCATACGTGCATGCTACGGGAATCACAAACTTCAACACAAGTATTCTTTAAATTCACAACTACTCAACTAGCATGACTCTAATATCACCATCTTCATATCTCAAAACAATTATCAAGCATCAAACTTTTCTTAGTACTCAACGCACTCAAAAGAAAGTTTCACATATCTTGAATACCAAGTATATTAATATTAAGCAAATTACCATGCTATTAACGAATCTCAAAATAATCTAAGCGAAGCATGAGAGTTCAATAGTTTCTTTAAAACAAATCCACCACCGTGCTCTAAAAGATCTAAGTGAAGCACTAGAGCAAAAATTATCACGCTCAAAAGATATAAGTGAAGCACAATGAGCAAAACTATCAAGCTCAAAAGATATAAGTGAAGCACATAGAGTATTCTATCAAATTCCAATTCATGTATGGCATGTGGTGGTTCTAAGTCTGACAGTAGAATGGGGGTAGGTATGGAGAGGCAAGGTACTAGCTATGGAGTAGTTGGCTCGCACGATTTTACGAGTTCAGGCCCTTCTCGGAGTAAGTAACAGCCCTACGTCTCAGAGCCCGGAGGCGGTCGACTGGATTATATGCGTATGAATTACAGGGGTGCGAACCCTTCTACATGTGGAGGGGGTGGCTTATATAGAGTGCGCCAGGACCCCAGCCTGCCCACGTAGCGGAGGGTTTAAGGTACATTAAGGCTAGGCGTTACTGGTAACGCCTTACATAAAGTGTCATCATGATCATAAAGACTACTTAACTACAGACCGTTTGGACACCGAGTGGCTCTTGAACTCCTGGTGGTCGAGTGAGTCCTCATGGTCGAGTGACTTTGAATCTGTCGAGTGGAAACCTACCAGGTCGACTGGTAGGCAGTTTATTCTAAGGATGCCCTTGGGGAGGGTATCTTGGACAGGTCCATGACCCTACCCTAGGTATATGACTTCATCATTAGCCCCGAATGGATCGAGGTTTGAGTGAGGAAGGAGTTGATAATCTTTCCAACTCGCTTTCAATGCGAAAGTGTGCTTTTACTCGGATCGGTGACCTTTCAAAGGACGGTGTCATCTTTTTTTTCAGTCGCCTTGATCCATTCTCTATATCTGTTGAGTGAACTTTATGAACTTGGAGATTTCCGAGCGACGGATCGGAGAAAATCTGTCGTCTGACAAGTTGCTCTGCTGTTAGCGGATTTAGTGGGATCCGAATGTCGGGAAGCGCGCGAAGCGGAGAAGGCCGCGGCACTCGGATGGGATAAGGCAAGGACGCCTCGATCTCCATGCCACCTTTTTCGCCACGTATCGCGCGCGCGACTGTTGCGGGATTTGACAGGATTGCCCGGGCCTACCAGTCAGCCACTCGGAAGCGACTTCATATAAGGCGCCGGGCGGGGGTATTTTGAACAGTGCGCCCTCATTTTCCCCTCCTCCGTCCTCAGATTCATCCGCCGCGCCCGTAACCTGCTCGGCTCCTGCCCACGGCGACAATGGTGAAGGAGAAGACGCCGCCTTGGAGCGGGCGAAGAAGGCGACGGCGAAGGCAAAGGGGAGAGCGACCAGCCGGGGCGGATCCTCGTCGCGGTCCAGCCTGCCGCAAGGTTGGGTCCAAGGAGATTGGATCCGCTCGACCATCACCCGTAAAGACCTCAACGACACGCCAACGAGGGGTTGATCCCCACGGTCGCCAAGGCTTCCGGGGACAGAGTGGCAGCCGCAACCTCAAGAGGGTGAGTGTGTCCTCTTAGCCACCCATGTGGATCGCGGATTTTCTCTTCCGCCGAATCTTTTCTTTCGGGGTTTTCTGAACTTCTTTGGAGCACAACTCCATCACTTTACACCCAACTCCATTGCCTATCTCGCCGCTTTCGTGTCTTTGTGCGAAAACTTCTTGGGTTGTCGACCACACTGGGGCCTCTTCAAACACATATTCACTTGTCGCTCTCAGACGGTGAAAAAGGCTAGTCCGAATGATGAAAGAACCCAAGTAATCCAGATGTGTGGGGGTCTTGGGGTCCAGATGAGGGGTAAAAGTGCTTTTCCAGCCATGATTCTTCCCGATTCAGTTAGAGGGTGGCAGTCGACATGGTTCTACTGCCAAGACCAGTCGACGCCAGGGCAGTCGACTGGACTCCCTCCTTTTTCCATGGATCGAGTGAACAAGCCATCCTCTCTGAAGGTGCTCCCGAAGGAGAAGACCCAGGTTAAGTTGTTGATGGAACGTGTAGTCCAGCTCATTCGCGACGGAGTGACCGGCATGGATCTTCTGGAGGTTTTCCTTCGACGGCGCATTTAACCGCTCCAATACCAAGGTCACCCGATGTGGATGTACTCTGGTACTGAGGACACCACCCGGATCCACCCAGAGGAGGTCGACGACACCACATTGGAGAGGTGGATGACTGCCATCACAGGGAACAAGGATAACCCTCGCAGGGCTAGGAGGATCCCACACTCGACCAATCTTACGAACCAGACTAGGTATGAGCACTTATCTTCGACTGTAATCCTGTTGCATTTGCTCTGTTCCGCTGCGAATCGATCGACTGACTTTCGTCTTGTTTTTTTGTCTCCTAGGTCACCACTGAGATGTACTCTACGCCCAACGGGGCACAAGAACCAGTCAAAGAAGAAGAAGGAAGCGGAGGTGAAAGCCAGGAGGAATGGGAGTCTGAGGAAAACGACAGCTCTGATGAAGAGGAGGAGGAGAAGGAAGAGGAGGGAGACGTGGATCCACCCCACTCGGAAAGGCGATCCAAGCTGACGCATGATCCGGTGGTCGAGCGTGGTAAGGCTATCGTGCCCATCGGGCGGTCGACGAAGCGCACTCGGACGACTTCTCCAGTGCCAACTGAGAAACCGCCAAAGCAACCCCGAGCAACGTCA
Source organism: Aegilops bicornis (assembly GCA_021605145.1). Taxonomy (NCBI): domain Eukaryota; kingdom Viridiplantae; phylum Streptophyta; class Magnoliopsida; order Poales; family Poaceae; genus Aegilops; species Aegilops bicornis. The sequence continues at coordinate 530,733,656 of CM038673.1, forward strand.
TCAAAGCCGGCGAAGGCCTTGCCCAAGATGAGGATGGTCATTCCCACCATTTCCAGGTAATCAGCAGACCTTGTGTTTTCCTGTCTACCATGAGTGCACTTTTTGGTCGACTCGTTTTGACGGATCAATTGACTTCTGAAATCTGCAGTGCTGCCACCTCCGAGACCTCAGCTAAGCACGAGGATCAGGAAATGGAAGATGCCGCCACCTCCAACCTTGGTATGATCTCTGCAGTTTTGCTTTACGGTCGACTGGATTTCTGTTTTTACCTTTGAATCTTACTTGTAGTTCCACCTCATGTCATTGATCTCCCTGATGACGATGATGAAACACCGCTGAGGAAGAGGAAGGACAAAAAGGTGCCTGCTGGCAAGGCTACTCCAGTTGTATCACTGCCTGAGACGCTAGTTCACGAGGGAGGCGACACCACTCGGACTTCTGTGTCCTTTGCTGTGCCGCTGACGAGTGTCCGTCCTTATTTGTCGACTGCTGACCCGCCATCCCTTTTTGCCACACACCACGTCCCGGAAGACCAAGTGAGTGCTGCCAAGGAGGCCATACGCCAGGCAGGGATCATGATGGAGCAAGTGAAGGTGGTCCGGGAGGCCAACCAGGCGGCTTATGATGCAAGCTTCGACTCTTGAGCAATGTCCAAGTAAGTTGCTTGTTACATAGGGATATGCTACCTGAAATTTCTTCTTCTCAAGATTTCCATATTCAGATCTGTACACCCACCGGGTGGGTGTGTCGACTGAATTTTGAACTGGTGGGGGCACGCTGAGTGCACCCACTGGTGTAGTCCCCGAGACTATGGTGGATCATGGGCGGTCGATTTATAGTCTTTATACTTTGAACTTCTTCACTCGATGCAGTCTCGCCATGGCGAATGGATCTTTGGAACCGGTGGGGGCACGCTGAGTGCGCCCACTGGGTGTAGTCCCCGAGACTATGGTGGACTGCGGGCAGTCGACTATAGTCTAAGAACTTCTTTTTTTTTACACAGTTGACTGCTGACAGATAGCTATGTTTTTAGGATCATAACCTTTTAGCCTCTTTGGGTCGACTAGTCGAACCGAATTGGTAAAACCAGTGGGGGCACGTTGAGTGCACCCACTGGGTGTAGTCCCCGAGACTACTGTCGAATGTTTTGATTCGACTGTAGTCTTAGAAATGCTACGATTTTTCTTTAGTCACTCGGAAGTGACCTGTCTTTGATGTTTTGTCGATTAACTCTTCGCAAAAATCTTGCGAGCTCGTGGCCCGCTATACCGAATTGGAGAACAAGCAGATCCAGCTCAACCTTGACTTGAAGCTTGCTCAGGAGAACTTGCAAAAGGCGAGAGACGAAGCAAAAGGTATGGCTGGTGAGAACTTGATGACCTCTTTGTCTTTCTACCCTTCTCAACTCTGGACTTATTGTTATTTTGCGCATAAACCGGAGGAGGCTCAAGAAGAAAGATCACGACCTTGCAGAGAGGCACAAAAGGCGGCTTTGGAGAAAACAAAGCTCATGGAAGAGAAACTAGCCTCGGTCGGAAAACTCAAGAGGAGAATACCAAAGCGAAGATCGCTCTCGGCGCGCCAACAAGGAGGCTAGCCGATCAAGAATGACAAAGTTGCTCGATCGACAAGGTTGGCGAATCAAGGGGAGGAGGAACGATCTGGAGGTTTATCTGGGAAGGCTCGCCAAGAAGCTATTCCTCATGCTTGAAGGTAATTCCTCTTATCCGACTGACTTGTCATCATCGACTCACCATAGAACCATTAGCTTGAACTTGAGTGGTATTTGCAGAATTCTGTCAGAACTTCGAAGAGGAGACCAGTCGAGTGGAGACAAGCCTGGACCCCATCAACTCCCCCGTGAAGGATGAAGCCGCTATGAACGTGCTCCGACTGGAGTCTCGCATCGCTGGTGTGGTGGACTATCTCGCTCGACTGAAAGTTGCGGTGTCACGGATCGACTCAACCCTCCGCCGGACCGGACGCAGAATGACCTTGAGTCCTTAATGACTTGGTGAATGAGGTTCCAAGTCGAGTACAAGAATGGAAAAAGTCTTACACGGTCGCGGTCTTGATGTTGCTCTGTCTACGGTTCGTGTCCACTGCAAGGAAGCGCGGGAGCACAAGCTGGCGGCCCTCAGAGTTGCCAACACCAAGAAGTATGATTTCCACTCTTTCATGGAAACTTTCATCGCCGCTGCCACCCGGATCACCGATGGGATCGACCTTGACCAGTTTGTGGCTCCTTCTAGTCCTCCACCGAGGAGTAAAAAACTTTATGCTCTACCTTAAATTTGCCTCGGAATGCCGAGTGATTTTTGTAACCGATAAACTTTAGCGGGCTTGAGGTCTGGGTATACGCATCCACAGGATGCTATCCGAACTTTACTTATCGTCAAAATATGCTTTTGTTTGCCTTCGAATGAACTTTGCTCTTCACTCGGATTATGCTTCAATGTTTGAGATGCAACTCTGAGGTGGATCTAGTCGACCTACACTTTGTGACCCTTGCAGGTGAAGGAGAAGGAAGCAGTCGACGTGTACCTCGTCGTCCTTGCAGATCGGGATGGAGCGCACGTTGTACTTGTGGCGCAGCTCCGAAGGAGAAGGTAGCAGTCGACCTGCACCTCGTCGTCCTTGCGGATCGGTATGTTTTCAAACTTAGGTGAGTCCCGGACTGCAGCTAAGCCCCTGAGTGGGAGGTTTGCTCTCCACTCGGTAGGATTTTCAAAACTTAGGCGAGTACTGGACTGCAGCTAAGCCCCCGAGTGGGAGGTTTGCTCTCCACTCGGTAGGATTTTTCAAACTTAGGCGTGTACTGGACTGCAGCTAAGCCCCCGAGTGGGAGGTTTGCTCTCCACTCGGTAGGATTTTTCAAACTTAGGCGAGTACTGGACTGCAGCTAAGCCCCCGAGTGGGAGGTTTGCTCTCCACTCGGTAGGATTTTAAACACTTAGGCGAGTACTTGGACTGCAGCTAAGCCTCCGAGTGGGAGGCTGGCTCACCACTCGGTAGGATTTTAAACACTTAGGCGAGTACTTGGACTGCAACTAAGCCTCCGAGTGGGAGGCTGGCTCACCACTCGGTAGGATTTTTCAAACTTAGGCGAGTACTGGACTGCAGCTAAGCCTCCAAGGAGGATTTTTCTGTCATAGCTTTGAAGGGGAAGGCAACAGTCGACCTGTACCTCGTCGTCCTTGCAAAGTGCACATTGTATTAAATACTTAGTCGAGTACTGGACTGCAGCTAAGCCCCCGAGTGGGAGGTTTGCTCTCCACTCAGTAGGATTTTAAACACTTAGGCGAGTACTTGGACTGCAGCTAAGCCCCCGAGTGGGAGGCTGGCTCACCACTCGGTAGGATTTTGAACACTTAGGCGAGTACTTGGACTGCAGCTAAGCCCCCGGAGTGGGAGGCTGGCTCACCACTCGGTATGATTTTAAACACTTAGGCGAGTACTTGGACTGCAGCTAAGCCTCCCGAGTGGGAGGCTGGCTCACCACTCGGTAGGGATTTTGAACACTTAGGCTAAACGGATTCATAGCTAAACCCCCGAGTGAGAGGCTGGCTCGCCACTCGGTAAGGATTTTTACAAACTTAGGCGTAAACGGATTCGCAGCTAAGTCACCCAATCGGGGGGAATTTTAACAAAAGTAATAACAATCCTTTGGGAAAATTATAATCTTCTTGATTTATATAGACAAACTACAGAGGTACTTTTATTACATCTCACCCGAGTGAGCTCTTAAGTGTAAAAGGGGCGGAGCGGCTCCGCATTCCATGCCCGAGGCTCATCGATCTGGCGTTCGACGTTGTAAAGATGGTAAGCCCCATTGTGAAGAACTCTGGTGACGATAAAGGGACCTTCCCAAGTGGGAGCGAGCTTGTGTGGTTTCTGTTGATCCACTCGGAGGACCAGATCTCCTTCCTGAAAGGCTCGGCTCTTCACATTTCTGGCGTGAAATCGACGCAAGTCCTGCTGATAGATGGTCGAACGGATCAAGGCCATCTCTCTCTCCTCTGCAAGAAGGTCGACTGCATCTTGACGAGCTTGCTCTGCTTCAGCTTCAGAGTAGAGTTCGACTCGGGGGGCATTGTGAAGCAGGTCACTCGGCAGAACTGCTTCAGCTCCATAGACCATAAAGAATGGAGTTCTCCCAGTCGAACGATTAGGAGTGGTCCTCAATCCCCAAAGAACCGACGGAAGTTTGTCAACCCACGCTCCTGCTGCATGCTTGAGATCACGCATCAATCGAGGTTTCAGTCCTTTGAAAATTAGACCATTTGCTCGTTCAGCTTGTCCGTTCGACTGGGGGTGAGCGACTGAAGCATAGTCGACTCGCATGCCCTGGGAGGCGCAAAAGGATTTGAACTTGTCGGAATCGAAATTTGATCCATTGTCCGTGATGATGCTGTGCGGAACTCCATATCTGAATATTAATTCTCTGACGAAACTGACAGCAGTGCATGCATCAAGGTTCTTGATAGGTTTAGCTTCGATCCACTTCGTGAACTTGTCGACTGCCACAAGCAAATGAGTGAAACCACTTCTGCCAGTTCTCAGCGGTCCAATCATATCCAACCCCCAAACAACGAAAGGCCAGACGAGTGGAATGGTCTTCAATGCTGAGGCGGGCTTGTGTGACATATTGGAGTAGAACTGACATCCTTCACATTTGTCGACTATTTCCTTTGCCATTTCATTTGCCTTTGGCCAGTAAAATCCCGCTCGGTATGCTTTAGCCACGATGGTCCGAGAGGACGCATGGTGACCACAGGTCCCCGAGTGGATATCATCAAGGATTATCTGACCTTCTTCTGGCGTTATGCACTTATGGCTGACTCCAGTCACGCTTTCTCTGAATAAATGTCCCTTGATCACAGTAAAGGCTTTGGATCGACGGACGATCTGTCTAGCCTCTTCTTCACTCTCCGGGAGCTCTTTCCTCAGGATGTATGCGATGTGCATCTTGTCCGATCGGGAGTGATGACCACGACTTCCATGACTAGGCCGACCACCGCTGGGACCTCAACTTCAGTCGGATCAGTGGCACTTTTTGGCTGTGGAACTTCTTCATTGAAAGGATCCTCTTGAATCGACGGTGTGCGGATGTGCTCCAAAAACACATCACTGGGAATGGCTTCCCTCTTGGACCCTATTTTCGCCAAATCATCGCTGACTTGATTTTTCAGCCAGTGGTATGTGATGGAGCTCTAACCCCTCAAACTTCTTTTCTAGCTTCCTCACTTTGCATTACAAAGAGCTACCATGGCTGGACTTGACGTCCCACTCCTTCATCACACGATTAACCACCAGATCTGAGTCGCCATAGACCATGAGGCGACGGACGCCGAGTGAAATGGCCATACGCAACCCATACAACAAAGGTGCTTCAGATTACGCTTCATTGTTGGAAGAATCAAAGTGAATCTGGAGCACATATCTCGAGCTTATCTCCTCGGGGAAACCAACACTACCCCAAAGACCGGAACCATTCAGCATCATGGAACCATCAAAGAACATAGTCCAAAGGTTCGAGTGAACTTGAGTCGGTAACTGTTGTTCAATCCACTCAGCGATGAAATCTGCTATTGCTTGGGACTTGATGGCTTTCTTTGCCTCAAACTTGATATCAAGGGGAAGAAGTTCAATCGCCCATTTCGCCACTCGACCAGTTGCATCTCTGTTGTGCAGAATCTCTGATAACGGGGCGTCGCTGACGACTGTAATGGAATGATCAGAGAAGTAGTGAGCAACCTTCTTTGCGGTCATATAAATCCCATACACAAGCTTCTGATAATGAGGGTATCTTTGCTTCGATGGGGTTAACACTTGGAAAGATAATATCTTGGGCGCTGAACTTTGAAGGCTTTTCCTTCCTCTTCCCGCTCGACCGTAAGTCTTGCATCGACGACTTGTCCTGTGGCTGCAATGTAAAGCAACAACGGCTCTTTGCTGATTGGGGCAGCAAGCACCGGTTGGTGGAGAGCGAGCTTTGAGCTCGCAAACGCTGCATCGCCTTTAGGAGTCCACTCGAACTTGTCCGACTTCTTCATCACCAAGAAAGAGGCAATGCCTTTTCACCGAGCCGAGAGATGAATCGACTTAAAGCGGCCAAGCATCCAAAGAAGCTTACGGACATCGTGCACACGCAGTATGCGTTTCATTCGGAGAATAGTGCCAACTTTTTCTGGGTTAGCGTCGATTCCTCATTCAGAAATGAGAAAACCGAGTAACTTTCCACCAGGAACTCCGAATGTGCACTTTGATGGATTAAGCTTGATACAATACCTCCTGAGGTTGGCAAATGTTTCAGCAAGGTCAGTCAACAGGTCGGAACCTTTCCGTGACTTGACCACAATGTCATCCATGTATGCTTCCACATTCCGACTGATTTGAGTGAGTAAACACTTCTGAATCATCCTCGTGAACGTGGCTCCGGCATTCTTGAGGCCGAATGGCATGGTGACATAACAGAAGCACCTGAATGGAGTGATGAAAGTTGTTTTGATCTCGTCGGGTCCATACAGACGGATCTGATGGTACCCGAAATATGCGTCTAAAAAGACAACCGCTCACATCCCGCAATGAGTCGACTATTTGGTCGATGCAGGGGAGAGGAAAATGATCTTTCGGGCAGGCCCGATTGATATGTTTGAAGTCGATGCACATGCGCAGTGAATTGTCCTTCTTAGGGACCATGACCACATTGGCGAGCCACGCGGAGTGGTAAATTTCTCGGATAAACTCTGCTGCTAAGAGCCGAGCCACCTCCTCGCCTATGGCCTTTCTCTTCTGGACGGCGGACCGTCAAGATGTTCTTTGACAGGTTTGACTTTTGAGTCGACTTCAGACGGTGCTCGGCCAGCTCCACAGGAACACCGGCATGTCAGCAGGCTTCCATGCAAAGATGTCCCAATTCTCACGGAGGATCTGGACGAGCGCTTCTTCCTATTTGGAGTCGAGTGTTGTTGAGATGTTGGTCGGAGCAGCGTTGGGGTCGGTCGGGTGAATATGAACCTGCTTCGTCTCACCGGACGATCGAAATGCCGACCAGAGCAGAGCTTGTTGGCTCGCAACAAATCACTCGGATCTGCGATCTTACGATATTCTTGCAATTCTACCAACGCCATCCGAGCATCAAGGCAATCTTAGAGCCTTCCGAAACACTCTTCCGCTTTCTTCCGATTGCCGTGATGTGATCACACCCTTGGGGCCGGGCATCTTCACTTGAGGTACACATAACATGGTCGGGCCATGAAACGGGCATACCGCCTTCCCAGAATAGTGTGATAAGCGCTCTGGAAATCCACGACCTCAAAGGTCAACTTTTCTTTGCGGAAATGCTTCGAATCACCAAAAACCACATCAAGAGCAATTTGGCCGAGTGACTCAGCCTTCTTTCTAGGAATGACTCCGTGGAAACTCATGTTACTGGTGCTGAGTCTGGACATCGGAATGCCCATCCCTTTCAACGTCTCTGCATACAAGATGTTCAGGCCACTGCCGCCATCCATCAAAACTTTGGTCAGTCGAGTGCCTTCGATGACTGGGTCGACCACCAACGCTTGCCTCCCAGGAGTGGCAATGTGTGTCGGATGATCAGACTGGTTGAATGTGATGGCGGTCTGGGTCCATTTCAGATAATTGGGCGTCGCCGGAGCGACCATGTTCACTTCTCGGTTGATAACTTTCAAACGACTTTTGCTTTCAACGCCAAGAAAATCATCGTGGTGGAATTGACACGGGGTATCCACCATCACTATCTTCTTTGTCCTCAACTTTATCCGACCCCTTTTCCTTATCCTTGGGTTGTTTCCCTTGGAACTGCTGAATCAAGAGCCGACATTGTCGAGTGGTATGGTTTGGGTAAATGAGTTTACCATCTTCATCTTTCTTCGTGTGAATGTGACATGGTAAGTTGTGACGCCCTCGATTCAATCGTACACTAATCATACACGCAAATGTGTACGATCAAGATCAAGGACTCACAGGAAGATATCACAACACAACTCTAGACACAAAATAAAATAATACAAGCTTTATATTACAAGCCAGGGGCCTCGAGGGCTCGAATACATAAGCTCGAAAACACAAGAGTCAGTGGAAGCAACAATATCTGAGTACAGACATTAGTTAGACAAGTTTGCCTTAAGAAGGCTAGCACAAAAGCAGCAACGATCGAAAAGGCAAGGTCTCCTGCCTGGGAGCCTCCTAACTACTCCTGGTCGGCGGCGGCCTCCACGTAGTAGTAGGCACCCTCGGGGGTAGTAGTAGTCGTCGGTGGTGGCGTCTGGTTCCTGGGCTCCACCATCTGGTTGCGACAACCAGAAAGAAGAAAGAAGGGGGGAAAGGGGAAGAAAAGCAACCGTGAGTACTCATCCAAAGTACTCGCAAGCACGGATCTACACTACATATGCAAAATTATCAAAGGAAGGCTGTATATGTGGACTGGGCTGCAGAAATGCCAGAATAGCAAGAAGGCCTAGTCCTATCGAAGACTAGCATCTTCTGGAAACCACCATCTTGCAGCAAACAGGAGGGAGTAGAGTAGCATAAAGTAAAGTAGTAGTAGTGTTATCAACCTCGGCCGGAGATCCTTTCTCGACTCCCTGCGAGAAAGAAATCCCAGAGCCATACTATCCAGTTATCATCACAAACCATTTCACATCACCATCCAATTCTCATCACAAGTATCCAGTTCTAGTTGTATCGATCGGGATACAACTCCAAGTGTCTGTTACCGTAGGACAGGCTATCGATAGTTGTTTTCTTCCCTGCAGGGGTGCACCAACTTACCCACCACGCTCGATTAACTCCGGCCGGACACACTTTCCTGGGTCATGCCCGGCCTCGGCTAAACAATACGCCGCAACCCGACCTAGGCTTAATAGAGAGGCCAGCACGCCGGACTAAACCTATGCCCCGGGGTCATGGGCCATCTCCCGAACTCCTGCATGTTGCGAGGGCGGCGGTGAGCAGACCTAGGTACCTCCTTCAACAAGGCAAAGCGCCACGCAGTCCAACCCGACGCGCCGCTCGATCGGCCGATGTCTATTAAGCTTCGGCTGATGTATACGACGAGAACGCCCATACTATGCCCACGTGATGGTTAGTGTTATCGGGCGAGGCCCCTTGGATCAAATATCCAAATCGTAGTGGATTAGGAGCGTGGTAACAAGCGAGACTCACGAAAGATGTGACCCCGTTGCCCGTCTCGAGGACTTGCGGCAAGGGCTAGGAATGCCCGGCCACGCCTCGTAATTATCCCGCGGGCACCCTCCAGGTCAACCCGACTCCACATCACTCGCAATTAAGCTCGCGCGGGTACCCCTCAGGGTCGACCCGTCTTTAGTAACATGGCTCGGGTGTAAAGTCATAGTAACCATAGTAACTGTGTGTCCAAACATTAAGGGGAAAACCCGAGGAATCACCCCCGGTGAATTCCACTCGATGTAATCATCAAGGTGAACGTAAGAGGAACCACCCCCGAGGTTCACACTTGAGGGGTTGCACGACATAATCGTATCGGAAGTGGTTAAGGCGGAATCACCCTCGATGACCACGACCGAATAGCTACACTACAGGGTTAACATCAGAAGTGTTGTACAGGTCTCACCCTCGGCACTCGGTAGTAACCCAGTAGTGTCGAGGAACTAAGGGGAAAGTGATGTGCGGTGCCGGGGCCTGGTCTTCAATCCCGTTGATCGGGTCCTCGTTGATGAAGCAGGGGCAACAAGGACAAGGTGGGTGTCACGGATGGATCACTAACCAACCTATACTATGCAGTTTAGGATAAGGTGGTAAGATGCGATGAGCAGATACAAAAGGTGCTATGCATCGAATAGAAGCAAACAATAACGATAGCAAAATCTAATGCAAGCATGAGAGAATGGAATGGGCGATATCGGGATGGTCAAGGGGGCTTGCTGGTTGCTCGGCAAGGAGGGGTCGCCACGGCGTAGTCGATCACAGGGCAACATCGGTCTCGTGTTCTACCGGGAGAAGAGGGAGAAGAAACAGTAAATACATAGAAAGCAAGTGCATAACAGGACAACAGCAGAGCTAGACGTGTTCTAACGGTGCTACACGATACCGACGAAGGAGGAAGTCAACCGAATGTTTTCCGGTTAGGACTGTCAGACGAGATGACCGGAGGGGAAAGTTTCATGTTCAGATAGTTAGAGGCATCGGCGGTAAATGACCTCGTATTCGGATTCGCCTCGTCGTTCTGAGCAACTTTCATGTAGAAAACATTTTCATCCGAGCTACGGGTTTAAAAGTTACGGATTTTCGAAGTTTAAACCAATTTTTGAAAAAATTTAAAAGCAGAAAAGGTTTATTGCGTCGGCGATGGCGCCAAGATCAAGGCGTTACGCTGGTTAATCAAACTGACAGTGGGACCCACTCGCCGGCCTCTCTCGCTAACAGAGGCTTAACTAAACTAACAGGGTTAGTTAGGGGGCGTGGGCCCCAGCAGTCAGTGACTAGTTAGTACTAATTAACTAACTAATTTAACTAACGTTTTAATTAATCGTTTTATTTATTTTTTTTAAACATTTTACTTGCGGGACCCACATGTCAGCGAGCCAGAGCTGCCACGTGGCAGTTGACTTGGTTAACGGGGCCCGCGGGGCCCAACGGTCAGCGGCTCGAGCGCGTGGGGCCCACGGCCACGCTGGTGCCACGTCGGACGTGTCGCCGGAGCTGCTCCGGTGACCCAAAGCATGGTAGCGCGCGGCGGAGCAGCCCGAAAAGGCGCTAGAGGGCACCATTTGCCGCGCGGTTGGCTGCGTTCGGACGAGTCCTCGCCCGCGAGTCAATTGGTGGTGTTGGCTTCGCCGGAGTTGGCCGGGAACGGCGCCGGCGACGAGGATTGGCGTAGGCGAGGTTCGGGCGGCGACGGAACCGGTGTTGCGGTGCGCGTTTTGGCGAACTAAGGAGCTGGGTGAGGTGTACGCGTTGCGGTGAGGCCAACGGTCGCGAGCCCGTGACCATTTGGCCACCGAAAGCACGCCGTGGCGAAGCGAAAGCGGCGACGCTGCTCAGCGTTCGGCCGAGGTAGGCGCTAAGGGCACGGGATGGAAGCAAGTGGCACAGGCGGCTTCAATGAGCAGTCCCGAAAGACGCTCGTGTGCTCGGGCGAGCACGACGATGCCCATGGCGACGGCCACGAGCTCGTCGGCGGCGGACATAGCACAGGCATGGCGGTGACTAGCTGTGGGCGAGCATGTGAGCTACCAGCGAGATGGGAGAGAGAGAAGCTCAGCGAGTGGCTAAGGAAAGCCGGTGACAGATTAGGAGCAGCATAGGGTGGCCGGAGTTGGGGGAGATCAACGGCGGCCGAGGCGGAAGGGGGTGGCTCGATCCGCGCATTGTGGAGCTCCCCAACTCCCGTTCGTGGACGGAGACGAAGCAGACGACGTCGAAGGAGACGGGACACGACGGTGAGGCGAACGGGGCTTGGTGGCCGTGGGGACGGGCGAGGCACGACGGCGACCGCGTCGGCCTCCTCTCCAAAACGAAGGAGAGGGAGAGAGAGAAGGGGAAAGGAGGGAGTGGATGAGATGGGGAGGGGAACCCGAGGGGGCGCTGCGTTGGCGTCCTTATCCCTCGTCGGCCCGGCCGGGCGAGGTGGTCCGGGAGCATCGCCCTGCTAAGTGTCTCGAGACCGAGGAACGGGAAAGGGAGAGGGCAACCGTGCTGGGGGATTGAGCTGGATGGGTGAGAGTGGGCCGAGGCCCAGGGGGATGGGCCGAAGCCTAAGGGGAGGCCAGGGGCTCTCCCACCCCTTCTTCTTTCCTTTTCTTTCTTTTTTGTTTTTTTTCAGCAGCTTTTGCCTTTTCTTTTAGCCACTAATGACTTTGCAAAAGTATGCCACTAGCTAAAACAATTCCAAAGAATTATTGTGCAATGCCTCAAAATGAATTGTGAGGCTTTTGAAATAGTTTGCAACCTTCATAATTTAAAAAGGCATTTAAACTATAGTTTTAGCCACTGTTTTAAAGTGGTTTAGGGCACTTGGACATTTGCAAAAAAATGTTAGTTCACTACCAATATTAGTTATGGATTATTTGGCACATGAAGAACATTTTAGTTTTCATGTTTGAGAAATTTAGAATTTCACTCATAATTTGAATTTGAATTTGACTTGGATTTTTCATGAAGTGATAACTAGCTCAGTAAGCATGGTGACCTGGCACCATTAACAGGGGATTACTGTAGCATGACACTGGGGGTGTTACATAAGTCCAACACATCATTCCCATCTTGGTCCTTCACCTTCTTGGGGTTCCACGGACCCTTGGGTTTCCCCTTGAACTTTCCTGGGGTCACAGCCAAGGCTTCTCCAGGAGCGGCTGGCTCGGCTTTGCGCTCGCTTCCGATCGAATTTCCTCCGCCCGGCTTCATTAGCGGCTGACTTGTACTTACCACTCCGAGCCGATCCTCTTCTTCACCATTAGCATACTTGGTGGCAATCTCCATCATCCGACTCAGGGTCATATCTCCTGTCCGACCGAATTTCAAACTCAACTCTCTGTTCTTGACACCTTCCTTGAAAGCACGGACTGCCTGGTGATCAGACACATTCTCAACTATGTGGTGCAAGGTTATCCATCTCTGAATGTAATCTCTCAAAGTTTCATTCGACTTCTACACACACGACTGCAGCTCTGTCAATCCTGCTGGTCGCTTGCAAGTCCCTTCAAATGTCCTGACAAACACTCGGGCCAGATCTTCCCAAGTGTAAATACTGCTAGGTGCTAACTGATTCAACCATGCTCGCCGAACCCTCCAACATAAGGGCAAATGCTTCATAGCTACCTCATCATTGCCGCCGTAATCTGAACAGCCACTCGGTAGTCCTCAAGCCAAGTGTCGCTTGGACTCACGAGTGAACTTATCGACTCCAGTCGCCAACTTTGAAGTTGGGAGGAATCACTGCAGACTCGATGGCCCCGCTAAAACACTCGCCCCGAGACATGAACTTTCTTCTGGAGGGAACATCTACTGTCATGACCTTCTCGGTGAGCTCTGTTCTGTCGACCAAGCCTTGAACGATGATGGATCTTGCATCAAAGCACGGCTCTCTGGGGTCGCATCGAACCCTTCGCCAAAGACCGGTCTTTGGCGTCTGTCATCTTGTTGCCGAGGAGCGTATGATCCACCCCTTGGGGGAGGGGTGGGCACTCGACGTCGATCATTGCGATCGAATCGGTGCTCATACGGCTCGCGATTCCTATACTGGTCATCATGCCGGCCTCCATGTTCCTCACGCCTCGAGGCGATCTTGGACTATGGGCCGATCGGACTGAATTCGCAGCGATTTAATCTGCTTTGAATCCTGTTCCGTGATCGTGATACGACCGAGTTTTGATCTCCTGCTGCCCGAGTAAATCTACGATCTGTTGCAAACCTCTACCCGCCTCATTTGGGAAGGCTGAATTGATTACGCTATACGGGCTACATACTGCTAAATTCTGAATCGGAGTTCGATATACCTGAGTTGGTTGTGGAAAGAGCCGACGTCGATCGGATTACGGAACCCGTGGTCGCGGCGCTGCCGAGAACTCGCCGGAGGTTCTCGATCAAGTGCGCTCAGCCAAGTTAATAGCGCGCATCCTCCAAGGTACGAGCCTCGGGTTTCTCCAACGATTGGAGTTTGAAGCGCATCCATGTTTCGTGGCGAAGTTCCTCCCTCTGCAGTGAAGTGAGGGGCTCGGGTTGGTACTCTTCGTGATCTTGCGCTGGATCACCTCCACCGCCGCCTCCGTCGGTGCGGGGGGTATCCAGGATGACTGCGTGGTCCGTCGACCATCAGAACCTCTGCTGCCGGATCGCTGCTATCGCACTCGGATGCAGTCTCTGCGGAGCTAGTCGACAGATCGAACAGGTCGTAGAGATATTCGTCGAGCTCGATTGCCGCAACTTGGGAAGTGGCCGACTGGCGAGCCACCGCTTGTCTCACCCACCGCTGAAGCCTCGATTGACCGGAGCGCTTGCGCCGGCGGGAGACTGGGAGTGAGGACGACACAAGAACCGACCCATACTGGGTCGACGGTTACCGCAGGAGGACGCCGCGGACACACGCGCGAAAGTGTGTTGCCCCGCGGATGGGGAGCGCGTCGACATCGAGAGGAGCCTCCTGAAGCCAAGCGGATTCGTCGGCGATGAACGTGAGCACACCGAGACGGATCTCGCGACCCTCGACCAAAACTCCACCTGAAGCCATGATGTAGGAGATCGAAAGAATCCCAACTTCTCCAACAAATCGCTAGAACACCTGCCCCATGGTGGGCGCCAACTGTCGTGGTTCTAAGTCTGATAGTAGAATGGGGGTAGGTATGGAGAGGCAAGGTACTAGCTATGGAGTAGTTGGTACGCACGAGTTTACGAGTTCAGGCCCTTCTCGGAGGAAGTAACAGCCCTACGTCTTGAGCCCGGAGGCGGTCGACTGGATTATATGCGTATGAATTACAGGGGTGCGAACCCTTCTACCTGTGGAGGGGGGTGGCTTATACAGAGTGCGCCAGGACCCCAGTCAGCCCACGTAGCGGAGGGTTAAAGGTACATTAAGGTCAGGCGTTACTGGTAACGCCTTACATAAAGTGTCATCATGACCATAAAGACTACTTAATTACAGACCGTTTGGACACCGAGTGGCTCTTGAACTCCTGGTGGTCGAGTGACTTTAAATCTGTCGAGTGGAATCCTACCAGGTGGACTGGTAGGCAGTTTATTCTAAGGATGCCCTTGGGGAGGGTATCTTGGACAGGTCCATGACCCTACCCTAGGTATATGACTTCATCATGGCTCTCTCAAAAGGTGTGTACAGCAAGGATGATTGTGGTAAACTAACAAGCAAAGACGCAAATAATACAAGACGCTCCAGGCAAAACACATATCATGTGGTGAATAAAAATATAGCTCCAAGTAAATTACCGATGGAAGTAGATTTAAAGAGGGGATGCCTTCCGGCATCCCCAAGCTTTGACTTTTGGTGTCCTTGGATTATCTTGGGGGTGCCATGGGCATCCCCAATCTTAAGCTCTTGCCACTCCTTGTTCCATAATCCATCAAAAGAATTTACCCAAAACTTGAAAACTTCACAACACAAAACTCAATATAAATCTCGTGAGCTCCGTTAAAAAAAGAAAACAAAAGACTACTTTAAGGTACTGTAATGAACTCATTCTTTATTTATATTGGTGTTAAACCTACTGTATTCCAACTTCTCTATGGATTATAAACTATTTTACTAACCATAGATTCATCAAAATAAGCAAACAACACACGCAAAACAGAATCTGTCAAAAACAGAACAGTCTGTAGTAATCTGTAACTAACGCAAACTTCTGGAAATCCAAAAATTCTACGAAAATTAGAAGGCCTAGAAAATTTGTTTATTGATCAGCAGAAATTGGAATCAGTATTTTATCACGTTCTGGTGATTTTTAATAATTCGGGCACTGAACGCAAAGTTTCTGGAAATTACAGCAAGATCAAATAACTATCATCCAAGAAGATCCAATAGGTCTAGCTTGGCACAAACACTAATGAAAACATAAAACCACATCTAAACAGAGGCTAGATGGATTATTTATTCCTAAGCATCAAGGAAAAATATTGGGTTGTCTCCCAACAAGCGCTTTTCTTTAAAGCCTTTTTAGCTAGGCATTGAGATTCAATGATGCTCACAAGAAAGACAAGAATTGAGGCACAAAGAGAGCATCATAAAACATGTGACAGACACACTTAAGTCTAACATACTTCCTATGCATAGGCATATTATAGGCAAACAAATTATAGTAGCAAGCAAAAATTAGCATATGCAAGGAAGCGGAAAGGAACAATAGCAATCTCAACATAACGAGAGGTAATTTAGTAACATGAAAATTTCTATAACCATATTTTCCTCTCTCATAATAATTACATGTAGGATCATAGGCAAATTCAACAAAATAGCTATCACAAAGTATATTCTCAACACGATCCACATGCATGCAAAGTTGACACTCTTCCAAAATAGTGGGATTATCATTAACTAAAGTCATGATTTCTCCAAGCCCACTTTTATCAAAAATTTCATAAGATTGAATGTTATCCAAATATGTGGGATCTAAACTTGACACTCTTACAAACCCACTTTCAATATTATTTCAAACACTATTATCAATCTTATATTCATCATGGGGCTTAAATAAATTTTCAAGATCGTAAGAAGAATCTCCCCAATCATGACTATTGGACATAGCAAAACTAGCATCCCCAAGCTTAGGGTTTTTCATATTATTGGCATAATTTACATCAATAGAATTTATAATAAAATAATTGCAATCATGCTTTTTATTCAAAGATCTATCATGAATCACTTCATAAAGCACTTCATCACGATTTTCAGATTTACGGATTTTAGGCAAAACCTTATAAAGATAATCTAGTGCATCCAAATCACTAGGAATTGGTTCATCATAACTGGATCTCTTAAAAAGATTGGCAAGCGGATGAGGATCCATAGATATTGGCTTCTTTGTTTAGGAATAAATACTCAACTATTTCAACCAAACGAGCAAACGAGCCAAGTAGACATCAAGGCAAACAAAAAGAGAAGGTGAATAAAACGGTAAGGGTGAAGTGGGGGAGAGGAAAACGAGAGGCAAATGGCAAATAATGTAATGCGGGAGATAGGGATTGTGATGGGTACTTGGTATGTAGACTTTAACGGTGCCAGAAGTGGCTTGTTTTTAGGAGTCCAAGTCTTGACTTGCTCTTGCGTAAGCCTCCCCGACAACGGCGCCAGAAATTCTTCTTGCTACCTCTTGAGCACTGCGTTGGTTTTCCCTTGAAGATGAAAGGGTGATGCAGTAAAGTAGCGTAAGTATTTCCCTCAGTTTTTGAGAACCAAGGTATCAATCCAGTAGGAGGCTACGCACAAGTCCCTCGTACCTGCACAAAACAATAGCTCCTCGCAACCAACGCGATTAGGGGTTGTCAATCCCTTCACGGTCACTTACGAGAGTGAGATCTGATAGAGATGATAGATAATATTTTTGGTATTTTTTGTATAGAGATGCAAAGTGAAAAGTAAAAGGCAAAGTAAAAACAAAGCAAGTATTAAAGTAATGGAGATTGATATGATGAGAATAGACCCGGGGGCCATAGGTTTCACTAGTGGCTTCTCTCAAGAGCATAAATATTCTACGGTGGGTGAACAAATTACTGTTGAGCAATTGATGTAATTGAGCATAATTATGAGTATATCTAGGTATGATCATGTATATAGGCATCACGTCCGACACAAGTAGACCAAACGATTATGCATCTACTACTATTACTCCACTCATCGACCGCTATCCAAAGCATGCATCTAGAGTATTAAGTTAAAAACAGAGTAACGCCTGTAAGCAAGATGACATGACGAGAGGGATAAATTCATGTAATATGATAAAACCCCATCTTGTTATCCTCGATGGCAACAATACAATACGTGCCTTCCTGCCCTTATACATCACTTGGAAAGGACACCGCAAGATTGAACCCAAAGCTAAGCACTTCTCCCATTGCAAGAACTACCAATCTAGTTGGCCAAACCAAACGGATAATTCGAAGAGACTTGCAAAGATAACCAATCATACATAAAAGAATTCAGAGAAGATTCAAATATTGTTCATAGAGAATCTGGATCATAAACCCACAATTCATCGGTCTCAACAAACACACCGCAAAAAGAAGATTACATCGAATAGATCTCCATGAGAGAGGGGGAGAACATTGTATTGAGATCCAAAAAGAGAGAAGAAGCCATCTAGGTACTAGCTATGGACCCAAGGTCCAAGTAAACTACTCACACTTCATCGGAGGGGCTATGGTGATGATGTAGAAGCCCTCTATGGTGGATGCCCTTCCCATGGAGCTCCTAACAGGCCCCGAGATGGGATCTTGTGGATACAGGAAGTTGCGGCGGTGGAATTAGGTTTTTGTCTCATGTTCTGATCGTTTGGGGGTACGTAGGTATATATAGGAGGAAGGAGTATGTCAGTGGAGCAACAGGGGGGCCACGAGGCAGGGGGGCGCGCCTTGGGGGGGGGCGCCCCCCACCCTCATGACCGCCTCTTTAGTTCCTTGGAGTAGGGTCCAAGTCTCCTGGATCACGTTCGGTGAGAAAATCACGTTCCCGAAGGTTTCATTCCGTTTGGACTCCGTTTGATATTCCGTTTCTTCGAAACAATGAAATAGGCAAAAAAACAACAATTCTGGGCTGGGCCTTCGGTTAATAGGTTAGTCCCAAAAATAATATAAAAGTGGAAAATAAAGCCCAATATAGTCCAAAACAGTAGATAAAGTAGCATGGAGCAATAAAAAATTATAGATACGTTGGAGACGTATCAGTTCCTCAACCCACAGATTCACCATTGTAGGCCCCAACCCACACTGTCCCTAACCATGCAACAAACGGTCAAGGTCGTCGCCACCGGACGCCACCCCGGTACATCCTACTCCCCCGGATATACACCTCGTGCTCTATGTGTTCGATGAATATCCGAGTAGGTTTTTTATGGAAATATGCCCTAGAGGCAATAATAAAATGGTTATTATTATTTTTCCTAAATCATGATAAAGTTTTATTATTCATGCTAGAATTGTATTGATTGAAAACTTAAATACATGTGTGAATACATAAACAAATACCGTGTCCCTAGTATGCCTCTACTAGACTAGCTCGTTGATCAAAGATGGTTATGTTTGCTAACCATGGACATGTGTTGTCAATTGATAATGAGATCACATCATTAGGAGAATGATGTGATGGACAAGACCCATTCGTTACCTTAACATAATGATCGTTCAGTTTTATTGCTATTGCTTTCTTCATGTCAAATACATATTCCTTCGACTATGAGATTATGCTACTCCCGGATACCGGAGGAATGTCTTGTGTGCTATCAAATGCCACAATGTAATTGGGTGATTATAAAGATGCTCTACAGGTATCTCCGAAGGTGTTTGTTGAGTTGGCATAGATCGAGATTAGGATTTGTCACTCCGAGTATCGGAGAGGTATCTCTGGGCCCTCTCGGTAATACACATCATAAGCTTGCAAGCAAACGACTAAGGAGTTAGTCACGAGGTGATGTATTATGGAACGAGTAAAGAGACTTGCCGGTAACGAGATTGAAATAGGTATGAAGATATTGACAATCGAATCTCGGGCAAGTAACATACCCATGGACAAAGGGAATTACGTATGTTGTCATAACGGTTCAACCGATAAAGATCTTCGTAGAATATGTAGGAGCCAATATGGGCATCCAGGTTCCACTATTGGTTATTGACCGAAGAGGTGTCTCAGTCATGTCTACATAGTTATCGAGCTCGTAGGATCCTCACGCTTAACGTTCGATGACGATAGTATTATATGAGTTATGTGATTTGGTGATTGAATGTTGTTTGGAGTCCCGGGTGAGATCACAGACATGACAAGGAGTCTCTAAATGGTTGAGAGGTAAAGATTGATATATATGACGATGGTATTTGGACACCGAAAGTGTTCCGGAGGGTACCGGGTACATATCGGATCACCGGAAGGGGCTCCGGCACCTCCGACAAAAGATATGGGCCTTATGGGCCAAGAGGGGAAACGCACCAGCCACAAGGGGCTGGTGCGCCCCCCATATGGGCCGGCCAAAGTGGAGAAGGAAAGAGGAAGGAGGAAAGGAAAGAAAGGGAATATGATTCCCCCTTCCTTCCCCCTCTTTCCTTCTCCCTCCGATATATATGGCAGGGGGGCACGGCTTGGGAGGAGCCCAAGTAGGATTCGGTCCTACTTGGGGCGCTTCCTGGCCTCTCCCCTCCCCTCCCACCTATATATATGTGTGGGGGGGCCGCCTAGCACACGCCAGACAATTGCCTAGCCGTGTGCGGCGCCCCCCTCCATCGTTTACACCCTCCGTCATATTTTCATAGTGCTTAGGCGAAGCTCTCCGAGGATCACTTCACCATCACCGTCACCACGCCGTCGTGCTGACGGAACTCATCTACTGCCTCGACATCTTGCTGGATCAAGAAGGCGAGGGATGTCACCGAGTTGAACGTACGTGTGCACAACGCAAAGGTGACGTGCGTTCGGTACTTGAATGGTTGAAGCACGAAGAAGTTCGACTACATCAACCGCGTTGAGAAACGCTTCTGCTTACGGTCTACAAGGTTACATAGACACACTATGCCCCTCGTTGCTCTGCATCTCCGTGGATAGATCATTGCGTGTGCATAGAATTTTTTTGTTTTCCATGCAACGTTTCTCAAGAGTGGTATCAGAGCTAGGTCTATGCGTAGATGATATGCACGAGTAGAACACAAAGAGTTATGGGCAGTAATATCCATACTGCTTACCACCAACGTCTTATTTTGATTCGGCGGTATTGTGGGATGAAGCGGCCCGGACCAACCTTACAAGTCCACACACATGAGATCGGTTCCACCGACAGACATGCAACTAGTTTTGCATAAAGGTGGCCGGCATGTGTCTGTTTCTCCTACCTTAGTTGAATCGAATTTGACAACGGCCGGTCCTTGAAGAAGGTTTAGAGAGTAAACTTGATGAAACACCGTTGTGGTTTTTGCGTAGGTAAGAACGGTTCTTGCTAGAAGCCCGTAGCAACCACATAAAACTTGCAACAACAAAGTAGAGGACATCTACCTTGTTTTTGCAGGGCATGTTGTGATGTGATATGGTCAAGATATGATGTTATATGTGTTGATGTATGAGATGATCATGTTTTGTAATATCAACAACCGGCAGGAGCCTTAGGGTTGTCTCTTTATTGTATGAAGTGAAGCGCCATGTAATTGCTTTACTTTTATCACTATGCGTGAGCTATAGTTGTAGAAGCAATAGTTGGCGTGACGACCTCGACGCAACAACGCTACGATGGAGATCAAGGTGTCAAGCTGGTGACGATGGAGATCATGATGATGCTTTGATGGAGATCAAAAGCACAAGATGATGGCCATCATGTCACATATTTTGATTGCATGTGATGTTTATCTTTTATGCATCTTATTTTGCTTAGTACGGCGGTAGCATTATAAGATGATCCCTTAAGTAAATTTCAAGGTAAAAGTGTTCTCCCTGGGCCATACTTTACGGCTTAGAACCAGGACTTCTAAAACATTTTGAACGCCACGGAGCATATGAGATGTTCCAAGAAGCTAAAAATTGATATTTTAGATTCATGCCCGTGTCAAGAGGTATGAGACCTTTGACAAGTACTTTTCCTACAAGATGGAGGAGAATAGCTAAGCCAGTGAGCATGTACTCAGAATGTGTGGGTACTACAATCACTTGAATCAAGTGGGAGTTAATCTTTCAGATAAGATAGTGATTGACAGAGTTCTCTAGTCACTATCACCAAGCTACTAGAACTTCGTGATGAACTGTGAAATACACGGAATTGATCCAAAACTACTAGCAAGGGAATCAACTCTTATCGCCGTAAAGGAAAAATAACCCCTTTTCCTTTATATATATATACACACACACACACATCTGGGCTATTTTGTTACGTGTAACAGAATATTATTCCGTTACCCTACTTGAACTGATGAATTCAAGCGGTTGAACTGATGAAATTCGAGCGGTTGAACTGATGCTTTTTGTTGCTGTTAAAAATCGTCTTCTTTAGTTCAATTTTTTTTTTTGCAATTTTTTTACCGAAATGGGGCGTGTAATATATCGTTGGAAAGCTCTTGACATCAACATTACAATCTTATAATATGTTTTTGCAAAAAAATTATGATTTAAGAGCAGTTTTGAAAAAACCTTTTTTTTAAACTGAAAATGCAAATCGTATTTTGGACTTAATTTTCAAACAGTTTGTCGGAATTGAGCAAATGAGACGGTGTTGGAAAGCTTGTGAAAATCCGCATCTTCCATATATCTACTAGTTTTTCAAATTCTATATGATTTAAAAGAAATTTGAAAAACGGTGAAATTCTGGGCAAAATGTTTTTTCACTTTTTTGCAAACGGTTTGTCGGATTGACGCAAATGATACGGCTTTGGAAAGCAATGGAAAATGCGCAAATTTTGCATATAGAAAGTTTTTTCTAATTCCTTATGGTTTAAATACGAATTCAAATACGGTTAAAATTGGTTTTGAACTCGGTTTTTTTAAAAAAGTTTGTCGAGATGGGGCAAATAATATACCGTTGGATAGCTATCGAAAATGCGAAATTTAGTCATGTTGAAAGTTTTTGTAAATTTATAATAGTTTAAGAGTAATTTGGAATACGGTGAGACTCATCGTGTTGTTTTCCCGTTCAAAAAGCAGAGTACTTGTACTGATCTTTTGTGTGTGTTTGTACTGATGTATTATTCACAGTAGTTTTGAATGGTTCCGAAAAAAGAGTACTTGAACGGATGTCTGTATGGTTTTGTACTGAGCGTATTTTCATATATTATACTTATTCTGTATTTTCGGTATAATCTTCCTCGTAATTTCTCAGTGGTATCATGATGCCCGAACTTGCATAGTTTACACCGTTGAACTGAATGGTATTTTTAATAAAACAAAAAAGTTATTTTTCTTTTGATCTCAACGTTATTTTGCGACAATATTCTGGACCTCTCTCATTTTATCACTTGAACTTTTACCATTTTGAATTTCCATGGTTTTCTTTTTGTTTGAGTTTTTTTCCAAACTTATCTAGGACGTCGTGTTTAACTTTTTTTCTGTACTTATATGCTAGTAATAATAGAACATTTCCCATGCAATTTTTGTCCATTCATGGACATGAACCAAAATAGGCACGAGTGAGCACTATCGAACTGATCATTGTTTTTGATTGAATTATGTATGTGTTCTTCTTTTTCAAGAACTGATCATGTAATCCATACTGAATGACCCCACACGTATGATATAATGAACTGTATGGCTTTAGAAGTGTAATGGCAGTACATCTATAAAGTTCCACAAGATCACATGAAGCCTCTACGAAATCAAATGTACAAAATACTGATAAAAATTCACACTTTTGCACGAAGGGCATACTTCTAAACATGCTCGACGACACCCATTGAACGTGCACAATTCACTAGTGGGAATAAGCATAGTGATTTTTCCGCACACACTTCCGACAAACTTGAAACTTGAACGAATGATTTTTCTGCAAAGAGGGGGATATAATGGAGAGCAAGTAGCTAGATGATATAGCTACTATGCAAGTGCGTCAGGTTTAGCCACCGGCATCATGTCAAATTTAGAAAAACAAGTAACATTTTCGAGGAAAAAAAGCATCTTCAGGGGCATTTGTACGAGCACCTAACATGCAAACACACAAGAACTCTAGATTGAGCATGGGGCGGCGATGGTCTTGTTGTTCAAAGGGGCCAGGCGGCGCCGGGTGCGGGGGAAACAACAGCCTTGCCAGTCGAAGGGTTGCAGCTGTGGGCGACGAATCTGGTAGCGTGTGGCATGTGCGGTCATCATTGCCATAGGTCGAGGTCTTCTTCCCTGATGACTGTCAAATCCACATCAGCAAAGTACATGTTATTCAGTTTATAGACAAATTGAAATAGAAAGGAACCTGACCAATCTTAGCCATCTAAACCTTTCACTGTTGTACACATTGCATTCAAGGGTAATTTTCATATACGGGAAAACTGGAACTTGCATATACACACTAAAGACTGTCAAATTCCTTGAACTCAGGAAACTGGAAAAGATGAGAATTGAATTGAATGAAATTTAGAAATTGTACTGAACTGAAAAAAGAAACTGGACATCATAGGTACATCGAGAAAATTGATTGTATGGAAGCACAAGAAGATATATAGACTAAAATAAGAATTGAACTGAAATGAATCTAGAATAAGATTTGGACTAAGATAAATTTAGAAATTGAACTGGACTAGAATTAGAAATTGAACGGAACTAAAATAAGAAACTGGACTGAACAAAAAAAATAAGAATTAAAATGAACTAAAATATGAAAATTGAACTGATTAAAAATTAGAAATTGAACTGAACTAAGAAACTGAATAGAGACCACCGTGAACACATATATTTCTTTTGCACAGTAAACTACATGTCACTTTTAAGAGCAGCTTTTCTTGGCTACCTTCCAACATCATGTAAGCAGTGATTATGACCTCTTGGAAACTTTTATTTTGTTTATACGCATCAGGAGAGGGAGGTTTACATAATAATTATTTTTCTGTGAACCTACATCACTGACCCTGCATGGACTGTTGGTGTTTTTGTCACTGCAATTTAATTTAGTTATTCAGTATAATTTCACTATTACATTTTTAGTGAAATGTGATTTAGAAACCACCCGAAGTAAAGTAACATCTATTTCAAAATGGATGGCTATAGTTGAGACAGAATTTAAGTTTCAGCAATGCGCTTGTGGCAAACCAAACTAAAATGTATAATTTTTCCTCAGGATTTTGCACATTAAAAGCATAGTGCCCTAGAAGACAGCATGAGAATTATTCAACAAAACACAGAAAAGGGAACAACAAATTATGTTTGATTTCGCAAGTGATATGTAACTAGAGTAGCAAAGGTACCAAGCAAATGCACAATACTATTGACTAACAAGTGAAGTGGATGCACGTGTGCCTTGAAGCGTAGGGTTGTACTAACACACTCAGCATTAAGGGATTTCCAATTCGCACAAGATCGAACTGCACCAGTTTGTTATCCGAAGGCCGGCTGCCAGGCTCGTCACCGTTGAACTGAACCCTGCGCCCCTGTTGAACTGCTGAAATATTTTAGTACGGGTTAGATACAGTGCCAAACTAGTACCTGAAAATCTCATCCCCAAATATGCATGTCAATCTTCACAGTTGGAAGTAATCTGAGCTATCTCAAAACATCAAACTGATACATGCATGCAAGAACGAAACCGGTACAAGCAATACAAACAATCAATATGAGGAGGAATGTCTAGATGAATAAAAACAGAGCATCAAGAAGATTCATCAAATTCATACCAAAAATATGAGGAGGGGTCACGGTACGCCAACCAATAGGCTATGCGGGAGGAGGGCGCGACCTATAGCAGGAGGAGGGCGCGACCTGCAGTTTTAGTGGTATATGCCTAATAATAATTGGAAGGTAGATGATCAGCCAGTGTCGGCCTCCAAGGCCAACAACCTTCTTGACAACACACTGTACACCGACCAACATGGACTTTGTTGGGTTTAGTTTTTTTATTCATGCACTGTTAGGCATGCCCATTTTGAACTTACAAAGTTTTCTATACCCATCTGAACCTACAAAGTTTTCCTATAGCCATTTTGAACTTACAAAGTTTCTCTCGATGAACTTTCATGTGGTTTGTTTACATGGAACTTTCATAAGGGAACTTCTCGCGCAATTGCACATGTACTAGTTATATTTTCTCTGAAGCCAGAATGGTTTTCATATGTTTCGTACACTATGGTGATGACTATAAACAGCGGGTGAGCACCAAGACAGCTTCAACATGGGATCCCTTTCCCCAAGAGGAAGCAATAGGATTATTGCTTAGAAAATAAGCAAGTGCAAGTACGAGGAGAGTAGCAAGAGTTGTACTTTTGGTGTAAGCATACATGAGCAGGGCTTGCGCGGAGGCCGCGTGACGAACTAGTTGAGGACTACCACACTCGTGTTTGTGCTGGTGCCGTTGTGGCAAAAGGGGCAACGACCTATGTTGGTTGCAGGAGCTGGACTGAACACCTAGGCATCACATCAAAGTAATTAGCAAGATTAACCACTACTTTTTACAAGAATTAGCCAGCAATTAAAAGGGTGAGAAATAAGAGTTCTAGTAATTATAATTTCCAAACACTAGTAGAAACCACTGTTTTGGTTTAGTTTCCTATATATGAATAAAATCAACAACACTATTTCTTTATGGATGAGCTCAGGAGAGAGAGAGAGAGCATAGTCCTAGCAATCATACTGCTGCTTCGCTAACAGAACTGATGGCGATCGGTGTAAGTGGCAATCTGATCTCTTCATGGTGCCGGGTCCATCTGATGCAGCGACCATATGTTGTCACTCATCAGTACTAGTATTCAGTAACAACCTGTACAGGTCCTAGAACCCCACATCTAACATTATCCAACGAATGTGCTCGCCTAATGACTTGTTTATTATCACTAACACTGAGCCGGACAAATCTCGCCGATCCATATATGACGGCCTACGAGAGAAAGGTTCTGCCTTTCTTCCCAAACGTCTGAATCAAGAGCACCCGTACTTCAATTCAAAATAAAATGGCAGTTCGAAAGGAGGCAAGGAGATCTTTGCCGTCGGGAGCTGGAGAGGAGAAATTCTGAGCAGGGTGTACCTCACGATGGCTGCTGGAAAGGGGTGCTGCGAAGGTGAACAGCCTCGGGCGGTGGGTTTGGACCGCTGGACGGACCGGTGACGGACCTCCCACCAGGGACGAGGCGGAGTGGTGGCTGGAGCGTCGCCGAGGGCAGCCAGAAGGAGGCAGAGGGGTGACGCCCGAACTGCCTGAAGCAGGAGGTGGCCGGTTGGCGGAAGGGAGGCGGCCGTCGCGTGGGGAGCCTGGCGCCGGCGGTGGCGCCCTGGAAGGGGGCAGTCCCGCGGCGACACGCTGGAAGGGGGAAGCCCGCGGCGGCACGCTGGAACGGGGAGGCCCATGGCGGCGCGCTGGAACAGGGGAGGCCGGCCGCGGCGCGCTGGAATGGGGGAGGCCGGCGGCGCGCTGGAACGGGGGAGGCCGGTGGCGCGCTGGAACGGGGGAGGCCGGCGGCGCGCTGGAACGAGGGAGGCCGGCCGCGGCGCGAGGGGTGGTGGCGCACAGCGGCGGGGGAAAGGGTGGCGACGGTGGCGAGATGGGATCGGGAAGTGGGTGGTTTGGGGGAGGCAGGATGGAGTTTTTTTTTCTTTTCTATCGGGCCGGTTCGAGCTGGTGGGCTGGGTTCGGGAACCTGTAGTTGTGTCGCGCGCGTGTCTATATAGGGCGCAGGGGTCCAGCCATATATATATATATATATATATATATATATATATATATATATATATATAGACACACACATACATACAAGGAACAAGTAGCCTTCACCACCTATTCCTGAATTAAGGGAACGCGGTAATATGCAAGGGATGACAAAAAAACGATTCCCAAGCTTTTCGCGATGCTGAAATCGGTGAAGGTAGAAATCAAGAAAGAGCATCAAGTGTTGATGGTTAACAAGAACACTAGTTTCAAGGAAAAGGGCGAGGGAAAGAAAGGGAACTCCAAGAAGAATGGCAAGCAAGTTGCTACTCCCTTGAAGAAGCCCAAAGCTGGACCCAGGCATGAAACTGAGTGCTTCTACTGTAAAGGAAAGGGTCACTGAAAGTGGAACTGCCCCCAAATACTTGGCGGATAAGAAGGATAGCAAAGTGAAGAAAGGTATATATGATATACATGTTATTGATGTGTATTTTAATAGTGTTTGTAGTAACCCCTGGGTATTTGATACCGGTTCAGTTGCTAAGATTAGTAACTCGAAACAGGAGTTGCAGAATAAATAAACCTGAGACTAGTTAAGAGCGAAGTGACGATGTGTGTTGGAAGTGATTCTAAGGTTGATACGATCACCATCGAACACTCCCTCTACCTTCGGGATTAGTGTTGAACCTTAAATAAATGTTATTTGGTGTTTACGTTAAGCATGAATATGATTAGATCATGTTTATTGCAAAACGGTTATTCATTTAAGTTAGAAAAATAATTGTTGTTTTGTTTACATGAATAAAACCTTCTGTGGTCATACACCCGAGGTGAATGAATTATTGAATCTCGATCGTAGTGATACACATATTCATAATATTGATGCCAAAAGATGCAAAGTTGATAATGATAGTGCAACATATTTGTGGCACTGCCGTTCATGTCATATTGGTGTAAAGCGCATGAACAAACTCCATGTAGATGGGCTTTTGGAATCACTTGATTATGAATAAATTGATACTTGTGAACCATGCCTCATGGGCAAGATGACTGAAACTCCGTTTTCCGGAACAATGGAGCGAGCTGATATGTCTCCAACGTATCTATAATTTTTGATTGCTCCATGCTACTTTATCTATTGTTTTGGACCATAATGGGCCTTATTTTCCACTTTTATATTACTTTTGGGACTAACCTATTAACCGGAGGCCCAAATTGCACTGCTGTTTTTTTTTCCTATTTCAGTGTTTCGAAGAAACGGAATATCAAACGGAGTCCAAACGGAATAAAACCTTCGGGAACGTGATCTTCTCACCGAACATGATCCAGGATACTTGGACCCTACTTCTAGAAGTGCCAGAGGCGGTCACAAGGGTGGGGGGCGCGCCCCCCTGCCTCGTGGGCCCCCTAACGCTCCACCGACGTACTCCTTCCTCCTATATATACCTACGTACCCCCAATAGATCGGGGACGGAGCCAAAAACCTAATTCCACCGCCGCAACTTCCTGTATCCACGAGATCCCATCTTGGGGCCTGTTAGGAGCTCACGGGAGGGGCATCCACCACGGAGGGCTTCTACATCATCACCATAGCCCCTCCGATGAAGTGTGAGTAGTTTACTTCAGACCTTGGGTCCATAGCTAGTAGCTAGATGGCTTCTTCTCCCTTTTTGGATCTCAATACAATGTTCTCCCCTCTCGTGGAGATCTATTTGATGTAATCTTCTTTTTGCGGTGTGTTTGTTGAGACCGATGAATTGTGGGTTTATGATCCAACTTATCTATGGAAAATATTTGATTCTTCTCTGAATTCTTTTATGTATGATTGAGTTATCTTTGCAAGTCTCTTGAATTATCCGTTTGGTTTGGCCAACTAGATTGGTAGTTCTTGCAATGGGAGAAGTGCTTAGCTTTGGGTTCAATCTTGCGGTGTCCTTACCTAGTGATGAAGGGGTTGCAAGGCACGTATTGTATTGTTGCCATCGAGGATAACAAGATGGGGTATTTATCATATTGCATGAATTTATTCCTCTACATCATGTCATCTTGCTTAAGGCGTTACTCTATTTTTAACTTAATACTCTAGATGCATGCTGGATAGCGGTCGATGAGTGGAGTAATAGTAGTAGATGCCGAATCGTTTCGGTCTACTTCTCTCTGGACGTGATGCCTATATACATGATCATTGCTGGATAACCTCATAACTATGCTCAATTTCGCCAATTGCTCAACAGTAATTTGTTCACCCACCGTAGAATACTTATGCTCTTGAGAGAAGCCACTAGTGAAACCTATGGCCCCCGGGTCTATTATCATCATATCAATCTCCATAACTTTATTTACTTGCTTTGCTTTTACTTTTCACTTTGCATCTTTATACCAAAAATACCAAAAATATTATCTCTATCAGATCTCACTCTCGTAAGAGATCGTGGAGGGATTGACAACCCCTAATCGCGTTGGTTGCGAGTAGCTATCGTTTTGTGCAGGTACGAGGGACTTGCGCGTGGCCTCCTACTGGATTGATACCTTGGTTCTCAAAAACTGAGGGAAATACTTACGCTACTGTGGTGCATTATCCTCTCCTCTTCGGGGAAAACCAACGCAAGCTCAAGACGTAGCAAGAAGGATTTCTAGCACCGTTGCCGGGGAGGCTTACGCAAAAGTCAACATACCAAGTACCCATCACAATCCCTATCTCTCGTATTACATTATTTTCCATTTGCCTCTCGTTTTCCTCTCCCCCACTTCACCCTTGTCGTTTTATTCGCCCTCTCTTTCCCATCTCCTCCTCCCTTTTGCTTGCCCTTTCGTTTATCGTTTGGTTGGATTAGATGCTTATTTATTCCTAAACAAAGAAGCCAATATCTATGGATCCTGATTCGCTTGCCAATCTTTTTAAGAGATCCAATTATGATGAACCAATTCCTAGTGATTTGGATGCACTAGATTATCTTTATAAGGTTTTGCACGAAATCCGTGAAGTGACTCACGATAGATCTTTGAATAAAAGCATGATTGCAATGATTTTATTATAAATTCTTTTGATGTCAATTGTGCTAATAAGATGCAAAACCCTAAGCTTTGGGATGCTAGTTTTGCTATGTCTACTACTTGTTGCAATGATCACGATTGGGGTGATTCTTCTTATGATCTTGAAAATTTATTTAAGCCCCATGATAAATATGAGATTGATAATATTGTTTGCAATAATATTGAAAGTGGGTTTGAAAGAGTGTCAACTTTAGATCCCACATATTTGGAGAATATTCAATCTTATGAAATTTTTGATAAAAGTGGGCTTGGAGAAATCATGACTTTAGTTAATGATAATCCCACTATTTTGGAAGAGTGTCAACTTTGAATACATGTGGATCATGTTAAGAATATGTTATGTGGTAGCTATTTTGTTGAATTTGCTTATGATCCTACATGTAATTATTATGAGAGAGGAAAATATGGTTGTAGAAACTTTCATGCTATTAAATTACCTCTCGCTATGTTGAGATTGCTATTGTCTCCTTCCGCTTCCTTGCATATGCTAGTTTTTGCTTGCCTTGATTTGTTTGCCTATAAGATGCCTATGCATAGGAAATATGTTAGACTTAGATGTGGTTGTCACATGTTTTATGATGCTCTCTTTGTACTTCAATTCTTGTCTTTCTTGTGAGCATCATTGAAATCTCAATGCCTAGCTAAAAAGGCTTTAAAGAAAAGCGCTTGTTGGGAGACAACCCAATTTTTTCCTTGATGCTTAGTAATAAATAATCCATCTAGCCTCTGTTTAGATGTGGTTTTATGTTTTAGTTAGTGTTTGTGCCAAGCTGGACCTATTGGATCTTCCTGGATGATAGTTATTTGATCTTGCTGTAATTTCCAGAATCTTTGCGCCAAAGGTCCGAATTGTTAAAAATCACCAGAACGTGATAAAATACTGATTCCAATTGCTGCTGATCAATAAACAAATTATCCAGGTCGTCTAAGTTTGGTAGAAGTTTTTGGGTTCCAGAAGTTTGTGTTAGTTACAGATTACTACAGACTGTTCTGTTTTTGACAGATTCTGTTTTGCGTGTGTTGTTTGCTTATTTCGATGAATCTATGGCTAGTAAAATAGTTTATGATCCATAGAGAAGTTGGAATAAAGTAGGTTTAACACCAATATAAATAAGGAATGAGTTCATTACAGTACCTTAAAGTAGTCTTTTGTTTTCTTTCTCTAACGGAGCTCACGAGATTTCTATTGAGTTTTGTGTTGTGAAGTTTTCAAGTTTTGGGTAAATTCTTTTGATGGATTATGGAACAAGGAGTGGCAAGAGACTAAGCTTGGGGATGCCCATGGCACCCCAAGATAATCCAAGGACACCAAAGAGTCAAAGCTTGGGGATGCCGGAAGGCATCCTCTCTTTCGTCTACTTCCATCGGTAATTTACTTGGAGCTATATTTTTATTCACCAACATGATATGTGTTTTGCTTGGAGCATCTTGTATTATTTGAGTCTTTGCTTGTTAGTTTACCACAATCATCCTTGCTGTACACACCTTTTGAGAGAGCCATATATGAACTGAAATTTGATAGAATACTCTATGTGCTTCACTTATATCTTTTGAGCTTGATAGTTTGCTCATAGTGCTTCACTTATATCTTTTGAGCTTGATAGTTTGCTCATAGTGCTTCACTTATATCTTTTTGAGCGTGACAATTTTTGCTCTAGTGCTTCACTTAGATCTTTTAGAGCACGGTGGTGGATTTGTTTTAAAGAAACTTGATCTCTCATGCTTCACTTAGATTATTTTGAGAGTCGTTAATAGCATGGTAATTTGCTTAATGTTAATATACTTGGTGTTCAAGATATGTGAAACTTTCTTTTGAGTGCGTTGAATACTAAGATAAGTTTGATGCTTGATAATTGTTTTGAGATATGGAGGTGATAATATCAAAGTCGTGCTAGTTGAGTAGTTGTGAATTTGAGAAATACTTGTGTCGAAGTTTGTAAATCCCGTAGCATGCACGTATGGTTAAAGTTGTGTAACAAATTTTAAGCATGAAGTGTACCTGGCTTGTGCATCCTTATGAGTGGTGGTCGGGGACGAGCGATGGTCTTTTCCTACCAATCTATCCCCCTAGGAGCATGCGTAGTACTTGATTTTTGATGACTTCTAAATTTTTGCATTAAGTATATGAGTTCTTTTGACTAATGTTGAGTCCATGGATTATACGCACTCTTACCTTTCCGCCATTGCTAGCCTCTTCGGTACCGTGCATTGCCCTTTCTCACATTGAGAGTTGGCGCAAACTTCGCCGGTGCATCCAAACCCCGTGATACGATGTGCTCTATCACACATAAACCTCCCTATATCTTCCTCAAAACAGCCACGATACCTACCTATTATGGCATTTCCATAGCCATTCCGAGATATATTGCCATGCAACTTTCCACCGTTCCGTTCATCATTATTATGGAATAAATTACTTTTGTCATATTGCCATTGCATGATCATGTAGTTGACATCGTATTTGTGGCAAAGCCACCATGCATTATTTTCATACATGTCACTCTTGATTCATTGCACCATCCTGCAGACATCACGGAGGCATTCATATAGAGTCATACCTTGTTCTAGTTTCGAGTTGTAATCTTTATGTTGTAATCAATAGAAGTGTGATGATCATCATTATTAGAGCATTGCCCAAATAAAAAAAGGGAGAAAGGCAAAAAAAAGAGGCCCAAAAAAAGAAAAGAAAAGGGCAATGCTACTATCTCTTTTTCCACACTTGTGCTTCAAAGTAGCACCATGTTATTCATGTAGTGAGTCTCATATATTGTGCTTCAAAGTAGCACCATGTTCTTCATGTAGTGAGTCTCATATATTGTGCTTCAAAGTAGCACCATGTTTTTCATGTAGTGAGTCTCATAAGTTGTCTTGTTCATACTAGTGGGAATTTTTCATTATAGAACTTGGCTTGTATATTCCTACGATGGGCTTCCTCAAAATGCCCTAGGTCTTCATGAGCAAGCAAGTTGGATGCACACCCACTAGTTTTCTTTTGTTGAGCATTCATAGCTCTAGTGCATCCGTTGCATGGAAATCCCTACTCCTCATGTTGACATCAATTGATGGGCATCTCCATAGCCCGTTGATTATCCTCGTCAATGTGAGACTTTCTCCTTTTTGTCTTCTCCACACAATCCCGTCATCATATTCTATTCCACCCATAGTGCTATATCCATGGCTCACGCTCATGTATTGCGTGAAGGTTGAAAAAGTTTGAGATTATTTAAGTATGAAACAATTGCTTGGTTTGTCATCGGGGGTATAGAAGTTGGGAACATCTTTGTGTGACGAAAATGAAGCATAACCTAACTATATGATTTTGTAAGGATGAACATTCTTTGGCCATGTTATTTTGAGATGACATAATTATTTTGATTAGTATGCTTGAAGTATTATTATTTTTATGTCAATATGAACTTTTTTCTTGAATCTTTCGGATCTGAATATTCATATCACAATTAAGAAGATTTACATTGAAATTATGCCAAAGTATCACTCCGCATCAAAAATTCTCTTTTTATCATTTACCTACTCGAGGACGGCAGAATTAAGCTTGGGGATGCCTGATACGTCTCCAACGTATCTATAATTTTTTATTGCTCCATGCTACTTTATCTATTGTTTTGGACCATAATGGGCTTTATTTTCCACTTTTATATTACTTTTGGGATTAACCTATTAATCGGAGGCCCAACCCAGAATTGCTGCTTTTTGCCTATTTCAGTGTTTCGAAGAAACGGAATATCAAACGGAATCCAAACGGAATAAAACCTTCGGGAACGTGATCTTCTCACCGAACGTGATCCAGGAGACTTGGACCCTACTCCAAGAAGTGCGAGGCGGTCACGAGGTGGGGGCGCGCCCTCGGGCGCGCCCGCCTCGTGGCCCCTGACGCCCACCGACGTACTCCTTCCTCCTATATATACCTACGTACCCCCAACAGATCAGGGACGGAGCCAAAAACCTAATTCCACCGCCGCAACTTCCTGTATCCATGAGATCCCATCTTGGGGCCTGTTCCGGAGCTCTGCCGGAGGGTGCATCCACTACGGAGGGCTTCTACATCATCACCATAGCCCCTCCGATGAAGTGTGAGTAGTTTGCTTTAGACCTTCGGGTCCATAGCTAGTAGCTAGATGACTTCTTCTCTCTTTTTGGATCTCAATACAATGTTCTCCCCCTCTCTCGTGGAGATCTATTCGATGTAATCTTCTTTTTGCGGTGTGTTTGTTGAGACCGATGAATTGTGGGTTTATGATCCAACTTATCTATGAAAAATATTTGATTCTTCTCTGAATTCTTTTATGTATGATTGAGTTATCTTTGCAAGTCTCTTGAATTATCCGTTTGGTTTGGCCAACTAGATTGGTAGTTCTTGCAATGGGAGAAGTGCTTAGCTTTGGGTTCAATCTTATGGTGTCCTTACCTAGTGATGAGAAGGGGTTGCAAGGCACGTATTGTATTGTTGCCATCGAGGATAACAAGATGGGGTATTTATCATATTGCATGAATTTATTCCTCTACATCATGTCATCTTGATTAAAGCGTTACTCTATTTTTAACTTAATACTCTAGATGCATGCTGGATAGCGGTTGATGAGTGGAGTAATAGTAGTAGATGCGTAATCGCTTTGGTCTACTTGTCTCGGACGTGATGCCTATATACATGATCATTGCCTGGATAACCTCATAACTATGCTCAATTATGTCAATTGCTCAACAATAATTTGTTCACCCATCGTAGAATACTTATGCTCTTGAGAGAAGCCACTAGTGAAACCTATGGCCCCCGGGTCTATTCTCATCATATCAATCTCCATCACTTTATTTACTTGCTTTGCTTTTACTTTTCACTTTGCATCTTTATACCAAAAATACCAAAAATATTATCTCTATCAGATCTCACTCGTAAG
Source organism: Aegilops bicornis (assembly GCA_021605145.1). Lineage (NCBI taxonomy): Eukaryota > Viridiplantae > Streptophyta > Magnoliopsida > Poales > Poaceae > Aegilops > Aegilops bicornis. The sequence continues at coordinate 530,768,583 of CM038673.1, forward strand.
AGATCGTGGAGGATTGACAACCCCTAATCGCGTTGGTTGCAGTAGCTATCGCTTTGTGCGGTCACGAGGGACTTGCGCGTGGCCTCCTCTTGGATTGATACCTTGGTTCTCAAAACTCGAGGGAAATACTTACGCCATCTTGTCTGCATCATCCTCTCCTCTTCGGGGAAAACCAACGCAAGCTCAAGACGTAGCACGAGCCTATGACTTATTGGAAATAATACATACCGATGTATGTGGTCCAATGAGTGTTGAGGCACGCGGCGGGTATCGTTATTTTCTGACCTTCGCAGATGATTTGAGAAGATATGGGTATATCTACTTGATGAAACATAAGTCTGAGACATTTGAAAAGTTCAAAGAATTCAGAGTGCAGTACAAAATCATCGTAACAAGAAAATAAAGTTTCTATGATCTGATCGCGGAGGCGAATATTTGATTGACGAGTTTGGCCTTCATTTAAAACAATGTGGAATTGTTTCACAACTCACACCACCTAGAACGCCACAGCGTAATGGTGTGTCCGAAGGTTGTAACCGTACTTTATTGAATATGGTGCGATCTATGATGTCTCTTACCAATTTACCACTATCATTTTGGGGTTATGCACTAGAGAACAACATTCACGTTAAATAGGTTACCGTCTAAATCAGTTGAGACGACACCGTATGAACTGTGGTTTGGCAAGAAACCTAAGAGGTCATTTCTTAAATTTTGGGGTTGCGCTTATGTCAAAAGGCTTCAGCCTGATAAGCTTGAACCCAAATCAGAGAAGTGTGTCTTCACAGGATACCCTAAGGATACAATTGGGTACACCTTCTACCATTGATCCGAAGGCAAGTTCTTTGTTGCTAAGAATGGATCCTTTACAGAGAAGGAGTTTCTCTCGAAAGAAGTGAGTGGGAGGAAAGTAGAACTTGATGAGGTAATTGTACCTTCTCTCGAATTGGAAAGTAGCACATCAGAGAAATTCGTTCCCGTGATGCCTACACCAACTAGAGAGGAAGCTAATGATGATGATCAAGAAACTTCAGATCAAGTTACTACTGGACCTCATAGGTCGAACAGAGTTCGTTCCACACCAGAGTGGTACGGCAATCCTATCCTAGAAGTCATATTACTAGACCATGGCGAACCTACGAATTATGAAGAAGCTATGATGAGCCCAGATTTCGATAAATGGCTTGAGGCCATGAAATCTAAGATAGGATCCATGTACGAGAACAAAGTGTGGACTTTGGTGGACTTTCCCGATGATCGGCAAGCCATTGAGAACAAATGGATCTTCAAGAAGAAGACTGACACTGATGGTAATGTTACTATCTACAAAGCTCGACTTGTTGCAAAAAGGTTTTTCGACAAGTTCAAGGGGTTGACTACGATGAGACTTTCTCACCCGTAGCGATGCTTAAGTCTGTCTGAATCATGTTAGCAATTGCCGCATTTTATGAAATCTGGCAAATGGATGTCAAAAATTGCATTCCTTAATGGATATTAAAGAAGAGTTGTATATGATGCAACCAGAAGTTTTTGTCGATCCTAAAGGTGCTAACAAAGTGTGCAAGCTCTAGCGATCCATCTATGGACTGGTGCAAGCATCTTGGAGTTGGAATATACGCTATGATGAGGTGATCAAAGCATATGGTTTTATACAAACTTTTGGTGAAGCCTGTATTTACAAGAAAGTGAGTGGGAGCTCTGTAGCATTTCTGATATTATATGTGGATGACATATTGTTGATGGGAAATGATACAGAATTTTGATACGTCTCCAACGTATCTATAATATTTTATTGTTCCATGCTATTATATTATCTGTTTTGGATGTTTTATATGCATTAATATGCTATTTTATATTATTTTTGAGACTAACCTATTAACCTAGAGCCCAGTGCAAGTTTCTGTTTTTTCCTTGTTTTTGAGTTTCGCAGAAAAGGAATACCAAACGGAGTCCAAACGGAATAAACTTTCGCGATGATTTTTCTTGGACCAGAAGACACCCAGGAGACTTGGAGTGCAAGTCAGAAGAGCCAAGAGGCGGCCACAAGGGTGGAGGGCGTGCCCAGGGGGGTAGGGCGCGCCCCTCGACCTTGTGGGCCCCTCGGTGCCCCCCTGACCTAGATCTTCCTCCTATACATACTCTTATACCCCCAAAAACTTCCAGGGAAGCCACGAAACCACTTTTCCACCGCCGCAACCTTCTGTATCTATGAGATCCCATCTTGGGGCCTTTTCCATCGTCCTGTCGGAGGGGGATTCGATCACGGAGGGCTTCTACATCAACACCATTGCCTCTGCGATGTAGGGTGAGTAGTTTACCACAGACCTACGGGTCCATAGCTAGTAGCTAGGTGGCTTCTTCTCTCTCTTTAATTCTCAATACAAAGTTCTCCTCGATGTTCTTGGAGATCTATTCGATGTAATACTCTTTTGAGGTGTGTTTGCCGAGATCCGATGAATTGTGGATTTATGATCAGCTTATCTATGAATATTATTTGAATCTTCTTTGAATTCTTATATTCATGATTTGATATCTTTGCAAGTCTCTTCGAACTATCGGTTTGGTTTGGCCAACTAGATTGGTTTTTCATGCTTCATTGGATCGAATTTTGATACGTCTCCAACGTATCTATAATTTTCGATTGTTCCATGCTATTATATTATCTGTTTTGGATGGTTTATATGCATTAATATGCTATTTTATATGATTTTTGGGACTAACCTATTAACCTAGAGCCCAGTGCCAGTTCCTGTTTTTTCCATGTTTTAGAGTTTCGCAGAAAAGGAATACCAAACGGAGTCCAAACGGAATAAAACCTTCACGATGATTTTTATTGGACCAGAAGACACCCAGGAGACTTGGAGATCAAGTCGGAGGAGCCACGAGGCGGCCACAAGGGTGGAGGGCGCGCCCAGGGGTGTAGGGCACGCCCCTCTGTCTTGTGGGCCCCTCGTGACTCCCCTGACCTAATTCCTTCGCCTATATATTCACATATATTCCCAAACCACCAGAGGCATCCACGAAAACATTTTTCCACTGCCGCAACCTTCTGTACCCGTGAGATCCCATCTAGGGACCTTTTTCGGCACCCTTCCGGAGGGGGATTTGATCATGGAGGGCTTCTGCATCAACTCTATTGCCCTTCCGATGAAGCATGAGTAGTTTACCATAGACCTACGGGTCCATAGCTAGTAGCTAGATGGCGTCTTCTCTCTCTTTGATTCTCAATACCATGTTCTCCTAGATGTTCTTGGAGATCTATCCAATGTAATCTTCTTTTGCGGTGTGTTTGCCGAGATCCGATGAATTGTGGATTTATGACCAGCTTATCTATGAATATTATCTGAATCTTCTCTAAATTCTTTTATGAAAGATTTGGTATCTTTGTAATTCTCTTTGAACTATCGGTTTGGTTTGGCCAAGTAGATTGGTTTTTCTTGCAATGGGAGAAGTGCTTAGCTTTGGGTTCAATCTTGCGGTGCCCTTTCCCAGTGATAGTAGGGGCAACAAGGCATGTATTCTATTGTTTCCATCTAGGATAAAAAGATGGGGTTTTCATCATATTGCTTGAGTTAATTCATCTACATGATGTCATCTTACTTAATGCGTTACTCTGTTCTTCATGAACTTAATACTCTAGATGCAGGCAGGAGTCGGTCGATGTGTGGAGTAATAGTAGTAGATGCAGAATCGTTTCGGTCTACTTGACATGGACGTGATGCCTATATTTCATAATCATTGCCTTAGATATCGTCATAACTTTGCGCTTTTCTATCAATTGCTCGGCAGTAATTTTTTCACCCACCGTATTATTTGCTATCATGAGAAAAGCCTCTGGTGAAACCTATGGCCCCCGGGTCTATTTTCCATCATATTAGTTTTCGATCTACTATTTTTCCATCTTTTACTTTCCGATCTATAAACCCAAAATACCAAAAGTATTTACTTTACCGTTTGTTTAGTTTCATCTATATCTATCATATCTCACTTTGCAAGTAACCATGAAGGGATTGACAACCCCTTTATCGTGTTGGGTGCATGTTGTTTGATTGTTTGTGCAAGTATTGGTGATTTGTTTGTTGTCTCCTACTGGATTGATACCTTGGTTCTCTAACCGAGGGAAATACTTATCTCTACTTTGCTGCATCACCCTTTCCTCTTCAAGGGAAAAGCCAACAAAAGCTCAAGAAGTAGCAAATTTCTGGATATCATAAAAGGATAGTTGAATAAGAATTTTCAATGAAAGACCTCCGTGAAGCTGCTTATATGTTGGGCAATATCTATAGAGATAGATCAAGACGCTTGATAGGTCTTTCACAAAGCACATACCTTGATAAAGTTTTTAAGAAGTTCAAAATGGATCAGTCAAAGAAAGGGTTCTTGCATATGTTAGGTGTGAAGTTGAGTAAGACTCAAAACCTGACCACGGCAGAATATATAGAGAGAATGAAAGTCATTCCCTATGCCTCAGTCATAGGTTCTATAAAGTATGCCATACTGTGTACCAGACCTGTTGTGTGCCTTGCCATGAGTTTGGCAAGGGGGTACAATAGTGATCCAGAGTAGATCATCGATGTGGTCAAAATTATCCTTAGGTACCTAAAGAGGACTAAGGAAATGTTTCTCGGTTATGGAGGTGATAAAGAGTTCGTCATAAAGAGTTACGTTGATGCAAGCTTTGACACCGATCCGCATGACTCTAAGTCTCTATCTGGATACATATTGATAGTGGGAGCAATTAGCTAGAGTAGCTCCATGAAGAGCATTGTAGACATAGAAATTTGCAAAAATACATCCGGATCTGAATGTGACAGACCTGTTGACTAAACCTCTCCCACAAGCCAAACATGATCACACCTTAGTACTCTTTGGGTGTTAATCACATGGCGATGTGAACTAGATTATTGACTCTAGTAAACTCTTTGGGTGTTGGTCACATGGCGATGCGAACTGTGGGTGTTAAAACACATGGTGATGTGAACTAGATTACTGACTCTAGTGCAAGTGGGAGATTGAAGGAAATATGCCCTAGAGGCAATAATAAAATGGTTATTATTATATTTCCTAAATCATGATAAAGATTTATTATTCATGGTAGAATTGTATTGATTGTAAAACTTAAATACATGTGTGAATACATAAACAAATACTGTGTCCCTAGTATGCCTCTACTAGACTAGCTCGTTGATCAAAGATGGTTATGTTTCCTAACCATGGACATGTGTTGTCATTTGATAACGGCATCACATCATTAAGAGAATGATGTGATGGACAAGACCCATCCGTTACCTTAACATAATGATCGTTCAGTTTTATTGCTATTGCTTTCTTCATGTCAAATACATATTCCTTCGACTATGAGATTATGCAACTCCCGGATACCAGAGGAATGCCTTATGTGCTATCAAACATCACAATGTAACTGGGTGATTATAAAGATGCTCTACAGGTATCTCCGAAGGTGTTTGTTGAGTTGGCATAGATCGAGATTAGGATCTGCCACTCCGAGTATCGGAGAGGTATTTCTGGGCCCTCTCGGTAATACACATCATAAGCTTGCAAGCAAACGCCTAAGGAGTTAGTCACGAGGTGATGTATTACGGAACAAGTAAAGAGACTTGCCGGTAACGAGATTGAACTAGCTAGGTGTGAACATACCGACGCTCGAATCTCGGGCAAGTAACATACCGATGGACAAAGGGAATTACGTATGTTGTCATAATGGTTCGACCGATAAAGATATTTGTACAATATGTGGGGCATCAAGGTTCTGCTATTGGTTATTGACCGGAGAGGTGTCTCGGTCATGTCTACATAGTTGTCGAGCTCGTAGGGTCCGCACGCTTAACGTTCGATGATGATAGTATTATATGAGTTATGTGATTTCGTGACCGAATGTTGTTCGGAGTCTCGGGTGAGATCACAGACATGACGAGGAGTCTTGAAATGGTCAAGAGGTAAAGATTGATATATAGGACGATGGTATTCGGACACCGGAAGTGTTCCAGAGGGTACCGGGTACATATCGGATCACCGGAAGGGGTTCCGGGCACACCCGACAAAAGATATGGGCCTTATGGGCCAAGAGGGGAAACGCACCAGCCACAAGGGGCTAGTGCGCCCCCCGTATGGGCTGGCCAAAGTGGAGAAGGAAAGGGGAAGGAGGAAAGGAATGGAAGGGAATAGGATTCCCCCTTCCTTCCCCCTTCCCCCTCCGATATATATGGCAGGGGGCGGCTTGGGAGGAGCCCAAGTAGGATTCGGTCCTACTTGGGGCGCCTAGCACACACCAGACAATTGCCTAGCAGTGTGCGGCACCCCCTCCACCGTTTACACCCTCGGTCATCTTTTTGTAGTGCTTAGGTGAAACCCTGCGAGGATCACTTCACCATCATCGTCACCACGCCGTCGTGCTGATGGAACTCATCTACTACCTCGACGTCTTGCTGGATCAAGAAGGCGAGGGACGTCATCGCGCTGAACATGTGCAGAACACGGAGGTGCCGTGCATTCGGTACTTGATCGGTTGAAGTGCGAAGAAGTTCGACTACATCAACAACGTTCAGAAACGCTTCCGCTTACAGTCTACGAGGGTATGTAGACACACTCTCCCCCTCGTTGTTATGCATCTCCATGGATAGATCATTGCGTGTGCGTAGATTTTTTTTGTTTTCCATGCAACGTTTCCCAATAGTTTTTTATTCTATTGGTCATTTCGAGGTCATCGATGGATTCTCGTGGAATGATGGCTATGGAAACACTGACCTTGAGGAATTCATATTCAACAAGTTCATTGTTCCGTCTGATTCAAATGACAAATATGCTGAAATGATGATGATGATGATGAGCATCCAAGAGGGATGGAGAAGGCAGAGGGGCACGTACTGGACTTCAAGGGTTCCATAAAGGGCTGGAGAGTTATTCCCGGGATAGGATTTCTGGTGCACGACTTCTGTACACGGACTACTTCACATGGGACCCAACATACCATGAAGGTTCCACTCGACGTCGCTTTCGAATGAGCAGAGATTTATTCTTGCCCGTAGTGACTGTCATGGATCAGGCTAGTGACAACTTTAAGCTGAGGAAGGATTGTTGCAGACAACTTTCTTTCTGTCCTTTGCGGAAATGCACAAATGTTATCAGGATGCTTGCTTACGGTAAGGCCGCAGATGCCATTGATACTGAAATCTAGATTGCGGAGATCATGGTCCTGAACAACACGATGAAATTGACATGCACTGTGGTGAAGGTGTTTGGAGCAGAGTACCTGAGAGAGCCAACTATGGAGGACACAGAACAATTGTTGGCAATTGAAGCATCAAGAGGATTCCCAGGTATGTTGGGTTCAGTTGATTGCATCACCTCGGTTAAATCATCAACCGTGGCAATGAAGTGGGTGGTAGGTGGGCAACAAATTCCTTCATCGCCTGCCTCCCACTCGAGCCGGACATAGTTCGGTCGAGAGCCTCCTGACAAAGAGAGAGACTTTAATGAGTTCAAAGATGTCGCCAAGGGCGAGTGCCGGAAGATATCATGATGGTGAACTCCGTTACCGGAGCCCAACCTGGCTCGACTGGATCGGGAGTGCGCGGACCGGAACCAACATCCAGATACGAATCCGGGGGTCCGGATTCACAGGCCACCACAGCGGTGAGGCTCGTGTTCAGCTCCACCACCGATGAGTGCGCGACCTGCGGGGCGGGGTCCAGCCCCCCGTCCTTGGGCAACGCATCCTGCTCCGGATTTAGGTCCGAGGCTACTGCGGGGGTGACACTCCGAGCTTTGTCCGACAACAGGTCTAAGCCGTGCTCGTCGTGACTGTACGATGCTCCTGGCGTAGGCCCGGAGCCGTCGAAGATCCAGTCTCCGCGGATGTCCGTCGTGCAGTTCAGGTTTCCGACCCTGATCTGGTGACTAGGGGCGTGGCTATCGATCTGCTCCAGATGGCCAAGCAAATTGGCATGCAGTGCGAAACCGCCGGACACGAAGATCTGTCCGGGGAGAAGGGTCTCACCCGGGACCATGTTGTTGATGGTGGTTGAAAGAGCCATCGAGCCCGGCAGCGACGACACAGAGGAACTCTCAATGAAAGCACCAATGTCGGTGTCAAAACCGGCGGATCTCGGGTAGGGGGTCCTGATCTGTGCGTCTAGGCTGATGGTAACATGAAGCAAGGGACACAGATGTTTACCTGTGTTCAGCCCTCTCGATGGAGGTAAAACCCTACTTCGCTTGATTAATATTGAAGATATGGGTAGTACAAGAGTAGATCTACCACGAGATCGAGGAGGCTAAACCCTAGAAGCTAGCCTATGATGGTATGATTGTAATTGTGATCGGCCTTCTAAGGACCAACCTCTCCGGTTTATATAGACACCGGAGAGGGCTAGGGTTTACATGGAGTCGGTTACAAGGAAGGAAATATAATATCCGGATCGCCAAGCTTTCCTTCCATGCCAAGGAAAGTTCCATCTGGACACGGGACGAAGTCTTGAGTCTTGTATCTTCACGCTTCGATAGTCCGGACGATGTATACAGTCCGGCTGTCCGGATACCCCTAATCGAGGACTCCCTCTGTAACATCCCAAATTTTCAATTTGGAATGTTATACATGGAACATCACTTGCATATCATATTTTATTGCATTTTGGCTCGATCCTAGAATTTTCACGCAACTCAAGGACCCACGGAGAGAGTTGGAGATTTCGTTATTTTCATATTTGAGTTTTCTCAAATTTTGAAAATAGGATCATTTGATTTTATTTATTTTATCTTCAATTATTTCAATTGTCAAAATATGAGAGAGGGAATAAAATGACTTTCCCAAAATAAAGAAATAATGAAGATTTAATAAAAAAATCAAATAAGATTTTATTTGGAGTTTTTCGCCATTTTATTTGAATTTAGGAAAAATGCGCGTTTTTCAAAATTGCATTTAGGCCCCAAATAAATGTTCATCTTGTCCGGCTTGATTTTAGAAGCCGGGGAAATTTATTTCGGGATTTTTGGAGTCCGTTTAGTATTTCTTTCGTTAGTTTTTCTGCGCGGAATTAATTTAAAAAAAATCTGAACCGACCTACGGGCCGTGTTAGGCCCGGACTCCTACGGGGGAGGCCTTTAAATAGCGCCGGGCGACCCATTGAGCCCGCGCCCTTGACCCAGCTTGTGACTTGTGCATGCCGCCGTTCTGGGAGCCGTCATGCCGAGAGTTGACCCGCTGCCGGTTGTTTTTGAAAACCGTTCTGTTTTTGCCGGTTTTTCATTCGGTTTTTTAGTTTCTGTTTTTTTATTAGATCGGTTTTTTTTCCGGTTTAGGTTATTTAGCGAGTGTTCGCTCGTTCGTTCGTTTTAACGAACGCGTTCATCGTTTAGATCCAGATAACGAACGTCTGTTCGTTAATTTGTTCGTCGTTTTTCTTTTTCTCGGATTTATTTCATGATTTTTCTGATCGCGATTTCTGATCCGATTTTTGTTCTAGTATAACTTTTTTTGCTCGTTTATCGGAATCAGGCGATTCAAGCGCCTAGAGTTTCGTCTCGAAACCCTCTTTCTGAATAATCAACTCAAACAAGTTTTTGCTACTGTAAAATTTGACTTAGGTCCAGATTAGTGAAACGAAGCTTGTTTCTTTCGCAGTTTGACTTTCGTTGCTTCGTTCGATTTGATTGTTTTTGCAAACCGGAGTTCTTAAGTTGAACTTTCTGGTTAGATATTTTATTCGAGTTTTACGTGTGCATTACTTGAGTACTTATTGTGTGCTTGTTTGTTTGCGATAGAGTACCCGGAGTGCGCCGCTTGCTACTTCGAATCTTAAGGTTTCACGGATCATCAGCAAGGCAAGTAACACTTTGATCATATCCCTTTACTACCCAGTTTTTATGCATTAGATCAATCCTCAAACATTGCATGATTAGGATCTAACTAAATTGTGGGTTTTGGGAAAGTAGATGAGGTAGTACCTATTACATGTTTTATTATCAAACCCTTGGGAGTTACTTCTACGTTTGCTTATATTGCCATGCTATGCTAGTAGACGTGGATTGGGTGAGTGTATCCATGACAGATCTGAGAGTGTTAATTAATGGTTTACTTAAGGTGTCAACTTAAACACACATCTGGGTGGATTGAGGTACCTGGGTATTCCAGGATTGCCTGTTTCTTTTGGACCGCCTCTAGGAACTTCCGTGTGCAGCCACAAGCTACTATGGGCTCTAGCATAGTTGACTAAGTTGTGCGAACTCTTATAGTGGTAGACTAGCAGATGTAGGGGATGTAGGTTGGTACGGTCTACCCGTTCGTAAGGTGCTAGCGCTTCTGAAAGACTATCTATCGGTCATCCGTTTCTCAAACATCATGTAGTGCGAGAAATCAAACGGAGGAGATCGGGTCTTGTGGGGAAAAGTGCACAAACCTCTGCAGAGTGTATCAAACTAATCATGGTTAGCCGTGTCCCCGGTTATGGACAACTTGAGTATCTAGTACTTGGATTATCATGTGAATCTCATCATGTTACTTTGATTAATATTGTTGGGTTTTAATGATGATGCTTAATTGGGATTGAGAATGTTGTCAACCATTCTCAATGTTTAACAACCACCATGATAGTTAAATAAAATTTATTCCTTTCTAGTAGGGAAAAATTGGCTTTATGCAAAATTGTAACCATAGAGCTTTCCACCAGCCATATATGCATGTAGTATAACATTACTCCTTCATATTGCTCTCTATGTGTTATATTGCCAACATATTCCATGTGCTGACCCGTTTTTGGGCTGCAACGTTCATGTTGCAGACTTTTCAGACGACGAGTAAGGTGCCTTAGGTCGTGGTTCTATACTCAGTGACGATGTTGGAGTTGATGGACTCGCTTATCTTCCAAGCCTTCCGCTGTTATCGTTATTAGATGGCCTTAAGCCATATTTATTGTAATAAGTTCTCTTTTGAGACATTCGATGTAATAAGTGTGTGATTGCTACTCTGTTATAAATCCTTCAAGTACTGTGCGTGTCAAGACATCGATCCAGGATGACAACGATGCACGAGAGAGATCATTTGAGGTCCGGTCGCTACAAGATGGTATCGAGCACACCGATTTGTAGGACACGACCACTAAGCTAAAGCCCTAAATCACTACTCTTTCTTCTCATCTCTGACTCCTCATCTTTTCTACTCTTTTAGGATGGCGGATGCAAGGAACAAGTTCACACAACCAGATGAAGATACACCCTTTGGATGTCACTTGAAGGAAGTCACTAGATACCTAAACATCGGAGCACCAAGCTTCACCGGGACCTACAATGCCACTTTACCCGAAGAGGAGCGCTGGATGATTCAAGTTCAAGTTCCAAGAAGGACATTCACACCAGTCACGGAGCTCATAGAGTTTTCCTTTGATGCAGCAACCTGGAGTCTAGGAAAGAGCATGGCAGCCCACATCACCATGGGACGTATTGGAGAAGTTTACCGCAATGATCTCAAGGATACTATCTACCATATTTGTGGGCGTAGAGATGAGCAATGGGAGATGATCAGCACCAGGAGGGATAGATCAATCGCAGCTTATATCCATGAGTTAAACCAGCACATCCGACGTCAGGAGAACCAGATGTGCGCAGGCATGGAGGAGCTGCAGAAGGCCTTGACCAAGATCAAGGAGCTAGAAGAAGAACTCAAGGCTACACGTGAAGATTACATGGAAGAAATTGAAGTGCTAGTGGAGAAGAATGACGACTTAACCAGGAAGCTCAGAGTTTTCATGGGAGACCCCGCGCCAGGAGGAAATGATGACGATTCCACTTGCCCGAATAACTATATCATCATCGCATTTACAATCGACTCAAATCCCGACGACAACGATGATGACTATGTTGATGAAGCTGGAGCAGATATCATGGAGTCTTCATCGGAGCAGTTTTTCTAGTTGACCACCGTAACAGTAGTAGAATTACCCCCATTGTATCTAGTTTAGTCCAAGCACTTTTGTAACGATAGTTAGACCGTTGTTTTTCTTTGTTTGAATTGATTGGAGTGATATTGATTGAATTTGTCTCATGTGCATATGGGTAGTGTTTTCTCACTAGACCTCATTTGATTCTATATTCTCATCTTCTCTACACCCTCAGATGACTCCGAGACGCCGATAATCGATTTGTTTTCCCACCAGAGATCACTCGGTTGATTCAGCAGTAATGCCTTGATTCAAACACCGCATGTAACCAAGGCAACAACAACAACACCAACCCACCACCACCACCACCTGTTGACCATTTGACTCGTTTCTTGAGGCTAAATCCACCGGTGTTTTCCAGTAGCACCGAGCCGATTGTTGCAGATGATTGGCTCCGCAAGGTTGGAAGGGAGCGGGCCACTGTAGGATGCACAGATGCGGAGAGAGTGCATTTTGCCGCACATCAGCTTGATGGACCCGCAGCATCATGGTGGGAGAATTACACAGCCACACACCCAATTGACACTGTCACATGGGATCTGCTTTGACAAGCTTTCCCGTCGCACACGCTTTCAAAGGAGCTATGGCCATGAAGAAGCGTGAGTTTCGCAACTTACGCCAAGGAGGACGCACTGTAAGCCAGTATATGGAGGACTTTAGTAAGTTAGCACGTTATGCCCCAAATGACGTTTCTACAGATGCAGCTAAACGGGAGAAGTTTTTGGAAGGACTTAATGATGAGCTGAGCATGCAGTTGATGGTTGCAACTTTCAATAACTACCAGGAGTTGGTAGATCATGCTCTTAAGATTGAAGGGAAGCAACAACAGATTGACAACCGTAAGAGGAAGTATGGTCAGGGGAAGTACAATTCTGGAGCTCAACAGAAACTACGCTTTACCCCGAAACCGGGAGGACAATTTCAGCATACCCATAGAGGAGGTAGTTCGCACAATCATAATGGTTCCAAGAATGGAAACGGGAATGGAGGAAGCAACGGACAAAACTGCACCAACCCGTCAACCCCAGCCAAGAGAGACCTGAGCCAAGTCACTTGCTTTAAGTGTTAGAAGACTGGACATTATGCAAATGAATGTCCTGAAGCCCGTAATGGAAATGGCAATGGAAGCTTCGTGGAAGAAGCCAAACCCTTTTCAACAGGGGATAGGTGAACCACGTTACCGTGGAGGAGGTTGAAGCTCAGCCAGATGAAGTAATAGGTAAGTTTTTGGTTAAGACATTTACTGCAGTCGTTCTTTTTGATACTGGTGCATCGCATTCATACATATCAAGGGGATTTGTGGATAAGTATAAATTGCCAACCCAAGCCCTTAGGTCACCCATGTTAGTAACCTCGCCTGGAGCAGAATATATGGCTAGTCTATGGTGTGATCGTTTACCATTAAGGATTGGTACCTATGTGTTTCCCTCGGACCTAATCGTTTTGGAATCGCAAGGATTGGATGTGATATTAGGCATGGATTGGTTATCGAAGTATGGAGGGAACATTGATTGCGCCAGTAAGTCGATTTTGCTTACCACCCCAGAAGGAAGAAGAATCAAATATGTGTCACGGCATGAGCCGAGGAGGACACAAGTAAATTCCTTATCAGGAGTTGTGCGGGAAGAAGTACCCGTGGTGAAGGACTACCCGGACGTGTTCCCAGAAGAGTTGCCAGGCATGCCACCCGATAGAGACATTGAGTTTTTGATTGAGCTGTTGCCAGGCACAAGGCCTATATCTAAGAGACCGTACTGGATGCCCGCACAAGATTTGGAGGAAATTAAGAAGCAGATTAAGGAGTTACTGGATAAAGGTTTTATTCGCCCAAGTTCTTCGCCTTGGGGTTCGCCAGTAGTTCTAGTGGAGAAGAAGGATGGATCATTGAGAATGGTTGTTGATTACCGAGGATTGAATGAAGTGACCATTAAGAATAAGTACCCGTTGCCGATGATCAACGACTTATTTGACCAATTGCAAGGAGCTAAGGTATTCTCCAAGATCGATTTGCGATCAGGGTACCATCAGTTAAAGATACGGGAGCAGGATATACCTATGACGGCTTTTACCACCAGGTACGAGCTGTATGAGTATACCGTTATGTCATTTGGTCTGACTAACGCACCTACCTATTTCATGAACATGATGAACAAGGTGTTTATGGAGTTTTTGGATAAGTTCTTCGTGGTGTTCATTGATGATATTTTGGTCTACTCGAAGAATGAAGAAGAGCATAAGGAGCATTTGCGTCTAGTACTTGAGAAGATCAAAGAACATCAGTTATATGCCAAGTTCAGCAAATGTGAGTTTTGGTTGAAGGAAGTTGGATTCCTCGGACACGTTATATCCGGAGAAGGTATAGCAGTGGATCCCACTAAAGTTGTCACTGTGACAAACTGGGAAGCACCAACAACTGTTGGAGAGATCCGGAGTTTCCTTGGACTGGCAGAATACTACCGAAGATTCGTTGAGATTTTCTCGAAGATTGCGAAGCCTATGACGGAGTTATTAAAGAAGGATGCCAAGTTCAATTGGACTGAGGAATGTGAGGCTAGTTTCCAAGAGTTGAAGAAACGTTTGGTTACCTCACGGTGTTGATTACGCCAGATCGGTAAGGATTATGAGGTGTATTGCGGCGCTTCACGTCGAGGACTTGGAGCAGTGCTTATGCAGGAGGGAAGAGTTGTTTCGTATGCTTCACGATAGCTTAAGCCCCATGAGTTGAATTATGCTACACATGATTTGGAGTTAGCAGCCGTAGTACACGCATTGAAGACTTGGAAGCATTTTCTCATTGGAAACCATTGTGAGGTGTACACGGATCACAAGAGTTTGAAATACATCTTCACGCAGAAGAAGTTGACTCTCAGGCAAAGGAGATGGTTGGAGCTCATCAAGGATTATGATATGAGATTTCATTATCAGCCCGGAAAGGCTAACGTAGTAGCAGATGCGTTGAGCCACAAGAGCCATGTCAACACACTAATGACCGGAGGTTTACCAAAGGAGTTAGCCGAGGAATTTCGAGAGCTATGTTTGGAGATAGTTCCGAGAGGCTATGTAGCAGCATTGGAGGTACAGTCTACATTGATGGATAAGATTAGAGAAGCTCAGAAGACGGATAAGGAGATTGCCTCAATTAAGGAGAAAATGAGCAAGGGAAAAGCTAAGGGATTTCGTGAGGATGAGCACGATACCCTATGGTTTGAGGACCGCGTTTATGTGCCTAGTGATCCGGAGATCAGGAAGTTGATTTTGCAAGAGGCACATGATTTGCCGTATTCGATTCACCCAGGGAATACCAAGATGTATCTGGATTTGAAAGACACATTCTGGTGGACCGGAATGAAGAAGGATATCGCGGAGTATGTAGCAGTTTGTGATGTATGTCAGAGAGTGAAGGCAGAGCATCAGAAGCCAGCAAGTTGGTTACAGCCACTACCTATACCCGAATGGAAGTGGGAAAAGTTAGGCATGGATTTTATCACGGGATTGCCCAGGACTCGTTCAGGCTATGACTCGATTTGGGTTGTAGTCGATCGTTGGACTAAGGTAGCTCATTTCATCCCAGTGAAGACTACCTACAGCAGTGCCAAGTTGGCTAAAATATACATGACCAGGATCGTATGTCTACATGGAGTTCCGAGGAGTATCGTATCAGATAGAGGAACCCAATTCACCTCAAAGTGTTGGAATCAGGTGCACGAAACTTTGGGAACCAGGCTAGAGTTCAGTACAGCTTTTCACCCGCAGACAGATGGACATACCCAGAGAGTCAATCAGATTTTGGAGGATATGCTGAGAGCATCTGCATTGGATTATGGATCAAGTTGGGATGACAACTTGCCATATGCAGAGTTTTCTTATAACAACAACTATCAAACTAGTTTGAAAATGGCCCCCTTTCGAAGCCTTGTACGGAAGGAGGTGCAGAACCCCGCTGTTATGGGATGAAGTTGGAGACCGCCAGTTGTTTGGACCAGATTAGATTAAGGAGTCTGAACAGAAGGTGAAGTTGATTCACGATAGGCTCAAGGTAGCCCAATCTAGTCAGAAGAGCTATGCGGATTCTAAACGTAAGGTGACAGTTTACAAAGTCGGAGATAGAGTCTATCTTCGAGTATTACCACTTCGAGGAGTTAAGCGCTTTGGAGTTAAAGGAAAGTTAGCGTCACGTTTTGTGGGACCATACAAAGTTTTGGAACGCATGGGAGAAGTTGCTTACAAGTTGGAATTGCCGAAGGATTGTCGGAGTTCACGACGTGTTCCACGTTCTCGCTTTAAGAAGTGCCATGCGAGATGGTCGATACACCTCTGAGGGATCTTGTGCATTGGAAGCTATTCGGTTGGGTAATGATTTGACTTACGAGGAGAAACCAGTCAAAATTCTAGAGTATGCCAGCAGAGTCACCCGCAGTAAGGTTATTAAGTTTTGCAAAGTTCAGTGAAGCCACCACACCGAGGATGAAGCCACCTGGGAGCCAGAGGAAGATCTGCTGAAGGACCACCCTCACCTATTTTCTAGCCAACCCGAATCTCGAGGGCGAGATTCATCTTAAGGGGGGTAGGTTTGTAACATCCCAAAATTTCAATTTGGAATGTTATACATAGAAAATCACTTGCATATCATATTTTATTGCATTTTGACTCGATCCTAGAAATTTCACGCAACTCAAGGACCCATGGAGAGAGTTGGAGATTTCGTTATTTTCATATTTGAGTTTTCTCAAATTTTGAAAATAGGATCATTTGATTTTATTTATTTTATCTTCAATTATTTCAATTGTCAAAATATGAGAGAGGGAATAAAATGACTTTCCCAAAATAAAGAAATAATGAAGATTTAATAAAAAAATAAAAAAAAGATTTAATTTGGAGTTTTTCGCGATTTTATTTGGATTTAGGAAAATGCGCGTATTTCAAAATTGCATTTAGGCCCCAAATAAATGTTCATCTTGTCCGGCTTGATTTTAGAAGCAGGGGAAAATTTATTTCGGGATTTTTGGAGTCCGTTTAGTATTTCTGTCATTAGTTTTTCTGCGAGTAATTAATTTAAAAAAAAACTGAACCGACCTACGGGCCGTGTTAAGCCGGACTCCGGGAGGCCTTTTAAATAGCGCGGGCGACCTGACCAGTCAGCCTACCAAATTTCAGCCACGCTTCACTTAACCTCGCCGCCTCATTACCGCCGGCCGATCACGCGCCATTGCTCACGAATCACGCCATCACGTATCGCCGAGGTTGACCCGCTGCCGTTTTTTTTTAACTATTCGGTTTTCGCTGGTTTTTCGTTCGGTTTTTTAGTTTCCGTTTTTTTATTAGATCGGTTTTTTTCCCGGTTTAGGTTATTTAGCGAGCGTTCGCTCGTTCGTTCGTTTTAACGAACGCGTTCATCGTTTAGATCCAGATAACGAATGTTCGTTCGTTAATCTATTCGTCGTTTTTCTTTTTCTCGGATTTATTTCGTGATTTTTCTGATCGCAATTTTCGTTCTAGTATAACTTTTCGCCCGTTTATTGGAATCAGGCGATTCAAGCGCCTAGAGTTTCGTCTCGAAACCATCTTTCCGAATAATCAACTGAAACAAGTTTTTGCTACTGTAAAATTTGACTTAGGTCCAGATTAGTGAAACGGAGCCTGTTTCTTTCGCAGTTTGACTTTCGTTGCTTCGTTCGATTTGATTCTTTTTGCAAACCGGAGTTCTTAAGTTGAACTTTCTGGTTAGATATTTTATTCGAGTTTTACCTGTGCATTATTTGAGTACTTATTGTGTGCTTTTTTGCGATAGAGTACCCGGAGTGCGCCGCTTGCTACTTCGAATCTCTAGGTTTCACGGATCATCAGCAAGGCAAGTAACACTTTGATCATATCCCTTTACTACCCAGTTTTTATGCATTAGATCAATCCTCAAACGTTGCATGATTAGGATATAATTAAATTGTGGGTTTTGGGAAAGTAGATGAGGTAGTACCTATTACCTGTTTTATTATCAAACCCTTGGGAGTTACTTCTACGTTTGCTTATATTGCCATGCTATGCTAGTAGACGTGGATTGGGTGAGTGTATCCATGACAGATGTGAGAGTGTTAATTAATGATTTACTTAAGGTGGCAACTTAAACACACATCTGGGTGGATTGAGGTACCTGGGTATTCCAGGATTGCTTGTTTCATTTGGAACGCCACCCAGGCTCAAAGGGATCATGAGATTATTCATGCTAGGAACTTCCGTGTGCAGCCACAAGCTACTATGGGCTATAGCATAGTAGACTAAGTCGTGCAAACTCTTACAGTGGTAGACTAGCAGATGTAGGGGATGTAGGTTGGTACGGTCTACCCGTTCGTAAGGTGCTAGCGCTCCTGAAAGACTATGTCTCGGTCATCCGTTTCTCAAATATCATGTAGTGCGAGAAATCAAACGGAGGAGATCGAGTCTTGTGGGGAAAAGTGCACAAACCTCTGCAGAGTGTATCAAACTAATCATGGTTAGCCGTGTCCCCGGTTATGGACAACTTGAGTATCTAGTACTTGGATTATCATGTGAATCTCATCATGTTACTTTAATTAATATTTTTGGGTTTTAATGATGATGCTTAATTGGGATTGAGAATGCTATCAACCATTCTCAATGTTTAGCAACCACCATGATAGTTAAATAAAATTTATTCCTTTGAAGTAGGGAAAATTGGCTTTACGCAAAATTGTAACCATAGAGCTTTCCACCAGCCATATATGCATGTAGTATAGCATTACTCCTTCATATTGCTCTCTATGTGTTACATTGCCAGCATATTCCATGTGCTGACCCGTTTTCGGGCTGCAACGTTCATGTTGCAGACTTTTCAGACGACGAGTAAGGTGCTTTTAGGTCGTGGTTCTATACTCAATGATGTCGTTGGAGTTGATGGACTCGCTTATCTTCCAAGCCTTCCGCTGTTATCGTTATTAGATGGTCTTAAGCCATATTTATTGTAATAAGTTCTCTTTTGAGACATTCAATGTAATAAGTGTGTGATTGCTACTCTGTTATAAGTCCTTCAAGTACTGTGCGTGTAAGCATTACTGATCCAGGGATGACATTGATGCAGAGAGATCAAACTGTTTGAGGTGTGGTCGCTACACCCTCACCCCTCCTCCTTATTCTTCCTTGGCCTCCCCCCTAGATGGGAGGAGGGTTCCCCCTCTGGTCCATGGCCTCCATGGCGGCGGAGGGGCGAGAGCCCCTCCAAGATTGGATGTCCCTCTCTGTTCTCTTCTGTTTTGTGTTCCCCAGATCTGGCCGAAAACCGTTTCTTATATTCCCGAAGATCCATAATTAACTCCGATTGCGCTGAGATTTTAACATGATTTTTTCCGGATATAAGCTTCCTTGCGCCCTGATACGTCCATTTTGCATCATGCTTTTATATTTATATTTATTGCATTATGGGTTGTTATTACACATTATGTTACAATACTTGTGCCTTTTCTCTCTTATTTTACAAGGTTTACATGAAGAGGGAGAATGCCCGCAACTGGAATTCTAGGTTGAAAAAGGAGCAAATATTAGAGACCTATTCTGCACAACTCCAAAAGTCCTGAAACTCCACGAAAGTCAGTTTTGGAATATATTAAAAATATTGGGCGAAGAAATCACCAGAGGGGGGCAACCCACTGTCAACAAGGGTGGAGGGCGCGCCCCCTGCCTCGTGGGCCACCTGGAAGCCCCCCGATGCCCATCTTCTGATATAAGGTGTCTTTTTCCATGGAAAAGATAAGAAGGAAGCTTTTGGGACGAAGCGCCGCCATCTCGAGGCGGAACCTTGGCGGAACCAATCTAGGGCTCTGGCGGAGCTGATCTGCCGAGGAAACATCCCTCCGGGAGGGGGAAATCATCACCATCGTCATCACCATCAATCCTCTCATCGGGAGGGGGTCAATCTCCATCAACATCTTCACCAGCACCATCTCCTCTCAAACCCTAGTTCATCTCTTATATCCGATCTTTGTCTCAAAACCTCAGATTGGTACCTGTGGGTTGCTAGAAGTGTTGATTACTCCTCGTAGTTGATGCTAGTTGGTTTATTCGGTCGAAGATTATATGTTCAGATCCTTTATGCACATTAATACCCCTCTGATTATGAACATGAATATGATTTGTGACTAGTTACGTTTTTTCCTAAGGACATGGGAGAAGTCTTGTTATAAGTAGTCATGTGAATTTGGTATTCGTTCGATATTTTGATGAGATGTATGTTGTCTTTCCTCTAGTGGTGTTATGTGAACGTCGACTACATGACACTTCACCATTGTTTGGGCCTAGGGGAAGGCATTGGGAAGTAATAAGTAGATGATGGGTTGCTAGAGCGAAAGAAGCTTAAACCCTAGTTTTTGCGTTGCTTCGTAAGGGGTTGATTTGGATCCACATGTTTCATGCTATGGTTAGGTTTACTTTAATTCTTCTTTTGTAGTTGCATATGCTTGCAAGAGGGGTTAATCATAAGTGGGATGCTTGTCCAAGGAAGGGCAGTACCCAAGCACCGGTCCACCCACATATCAAATTATCAAAGTAACGAATGTGAATCATATGAGCATGATGAAAACTAGCTTGACGATAATTCCCATGTGTCCTCGGGAGCGCTTTACTTTATATAAGAGTTTGTCCAGGCTTGTCCTTTGCTACAAAAAGTATTGGGCCACCTTGCTGCACCTTGTTTACTTTTGTTACTTGTTACCAGTTATGAATTACCTTATCATAAAACTATCTGTTACCAATAATTTCAGTGCTTGCAGAGAATACCTTACTGAAAACTGCTTGTCATTTCCTTTTGCTCCTCATTGGGTTCAACACTCTTACTTACCGAAAGGACTACGATAGATCCCTTATACTTGTGGGTCATCACGCCCGAAGTAGAGCCCCAACCGATGTACGAGGTGAGCACAAACCACCACCACGCGCCTGGCTTCTAGGGCGCGCCCTGGTGTCTTGTGGGCACTGTGGGCCCTCGTTTGTGTTGATTCCGAGTCCAAAAAATCATATATATTCCAACATAATTCTCCGTAAAATTTTATCGCGTTTGGACTTCGTTTGATATGGATTTTCTGCAAAACAAAAAACATGCAACAAACGAGGAACTGCATCAGCCTTTGGATCAATAGGTTAGTCCAATCAATCATATAAAAAGTTGCCAAAAATATGTGAAGGTTCTATAATATTGGCATGAAAGAATAAAAAAATTAGATACGACAGAGACGTATTAGCCAGCCCCTCCCGCCTTTCCCTCCCATGGGAGAAAGGAAAGGGGGGCCGCCACTCTCCCCTGCCTTTCCCCGCACTCCAAATAAGGAAAGGGGGCGCGGCTTGGAAGGGATCCCAAGTAGGATTCCTCCTACTTCGGCGCCTCCTTTGGCTGCTCCTCCCTCCCACCTATATATATGTGGGAGGGGGTCGCCTAGCAGACAACAGACAATTGCCTAGCCGTGTGCGGCGCCCCTCTCCATCGTTTACACCCCCCGTCATATTTTCGTAGTGCTTAGGCGAAGCCCTGTAGAGATCACTTCACCATCACCGTCACCACGCCGTCGTGCTGCCAGAACTCATCTACTACCTCGCCGTCTTGCTGGATCAAGAAGGCGGAGGACGTCACCGAGCTGAACGGGTGCAGAATGCGGAGGTGTCGTACATTCGGTACTAGATCAGTTGGAGCGCGAAGAAAGTCCGACTACATCAACCGCGTTGTGAAACGCTTCCGCTTACGGTCTAAGAGGGTACATAGACACACTCTCCCCCTCTCGTTGCTATACATCTCCTTGATAGATCTTGCGTGTGCGTAGATTTTTTTTGTTTTCCATGCAACGTTTCCCAACAGCTATATCCATGGCTCACGCTCATGTATTGCGTGAAAGTTGAAAAATTTTGAGAACACGAAAAGTATGAAACAATTTCTTGGCTTGTCATCGGGGTTGTGATGATAAAATACTTTGTGTGTTGAAGATGGAGCATAGCAAGACTATATGATTTTGTAGGGATACCTTTCTTTTGCCATGTTATTTCGAGAAGACGTGATTGCTTCATTAGTATGCTTGAAGTATTATTGCTTTTATGTCAAAATTAAACTTTTGTTTTGAATCTTATAGATTTGAATATTCATGCCACAATACAGAAGATTACATGGATAAATATGTTAGGTAGCATTCCACATCAAAAATTCTGTTTTTATCATTTACCTACTCGAGGACGAGTAGGAATTAAGCTTGGGGATGCTTGGTACGCCTCCAACGTATCTATAATTTTTTATTGTTCCATGCTATTATATTATCTGTTTTGGATGTTCTATATGCAATAATATGCTATTTTATATTATTTTTGGGACCTACCTATTAAACTAGAGCCCAGTGCCAGTTTCTGTTTTTTCCTTGTTTTTGAGTTTTACAGGGAAGGAATACCAAACGGAGTCCAAACGGAATAAACTTCGGCGATGATTTTTCTTGGACCATAAGACACCAACAGGACTTGGAGAGGGGGCCAAAAGGTTACCGAGGAGGCCACAAGCCTACTAGGCGCACCCTAGGGGGCGCCCTAAAGGCTTGTGGGCCCCTCTGGAGTCCTCCAACCCTAATCTTTGCACTATAAATTCAAAAATATTCCCGCAACGTCATCCACCAAAGTACTTTTCTACCACCGCAAGCCTCTGTTCCCGTGAGATCCCATCTTGGGGCCTTTTCCGCCACCCTGCCTGAGGGGGATTCGATCACGGAGGGCCTCTACATTAACCTTGTTGCCCTTCCGATGAAGCGTGAGTAGTTTACCACATACCTACGGGTCCATAGCTAGTAGCTAGATAGCTTCTTCTCTCTCTTTGATCTTCAATACAATGTTCTCCTCGATGTTCTTGGAGTTCTATCCGATGTAATATTCTTTTGTGGTGTGTTTGTCGAGATCCGATGAATTATGGATTTATGATCAAATTATCTATGAATATTATTTGAGTCTTCTCTGAAAACTTTTATGAATGATTAAATATCTTTGTATTTCTCTTCGAATTATTGGTTTGGTTTGACCAACTAGATTGGTTTTTCTTGCAATGGGAGAGGTGCTTAGTTTTGGGTTCAATCTTGCGGTATCCTCACCCGGTGACATAGTAGGGGTAGCGAGGCATGTATTGTATTGTTTCCATCAAGGGTAAAAAGTTCATCATATTGCTTGAGTTTATCCCTCTACATCATGTCATCTTACTTAAGGCGTTACTCCGTTCTTATGAACTTAATACTCTAGATGCATGCTGGATAGCGGTGATGTGTGGAGTGATAGTAGTAGATGCAGAATCGTTTCAGTCTACTTGACACAGACGTGATGCCTATATTCATGATCATTACCTTAGATATCGTCATAACTTTGCACTTTTCTATCAATTGCTCGACAATAATTTGTTCACCCACCGTATGTTTTCTTTGAAGAGAGAAGCCTCTAGTGAAACTTATGGCCCCCGGGTCTATTTTCCGTCATATATTTTCAGATCTATAAACCCAAAAACCCAAAAATACCTTGCTGCAATTTATTTATATTTACTTTAGTTTTACTCTTTTATTTACCTTTTATACCTATCTCTATTAGATCTCACTCTTGTTCGTGACCGTGAAGGGATTGACAACCCCTTTTTCGCGTTGTGTACAAATGTTTGTTAGTTTGTGCAGGTGCATAGATTGGAGACTTGCTTGTGCCTGCTACTGGATTGATACCTTGGTTCTTAACTGAGGGAAATACTTATCTCTACTTTGCTGCATCACTCTTTCCTCTTCAAGGAAAAAAACAACGCAAGCTCAAGAAGTAGCAGGAACCTGCATGGATCACCAATGATGGAATTAGATCCAGCAGATCTCGAGTAGGAGTCCCAAGCTAGTAGCCATGGTACGATGGTAATAGATGTTGGGAAACGTAGCATGCAATTTCAAAAATATTCCTACGCTCACACAAGATCTATCTAGGAGATGCATAGCAACGAGAGGGGGAGAGTGTGTCTACATACCCTCGTAGACCGAAAGCGGAAGCGTTTGACAATGCAATTGACGTAGTCGAACTTCTTCTTGTTCCGACCGATCAAGCACCGAACGTATGGCACCTCCGAGTTCTGCACTCTTTCAGCTCGATGACGTCCTTCGAACTCTTGATCCAGCAAAGTGTCGAGGGAGAGTTCCATCAGCACGACGGCGTGGTGACGGCGATGATGAAGTGATCAGTGCAGGGCTTCGCCTAAGCACTACGAAGATATGACCGAGGGTGTAATTTGTGGAGGGAGGCCCCGCACACGGCTAACAGATGTTGGTGTGTCTTCTAGGTGCCTCCCCTCCTATATATATAGGTGGGAGGGAGAGGGAGTAGCCAAGGGGGGCGCCCCAAGTAGGCCGAATCCTACTTGGAGTTCCTCCCCAATTCGCCCCCCCCCCCTTCCTTATTCATCGGAGGGGAAAGGAAAGAGAGGGGGTGGGAAGGAAGGTGGAGGCTGAATCCTCCCCTTTCCTTCTCCCTTCCCCTCTTTACTTCTCCTCCTATTTCGGCCTACATGGGGGCGCACTAGCCCCTTAGGGGCTGGTATGTCCCTCTCTTGGCCCATTAGGCCCATATAGTTGCCGAGGGGTGCCCGGAACCCCTTCCGGTGACCCGATATGTACTCGGTACCCCCGGAACACTTCCGGTGTCTGAATACTATCGTCCTATATATCAATCTTTACCTCTCAACCATTTCGAGACTCCTCGTCACGTCCGTGATATGATCCAAGACTCTGAACAACATTCGGTCACCAAATCACATAACTCATATAATACAAAATCGTCATCGAACGTTAAGCGTGCGGACCCTACGGGTTCGAGAACTATGTAGACATGACCAAGACACCTCTCCGGTAAATAACCAATAGCGGAGCCTGGATGCTCATATTGGTTCCTACATATTCTACGAAGATCTTTTATCGGTCGAACCGTAATGACAACATACGTTATTCCCTTTGTCATCGGTATGTTATTTGCCCGAGATTCGATCGTGGGTATCTTCATACCTAGTTCAATCTCATTACCGGCAAGTCTCTTTACTCATTCCGTAATACATCATCCCGCAACTAACTCATTAGTCACATTGCTTGCAAGGCTTATTATGATGTGTATTACCGAGAGGGCCTAGAGATACCTCTTCGATACTCAAAGTGACAAATCCTAATCTCAATCTATGCCAACCCAACAAACACCTTCTGAGATACTTGTAGAGCATATTTATAATCATCCAGTTATGTTGTGACGTTTGATAGCACACAAGGTATTCCTCCGGTATCCGGGAGTTGCATAATCTCATAGTCAAAGGAATATGTATATGACATGGAGAAAGCTATAGCAACAAAACTGAATGATCAATATGCTAAGCTAACGGATGGGTCATGTCCATCACATCATTCTCCTAATGATGTGATCCCGTTCATCAAATGACAACACATGTCTATGGATAGGAAACTTAACCATCTTTAATTAACGAGCTAGTCTAGTAGAGGCTTACTAGGGACATTGTGTTTTGTCTATGTATCCACACATGTATCAAGTTTCCGGTTAATACAATTCTAGCATGAATAATAAACATCTATCATGATATAAGAAAATATAAAATAACAACTTTATTATTGCCTCTAGGGCATATTTTCTTCAATAGAGACACGAGTTTTACCCAAGTTCGGGCTCTCTCGAATAAGTAACACCCTATGTCCTTCCCCGATTGTATTGATTGAGGGGTACATGGTGCAGGTTGATCTATCACGAGATCGTGTGTGTGTGTGTACGAGTTGGCGCCTATGGCCCTCACCTCACGGTGTATATAGATATTGGGGGTGCCTAGGGTTACAGATAGGTCGGTTACATCTAAGGATAAATGTGCCAAAGATTGTCTCAAAGTCTTGGAGTACGCGCCCGACCTTCGGAAGATTCCATCTTCATTCTCCTAGGCCCGACAACTGTGGCCCATTGGTTGGTTGTTTTGGGGGTCCTCGGCCGGTCCATATTCTCGGAAGCCGACATGGCTAGCATCCCCTAATTCATGACACCATCAACCCCCCTCTTTAGCTTATCTAGAAGCCCAACCTAAAATTTTGTTTTAGAAGCCTACTCCCTCCGTCCTTTGGAAAGTGTACTTCTAACTTTATTGAAAAGTCAAACATTTTTATGTTTGACCGTATTTATACAATAATACATCAACATTTATGCCATCAAATTAGTACCATTAGATTCATATAATAAAATATATTTTCATTACATATACCTATTTGATTTCACAAACATTGATATATTTTCGCACAAGCTCGATCAAACTTTAAAATAGTTTGACCCTTCAACAAAGTTAAAAGTACACTCTTTAAAGGACAGAGGGAGTACTAGCTAACCCTTAATTAGTATGCTTCTTAAATGAAAATTTAGGTTGGCTTTTTAGAATAAGTTAGGGAGGGGCAGCTTATTTCTACAGCCAGTGATCGCCTCGTTGGACAACCACGCTCGTACCTGCCCTCGTCTCCATACATTCCAGAGAATAAATAGTCATTTTTCCCGAGGAGTGATCGGGCGAGCTGCACATGGGTTAGTCAAGGAGGCGCGAGCGAGCTGTGGCTTGCCGGAGGGGATGGGAGTAGGCAAGCGGAGGGGGTCACGGGTTGTGTCAATAATAGATCAAGTTTTTTCTTTTCCTGAAAAATGGTCGTCGCGACAAGTAATTCGAACCGGAGCGAGTAATATATTTGAAGAAATCGTAATATACATCAATGTATTTACCCCACCCCCAGAAAAAATAAAACAAAAAAGAGAAGAAAATAGAAACAATAATAGAACAGGGTCATATAGGAAAGAAGTACGTAGAGGGCTGCAAATAAAAAGAAATTAAGGCCCTGTTTGATAGCTCTGCATTTTCTATGTATTTGGAGAATACTACAGTTTTTTCAAATACCATGGTTTTAATTACAGTGAGTTGTTTGGTTTTCACAATAAACTGTAGTTTAATTACCACAGTATTCCCCAAAACACAGTATTTTCTCTGTTTTAAAAAAAGAACCCTGAACCTCTTTTTTTAAAAACTGAACAGGCGAGAAAACATGCCCGTCTCGTTGTTCTTCCTCGTTCGCTTCCAAGCCGCCGCTGCTGCTCTCTCATCGCTGGATAGTCTCGCCGCTGCTCCTTCGTCCGCTTCCAAGCCGCCTCCTTTTTGCTTGATGTATCACGTGTCATGCTGGTCATATGTTTGAAGTAATGCTTGGGAGGAGCCACCAATCAAATCCACTGCAAGGCGTCGAGCTTGGCCTACGGTTCCAGTTCTGGCGTGGTGTGCTGCCGGCTACACCGTGTTGCGAGCTGTGAGGTCCTAGCTCCACGTGCAGCTCCTGATGCCCCTTGACAGCAGCGCGGAAGAGTGCCAATGAGTTTGTGAGGTGACACACGTCATGCTGTGGTAGTTCGACTGCCTCCAGCCAGCGCCAACAAGGAAGCCTCGGTCGCACCTTCCTTCCATCCTAGAGAGGCCTCGGTGGTAGATCTTTCCGTCCCTCGCGTGACGGCTCCAGTAGCTTCTGGTGAACAGTAAGCGTGGTGTTCGCGAATCCGGAAAATCCTCCGTGATTTCGCGTGGGTGTCCCCAATCTCAATTCAATCCAGCAAAGCTAGCGATTCCCATCCTAGGAGAGCACCTCGATCTGCAGTTGGTCTGCCTTCCCTCGGAGATATCTTCCGTAGGAACCACAGAGAGAGTAGAACTGGAATCCCAAATCCCTGATCTTGCGTAGCCCATACATCCAAACCAAAATCCATACCCACCCTTCCACCCATCAGCCTCTCGCGTTTTGCTTTGGGGTGGTGGTTGTAATACACCAAAAATCCCTAGATTTTTGGTCTTTGAAGCAGGCCGAGACATGAGGCGTGTGGAGTCGGGGCTCTGCTTCGATGGTACGGCCCGGCGCGACCTGAAAATGAGAGGAGACGAGGCAAGGGAAATTGATGGAGTAGAGGGGAAGCTGAGGAATCTGAAGCTCGAGGCGAAAAGAAAGGTATAAGAATCAGCACCCATTTGACTAGTTCATCCGCTACATGGAAGCTAAAAGCGATGGGTAAGCTCTTGTCGATAGACACCTGCAAAAGCGGAGCATGTGTCAAGAACACTAAGGGAAGTATGGTGTCCCTTCACGGGAGTGGATTGCAAAGAGTTAGGAAGGAACCGATTTCTGTTTCGTTCCATGATGAGGCGGGGAAAAGGAAGGCTTTGAACAATGGACCTTGGAGATTCAATAAGGAGCTGTTGGTTATGGAAGATTTCACACCAAGCAAGACCATCGATGAGTATGAATTTAAGAAGATTCCGATCTGGGTGAGAGCATATGATGTTCCTTTAGGAGCAATGTGCAGAGAAACAGGAGAATTGATAGGAAAACAGGTAGGAGAAGTGTTGGATGTGGATCTTGATGAAAATGATTCAGCAATGGGGGAGTATATGAGGATCAAAATGCGCATAGATATCACAAGTCCGTTGATGAGGTTTTTCACACTCATTATTGATGAAGAGGAAGAATATGAGCAAGAAAGGGAGGAGATGGAAGAGGAAGAGAATGATGCAGAGAAGAAGAAGAAAGAGAAGACAAAATTTATCACTTTTAGATATGAACATCTCCCCGACTTCTGTTACAACTGTGGAATCATTGGTCACAATGAAAGAGCCTGCCCAACAAAAGGTGCGAAAGCAGAAGGAAGACAATTTGGGGCATGGATTCGTGCTGTAATATTTAAGGGCGGTTCTAGTGAAGAGGGGGGAGCAAGAGCTCAAGCGATCGTAGTAATTTCTGGAGGAGTAATAGCGCAGGTAGTAAAGGTAGCGACGGTCCTTCATGGCGCAAAAATCTGTCAAGCACAGAGGGTGATGAGAAAATTAATAGGGGAGAAGGAGATGATACCAGCCCAATCAAAATCACACTAGGTGATCAAACAAAAGTTACAGGAGGCAAAAAACTAGTATATGATTAGAGGAACTCTGAATCTTTTTCAAAAAAGGAGCATAAAGAAGGATTTGAGTCTGAAGTGACTAATGAGGCAGCAGTACAATCTTGCCAACGGGGTGATAGTGAGAGGGCTCATGATGGAAGAGGTCAAAATGTCCAGAGTGAAGAAAAAGAAAATATGGTGGTACAAAAGTCAGAAACAAATGAGAAGCAGAATACATCCAGAAGGGTGAAGAAACCCAAAGGGAAGCAACATAGTGTTCCTGTTGTTGTGGGAACCAAGAAAAGGATTGCTGAATACATGGAGTTCGATGATGAGGTGGAATTTTTTAAGAAGGCAAGGATGGAGGTTGATGGCGAAGAAGAGGAAGAAGCTAGTGCAAAACAAGTTGCAGAAGGAAAAAAAACCAGAGGGTGGAAGCGCTGGGCTGCGAGGACAGCCAGTGAGTCAAAATGAAAATAACGGCATGGGCTGCCGGGATTGGGGAATGGACCGGCAGTTCGAGGGCTTCTGGATCTCCAGAAGCAGGAAGACCCCGATATCCTTTTCTTGTCTGAAACAAAAATGGACAAGAGAAGGATGCAATGGTTCCGACACTTATTGGGAATGTCAAAAATTATAGTGAAGGATTGTGAAGGTAAAAGTGGTGGTCTTGCTCTCATGTGGAAGAGGCATGTCAATGCAGAACTCCACAACTACTCAAGATATCACATAGACATGGAGATAGTGGAGCAAGACGGATACAAATGGCGGTTCTTTGGCGTATATGGTGAACCTTCCTCGGATAAAAAGGATAATACTTGGAAATTACTAAAATTCTAAACCAACAGCTCAATCTTCCATGGCTGTGTGCGGAGATTTTAATGAAGTGTTGTATGGCCATGAGAAAAAGGAGGTCCAGTCGTAGCCGGAGATCAATGGAGAAGTTTAGAATGGCATTATTAGAATGTGGATTACGTGACCTTGGTTACTCTGGTGACAAGTATACATGGAGAAATAATAGCCATGAAGCCAGATTTTACATTAAAGAAAGATTGGATCGACTGTCGCAACTAGGGAGTGGTGTGCACGTTTTCCTTCATATCAGGTCACAAGCGGTGACCCGAGGCATTCAGACCATAGACCGGTCACCATTTCAATTGAAGGCACCAAGAGGCAATCCAGAAGGCTTGGAAATGGAAACACATTCAGATTTGAGGCGAAATGGTTGGAAGAAGAAGAATGTGAAGATATTGTCACCAATGCCTGGAACACTGCAAATATCAGAAGCGGTGGCAATGTGGCTCAAGGCATCAAAAGTGTTTCCAGGGACCTAAAAGCCTGGGATGAAAATGTACTAGGAGACCTTCATCGGAGAATAAAGAAGTTAAAAGAGGAGCTAGAAATGGTCAGAAGAAGTGAAATAAATCAAGACAAAGTCGATCGGGAGCATGTACTGAAGGATAAGCTGGATCGATTAGAGAAGCAACACAACCTTTTCTGGAGGCAAAGAGCCCATGTTAAATGGCTGCAATTTGGAGATAAAAATACGGCTTTCTTCCATGCATGTGCATCTGAGAGGAAAAACGTAATACCATCCAAAAGTTAAGGAAAGAAGATGGGACTTGGGTAGAAGAGGCAGAGCAACTAAATGAATATATTTCAAATTATTACCTAAATATATTTACCTCGGCAGCAACGCACGACAATAACACAATTCTACAATCGATTAAACCTAGAGTAACTGATCAAATGAACGAGTTGCTTTCTGCAGAATATACTGAAGAAGAGGTGAGAGCTGCCCTGAATAATATTGGTGATCTAAAGGCCCCGGGACACGATGGCATGCCTGCAATCTTTTTAAGAGATTCTGGAACACTGTAGGGGAACAAGTAACAAAGGAAGTGCTCAAGGTGTTGAGAGGTGGGGAGATGCCTGAAGAATGGAATAATACCATAATAGTTCTGATCCCAAAAATGCCTAAACCAGCGAGACTGAATGACTTACGACCCATCAGCCTACGCAGCGTGGTCTACAAATTAATAGCCAAGGTACTCACCAACAGACTAAAGAATATACTGCCTGAAATAATATCCCCCAACGAGGCGCATTTGTGCACGGACGCATGATATCGATAATATTCTTTTAGCATATGAAATGATTCACTTCTGCAGAGGAAGAAGAGCGGAAGAGGAGGATATGCTGCCATCAAACTCGATATGAGCAAGGCTTATGATAGAGTTGAATGGAAATTCCTACAAGAAATCATGCTGAATTTGGGTTTCAATAGAAGATGGGTGCAAGCGGTGATGAACTGCGTCACCACGGTGAAATACCAAATCAAAATCAATGGGGACGTCACGGAGATAATTATTCTGGCGAGGGCTTCGCCAAGGTGACCCCTTTCTCCATATCTCTTTCTATTATGTCTTTGAGGGCTTCTCGTCCATGCTACAAAACGCTGAGGCGAATGGGAGGTTAAAAGGAATCAAAATATGTAGAACAGCCCCAAGCATAAGTCATCTTCTTTTTGCAGATGACTCACTTCTCCTCCTGGAAGCAAATGCCAACAGTGCTCATGAGCTAAATCATATCACGAATGTTTACGAAGCTTGCTCGCCAAGTTATAAATAAGGAGAAGTCAGCCATCTTGTTTAGCAAGAATACAAAGCGTGAGGATAAAGAGGAGCTGATGAATCAACTCAATATTGCTCTTGAAGGCTTCTCTGGAAAATATCTGGGCTTACCATGCTATATTGGTAAATCAAAAAGCAAAGCCTTCGAGTATATCAAGGAAAGAGTATGGAAAAGGATACAAGGGGGCAAAGAAAAAATGCTCTCGAAGGCCGGCAAGGAAATTCTTATCAAAGCTGTAGCACAAGCAATCCCTATTTATGCAATGGCATGCTTTGATCTTACCAAATCTCTATGTGATGATATTAGCTCAATGATTGGGAAGTTTTGGTGGAGTCAAATGGATAAAGAAAACAAAATTCACTGGGTCGGATGGGATAAGCTGACAAAACCCAAAAAGGATGGGGGGCTAGGATTTAGAGACTTATACTCCTTCAACTTAGCTATGCTAGCAAGGCAGGCTTGGAGAATGTTACAAAACCCAACGTCTTTGTGCGCACAGGTGTTGGCAGCGAAATACTATCCAAACCAGTAGTCTGCTACAAGCGAGGCCAAGAGATGGCATTTCATATAGTTGGAGAAGCATTTTGAAAGGAGTACAGGTGCTACAAAGCGGAATCATATGGAGAGTAGGAGATGGATGCACTATCAATATATGGTCGACCCTTGGCTACCAAGGGCATCTCCAAGTGTAACATCCCAGCAAGGTAGGCATGTTATTACTAAGGTTTGAGACTTGATTGACCCCACCTACGGCACATGGGATATACAAGCGCTCCGACAAACTTTCAATGAAGAAGATGTACAAGTAATCCTGCAAATCCCGATCCAAGGGGTGTTGTAGATACACCACTGGCATTTTGACAAAAAGGGTAAATTCTCGATTAAATCTGCCTATCAAGTAATCTTCGACAGACAAGCCAGGAAATCGCACATGATGTAGCCGTCATCAAGTCGAGAATGTTGATGTCGGACCACTTTTGGAAGAAACTATGGAGGTTACCCTGCCCAACAAAATCCTGCACTTCCTATGGCGATTAGCCAACAATAGCCTTCCACTAAGAATGAGACTACAAAAGCAGAGGAATCGAAGTGGACACACGATGTCCAATATGCCACCGACTAGATGAAGATGGAGGCCATTGTTTCCTAAAGTGTAAATTTGCCAAGGCTGTTTGGAGAACTGCTTTACTAGAAGAATGTCGGGTGCAACTTATAAATTGTCCGAGTGCCATCTCGACAATGGAGGACATCCTAGAAATGGAAGAGGAAAAATGTCTAAAGATCTGCATCCTCTTGTGGTTATGGTGGTGCAGAAAGGAACAAAGCTAATCAAGGAAAAAGAATCGGGACTGCAGATGAAGTCATATACTCAATACAACTTCATTTGTTGGAGTACAAAAAAAATACATCAAGCGCCAGGAGAAAAATGAGCAGGGCATAAATCAGGTGTGGCACCCTCCCCCTATTGACTTTCTTAAAATCAATACGGATGGAGCCTTTAGACAGGCAACTAGATTGGGTGGGTGGGGTTTTACCATAAGAAATGATCAGGGAATTACACTAGTTGCAGGAACTTGGAACTTGGAAAATGTTGGAGAACCACTACAAGCTGAAGCTCTTGCCATGCTCTATGCCGTGAATGAGGCGTCAAGAATGGGGTGCCAAAGAGTCATTCTGGAGACAGATGCAGTTGTATTGAAACAAGCAATAACAAGTGACCTGTATGACTACTCGAGTCTAGACGTAGTGTTTAAAGAAATTAGAGCTGTGATGCAATCATCTTTCCAATCCTGTAAAGTAGGAACTTGTTCAAGGGCATGTAATATTTACGCACCTTTGTTTAGCTGCTCATGGTGTAACTATGGAGCGGAGGAGCTATCAGATATGGCTCGATCCACTTCCTAGGGATGTAAAGAACCTTGTCGCTGGTGAATCCAGCGTGCCTTGTTAATGGAATGCTTTTGTGTTCCTTTCAAAAAAAAAAGTTCGACTGCCTCCTATTTGGTAAGCTACAGGCCCAACTATGGGCATAGTCGTTGCAGTTTGGCAGTGGCCTTTGTGCATGGCCGTCCAAAGTTTGTGCATGTGGGTGGCTTTTGTGCATGGTCGTTGAGTTTGCAACAGCTGGGTAGTTAAGGAGAAAACGGCTAGCTAGCTAGCCAATTTACTTTGATATATGCAGCATCAGCCAAACAGCTCAAAGTATTCTCAATACTTCAAATATTGTGATATATCAAAACTGTGATATTTTATACCAACATGCAAAAATATTGTAGTTTTTCAATACTGTGGTTTTTTAATATTTCACTATCAAACACAGCCTAAACGAAAAAAGAAAAGCGCGAAAACTTTGGCTGTGTGTGCGGATCACCCGCGCAAATGGGAAACGTATTTCCCGCCAACCCGCCTCCCGCGTTGCCGCGCGTCCTGTTTAGCGGCGGAGTGTGTTTTCGCGGTTTGATCGGGTGCGTTGAGCGCTGATCCGACGATCGTTTGGTGGCCCGCGGACAGCCAATGAGGGGCGATCACGCGGATCGCCCCCATCATCCAGTGCCCCTCCTCCTTCGTCCCGATCGCCGCCGGCTATAAAACCCGTGTGGCGTTCAGCTCCCACAACATTCCAACGGCTATCCCCAATTCAAAAAAATGGCTACCGTGGAGGTACCGATCTGGTCGGTCGGTCGCTGGAGCGCGCCGGCTCGCCGCCAAGTACGTCGCCGGGCAGGAGGTCCGGGTGGTCGTCAAGTCCGTCGACTCGATCAAGCAGGTGCCGGAGATGATCCGGGCACTTCAGGCGCTGCGGTATGGTGGCTGCGTCATCGACTACGACGGCATCCTCTACCACCTCTCCGACATCAACACCATCTTCAGCAAGTACATCGTCGCCGCGGGCAAGATCGTCAAGGCCGCGCCCAGGACCCGTGTCATCTCAAAGGCGCGCGTCGACGAGCTCCTGGGGGCCTACGACGGGCTGGTGGCCCTGCAAGTACCTGTGGATGGGGAATGCAAGCTCCAGTACCGCGCTCGTCGTCATCACCGTGCACGCCGTCAGTTCGGCCTTCTTCCCCTTCTTCGCTTCTTCGGGACGCTGCTCAAGCGCAAGAACCGCGAGAATGTTGGGCAGGACCATGGTCCACCCGAACCCACGCTCGGAGACGTTGATCCCTGGACACTGTTTCTATGGATTTGTGCATGGTTGAGTAAACAATGCATGGCGGGAAGAGTTTGGGTGCGCAAGGGCAAGGGGCGCCGCGGCAAGGGGCGCAAGGGCAAGAAGGAGAACAAGAAGAAGGCGTTCGTCTCCGTCGTCTGTGGGCTCGCACAGCGCATGCGCTCCCTCGCGCTCAAGCTGCTCTACGCCCAGGAGTTCAACACCGCCCTCGCCAAGATCATGCGCTCCCTCCTCTTCGACATGACCCTCTTCCGCAACCGCCGGGCTCTGTTCGGCCGCGTGAAGACCGGAAAGTAAGTGTGGGTGGAGGAAATCAAGATGATCTCTCCTATAGTAGATATCAGTGTGAAGGAATCGTAACTACTATAGCATACTATGTACCTAGAAATTTCGCCAGGAGCACTGCTACCTTTATTTCTTGTTCCCAGTTCAATCCAGAGGGTCCTGTGGAGCTCGGCCTACGCTGCAACTTTCCCAAATCTCTTTCTGTAATCAGTCCCCGTACCCGTTATTAGCAGTATTCTATATTCTGGATGTCCGTATTTGCTATCAGTATTGCTACCTGTGTACCGAAGCTATATATTAATATATGAGGAATGTTGCTCTGCTGCAACCTGTTGGCAATGTGATGCTGTTTAGTACTGTATTCTCTTTTTGTCTGTGATTTGTTTTGATGATTTGATCATCTGAGTTGGTCTTGAGACGAATAATGCAACACAAATGCAATGTGGTTTGTCTGTAGTCCCTCAATCGATTGAGATTTTGTCTATATTAGTCATTACTTAGCATTTGTGCTAGCAATAAATTGTTGTTGGCTCTCTCTCTGATGTAAATGATTTTATATTTGTTCTTGATTGGGTATGGTAATAGGTAATCGTTGGCTCTCTGATGTAAATGAAGTAAATAAATTTTGAACTAATGTGCTTGCGCTCATTTTACTGTATATTTCATATCTTCCAGTTGAATTGCTTTGCTCTAGTTTTTATATCTGATGATCTTACCATTGCAAATTACTTTGATTGCCTATCTGGACCGAAGCTTCCATTCAACACAACGAGAAATAAGCTCCCTCTTCTGAAAGCCTTGAGTAGAGTGCTGGCAGAATTGAACAAAATAACTATAATTGCCACTAGGTAGCAATGGATCCCTTCTCCATTCTTTGCCGCATTGTGCTTTTGTCTTTTCTGCCATGTTCAAGGAACATCTCTTCTCTTTTTATTGTTTATTTGATGTTATGTTTTAACCCAGTATCAGTTGATGGAACCTTGAAACAGTCTTGGGACATGTTATTCCTGTGAATGGGAAGTCATCTATTTCCTGATGATGCACATCGTGTTCACTGCATATGTTTGTGCTATCTATGGAGTACCGGGTGATGATTAGCTACATGTTGTGTCAGATTTTGAAGTGATGAAATTTTATGTGGCTTAACTTGGGCCTAATGGTCCTTCTCTGGTAGCTACAAGCATTGACCAGGGGATCAATTATTGGGCCAGGAATCAGTTTTCACGCATTGATAGGAACCTAAGACTATTCCAGTTTAAAGTCCATGGAGCCTATTATTTTGAGTTGATTTGGTACTGGGAAAAGTATGGCGATGATTCTAAATTTAAGACTTGTTTCTCAAAACATTTACAGTTGCCGCCTACCAGCTTTCGCCTTGCCAGGCTTGAGAGCTGATGCTGCTAATTCCTTGGATGTCTGGGCATTGTTATTTTTCCTGGTCAACATTGTGTTTCTCAATGAGCTTCATCACTCTAAACATAGTATGTTCAATATGCTCCTGCATCACAAAGGCTTGTTTCTCTGAACATTCACAGTTGCCGCCTAAGAGCTTTCGCCCAGCCAGGCTTGAGACTAATGTTGTTTGTGTGTTTGTTCATATTTGTCCGGTGATGAAGAACATGTTAACAATACCATCTTTTGGGACTTATTGGTCGCTATGCGTCCATGCTACCATTCTGCAATTTCTGAAGCCAAATTGAACAGCTTCCGATCGTCGCAGTTTTTGCATCTTCTGGATACACAATCCCTGGATATCTCGTCCTTTTTGTTCTTGATACTGTTGTTTACCAAGTGTTAGTTCGTGTATCTCCCATTCTCAAATGTTTTGTTTTGTCGGCACTTGCACAATCCCGGGTTCTTTCATACGAATTGGTCAATTCCACAATTCATGCTCTTGCTCTGTCTACCTAGTTTTGTATCAACAGTCTGAAGAGCACTTATTTTGTTTGTTCTTTGTTTTCTTTATAGGAATCACTTGTATTCCACTTAAACCTGGTGCACCAACTCTGTGTCAACCAGAAGCGAAACGAAGTCTGTGGCTTCGTTTTGTTCTTTGTTTTGGTGTGACTCAAATCATGTGACTTGCCCCTTGATGAGCCGATCCTTTATCCGTGGCTCAATTCTCCAAAGGATGGGGAACTTGAGTTGCTTTGTCTACCGTAGATTCTAATTTTCTGTGGTCGGAATGCTCCTGTGTAATCGTTCTGAAGCTGAAATGCTATATTTGCTTTGTTGATTATGTGTTCAAATATGATTTGTTCTATAGTACTATAGCTGATTGAAGTGCTTGCATCAACCCGTCTGTGTTAAATTCTTGTCTGCGTTCGGAGTGTGTAGGTTCACTGAAAAGGAACATAAAATGTTGTGCCTGAGTAGGACTGTCGCTGCATGGCGGTCGATGCTCCTAGTTCTGTATGGATGCTAAATTTGCCATTATAGTGAACACAAACTGATGCATTTCCTATCAAGTTTCCGTCTCAATGAGAAGGAAAGTATTTTGTGCATGCTCGTTCATGTAGAGGTTGTAAATCAACATGACACTTGTGGTGCTAGCAACAAATTGTCCTACAGATACGCATGCTTAATTCTGAATCCTGGTGATAAGTTTCGCAAGATTTATGTTGGCAGCAGAAGAATTGATGGTCGAGTGACATTAATTTCTACAAGGAATGCAAGCTAAGTAGGTCACCGTTGTAAGAACAAAATCATGAAAGAACAAGATAGGCCTGACCTCTCTGGCAAGGGCACGAAAGTTCCTTGGATTTTATACAATCCGACAAATGACATTACACAGAACAACCTGGACAGAACACAGCTCATGTACTTGTACAGCACCACTAGATTGTTTCGTTGACTCAAAGGTACATGAGGAAAAAATTAGTCAAATACTACTACAAAGGATGGTACGGTTGCACAGCTGCACAACTCATTTAATTTTATGGCAGCGGCTGCATAGCTTCTTAACATTTAACTTGGCTGTGGATGGAACTTTCTCCGCAACATATTTTTCAATAGCCCATAGCCCTTTGTGGGCGTGCATGATCATACTCCTGCCTATCGGGCGGCATTCACCAGAAGATCCCTTGACACAACATCCATCAGTGTCTTCCCGATTATCGTATACAGTGTCCAACATAAGGCACTCGAGTGAAGTTGCATTCTCAAGAATATGGCAGGTTAGTTCGACCATGCTCTTTGCAGAGCAGAAGCCCATTATACTGACATTCTTCATGTTGCGATACTGATGTCCTGGTATCCGTCTCATGCTTGAGTCTCCAGCAGAAATCAATTCATGCTTTACTCGAGTCTGTAATACCTGCATCCATAGGAACACAACACACGCTAGAGTTAAATGGTTCGACAGCATGCAGAGACTAGATATCATAGTTGAAAGCACACCCTCTGTTCCTAAATATAAGACGTTTTGGCAGTTTAAATTAAACTGCCAAAACGTCTTACATTTAGTAACATAAGTAGTAGAGGAGAAGTGACTTACACCCAAGATAAAGTTCTCCAGGACAGGACAAGCATCCAGAAAATAAGCTAGAGAAAAATAATCATAGGCTGGCGAAAATCCCCCCAGCTGTCCATCATCAAGAAAGATCTGCAGGTTCTTAAGGTACAGGAGTTTGACAGCTAAGAGTGGCGTACTGAACATCTGCATATAGATGAATAGGTCTAGGTTAAATACTTC
The DNA here is from genome assembly GCA_021605145.1 of Aegilops bicornis. Classification (NCBI taxonomy): domain Eukaryota; kingdom Viridiplantae; phylum Streptophyta; class Magnoliopsida; order Poales; family Poaceae; genus Aegilops; species Aegilops bicornis. The sequence goes on from CM038673.1 coordinate 530,807,281, forward strand.
TTCCCTAAAAAAGGTTTGACACAACTACTGCTATATGAATAGTGCCTGCATCTGACAATCAAATGTACTGCTAGCCATCCTTTCAAAACAATAAAGGAAAAACTGAAGTTTGAGAATATACCTCTTCAGCCGAACATACGCTGAGGAATTCAAGATTTGGCATAATGAATGGAAGCTTGGAACGAGCATAATGAACAAGGTTAGATTCATCGACATGCAGCATTTGTAGTTCTTTCACTTGCAATAAATCTCCAACTGCAAGTTTCTCTAGGGCGCCATCAATGTGAACAGCGCAAACATTTGGAGCTTTATTCTCTATCACTTCCAGAGCTGTGCAGCGAAACACTGTCAGGCAGTTGAGCCGATGTAGCAGGGAAGGTATCTTGAGGCAGATGATCTTGTCACAACGATTCAGATTCAGCTTTTCCATAGCAAGAGAGTTGGAAAGAAGGTGTCCTAACTCATCTCCCGTAATGTGCACCTGATACAGTTGCAGCCTTGTCAAGCAACCAAGTCCCGCTGTGGGATGGAAAGCACAACGGTTGAGGTTAAGATGTCGAATCGAGTTTCCGCTCCCATTGAGTAAAACTGAGCATGGGAAATCGTAATTAACTGTGTTGCATCCTGCAGGCATTGAAAGTATGACTTCTTCAATCCCAGGAGTAACAGCAATCTCAAGCCACCTGTTGAGGTAACTGCTGTCAAAAAAAGAACCACAGTAGTGAAGCTTGAATGTCTTCACACCGCCCGAGTGTTTTTTCATAATGTGGTGAACTCTGTTGGTGAAAATCCGCCCCAGTTTCTCTCTTCGACATGCATTTCCAATCAGGCCAAGTGTTTCACTATTTAGGGTGAGGTGGGGATGGCATCTCCAGGAGCTCCGAAATGTTTGAGACACACAGCCAGCTCGAGCAGCATCAGTCAGTGGCAGCAGGGACAGTATATCATGCCAGATGTCCTGCAAACACAAGAATAGGAGAAAAGTTAACACTGGAATTGTATAGGCAAGTGGATCCTTTAACCAGGGGGAAATAGGACCATATGCAGTAGTATCACGCGCCAGGTGCTCTGTGAAACGTCTGCTGTATTACAGTGTTAAATAGCAAAACAGAATGCGATTGTGGTGGGTAAATTAAGCATTACATCAAGAAATGGTTTTCTTGACAGTGTCATTAGTGGCCTTCCTAAAATGTGGCCTGTTTTATTCACTAAACAGCGGTATTACTTGTTCCTAAAAGGCATAACACTGAAGCCCATGCTCTAGTGGGAATTATGGAAGTAGGATAAAATGTGCAGAAGCACACCATCTATTTTTTTCCGTGAAGAAACATGTTCTAGAAAATAACTTCAACAATGTAGTGAAATATCACACTTGCGCTCAAGTTTATCGAAACAGATAACTTTGCCAGTTCTTGAACTCTGAAAGTGCGTAATTGTATGCTTCTAGGCTCATTAAGACAGTATGAGAGGAATTCTATGTAAAGTAGCTCTAGGTAGGCTTCTTAACTTGTATTTGATTTTTTTTTTCTTCGGTGACTAAGATTTAACCGAAATTGCTGAACTTGTTGGCTTTAATTTTGTGATTCAGAAAAGGACAAACTAGAGACTGTCACTTAAGCAGCAAGAATGAAACTGACAGTAAATGTTTGGCCAGGAGGCGAATCGTGCAAAGAAGCATACAGAAGGTAGCAAGAAGGCTTCAGAGAATGTTGGAGGAAAGAACATTTGAAAGATAGAGACGTGTGAATTTAAGAAGGGAGAGTTGGACTTAAGATTGGCAAAAGCTCTGGCTTACGTAATCATGGAAGAAATATCGCTTGTTCCTTCAATTAGGACCATTTGTCTTCAGACAAATAATCAAGTACTCAGAAATAATCTGTAGACTGTGCTAGTTAGGCTAGAAAGTGTCTGCTTGCCATTGAGATCATGGCTGGACTGTTTTCTGCGGCAAGGATCAGATACAAGGTTTCAGTGAGGTGACAAACCAATCTATTCAGGATGCGGAACCAATCTATTCAGAACGTGGAACAGGCAATTAAAGTGATATGAAACATATGATGACTCTGGAGAAACGCATGGAGCAAGTTTTACCGTCTTGTGGTATATACATTGTTTATTTAGATAATTCTGATATCTTTCATGACTTTGGTAATTGATAAAATTACAGAAAGGTAGCCACATTCATTATGCTGCTACAACTCGTTTTATTAGATTAACAGTCATAAGAGATGTCAGAATTATGTAAATAAATAATTTATACCACAAGGAGGTAAAACTTGGTCCATGCGTTCCTCCAGGGGGTGGATGGATTAGTGGACAAAAAAAAATTACATTAGGGGGGGGGGGGGGGACTGGACTAGGTGAAAGAGTTAGCAAAGGCAGAAATAAAAGGGCCTAGCCTAGGGTTTGCCCTATGAGATAACAGCAGGAAGTCGCTTCAATCTTGAATCTTGCAATCCAGGAGCGACGGGAGGGAATGATCCCTTGGGAGATATGGTGATTTGTTCTTTCCAAATACTCCAAGCTGCCATGACGAATATCTCCATGAACAAAGGGCAGGACCACCCCTGCCTCCCGGCCCGGAGTGGACAAGGCGAAGTCTATCACCACCAGCAGACCAGGAAATACGGACAAATGCCAGGCAAGCGACGCTAAATAGACGAAAATATAGGTGCTCCACTGTTTCTTTGACTGCAAGGGTGCAAAGTGCGCAATGAACATCATTCCGAACATTATAATGCCTTCTCTGAAGCATCTTTCTAGTATTAAGGCGATCAGCAAGCAAGAGCCAGGCAAAAATCTTAAGCTTCATAGTGCATTGGGATTTCCAGATCCATCCAAAGGCCCCGTCAGCCAGCAGGTTTTTGAAGAAGAATCTGTAATTTTTCAGCCCTGGTAAATGTCATTAAGCTGGAACACATCTCGCCACCAGGAGGACCCGCATGGGTCAGAAGTGTGAGAGGCATCATTACCATAGTATGTTGACCAGATCAGGTTGATCCATTGCATGTCATGCTTGTTATAGAAGCAATGGAGATGTTTGAGCAGTAGCCCCATGTTCTGTACCTTGATATCAAGATTTCCTAGGCCTCCACGATTTTTGGGGCAACACACGAGATCACAGGCAGCAAGCAAATTGGACTTCCCCCCTTGTTCAGATTTCTTGCTCCAATGACATCAGCGCCTGATTTTATCAAATTGTTCAACCAACTTGGGAGATACCTTGATGGTGCATATGGGGTATAATGCAATGGAGGTGAGGACTGAATTGAGCAACGCCAGCTTGCTACCATAGGAGAGCAAGGACAGCGATCAACCAAGAGCATCAAATCAGCAAGAGTGGCGCGTCGTCCCCATCGGAAGGCTCAGGTATGTGAACGGCGTAGTACCAACAGACCACTGGAAAATGGCAGCCAATTCCATGGTAGTCTGATCCAAAATGTTTATGGGTACCAAAAATGATTTCTGAAAGCTGACCTTGAGACTGATAGACTCAGCATAATCCAAGAGCAACTCCTTCATGAGTGTAGCCTGTCTAACGCATGCTAGCAAATACGAGTGGTAACAGGGGGGCACCCTGTCGTACAGATCTACAGCAGGCAAATTGACGGCCGGGTACACCATTGAGTAATACCGAGAACTAGGAGGTCAGTGATTGGAAGATGCATTTGATCCACCAGAAACCATTTGTCGTCAAAGCCCATGTGTCGCATGATCTCAATCATTGAGTGTTCTTTTTACAACTGTGGGTTGTACAGCAAACGTGCCTAGCATGTGTGTTGTAACGTTTTAAATATTTGTGCCCAGCATTCCGAGGAAGCTGGTTATTTGCTCTTCACACTTTTAACAACAAATTAGTGAATGATGAAGTCCTTAATTAAAATATGCTGTCACAGCTTACATTTAGCCTAGCTACAGTTCCAATGATTTGTGAAATAGAGTGGCTGGCACTGAATATCATTGTTCGGCTAGGAATCCTCAGCGTTGTATTGGCGTACCTTTGGAAGATCCGGCACTGAATACCTTCTCCGTTTGCGACCTCGGGGGTTATCAACTTGTCGACCGGGCGAGCCCTTTCGTTTAGCTGCTGAAGCAATCGACATACCTAGGACAAGACACATCATCCATGGTCATGATTTCATGAATAGTGCAGACATTAACATAAAAAAAACAACAAACTAGTAGTGTTTTCAATATGTAATGTACGCTGGGTGTGCCGTCTCGAACAGTAATATTGTGTCACCATTTGGTCAGTGAGTCAGTTACTTACCAGTGCGAATTGGGGTTAGAAAAGAGATCTATATAGGTTACTCAAAGAGATAAATATCTTGATATCCAGACATACAGCAGGATTATATATCCAAACAGCAGAAAGAGTAAAAATCGAGTCTTTTATGCATAATACTACGTAGTATGTCTGCACAAGAAACAACTTAGGCGACGCGACGGGAGGGAGGGGCAAGATCCGACTTACCACGGGACTGGATTTTCCGGTGCCGCCGATCCCGCCGCATGGACACCAGCCGGCTGAGCGCCATCAGGCCCATGATACCCTGCTGAAGCCGGCACGAGAAATCGGGGCAGGTTTTTGCCCCCCTCTCTCTGTCTATTTGAACCCGGCAAAGGTGACCGCCTTCCCGCCGTCCCAGGTTACAATTTCGATTTTGAATCGGACAAAGGGAATTCGCGGGAGAGGAAACCGGATCGGCGCCGCCGCGCACTATGGCAGGACTCAGCGGCGTGAACCAAACCCTAGGCTAGCTTCGCGAGTAGGCCTTGCTGGGCCTCTACCTCGTCCTGGAGGCCCGCATTTACCAGCCCATCTAAGAGGCCCAGCTGCAATATGACTGGACCGGTATTTTGTTTCTCAAAAAAAAACACAGTGAAATCATGAGTTATTAATTAAGGAAATAATCTTTGCAAAGGTTATCATCAAATCCTCTGATGGGTACAAGTGGCACAATGCATGTATGTCATTTGTTGTCAATAAAAACCAAGAAAACCTAAAAGATAGGGAAAAAAAAGGGAAAACCGAAACAACAAAAAATCCAACAAAAAAAACGTCCTGATGGAGAAAGCGTCCAACATGTGGCGGCGCCACCACGTGGAGTGCTCCCACACACTGAAAATGTTCATTGCATGTCACAGATGAATGACAAATTTCTATCTTTTATTTTTGAAGCATTCCGATGCCACCAAAGAAAGAGGAAGAGAGCCCCCTCCTTCGTCTTCTTCCTTGACGTTCCCCTAGATAGGAGAAGGGTTTCCCACCTGATTCTTAGCGGCCATGGCTCTGAAGGACAACAATCCCCTCCAACATTGGATCTAACCTTCTTCGATAGAGTGCCAAAAAAGGACTAGATTTGTCCGCCACGGAACTGCCCGTGGCGTCAAAAAACCTTCAAAGAAAACAACAAGGGTTTTCGAGGTATTTATGATCCAGGGGTACAAGGGGCGGTGCAGGCGCCCACACGTCCTAACCACACACCCCTAGGCCGGGGCACAGGTGGCCACTCTGCTTGATCTTTGCCCCATCTCTTCATTCTTCGTAGAACACTTAGTTTTCAATTTCCCAAGAAATGATAGGTATTTTGAAACAATGAGTGCAGTATAGTTTTGTGATTAAATGAGAAATTCATTTATTAACCAAAGAAAGAGGCGATTAGATGGATTTCTGGCCAAGATCATTAAAAGAACACTAGATTGGTCATTGATGACATCATTCTTGACAGTTTGGCCACCGCCAACAACTATCTGAACAATTAATCGCCTGAGATGGCCTTCTCCCACAATACTAAGCACGATAAAGTGCAGAAAAGAAACTATTTCAATCATTTCAAAACACAAGCATATTTTGTTGGTTGAGACAAGGCTTTGACTAACAATTACTTGCGGAGATGGTCACAAGAAACCAACAATCATCACATCGTCATAGAATCTCCAAGTCTTATTGCACTATTCAACTTGCTACGGATGCAGTCCAAGGGGTGTTTAACTGAATTACACTGCTGTTTTCTTTTTAAGATATTTATTACACCATTTTGGGTTAAAAAGCGGAGTTACATTGAACACCTACTCACATGAGCAATGGCAACAACAAGCAATACATCATGGGACCGAAGTTTTAGGAGCTGTTTGGCAGTCCTCCAGCTCCCTGAAATCTGAGAATCTGTGGAGCTCCCTTTTCCCCGCTCCGTCATTTTTAGCTACAGCTCCACCAAACTCCTGGAGCATACTTGGGGAGCGGGAGAGTCTCCGAACATGCCCTTAGTTCCATCAACCTTCCACTATATACTTTGCATAGTTATGATAAGTTGTATTTTTATGATATTTCTTATGATGCATAGTCGAACATAAAGAATTGACACGGTTAATAAAATGATAGGTATTTTGGAACAGTGAGTGTAGTATAGTTTTGTGACTAAATGAAAAATTCATTTCTTTTTTTAGGCAAAGAAATTCATTTCTATTAACCCAAGAAAGAGGTGATTAGATGGATTTCTAGCCAAGATCATTAAAAGAAAACTAGATTGGTCATTGATTACATCATTCATGACATTTTGCCGCCCGCCAACGACTAACTGAACAATTAATCCCCTGAGACGGCCTTCTCCCACAACACTAAGCACGATAAAACACAAGGTGTATTTTGTTGGTTGAGACAAGACTTTGACTAACAATTACCTGCAGAGATGGTCACAAGAAATCAACAATGTTCGCATCATCATAGAATCTTCAAGTCTTATTGCACTGTTCAACTTGCTACGGATGCAGTTCAAGGGGTGTTCAACTGAATAACACTATTGTTTTTTTAAAGATATTCATTACACCATTTTGGGTTAAAAACGGAGTTCACCTAATCAAATGAGCAATGGAAACAGCAAGCAATACACCATGGGACCGGAACTTTAGTTTCATCAACCTTCCACCATGATCTTGCTGCTAGTCCCCCAGTCAATGTCGTTGTGAAGCATGAAGGCTGATATTGAACTTTGCTGTTTTTTATCAAATACTCCCTCCGTTCGAAAAAACTTGTCATCAAAATGGACAAAAAAGGGTGTATCTAGAATTAAAATATATCTAGATACATCCCCTTTTATTCATTTTGATGACAAGTATTTCCGGACGGAGGGAATAGATGATTCATGACGATTTTCATACAAATTCGTGTATAAACGAAAACAAATGAGCTCATGGTCACCTGGATCATCAAACGGCGTTTAGACAATTGCTCGTAGACCTCATACTTGGGAATCGCAAAATCATCTCCAGCACCCTAGCAGTATGTTGTAGAAAACAGTACCCCCTCCATTCACAAGTATAAGATGTTCTAACTTTTATCCGAATCAGATGTATTTAGACATATTTTAGTGTGTTTGTTCACTCATTTCAGTCCGTACGTGGTCCATATTGAAATACCCAAAACATCTTATATTTTGAAAGGAATAGCAAATACTATGATACTGCTGAACATAAAACAAATGGTCCATATGTATTGAAATTATATCATAGTACATGCCAAGGAAATTAATTGTCATCAGGGCATATCAGATTAAGTTACCTGCCAAGTTGCAGTACCATCGTCTGGATTTTTTAATTTATGCATGCAATGCCAAGAACAGAAAGGGAGCAAACAACGATGATGTCAGAGTTGGTACTATGAAGAAGACCGGTTTAATTAACCACATATTCAGGAGGCTTTCCACCATCCAAGCATTTCACCATCCAACAATTTTTAAAACATCTAAAGGAAAAAATACCAGGATGACTAGATAACAACGGTGTCAGGACAGTGAAGAAACCTATACTTTGGGCTCTGTTTTTGTATACACCCTGTACAAGTGGCAGCAGTGGATATCCTACGTGTTCACCTGGGAGTTCCAGCTCAGTCACAAGAACACAGGTAATGACAAGATTGCCTAGCCCACACCCCACCATCCACAATTCTCTAGCCAGGATTCCAAAATAGGTCTTCGTATTCTCCGCGGATGTCGATATTGAACTCCAAATGTGACCAGGATTATTGTGATTTACATCCCTCACTGGATGCGATGACAACAATAATCGCACCAAGGCAAACTATAAGGTTAATTGTAAAATATAGTTACCATAGCCGATGCTAATCTGAACTAAGCTCTCTATGTCCCCTTCTTGGTGTTCTTTGCTCCAACCTCCCTGGTTTGTCCTACTTTGGCATGACCAAGGTCTGACAAAGCCAAGCCCAACAAATACCAAGCACAAGCACATGCCGTATCTATAAACACATTTGCTAGGGGGGGCTAGCATGAACTGCTTAAGCCATATGCTACTTCCTTTCACCACCTAAGAGAGGAGGGAGGGAATGGGCTCACAGTCACAGCGATGCGGTTCTTGCTATGTCAAAGCAATTATCAGCAGGCTCAAGCCCAGATGCCTTGGAGGGAAGCCGCACAGTTGCGAGAGCGGCGCCAGATGCGTTGGAGGGAAGCCGCAGCGTTGCGAGAGCAGTGCCAGATGCGTTGGAGGGAAGCCACAGCGCTATGAGAGCAGCATAGTCAAGGCAGAAGTAAGGCACGATACTCTTCAGGATATTCTGTACTCTCAGCAGAGCTTCGAGGGAGATGAGATTGGGGCACCATCACCTCGGAGGCATTCCCCGAAGGTTCGTCCGCTTAACCTGGATTGCCCCTATGGGGACAACTCCCCCAATATCCAGGATAGCTTCTCCATCGACAGGGTTACTCTGAGGAGCCAACGCAGCATAGCCAGGAGAGTCAGCTTCAGATCTCCTGATCACTCCGACATATTCATCATTCCCGCACGCAACGATCCTGCTGGTTATTACTCCAGCGATGACGAATCCACAGAGAGTATAAGCGAAGAAGGCATTAATGCAAAGAGACCTCGCTGTGCCATAACCAGATACTAAAAGGCCTGCTATCTGGTGCAACATCAAAAATCAAAACAGGAAGGCTGGAAGAAAAGGGGTTCACAACGAACAAGCTCATTGCTCAGGATATTTCTTCACAGAAGATACTTAAATGGTACTGAAGCAATAGACTAGATGGTTTACCCAGGAATATAATATTTGCCACTTTATACTCTCGAAAAGATATTTGCCACTTTAAGGCCTAATGTACTTCATGCAGTAGTATATGTACTTTTGTGTTTCTTGCCCTTGACTTTTTCGACGTATTGTATTTTTCCCACCTTGCTATTCTGAACTGGAGTGTATCTAAGAAAAAGGTTATGTACTGTACAGAATACCCTACAGATGCAAGTACAAAAGCACTTCTTCCATTAAAATACTCATTAAGCTGTACAAGGTTTATTTTCTAAGACTAGGGACAAAAGATAAGAGGCGTGCACATATGACCTCATAAAACAGCCATATCTATAAGATAGATTCGTCAACAAAGTGGCAGTTCCTAATGTGAACAAACGTTCAGTGGATCAGGATGAGAAACACCAGGTGTTCTACTTCTGTACACTTAGCTATATTCAGATTTGAAGCCTTCTGTCAGAGCAACAACCTTTGAAATTAACTTTGGCTGTAGCCTGGAAACAGCTTTCCGAATATCCTATAAAATGATAGATTTGGTCAGACATGTAGCGTTTTCACAACAGTTTGATAGTTCACTGGCTACATACCTCAAGACTATATCGATTTGAGAAATGGGTGAGTATAATTGCCTCATTTCTAAACCATTGGGAATGCTCCATTATCTACGAACCATAAAATGGGTTTATGTTAGTGACTGATAGTACAGCATATGCAAATGTCTCATCATCAGAACTGTCCCAAAGCTCATTAGGATGGCTAGGGGTGTCAGTATGGGAACTATTACCTCAGACAGATGCATGTGGCCATGCTCTCGAGCATGATCAACATCGACTTGGTCATCTAGGAAGGTTGCCTGCCAAAATTTAAAAAGATGTTGGCAACCAAATGATAGAGGTGCAGAACTGGAGGAAGTTCAGACAACCTTTGGAATATTCGCTGATGAACAAACTAGCAGAAATTATTACTCTATCTATAACAAAACAAATGCGATACTTGTACTCATATATAAGCAACGGTGCAATGTTACAAAGCCCATTTTCTAACATCTGATGATATGCGACGCAAAGAACACCATCCTATTATACTATTAATCACTATACATCTATTTGCTTCTTAACTCAATCCCATGCTCCATAACAATATGAAATCCCTAAATGTGTCCGGTTTCATAGCATTCCACATTTTCTCTTCTTTTTTATGTTACCTAATAATGTAAGTACAGTGGCGACAAACACTTTGGCTGACTTTGGCCATCTGTGGAGTGAAGGAAAAGAACTTGACGTTGCAAAGGAGTTTTCAGGAAAAGAAAATTCTGAACAATACCTCAGTTATAAGAACCTTTGCTCTCAGGGCATCCGCATTCCGTGGGTCAAGAATAAAATCAGATGTTGTATCTCCGGTAAAGGCAACTTCTGGGTACAGTATGGTATCTGTAATCTAATGAAATATAGAGTGAATTAAAACATAAGAAACATTTCTGATTGAGAGTACAACAAAAACTCACCTCAGAGCCTGATTGCTTTAATTTTACTATTTGACTTCCCTTCAAATGAGCATATTGTTTTTCAACTTTCTTCTAACAGAGTATATGACGTAGCCCTTCATGGCATTCACAAGGAAAAAGATGGGACGATAAGCATTAACTTATGTTCAGTAACCGCATGGTGAGTAACTCTATTATTCAACTGAGTCAAGGAGCAGTACCTGGCTGGGTACAGTATGGTGAGTCTGAAATGGTCTGGCAACAAGGTCATTGCGTATTTCATATGTTTCTCCTGAAAAGAAATGCTGCACTTTAAGAAGTAAACAAGGAAAAAACAAAAGGGCCAACGGTGAAATGATCTCCATAGTCCATACCCAAGTCAAGAGCAACTAATTCAACTTCCAGGTCAATTCGACTCATTCTACGATGGATCTGAAGCATCTCCTCAACGTCATCCCTTATGCACGGAGGTACAAATACGGTTGGAGGCTTCAAATTGTACAGGCCACGGGTTGCTATGTACATTGGAAGACCACCCTGAAAAGTTACCAATTTAGCACATAATAACCGATCTATTAGTGATCTTTCCCTAGTTCAAGTGGATGTAAATGTGGAAATATAAGAATATATGGTGTTATCACGTTGTAGCAGCCAAGGTAAGTCAGTAACTGGAGCATATGGGAACAATGAAATACTACCTCTGTAACTTATAATAAGAAGTTTTTTGACACTACACGGGGGGAGTAGCAAATAACAGAGCACCTCGCCTTACTTTGCATTCCAGCAGAGAAAAAAGATGGCATAATTAAGAAGCTTTTGCTAACTCTCAAAAGTGCAACTGATAGAGCAAGATGATTATATTTGATTATTGGAAACGTTATGCAGCCTAATTTAGGCTAACTTACCCCCAACTATTGACGATGGTGATATTATCCCTCACAACAGTATCTGACTATCTTGCTAAGCAAATTAACTTACCAGTTACTACCAAGTTACCATTATCGATTACTATGAACTCAAATACCAATATACTCCCTCTGTAGACTAATATAAGAGCGTTTAGATCACTATTTTAGTGATCTAAACACTCTTATATTAGTTTACGGAGGAATACTATATTAAGCAAACAGTTCAGAGGAAAAGGTTGATTATAAATGCAAAATGAATCATGAAACATCCAGAAATTGTTACTTAATATAATGCATCACACAGAACATGTTTCTCCAGGCAAGGTGCAAGTACTGAAACACTGTCTATTCCTGTAGAGAAGTTAAGAGCTCCACCTCGCAATGGCGCATCATAACTTAGGCAGACACCGCATGTGCAAAACAATTAAACCAAGCGGAACAGCGACGAGACCAGTCAGAAAAGGACTCGAATGCTCACGATGTGGTCGAGGTGGGCGTGGGTGATGAAGAGGTGGTCCTGGCGCACGGCGAAGAGCGGGCCGCGGCCGATGTCGAAGGCGACGTTGAGGGACGGCACGGTGATGCAGGTCTCGTGCCCGCCCACCGAGATCCCCTCGATGGCGTACCCCTCCGCCTCCACGCCCTTGCGCTGCACCTGGGCGCGCGCGCGGCGGTACTCCTCCTCGTCGGTGAGCGCCCGGTCGAGCACCGAGAGCAGCCCGCTCCCCGCGCCCCCGCCGGGCCCGGAGACGGTGGAGGCGGCCGCCTTCTTCGAGGCGAGCGTCCGGAAGTGGGAGGCCGTGCCGGGGGTGGGGGAGAGGAGGCGGCGGTGGGTGAGGCGGAGCGGGGCGAGGGAGAAGAGGGAGGTGGTGGTCGCCATTTCGGCGTCTGGCTGGAGCTGGGACGGGACGAACGGTGGCGACGGTGCCGGGGGTTTGGGGGTTTTGCTGTGCTCCGGTCGAGGATAACGAGACGTTTTCGCGCCGGAGCCCCTGCCTTGTTGCGATATTGTTTTTCCATGCCGCAGGCAGCGGCTACTGTTTTTTAAGTGGCTTCATGTAAGATACCTGCGAATTAGAAAACCATATTTCATGTGGAGATTTAAAACTTTTATACAGAAGAAAATATTGCAAATACATACTCCTCTGTAAAGAAATATATGATCATTTAGATCACAAAAATGGTGATCTAAACAATCTTATAATTCTTTACAGTAAGAGTACATGTTAACTTTTATCTTATTGAAAAATCAGAGTGAGTGTCACCAACTAAAATCTGGAAAATGAACTAGTGTAGATTAAGCACACGTGCCATAGCAATTTGCAACAAAAAAGAAAAAGAAAATAGAGGACACTTACCATAGTCAAGGAAAGAGATGGGGTCTAGCTAGTCTCCACCTCTCTTCACAGGCTGCTCTATCTCCTTCATCTTCGGGCAGCCAGAGATGTGCAGCGTCTCTAGCTTTGCAACGGCCTCCGATGGTCCACCAATTGACACAAGGTCTGGACAATCACTGATAAATAACTGCTCCAGAGATTCAAGGCTCCTCCAAACGTCACCCGGGATGGATGTTAGGGCATCTCTATTAGGCCCCCCAAGAAGCCCCCAGGACCACTTTTTAGTCGCCGGCAGTAAAAATATGTCCCAGCCACGTCCCAAGACTCTCGATTTTCGTCAGATTTCGCAAAAACTAGCGCCGGCACTCTCATGCAGAACCCAGCCCATCGGGGAGCACCTGGGGCGGAGAGAGAAGATTTTGCATGCATTTGGCCTGATCGACCTCCGCTCTCTCTTTCCTTCTTTTTTCTCCGGGTCCCACCCACTTGCATGCCCTCTCTTTTCGTTCTCTCCACCAAACGCACTGCTCCTTGCACCGGCCCGCCTCCACCACCGCGCCGCACCTTCCCAGCGGCCATGAAGAAGTAGCCCGCGCCCGCTGGCCGTGCCGCCCAGCCTTCCCACGGCGCCACGCCAGGTCCGCCACAAAGAAGAACTCGGTACTCGTCCTCCGTCGGCTCGAACGACTCCATCCTCCTTCCAACACCGCCGCAGGGCGCCGAGCAGGAGGCGGGAGCTCGTCCATCAAGACCGCCATGGCCCGGTGCCGCTGCCGTTGTCCTTCAAGGCCCACCGCTTCGGCCACAACGAGCAGGCGACCAACTCCTTCAGCAGGCTCCACGGGCGGCCCGGCCACAACGAGCCACAGGCGACTCCGGCTCTTCGCGCTCCACAGGCGGCTAGGGCGGAGGCCGGGTGGCCGGGCGTGCAAGACGCCCCACCTCCTTCTCCTCCTCCTCTCCATCCTCGTCGGCGGCGGTCGGGGAAGCTTAGGCACGGCGCTGCTGGGCGCTGCCACGAACGCGAGCGGTCGATGCAGATCTACGGCGGTGAACGACACCTCATCTGAGAGGTTCTTCCGTCGGTGGCGTTCATGGAGAGCCCCGTCGCTTGGTGGCATGGCTGCTTTGCCGATGGGGCGGGAGGGGGAGGCCATGGGTGCAGTGGAGCGGAGTGGAAGGTGGTGGTGGCGCGGGGAGGCGGGAGAGAGCGAGAGCGAGCGAACGGCGGCTTCGGCCATGGCGTCCAGGGAGCGAGGGAGAGAGCAGGGGGGAGAAGGTGTCGGGCGGCATCGACGAGTGGGTTTCTTTGCCCGTGACGCGTGGCGGGGAGGCGTGGCGCGGTCGGGGCCGGCTGAGGCGGACGGCTGGGAAAATTCTTGATCGCATGAAAAATAATTCGCCAGGCCAACCCCAGGAGGCAAAAAAAATGCCTCCTGGAGGGCGCAACGGCTGGAGATGCCCTTATGTGTGGGCATTCACATATCTGAAGCGAAACAAGTGACGTGAGGTTCTGCAGGCAGCTGGGAACCCACGCAGATACATGGCAAATTTGAAAATTTTGACCTGTGAATGAAATCATTTTACAAAGTGAATTGCTTCTAAAAAAAATTCACTCAGCTGACCTTTTTGAATGGCGCCCGACAAGAAGGCGCCACACTACACTGTGCAACGCCTCACAGATAGGCACTACACGCCTGGCCAACGTCGCATCCCGGACTGCCTAAAAATTACTAAGTCAATGTGCAGCGCCTAGACTCTAGGCGTTGCACAAGTGGTTGCCTACCAAATGAAGCAACCACTAGTGCAACGCCTAGAGGCCAGGCGCTATACTGTATAGTGTGGCGCCTAGCTCTTAGGCGATGTACAATGACTTAGTAATTTTCGGATCACACGGGTGCGACGCTGGCCAGGCGTGTAGCGCCTATCTGTGAGGCGTTGCACAGTATAGTGTGACGCCTTCGTGTCGGGCGCCACTAAAAAATGTCAGCTGAGTGAAATCTTTTTAAAAACAGTTCATTTTGTAAAATGATTTTATCCACAGGTTAAAATTGTTAAATTTGCCCAGATACATCCCTACATTGACCCAGTAAGAGCCTTTGGAGCGTCGACGGCAATACTCCAGACCAGGGCAATCATAAATCTCCAGATCCTTGAGACCAAGGAAACTTCCGAACCTTTCTCCGGGTAGTGAGAGCAACCCGTTGCAGTGTGCAACATAAATCCTCTGAACGACAGGTAGGCATTCTTGCGTCAGGAGTTCATCAAGGGTTGCAAGTTTATTGCAGCTGCTAATGGTTAGCACTGTAAGGGATGAGAACAATGTTGTATTTCCGGCACTGCACCCGCAATGGGACAAGTTGGTGAAGACTGCCTGCCTGACAGATATAAGGAGTAACTGACAAAAAACTATCACATTTCACGTATTCGTTTCACAAAACTATCACATTTTAAAAAGTCATTGAAAACTCCAGATTAATACTAATTTTGTGACAAAAAACTACCAAGTTGAGTTGATCATCATTTTTATAATTTTAAACCTATTTATGACATGTGGGACCGGCAGCAAAATCAACTCTATTTATTTTGACCGTAAAGTTAACCGTTATGACAAATGGGACCCACACGTCATCATCAACCTTCTTCTTCCTCCCCTCCTTCTCTGTTTGACATTTCAACAAGCACCTTATGTGCATCGGGCAGCACCACCGTGCCGACGCATCGACGCCGGTGAGCAGCGGCAGCCCGCGGCTCCGGCGATTCTTCCTCCCCTGATTCCCTCACCCGCGCCGCCACCCTACGGCCGACCCTCTTCTGTTCCTCGGACGGACCTTGCCGCCGGGCTGTGCTCTCATCACAGGACATGACAACGGAAGGAGGAGAGGGAGATCCAGCGACGGCCATGGCAGATCGAGCACGCTCCTCCGGTCCTCCCAACCAGATCCGTCGCCTCCATCCGGGGCGGAACCGGCGACGACGACACGCCCGTGCGTGAGGAGACGGGTGGAGGGGCTCGCGCCGCCGGGACAGAACCTGCGACAACGCGGCCGTGCCAGCCCTCTCCTCAGGCCGCCTTCATTCTCTCTCTCGGTGGGGAGCTTGCTGCTGCGACACCGGTGATGGGTTGCATATGGTATTCCACACACCGGCGAGGACGATCATGCCAACATAAGTGGCAGTGGCGCACGAGCTCGTCACCGCCGGTGGTCTCCATGCACTTGCGCATGCGCGTGGCGCCAGTCGGCGGTGGTGCACGCCACCACCCGAGCCTGGGGCCAGAGCTCTACTTGTCCTCGCCGGTGTCCTGCTCTGCTGCTGGTAAGGTGTTCGAGGAAATGCCAACAAGAAGGAGAAAATGAGGAAGAAGAAGGTTGGTGCTGATGTGTGGGCCGTTAGCTGTTAGCGCGGCAGCCGTCCCGGCAGGTGGGCCAGCTCTGTCAGAAAGGGGTTTAAAACGGTTAAATTGATCTTCAACTCGATCCGGTAGTTTTTTGTCACGAAATTAGCATTAATTTGAAGTTTTTGGTCAGTTTTCAAAATGTGGTAGTTTTATGGAACGGATACGTGAAATGTGGTAGTTTTTGTCAATTACTCCAGATATAAGAGACTCGCACATTGCAATGTTCAAACTCTGTAGGGTTGGAAGATGTTGTAGCGGTGTGGACGTGAAACATGAACAATATAGAAAGAACCTAGTGAGAGAGCAGCACTGGATATTGTCCGCGAGATTACCAGAATCACCCAGCACAAGCCTCGTGAGCGAAGGCGCCACCAAACTTTGGGAGCAGATATTTGGGCAATGGACCACCTCCAGTTCTTCAAGGTAACGAAACCCCCCAAATCTTTCAGTTGGTAGGTACATTAACTTCCCGCATCTTTTAATTGTTATTTTTCTGATGGTTGGCACACAAGTTGGATGTAGAAAATGCTCAAGGCTTGATAATTTGTGGCAACCAGAAATTGTTACATTTGTCAAGGAGAAGAAAGTACAACTACCGTCAAATGATGTTAATATTGGCAATTGTTGTGGCTGCCACCAGTTTGGTAGAGACACACCTGGATAATCCAAGAGTAGCAGAGATCGGGAACTGGTGGGAAGTTGTACGACATTAAGCACTTCTGCTTTCTCGTAGTTTTGTTGTCCAAGCCTCGACGAAGACCA
Source organism: Aegilops bicornis (assembly GCA_021605145.1). NCBI lineage: Eukaryota > Viridiplantae > Streptophyta > Magnoliopsida > Poales > Poaceae > Aegilops > Aegilops bicornis. The sequence continues at coordinate 530,824,214 of CM038673.1, forward strand.
ACGTACTTCCAGACCGTGAAGATAACTCTTGTTCTTTAGTTCCGCCTCTGTTCCATCACCATAATTTAACTTGTATTTTGAGTAATATTGAAATGCACACAATTCAAATCTTCGAAAAGTGATCAAGTTACTGAAGTCAGCAGAAAGGCTTTCTAGCTCAATTTCCGCGACACGTAAAATCTGCAAATTATAGAGGCTAGAGAATGTTGGAGGAAGAAATCTCTTCGGAGGACAAGCTGCTCTGGAGATTTGAAGGCACCGAAGATGTTTCAAGTTGCCAATACTATCCGGTATCCCATCTGTACAGGCATAAAAAATCACGCGCAAACGCGCAAGTTCATTGCACCAATGAGCCATTACAGAAGCTGCAATGTTATTCCCTGAGGACGTGGTGCACGGTAAGGTACGCAGCTTTGTGTGGCTCCGAAGTTTGGAACAATCAATTTCAGTTTTAGAGAGTATTGACAGGTGACGAACATTCTGTGGAATCTTGTGGAAGTCGCTCTTTTTTTCCAAGATGAAGCAGTCATGCTTTGCAACCAGTTGGACCATATCATGAAGCAAGTCATGGATTACATATGTGCCGCGTACTTTCTGAAAGAAGGATCTAATTACAAGGTCTTCAAAGTACTGGCAAGCAATATCTTGGATTGGAATGTCACCCTGAGGTTCCACTAAGCCTTCTGCTACCCAAATACCAGCTAAATTATCCTTCTCAAATTCATGATCTTTGGGGTACACAGCACAAAATGAGTAACATCTCTTCAAGTAGAATGGCAAATAGAGGTAGCTCAACCGAAGGGCTGGCAAAATGTCAGTTTCCTCTTGACTTAGCTCCCACAATTCACTCTCTAGAACATCATTCCAATGTTTTGTGTCAAGGTTCATTCTTAACAAGCGCCCAAGAGTTTTGGCGCCTAAAGGAGAACCCTTCAGCTTAGGAAGTATGCTTCTACCGATGTGCTCTAACTCAGGATTGTTGTTAGAACTCTCAGACCCAAACATGCACAGTTTGAAGAAATTCCAAAAGACGTTATCCTTTAAACCATTTAACTTAAATGGCTTCATTGTGCGCACTCCATCAGCAACCTTTTGAGACCTAGTGGTTACCAACTGAAGGAAATATGCCCTAGAGGCAATAATAAAGTTATTATTTATTTCCTTATATCATGATAAATGTTTATTATTCATGCTAGAATTGTATTAACAGGAAACATAATACATGTGTGAATATATAGACAAACGGAGTGTCACTAGTATGCCTCTACTTGACTAGCTTGTTAATCAAAGATGGTTATGTTTCCTAACCATAGACAAAAGAGTTGTTATTTGATTAACGGGATCACATCATTAGTTGAATGATCTGATTGACATGACCCATTCCGTTAGCTTAGCACTTGATCGTTTAGTATGTTGCTATTGCTTTCTTCATGACTTATACAAAGTTCCTGCAACTGTGAGATTATGCAGCTCCCGTTTATCGGAGGAACACTTTGTGTGCTACCAAACATCACAACGTAACTGGGTGATTATAAAGGAGTACTACATGTTTCTCCAAAGGTACATGTTGGGTTGGCGTATTTTGAGATTAGGTTTTGTCACTCTGATTGTCGGAAAGGTATCTCTGGGCCCTCTCGGTAATGCACATCACTATAAGCCTTGCAAGCAATGTAGCTAATGAGTTAGTTATGGAATGATGCATTACGTAACGAGTAAAGAGACTTGCCAAGAACGAGATTGAACTAGGTATTGGATACCGACGATCAAATCTCGGGCAAGTAACATACCGATGACAAAGGGAACAACGTATGTTGTTATGCGGTTTGACCGATAAAGATCTTCGTAGAATATGTAGGAGCCAATATGGGCATCCAGGTTCCGCTATTGGTTATTGACCAAGAATAGTTCTAGGTCATGTCTACATAGTTCTCGAACCCGTAGGGTCCGCACGCTTAAGGTTACGATGAGAGTTTTATTATGAGTTTATGAGTTTTGATGTACCGAAGGAGTTCGGAGTCCCGGATGAGATCGGGGACATGACGAGGAGTCTCGAAATGGTCGAGACGTAAAGATCGATATATTGGACGACTATATTCGGAGTTCGGAAAGGTTCCGAGTGATTCGGGTATTTTTCGGAGTACCGAGAGTTACGGGAATTCGCCGGGGAGTATATGGGCCTTATTGGGCCATACGGGAATAGAGGAGATAGGCCGAAAGGAAGGAGGCGCGCAGACCCCCTCTGGTCCGAATTGGACAAGGGTGCGGCCCCTTTTCCTTCCTCCTCTCCCCTCTTCCCCTCCAACAAGGAAAGGAGGAGTCCTACTCCCGGTGGGAGTAGGACTCCCCTTGGCGCGCCTCCTCCTAGGCCGCCGCCTCCCCTTGCTCCTTTATATACGGGGCGGGAGGCACCCCATGACACACAAGTTGATCTACGGATCGTTCCTTAGCCGTGTGCGGTGCCCCTCCACCATATTCCACCTCGGTCAGATCGTCATGAGCTTAGGCGAAGCCTGCGCTTGAGAGCATCATCATCGCCACCACGCCGTCGTCTTGATGAAACTCATCCCCGACACTTTGCTGGATCGAGTCCGGGATCGTCATCGAGCTGAACGTGTGCTGAACACGGAGGTGCCGTGACGTTCGGTACTTGGATCGGTCGGATCGTGAAGACGTGCGACTACATCAACCGCGTTGTCATAACGCTTCCGCTTTCGGTCTCACGAGTGCGTGGACACACTCTCCCTCTCGTTGCTATGCCATCACCATGATCTTGCGTGTGCGTAGGAAATTTTTGAAATTACTACGTTCCCCAACATGGCATCGAGCCTGGTTTTACGCGTTGATGTCATATGCACGAGTAGAACACAAGTGAGTTGTGGGCGATATAAGTCATACCGCTTACGACATGTCATACTTTGGTTCAGCGGTATTGTGAGATGAAGCGGCCGGACCGACATTACGCAGACGCTTACGCGAGACTGGTTTCACCGCTTGAGCACTCGTTGCTTAAAGGTGACTGGCGGGTGTCTGTCTCTCTCACTTTAGTTGAACCGAGTAGCTACGCCCGGTCCTTGCGAAGGTTAAAACAACACCAACTTGACAAACTATCGTTGTGGTTTTGATGCGTAGGTAAGAACGGTTCTTGCTCAGCCCGTAGCAGCCACGTAAAACTTGCAACAACAAAGTAGAGGACGTCTAACTTGTTTTTGCAGGGCATGTTGTGATGTGATATGGTCAAGACGTGATGCTATATTTTATTGTATCGAGATGATCATGTTTTGTATCCGAGTTATCGGCAATCGGCGAGAGCCATATGGTTGTCGCTTTATTGTATGAAATGCAAGCGCCATGTAATTGCTTTACTTTATCACTAAGCGGTAGCGATAGTCGAGAAGCAACAGTTGGCGAGGCGACAACGATGCTACGATGGAGATCAAGGTGTCGCGCCGGTGACGATGGTGATCACGACGGTGCTTCGGAGATGGAGATCACAAGCACAAGATGATGATGGCCATATCATATCACTTATATTGATTGCATGTGATGTTTATCTTTTATGCATCTTATCTTGCTTTGATTGACGGTAGCATTTTAAGATGATCTCTCACTAAAAATTATCAAGACGTGTTCTCCGAGTATGCACCGTTGCCAAAGTTCGTCGTGCCCGGACACCACGTGATGATCGGGTGTGATAAGCTCTCACGTCCATCTACAACGGGTGCAAGCCAGTTTTGCACGCAGAATACTCGAGTTAAACTTGACGAGCCTAGCATATGCAGATATGGCCTCGGAACACGGAGACCGAAAGGTCGAGCGTGAATCATATAGTAGATATGATCAACATAGTGATGTTCACCATTGAAAACTACTCCATCTCACGTGATGATCGGTTATGGTTTAGTTGATTTGGATCACGTGTTCACTTAGATGACTAGAGAGATGTCTGTCTAAGTGGGAGTTCTTAAGTAATATGATTAATTGAACTTAAATTTATCATGAACTTAGTCCTGGTAGTATTTTTTTGCAAATTATGTTGTAGATCAATAGCTCGTGTTGTTGCGTTCAAATGTTTATTTTGATATGTTCCTAGAGAAAATTGTGTTGAAAGATGTTAGTAGCAATGATACGGATTGGATCCGTGATCTGAGGTTTATCCTCATTGCTGCACAGAAGAATTATGTCCTTAATGCACCGCTAGGTGACAGACCTATTGCAGGAGCGGATGCGGGCGTTATGAGCGTTTGGCTAGCTCAATATGATGACTACTTGATAGTTTAGTGCACCATGCTTAACGGCTTAGAACCGGGACTTCAAAGATGTTTTGAGCGTCATGGACCATATAAGATGTTCCGAAATTGAAGTTAATATTTCAAGCAAATACCCGAGTTGAGAGATATGAAGTCTCCAACAAGTTCTATAGCTAAAAGATGGAGGATAATCGCTCAACTAGTGAGCATGTGCTCAGATTGTCTGAGTACTTCAATCGCTTGAATCAAGTGGGAGTTAATCTTCCAGATAAGATAGTGATTGACGAGAATTCTCTAGTCACCATCACCAAGTTAGTAGAACTTCGTGATGAACTATAGTATGCAAGGGATGATGAAAATGATTCGAGTTTTTCATGATGATGAAATCGATGAAGGTAGAAATCAAGAAAGAACATCAAGTGTTGATGGTTAACAAGACCACTAGTTTCAAGAAAAGGGCAAAGGGATAGAAGGGAACTTCAAGAAGAACAGCAAGCAAGTTGCTGCTCAAGGTGAAGAAGCCCAAATCTGGTCCTAAGCCTGAGACTAAGTGCTTCTATTGCAAATTGACTGGTCACTGGAAGCGGAACTACCCCAAGTGATTGGTGGATAAAAGGATGGCAAAGTGAACATAAGTATATTTGATATACATGTTATTGATGTGTACTTTACTAGTGTTCATAGCAACCCCTCAGTATTTGGTACTAGTTCAGTTGCTAAGATTAGTAACTCGAAAGCAGGAGTTGCAGAATGAACAGAGACTAGTTAAGGGTGAAGTGACGATGAGAGTTGGAAGTGGTTCCAAGATTGATATGATCATCATCGCACACTCCCTATACTTTCGGGATTAGTGCGGAACCTAAATAAGTGTTATTTGGTGTTGAGCATGAATATGATTTGATCATGTTTATTGCAATACGGTTATTCATTTAAGTAAGAGAATAAATTGTTGTTACATTTACATGAATAAAACCTTATATGGTTACACACCAACAAAAATGATTTGTTGGATCTCGATAGTAGTGATACACATATTCATAATATTGAAACCAAAAGATGCAAAGTTAATAATGATAGTGCAACTTATTTGTGGCACTTGCCGTTTAGGTCATATTGGTGTAAAGCGCATAAAGAAACTCCATCTTGATGGGCTTTTGGAATCACTTGATTATGAATCACTTGATGCTTGCAAACCATGCCTCATGGGCAAGATGACTAAAGCTCCGTTCTCGGAACAATGGAGCGAGCAACAGATTTGTTGGAAATCATACATACCGATGTATGTGGTCCGATGAATATTAAGGCTCGCGACAAGTATCATTATTTTTTGATCTTCACAGATGTTTTTGAGCAGATATGGGTATATCTACTTGATGAAACATAAGTGCGAAACATTTGAAAAGCTCAAAGAATTTCAGAGTGAAGTGGAGAATCATCGTAACAAGAAAATAAAAGTTTCTACGATATGATCGCAGAGGTAAAATATTTGAGTTCTGAGTTTGGTCTTCAATTAAAACAATGTGAAATAGTTTCACAAATTCATGCCACCGGAACACCACGCATAATGGTGTGTCCGAACATCATAACCGTACTTTATTGGATATAGTGCAACTATGATGTTTCTTACCGATTTACCGTTATAGTTTTGGGGCTATGCATTAGAGACAGCTGCATTCACGTTAATAAGGGCACCATCTAATTCCGTTGAGGCGACACCATATGAACTGTGGTTTGGCAAGAAACCAAAGTTGTTGTTTCTTGAAGTTTGGAGTTGCGATGCTTATGTGAAAAGTTTCATCCTGATAAGCTCGAACCCAAATCGGAGAAATCGTCTTCATAGGATACCCAAAATGTTGGGTACACCTTCTATCACAGATCCGAAAGGCAAGACATTCGTTGCCAAGAATGGATCCTTTCTAGAGAAGGAGTTTCTCCCGAAAGAAGTGAGTGGGAGGAAAGTAGAACTTGATGAGGTAATTGTACCTTCTCCTTTATTGGAAAGTACTTTATCACGTAAATCAGTTCTGTGACTACTACACCAATTAGTGAGGAAGCTAATGATGATGATCATGTAACTTCAGATCAAGTTACTACCGAACCTCGTAGGTCAACCAGAGTGAGATCCGCACTGAGTGGTACGGTAATCCCATTACGGAGGTCAGTTACTTGACCATGACGAACCTACGAACTATGAGGAAGCGATGATGAGCCCAGATTCCATAAAATGGTTTGAGGCCATGAAATCTGAGATATGATCCATGTATGAGAACAAAGTATGGACTTTGATGGATTTGCCCGATGATCGGCAAACCATAGAAAATAAATGGATCTTCAAGAGGAAGACGGACGACGATAGTAGTGTTACTTGTCTACAAAGCTAGAATTGTCGCAAAAGGTTTTCGACAAGTTCAAGATGTTGACTACGATGAGAGTTTCTCACTCGTATCTATGCTTAAGTCTGTCCGAATCATGTTAGCAATTGCCGCATTTTATGAAATCTGGCAAATGGATAAACAAAACTGCATTCCTTAATGGATTTATTAAAGAAGAGTTGTATATGATGCAACGGAAGGTTTTGTAAATCCTAAAGGTGCTAACAAAATATGCAAGCTCGAGTGATTCATCTATGGACTGGTGCAAGCATCTCAGAGTTGGAATACATGCTTTGATAAGTTGATCATAGCATATAGTTTTATCTGAGACTTGCGGTGAAGCCCGTAATTACTAGAAAGTGAGTGGGAGCACTACTGACATTTACGATAAGTATATGTGAATGACATATTGTAGATCGGAAATAATGTAGAATTATTACGCAAAGCATAAAGGAGTGTTTGAAAGGAGTTTTTCAAAGAAAGACCTCGGTGAAGCTGCTTACATATTGAGCATCAAGATCTATAGAGATAGATCAAGACGCTTGATAAGTTTTTCAATGAGTACATACCTTGACAAGATTTTGAAGTAGTTCAAAATGGAACAGTCAAAGAAAGAGTTCTTGCCTGTGTTACAAGGTGTGAAATTGAGTAAGACTCAAAACCCGACCACGGCAGGAAGATAGAAAGAGAATGAAAGTCATTCCTATGCCTTGGCCATAGGTTCTATAAAGTATGCCATGCTGTGTACCAGATCTATTGTATACCCTACAATCGAGTTTGGCAAGGGAGTACAATAGTGATCTAGGAGTAGATCATCGGACAGCGGTCAAAATTATCCTTAGTGGAATAAGGATATGTTTCTCGATTATGGAAGTGACAAAAGGTTAAATGCGTAAAGGGTTACGTCGATGCAAGTTTTGACACCGATCTGGATGACTCTAAGTCTCGATCTAGATACATATTGAAAGTGGGAGCAATTAGCTAGAGTAGCTCAAATGCGAGCATTGTAGACATAGAAAATTGCAAAATACATAACGGATCTGAATATGAAAGACCCGTTGACTAAGATTCTCTCACAAGAAAACATGATCACACCTTAGTACTCTTTGGGTGTTAATCACATAGCGATGTGAACTAGATTACTGAATCTAGTAAACCCTTTGGGTGTTGGTCACATGGCGATGTGAACTATGGGTGTTAATCACATGATGATGTGAACTATCGATGTTAATCACATGGTGATGTGATCTAGATTATTGACTCTAGTGCAAGTGGGAGACTGAAGGAAATATGCCCTAGAGGCAATAATAAAGTTATTATTTATTTCCTTATATCATGATAAATGTTTATTATTCATGCTAGAATTGTATTAACAGGAAACATAATACATGTGTGAATATATAGACAAACAGTGTCACTAGTATGCCTCTACTTGACTAGCTTGTTAATCAAAGATGGTTATGTTTCCTAACCATAGACAAAAGAGTTGTTATTTGATTAACGGGATCACATCATTAGTTGAATGATCTGATTGACATGACCCATTCCGTTAGCTTAGCACTTGATCGTTTAGTATGTTGCTATTGCTTTCTTCATGACTTATACAAAGTTCACCTGAATCGTGAGATTATGCAGCTCCTGCCATCGGAGGAACACTTTGTGTGCTACCAAACGTCACAACGAATCGGGTGATTATAAAGGAGTACTACATGTGTCTCCAAAGGTACATGTTGGGTTGGCGATTTCGAGATTAGGTTTTGTCACTCGATTGTGGGAGAGGTACCTCTGGGCCCTCTCGGTAATGCACATCACTATAAGCCTTGCAAGCAATGAAGCTAATGAGTTAGTTACGGAATGATGCATTACGTAACGAGTAAAGAGACTTGCCAGTAACGAGATTGAACTAGGTATTGGATACCGACGATCAAATCTCGGGCAAATAACATACCGATGACAAAGGGAACAACGTATGTTGTTATGCGGTTTGACCGATAAAGATCTTCGTAGAATATGTAGGAGCCAATATGGGCATCCAGGTTCCGCTATTGGTTATTGACCAAGAATAGTTCTAGGTCATGTCTACATAGTTCTCGAACCCGTAGGGTCCGCACGCTTAAGGTTACGATGAGAGTTTTATTATGAGTTTATGAGTTTTGATGTACCGAAGGAGTTCGGAGTCCCGGATGAGATCGGGGACATGACGAGGAGTCTCGAAATGGTCGAGACGTAAAGATCGATATATTGGACGACTATATTCGGAGTTCGGAAAGGTTCCGAGTGATTCGGTATTTTTCGAGTACCGGAGAGTTACGGGAATTCGCCGGGGAGTATATGGGCCTTATTGGGCCATACGGGAATAGAGGAGAAAGGCCGAAAGGAAGGAGGCGCGCAGCCCCCCTCTGGTCCGAATTGGACAAGGGGTGCGGCCCCCTTTTCCTTCCTCCTCTCCCCCTCTTTCCCCCTCCAACAAGGAAAGGAGGGAGTCCTACTCCCGGTGGGAGTAGGACTCCCCTTGGCGCGCCTCCTCCTAGGCCGGCCGCCCCCTCCCCCTTGCTCCTTTATATACGGGGGCAGGAGGCACCCCATGACACACAAGTTGATCTACGGATCGTTCCTTAGCCGTGTGCGGTGCCCCCCTCCACCATATTCCACCTCGGTCGTATCGTCGCGGAGCTTAGGCGAAGCCTGCGCGATAGAGCATCATCATCGCCACCACGCCGTCGTCTTGATGAAACTCATCCCGACACTTTGCTGGATCGAGTCCGGGATCGTCATCGAGCTGAGCGATGTGCTGAACACGGAGGTGCCGTGACGTTCGGTACTTGGATCGGTCGGATCGTGAAGACGTGCGACTACATCAACCGCGTTGTCATAACGCTTCCGCTTCGGTCTCACGAGTGCGTGGACACACTCTCCCTCTCGTTGCTATGCCATCACCATGATCTTGCGTGTGCGTAGGGAAATTTTTGAAATTACTACGTTCCCCAACAGTGGCATCGAGCCTGGTTTTACGCTGGCGTTGATGTCATATGCACGAGTAGAACACAAGTGAGTTGTGGGCGATATAAGTCATCTTGCTTACGACATGTCATACTTTGGTTCAGCGGTATTGTGAGATGAAGCGGCCCGGACCGACATTACGCGTACGCTTACGCGAGACTGGTTTCACCGCTGTGAGCACTCGTTGCTTAAAGGTGACTGGCGGGTGTCTGTCTCTCTCACTTTAGTTGAACCGAGTGTGGCTACGCCCGGTCCTTGCGAAGGTTAAAACAACACCAACTTGACAAACTATCGTTGTGGTTTTGATGCGTAGGTAAGAACGGTTCTTGCTCAGCCCGTAGCAGCCACGTAAAACTTGCAACAACAAAGTAGAGGACGTCTAACTTGTTTTTGCAGGGCATGTTGTGATGTGATATGGTCAAGACGTGATGCTATATTTTATTGTATCAGATGATCATGTTTTGTATCCGAGTTATCGGCAACTGGCAGGAGCCATATGGTTGTCGCTTTATTGTATGAAATGCAAACGCCATGTAATTGCTTTACTTTATCACTAAGCGGTAGCGATAGTCGTAGAAGCAATAGTTGGCGAGACGACAACGATGCTACGATGGAGATCAAGGTGTCGCGCCCGGTGGCGATGGTGATCACGACGGTGCTTCGGAGATGGAGATCACAAGCACAAGATGATGATGGCCATATCATATCACTTATATTGATTGCATGTGATGTTTATCTTTTATGCATCTTATCTTGCTTTGATTGACGGTAGCATTTTAAGATGATCTCTCACTAAAAATTATCAAGACGTGTTCTCCTGAGTATGCACCGTTGCCAAAGTTCGTCGTGCCCGAGACACCACGTGATGATCGGGTGTGATAAGCTCTCGTCCATCTACAACGGGTGCAAGCCAGTTTTGCACACGCAGAATACTCGAGTTAAACTTGACGAGCCTAGCATATGCAGATATGGCCTCGGAACACGGAGACCGAAAGGTCGGCGTGAATCATATAGTAGATATGATCAACATAGTGATGTTCACCATTGAAAACTACTCCATCTCACGTGATGATCGGTTATGGTTTAGTTGATTTGGATCACGTGTTCACTTAGATGACTAGAGAGATGTCTGTCTAAGTGGGAGTTCTTAAGTAATATGATTAATTGAACTTAAATTTATCATGAACTTAGTCCTGGTAGTATTTTTGCAAATTATGTTGTAGATCAATAGCTCGTGTTGTTGCGTTCAAATGTTTATTTTGATATGTTCCTAGAGAAAATTGTGTTGAAAGATGTTAGTAGCAATGATACGGATTGGATCCGTGATCTGAGGTTTATCCTCATTCTTGCCTGGAAGAATTATGTCCTTAATGCACCGCTAGGTGATGACCTATTGCAGAGCAGATGCGACGTTATGAGCGTTTGGCTAGCTCAATATGATGACTACTTGATAGTTTAGTGCACCATGCTTAACGGCTTAGAACCGGGACTTCAAAGATGTTTTGAGCGTCATGGACCATATAAGATGTTCCGAAATTGAAGTTAATATTTCAAGCAAATACCGAGTTGAGAGATATGAAGTCTCAAACTATTTCTATATCTAAAATATTGAGGATAATCGCTCAACTAGTGAGCATGTGCTCAGATTGTCTGAGTACTTTAATCGCTTGAATCAAGTGGGAGTTAATCTTCCAGATAAGATAGTGATTGACAGAATTCTCTAGTCACCATCACCAAGTTAGTAGAACTTCGTGATGAACTATAGTATGCAAGGGATGATGAAAATGATTCGAGTTTTTCATGATGATGAAATCGATGAAGGTAGAAATCAAGAAAGAACATCAAGTGTTGATGGTTAACAAGACCACTAGTTTCAAGAAAAGGGCAAAGGGATAGAAGGGAACTTCAAGAAGAACAGCAAGCAAGTTCTGCTCAAGGTGAAGAAGCCCAAATCTGGTCCTAAGCACGAGACTAAGTGCTTCTATTGCAAATTGACTGGTCATCGAAGCGGAACTACCCCAAGTGATTGGTGGATAAAAGGATGGCAAAGTGAACATAAGTATATTTGATATACATGTTATTGATGTGTACTTTACTAGTGTTCATAGCAACCCCTCGTATTTGGTACTAGTTAGGTTGCTAAGATTAGTAACTCGAAGCGGGAGTTGCAGAATGAGCAGAGACTAGTTAAGGGTGAAGTGACGATGAGAGTTGGAAGTGGTTCCAAGATTGATATGATCATCATCGCACACTCCCTATACTTTCGGGATTAGTGCGGAACCTAAATAAGTGTTATTTGGTGTTGAGCATGAATATGATTTGATCATGTTTATTGCAATACGGTTATTCATTTAAGTAAGAGAATAAATTGTTGTTCTGTTTACATGAATAAAACCTTATATGGTTACACACCAACAAAAATGATTTGTTGGATCTCGATAGTAGTGATACACATATTCATAATATTGAAACCAAAAGATGCAAAGTTAATAATGATAGTGCAACTTATTTGTGGCCTTTGCCGTTTAGGTCATATTGGTGTAAAGCGCATAAAGAAACTCCATCTTGATGGGCTTTTGGAATCACTTGATTATGAATCACTTGATGCTTGCAAACCATGCCTCATGGGCAAGATGACTAAAGCTCCGTTCTCCGGAACAATGGAGCGAGCAACAGATTTGTTGGAAATCATACATCTTGATGTATGTGGTCCGATGAATATTAAGGCTCGCGACAAGTATCATTATTTTTTGATCTTCACAGATGTTTTTGAGCAGATATGGGTATATCTACTTGATGAAACATAAGTCCGAAACATTTGAAAAGCTCAAAGAATTTCAGAGTGAAGTGGAGAATCATCGTAACAAGAAAATAAAAGTTTCTACGATATGATCGCAGAGGTAAAATATTTGAGTTACGAGTTTGGTCTTCAATTAAAACAATGTGAAATAGTTTCACAAATTCATGCCACCTGGAACACCACCGCATAATGGTGTGTCCGAACATCATAACCGTACTTTATTGGATATAGTGCAACTATGATGTTTCTTACCGATTTACCGTTATAGTTTTGGGGCTATGCATTAGAGACAGCTGCATTCACGTTAAAAAGGGCACCATCTAAATCCGTTGAGACGACACCATATGAACTGTGGTTTGGCAAGAAACCAAAGTTGTTGTTTCTTGAAGTTTGGAGTTGCGATGCTTATGTGAAAAAGTTTCATCCTGATAAGCTCGAACCCAAATCGGAGAAATGCGTCTTCATAGGATACCCAAAATGTTGGGTACACCTTCTATCACAGATCCGAAAGGCAAGACATTCGTTGCCAAGAATGGATCCTTTCTAGAGAAGGAGTTTCTCCCGAAAGAAGTGAGTGGGAGGAAAGTAGAACTTGATGAGGTAATTGTACCTTCTCCTTTATTGGAAAGTACTTTATCACAGAAATCAGTTCCTGTGACTACTACACCAATTAGTGAGGAAGCTAATGATGATGATCATGTAACTTCAGATCAAGTTACTACCGAACCTCGTAGGTCAACCAGAGTGAGATCCGCGCAGTGGTACGGTAATCCCATTACGGAGGTCGGGTTACTTGACCATGACGAACCTACGAACTATGAGGAAGCGATGATGAGCCCAGATTCCGCAAAATGGTTTGAGGCCATGAAATCGAGATATGATCCATGTATGAGAACAAAGTATGGACTTTGATGGATTTGCCCGATGATCGGCAAACCATAGAAAATAAATGGATCTTCAAGAGGAAGACGGACGACGATAGTAGTGTTCTTGTCTACAAAGCTAGAATTGTCGCAAAAGGTTTTCGACAAGTTCAAGATGTTGACTACGATGAGAGTTTCTCACTCGTATCTATGCTTAAGTCTGTCCGAATCATGTTAGCAATTGCCGCATTTTATGAAATCTGGCAAATGGATAAACAAAACTGCATTCCTTAATGGATTTATTAAAGAAGAGTTGTATATGATGCAACGAGAAGGTTTTGTAAATCCTAAAGGTGCTAACAAAATATGCAAGCTCGATGATCCATCTATGGACTGGTGCAAGCATCTCAGAGTTGGAATACATGCTTTGATAAGTTGATCATAGCATATAGTTTTATCTGAGACTTGCGGTGAAGCCTGTAATTACTAGAAAGTGAGTGGGAGCACTACGGCATTTACGATAAGTATATGTGAATGACATATTGTAGATCGGAAATAATGTAGAATTATTCGCAAAGCATAAAGGAGTGCTTGAAAGGAGTTTTTCAAAGAAAGACCTCGGTGAAGCTGCTTACATATTGAGCATCAAGATCTATAGAGATAGATCAAGACGCTTGATAAGTTTTTCAATGAGTACATACCTTGACAAGATTTTGAAGTAGTTCAAAATGGAACAGTCAAATAAAGAGTTCTTGCCTGTGTTACAAGGTGTGAAATTGAGTAAGACTCAAAACCCGACCACGGCGAGAAGATAGAAAGAGAATGAAAGTCATTCCCTATGCCTTGGCCATAGGTTCTATAAAGTATGCCATGCTGTGTACCAGATCTATTGTATACCCTACAATCGAGTTTGGCAAGGAGTACAATAGTGATCTAGGAGTAGATCCTTTGGACAATGTCAAAATTATCCTTAGTGGAATAAGGATATGTTTCTCGATTATGGAAGTGACAAAAGGTTAAATGCGTAAAGGGTTACGTCGATGCAAGTTTTGACACCGATCTGGATGACTCTAAGTCTCGATCTAGATACATATTGAAAGTGGGAGCAATTAGCTAGAGTAGCTCCGTGCGAGCATTGTAGACATAGAAAATTGCAAAATACATAACGGATCTGAATATGAAAGACCCGTTGACTAAGATTCTCTCACAAGAAAACATGATCACACCTTAGTACTCTTTGGGTGTTAATCACATAGCGATGTGAACTAGATTACTGAATCTAGTAAACCCTTTGGGTGTTGGTCACATGGCGATGTGAACTATGGGTGTTAATCACATGATGATGTGAACTATCGATGTTAATCACATGGTGATGTGATCTAGATTATTGACTCTAGTGCAAGTGGGAGACTGAAGGAAATATGCCCTAGAGGCAATAATAAAGTTATTATTTATTTCCTTATATCATGATAAATGTTTATTATTCATGCTAGAATTGTATTAACAGGAAACATAATACATGTGTGAATATATAGACAAACAGAGTGTCACTAGTATGCCTCTACTTGACTAGCTTGTTAATCAAAGATGGTTATGTTTCCTAACCATAGACAAAAGAGTTGTTATTTGATTAACGAGATCACATCATTAGTTGAATGATCTGATTGACATGACCCATTCCGTTAGCTTAGCACTTGATCGTTTAGTATGTTGCTATTGCTTTCTTCATGACTTATACAAAGTTCCTGCAACTGTGAGATTATGCAGCTCCCGTTTACCGGAGGAACACTTTGTGTGCTACCAAACGTCACAACGTAACTGGGTGATTATAAAGGAGTACTACATGTGTCTCCAAAGGTACATGTTGGGTTGGCGTATTTCGAGATTAGGTTTTGTCACTCACGATTGTCGGAGAGGTATCTCCGGGCCCTCTCGGTAATGCACATCACTATAAGCCTTGCAAGCAATGTAGCTAATGAGTTAGTTACGGAATGATGCATTACGTATGTGAGTAAAGAGACTTGCCCGATGTGAGATTGAACTAGGTATTGGATACCGACGATCAAATCTCGGGCAAGTAACATACCGATGACAAAGGGAACAACGTATGTTGTTATGCGGTTTGACCGATAAAGATCTTCGTAGAAAATGTAGGAGCCAATATGGGCATCCAGGTTCCGCTATTGGTTATTGACCAAGAATAGTTCTAGGTCATGTCTACATAGTTCTCGAACCCGTAGGGTCCGCACGCTTAAGGTTACGATGAGAGTTTTATTATGAGTTTATGAGTTTTGATGTACCGAAGGAGTTTCGAGTCCCGGATGAGATCGGGGACATGACGAGGAGTCTCGAAATGGTCGAGACGTAAAGATCGATATATTGGACGACTATATTCGGAGTTCGGAAAGGTTCCGAGTGATTCGGTATTTTTCGAATCTGGGAGAGTTACGGGAATTCGCCGGGAGTATATGGGCCTTATTGGGCCATACGGGAATAGAGGAGAAAGGCCGAAAGGAAGGAGGCGCGCAGCCCCCTCTGGTCCGAATTGGACAAGGGTGCGGCCCCTTTCCTTCCTCCTCTCCCCTCTTTCCCCTCCAACAAGGAAAGGAGGAGTCCTACTCCCGGTGGGAGTAGGACTCCCCTTGGCGCGCCTCCTCCTAGGCCGCCCCCTCCCCCTTGCTCCTTTATATACGGGGGCAGGGGGCACCCCATGACACACAAGTTGATCTACGGATCGTTCCTTAGCCGTGTGCGGTGCCCCCCTCCACCATATTCCACCTCGGTCGTATCGTCGCGGAGCTTAGGCGAAGCCCTGCGTCGGTAGAGCATCATCATCGCCACCACGCCGTCGTGCTGATGAAACTCATCCCCGACACTTTGCTGGATCGGAGTCCGGGGATCGTCATCGAGCTGAACGTGTGCTGAACACGGAGGTGCCGTGACGTTCGGTACTTGGATCGGTCGGATCGTGAAGACGTCGACTACATCAACCGCGTTGTCATAACGCTTCCGCTTTCGGTCTCACGAGTGCGTGGACATACACTCTCCCCTCTCGTTGCTATGCCATCACCATGATCTTGCGTGTGCGTAGGAATTTTTTTTGAAATTACTGCGTTCCCCAACAGTGGTATCAGAGCCTAGTTTTACGCGTTGATGTCATATGCACGAGTAGAACACAAGTGAGTTGTGGGCGATATAAGTCATACTGCTTACCAGCATGTCATACTTTGGTTCAGCGGTATTGTGAGATGAAGCGGCCCGGACCGAGATTACGCGTACGCTTACGCGAGACTGGTTTCACCGCTTCGAGCACTCGTTGCTTAAAGGTGACTGGCGGTGTCTGTCTCTCTCACTTTAGTTGAACCAAGTGTGGCTACGCCCGGTCCTTGCGAAGGTTAAAACAGCACCAACTTGACAAACTATCGTTGTGGTTTTGATGCGTAGGTAAGAACGGTTCTTGCTCAGCCCGTAGCAGCCACGTAAAACTTGCAACAACAAAGTAGAGGACGTCTAACTTGTTTTTGCAGGGCATGTTGTGATGTGATATGGTCAAGACGTGATGCTATATTTTATTGTATCGAGATGATCATGTTTTGTATCCGAGTTATCGGCAAGCTGGCAGGAGCCATATGGTTGTCGCTTTATTGTATGAAATGCAAGCGTCATGTAATTGCTTTACTTTATCACTAAGCGGTAGCGATAGTCGAGAAGCAATAGTTGGCGAGGCGACAACGATGCTACGATGGAGATCAAGGTGTCGCGCCGGTGGCGATGGTGATCACGACGGTGCTTCGAGATGAAGATCACAAGCACAAGATGATGATGGCCATATCATATCACTTATATTGATTGCATGTGATGTTTATCTTTTATGCATCTTATCTTGCTTTGATTGACGGTAGCATTTTAAGATGATCTCTCACTAAAAATTATCAAGACGTGTTCTCCTGAGTATGCACCGTTGCCAAAGTTCGTCGTGCCCGGACACCACGTCAAGATCGGGTGTGATAAGCTCTACGTCCATCTACAACGGGTGCAAGCCAGTTATGCACACGCGGAATACTCAGGTTAAACTTGACGAGCCTAGCATATGCAGATATGGCCTCGGACCACGGAGACCGAAAGGTCGAGCGTGAATCATATAGTAGATATGATCAACATAGTGATGTTCACCATTGAAAACTACTCCATCTCACGTGATGATCGGTTATGGTTTAGTTGATTTGGATCACGTGTTCACTTAGTTGACCTCCTCCTAGGCCGGCCGCCCCCTCCCCCTTGCTCCTTTATATACGGGGGCAGGGGGCACCCCATGACACACAAGTTGATCTACGGATCGTTCCTTAGCCGTGTGCGGTGCCCCCCTCCACCATATTCCACCTCGGTCGTATCGTCATGAGCTTAGGCGAAGCCTCGCGCCCGATAGAGCATCATCATCGCCACCACGCCCGTCGTCTTGTGAAACTCATCCCCGACACTTTGCTGGATCGGAGTCCGGGGATCGTCATCGAGCTGAACGTGTGCTGAACACGGAGGTGCCGTACGTTCGGTACTTGGATCGGTCGGATCGTGAAGACGTACGACTACATCAACCACGTTGTCATAACGCTTCCGCTTTCGGTCTACGAGGGTACGTGGACACACTCTCCTCTCTCGTTGCTATGCCATCACCATGATCTTGCGTGTGCGTAGGAAATTTTTTGAAATTAGTACGTTCCCCAACACCAACATCATACTTCCCTTTCTCACAGTTTTTAAAGGTGCACAAAATCTCTTCCAACACTGCCCATCCTCCTTCAATGCATCTTCCCACATGTCATCAAGGACAATTAATATTTTTTTGTTGCGCACACTTTTGCGAAGAGTATGCTGAGTGTCCAACTGGTCAGTTATTTCCTCTTTTCCAGAAAAGGATTGAATGGCATCCTTAGTTAACCTCTTGACGTCAAAGTCATTTGATACACAGATCCAAACTATCTTCTTGAACCGAGACTTCACTTGCTGGCAGATATGTTGAGCCATAGTTGTCTTTCCAACACCCCCAATTCCGACTATTGGCAAAACAGCAAAACCTTGTAATATTTTTGGTTTACTATGGACTTGGTTGATTGTTGTTGATGTCATTCTTGCTACATTGACTTCGTAGCTTGCTCTCTTGCGTTTCAAGTGATCCCTCCTACTGCTAGTATTTGCAGACGCACCAAGCAATTTCAGCAACTGCCTCAACTCTTTGTCACGACCAAATATTTTTGCCTCCGCCGGGAAAGAACTAGTTTCTGGCCTGACCGACTTGTCAAACCGGGGTGTTGCTTCACGCAAGCCCATCTTCTCTAACTGATTAGAAAGAACATCCAACCTCTTTTGGATATCCTTAACTTTGTTGAAGCTACCTTGCATGATGGTTTTAAAGAAATCAATGAAAGGATAAGGGCTTGCATTATCCTCCACTGCCACCTTCCGCTCATACCACCTGAACTCATCAAGAAGGTCATCAGCATCATAGACTGCATCCTTAAACTTGGGAAGGAGCTCGGCCACACAGCGACCATGGCTCCTCCACTCCGCACGATCAATGAGGTTGTACATTGCAGGAAGAGTATCACTGAGACATTGTAGGCCACTCTGCAAGTGCAATACTTCCACCTGTAGATTTTGCTCCTGTGTACCACTCCATCTAGAGCGCAGAGATGAAATAGCCGATCTAGTCCACTGAAACAAATTGGCACACTCATTGATGCCACTAATGACCCCAATAGCATTTGATGATATACTCATGGTGCCTAGAGTATGAAGATCTCCTTTCCTTCCTTTCTGCAAATTATACACACAGTGAGCATTATAGAAATAAAAATCATATTTTCTTGTCAGAGTAATATTGACTGTATTTAATACTAATTCTTAGCGTGAAAGAATGTAGTAATCCTAATTCGATTTGTATAACTCACAAGAATTGTAACAATGATAAATCACAATTGAAGGCAAAATTTCCAAGAATCAATTTCTTTCAAAGAACCACCTTGTGATTGTTTATGGGAAGAGCTTGCATCACCTCGTTCCATTAGTACTAAATAGGCTTATTAACATGGCCTCCTAAAACGGTGGGGCCTATTTTTTTAGGGAAAGCCTTCTTCATGCACTTCTATTGCGATTTGAACAAACATACATCATTTATTACACTCGAAACACTAAAGCAGAGGGGTTAGCATCTACAGCCGGGTGCCTCAAACCGGCCTCAAATGTCCGTGCGGACGGACCGGTCACTGGTCGGTAAAAAAAACGACCCACCCGGGCGCCTCAAACAGACCAAGCGGCAGCAGAATCCGGCCGTCCGGCGGCTAAAGGTCTTGATCGTGATCTCCGATTCCTCCACCTCATACGACGACGATCCACCACCTGCCACGGACGCCTACAGCTGCACCGGCGACCGGAAGGGCAAAGGGCCGGCGACGAAGTGGTGAAGAAGCTCTGCCCCTCCTTTTTATATTACGGTTTTTAGTTGTTTTAGTTTACAACATGTACGACGATGAACTCTGGTGGTCTTTTGGATGATGTAAAGTGGATTATGTGCATTTCGGTGTCTGTTTGCTGCGGATTTCTATATCTGTTGTTTGGATGCTCCTCTGTTTCGTTGATGATCTATATAGACTAGTTTCACGCTTCATGCGTCGTATGGATTTAGGGTACCGGATATGAGGTACACGGCTGTGCGGTCAAAAATTTAAGGTGCGACCGGTTACTATCCGCGGACACGCCCGGGCACGGCCTTGGATGTATAGGGTGCCGGATTTGGTAATCGCGTCTGTAGATACTCTTATCATCCCCAGAAAAGGTACAGTTTGGACTAGAGCGGCCCGCGGTACACACCTGATTCGGCCAAACAAAAGTCAGCAAATTTAGTTCTGAGAAAATTGAGCATGTTTGTAGTCCAAATCTTAGTCATTTTGCATACCAGACTTTGTGCTCACATGTAAACTTAAGCATACACTCCCCATGAGATGTTTACTTGTCTGAGTTGTCTCAAACTCTATACAGATTTGTAACTAATTTTTCTGATAACATTTGCATGGTGCACGTACCAGTCAGTGAGGGAACAAAGTAATAAAAGGAACTAAAAGTTGGGTGGTGTCCACTCTTCGTCTCGACGCTGAACCGGGTGCCGCCAAATCTGAACGAGATAGGTATGGAGGTTAATTACAGGTGCCCAAGCGCGCACTTTGGCTAGACCGATCGATCGCTGCGAAAGAAAGTGAGGTGCTTAGGGCATCTCCAGCCGCGTTCACAAGAAGGTTTTCTTAGGCGTTTTTTCGCGCCGGCGTCGAAAAAAATGGCCCGGTCGTGTCTTAGGAGCCCGATTTTCGTCGGCTTGGGCCGAAAACAGCGCCGGCGGACCCAACCCGAACCCGGCGCGCTGGGGGATGCCCGGGGGCGCCGGGCGAACTGTTTTGGCGCGAAAAAGCCGCGGGCCCGCCGCGTCAGCGACACGGCTCTCTTCTCGGCCCTTCGTCGTCCTCATCGCCTCGTTTTCTGCGGCGAATCAATGTCAAAGCTGCCGCGCCGGTCAGCCTGCCATTGGTGCTCACGGGCGGTGCAGTGAAGACCGTACGACGCGCGTCCCTCGCCCTCCCTCGCCCGCCACGCGTATACACGGTGGCACGCGCGCCTCGGCCTATATATGACGCGCCCCGGCGCACTCGGCGACTCATCACGCTCTCCCGCCGTCGTCGTTTCTCCCTCTCCTCTCCTCTCTTTCGCCGTCTCCAGTTCACACCCATGGCCGAGCGCTTCCCAGGCGGCGCTGGCGGCGAACGGCTTCGCCGCCATCTTCATAAAGACGAGGCTCGCCTCGCCACGAGGCCGAGTACCCGGCCCCGCCTGACACGCGGGGGCCCGCGGCCCGGAGGAGCAGCGCGGGCGGCGTGCCGGTGCTCCCGATACCCACCGGAGCGGCCCGGCGTGCGGAGATCGCGCGCATCCGCTCGAATCTGCCGCGCGCGGCGAGGGAGGGGCCACGGTACGTCCTTGACAGCCCGCTCTGGGAACCCTACTTCCGCCGCCGTCACGCCCAGCAGTTCGAGGCCACCAACGGCATCGAGCCCTGGCGAGCTCAACGCGCCGCCGGCGGCGTCGGTGGTGGCGTGCCGGCGACGTTGGAGGCCGTCCTCGAGTACATCGAGGGCGGCAACACGCCGCGCCTCGAGTACCCGCTCCCCTTCTTTCTCACGCGCCGTCGGAAGCTTCCGACCCCGAGGCGCATGGATACCGGGGTCCTCCTCCTCGTCCGGCGGCTCGCCCTGCCTCCGCCCGTCAAGCCGGAGCCCTGTGGCACGCCCGGTCAACGCGCACCCGCAGCTCCGGCGTCCGCATCGGCGCCAACGCCTTTCCACCCGCCGGCCGCCTCGTCCTCGTCGAGCCCAAGCCGGAGCCCGGCTTTCCCTCGGAGTACGAGGAGATAGCCCGGCGCATCTCCGACGAGGACGCCATGCGGTAGGCGCGGGACGACTACCTCCGCGACGAGATGGTCCGGCAGCGTCGGGCCCTGGAGGAGATGATCGCCCGCAAACGTGGGCGCGAGGGCGGCTGCAGCGTCGTGGTCCTCGACAATGACGGCAACGACGACGGCGCCCCGGACCGTCCAACCCGCTGCGCCAACCGGGGGAGGGATGCAGCAGGGACGGCGGGGGCGGCGGCGACGACGACGACGACGATGACGACGACGGCGGTGACTACACGCGGTTCTACCGCCTCCTCGGCATGTAGAACCGCGTGGGCGGGCGGCCAGGCGGGCGGCGAGGGAGACGGCGGGGGTAGCACGCGGTAGTTTTTTCTTTTTTTTGTAAAATATGTTAAATTTGCGCTGTATTTGTCTTTTTTTACTAACCGTGGGCGCCGCGACTGGGGGGCATCACAGCCCCAGTGCGCGGTTTAGCGCCGGTGCGTCCTCAAGGGGCGATTTTTTGCCCCTCCTAAAAGGCCAACGGCTGGAGATGCCCTTACTAGTTGGGGGTGGGCGTAGACCGGCGCGCTCCAGGCAATGATCCGGCCGGACCTGGAACTCGATCTTTATTTCTGCTCTTCCGGTCCTTCACGATGCACAACGGGGTGGGGATGGGGATGAAGCGATGAAGTGAGAAGAGCGGGGGATGGGGGGCGGCAGTTTCCGAGAAAATTGCATGGATGTTGCTGTGATATTATGCCAAAAAAATAGGATCAGAAAAGTGTGAAGCGTCTGCACACTGGAAAAGCTGGACATAGATAAATCGGTCATAAGAGCGTCTACAGTTGGACTCCTTAAACTCCCTTGGCGGACAACCCTTTCACCGATCGCTCACAAAACGCAACCCAGCCTTCCGGGAGGAATCTGCCCGATCACGGTCGGACTCGATCCAATGGAAATCAATTGCGTTCGTGCAAATTTGGATCCAGCGCTAGGAGAGCGACCGTTGCCTCACCGGATGCGGTGCGGTCCGTCCGGCGCCCCAACGCGAGGGCGGTGGCGCGGCCCCTCCGATGGCTCCTATTCCACGCGACGCCGGGCTCTAAATGGCAACATGCAAAGTCTTGGCCCAGACGCTAGTATGGAGCGGCGTGCCAGCCGTGCTAGGCACAAGCCGCAAGCGGCAACTGCAGCCCTCGCGACCGAGGGCGCGGAGGCGGGGTCGCACACCGCACAAAACCGATGTGGGTTGACCGGCACCCCCTGGCGCTGCATCCAGTCATGGGGGTGTTGGGCTCTGACCACGAGGGGTCTATCATGGACCTTATCTAGACCGACGACGTCGAGGCCATGGACTCCGACGAGAAAAAGTAGGAGACATGAGACGGCGGCGCCTGGTGCCCATAAGAGACAATCCGTGTCTCATGTCCTACTCTACCTCGTCGGCGACCGGACCTTCACCTCGCGAGTCTCACTGCTGCCGGACATGGGCATAGAGGGAAAACAACAAGGACGGTCGCTGGTGAAGATTAGACTAGGTTTTACATTACATGTAATTGTAGGGATCGAAAGATTTGCTAACAAGGTATCCGGCCGTGGAGAACATTTAAGGATCGACCGTTACTATCCATGGACACACCCGGACAAGTCCACATACATTTAGGAGACCGGATTTACTAAGTCCGACTGTAGATGCTTTAATGGACTACATGATTTGATAGACCCTTTTATTTTATCACTAACTAGGTACGCATGTATTCTAAAAAGAAACTAGTTAGGTACGCACATAGAAAGTACTATAACAAATAAGTAGGAGTAGTTTATTTCGGCGGCGTGCCATTCACCCAGTGAGAAAATGCACGTACACAGTACATCGCGCCTCACCTTTGAAGCTTCACGATACTACCGACCCAATTCGCGCTAAAAGGTTTTTTTTAAACACGATACAAACGCAAGCGCTAAAAGATTGCTTTAAAACATTTACATGTTGTGGCCTTTCCGGGCCGGCATGTTTGAAGCTTCACGATACTACCGACCCATTCACCTTTGAAGCTTCACGATACTACCGACACAATTCGCGCTAAAACATAAGAGCAACTTTAGCAGACCCCGCAAAATGCCCTGGCTCGCAAAATAACCGCCAAATTGCGGGTCGGGGCCAGAAAATATGCACGACCAGACCCCGCATCCCGCACCGGCCCACAAAAATTTTTGCGGGGCGCGGCAAATCTTCTCCCCCAACCTCTATCTTCACGGGCTGGGAGGACGACCCGAGCTCAACCCCTATCGGCGCGAGATTTGGCGGAAGAGACATTTCCACGCGCCCTTTCCCGCTCCCCGCACCCTCCGCCACCATTGTCCCTCCTCCGCAAGCTCCGGCTGCTCCTCCCTGGCCGTCCCTTGCCGCCATGGACGACCCCATGCTGTCCCCCGTCATCGTCGAGGTCGGCACGCCCCTTCCCCTCGGGCGGATCTCGTAGCCGGCCATGTTGGCCCCGCCGGCGTTGCCCAAGCACACGCCGCGCCTGCGCGCAAGCAGCAGGGCAACGTGGTTGTGCAGGGCGGGAATCCGGCTGCCCCCGCCGTGATGGCCCATGCTCCGGGCGCCAATGTCGTAGTGCGATCCCGGCCGGCGGCGGAGAAGGCCGGCAAGGCCGCGGGCGCAAAGCGGAGGAAGGTTCCGGCTTCAAGGAAGCCATCTTCTTCAACCTCTCACTCCATCCCCCGCAAGGAAATTGCTCGGCGATGCCGTTCAACGGTGCCACTCCCCCCGCGAGCGAGGTGTTCGACGAAATGGCCGGAAGGTATATCTCTTCGGTCTTCAGCGATTCTCTTTCATTTTTCGTCATTGTTCTTGATAGCTCGTGACTTGTTATCGTTTGCTATAGCGGTGGTTCGAACAATGCAACAACCGAGTTCGTGAACTTGTTGGACACGAACGCGGTTGACATTGATCAAGCCCCTTTCGAACCATTCGACTACAATGAAACAGATGGCGGCATGGACGATCATGGTTGTGCGGACGAGTTGGAGGAGATCGAAGCGGAAGCGTTTGAGCAATCACAAGCAAAAACTGGGAAAAGCCAAAGATCGAACAACTATACAATCTTGGAAGATCAAGCTTTGATCAAAGCATGGAGTGCAGTGTCTCTTGATGCATGCACGGGTACTTCTCAAACCGCCAAGAGATATTGGCAAAGGATCGAAGATCAATACTTCTGCATTATGAAAAACTACCCCAATAGGACTCCACACACATTTCGGTCGCTTCAAGGTCGTTGGGAGAACATCAAGCCTATGTGCAGCCGTTGGGCAGCTTGCTTGGAGCAAGAAATGCAATGCACCTCCAAGTGGCACCGTGGAGTCCGACTATGTGAGTTTGCTTTGCCTTTGTTCAAGTTGTGCATCATCATAATGTATCATGAGAAATGATTGCATCACTTTGTTCATATTGTGTAGGACAAGATTGCTCAACATAGATACAAGGACATGGAAGCATCGGAAGGCAGATTCTTCAAATTAGAGCATTGTTGGGAGTTGCTCCAAAAATGCGAGAAGTGGAAGTTGATCGACAAAGAATCCCCACCAAAGAGAGGCTCACTTACAAACAAGGATGAAGATGAGGATGATGATGGCCCAAGAAATTTGCACAAGCCCGATGGCGACAAGAAGACTAAAGAGAAGATGAAGAGAGAGCAAGAAGCATCGAGCTTGAGGGAGAAGACTGATGCCATGGTGCAATCAAACGAATTGATGTTGTTGAAGTCGTTGGAGAGCAAGAAAGAGTTGGCCGAGAAGAAGGCAAAAGAGAAGCAAGAAAAATGGCAAATGCTCAAGGAAGAGGGGCTGCGCAAAGCTGCCATTAAGGGAAGAAAAGCACGCACCTCTGAAAACAAATCGATGTCATTGTTGCTCGCCGAAGAAAACAAGATCATGTCAATGAACCACAATAACATGGACGACGTCATCAAAACATGGCATGATATGGCAAGGAGAGAGATCTTGAAGAGGAGAATGGTCGCCTCGGCCGGTCCGTCTGCCAGTTCCGATGATGTTTCCTCTGCTTCATATGGTGGCAATGTGGATGATTTCGGTGCGGGAGTTGGAACAAGCGATGGAGGTGCCTACGGTGGCTACAGTGGCGCCGATGAAATTTAAGATGGACTCCATGATGCGGAGTGAAGATCGACCCCCAAGATGATGCCGAACATGGGCGCATATCTTTGCATGCCCTCTTTTGCGTAATAAACTTCGCTTTTATTTGCGCGCAAACTGTTTATGTCATTTGAATTTGAACTTGTTTATAAAACCTTATGACAAATTTTAGATTTGCAGTTTTTTTATTTGCGGGTGGTTGCGCTGATGCCCAAGCAAAACCCGCATAGCGACCCATAAAAAAATATATTCCGTCAATATACTTTTTTACGGGTCCGTTTCGGGGTCTGCATCTGTGCTACCCCGCGCAGACCCATAAAAGCGGTTTTGCGCAAACTATAAACGTGTTTTGCGGGTCTGCTAGAGTTGCTCTTAGGTCAGGGATTAGCATCGACGAAGGTTCCTCGGAGCAGGCCAACCACCGATCGTGCGCGAAGGAAATGATAGCCCACTATGGAACAATTTTCGTATACAGTACTAAAAGGCGAACACTTTCCAGCTAGAAAAAAGAACATTTTCAAACCCTTCGCGCAAAGCAGCACTGCATGGTTCTTAAAGCGATGATGGGCCTGGTTGAGAGGAACGGCTGAATCAGTCTTTTTTCTTCGCCAGGCTCCAGCGTGTGCAACGTGGCATAAGGCTGCAAGCATTGGGAACCATGGAGACGATACACTTTGGACTCCTCACTCCACTCCACTCATCGTCCAAACCCTCATTCTCTCACCACCCCTTCTTTGTCATCGATGGTCGGCTTCCTGTGTTTACCCCCTGCCTACACTAGTGCTCACGTCTAGTGGCTCATTGATGTTTGACCAAAAAGGATTCCCCGCTTTATATTAAAAAGTAACCAACCGATACAACCAACGATAGGTGCTGGGGCGGAAGCAGACACGTCCAAAAGAACCGGAAAAGAAAGTACAAAAGTTGCTTCGGTAGACCCACCCCCCCCCCCCCCCCTCAAAAAAAACAAAACATAGAAGGGCATAATGGTCATACAGAAGAAACGTATGCCCACCTCCTATCATACTGTATAGACCGACGTCCGTATACCTTGAGGATGAAAAAAAGACCGCCGCGCGTGTAGAGGAAAAAAGGCATCTGCACGATCTTCTCGCCCGCCCGACGATCACGCACGTCGATCACGTCCATTTTCCAACTGTGCGATCGCCGCCGACTGAACCCCATCCGACGCCGCATCTGGAAGTCGCCGCGGAACCGTCCCGCGTCGACCTACGCCGACGACGTCTACACCGCGGCCCTCGTCTTCCACGTCGCCGCCGTCTTCCATCTAACCCTCGTCTTGCACGTCGCCGTCGGACGGCTTGTTGGCTGCGACTGACCGCGCTGTCGTCCGCACGCCGCGGATCCGGCCTTGCGTCGACCTACGTTGGCGACGTCTACACCGCGGCCCTCGTCTTCCACGTCGCCGCCGTCTTCCATCTAACCCTCGTCTTGCACGTCGCCGCTGTCTACTCCGCTGCCCAAGGTTTGCCATCTAATCTCGTCGTCTAAACCTAGCATGCTAGATGATATGAGTCACACATAGTGATCTAGGGTTTATGGTTGACGTAAACATGCCGTCGCAGCGGCGCCTCCCCGGACGACCGCATGTTGTAGGCAGTTAGAGTTGCACTTGGGCATGATCCACAGTAGAAACTTAACACATCATGAATTCACAATGTTATGCAGTTTGGTCAGTTAGGCGTGTTGCCATGGATGAACAAATCACATTGACGGGGGATGATAATGGTACTAATAAGGCGACTCGGAATGATAACGATATTTTTAATGAAGATGATGACAGCAGCGACAACGATTCCGTGTCGTCATTTGATATCTTGCCTCCGGAGGATTTTGATCATAATGAACATGGCGTAAATAGTGAAAACGTAAGTGCCGTATATTTTGATTTCATCTTTGAACCTGCAATGTATGACATGGCTGACTATTTCTCTATGTATACAAATTTGCAGGAAGATGTGGATGTTGACAATGTGGAAAATAGTTTACAGGAATCATTCGCGGATAACTTGAGCCAGGTTCGTAGATAGATGTTGTACGTCGATGAATATTATGAATTAAATGATAGTAATTAACATATACATTTTCATATGAATTTTGTAGGAGGAGTCAGATGGTATTAGCGGTGATCACGATGAGGGGGAGATCGACATTGAGGAGGCTCGAAGGCAACAACAAATGGTGGATACACATTGGAAGGTGATGGCTATGACCTTTCGGTCGCAAGGTGATGCATACATATTCTATAACAATCACGCCAAAGAGAACGGGTTTAGCATCAGAAAACAGAAGGTCAAACGAGGTGCTTTAGGAATGATACGGTACCGGAGATTTCTTTGCTCGGGGCAGGTAGAAGTCGAGCAAGTTTATAACCATGGAGGGCATAGCGCGAGCTTAGACCGGAGACTTCGTTGCGATTGCGGTGCACATATGGTGGTGAAGCTGGATAGAGAATGTGGTGTTTGGTTCGTCGCGTCATTCGTGGATGATCACAACCACGCGATGGCTAGGCCCGACGAGGTTTGTTTTCTGTGGTCACACAGACGGATTGAAGAAGGCATGAGGGCAGAGATATTGGCGTTGGAAGCTGCCGGGATAAGAAAGCATATAATAATGGACAACTTTATCAGCAGATACGGTTCATACGATAAGTGCAGGCTTATCTGGAGGGATATTTACAATCTTTGTTGCAGAGAAAAAATGAAGCTCATTGCAAAAGGTGACGCAGAGACGACAGTTGGCATTATGAGGAGCAGGAAGGAGAAGGACCCTGAGTTTTTTTTTTAGTATGTGCGTGACAAGGAAGGGCAACTGAAGAGCATGTTTTGGTGTGATGCACAGTCGTGGAGGGACTATCAGGACTACGGAGATGTGGTTGTGTTTGATAGCACGTATAAGATGAACAAGTATGGTATGCCGTTCGTCCCCTTTGTCGGAGTTAACAACCACCGTTGCACCACAGTGTTTGGATGTGCCATAATTGCTGACGAGACGGAAGGGACATATGTGCGGCTGTTGCAGACATTTATGAAGATAAACTGTCAGGTGAAGCCAAAGTCAATAATCACAGATGGTGACGCTGCATGATCCGGGCTATTCGGACTGTCCTTTCAGATGTTTTCCATCGTCTTTGCTCCTGGCATATCGAGAAAAATATGC
The DNA here is from genome assembly GCA_021605145.1 of Aegilops bicornis. Taxonomy (NCBI): domain Eukaryota; kingdom Viridiplantae; phylum Streptophyta; class Magnoliopsida; order Poales; family Poaceae; genus Aegilops; species Aegilops bicornis. The sequence goes on from CM038673.1 coordinate 530,853,265, forward strand.
AGAGGCACCTGCATTACAAGTCACTGGATGAGTTCAGATCGCTCCTATACTATGCCACCTCTCAAGCGAACTTTGAGCAGAGATGGACCGCTTTCTATAATAAGTGGAAGACGGATAGAACTAAAGAGTGGCTTGACAGGATGTATAGGAAGAAGAGACTTTGGGCAGCTTCATATCTTTCCGATGGTTTTTCTCTTGGTATGCGAAGTAACCAGAGAAGCGAAAGCCTCAACTCCTGCCTTCACCTTCACCTGGACTACGGTATGACAATAGTTGATTTGGTTGTGCATTATGAGAACTGTATAGTTCGCCTGCATGAGAATGAGGCGTACGATGACTGCGAGGCACACCAAAAAGAACCACCGTCGGTTACTAAATATAAGGCATTTGAGGAGCATGCCGCCAAAGTATTCACACCTGCTAATTTTTACATCCTGCAAGATGATTTGCACAAGATGGGTCAGTTGGAGATATTTGAGACGCTCGTGGGAATTGAGCGTCAGACATATATGGTGACATGGAAGGATAACCACAAGTTCATGTACAATGTTGTTTATGAACCAGGTAACTCAGAAGAAACTATAACATGCAGTTGTCTTAGGATGGTTCGGAAAGGCCTGCCATGCAAACACATTCTTTTTGTTCTCCATCATCTGAGCATAACTGAAATACCAAAGTGTTGTGTCCTTCCTCGATTGTTAAAACATGTGAGAGATGGATTGCCTGTGCAGCGGAATAGTGATATGTTTGGATGGGGTTGGTCAGGGCCATTAGAGAGAGACCGCTAAAGTCAAATAAGCATAAAAACCGCAGAGGCAGCTCATGTTGCAGCAAATGATCCCTTCTTGTTTGACGAGTTGATGAAGTGTCTAGACAACATAATAGCGCAGAAAAATATACCAGAGGAGGAACTTATAGGAAGTAGAAGGTATGCTAAGCTTAAGAAGGAGGCAAGTCAAGCGCAACAAGTTGAACCTGGTATTGGTGATCTTGAGAAAGTTTCAACGAAGGGTGCACCTAAGAAGGGGCGGTCAAAGGGGGCCCCCGATGTTACAAAGAATGGTAGGCCAAAAGATTTTACAGAGAAAAAAAGTGGTCCTTTGTGCAGTCTGTGTAGTCAACCAGGTCATAACAAGGCTACATGTCGAAAAAACCAGAAGTAAGATGCTACCTTCTTATTTTTGTTATGTTGGTACTTCGGTTTTACAAACTATATTTTCTCACCCATATTTTTATGTTATGTTCAGGAATTGGGCGTAGAGAAGCATCTTGCTATGTTGGAAGAATAAAAATGGTCGCATGAGTCTACTCCGAATAAACTATGTTGTTTCTTGTTCGTACGTGTGTGGCAGAAAACTTTATGTCTCGATTTGTTTATGTGTGATGAAAATATTTATGTGAACATATTTGTTGAATGAATTGCCATCTTATTTGTACTGCTATGTGAAAGAGTTCACAGTTTTAATATACTGCGTTTTTGTTACTATACATATTGCAAAAAACATGGCCGATCGTCATTGTGCAAAAAAACATGGCCGACCGTCATTGTGCAAAAAAAAAAATGCCCGACCGGCAGCTGCTGGATCGCAAGTTGGGATATATTCCCAACCCAAATCAAGCCGACGAGGCGACTCAGGAGGTCCATATAAAGCCCATCAAGGGCCCAGCAGCTGGGTCCAACGGGGCGGCGATATCAAGCAGTACTAGCAGAGGAGTTCGACCTGTGTAGCACGCCGGCATATTTAAGCTGGTCCTCTCCCCCGTCAGCTTCCGAGGTGGGACTAAACTCCTTCGTCGGGCGCGCGAGGCGATGGTGACTAGGCCGGGGAGGGGCGAGGCTGGGCCTGTCGTATTGGGCCGACATGGGCCGGGCGGCGACGTTGCAGAAATGGAGCCTCGTCAGCGTTGCGTCGACCGCATGCTGAGCTGGCTCTTATTTAGTCCCACCTCGCCAACGGAAGGGCGCACCGACCGGCTTAAATAGCCGCGTCGGCTGGTACTCTCGAACTCCTCTGTGACAAGCTCCTTGTCAGCCCCGTTGGGCCTCCTTGTGGGCCCTTGTGGGGTCCGCATTGACCGCCCGAGTCGCCTGTCGACTTGATTTGGGTTGGTTGCACAATCCCCTATGGGTCCACAAGCAAAGGTCGGGCTATTTTTTTTCTAGTCAATTTTTTTGAGCAAACGAGCAGGCGTCCGCCTGCATTTATATGTGCATCTAAGAGCCAACAAACGGCGGCTGGCATTATCATCATATAATAATATTGCATATACAGGCAGCCGCCCGCCTCCATTTATATGAAACTCTAAGAGCCAGCAGACAGCGGCATCATCATCACATAAGCATATAGCACATAGCAGCTGAACATATATAGTTGGAAAATAAATATTGTAGCTAGTACCGACGACAACACCTTTATTTAGCTGCGGAAGTGCATAATCATGCCCATTACAATAAGAAATGTCTTAATATCGAAATTGTTCCAAGTGCCGTCAACAACACGTTTATTTAGTTGCGATAATAAGAAAAAGAATGTCCTCGTAGCCAAAAACCCATCAACGGACTAATTTCTTGTCCATGATCTTCAAAATCTTCTCTTTCACAGTTTCCATCGTGTTGCACTCTGAAAAAGTATTTCAGCTAGAATGCGTCCCCTTGAAGCATTCACCTCAGCTTGATCAAAGTCAAATATCCATTCATCTCCGTTCCAGTTTTGAATGCATTTCACCACAAACAGACCACAGGAAACTCTGCACAAAACCGCGAGTCAGACATTGCTGTGTAAGAGAAGTACTTAGAACTTAAACAGTTGAACATACCCATCCTCTTGTAACGGCATATCGTACTCATTTATTAGCCAGGAAGATATGTCTGGATGTTCCATTTGTACAAGGGAGTTCACCTCCAACGTATCTTTAGCTATTTCTGCCCTCTGAAATAAAAATGTGAAGTTCATATGAAGTACATAACTAATTAGTACTATCTATCTTGTTTCATGTAAAGAAAGAAGCTTACCAGCTGCCTTATTTTTTTAAGAACTCCCTTGCTGCATTTACCAGTAGAATTTAAAACTTGAAACTCTTTTTTCTTGTTGTGCATGAGAATTGTTATCCAGTGATTTTCTTCCACATGAAAAGGAAAGTATGCCTACAACAAAGTTTATTCAAGTTCTTGGACACACAAATAGTTATGTACTACGAAAGATCATACAAAAGTGAAGTACCTTATCTGTAATGAAATACTCATCATTAACTCTAGACACCATTTTAGTTTGGTTTGTGAAATGCTCCAGAAAATGGTGCTTAGAGTTCTTAACCTTTCCTTCAGCACGAAGAATAAGCCAGTGTGACACCCAAGATGATAAAATGTGATGGTCAGCACGAGGATTATGGGTCTGCATATGGTTGCAATAACTATTGATGACCTGAAAATAACATAACAGCAATACTCCTCTAAGAAAAAAATTAAATATGACATGTACAACTTCATATAATTGTTGTAATACTTACACCGCCATGCAACCATTTTTTCGCAATGATGGCTTGAAGCATATCAGGTGTACATGTTTCCCCAACAATTCTTGTCATGTGCACGACAGTTTTCCTACTAAGCTTCGCCGAGTCTGCTAGTGTCTGGATATAAACCTTCGCGGCCTCTATGTGATCCTCAGTAATGTAATCGGTATTAATCATAGCGTCTCTTATACCAAATAAACCTAAAATATAATCAAACAATGAGTAAATAAATTGTGCATGGAAGGACTGAAATATCTTCAAAACAAAGTACCTAACACTTACTTTTCTTTGGATGTTTACGTCCACCGATCTGCTGGAAGGGTGAAAGAACGTACTTTGACTTTTTTCTCTTGCGTTTCCCATCATTCTCCTCAGTGCCACTTTCTTTCGCATTTTTTATACGTGTGTTCAGACTATCCATACTAATCTCTTCAGATTTATCGGCGCTAGACCCGTCTGACACTGCATTTATATTCTTGGCGGTTGAAGTAACTGCTGGAAAGTCATTCGTGTCTACCGTTGCAAAAGATGGGTCGGTTGAATTACCATTCTCGTCAATAACGAAGGGGTCCCCTTCATCTCCTGTACCGGGTGTGTTGAGATGCATACCTTTCTCACGTGCGGACTTCTTCCCGTTCCCATTGATGAAGGATGCCTCCACCCTGTTGTCCATATTTTCCTTTGCAGGAGTTGATTTTACATCTGGAAAATATTTTGACGGACCATACTTCCTCATCCAGTTCTCACTATGCTCCACGAACTCAACATAACTAAACCCTCTATTTGTCTTGTAGACAAGACCTTTCTTCTCCAGCCCCTCCAGTACTATCTGCAATAACACATGGGAAGCATTAAGTACATGCAAACAATATGAATAATCTCATGTAATTTAAAGAACACATCACTAATTACCTCAGCACATTTTTTAGGGACAAGGAGAATTTCTTTTTGCATATCTTTGATGCTTTTCATAATTTGATCTAAGGTCGTGTCCTTGCTCGAGGAAGCCTCGTCTCTATTATCTTTCCTTTTTCGCGAACGACCTGTTCTATCAACTGGCTCAGATTCTTCCTCCACAAATTCCCCTCTTGAGCAATTATCATCTGTCTGTGCTTCTCACTTATTATGTCATCAAACTGTGCCATGTTAAGTCATTTTAAATTACTCGCCATGAAAAACGTTTCATAACTGCATGCATGCAAACCATAAATACTTACCCTCCCATTCCCGCGGCCGTATGATGTGTCATACGCATCATGGTTCATAGCCTCGACTTCTGGCCAGTTAAGCATCAGCGGATACTCATGCGCCAGTAGATCAAATGTGTCGTCATCAAGTGGCTGCACTTTCTCCCAAAACAAGTACTGCATGAACATGAAATATATTAGTAATCTTAACAGTACAACCTGTAGTTTGAAATAAAATATATAACATACAATTTACCTGTATGAGGGCAAGGTTTCCCACCGGCCATATAAATTTTGTAAGATCCGATACAGTCTTCGTGATGCCATCGACGCAAACGCGTAAAGTAAACGCGTTCCAGTTAAATGATTTGATGCTCTCCACATCCTCCACTAGCTTGTAAAAAGCATTAGAAAATTCTACCGTGGAGTGTGGTGCAAGAACCGTGCCTAGAAGAACCAACACAATTCGACGCAGGAAATCATCATCATACAATCCACTAGTAGTGATGTCCTGTATAAGCTGGTCTATCATTATTTCATTCGTACTCGAATCTATGAAACGACTCGGCACCTTCACCTTCGCCTTTAACCCCCCTTTACCTAAAGCTTTCATGGCATCTCTGCCCTTGTTCACTAGGCAAAAAATATCAAACACATCTTCAACGCGCAATGATATCGCACCGTTTCTTGATGGCATAATGAACCTTTTTGTGTCCAATGCATATGATTTAATAATAAACTTGAGCAAACACTTGCGCATGAGCACACTAGGAATCATCAACATTTGTCCTAGTATAGTGCTTGCAAATCGTTTTCTTCCTAGAGGTCAGTTTGCTGACGAGGAGACACCACTTCTCAGCAAAACAGAAAATCTCTCCGTACTCCTCCATCACTATGAATAGGAGCAAACAATATATTAGCTACTTTTCATGTCTAGATGATGAACATGATGAATGCACTGTTGAAAAAACAAAAAAATTACCTCCCACCATTACGGCCTTCGGTGGCAGCGAAGTCTTGGTGGTGATGACTACGCCGACGGCGTGTTGTGGAACCGCGGCCGTCTACGTCAGAAACTTCGAGTGACGTGATGTAGACGGACGGCCACGTTGGATGGCGTGCTGTCGATCGGCGGGTGGCGGATGAGGTGTTCTCCAACGGCGGTGGACGGACGGCGGAGCGGCGTCACGGGGCCAGAGGGGTGGATGGATGGCGGCGTGCTGAAGAGGACAGGGTGAGGGGTGTCAGGGGATTGGGGGCAGATGGCGACGTGGGTTAGGGCTTGGGGCAGGGCGTCGTGGGTGACGAGGGAATATGGCGGCGGGCGTGCCAGGTGATAATCACGATAGATTCAGTCGGGCTCGCGTCACCTCTGTCTCCACTGCCGTCCGCAATGATTGGGCCGGGCCCCAGACAACACGGGTGGATTAGCGTCGGCGTGCGGCAGCCATGCTAGTTTAGTCCCACCTCGGCCGTCGAAGGATGCCCCGACCAGTTTATATAGCCGCCTCAGTTAGTCCATGCATGGTCATATGTAATATTGTGATATGGCTCTACATAACTGCCCGGCAGTACACTGTCTGGCAGTGAACTGCCCGGGCAGTTAGGTAAAGTCACATCACATTATTAAATATGTTTATTTTGTCATTTTGATTATTTTTTTAACTTCAAACAAAAAACAAACTTTTTTTTAACTTTTTTAACTCCGTCAAACGTCACGAAACTTTTTCCACACGTTGGCATCACCATCCACATCACCCACGCCAATTTGCTTATTTTTCCGACGCTCGACGCATTTTCTAGGGTTTTCCAGGTCAGAAACCACAAAAACACTGCCCGGACGTGACGCAACGTCCGTTTTCGTTCCAACCTTGCGTGGGGGCCTACATTGGCCATGCCCACATGTACGCACACTTTGGTGCAATTGCATGCATGGGATCACGTAGCCCTAGTGCAACCAGCTACTTCTCGGTCTGCCGGAGAGGGGGTTCCCAACTACAGTTTTTTTCTACTCCGTCAAACGTCACGAAACTTTTTCCACACGTTGCCATCACCATCCACAGCACCCACGCCAATTTGCGTATTTTTCCGACGCTCGACGCATTTTCTAGGGTTTTCCAGGCCAGAAACCACAAAAACACTGCCCGGACGTGACGCAACGTCCGTTTTGTGTCCGTTTTCGTTCCAACCTTTCGTGGGGGCCTACGTTGGCCGTGCCCACATGTACGCACACTTTGGTGAAATTGCATGCATCCAATCACGTAGCCCCAGTGCAACCAGCTACTTCTCGGTCTGCCGGAGAGGGGGTTCCCAACTACGGGTTTTTTTTCTACTCCGTCAAACGTCATGAAACTTTTTCCACATGTTGCCATCACCATCCACAGCACCCACGCCAATTTGCGTATTTTTCCGACGCTCGACGCATTTTCTAGGGTTTTCCAGGTCAGAAACGACAAAAACACTGCCCGGACGTGACACAACGTCCGTTTTGTGTCCGTTATCGTTCCAACCTTGCGTGGGGGCCTACGTTGGCCGTGCCCACATGTACGCACACTTTGGTGCAATTGCATGCATGCGATCACGTAGCCCCAGTGCAACCAGCTACTTCTCGGTCTGCCGGAGAGGGGGTTGATATGTCTCCATCGTATCTACTTTTTCAAACACTTTTGCCCTTGTTTTGGACTCTAACTTGTATGATTTGAATGGAACTAACCCGGACTGACGCTGTTTTCAGCAGAATTGCCTTGATGTTGTTTTATGTGCAGAAAACAAAAGTTCTCGGAATGACCTGAAACTCCACGGGATGTCTTATAAAAAATAATAAAAAATCCTCGCCAAAGATGAAGACCAGGGGGCCCACACCCTATCCACGAGGGTGGGGGACGCCCCCCCCACCTCGTGGGCCCCCTGGAGACCTTCCGATGCCAACTCCAACTCTATATATTGGCTTTCGGGGAGAAAAAAATCAGAGAGAAGAAATCATCGCGTTTTACGATATGGAGCCGCCGCCAAGCCCTAATCTCTCTCGGGAGGGCTGATCTCGAGTCCGTTCGGGGCTTCCGAGAGGGGGATTCGTCGCCATCGTCATCATCAACCATCCTCCATCACCAATTTCATGATGTTCACCGCCGTGCGTGAGTAATTCCATCGTAGGCTTGCTGGACGGTGATGGGTTGGATGAGATTTATCATGTAATCGAGTTAGTTTTGTTAGGATTTGATCCCTAGTATCCACTATGTTACGAGATTGATGTTGCTATGACCTTGCTATGCTTAATGCTTGTCACTAGGGCCCGAGTGCCATGATTTCAGATCTGAACCTATTATGTTTTCATGAATATATGTGAGTTCTTGATCCTATCTTGCAAGTCTATAGTCACCTACTATGTGTTATGATCCGCAACCTCAAGTGACAATAATCGGGACCACTCCGTGATGACCATAGTTTGAGGAGTTCATGTATTCACTATGTGCTAATGCTTTGTTCCGGTTCTCTATTAAAAGGAGGCCTTAATATCCCTTAGTTTCCAATAGGACCCCGCTGCCACGGGAGGGTAGGACAAAACATGTCATGCAAGTTCTTTTCCATAAGCACGTATGACTATATTCGGAATACATGCCTACATTACATTGATGAATTGGAGCTAGTTCTGTGTCACCCTATGTTCTGACTGTTACATGACGAACTGCATCCGGCATAATTATCCATCACCGATCCGGTGCCTACGAGCTTTCCATATACTGGTCTTCGCTTATTTACTTTTCCGTTGCTTCTGTTACAATCACTACATAATACCAAAAACATTACTTTTGCTGTCTTTACTTTTGTTATCGTTACCACCACTATCATATTACTTTGCTACTAAACACTTTGCTGCAGATACTAAGTTTCCAGGTGTGGTTGAATTGACAACTCAGCTGCTAATACTTGATAATATTCTTTGGCTCCCCTTGTGTCGAATCAATAAATTTGGGTTGAATACTCTACCCTCGAAAGCTGTTGCGATCCCCTATACTTGTGGGTTATCAAGACCTTTTCTCAAGCGCCCGTTGTCGGGAGCATAGCTCTATTCTTTGAGTCACTTGGGATTTATATCTGCTGGACACTATGAAGAACACGAAAGACGCTTAAGACAAAAATTTATCCCTCAACTACGAGGGGAGGTAAGGAACTACCATCTAGCTCTCCACTTGATTCACCTTCTGTTATGAGTAAGCTAGCGACACCTAAACCTGCTTCTGCTATTCGTTTCGATATGTCGCATGTTATTGATGATGCCACTTCTGCTATGCATGATACTTATGATGAAACTACTTCTATGATTGATACCATCGCGTGCCCTTGGTGAATTTCTAGATGAACAAATTGCTAGGGCTGGAGAGAAATAAATTATTGAATCTGAATACGATGATAAAAGTGATGATGAAAATATGCATGTTATTCCTAAGGGTTATGTTTTTGATATGGAATCTTCTGCAGCTATTTTTGCTTGTAAAGATAGATATGAACTTAAGAGGCTGCTAGTTAAATGGAGTAAATAATCTCTTAGAGACAGAATGAAACCTGACCATGCTTTTGCTACTTCACCTATTTGTGTTCCCGATAAGGATTATAAATTTTCAGTTGATCCAGATATAATTACTTTGGTCGAATCTGATCCTTTTTATTGTTGGGGAACGTTGCATAAAATAAAAATTTTCCTACGTTCACCAAGATCCATCTATGAGTTCATCTAGCAATGAGTGATAGGAGTGCATCTACATACCTTTGTAGATCGCGTGCAGAAGCGTTCAAGAGAACGGGGTTGAGGGAGTCGTTCTCGTCGTGATCCAAATCACCGGAGATCCTAGCGCCGAACGGACGGCACCTCCGCGTTCAACACACGTACGGTTAGTGTGACGTCTCCTCCGTCTTGATCCAGCAAGGGGGAAGGAGAGGTTGATGAAGATCCAAAGACGACGGCTTGGTGGTGGATTCAGCAGGGCTCCGGCAGGGCTTCGCCAAGCAACTACGGGAGGAGGAGGAGGTGTAGCAGGGGGAGGGAGGCGCCAAGTGCAAGGGTGCAGCTGCCCTCCCTCCCCCCTCTATATATAGGGTCCCCAGGGGGGGCTCCGGCCCTAGGAGATGTGATCTCCTAGAGGGGGCGGCGGCCAAGGGGGGTGGAGTGCCCTCCAAGGCAAGTGGGGCGCCCCCTCCCCTAGGGTTCCCAACCCTAGGCGCAGAGGGGGCCCAGGGGGGCGCACCAGCCCACCAGGGGCTGGTTCCCCTCCCACTTCAGCCCATGGGGCCCTCCGGGATAGGTGGCCCCACCCGGTGGACCCCCGGGACCCTTCTAGTGGTCCCGGTACAATATCGGTGGACCCTGAAACTTTCCCGATGGCCGCAACTCGACTTCCCATATATAATTCTTTACCTCCGGACCTTTCCGGAACTCCTCGTGACGTCCGGGATCTCATCCGGGACTCCGAACAACTTTCGGTTTGATGCATACTCATATTCATACAACCCTAGCATCACCGAACCTTAAGTGTGTAGACCCTACGGGTTCGGGAGACATGCAGACATGACCGAGACGGCTCTCCGGTCAATAACCAACAGCGGGATCTGGATACCCATGTTGGCTCCCACATGCTCCTTGATGATCTCATCGGATGAACCACGATGTCGAGGATTCAAGCAAACCCGTATACAATTCCCTTTGTCAATCGGTATGTTACTTGCCCGAGATTCGATCGTCGGTATCCCAATACCTCGTTCAATCTCAAGTATCGACAAGTCACTTTACTCGCACCGTAATGCATGATCCCGTGACCAAACACTTGGTCACCTTGAGCTCATTATGATGATGCATTACCGAGTGGGCCCAAGTGATACCTCTCCGTAATACGGAGTGACAAATCCCGCCTCGATCCGTGACAACCCAATGGACACTTTCGGAGATACCGTAGTGCACCTTTATAGTCACCCAGTTACCTTTGTGATGTTTGGTACACCCAAAGCACTCCTACGGTATCCGGGAGTTACACGATCTCATGGTCTAAGGAAAAGATACGACATTGGAAAAGCTCTAGCAAAACGAACTACACGATCTTGTGCTATGCTTAGGATTGGGTCTTGTCCATCACATCATTCTCCTAATGATGCGATCCGTTATCAATGACATCCAATATCCATAGTCGTGGAAACCATGACTATCTATTGATCAAAGAGCTAGTCAACTAGAGGCTCACTAGGGACATGTTGTGGTCTATGTATTCACACGTGTATTACGATTTCCGAATAATACAATTATAGCATGAATAAAAGACAATTATCACGAACAAGGAAATATAATAATAATCCTTTTATTATTGCCTCTAGGGCATATTTCCAACAGTCTCCCACTTGCACTAGGGTCAATAATCTAGTTACATTGTGATGAATCGAACACCCATACAGTTCTGGTGTTGATCATGTTTTGCTCGCGGAAGAGGTTTAGTCAACGGATCTGCGACATTCAGATCCGTATGCACTTTGCAAATTTCTATGTCTCCATCTTGAACATTTTCACGAATGGAGTTGAAGCGACGCTTGATGTGCCTGGTCTTCTTGTGAAACCTGGGCTCCTTGGCTAGTGCAATAGCTCCAGTGTTGTCACAGAAGAGTTTGATTGGCCCCGACGCATTGGGTATGACTCCTAGGTCGGTGATGAACTCCTTCACCCAAATTGCTTCATGCGCTGCCTCCGAGGCTGCCATGTACTCCGCTTCACATTAGATCCCGCCACGACGCTTCGCTTTGCACCGCACTACCATCGCTTCCACCATTCAACATATACACGTATCCGGTTTGTGACTTAGAGTCATCCAGATCTGTGTCGAAGCTAGCGTTGACGTAACCCTTTACGACGAGCTCTTCGTCACCTCCATAAACGAGAAACATGTCCTTAGTCCTTTTCAGGCACTTCAGGATATTCTTGACAGCTGTTCAGTGTTCCTTGCCGGGATTACTTTGGTACCTCCCTACCAAACTTACGGCAGGGTTTACATCAGGTCTGGTACACAGCATGGCATACATAATAGACCCTATGGCTGATGCATAGGGGATGACACTCATCTCTTCTATATCTTCTGCCGTGGTCGGACATTGAGCCGAGGTCAATTTCACACCTTGTAATACATGCAAGAACCCTTTCTTGGACTGATCCATTTTGAACTTCTTCAATATCTTATCAAGGTATGTGCTTTGTGGAAGACCTATGAGGCGTCTTGATCTATCTCTATAGATCTTGATGCCTAATATATAAGCAGCTTCTCCAAGGTCCTTCATTGAAAAACTCTTATTCAAGTAGGCCTTAATGTTGTCCAAAAGTTCTATATCATTTCCCATCAAAAGTATGTCATCTACATATAATATGAGAAATGCTACTGAGCTCCCACTCACTTTCTTGTAAACGCAGGCTTCTCCATAAGTCTCAAGATAACCCAAACGCTTTGATCATTTCATCAAAGCGAATGTTCCAACTCCGAGATGCTTGCACCAGCCCATAAATGGATCGCTGGAGCTTGCATACCTTGTTAGCATTCTTAGGGTCGACAAAACCTTCCGGCTGCATCATATACAGTTCTTCCTTAAGATAGCCGTTAAGGAATGCCGTTTTGACGTCCATTTGCCATATTTCATAATCATAGTATGCGGCAATTGCTAACATGATTCGGACGGACTTCAGCTTCGCTACGGGAGAGAATGTCTCATCGTAGTCAACCCCTTGAACTTGCCGATAACCTTTAGCGACAAGTCGAGCTTTATAGATGGTAACATTACCATCCGCGTCCGTCTTCTTCTTAAAGATCCATTTGTTTTCTATCGCCGCCGATCATCGGGCAAGTCTGTCAAAGTCCATACTTTGTTTTCATACATGGATCCTATCTCGGATTGCATGGCTTCAAGCCATTTGTTGGAATCTGGGCCCGCCATCGCTTCTTCATAGTTCAAAGGTTCACCGTTGTCTAACAACATGATTTCCAGGACAGGGTTGCCATACCACTCTGGTGTGGAACGTGTCCTTGTGGACCTACGAAGTTCAGTAGTAACTTGATCTGAAGTACCTTGATCATCATCATTAATTTCCTCTCCAGTCGGTGTAGGCACCACAGGAACATTTTCCTGAGCTGCACTACTTTCCGGTTCAAGAGGTAGTACTTCATCGAGTTCTACTTTCCTCCCACTTACTCCTTTCGAGAGAAACTCTTTTCAAGAAAGGATCCGTTCTTGGCAACAAAGATCTTGCCTTCGGATCTAAGGTAGAAGGTATACCCAATGGTTTCCTTAGGGTATCCTATGAAGACGCATTTTTCCGACTTGGGTTCGAGCTTTTCAGGTTGAAGTTTCTTGACATAAGCATCGCATCCCCAAACTTCTAGAAATGACAGCTTAGGTTTCTTCCCAAACCATAAGTCATACGGTGTCGTCTCAACGGATTTAGACGGTGCCCTATTTAAAGTGAATGTAGCTGTCTCTAGAGCGTATCCCCAAAATGATAGCGGTAAATCAAGAAGAGACATCATAGACCGCACCATATCCAATAGAGTGCGACACGACGCTCGGACACACCGTTACGCTGAGGTGTTCCAGCGGCGTGAGTTGTGAAACGATTCCACATTTCCTTAAGTGTGTACCAAATTCGTGACTTAAATATTCTCCTCCACGATCCGATCGTAAGAACTTTATTTTTCACCACGTTGATTCTCTACCTCATTCTGAAATTCCTTGAACTTTTCAAAGGTCTCAGACTTGTGTTTCATCGAGTAGACATACCCATATCTACTCAAGTCATCGCGAGAGTGAGAACATAACGATATCCTCCATGAGCCTCAACGCTCATTGGACCGCACACATCGGTATGTATGATTTCCAATAAGTTGGTTGCTCGCTCCAATGTTTCGGAGAACGGAGTCTTGGTCATTTTGCCCATGAGGCATGGTTCGCATGTGTCAAATGATTCATAATCGAGAGACTCTAAAAGTCCATCAGAATGGAGCTTCTTCATGCGCTTGACACCAATGCGACCAAGGCGGCAGTGCCACAAGTATGTGGGACTATCGTTATCAACTTTACATCTTTTGGTATTCACACTATGAATATGTGTAACATTACGTTCGAGATTCATTAAGAATAAACCATTGACCATCGGAGCATGACCGTAAAACATATCTCTCATATAAATGGAACAACCATTATTCTCGGATTTAAATGAGTAGCCATCTCGCATTAAACGAGATCCTGATACAATGTTCATGCTCAAACTTGGCACTAAATAACAATTATTGAGGTTTAAAACTAATCCCGTAGGTAAATGTAGAGGTAGCGTGTCGACGGCGATCACATCGACCTTGGAACCATTCCCGACGCGCATCGTCACCTCGCCCTTCGCCAGCCTCCGCTTATTCCGCAGCTCCTGCTGTGAGTTACAAATATGAGCAACGACACGGTATCAAATACCTGTGAGTTACTACAAGTACCGGTAAGGTACACATCAATTACATGTATATCAAATATACATTTAGTGTTGCCGCCTTCTTGTTCCGCTAAGTATTTGGGGCAGTTCCGCTTCCAAAGGACCCTTCCCTTTGCAATAAAAGCACTCAGTCTCGTGCTTGGGTCCATTCTTTGACTTCTTCCCGGCAATCGGCTTATCGGGCGGCAGCAACATCCTTGCCGTCCTTCTTGAAGTTCTTCTTACCCTTGCCCTTCTTGAACTTAGTGGTTTTATTGACCATCAACACTTGATGTTCTTTCTTGATTTCAACCTCTGCTGACTTCAACATTGAAAATACTCCAGGAATAGTTTTCACCATCCCCTCGCATATTGTAGTTCATCACAAAGCTCTTGTAGCTCGGTGGGAGCGATGAAGGATTCTGTCAATGACCGCCTCGTCCGGAGGTTAATGTCCAAATGGGACAGGCGGTTGTGCAACCTGAACATTTTGAGTATGTGCTCACTGACAGAACTATTTTCCTCCATCTTACAACTGTAGAACTTGTCGGAGACTTCACATCTCTCGACCCTGGCATGAGCTTGGAAACCCATTTTCATCTCTTCGAACATCTCATATGCTCCGTGTTGCTCAAAACGCTTTTGGAGCCCCGGTTCTAAGTTGTAAAGCATGCCGCACTGAACGAGGAATAATCATCAAGACGAGACTGCCAAGCGCTCATAACGCCTTGGTTCTCTCGATGGGTGCTTCACCTAGCGGTGCTTCTAGGACATATTGTTTCTTGGCTGCTATGAGGATGATCCTCGTGTTAGGACCCAGTCCGAATAGTTGCTGCCATCATCTTTCAGCTTGGTTTTCTCTAGGAACGCGTTGAAGTTCATGGTGACATGAGCGTTGGCCATTTGATCTACAAGACATTTTGCAAAGATTTTAGACTAATGTTCATGATAATTAAGTTCATCTAATCAAATTATATAATGAACTCCCACTTAGATTTGACATCCCTCTAGTCATCTAAGTGTTACATGATCCGAGTCGACTAGGCCGTGTCCGATCATCACGTGAGACGGACTAGTCATCATCGGTGAACATCTCCATGTTGATCGTATCTTCCATACGACTCATGTTCGACCTTCGGTCTCTTGTGTTCCGAGGCCATGTCTGTACATGCTAGGCTCGTCAAGTTAACCTAAGTGTTTTGCATGTGTAAAACTGTCTTACACCGTCAGATGTGAACGTAGGAATCTATCACACCTGATCATCACGTGGTGCTTCGAAACGACGAACTTTAGTAACGGTGCACAGTTAGGGAGAACACTTTCTTGAAATTATTATAAGGGATCATCTTATTTACTACCGTCAATCTAAGTAAACAAGATGCATAAACATAATAAACATCACATGCAATTATATAGTAGTGACATGATATGGCCAATATCATATAGCTCCTTTGATCTCCATCTTCGGGGCTCCATGATCATCTTGTCACCGGCATGGCATCATGATCTCCATCATCATGATCTCCATCATCGTGTCTCCATGAAGTTGCTCACCAACTATTACTTCTACTACTATAGCTAACGGTTTAGCAATAAAGCAAAGTAATTACATGGCGTTGAATCAATGACACGCAGGTCATACAATAATTAAGACAACTCCTATGGCTCGCCGGTTGTCATACTCATCGACATGCAAGTCGTGATTCCTATTACAAGAACATGATCGCATACATCACAATATATCATTCATCATTCATCACAACTTTTGGCCATATCACATCACAAGGCAATTGCTGCAAAACAAGTTAGACGTCCTCTAATTGTTGTTGCATCTTTTACGTGGCTGCAATAGGGTTCTAGCAAGAACGTTTTCTTACCTACAAAAAAGCCACAACGTGATTTGTCAACTTCTATTTACCCTTCATAAGGACCCTTTTCGTCGGATCCGCTTCAACTAAAGTGGGAGAGACAAGACACCCGCTAGCCACCTTATGCAACTAGTGCATGTCAGTCGGTGGAACCTGTCTCATGTAAGCGTACGTGTAAGGTCGGTCCGGGCCGCTTCATCCCACAATACAGCTGAAGCAAAATAAGACTAGTAGCGGCAAGAAAGTTGACAACATCTACGCCCACAACAAATTGTGTTCTACTCATGCAATAGAGAACTATGCATAAACCTAGCTCTGATACCACTGTTGGGGAACGTTGCATAAAATAAATTTTTTCCTACGTTCACCAAGATCCATCTATGAGTTCATCTAGCAACGAGTGATAGGAGTGCATCTACATACCTTTGTAGATCGCGTGCGGAAGCGTTCAAGTGAACGGGGTTGAGGGAGTCGTTAACGACGTGATCCAAAACACCGGACATCCTAGCGCCGAACGGACGGCACCTCCGCGTTCAACACACATACGGTCAGCGTGACGTCTCATCCGTCTTGATCCAGCAAGGGGGAAGGAGAGGTTGATGAAGATCTAGTAGCACGACGGCGTGGTGGTGGATTCAGCAGGGCTCCGGCAGGGCTTCGCCAAGCAACTACGGGAGGAGGAGGTGTAGCAGGGGGAGGGAGGCGCCAAGTGCAAGGGTGCGGCTGCCCTCCCTCCCCCCTCTATATATAGGGTCCCTGGGCGCGGCCCTAGGAGATGGGATCTCCTAGGGGGCGGCCAAGGGGTGGAGTGCCCCCAAGGCAAGTGGGCGCCTCCCTAGGGTTCCCAACCCTAGGCACGGAGGGGGGCCCAGGGGGGCGCACCAGCCCACCAGGGGCTGGTTCCCCTCCCACTTCAGCCCATGGGGCCCTCCGGGATAGGTTGCCCCACCCGATGGTCCCGGTACAATACCGGTGGACCCCGAAACTTTCCCGATGGCCGAAACTCGACTTCCCATATATAATTCTTTACCTCCGGACCTTTCCGGAAATCCTCGTGACGTCCCGGATCTCATCTGGGACTCCGAACAAATTTCGGTTTGCTGCATACTCATATTCATACAACCCTAGCGTCACCGAACCTTAAGTGTGTAGACCCTACGGGTTCGGGAGACATGCAGACATGACCGAGACGGCTCTCCAGTCAATAACCAACAGCGGGATCTGGATACCCATGTTGGCTCCCACATGCTCCTCGATGATCTCATCGGATGAACCACGATGTGGAGGATTCAAGCAACCCCGTATACAATTCCCTTTGTCAATCGGTATGTTACTTGCCCGAGATTCGATCGTCGTTATCCCAATACCTCGTTCAATCTCGTTACCGGCAAGTCACTTTACTCGTACCATAATGCATGATCCCGTGACCAAACACTTGGTCACCTTGAGCTCATTATGATGATGCATTACCGAGTGGGCCCAGTGATACCTCTCCGTAATACGGAGTGACTAATCCCAGTCTCGATCCGTGACAACCCAATGTACACTTTCGGAGATACCGTAGTGCACCTTTATAGTCACCCGATTACGTTGTGACGCTTTGGTACACCCAAAGCACTCCTACGGTATCCGGGAGTTACACGATCTCATGGTCTAAGGAAAAGATACATGACAATGGAAAAGCTCTAGCAAAACGAACTACACGATCTTGTGCTATGCTTAGGATTGGGTCTTGTCCATCACATCATTCTCCTAATGATGTGATCCTGTTATCAATGACATCCAATGTCCATAGTCAGGAAACCATGACTATCTATTGATTACGAGCTAGTCAACTAGAGGCTCACTAGGGACATGTTGTGGTCTATGTATTCACACGTGTATTACGATTTCCGGATAATACAATTATAGCATGAATAAAAGACAATTATCACGAACAAGGAAATATAATAATAATCCTTTTATTATTGCCTCTAGGGCATATTTCCAACATTTATGGCTATGAATCCGAAATTGTTGTGGCACATCTCACTAAGTTAAATGATATAGCCGCCTTGTTTACTAATGATGAGAGATCGCACTACTTTTATATACTCAAAATATTTTCGTTCTCATTAAAGGGTGATGCTAAGATATGGTTTAATTCTCTTGATCCTGGTTGTGTGTGTAGTCCCCAGGATATGATTTATTACTTTCCGCTAAATATTTCCTGCTCATAAGAAACAAGCTGCTTTGAGGGAAATATACAACTTCGTGCAAATTAAAGAAGAGAGTCTCCCACAAGCTTGGGGGAGGCTTCTCAAGTTACTTAATGCTTTGCCTGATCATCCTCTTAAGAAACCTGGAATACTTGATATCTTTTATAATGGACTAACCGATGCTTCCAGAGATTACCTGGATAGTTGTGCTGGTTCTCTTTTCAGGGAAAGAACACCGGATGAAGCTGAAATTCTATTGAATAATATGTTGACAAATGAAAATAATTGGGCACCTCCCAAGCTAGACCCTGAGCTAGCTCCAGAGCCAATTACTGAGCCTATTCCTAAACCAACTCCGAAGAAGAGAGGTGTTCTATTTCTCAGTCCTGAAGATATGCAAGAGGCAAAGAAATCTATGAAAGAAAAAGGTATTAAAGCTGAAGATGTTAAGAATTTACCTCCTATTCAAGAAATACACGGGCTTAATCTACCGCCTGTTGAAGAAACATATGATCTTGATCCATTACCTATTGAAGAACCTCCTGATCCCGATAACCCGACATAGGTAGTAAAGGTAAATTCTCTCTACAGATATGATAAAGCTGAAGTCCCTCCTACTAAAATTGCTAGTCAGTGCTTGGATGAGTTTGATAACTTTATGTTTAAACAAGATGACTTTAATGCCTATTTTGGTAGACAATTAAAACTAGATGCTTATATGATTAAACGCTTGGGTGATTATATGGCTAATATTAGAGGTGAACTTAAACTTGTTAGCAAACATGCTTCTATGGTTACCACTCAAGTAGAACAAGTACTTAAAGCCCAAAAAGAAGTGCTTGCTGAGATGAATAGTAAGAAAAATGATTATGCTGTTAGAGTGGCTACTAGAACTGGTAGAATGACTCGGGAACCTTTGTATCCTGAAGGCCACCCTAAGAGAATTGAGCAAGATTCTCAGAGAAATAATATTGATGCTCCTAGTTCTTCCAAAAGGAAGAAAAATAAAAATGATAGGACTCTACAAACTTCTAGTGAACCTATTGTTGAACCACCTGAGAATCCTAATGATATATCTATTTACGATGTTTGAAACACAATTTGGTAATGAACATGAACCTAGTGAAAATGTTAATGATTATGTTCATGATGATGCTCAACCTAGTAATGATAATGATGTAGAAATTGAACCGTTGTTGATCTTGATAACCCACAATCAAAGAATCAACGTTATGATAAGAGATACTTTGTTGCTAGGAAACATGGTAAAGAAAGAGAACCATGGGTTGAAACCCATGCCTTTTCCTCCCAAACCATCCAAGAAAAAGGATGATGAGGATTTTGAGCGCTTTGCCGAAATGATTAGACCTATCTTTTGTGTATGCGATTAACCGATATGCTCAAAATGAATCCTTATGCTAAGTATATGAAAGATATTGTTACAAATAAGAGAAAGATACCGGAAGCTGAAATTTCCACCATGCTTGCTAATTATACTTTTAAGGGTGGAATACCAAAGAAACTTGGAGATCGAGGAGTACCTACTATACCATGCTCCATTAGGAGAAATTATGTTAAAACTGCTTTATGTGATCTTGGAGCCGGTGTTAGTGTTATGCCTCTCTCTTTATATCGTAGACTTGACTTGAATAAGTTGACACCTACTGAAATATCTTTGCAAATGGCTGATAAATCAATTGCTATACCTGTCGGTATTTGTGAGGATGTGCCTGTTGTGGTTGCAAACGTTACTATTTTAACGGACTTTGTTATTCTTGATATTCCCGAGGATGATAGTATGTCTATTACTCTTGGAAGACCTTTCCTAAATACTGCAGGGGCTGTTATTGATTGCAACAAAGGTAATGTCACTTTTCATGTTAATGGTAATGAGCACACGGTACACTTTCCGAGGAAACAACCTCAAGTTTATAGTATCAACTCTATTGGAAAAATTCCATTGATTATATTTGGAGGTTTTGAATTTCCTCTCCCTCTTGTCAAGAAGAAATATGATATACTTATTATTGGGGATGTCCATATCCCCGTTGAGGTAACATAGTGTTATTCGAAATTTCTCCGGTTCCATGTTAGTCGGAATGAGTTTGCTAACAAGACCTGATCAACCTTGTTAGTGGATTCCTTTTGATGAGCATGAGATAGATGAAACTAGAAGCACAATCTTCTGTACCCTCTTTATATTTTCTATTATTTAGTAGAAATAAAGTAAAATAGTATTTTTCTGTCTGTCTCCTGACTTATCCGTGCAATATAAAAATACCCCGAAAATAAAAGTCCTCAGAATGCTATGCCAATTTAATATGATTTTTCAGGAATATTTGAGGATTTTTAGTGCAATAATCACCGTGGGGGGAGCTGCCACCTGTCCACGAGGGTGGGGGGCGCGCCCTACCCCCCTGGGCGCGCCCCCCTGCCTCGTGGGCTCACGGTGGCCCTCCTCCACTTATCCCTGCACCCTTCTTCTTCCTCTACCTCACACAAACCCGAAAAACCAACTCAAGCACGAGTTCCAGCCACTTTTGTTGTGATTTTCGATCTCCTTGCTCAAAGCACCTCTCGCAAAACTGCTTGGGGAGATTGTTCTTTGGTATGTGACTCCTCCATTGGTCCAATTAGTTTTTGTTCTAGTGCTTTATTCTTTGCAAATTTGTGATGCATAGGTGACCATGTTCTTGAGCTTGCATGTCAAATTTATATGGTTCCAAGTAGTTCTAATGCTTGATATAGGCTCCAGGTGTTGGAAATATGCCCTAGAGGCAATAATAAAAGCATTATTATTATATTTCCTTGTTCGTGATAATTGTCTTTTATTCATGCTATAATTGTATTATCCGGAAATCGTAATACACGTGTGAATACATAGACCACAATACGTCCCTAGTAAGCCTCTACTTGACTAGCTCGTTGGTCAACAGATAGTCATGGTTTCCCGACTATGGACATCAGATGTCATTGACAACGGGATCACGTCATTAGGAGAATGACGTGATGGACAAGACCCAATCCTAAGCATAGATCGTGTAGTTCGTTTTGCTAGAGCTTTTCAAATGTCAAGTATCTCTTCCTTAGACCATGAGATCGTGTAACTCCCGGATACCGTAGGAGTGCTTTGGGTGTACCAAACGTCACAACGAATCGGGTGACTATAAAGGTGCACTACAGGTATCTCCGAAAGTGTTCATTGGGTTGTCACGGATCGAGACTGGATTAGTCACTCCAGACACGGAGAGGTATCACTGGGCCCACTCGGTAATGCATCATCATAATGAGCTCAAGGTGACCAAGTGTTTGGTCACGGGATCATGCATTATGGTATGAGTAAAGTGACTTGCCGGTAACGAGACTGAACGAGGTATTGGGATACCGACGATCGAGTCTCGGGCATGTAACGTACCGATTGACAAAGGGAATAGTATACGGGGTTGCTTGAATCCTCGACATCGTGGTTCATCCGACGACATCATCGAGGAGCATGTGGAGCCAACATGGGTATCCAGATCCCATTGTTGGTTATTGACACGAGAGCCGCCTCGGTCATGTTCTGCGTGTCTCGAACCGGTAGGGTCTACACACTTAAGGTTCGGTGACGCTTAGGGTTATTAGGAAGACTTGTATGTGATTACCGAATGTTGTTCGGAGTCCCGGATGAGATCCCGGACGTCACGAGGAGTTCCGGAACAGTCCGGAGGTAAAGATTTATATATGGGAAGTTGTCAAACGGACACCGGAGAGTTTCGGGGGCATATCGGTATTGTACCGGGGCCACCGGAAGGGTTCCGGGTCCACCGAGGGGCCACCTCCCTGGGGGCCACATGGGCTGCATGGGGAAGGAGCCAGCCTCGGTGGGCTGGGCGCGCCTTGGGCCCATGCGCCTAGGGTTGGGGGGACCCTAGAGGGGCGCCCTTGCTTGGGGGGCAAGTCCCTCCCTTGGCCGCCGCCCCTCTAGATGCCATCTAGAGGGGCCGCCCCTTCTCCCTTCCCCTATAAATAGAGGGGTGAGGGAGGGCTGCACACCACAAGCCAAGGCGCAGCCCTCCCTCCCCAACACCTCTCCTCCTCCGTACGTGCTTGGCGAAGCCCTGTCGGAGTACTGCTGCACCAACAACACCACACCGTCGTGCTGCCGTTGGAGCTGTCTTCCTCAACCTCTCCTTCCTCCTTGCTGGATCAAGACGGAGGAGACGTCATCCGTACCATACGTGTGTTGAACACGGAGGTGCTGTCCGTTCAGCACTTGGTCATCGGTTATCCGAATCACGGCGAGTACGACTCCATCATCACCATCCCCTTGAACGCTTCCGCACTCGATCTACAAGTGGTATGTAGATGCAAATTCACTCCCTTGACTCGTTCCCCAACAGTGGCATCATGAGCTAGGTCTATGCGTAGTTCTCTATTGCACGAGTAGAACACAATTTTGTTGTGGGCGTATATCTTGTCAACTTGCTTGCCGCTACTAGTCTTATCTTGCTTCAGCGGTATTGTGGGATGAAGCGGCCCGGACCAAACTTACACGACGCTTACGTGAGACCGGTTCCACCGAATCGACATGCACTAGTTGCATAAGGTGGCTGGCGGGTGTCTGCTCTCCCACTTTAGTTGGAGCGGATTCGATGAAAAGGGTCCTTATGAAGGGTAAATAGAAGTTGACAAAATCACGTTGTGGTTATTCAGAGGTAAGAAAACGTTCTTGCTAGAACCCAATTGCAGCCACGTAAAAGATGCAACAACAATTAGAGGACGCCTAACTTGTTTTTGCAGCAATTGTCATGTGATGTGATATGGCAGAAGTTGTGATGAATGATGAATGATATATTGTGATGTATGAGATCATGTTCTTGTAATAGGAATCATGACTTGCATGTCGATGAGTATTACAACCGGCAGGAGCCATAGGAGTTGTCTTTATTTTTGTATGACCTGCGTGTCATTGAAGAACACCATGTAAATTACTTTACTTTATTGCTAAACGCGTTAGCCATAGAAGTAGAAGTAGTCGTTGGCGTGACAACTTCATGAAAACACGATGATGGAGATCATGATGATGGAGATCATGGTGTCATGCCGGTGACAAGATGATCATGGAGCCTCAAGATGGAGATCAATGGAGCTATATGATATTGGCCATAT
This sequence comes from Aegilops bicornis, assembly GCA_021605145.1. Taxonomy (NCBI): domain Eukaryota; kingdom Viridiplantae; phylum Streptophyta; class Magnoliopsida; order Poales; family Poaceae; genus Aegilops; species Aegilops bicornis. The sequence goes on from CM038673.1 coordinate 530,876,657, forward strand.
CATGTCACTACTATATAATTGCATGTGATGTTTATTATGTTTATGCATCTTGTTTACTTAGAACGACGGTAGTAAATAAGATGATCCCTTACAACAATTTCAAGAAGTGTTCTCCCTAACTATGCACCGTTGCTAAAGTTCGTCATTTCAAGCACCACGTGATGATCGGGTGTGATAGATCCTACGCTCACATACAACGGGTGTAAGACAGTTTTACACATGCAAAACACTTAGGGTTAACTTGACGAGCCTAGCATGTACAGACATGGCCTCGAACACGGAGACCGAAAGGTCGAACACGAGTCGTATGGAAGATACGATCAACATGAGAATGTTCACCGACGATGACTAGTCCGTCTCACATGATGATCGGGCACGGCCTAGTCGACTCGGATCGTGTAACACTTAGATAACTAGAGGGATGTCTAATCTGAGTGGGAGTTCATTAAGATAATTTGATTAGATGAACTTAATTATCATGAACTTAGTCTAAAACCTTTGCAAATATGTGTTGTAGATCAAATGGCCAACGCTCATGTCAAGCTGAACTTCAACGCGTTCCTAGAGAAAACCAAGCTGAAAGATGATGGCAGCAACTATACGGACTGGGTCCGGAACCTGAGGATCATCCTCATAGCTACCAGGAAACAATATGTCCTAGAAGGACCGCTAGGTGACGCTCCCGTCCCAGAGAACCAAGACATTATGAATGCCTGGCAGACTCGTGTTGATGATTACTCCCTCGTTCAGTGCGGCATGCTTTACAGCTTAGAACCGGGGCTCCAAAAGCGTTTTGAGCAACACGGAGCATATGAGATGTTCGAAGAGCTGAAACTAGTTTTCCAAGCTCATGCCCGGTCGAGAGATATGATGTCTCCGACAAGTTCTATAGTTGTAAGATGGAGGAAAACAGTTACATCGGTGAGCACATACTCAAAATGTCCAGGTTGCACAACCGCCTGTCCCACTGGACATAAACCTCCCAGACGAGGCGGTCATTGACAGAATCCTTGATCGCTCCCACCAAGCTACAAGAGCTTTGTGATGAACTACAATATGCACGAGGGGATGGTGAAGACCATTCCCGAAGTATTCTCAATGCTGAAGTCAGCAGAGGTTGAAATCAAGAAAGAACATCAAGTGTTGATGGTCAACAAAACCACTAAGTTCAAGAAGGGCAAGGGCAAGAAGAACTTCAAGAAGGATGGCAAGGAGGTTGCCGCTACCGGTAAGCAAGTTGCCGGAAGAAGTCAAAGAATGGACCCAAGCACGAGATCGAGTGCTTTTATTGCAAGGGAAGGGTCCTTTGGAAGCGGAACTGCCCCAAATACTTAGCGGATAAGAAGGCGCAACACCAAAGGTATATTTGATATACATGTAATTGATGTGTACCTTACCAGTACTCGTAGTAACTCCTGGGTATTTGATACCGGTGCCGTTGCTCATATTTGTAACTCACAGCAGGAGCTGCGGAATAAGCGGAGACTGGTGAAGGACGAGGTGACGATGCGCGTCGGGAATGGTTCCAGAGTCGATGTGATCGCCGTCGGCACGCTACCTCTACATTTACCCACGGGATTAGTTATGAACCTCAATAATTGTTATTTAGTACCAAGTTTGAGCATGAACATTGTATCTGGATCTCGTTTAATGCGAGATGGCTACTCATTTAAATCCGAGAATAATGGTTGTTCTATTTATATGAGAGATATGTTTTATGGTCATGCTCCGATGGTCAATGGTTTATTCTTAATGAATCTCGAGCGTAGTGTTACACATATTCATAGCGTGAATACCAAAAGATGTAAAGTTGATAACGATAGTCCCACATACTTGTGGCACTGCCGCCTTGGTCACATTGGTGTCAAGCGCATGAAGGAGCTCCATGTCGATGGAATTTTGGAGTCTCTCGATTATGAATCATTTGACACATGCGAACCATGCCTTATGGGCAAGATGACCAAGACTCCGTTCTCCGGAACAATGGAGCGAGCAACCAACTTGTTGGAAATCATACATACCGATGTGTGCGGTCCAATGAGTGTTGAGGCTCGCGGAGGATATCGTTATGTTCTCACTCTCTGTAAGGGCATATTTATTCCCTAGTGGTTTTGGTGATTGATGACAATGCTTTTGCGGACTAATCGTGTGCGTTAAGTTCTTTCAGGAGATCATCCATTGGCACGAGACGATTTCCTCCTCTCGGTGTTCTTATTCAAGACGGTGTAGCCTGCGGTTCGTTGTTGGTGGACTAGTTTCAGAGGAGTCACCGTACTATTAAGAGGGATCCGCTTTGGTAAGACTAGGTGGAATCAACACGTACACATCCTTATCACCCGTCGTTTTCCTTTCGCATCTTTGAGCTGCCCTCTCTCTCGTGACGTTCGGTTTCGCTTCTGCCGGTAGTAGTACGGCTTCTAACGGTAGTACCATTGAAGCCCCCAAGCGGTAGTACCGCTCCAATGAGCGGTAGTACCGCTCGCGGGCTTCGACTACTACCTCAGTAGTACCGCACCTACTACCGCCTCGATTCGAGACGACGTTTTCTCGTGTCGAGTTTTGCGGCACTAGTTGCGTGAGGAAGCGGTAGTGCCGCCTGAAGCGGTAGTACCGCTCTACTCCCGCGATAGTACAGCTCTGTGGCGATGGCCTGCCTCTCTCTTTAAGCGGTAGTACCGCTAGGTAGGAGCGGTAGTACCGCCATAGCGGTAGTACCGCCCTTCCTTAGCGGTAGTACCGCTCTGTGCGGGGCTGTTTAGTGGGGTAACGGTTGGATGTGTTCCCCCACTATATAAAGGGGTCGTCTTCTTCCTTGTTGACTTACCTCTTTCCCCCCAAGCTCCATTGTTGCTCAAAGCTCCATTTTCGCCCGATCTCTCTCCCTAGCCAATCAAACTTGTTGATTTGCTCGGGATTGGTTGAGAAGGCCCAGATCTACACTTCCACCAAGAGAAATTTGATTCCCCCCACTTATCCCTTGCGGATCTTGTTACTCTTGGGTGTGGAGCACCCTAGACGGTTGAGGTCACCTCGAAGCCATACTCCATTGTGGTGAAGCTTCGTGGTGTTGTTGTGTTGGGAGCCTCCGATTGTTGTGGAGTTTGCCCCAACCTTGCTTGTAAAGGTTCGGTCGCCGCCTTCAAGGGCACCAATAGTGGAATCACGGCATCTCGCATTGTGTGAGGGCGTGAGGAGAATCTGGTGGCCCTAGTGGCTTCTTGGGGAGCATTGTGCCTCCACACCGCTCTAACGGAGACGCATTTCCTTCAAAAGGAAGGAACTTCGGTAACACATCCTCGTCTCCACCGGCTCCACTCTTGGTTATCTCATCCCTTTACTTGTGCTAGCTTATGTGTGTTCTTATACTTGCTTGCTCGTGTGCTAGTGTTGTTACATCATATAGGTTGTCCACCTAGTTGCACATCTAGACAACCTTTATTATTGCAAAGTTTAATTTGGTAAAGAAAAACTTAAAAATTGTTAGTTGCCTATTCACCCCCCCTCTAGTCAACCATATCGATCCTTTCAATTGGTATCAGAGCCTCGTCTCCTTTTAAGGACTTTACCGTCCGAAGAGTATGGTTGACGTCGTAGATGATGTGGGGGAGCACTCCGGTAATCCGACATCATCTACGGAGATGGGAGTACCTCGATCTCTCGTGAGGAATTCAATGTGGCGTTGGACACATTGAAAACCTCCATGACGAGCGAGGTCAAGGACATGTTTAAGGATTTCCTAGAAGGGCTTAAACTTTCCACCGCACTCCGTGAAAGTGGGTGATCCCGCCAACACGGGAGCGGATGCTAACTCCGATAAGGGGAAGCTACTAGTGAGAAAGCCCCTCGTCTAGTGGTAAGAATGGCACGGCATCTTTGCCCATGTGCAACCTCCGTTTATGGTGGACCGATTCCTTCCACTCATTTGAATCATGCCGGTCCACCACCTAAGATTGATAAAAGGAGGATTTTGATTCATGGGTTTATCGTTTTAAGCGTCATTTAAATCATGTGAACACTAACCTTTGGAGAATCATTGAAGAAGGTTTCTATCCGCATGATCCGAGCAACTTTTCTCCAAGAGAGGTCGTGGACCATCAATTCAATGAGAATGCTCTCTTCATCATCCAAGAAGCAATCCTTCCCGAAGACCTCCCTCATCTCCGCCTTACATCCGTGCCAAAGATGCTTGGCTCAAGGTGGTTTCCATGTATCGAGGAAGCGCAAGCATTCAACGTTCCAATTATGAAGTGGTCCAAGACGAAGCCGATGAGTTTGCAATGAAGGAAGAAGAAGAACCTCGTGAGCTCTATCGGAGAGTAACCAAGCTTGCCGTCTCCCTCGGGATCATGGAAGTAAGGACACCGATGACAAGCTGGATCAAGCGCCAAATTTCTCAAGGCAATGATGCCATATCACAAAGCCATGTCCTCCGTCATCCGTCAACGACGGACTTCCACACCTTGTCCTCAAGTGATGTGTTGGATGAGTTTGTGGCTATGAGCATATTGGACAAGACCGCCGACAATGCGGTGCTTAAGCTCCCAAAAGAGCAAAGAAGCCCAACCTCGCTTTGAAGGCCAAGATTTGTGTCAAGAAGATGGAGAGGAGGAAGAAGAAGAGAGCAACCTCGAAGATACTAAGTATGATTATCATGAACACATGGCCCTTGCTTCAAGACAATTTTGGAGCAAGAAGAACTCAAGGCCCAACTTCAACAAGAGCAACTCAAGTGGCCCTAAGGGCAAGCAACGAGTAAGGACGTGTTTCAATTGTGGCAATGTGAGTCACTTTGTTGCGGAATGTCCATATGAGAAGAGGGAAGACAATGGTGGCAAGTTCATCCGTAAGGACAAGGCCAAGTCTTTCCCCAACAAGAGCAACTTTCCAAAGAAGACTCCTCACAAAGCCTTGGTGGTTCAAGAAGAGTACAATGAGGATGATGATGATGATGAGGATGGTGAACCGGTTGCCATGGCCTCCGTGGCTATTGCAATGACTCCTCGGGTGTCTCTCTTCGGTTCACCCAATGAAAACATCACCGCCAAGTGCCTCATGGCTAAAGCCACCAACAAGGTAACCCCCAACATCAAAACTACCATCATCAATCATTCTTCTTTGACGGATTGCATTGATGAACATGAGGGGACTAATGTAGAGGAAAATGAATTTGAGATCTTTATGAGTGAACTCAAGGGCAAATCCAAGAAGCACTTCGTTGCTCTCTTGGAACAACTTGGTGAAGCCAATGTCATGATCGAGACTCATGAAGAAACCATCTTTAAGATGGAAGGGCATAGTCGTGACTATGCCGATGAGATTTCGGATCTTTTCAATGCTCTTGAGGAAGAGCGTGGCCTTCGTTTGGCTCTTGAGGAGTCACACAACGATGATCACGCTTAAATTAAAGAAAGACCTTGATCATGCTCTTGTTGTGTCTCGTGTGCTTAGTTCCGAGAAGGCAAAGCTTGGAGTTGATCTTGCTAGACTCAACGAGGACTTTGACACTCTCGACAAGGCTCACAAAGTCTTGAAGGGTGCTCATGCTAGTCTCAAAGAGTCTCATGATCAACTCCAAGTGAAGCTAACCAGGAGAAAGCCACCTTTCCTCATATGATATTGATTGATAATGCAAATGCTACTAACCCGTGTTGCGAGCATGTGCATCTTGTTGAGGAGAATGCCAAGTTGAAGGACCAACTTGAAAAGGGCCTTGCCACTTGCATTCAAGGTGAGAAGAACCTTAACGACCTTTTGAGTAATCAAAAGGAAGTAGTGGCCAAGGAGGGTATTGGGTTCGCCCAAGCCCAAGAACAAGAAGAAGAATGACAAGACCAAGCAACCTCCCCTCTCAAGCAAACTTTTGTGAGGGAGGAGAGGGTGTTTCCAAGAAGAAGAAGAACCGTGCAAAGGGTGGCAATGTCAAGAAGGACAACGTCATCCCCACGAACATAGCCGGCGACTTTAACCCCTCTTATGTGTTGTGTGCTAGTGATGGGCATGTTTATGCTAAATTTGTTGGGTCTTCTTATGAGTACATTGAATGGTCTATTTGGGTTCCTAAGACCCTCGTTACTAACATCAGAGGACCCATTACCAAATGGGTACCTAAAACCAAGCATTGATCTCTTGTAGGGTTTTGCTTGGGTGGGGATCATGGTTGCTTGATAGTGGAGCAACAAATCATATGACCGGAAGCAAGGACATGGTGGTGGACGTGCAAGAGATTCCATCTATGCCCACCGATGTCGAGTGGGGTGATGCATCACATTCTAAGGTATTGGGTCTCGGCAAGGTCGTCATTTCTCATGATCTTACGATCGAGAAAGTCATGCTTGTTGAGTCCCTTGCATACAATTTGCTTTCCGCTCGTCAACTTGCAGTCATGGGTTTTGCTACTTTCTTTGACATTGATACCGTGGCCCTCTTGTGGAGCAAGACTCTTAAAGTAGCCTTTGTTGGGCATGTCGAAAACGGTCTCTATGTGATTAACTTTTCGGAGCGACCCACTAAGACCGCGACATGCCTAATGGCTAAAGTTGACGTGGGATGGCTTTGGCATCGCCGTTTAGCCCATGTCAATATGAGATCTTTGCAAAGTCTTCTCAAGGGGGACCATGTTCGTGGACTAACAAATGTTAGTTTTGCCAAAGACCGTGCTTGCAAAGTGCTTGTATTGAAGGAAAGCTTCATGAGAAGGCTCACCTCCCACAACTATCATATACTCAAAGAGACCCTTGGAGCTCCTTCACATGGATCTCTTTGGGCCACCATCATTTGATAGTCTTGGAGGAAGAAAGTATTGCTTGGTGATCGTGGATGACTATTCAAGATACACTTGGGTATATTTCTTCAAGAGGAAGAGTGAGACCCAACAAACCTTCATCGACTTTGCAAATGAAGCTCAACGTCAAAGATAATGCAAAGATCTTGACTATAAGAAGTGACAACGGCACCGAAGTTCAAGAACTACACCTTGGATGAGTTTCGAGTGATGAGGAATCAATCATCAATATTCTGCACCATATACCCCCAACAAAATGGTGTGGCGGAGAGAAAGAACCGGACGTTGATGGATGCGGCGAGGACCATGATGGCGGAGTTCAAGTCTCCATACAACTTTTGGGCCGAAGCCATCAACACCGCTTGTCATGCATCCAATCGGCTCTATCTCCGCAAAGGCTTGAACAAGACTCCTTATGAGATACTCACCGACAACAAGCCCAACCTCAAGTACTTCCGGGTGTTCGGGTGTAAGTGTTTCATTCTCAAGAAAGGTGTTCGTTTGTCTAAATTTGAAGCTAGAGCTCATGAGGGCATATTTGTTGGTTATGCTACAAACTCTCATGCTTACCGTGTCCTCAATAAATCCACGGGACTTATTGAGGAGACGTGTAACGTGGAGTTTGATGAGAATAACGGCTCCCAAGTGGAGCAAAGTGGCACTTGTGATGTAGGTGATGAAATTCCTCCCAAGCCATAAGAAGAATGGGAGTTGGCTTCATCCTACCCATTGAGGAACCCCTTGTGGCGAAGGAGAAGGACAATGCTCCACTCAAGTGGAGCCATCACCAACCCAAGGCCCACACGCTCAAGAACAAAGTGAAGGCCCTCAACCTCAAGAACAAGACCAAGGGCAAGATCGTGCTCAAGACGATGATATCACCTTAAATGATGCCCAAGGTCAAGTTCTCTCCCCCGAGGGTGCTCAAGATGAAGTTCATGCTCTAGACGGCGCTCAAGATGATCAAGTCACCCTCCTCATCTCACCTCCGAGGAGGAATTAGAGCGTCGTGCCGCCAAGATTGCTTCCAAACTCACAACCAAAGGCCATCTCATGGAGAATGTGGTTGGAAGCCTAAGAAAAGGGTAAGCACTTTCGTAGACAATTGGCAAACTATTGTGAACATCACGCGTTTGTCTCTTGTGTTGAACCTCAAAAGGTCTATGAGGCGCTTGAAGACTACGATTGGCTCAATGCCATGCATGAAGAACTCAACAACTTTGAGTACAACAAGGTGTGGAGATTGGTGCCAAGGCCATCGGAGAACCACAACGTCATTGGAACCAAGTGGATTTTCAAGAACAAGCAAGATGCTCATGGGAACATCATTACGCAACAAGGCAAGATTGGTAGCACAAGGCTACTCCCAAGTCGAGGGTATCGACTACGGTGAAACCTTTGCTCCCGTTGCTCGTCTTGAATCCATTCGTTTGTTGATAGCTTATGCTTCCCATCACAACTTTAAGTTGCAACAAATGGATGTGAAAAGTGCCTTTCTTAATGGTCCCATTAATGAGTTGGTCTATGTCAAGCAACCCCCCGGGTTCGAGGACCCCTACTTTCCGGATCATGTGTATCAACTCGATAAGGCACTCTATGGCCTTAAACAAGCCCCATGTGCGTGGTATGACCACCTTACCGAGTTGCTACAAGATCGTGGCTTTGAAGTAGGGCAAATCGATCCCACTCTTTTTACTAAGAAGGTCAATGGGGAGTTGTTTGTATGCCAACTATATGTTGATGATATTATCTTTGGTTCTCCTAACAAAGCTTTCAATGAGGAGTTTGCCGCTCTCATGACCTCCAAGTTCAAGATGTCTTCGATGGGAGAGTTGAAGTTCTTCCTTGGTTTCGACATCAAACAAAGAAGAGAAGGAACCTTCATCAACCAAGCCAAATACACTCAAGACATGCTCAAAAGATTCAAGCTAAGTGATGTCAAGCCGGCTACTACTCCAATGCCTACCAAGTGCCAACTTGACATTGATCCCAATGGTAAAGCGGTGGATCAAAAGGTATATCGCTCCATGATTGGATCTTTGCTTTACCTTTGTGCATCTAGACCGGATATTATGTTGAGTGTGGGTATGTGTGCACGGTTTCAAGCCGCACCAAGGAAAGTCACTATGTGGCGGTCAAGCGAATCTTTCGATATTTGGCTCATACCCCAAACTTTGGCTTATGGTACCCAAGAGGAGCAAACTTCAAGCTTGAAGGATTTACTGATTCGATTGGGCGGGAGACAAAGTGGATAGGAAGTCCACTTAGGAGGGTGCCAATTTCTTGGTTGCTCTTTGGTGAGTTGGTCTTCCAAAAAGCAAAGTTGTGTGTCTCTCTGCCAATCAAGCGGAGTATGTGGCAGCGGGTAGTTGTTGTGCTCAACTCCTATGGATGAGGCAAACTTTAAAGGAGTACGGTGTCAATTGTGACAAAGTGCCTCTTTGGTGTGATAATGAAAGTGCCATTAAGATTTCTCTCAACCCGGTGCAACACTTCAAGACGAAGCACATTGAGATTCGGTATCACTTCATCCGGGATCACATTAGGCGAGGGAGATCGAGCTCAAGTATGTCAACACTCATGATAACCTTGCAGATATTTTCACGAAGCCCTTGGATGAAGCAAGATTTCATGAAGTTAAGGCATGAGCTAAATATCATTGATTTGAGCAATGTGACTTGAACCCGTGCAACTCCCACCACACTCAATGTGATGTCTAGTCTAGGTGTAGGCATGGACATAGGGGGAGTGTTGTTCTCTTAATGAACTCTCCCTCCCCCCTTTATGCATAAAACGATCAACTCTTTCACTTTAGCCATTGTTGATGGCGCTTTGTGCTTCAAAGAGGAGTTTTGGTCATGGACCCAAGGATAATTCTTCGCGGTGCCATATCAATTGACTCAAACATAGGTGGCTCCGGCCACCACCCTCTCTTGAGAGAGGCCTGAGCTTGCTCCTTTTTTGTGTTGTTTGCTTTGAAGGAGTGGGTTCCGGTTCGTGTTTCGTGTGTTTTGTTTTGCTGGTCTCTCTCTTGTCATTGCCTTCCTATTTCTTTCGGTGTTTTTCGTCCTTTTGTTTGCCCTGAGGCCTCTCTTTTGGTTGCTGGCGGTACTACCGCTGCTTTGATGGTACTACCGCCCACCAGTGGTACTACTACCGGAGGCGTGGGCGGGGGTTATTGAGGGGGCAGGGGGAGTTTCTTCTCCCCCATACCCATTCGCTCGCCCCCTCGCCTGTCTCTCTCCAGCAACCGGCGCCGCGGGAGGGCTCCGGCGGATCTCCCTCTCCGGGCCGTCCCTTTCCATTCCCTTCGGTGGAGTCGATCCCCACCTCGTCCTCTTGCCATGGATGCCGGTATTGCCCTCGTTCTCTTGTTCTTTTTGTCTAGGTTTTCAATCTAGCTTCTTAGGGGCATTAGCGGTTGCATCCTTAGATTTTTGGCCAAATCTAGGCTTGAGTAGGATGGAGAAGGCTTCTAGGCAGTTTGGATTAGTGTTTGGTTGGAGTATTTTTGAATTTGGTAGGACGGAAGTACCGGATCTGACCACGGTAGTAGGAAACGGCTGTTTCCCCGCCCCGAGCGGTACTACCGCTCTCTAGAGCGGTACTACCGCTTGGAGCGGTACTACCGCTCAAGGGTCACGGTACTACCGCCCTCTACCAAATTCCATCTTACTCCTCCCTCTTCGTGATCCTCTTTGTTCGCTTTTGTGGCTTATTCGTTTCTTCCGGTTGTTTGCGTGTTTTGTGTGTGTGGTTCCGGTGATGAGGTTCTGAGCTTCAAGCTCGTCGTGTCAACCCCGGTCGTACTCGTCCAAGCGCTACCGCACCTCTGAGCCTGCCGGAGGATCTTCTAGTGCTCCACCTCCTCCCCAAATGCGTAAGAAGCCTGCGGCCAAGTCAAAGCTGGGAAAAACTATGCCAGAGATGCCACCTAAGGAGTTCTGGGCAAGGCGCCGACGCAACCCGTATGAGGTTGAGCAAGATCCCACTTTGGTCAATCGTCCATTCTGGAACAGGTTCTAGTTTGCCACCTTCTTTGATGTTCTCAAGGCCAAGAAGAATCTCTATGTCAACGTGTACTCCATCGACATCGAGCATATGAAGAGTGATCCTGACTACTTTGGTGAAGCTCTTGAGATGTGCACTCAGCTGAACATTCTCGGGATCATGCAATTCAACAAGGACTATGATGCTGATGTTGTGGCCCAGTTCTATGCCACGGTTCACCTTGGGACTGATGAGGACAGGACTCTGACCTGGATGACAAATGGCAAGTTGCTGTCAGTCAAGTGGAAAGCTTTCATGCAGTTGATTGGGGTGGAAGACCTTGGACTTGAGTCTGCTGTCGATTTCGCCCCACCGTCGAGCCACGGCCACTCACAAGCAAGCTCTGTGGCCCTCTGCACTCAAGATCAACCACGATACAAAGAAGGAGACCCATGAGCTGCCTGCCTATCTGGATATACTTCACCGTATCTTCAGAGAAACTCTTTTCCCTCGCATCGGGAATCTGGACCAGGTTCACTCTTATCTTGTGGACATGCTTATCTTCTGTCAATGGGAGAAGGGGCAGAGCACCGGAGAGTCCTTGGATATCTCTCATGTTATGTGGTCTGAGCTGGTTTCTGCAATCTCTGAGCGCAAATGCCCGATTTATGGTCCGTTCATTATGCTGCTCATTGAGAAGGCACAGGATCAGGTCTATCCCAAGGTGGCACTGGAGCTTGGAGACTTGGTTTCTCACGATGTCAAGCGTCTGAGGAAGAAGGATAACTGGGGCACTCAAGCCCCTATGACTGGTGTTCCGTCATCTGCTGCTGCTATGGAGACTGACGAGGAGGCTGAGGCTGAGGATGAGGATGATGACTACGTACCCTCTGGGACAGAGCCATCTTGGGCCCAGAAGCTCAAGGCCAAGGTAAAGAAGCTCTTCTCGCATGAAGTCTCACGGTCGATTACATGGCTCACGTGGCTGAGAAGAAGGCTCGAGGTCGTCACAAGGAGCTCATGCGTCGGTTAGGCGCTTCTGATCCAGTGGATCGAGGACCAGCTTCTTGAGGAGGAGGAGTGGATTCAGAAGACCGCCCATGGACCGGTCTCGAGACCGAGCACTTCGGGACCAGCGATGGTGGTGCCGATGATTCTGCTGGGCTGGCGCGTGTGTCCCTCATTTGCTCTCACTTGGGGCCGTGGCAGCGCTCCCTCTCCTTTGGTGTCTCGATGCCAAGGGGAGAGAGCTTAAAGTTCTTGCAGTTGTGTCTCTTTCGTTTCGTGTGGCTTGTCTTATTCGTGTTTTTAGTTGGCTTTGGTTGGTTTGTCTGTGAGACTTAAGTTCGAGTCATATGGTGTGAGACATATGCTACCATACCCCTTCAGTATCATTATCTATGTCTATCTAGCTCATGAGTTGCGTGCTTTTCTTGTTATTTCATCTATGCTGCTCTCATTCACCATGCTTAGATTTTTGGTCTCTAAAATGTAGGGGGAGCTTTGATCCATGTATGTGTGCTATGCAGTCCAAAGCACTTATCTAAATAGCACACATCGAGGGGGAGCCCAACTACATGTTAGGACCGTCGGGCTTGTATGCTTACTATATATCGTGTTTATGCAAATCCCGTATTGTCATCAATCCACCAAAAAGGGGGAGATTGTAAGGGCATATTTATTCCCTAGTGGTTTTGGTGATTGATGACAATGCTTTTGCGGACTAATCGTGTGCGTTAAGTTCTTTCAGGAGATCATCCATTGGCACGAGACGATTTCCTCCTCTCGGTGTTCTTATTCAAGACGGTGTAGCTTCTGCGGTTCGTTGTTGGTGGACTAGTTTCAGAGGAGTCACCGTACTATTAAGAGGGATCCGCTTTGGTAAGACTAGGGTGGAATCAACACGTACACATCCTTATCACCCGTCGCTTTCCTTTCGCATCTTTGGAGCTGCCCTCTCTCTCGTTTGTTCGGTTTGCCTGTGCCGGTAGTACCGATGCTACAGCGGTAGTAGTACCGCCGAAGCTAAGCGGTAGTACCGCTCCACGAGCGGTAGTACCGCTCCACGTAGCGGTAATGCCGCTCCCAGCCGTAGTATACCGCTCCAATGAGCGGTAGTACCGCTGGCTTCGACTACTACCTCAGTGAGTACCGTGCCTACTACCGCCTCGATTCGAGACGACGTTTTCTCGTGTCGGGTTTTGCGGCACTAGTTGCGGCGATGGGAAGCGGTAGTGCCGCTCTGAGCGGTAATGCCGCTCTACTCCTAGTAGTACCGCTACGTGGCGATGGCCTGCCTCTCTCTCTTTTGGCGGTAGTACCGCTTAGGTAGGGAGCGGTAGTACCGCCCTCGGCGGTAGTACCGCCCTTCCTTATGATAGTACCGCTCTGGAGGGCTGTTTAGTGGGGTAACGGTTGGATGTGTTCCCCCACTATATAAAGGGGTCGTCTTCTTCCTTGTTGACCTACCTCTTTCCCCCCAAGCTCCATTATTGCTCAAAGCTCCATTTTCGCCCGATCTCTCTCCCTAGCCAATCAAACTTGTTGATTTGCTCGGGATTGGTTGAGAAGGCCCAGATCTACACTTCCACCAAGAGAAATTTGATTCCCCACTTATCCCTTGTGGATCTTGTTACTCTTGGGTGTTGAGCACCCTAGACGGTTGAGGTCACCTCGAAGCCATACTCCATTGTGGTGAAGCTTCGTGGTGTTGTTGTGTTGGGAGCCTCCGATTGTTGTGGAGTTTGCCCCAACCTTGCTTGTAAAGGTTCTACGCCACCTTCAAGGGCACCAATAGTGGAATCACGGCATCTCGCATTGTGTGAGGGCGTGAGGAGAATACGGTGGCCCTAGTGGCTTCTTGGGGAGCATTATGCCTCCACACCGCTCTAACGGAGACGTACTTCCCTTCAAAAGGAAGGAACTTCGGTAACACATCCTCGTCTCCACCGGCTCCACTCTTGGTTATCTCATCCCTTTACTTGTGCTAGCTTATGTGTGTTCTTATACTTGCTTGCTCGTGTGCTAGTGTTGTTACATCATATAGGTTGTCCACCTAGTTGCACATCTAGACAACCTTTATTATTGCAAAGTTTAATTTGGTAAAGAAAAGCTTAAAAATTGTTAGTTGCCTATTCACCCCCCCCTCTAGTCAACCATATCGATCCTTTCACTATCACAGATGACTTGAGTAGATATGGGTATGTCTACTTAATGAAACACAAATCTGAAACCTTTGAAAAGTTCAAGGAATTTTAGAATGAAGTAGAGAATCAACGTGACCGAAAGATAAAATTCTTACGATCGAATCGTGGAGGAGAATATTTAAGTCACGAATTTGGTACACACTTAAGAAAATGTGGAATCGTTTCACAACTCACGCCGCTGGAACACCTCAACAGAACGGTGTGTCCGAACATCGTAATCGCACTCTATTGGATATGGTGCGATCCATGATGTCTCTTACCGATTTACCGTTATCATTTTGGGGATACGCTCTAGAGACAGCTACATTCACTTTAAATAGGGCACCGTCTAAATCCGTTGAGACGACACCGTATGAATTATGGTTTGGGAAGAAACCTGTCATCGCTTCTAAAAGTTTGGGGATGCGATGCTTATGTCAAGAAACTTCAACCTGAAAAGCTCGAACCCAAGTCGGAAAATGCGTCTTCATAGGATACCCTAAAGAAACCATTGGGTATACCTTCTACTTAAGATCCGAGGGCAAGATCTTTGTTGCCAAGAACGGATCCTTTACGGAAAAGAGTTTCTCTCGAAAGAAGTAAGTGGGAGGAAAGTAGAACTCGATGAAGTACTACCTCTTGAACGGGAAAGTAGTGCAGCTCAGGAAAATGTTCCTGTGATGACTACACCAACTCAAGAGGAAAATAATGATGATGATCAAGGTACTTCGGATCAAGTAGCTACTGAACTTCGTAGGTCCACAAGGACACGTTCCGCACCAGAGTGGTACGGCAACCCTATCCTGGAAATCATGTTGTTAGACAACGGTGAACCTTCGAACTATGAAGAAGCGATGGCGGGCCCAGATTCCAACAAATGGCTAGAAGCCATGAAATCCGAGATAGAATCCATGTATGAAAACAAAGTATGGACTTTGGTGACTTGCCGATGATCGGCGAGCGATAGAAAACAAATGGATCTTTAAGAAGAAGACGGACGCGGATGGTAATGTCACCATCTATAAAGCTCGACTTGTCGCCAAGGGTTATCGGCAAGTTCAAGGGATTGACTACGATGATACTTTCTCTCCCGTAGCGAAGCTTAAGTCCGTCCGAATCATGTTAGCAATTGCCGCATACTATGATTATGAGATATGGCGAGATGGTCGTCAAAACAGCGTTCCTTAACGGTTATCTTAAGGAAGAGATGTATATGATGCAGTCGGAAGGTTTTGTCGATCCTAAGAATGCTAACAAAGTATGCAAGCTCCAGCGATCCATTTATGGGCTGGTGCAAGCATCTCGGAGTTGGAACATTCGCTTTGATGAGATGATCAAAGCGTTTGGGTTTATGCAGACTTATGGAGAAGCCTGTGTTTACAAGAAAGTGAGTGGGAGCTCTGTAGCATTTCTCATATTATATGTAGATGACATAATTTTGATGGGAAATGATATAAAATTCTTGGACATCATTAAGGCCTACTTGAATAAGTGTTTTTCAATGAAGGACCTTGGAGAAGCTGCTTATATATTAGGCATCAAGATCTATAGAGATAGATCGAGACGCCTCATAGGTCTTTCACAAAGCACATACCTTGATAAGATTTTGAAGAAGTTCAAAATGAATCAGTCCAAGAAAGGGTTCTTGCCTGTATTGCAAGGTGTGAAATTGAGCTCAGCTCAATGCCCGACCACGGCAAAAGATAAAGAAGAGATGAGCGTCATCCCATATGCCTCGGCCATAGGATCTATTATGTATGCCATGCTGTGTACCAGACCTGATGTAAACCTTGCCGTAAGTTTGGTAGGAAGGTACCAAAGTAATCCCGGCAAGGAACACTGGACAGCGGTCAAGAATATCCTAAAGTACCTGAAAAGGACAAAGGACATGTTTCTCGTTTATGGAGGTGAAGAAGAGCTCGTCGTAGAGGGTTACGTCGACGCTAGCTTCGACACAGATCTGGATGACTCTAAGTCACAAACCGGATACGTGTATATGTTGAATGGTGGAGCAAGAAGCTGGTGCAGCTGCAAGCGAGCGCCGTGGCGGGATCTACATGTGAAGCGGAGTACATGGCAGCCTCGGAGGCAGCGCATGAAGCAATTTGGGTGAAGGAGTTCATCACCGACCTAGGAGTCATACCCAATGCGTCGGGACCGATCAAACTCTTCTCGTGGACAACACTGGAGCTATTGCCCTTGGCAAGGAGCCCAGGTTTCACAAGAAGACCAGGCACATCAAGCGTCACTTCAACTCCATCCGTGAAAATGTTCAAGATGGAGACATAGAAATTTGTAAAGTGCATACGGATCTGAATGTCGCAGATCCGTTGACTAAACCTCTTCCGCGGGCAAAACATGATCAACACCGGAACTCTATGGGTGTTCGATTCATCACAATGTAACTAGATTATTGACTCTAGTGCAAGTGGGAGACTGTTGGAAATATGCCCCGGAGGCAATAATAAAAGCATTATTATTATATTTCCTTGTTCGTGATAATTGTCTTTTATTCATGCTATAATTGTATTATCCGGAAATCGTAATACACGTGTGAATACATAGACCACAATACGTCCCTAGTAAGCCTCTAGTTGACTAGCTCGTTGGTCAACAGATAGTCATGGTTTCCTGACTATGGACATCAGATGTCATTGACAACGGGATCACGTCATTAGGAGAATGACGTGATGGACAAGACCCAATCCTAAGCATAGCACAAGATCGTGTAGTTCGTTTTGCTAGAGCTTTCAAATGTCAAGTATCTCTTCCTTAGACCATGAGATCGTGTAACTCCCGGATACCGTAGGAGTGCTTTGGGTGTACCAAACGTCACAACGTAACTGGGTGACTATAAAGGTGCACTACAGGTATCTCCGAAAGTGTCTGTTGGGTTGACACGGATAGAGACTGGGATTTGTCACTCCGTATGACGGAGAGGTATCTCTGGGCCCACTCGGTAATGCATCATCATAATGAGCTCAAAGTAACCAAGTGTCTGGTCACGAGATCATGCATTACGGTACAGTAAAGTGACTTGCCAGTAACGAGATTGAACGAGGTATTGGGATACCGACGATCGAGTCTCGGGCATGTAACATACTGATTGACAAAGGGAATAGTATACGGGGTTGCTTGAATCCTCGACATCGTGGTTCATCCGATGACATCATCGAGGAGCATGTGGGAGCAACATGGGTATCCAGATCCCGCTGTTGGTTATTGACACGAGAGCCGTCTCGGTCATGTCTGCGTGTCTCCGAACCCGTAGGGTCTACACACTTAAGGTTCGGTGGACGCTTAGGGTTATTAGGAAGACTTGTATGTGATTACCGAATGTTGTTCGGAGTCCCGGATGAGATCCCGGACGTCACGAGGAGTTCCGGAACAGTCCGGAGGTAAAGATTTATATATGGGAAGTTGTCAAACGGACACCGGAAAGTTTCGGGGGCATATCGGTATTGTCTGGGGCCACCGGAAGGGTTCCGGGTCCACCGAGGGGCCACCTCCCGGGGGCCTATGGGCTGCATGGGGAAGGAGCCAGCCCCTGGTGGGCTGGGCGCGCCCCCCCCCCTTGGGCCCATGCGCCTAGGGTTGGGGGGGGGACCCTAGAGGGGGCGCCCCCCTTGCTTGGGGGGCAAGTCCCTCCCTTGGCCGCTGCCCCCTCTAGATGCCATCTAGAGGCCGGCCCCTTGCCCTTTCCCCTATAAATAGAGAGGTGAGGGGAGGGCTGAACACCACAAGCCAAGGCACAGCCCCTCCCCTCCCCAACACCTCTCCTCCTCCGTACGTGCTTGGTGAAGCCCTGTCGGAGTACTGCTGCACCAACTACACCACGCCGTCGTGCTACCGTTGGAGCTGTCTTCCTCAATCTCTCCTTCCTCCTTGCTGGATCAAGATGGAGGAGACGTCGTCTGCACTGCACGTGTGTTGAACACGGAGGTGCTGTCCGCTCAGCACTTGGTCATCGGTGATCCGAATCACGGTAGTACGACTCCATCATCACCATCCCTTGAACGCTTCCGCACTCGATCTACAAGTGGTATGTAGATGCAAACTCACTCCCTTGACTCGTTGCTTAGATGAACTCATAGATGGATCTTGGTGAAACCGTAGGAAAAATTTTAATTTTCTGCAACGTTCCCCAACACTAGGCACTTGTAGGAGTATTTGCTATCAATTTTATTGAAGTTGGTTCACTTTTGTTTGAAGTTACTAAAAATTTCATATTATTTCAGAAAACAATGAAGAGACTTTTGAGGGGCTCGTCGAGCCGAAGCTCGAAGGAAAAACAAAAGGAAGAAGCACAGAAGCCCAAATATAATTTGCCTCAAGACCGCTGGAGGTTCGACCGTGTGAATGGCCTTCCGATGACTTCTTGAGGAGAGCCGGAATTTATGAGGATTTTTATTTATTGATTGAGAATGCTGGCCTCACCAACTTCCTCCGCGACCAACGTCATCAGTATCTCTTACTCACAAATACTTTTGTGCAAAACTTCTACTATTTCCCTAAGAAATCACCTCCATCGATAGAGTTCATTTATATGACGTTGTTAAGAAGATGCCATTAGCTGAATTTTGCGAGGTTTGCAAAATACCCTTTGAGGGTACCTTGGATGAAACACACCGTAATGAAGTAGAAGCTTTTATTAACACTATCACTGTGGAAGAAACCAGGAAGGTTTCTGATGCAAGAATTACTAGCATACATTTTCCTGTTTTACGCTACTTTGCCTTATTTGCTAGTCGTTGCTTGATTGGTAGCGGGAACTGTGGAAACCTTAGTATTCCTGATATTATCATTTTGTTCCATGGTTTATACCGCAACAACACTGTTAGTATGGGCGGAATTATTGCTAGACGGTTAAGTTTGAGCCGTACTAAAGGCCCCATCTTTGGAGGTATTTATGCTTCGCGCCTAGCTGCACATTTTGACATACCTATTAGCCATTTGTAGAAAGAAGAAACATCGTTGCCCAGTGCTTATTTAGATTATAAGAGTATGCTAGCGCATGACTTTCTTGTTAAGGGCAAAGAAGGGAAGCTTAAATATAAATTGTACTTTGATAAACATCACCCTGAGACTATTACTTTGCCTGCTCCCTCTTTGTTTAACTTGTCTGCAGGTCCTCACCTCATTCCGTGGGCGGCCGTTCAAGCCCCGGAACCAGAACCACAAGATGAGCCTCCACGACAGTCTGTTTATTCTTGGGATCCGGAGGCGGTTGCCAGCAAGTGGCAGTCAGAGTCCTCCTCATCACAATATGATTCCAACTATCCTTCGTCACAGTATGACCCCAGCTACACCTACGGGTATCCGCCAGGCTATCCCTGTCAATGAACCAACTTAGGCCAAAAGCCTAAGCTTGGGGGAGTACGTATTTCTCACCGACATTACATTTATGTTTACACACACTCATTGCTAAATGTCGGTGCCCATACTCTTTCACTGTAATATCCATGCTAGTTTATTTTCTTTTTCCTTCTTTCTTCTTGTGTGTTTAATAAACCTTAATAAAAACAAAAAAAAATTAGTAGTAGTTTATTATTCCTGCCGTAGTAGTAATAATTAAAAAGAAAACCCAAAAATATTTTCCGTTCTTCTTTTGCTTGTTGGGAGCTTTCCCGTGTAAATAGTTTTTATTTCTTTTCTTTTCTTTGAAATTCAGGAGAAGACCATGATTAAATTGTTGAATTGGCTCTTATATGCATCATTGTTGATTTAACCAAGAGCCCATATTGCCTTGTCTTCTCCTGTTTATTGAATGCTCGCAGATTCCAGCTTAGTCCAATGCACGTGCACTTTTATTATTATTCACACCGTTCGGTCGTGCAAGTGAAAGGCAATTATGATGATATATGATGGACTGACTGAGATGGGAAAAGCTGGTATGAACTCGACCTCTTTTGTTTTTGTAAATATGATGAGTTCATCGTTCCTGATTCAGCTTATTATGAATAAACATGTTTGCAATGACAATTAGTGATCATAGTTGCTCGTGCCATGCTTGATTAACTATGAGTTATAATGGTTTACCTTATGCGTACAACATACTATTAAAATGGTTGTGATGTGGTATGATGGGGTGGTATCCTTCTTTGAATGATTTAAGTGACTTGATTTGGCACATGTTCACGCATGTAGTTGAAACAAATCAACATAGCCTTCACGATATGTATGTTCATGGTGGATTATATCCTACTCATGCTTGTATTCAATGTTTATTAATTTTAATGCATGTTCATGACTGTTGTCGCTCTCTAGTTGGTCGATTCCCTGTCTTTTGCTAGCCTTCTCTTGTACTAAGCGTGAATACTGCTTGTGCATCCAATCCCTTAAACCCCAAAGTTATTCCATATGAGTCCACCATACCTTCCTATATGCGGTATCTACCTGCCGTTCCAAGTAAATTTGTATGTGCCAAACTCTAAACCTTCAAATAAACATTCTGTTTTGCATGCTTGAATAGCTCATATATCAACTAGGGCTGCCCTTATCTTCCGTGTTAGGCGGGTTATTCTCAAGAGGAGTGGACTCCGCTCCTCACTCACGAGAAAATGGCTGGTCACCGTGATGCCCAGTCCCATGCTTTATGCAAACTAAATCAAAATAATTGCAAACAAAACTCCCCCTGGGACCCGTTGAATGTTGGAGGCACTCTTGTTGTTTCGAGCAAGCCATGGATTGATGCTTGTGGAGGAGGGGAGTATAAACTTTACCATTCTGTTTGGGAACCGCCTATAATTTGTTTAGCATGGAAGATATCGTCATCTCTTAGTTGTTATGTTGACAATGAAAGTATGCCGCTCAAAATATAATTTATCTCTATTTCAAAACCGAGCTCTGGCATCTCTACAAATCCCTGCTTCCCTCTGTGAAGGGCCTATCTATTTACTTTTATGTTAAGTCATCACCTTCCTATTAAAAGCACTAGCTGGAGAGCACAACTGTCATTTGCATTCATTACTATTAATTTATATCGGGTATGACTATGATTGGATCTCTTTTACCATGAATTACAATGTCTAGTCAGTCCTTGATCTTTGAAGGTGCTCTCTGCATTTATGTTTTGCGGTCTCAGAAAGGGCTAGCGAGATACCATCTTGTTATATCATATTATGATTATTTTGAGAAAGTGTTGTCATCCGAGATTTATTATTATGGCTTGCTAGCTGATTATGTTATTGATATGAGTAAACATGAGACCTAGGAGTTATTGCAAATGTGGTTAGTTATGATCTTTGCTGAAAACCTGAATGCTGGCTTGACATAGTTACAACAACAAGAGCAAACAGAGTTTGTAAAAGTTTATCTTTTCTCTTTCGGTTTGTCAACTGAATTGCTTGAGGACAAGCAAGGGTTTAAGCTTGGGAGTTGATACGTCTCCGTCAGATCTACTTTTCCAAACACTTTTGCCCTTGTTTTGGACTCTAACTTGCATGATTTGAATGGAACTAACTTGACCGACGCTGTTTTCAAAGAGAATTGCCTTGATGTTGTTTTATGTGCAGAAAACAAAAGTTCTCGGAATTACCTGAAACTCCACGAGATGTCTTATAAAAAATAATAAAAAATCCTCGCAAAAGATGAAGACCAGGGGGCCCACACCCTGCCTACGAGGGTGGGGGGCGCCCCCCTCCCTCCTGGGCGCCCCCACCTCGTGGGCCCCCTGGAGACCTTCCGACGCCAACTCCAACTCTATATATTGGCTTTCAGGGAGAAAAAAATCAGAGAGAAGAAATCATCGCGTTTTACGATACGAGCCGCCGCCAAGCCCTAATCTCTCTCGGGAGGGCTGATCTGGAGTCCGTTCGGGGCTCCGGAGAGGGGGATTCGTGGTCGTCGTCATCATCAACCATCCTCCATCACCAATTTCATGATGCTCACCGCCGAGCGTGAGTAATTCCATCGTAGGCTTGCTGGACGGTGATGGGTTGGATGAGATTTATCATGTAATCGAGTTAGTTTTGTTAGGGTTTGATCCCTAGTATCCACTATGTTCTGAGATTGATGTTGCTATGACTTTGCTATGCTTAATGCTTGTCATTAGGGCCCGAGTGCCATGATTTCAGATCTGAACATATTATGTTTTCATGAATACTAGATCATTATGGCGCGCGTTGCTGCGCCCATCTATTTTTACAAATAAATGATATGTACTTCTATAAGTATAGATGTAGAAAATGAAAGTTAAATAGGTCTGTAGCAAAAGAATATGTTGCATATTTTAAGCTTGTCTATTTCTTATTATCAATGTCACTGGATGCATTTCTATAGTAGTAAGAAAAATATATTGAAAAAGACTTGGCAAGCATGCATTAGATCAGTCCACAAACCACACCAAATGCTTCTTCACGAGATTTTATTTCCACAAGGACACACACATTTTCAGGAAAAGAGATCAATTGCAACCTTTTCATGACTTGTGACAACGGACATTAAATTTGGTGACAAATTATACATAGAAATAACATGAACAATTGTAAGGCTTTTATTACCTTTTGTGACCATGTTGCATCCTGGTCCTCGTCCTTCCTCCTTTCCTCTAATCTTGAGAAGAGCCGGAGCAGCAAAGCACCAATGGTTTGCCCTAGGCATGAAAGCGCATGGGTGGTTAAGTCAGAAGTTAAACAAAATAGCTTATGATGAAGCACTACCTATTTTGATATTGCAAGTGCAGACGAAGCAATACCTACATAGGTAGTCAAATTGTAACTGCATCAATTAGAGTATAATTGTATCTAATTTTTAAATAGATGCAAGGCTTCAGTTTTGGTCACCCAAACTGAAATATTTAACTATACTGAATAATAAAACAAGCATACTTTAAAAAATGCTCCAGGATTTACTGCATGAAGCTGTCATTGCCCAAGGTTAAAAAATATGTTGTATCCGTACATCTTCAAACAGTTTTTATCCTAAAAATGCGATGACACAAATTAGATGGGAGCAGTGAGCAGCTATATCCATGTCACGGCAAGAAAGAATCATCACGCATCCATGGAGAAAACGGTAGAAGGTAATCTTTGTTCAATATAGCTACATCGGCTGAGGGAAACCACCAAAAAAAACACGGAACGAACTCACGACTTATGAGTTAGGATTTGGACAAAACAAAGCAAAGAGAAGGGCATGCATGTAGAACCGAACGATGTATAAGAAATCAACCGTATTATTGCCTCCATAACCTTCTCGCGTTGTTGATGCTGCCCCTCACGGCATTGCAGCGGGGAAGGAAAACGGGCGCATGGCTACGGTTAGGACCTGGCCGCGGCGACACACCCATGGTTCGCCAGAGGAGACATGGTCAGAGGGGAATGACGGGGGCGGTGGCGGTGACGGCGGCAGCGGCGAGACGGAGGTTCGTGGATGAGCGAAGCAGAGAGACATGGGAATGAAGCGACCCCCTGCGCGCAGTCGCCGCCGAGACGAACGGACTCGTGGGGATTGGAATTGAATGGGGATAGTTTGTTTTTTCTGAATAGATTGGGGATAGGTGAAGAGCAGGAAACGGTTCGGGAGTATGCTGTTATTGGGCCTATGGGCGCCTTTGACTGTCGGGCCCAATTGTTTTTTGACTGGCAGGCCCAATTCAGGAGATAACTCCCAGGTCGGGCTGCGGAGCAGCTGCCCAGTTATCGTGGGCCAAGCAGGTCGCACGATTCGAGAGGTTAAGAAACGAGCACATGCAAGCGGTGAAACGACCCAGAGATCTGAACCGTGGATAAGTGGAATCGGATGGCGAGGAACTTCAAATCGCTGTGGGGTCGGATGGCGAGGAACTTCAAATCGCTGTGGGGAGCTGTAGCTCGCCCCGTTTTACTGTTTCTCAATATGTGAGTTCTTGATCCTATCTTGCAAGTCTATAGTCACCTACTATGTGTTATGATCCGGCAACCCCGAAGTGACAATAATCGGGACCACTCCCGGTGATGACCATAGTTTGAGGAGTTCATGTATTCACTACGTGCTAATGCTTTGTTTCGATTCTCTATTAAAAGGATGCCTTAATATCCCTTAGTTTCCAATAGGACCCCGCTGCCACGGGAGAGTAGGACAAAAGATGTCATGCAAGTTCTTTTCCATAAGCACGTATGACTATATTCGGAATACATGCCTACATTACATTGATGAATTGGAGCTAGTTCTGTGTCACCCTATGTTATGACTGTTACATGACGAACCGCATCCGGCATAATTATCCATCACTGATCCGGTGCCTACGAGCTTTCCATATACTGGTCTTCGCTTATTTACTTTTCCGTTGCTTCTGTTACAATCACTACAAAATACCAAAAACATTACTTTTGCTGTCTTTACTTTTGTTACCGTTACCACCACTATCATATTACTTTGCTACTAAACACTTTGCTGCAGATACTAAGTTTCCAGGTGTGGTTGAATTGACAACTCAGCTGCTAATACTTGAGAATATTCTTTGGCTCCCCTTGTGTCGAATCAATAAATTTGGGTTGAATACTCTACCCTCGAAAGCTGTTGCGATCCTCTATACTTGTGGGTTATCAGGGGTTCCCAACTACAGTTTTTTTCTACTCCGTCAAATGTCACGAAACTTTTTCCACACGTTGCCATCACCATCCACAGCACCCATGCCAATTTGCGTATTTTTTCGACGCTCGATGCATTTTCTAGGGTTTTCCAGGTCAGAAACCACAAAAATACTGCCCGGACGTGACGCAACGTCCGTTTTGTGTCCGTTTTCATTCCAACCTTGCGTGGGGGCCTATGTTGGCCGTGCCCACATGTACACACACTTTGGTGTAATTGCATGCATGCGATCACGTAGCCCCAGTGCAACCAGCTACTTCTCGGTCTGCCGGAAAGGGGGTTCCCAACTACGGTTTTTTCCTACTCCGTCAAACGTCACGAAACTTTTTCCACACGTTGCCATCACCATCCACAGCACCCACGCCAATTTGCGTATTTTTCCGACGCTCGACGCATTTTCTAGGGTTTTCCAGGTCGAAAATCACAAAAACACTGCCCGGACGTGACGCAACGTCCGTTTTGTGTCCGTTTTCGTTCCAACCTTGCGTGGGGGCCTACGTTGGCCGTGCCCACATGTACGCACACTTTGGTGCAATTGCATGCATGCGATCACGTAGCCCCAGTGCAACCAGCTACTTCTCGGTCTGCCGGAGAGGGGGTTGATACGTCTCCGTCGTATCTACTTTTCCAAACACTTTTGCCCTTGTTTTGGACTCTAACTTGTATGATTTGAATGGAACTAACTCGGACTGACGCTGTTTTCAGCAGAATTGCCTTGATGTTGTTTTATGTGCAGAAAATAAAAGTTCTCGGAATGACCTGGAACTCCATGGGATGTCTTATAAAAAATAATAAAAAATCCTCGCCAAAGATGAAGACCAGGGGGCCCACACCCTGTCCACGAGGTGGGGGTGCCCCCCTCTGGGCGCCCCACCTCGTGGGCCCCCTGGAGACCTTCCGACGCCAACTCCAACTCTATATATTGGCTTTCGGGGAGAAAAAATCAAAGAGAAGAAATAATCGCGTTTTACGATACGGAGCCGCCGCCAAGCCCTAATCTCTCTCGGGAGGGCTGATCTGGTGTCCGTTCGGGGCTCCAGAGAGGGGGATTCGTCGCCGTCGTCATCATCAACCATCCTCCATCACCAATTTCATGATGCTCACCGCCGTGCGTGAGTAATTCCATCGTAGGCTTGCTGGACGGTGATGGGTTTGATGAGATTTATCATGTAATCGAGTTAGTTTTGTTAGGGTTTGAGCCCTAGTATCCACTATGTTCTGAGATTGATGTTGCTATGACTTTGTTATGCTTAATGCTTGTCACTAGGGCCCGAATGCCATGATTTCAGATCTGAACCTATTATGTTTTCATTAATATATGTGAGTTCTTGATCCTATCTTGCAAGTCTATAGTCACCTACTATGTGTTATGATCCGGCAACCCCGAAGTGACAATAATCGGGACCACTCCCGGTGATGACCACAAAACACTGCCCGGATGGCCATGCCCACATGTACGCACACTTTGGTGCAATTGCATGCATGCGATCACGTAGCCCCAGTGCAACCAGCTACTTCTCGGTCTGCCGGAGAGGGGGTTCTCAACTTACGGTTTTTTTCCTACTCCATCAAGTGTCACGAAACATTTTTCCACACGTTGGCATCACCATCCACAGCACCCACGCCAATTTTCGGTATTTTTTAACGTTCGACACATTTTCTAGGGTTTCCTAGGCAAAAGTACCCTAAACCGCTGTCCGGACGTGGCGCGACATGTGTTTCCTGTCTGATTTCGTTCATATCGTGCGTGCAGGACTACATTCGGGATGCACACACACTCGCAAAATTTCATTCCGTTACATGCATGCTATCACATACTTTTATATTGAGCATCCTTACTATTTTCTTATGTTTTAGCATATATTCGTGTACAAATGCATCATCAAATCAAAACTCTCGAATGAAATGGACAAAACAAATTTCACTCAAATTTCATTCAACATAGATAAAATATTTTACATAATCAAGCGAACTCGATGATTACAAGTTCATACATAAAGTCTAGTACTTAGGCTTAGAACGACATAACCAAATTAACTAAAGACCACACTAAAAAAAACTACTCGTCGTCGCTATCAACGAGGTCAATCACGGCCGGGCCGTCACCGCCGTCATCGTCGCTGCTGGACCGGTTCACGACGTCGTCCCAGTCCAACGGATCGTCGTCGGAATCCTCTTCCTCCTCCTCCGACGGTGCCTGCTGCCACTCCGCCGGCGCCTGCTCCCACTCCTGCTGCCACTCCAGCGGCACCTGCTGCTACTCCGGCGCCGCCATCGCCGCCTGTTGTGCCGCCTCGGCCGTGTGGATTGCGGCCGCAATCTCGGCGGCCTCCATCGCCTCCGCCGCCGCCGCTGCAGCCTCCAATGCTCGTACGGCGACGTGGTACCCCGGAGTGTCATCTGGATCACCGTCCTCGCGGAGGATGACCTGCTCCGGCGGCAAGTCTATCCCCGGCGGCGAGAAGGCGGCGGCCGCTGGCGCCGTGCCGGTGCACACCATGGCCGCCGCCACGTCTGCAGCGATCGTGCGGTGGAGGCGGTGCGCGAAGACGGCCGCGGCGGCCCGTCAGGTCGGGGGTCACACCGGCCGCCGCAAGGCGGAAGGCGGCCATGACCTCCCAATAGTCCTTCCCGCACCAAAACCTCTTGCGGCCTTCGATGTTGTGCCGGCCGCCGCTGTGGTTGCGGAGCTCCTCCTTCGTCGCGCCGGGACCCGGCGTCGCGTAGCCGTCCGCGTCGATCTTCCAGTTGCGTGGAAGACGGCAGCCCGGCGGCACGGGAAGGCAGTAGTGGTGGAGCTCCTCCGTCTCCGGCACTCCGATGCTCGTCGGCCATGCGCCGGGGACGTCGTCGGCGGCGCCGCCGCCGCCGGTGCTGCTGCTGCCGCGGAAGAAGGCCATCGGGTGCGGGGAGGTGGAGGGGAGGTGGCGGGCGGCAGCGTGGCGTCGATGGGGACGGGTGTGGGCGTCGGAGGGAGGGCTGTCGTTTATAGCGGGCGGGGAGGGAGGCGAAGGAGGCGGCAGCGAGCTATTAACGCCGGCGCGTTAATGACTGTGCAGCGAGGCGATCGCGAGGCAGCCGCTGACCTCGAGGAGCGAACGCAGCGGCGTCCGGAGGCGAGCAGAGCGGCGGGGCTGTCGGTTGGCAAGCGAGGCGACAATGCAGCGGCAGCAAGGCGAGAGCCGACAGCGACGGCAGCGGCAAGAACGTCCGCAGCGCGGCGGTAGGCGGCAATCGCGCATGGCGGCGAGGCGGCGATGGTGGCGTCCGGCAAGCGGCGGCGGCAGCGGCAAGCGAGCAGCCGGTGGCGTCCGGCGGCGTCAGCGATGCAACCGCCCTGCGTGCATCGCGCCTCTGGCGCGCCGTGATTGGCGGACGGCATGGGACGCGACGGTGCGGGCTGGCGTGGGGTCGGGGACGTGGGGGTGGGGCGCGGCAGGTGCGGCGCGCGGAAGACGACGCAACAGCTGCAGCCGCTTTGATCGCGGGCGGGCAGCGAACGCGTCTGCATGCTCGCCACGTCACGGTAGCGTGCGGCAGGCGGTTTAATTTTTTTCCCTCACGGGTGGGCGGGCTGTATTCATATACGTATAGCTCTAGCTGTTTTTTTTGCGGGCGGGCAGGCGAGCGGGGGAAGCTTTATCAAAATATGTCCATCCTGCCCTCTGTTATGAAGGGGCATTGGGCAATCTCGGCCGTCCTTGTGTTTGGGGGGGGGGGGGGTCTACCGAAGCGGAAGTGAAGAAACAAATGCCAACAACAGCGGATCGGCAAAAACGAAGAAGCCTACGCCCACTGAAAATCTCCCACCGAGCTCCTAGACTCCGAAGCGTCGGTACCAATCAACACCCCCGAGAAAGAATGCGATGATGATGGCGCTGCTGCCAAGGGTTTTCCCCGGTACACGACGAGGGGAGAGAAAGGGTAGCCCCCGACGCCCTCCAGGAAGATCCGGCGGCAACCTCAGGCGCCACAGCGTCGGTGTCGGACAGACCGACGGGGATTTCTCCTGATCCCAACCTTCACCCTAGGGCTCCGAAGCCCACTACCAAACCGACCCCCACCCTGCGCCAACATGGTCTTGAAGCTTCCATATCGTCTCACAACGGCACCACGAAGTGCAGTCTGCACAACGAAGAAGAGGAGCCGGGACTAGCGGCAGCAACACCGTCGGCACGCGGGAGCGATTCCTATTGTCCTGAATTGGAAAATAGCAAAATTGGCTTGCGGGGACGCTAAGGAGAACACGAGTTCCTACGCATGTTTGAGCAACAACAGTGTGTGTGTTGATTCCACCACCCACAAGCCATCGCGAATGGATGCCGGGGTAGGTTCCTTCCCTTTTGCTTCCTTGTGCATTGACATAAGACCTCACATAAGAATCAATTGTATACACTGTTTAGCAATTCTAACTACAAACAGTTGTTCCAGATATCGGTGAGTGCAGGCGCCTTGCCAATCCTTGCGGCGATGGTATATGCAAGAACGCGCCGGGAAACTACAGCTGCTCATGCAATTATATGACGAATGGTGCTTGTGTGCCAATTCAAAAAAAGCCTTCCCGTTTTCAGGCAATGCCTGTTATAGGTAAGTTCGTGTGTGCTGTATGGTGAGGACCAAAGTAAAATCACTTGATTGGACACCGTACGAAACAATACAAAGTCTGTACCAACATGATAGCCTGATTTATTTTCTTTAGAAGCAAGCTGTCTTTGGTCAAATTTCTAGTCTCTCCGTTCGCAAATATATACGGTTTTTTTACCAATTAAACATTTTAAAGTTTGAACATCACTACTGAAACTTTTACTAATAATTGATAACTTAAAATTGATAGTACAAGATTCATTATGGAACATACTATTATAATGCATAGTTGTTTCTATTTAAAAAAATATCTTTATAAATTATTATGTTGAAAACGATTATTTGTCTATGTTCAAAACGATATACATGTGCCATAGACGGGACTAATTGGTGTTTTTTCAGTTTCTCTTCAACATAACACTTTTAAGTGGTCACTACTCATCGAAATTAATTCATTTTGAAAAAAACACCTTTTGTAGGTGCAAGTGTGGGACTTGTCGTCCTTGTGATTTGTGTAGCCTGTGCGTGCTTGATCCAAGAGAGAAGAAAGCTACGGAATATTTTTAGAGAAAAGGCCACAGCCCGACTTTATAAATAAAGCCACCAGGCAGAGTTACCACAGATCAAAAGGAGCAGCAAATAAAACAAGCACAGTATCAACCCAGATAACACAAGAGGATAGTCTAAGTACATGGTTCCCAGTCCAGTACACGGCACGTAGGCCGGAGGTAGAAAAGCTGACGGAGGTGAGGCCAACAGCGCCTAAGTGCCCGCTTGAACTGGAGAGATGGAGATGGCAGAATTTCGGATCTTGGCCAACATGGCGTCGAGGGCGTCCCTATCCTCCTCCTTAGTCAATAATCTCCACTGCTGCAGGAATATACAAGTCTTAAATAAGCAATCAGCAGGCTTAGCGGGGAAAACATGTTCGACAGTAAATTTATTCCTTGTCGTCCAAAGAGACCAGCACATGGCTGCGAAGCCCACCCAAAACAATCTCCTCTGGGCCCCAACCAAAGAATTGGCCAAGATGTGCAGGTCAGAAAAGGAGGTCGGAGCCCAGGAGACATGCATCCATGATCTGATACAGCACCAGAACAGCTTAGCCAACACACTGTTGAAGAAAATATGTGACGAGTCTTCTCTCAACCCACATAGCGCACATCTATCTGATCCCGGGCCATTGCGCTTGCGAATTTGGTCACCCGTCGGCAGACGCCCACGAGAGGCTTGCCAGAGGAAAACCTTGACCTTAGGAGGAATACGAGCCCTCCAGATCCATTTGAATTTGGAAGTGATGGACCCAGCAATGAGTTTTCCATATAAGGATTTAACCGAGAACCGGCCAGAAGGGGAATGGGGCCAAACGACAGTTCTTCGTCCTCCGAGAGCGAAGGGAAGAGAGCAACAAGACGCTGCCAGTCTTCCAACTCTATGGGAGCGAGAGAGCGACGCAGACGCAGATCCCAATTATTCGACGCGAGCTCAAAGGTAGACATCTCAGGGTCCGGGCAGTAAGAAAAAAGAACAGGAAAAGCAATAGCCAGCGAGGAAGGGCCGCACACCAATCGAGCCAGAATCTGGTGGATCTACCATTGCGGACAACGAATTTGACGAGGCCTTGAAAAAGGGGCCTGAGTTTAACAAGGTTTTTCCAGAATTGAGATGCCCCCGAGGCACGAGCAAACATAGGACTAGAAGAGGGAAATACTTCGCTTTGAGGATGTTGAACCAGAGGGGCTTGTCCTGGGATATGGTCATGATCTTCCACCACCATTTGATGATCAAACATTTATTCATGACAAGAGTATTGATAATGCCCAGCCCCCCAAGGCTTTTTGGCTTACAAATAAGGTCCCACTTGACCAAGCGATATTTGCGTTTGTTCTCAGCCGCGTTTCAGTAAAAAGCACCTCTGTGTTTTTCAAAACCAGCATGGGTTCCCATTGAAAGAAGGTAAAAGCCCATCAAAAACATCGGGAGAGATGAGAGGCAAGCATTGATGAAGGCCACTTTACCCGTCTGAGTGTTGTATCTGCCCCTCCAGGGCATAACGCGATTACCAACCTTGGCCACCATAGGAGCAAAATCTTTAGCAAGAAGTTTATCGGGAGTGACAGGCAAACCCAAATATTTAATAGGGAACGATCCAAGAGAACAATTCAAAAGCCAGGCAACCCGTAAGGCCTCGGTACCCGGAACGCCAGTAACAATAACTTCACTTTTGGAGAAATTAATCTTAAGACCCGAGAGAGCTTCGAAGCAGAGAAGCAGGAATTTGAGATGGGCAATGTAGTGGTCATTGAGTTCCACCAATATAATAGTGAGCTGACAGGAGCGAGATGGCCGGCCTCCACGACCCTATTTAGGATGTTAGATAGCGCGTTCGCCACAAAGTTAAAGAGAATGGGCGAGGCCGGGTCGCCTTGCCTGAGCCCCCTAGAGTTCTTAAAGAAGTTGCTAACTTTCCCATTGACATTAATGGCAGTGTGGCCCCCCATGACCAACTACATAATACGGTGAACCACACCACTGTCAAAGCTACGGAATATGAGATTCGAAAACTTTTTTTAGAACGAAGGCTCAAAATGAGCCCAGCTTTAAATTAACAAAGCCATCAACCGGCCAGGATTACAGCATCAACCCACTTACAGGAGCAGAAAGCAACAAACAGCTAAGAGATACATGGAGCTCTGCAACAGCTAGCTAGCTTCACACACCTACAAGCAAAGATGAAGAACACTAAAGCCCAGGAGCAGCTTGAAGAGAATGAAGCCCTTCATTGATCGCAATTCATCGCTCAGTGACACCGGGAAGGCCTTGAGGAGACACAACTAGCAGATTGGAAGAAACAGTTGTCAGCTCCATGGGCTGCGGCCAAAACGGATACAACCTTCTCCATCTCCGAAAGGGGCTCCTGCCCCTCGCTGGCACAAGGCGCCGATCCGTCGGAAGATACAGACGCTCTCCCAAGAGCTAAGATGGATAACCGCCACCGTTGCCACCGGGAAGACCAAACTAGAGCACCGCCAACCTGCAGCGCCGGGCTCAACAAGGGGGAACCTTGGCACTGAGAGGAACTGCACACGAGGAGAAGCAAATGCACGGCGCGAGACTGTTGATGACAAAGCTGCAATGGAGGAAGCCCCAACACCTCAGATTCCTACCACGCAGTCGCCGAACGCCTACCAACGGAACAGACTCGCCATCGCCCCAAAACTCACCAAAGGCGGCACCTTCATGAAGGAGACGGCGCCACGACGTCGCTGCAGCCCAATCCAGATGGATTTTGGCTTTAGCCCGGAAACGAGCAGGGGAGGAAGGCAAAAGGGGAAGGGAAGTACCAAAACGGCGCCTACAGAAAGGGGACGGCGCCCGCGGGCGTCGCCGCCGTCGTGGCCGGCTGAGTCGGCCTGGATTTCTCCGGGCACTACACCGCCCCCGCCCCCGCCCCAACTTCAGACACGGCGCTTGCAGCCAGGGACGACCGAAGACCGGACCTGAAAGGGGATCTAAGCGTTGGAGGCGAAGACGTCGGATCCGGACGTGGGCCCCCGCAGCCCGGCGTCCAGCAGCCTCCACCCGCCGCCACCTTGCCGCCCGCGTGGCCAAGGCAGCCGGCCAGCACCCGCGGCCGCCGCGGGCTGAGAACGGCGCCGCGCCACCACCCGCGGCCGCCGCCTCGGCTCCAGAGCGGCGACGGCGAGCAGATCTCGCCGCCACCTTCCCGGCGGCCGCTGGCGACTTGCGGCGACCCCTCCGGTGGCGACGAGGTAAGAAGGGGAGGGAGGCCGGAGGCGGCTAGGGTTGGCGCCGCCCGAGTCGCCCCTGCGGGAGCGACACGGGGGCCGAGGGGGGGAGGGTCGTGTAGGTTTGAGACTCGAAAACTCACTGGCATGGACGAGCGCGCCTGCACACGGTATCACGATGCGTCCATCCAGTTCGGGATGCGTGATGCACGACGTATTCCTGGACGCGGACGTGAACGTATTTAATGCGTATACGTGACGGCTAGAGACGTTGTTGCAGCGGATTGTGACGGTGACGCTGCTTCGTCCTGTATCACATGTATAGGAACTTCATATGTATTGATACACATAAAAAACATGTGTATTATTTTGCCATGATGACATAATTTGAACTGCCATGGCATCAAATTTTAAGTTTGCCATGGTGTATGCAATAAATTTGTCATGATTAAAATATAAAAAAAATAACTACACGCGAAAAATTACCATGGTACAATACAAAGGTGAACATGGTTAAACGGAGAGTGGCATTTTGGCACATGTGAGCGCGCGCTCATGGTTTTTAAAATGTGTTTTAAACATATTTTCGAATGTTAAAAATTTTCAAACAAAAACTTGGCATGTACATCTCAATATTGTACATGCTCGCAATGTTGTTTCGCGAAAAAGACAACTTATCTGTTGCGTGTGAAAAAGATAAAATCCGGTATTAAAAATGCTTTTCACAAGACATCCTTCCGTCTTTTTTACACAAGCCACAAAAATGACGGTTTTTTCTGAAACTTGACGCGCACACATATAATATCAAGATGTATGCGCCAATTTTTTTTTTGAATTTTTTCACACATTGAAATATTTTTTCGCATGCAGAAGCGCGCGCTCCTGGGTGATAAAAAAATAGATATAATTTTTTTCTGAAATTTTGATGTATCAAACCTAGTCGACTATTCTACTCATGTGTGAAGTTTGGTAAAGAATTGAATCCCATGGTATTCTTAGTAAACAAAATATAATTGGGACCATACTATCATCAACGATGCTTTTAATATAGTTTCAATTTTCTCATTTTCACCGAGATTACCATGGTTGTGATTTCCTCGTGGAACTTCTTATCGGTTGACTAGCTATGTATATTACAAAAAAGATTTTTTTTTGTTTTTTCTAGTACTTTTATACTAGTCATAAGGGGTACGCGTGGAACCATGTTCACAAAATCCACGTCTTAGCAAAAATTCATTTATAAAACATATGTAAAGTTTTCATGGCAAAATTTCATTTTGAAACCATATCCAAAGTAATAAACAGTTGACACGGAAATATTATTATTTTTGAAACATTTTTCGCGAATACGCAAAGCTTGCGTATCATTTCATTGTTAGAAGGAATATAATGAGTACAGAGGATACAACACATGACACGAACGCAGACAGGCGTGAACATGGTGTCTGGAGCAGAGAGACAAGGGATGCTCAGCCCGAATAGAAGATACATCACAGCTAAACCCGTCAAGCCCGAACCACCACTGGCAGCGCCGAACCAACAAGAATTCCAACATCATCCGAGCCAACACCGGGGACACCGCGAGCAAGCAAGATAACGCCTTCGAGAAGGAATACGACGCCGAGACACCATCGCTATCCGGTCCGAGGGAACCAGACCTAGGGTTTCCCCTGAGCTCGAAGAGGGGCAAAGCTGAAGGCCATGACAGCGCCTCCAAGAAGGAAACGACACCCGCGGGCGCCGTCACTGCCAGCACCGGCAAGCCGAGCAAGGATCTCTCCCTGGCCAGAAGTTGAGCAATCCCATAGCCGCTGAGTCTGGAATCGTAGATGAGGAAGCCAACATTGGCCGGAACAACCATTCGGGAAGGGTTTGGCGGGGCTGCACTTGCCGTTGGAGGGTGGCACCACCTCAGAACCCACGGGCGTTGGATCCGACAAAAGGAGGAGGCTTTGAGGCGTATATGGTGGGTTAAGCCACGAAGCGAACCACATGGGGGTAGGACGACGGCGTCCAGCAACGCCGGCAAGCTAGGACTGGAGGGGCGCAGATCCGAACTGTCGTGGCCTTAGCCTTCGAGACGTCGACGAGCCAGGTGAGCTGGAAAGGACGCAGCTACATGGTCACCGAGGCCGGAGATGCCCGGCAGAGACGCCGACAACCAAGGACACCGGAGAGACGCGGGCCTAGGCTGCCGGGACTAGAGCATCGCCAACAAATGTCCGCGGTGAGGAGCCCCGTGTCTGGCACAACCACAGACACATCGTTGCATCCCCTGAGAGCAGTCACCATGGCCCAAGGGGGAGGAGGGGCCGCCGGAGACGAGGAGGGCCGCTGATCAAGGCAGGCCACAACGCCTCGCAATCGGGCTGCAGGTCCCACACCACACCCATGGCCAGAAGCGGCACCAGCAGAGGCTGGGGCACGCCGCCGCGAGGGGTGGGGATGGCTGCAGGGGAGCGTCCATGGCAACGACCAGGAGCTCTGGGACCTCCGCTGGCCGGCAAGCACGTGCAGCAGCTGGTGGAGGGCGCGCCGGGTGGGGTCCCGGGGCCGCGGACGGAGGGGGAGGCGCGCGAGGGAGAGAGGTGGCGCCCGTGGCTGCTGAGGATGGTCGGGGGCTGCTGGCCGGATCTGCGCAGAAGGCCGTCGGAGGACCGGATCTAGCGCCGCCGGACCAGCAGGCGCCACGGCGTGGGTGGGGCGTGGTGCGGGCGAAGGAGTGGGGCGAGCCTGGGGCGTGAGGAGGCAGATCCGCCCGCCGCCTTTCCTGGGCGCTGGCCAGCCGCCGGGCCGGCCCCGACGGCGGCGATGCGGGGGGAGGGCGGCGGAGAGGCCTGCTAGTGGTGGCGGCGAGGGTTCCCCCGTGTCGCCAGAGGAGGGCGACCTATTTTTGAAACATATGCCTCTAATAAAAGTTGCCATGGATTGTAACAAAAAATATTCAAACCATTCGATCAGAACATTTGCGAGAGATTTGATGATCCGTACTGAACTCTAATAATAGAAAAATGGTATTCTTGGCTCACCCAAGGCAAGCAACTGGGCGCGTGAGTCTCTTTTTCGCAGGGATGGATGCGCGTACTGCTCCTCGCTAGCTGTCAATCACCCAATAGGAGCCATATTCGGGAAACAGCATCTAACAATTTTTAAGAAATTGCTTCTCATCACAAGGCATTTTATTAACATGCAGATAGTTCACCTCAGTATTGTCATGTCATCACCTTTTATTTTTGAGGAATTGTCATTTGATCACTTCAGTTACACATAAGAACCAACGCGAACATTCTCTCCTTGACTCTCTCTCTCTCACCAGTTCCTCTTCGGCCTCTTCCCACCCTGCAATAATCCCCCAATTAACTCCTCTACCCATTGATTTCCATCACCATAATCTCCCCAATTAACTTCTCTCCCCATTGATTTCCGTCACCTATTCCTATTCATCTTCTCCATCAAATAAGTTCATGAGTAACAGAAAATTCCGTCTTCACCACAGCGATTGGAAGCGCATCGGCCGTCGTATGGCCTAGATAGCTCCCACCCCTAGCCGTCCACCCCACGAGGGCCATCTGCCGCTGCCCATCCCCCACCCGCCTCCCCGTGTGGATCACGCAGGTCGCTGCCAGCGACCAGCACGCCGTCGCCAGCCACCTGACTGTCGGCGCTGCCCTCGACCAAGCTGCTGCGCGCGCCACTTGCCCCAATCTTGCCGTGTGCTGCCGCTAGCAATATTCTCGAGCCCCTGCCGTCAACGCGGCTACATGTCGCGTGACACGCCGACAGCCTCACCAATCTCAGTTGCGAATCCAGCTCCACCTACACCGATCAGTGACCCGTGATTCGATCTCCCGCTGCTGGCCAATCTCCTTCAGCGCCACCGAGCTTGGCTCCCACCCTCCTCACTCACGCCCATGGAGCAGCGCTCGCCCAAGGCGACCAGCTTCGCATGTGTCAGTGGCCCCATCCTTCCCCACCGACCAGACTGCTTCTTCCTCCTTGATCTAAAGACGGCGAGCTGGAGGAGCCCACTACTGTGTCCCGTTTCTTCTCTGGTAAAGCTCTTCTTTTCTTCTAAATAATGCATTTGTCAAGTTCCTGCGCTGCCGAAATCTCAGATTGCATAGAGCTGTAGCCATGGCGGTGATATTGTCTGACTACGAAGATCAGAGGCGGAGCCATATTTGGAACATACTCTGGGCTGGCAACTGTAAATTTTCTTTTGTGACGTCAATCAACACATGTTCTCTTATCTATATACATCTTTTACTGGTTCTATAAGTGATACTGCAGAGTTACCATGCTACATAACTTTCACAGAAACATGAATACGCGAGTACATTTGTTTTGGGACAGGGTGAATTTATTAGGAGGAGACATACCAGTAAGTACTATCTTACCTTAATCCCCGATTATATCACTCAAATTAGTCTTGCCGTGCTATTTGTTTGCTCTCTTCATGTATGTTACTCTCATACAAGTTATAGTGCTCGGAGAAATTTGGAGTTCTTACCACCTGCTGGTACGCAATCTTCCTACTTACTGTGAAGTTATCCTATATAATTTTATGATTATTATTTTCCCATGCCTTATGCAATTATGTTTGTAGAGAATGAATCTTTGCATTATTTGTCATCCCATTGATACATCTTTATTGGTTGTTCTTCTAGATTATTGTTAAATTGTGCTATCTAATTTCCTACATCAGGATAGTGAAACATGGATGGTTATGGTACATGGAAGGCTGGAGTTTCATTATTCATGTTGCCACGTGCAACATCAAAACAAAACCAAAAGATAACATCATATTGTAGAGAAATTATTGAGCACTGCAGGTTGTTTCACTGGCTCTATGGGGTATCGTGCACACTTCATGTTTAGTACTTCCCTTCCAGTTGTGAAAAACCTGTTGCCTCACTGTCGTGTCTCGCTTTTGTAGGAGATCTTTCAGCTTCCACTCATCGGCGATCTTAATGGAGTGGCTATGAACCAATATATGAAGAGTATTCTCCCATTTTAGCTTCTTTGAGGAATCAGCAAGGCCAAGTACAACACAACTTCTAATTGTTGCCTTGCTACGAATGAAAAACGTAAAATCATGAGTATGGAATTTCTAGACAAGGTGCACCTACAGGTATAATTCTTTCAAAAAAGTTATCATGCCAATATAAATAAATAAAATTTAGTTTTGTTTCTGTACAATATTGCTTCCTTAGCAATTAAAAGAACTATATCAATGTATGCTATTCATGATGCCTCTTTGGATGTTTGAAACATATATCTCAACTAACTTCTCATTTGTGCTCCAAGTGTACTATCATATGCCCATACTTTATTTTTCCAGTTGTTAAGATTTGGCCACACAAATTTAAAATTCTTTGTAGGTGAACAAATGTCTCATTTGGAGCAACTGTATGCTAACCAAGTGTACTAGAATTACTTCAATGCTCCCTAAATCCAACATAGTTACTTGGGAGATGCATCGGTGCGCATTACTGATAATTCTCTTTATGTTTCTGTAGAAATATATTTGTCCAGTATTTCAAATGTAAATATTAACATTCCATTGGATCTCCAAAATCAAAATTTAAAATGTAAATGTACAATATATGTATTTCTTTGAATCTGCTCATGGAAGCAAAAAGTCCCGCAGCAACGCGCAGAGTATCATCTAGTTTCATTAGTTTGCATGCAAACAAATTAGATATATGGGAGTTTCGCAAAAAAAAAGATATATGGGAGACCGAAGCTACTCACCTTGACCGCTGCGTGCTGCTCCTCGCTAGCAGAACCATCCATGCGTCCGTCACGGCGACAGCCAGCTCCGTCGCGACGGCCTCCTGGCCCACATCGGTATACGAAGCCGTATTTCCCTCCGTCCATAATTTCCTCCTCCACGTGACCTTGTACCATTGGTCCACAAACCAGGAGCATGTGAGCTCGTCCGCCGCATCGCTGCTCTCATATGAAACTGGTCTACTTTCGGCAGCACGGTGGCACAATATTATTTGAAGAGATGAAGTCACAGCAATGCAATGCATTCAAAATTTTCTAGAAGAAGAACTGCAACAAGCCATGAACAGGTTTAGTGAAAAAACAAGTCATTGGTGGGGGAGGCCATGGAACTGTCTACAAGGGGCTTCTCAAGAGCAGTGGCGGAGCCAGCCAACTCAAGAAGCCGGGGCAAAGCCTATATACAGTGATATTGTCCAGCACTTGCCCCTGTAATTAGTGATACTAATCATGATTTATATGTAGTACTTAGTGGAGAATGGCCAGAGCAGCCCGGGTAGCTGCCCAGGGTCGCCGGGAGGTAGCTCTGCCACTGCTCAAGAGTAACACTGAAGTAGTAGTCAAGAGATGCATGATTCTCTTGATGCTTCATTTTGAGCCAATAAAATTCATTCTTTGTCGAAAAAAAAGAGATGCATGACGATTGACGAGCGACTCAAGAATCAGGGCGTTGAGTATTCGCGCCTATTTTTCTTTTCAAAACAATCAATCAATCTGTGTATGTACGTTATCTATTTCTCATTATCTTTGTCAATTGCACTGTTGACCTAACGACATTACGATCACAAACAGCTACATATGGATAACACATGTGTCTAGTAGAAGTAGACGTAGATGAACAGAAATCTGAATCTAGATAATTTTGCGGTGGCAGCAAAAGGCACTAGTAGAAGTAGATGGAGTTTGTGGCGGCAGCACACGGGTACAGCGGCGGCAAGGACGGCAGCGGGGGCGGCCAGGAGGGAAAGGGGTAGCGCGTGGCGGTGGTAGAGGCCCGGCGGCGCGAGGAAGATGGTGCAGCAGCGGCAAGGACCTGCAGCGGCTGCGCGAGGGCGGAAGCTAAGGCTAGGATCGAAACCTATCTGATACCATGTAGTTTAACAGTGCAACACACGATGTTGATCGGGTGCATGACGCACGTATATATGTACAAAAGTAGCCTACGGCCTCAACTATACAATAAAATAGGAGACGGAGCCGTTAGGAAAAGATCATAATAATATACATGCGATTGGCCTATACATATATTCAACAGAAACTACCCCGTACGTGTTATATATACACCCCCATGAGGTGAATACAATTGTTTTGCATCAAATATTCTTTCCACATTGGTCACGGTGAGAAACTTTTTTGTTTTTTTAGATTATTTTGGAAGATGGAAGTGAGACTTTTTTTAAGAAAAGTTTTTTCTAGATTTTTTTAGATGGATGTGATGTCCACATGATGCAAGAAAGTTTTTTATTTTATTTTGAGATGAAGGTGAGGAGTTTTCTTTTCCTTTTTTTTTCTTAAAGATGAAGAAACGTACGCATAGTTTCCTCTCAAGCGGTTCCAAAAGTTCTATGAATTCAGAGAGACGTGCCCTCACTCAGAATAGTCTCTAGGTCCGCCGATGCTGTCAGCATGTCTCACTCAGGCTAGCTCAGCCAGAGATGTCGCTTTAAACTCTTCATGTGTTATTTTTTATATACTCCTCAAGTAGGGTGTTCTAGATTGAATTTATTATGAAAATAAAGTCTCGGTCAACATTCATTTCTAGAATGATTCCTCTCGATCTCCCACAAGGGTAACAATGCCAAAAGAAACCGCATCTTCCACGCAAGGTGGTAAGACCGTAAGACTCGATGGTGACATGACCTTTGAACAAGTTTCAATCGACGCTAACTAACTCCTCAATTCGTCTGCAGAAATTTCTCATCGTTTGGAAACTACCGGTACTCATCCATTTAACTGTAGCCCCAGAGTAACGCCATGGTCAGCTAGGAAGGAGCTCAGGAGGTAGCAATAGCATACGTACGTCCACACCCCTACCCGTTCACCGGCAATGACGAAGCTGAGGTATTCTCGGTTTCTTCTTTCTGGCCATATTTTCCTCATCCTTTCAGTGATTTGGGCGCTGGCCACGGCCGACGTACCGGCAGGCCAGCGTCCCGGTTGCCCGGCGAAGTGCGGCGACGTCGACATCCCGTTCCCGTACGGCGTCGGCAAGGAGTGCGCGTTACACGACGGCTTTAACCTCAACTGCACCACCGTGGAAGGCGTCGAGATGCCTCTTGCGGGGCATATCCAGGTGATTAAGATCTCTTTGGCTAACTCCACAGCCACGTTGAATACCACGGCGATCTCGTGGAAGTGCTATTACCCAGCCACTGGCACTACGGACTCCCAAGAAGGATGGTTGGACCTCACCAATACACCTTATTGGATATCGGAGGTGGATAATACAGTTATCGTCATCGGGTGCAATACTCTCGCTTATATGAGGAGCTCTGCTGTAAGTATCTTTCTTTAGAACTCTTCTGTAAGTAGTACTCCCTCCGTAAACTAATATAAAAATGTTTATATTACTATTTTAGTTATCTAAACGCTTTTATATTAGCTTACAGAGAGAGTATTTGACTTTCTTATACTGAACTGATCCAGGTGAAAATGTTTGGATAGCCAGGTTTTTCTAAATTTATTTCCAAGGTGCAAAACCTGCCAGATAGTGGTGTATCTATGCTTCATGAGCTTGTATGCATTCTTCCTAGCTACTGATTCCACCCGGTACACGGCCGTAGCCCCGTTCTTAACATTCAGATAAGAGAAGGCTTTGCTGGTCAATAAATAATTTATAATTATACAAAAAATGCTAACTTCCAAACGTTTGTCATATAGGGATAGATCCAAACGACTCGTCTACCGTTTGATAGAGATCGCTCATTTCTCTGTGCGCCCATGTTCCCTTCTGATTTTCTTTTCCCTCCCCGCACGCTCACCGTTTCGTAGCCCGGTTCGCTTGGCGAGAGTCACGGCCCAGGTGCAAAACCTGCCAGATAGT
Source organism: Aegilops bicornis (assembly GCA_021605145.1). Classification (NCBI taxonomy): domain Eukaryota; kingdom Viridiplantae; phylum Streptophyta; class Magnoliopsida; order Poales; family Poaceae; genus Aegilops; species Aegilops bicornis. The sequence goes on from CM038673.1 coordinate 530,918,351, forward strand.
AGTGTATCTATGCTTCATGAGCTTGTATGCATTTTTCCTAGCTACTGATTCCACCCGGTACACGGCCGTAGCCCCGTCTTAACATTCAGATAAGAGAAGGCTTTGCTGGTCAATAAATAATTTATAATTATACAAAAAATGCTAACTTCCAAACGTTTGTCATATAGGGATAGATCCAAACGACTCGTCTACCGTTTGATAGAGATCGCTCATTTCTCTGTGCGCCCATGTTCCCTTCTGATTTTCTTTTCCCTCCCCGCATGCTCACCGTTTCGTAGTCCGGTTTGCTTGGCGAGAGTCACGGCCCAGTACCCCTCCTGTCATTTTTATTTTGCGCACTCGCTAGTCAAAAAATTGCTGAACAAGGTTTAGATCCCTCGACCTCATGAATGGCTACGCAGTGTAATAACCATCTGGTCTCAGTAGTTATTGTGGTTGATTACTAGTTAAATTGATTTTATAGATTTATAAAGCGGATTCTGCTCCCATTCAATATGGATAGAGGTGTCGCTGCCCTCGAGCGAATTTTTTGAGAAAAATTAAGGCCTGAATCCATACGTTCTTCCATATTTCCACGGACTTTTAAATGAAAAAAAATTGTTGCGCTGAGTGAGAATCAAACCTAAGTCCTCACATGTGGTAACTTTGACCCTAAAAAAGTTGTTAAAACATTCTTCGATAACTTTTGTTGTGGATAGCATGATAATTTACGCATCGCACATCTGATAACTTACATGCAAAAAACGATGTTAACTTTAAATCGGGGATTTTTTTCTGTTGAAAACATATCCCCGGTAACTACTTGTAAATAACATGATAATTTACAAATTCAGAGCTGATAACTCAAGTATAAATACAATGGTAACTTTTGACCTTGGGATAAAGGTCATTGTAAAATATACCCCTGATAACTTCTATGTAAATAACTTGATAATATACGCATCGTAGAGCTGGTAACTTACTTAGCCGAAATGTGGTAACTTTTTGAGCCGGGGATTTTTTGTTGTTGAAAAACACCTCCAGTAACTCATGTGTAAATAACTTGGTATATACGTATAGTAGATCTGATAACTTACTTAGCTCAGACATGATAACTTTCTTGACCGTAATAAAAGTTGTTGAAAGACAAACATCCGGTAATTTATGTCTAAATATCATCGTAATATATGAATTAAAGAGTTGATAACTCACGTATAAACACCATGGTAATTGTGACCCAATAAAAAAATTGTTTTAAACATACTCTCAATAACTCTGGTGTAATTACATACAAACGCCATGTTAACTTTCACCCGTGGATTTTCTTTCGTTGAAACATTCCCCGGTAACTTTCTGTGTTATATCATGATAATTTATGCATTGTACACCTGATAACGTACATATAAACAAATTGATAACTCTTTTATCCGAGCACAAAAAGTTGTTGAAACATACCCCGGTAATTCTGTGTAAATAAGATGGTAATTTATGCACCACTGACCTAATAACTTACATATAAACACATTGATAACTTTTCACCATAGGCGAAAAAAGTAGTAGAAATATAGTGTAAATAGCATGGTAATTTGTGCAATAGACACCTGATAACTTACATACAACATATTTGATAACTTTTTACCCATGAGAAAAAAGTTGGAAACATGCCCTGGTAGCTACTCTGTAAATAACATGGTCATTTATGCACTGCAGACCTCATAGCTTACATTCAACCACCATGGTAATTTTAATTTCGAGGAAAAAAGTTAAAACATAACTTCTCCCGCAATTTCCATGTAAATTTATGGTAGTTTTACGCACCATAGACCAAATATCTTAAGTTTAAACACCACGGTAACTTTCATCCAGGGAAAAAGGTTGTTGAAACATACACCAGTATAAAGTTACCATACTGCCTCATGCTAAAGTTATCATGTTTCTTATGATATAGTCATTAATCTTCTCATACTGTAGTTACCAGGCTTATCATGGCATAATTATTATGTTGCTCATGACATAGTTATCACGCTGGTCATGCCAAAGTTACCAAGCCAAAGCATATTATTATTGCTGATATGACAAAAAAAAAAGAAATGTTCAAATAATCATGTTTACGTGTAATGGATAACAACTAAAAGTGGCTTAGTTGGGTTTTGGGCTCAATAGCAATTGAGCAGACCTGGTTCAAGTCCCCTTTCTAGCACTTTTATTTTCTTTTCATACTGTGTAGCCAAAAACCAAACAAAGCACTAGCGATTTACTATTGGCATCTATGGTTTTTGAGAGAAGCAAAACAATCGGTGAAATCGATCTTGGGGCGATAGCGATCACGTGGGGAACGACTCATTCGGATTTATCCCTAAAATCAGAACGTTTGAAAGTTAGCACAACCCGTTATACAATAGTTATATGTACTTTAATTATATTATGCTACTTATTCTAAATGAATATTTAATAATTATATTCATTTTTGTTATATTATATTGTACTACTTAAATTCAATGAACACTTAATAATTATACAATAATCATTTGTATTTTAATTACATGCTACTTATTTTCACTAAATAATTAATAATTATATGTATTTTTACATTTTGTCTTACATTATTAATCCAAATATTCATGATCATATAACCAAATATCATTAAAATATATTGCGATAAATTCTATATCCAATATATACCTAAAAGAATCATCCCCACTATCTTATTTATCTCAACATGCAAGCATGCCACCTCACCATATAATGATGAATGAGATAGCCTAGCTCAATATGCATGAAAAAACTCACTACAACATTCAACCATGCATGGGAAGATGCTTGCCATTCGATTATTCTACTTATATTCAATAAATATTTTACAACTATACATAATCAAATATAATAAGTCATATAGAATAAAACAAAATAACATAAGACATGATCCCTGCAGAAAGAAAAATCTTGTTAAACACCCCTGCAGAGAAAAAAATCTTGTTAAACACCATTTCATTCAGGCTAGAACTCCAACAGTTATACTACTATAGAATAAAATAAAATAACGTAAGACATGATCCGTTAACTAGTACTCCCTCCGTTTATTTTTAGTTTGCATATAAGATTTGGTCAAAGTCAAACTTTGTAAAGTTTGACTGACTTTGTAGAAGAAGATATCAACATTCACACAATGAAATTAATATTCTTAGATGCTTGATGAAATTAATTTTCATAGCATATAACTTTAGTATTGTAGACGTTGATATTTTTTCTATAAAGTTAGTCAAACTTGTTTGACTTTGACTAAATCTTATATGCAGACTAAAAAGAAACAGAGGAAGTACTAGTGTAAGTTTGGTTCAAGACATAACATATACATTTTTCATGTGCAGTATGTCATAGGTTGCTTCTCCACGTGTGAGGGCACCGCCCTGGTGCCGGCTGCTGCCAAGCCGATGTCCCCAAAGGCATACAGTATTATGAGGGCTATTTCAACGGAAACTACAACAACACAAAAAATTCACAAGACATCAGCTGCAGCTACATAACAGTGATGGAAAAGGCAGCTTTCGACTTCAAAACTAGCTATGTCAAATCCACAGTGTTTTATGATACATACAAGGGCAAAGTTCCTATTGTCCTGAACTGGCAAATAGCAGAATCGGCTTGCGTGGACGCTAAGAAGAACACAAGTTCCTACGCATGTGTCAGCAACCACAGTGCGTGTGTTGATTCCACCACCCACAAGCCAGGTTATCGCTGCAAGTGCTCTGATGGGTATGAAGGCAACCCTTACCTCGCCGGTGGATGCCAAGGTTCCTTCACTTTTGATTCCTTGTGCATTGACATAAGACCTCACATAAGAATCAATTGTATACACTGTTTAGTAATTCTAACTACAAACAATTGTTTGGTTCCAGATATCGATGAGTGCCTTGCCCATCCTTGTCGCTCTAGCGAGAACACGCTGGGAAACTACAGCTGCTCATGCCAACCAGGGAATTATATGACGAATGGTGTTTGTGTGCCAATTCAAAAAAAGCCTTCCCGTTTTCAGGCAATGCCTGTTGTAGGTAAGTTCGTTTGTACTGTAAGTGTATGGTGAGGACCAAAGTAACATCACTTGCGGGCAATTAATTGGAAACAATACGTAGTTTGTGACAACATGATAGCCTGATTTATTTTCTTTAGAAGCAAGCCGTGTTTGGTCAAATTTCTAGTCTCTCAGTTCGCAAATACTCCCTCCGTTTTTATTTAGTTCGCATATTAGCTTTGGTCAAAGACAAGCTTTACAAACTTTGGTCAAGTTCATAAACAAAAATATTAAGATATACAATAACAAATCAACAACATTATTGAATGTACTTTCACATCGTATATATTTATTATGATAAATGTCTATATTGTTTTCTATATACTTGATCAAACTTTACGAAGTTTGACTTCAGTCAACTCTAATATGCAGAGTAAATAAAAACGGAGTATATATGATCGGTTTTTTACCAATCAAAAATTTTAAAGTTTGACCATCACTACTGAAAATTTTAGTAATATAATTGATAACATACAATTGATAGTACTAGATTCATTACGGACCATACTATTATAATGCATAGTTGTTTTTATTTAAAAAAACGTATTTTCATTCAAAATGATGGTCAAAATTTTGCATCAATTATTATATCCAAAGTGATTATGTGTCTATGTTCAAAACGATGCATGTATTAATCATTTTGAACATATGCGGGAGTATAGTGTTCAAAATGATTGTATAGGTGGGAGTATTTGGTATTTTTCTCTTTCCCTTCAACATAATACTTTTTAAGTGGTCGTTACTCATGGAAATTAATTCATTTCGAACAAATACCTCATGCAGGTGCAAGTGTGGGACTTGTTGTCCTTGTGATTGCTGTAGCCTGTGCATGCTTGATCCAAGAGAGAAGAAAGCTACGGAATATGAAACTGGCCTACTTTCGGCAGCACGGTGGCACTATATTATTTGAAGAGATGAAGTCACAGCAATGCAATGCATTCAAAATCTTCTCAGAAGAAGAATTGCAGCAAGCCACGAACAGGTTCAGTGAAAAACAAGTCATTGGTCGGGGAGGCCATGGAACTGTCTACAAGGGGCTTCTCAAGAGTAATGTTGAAGTAGCAGTCAAAAGATGCATGACGATTGACGAGCAACACAAGAAAGAATTCGGCAAAGAAACGCTGATACTGGCCCAGATCAACCACAGAAACGTCGTGAAGCTCCTCGGGTGTTGCCTGGAAGTGGAAGTCCCCATGTTGGTGTACGAGTTCGTCCCAAATGGCACGCTCTTTGACCTCATCCATGGCAACCATGGCTGGCGCATCTCCTTGGCCACTCGCTTGGGCATCGCCCACGACTCTGCTGAGGCACTCTCCTACCTGCATTCAGGGGCTTCGACTCCGATCCTCCATGGTGATGTTAAATCTTCCAACATCCTTCTCGACGATAACCACAAAGCTAAAGTCTCCGACTTTGGCGCCTCCATCCTTGCACCAACCGACGAGTCACAGTTTGTCACACTTGTGCAAGGAACTTGTGGGTACCTCGACCCGGAATACATGCAAATATGTCAGTTGACAGACAAGAGTGACGTGTACAGCTTTGGTGTTGTTCTTCTCGAGCTGCTCACATGCAAGAAGCCATTTAATCTCGATGCCCTTGGACAGGAGAAGAGCCTATCGATGATGTTTATGTCTGTGATGAAGGAGAATAGGCTTGAGGTTATCTTGGATGATGGGATCAAGGACGAGGACAACATGGAGATTCTTGAGGAGATCGCGGAGCTGGCAAGGCATTGTTTGGAGATGTCCGGTGAGAACAGGCCCTCAATGAAGGAAGTTGCAGAGAAGCTCGATAGGCTGAGGAAGGTGATGCATCATCCATGGGTGCAACAGAACCCTGAAGAGATGGAAAGCTTACTTGGGGAACCCTCGGCAATGGTCCACTCGACGATTGTCAGTGATCAATATTTCAACATCGAGAAGAAAGCTGTGACAAATCTGCAATCTGGGCGTTGAGTAATCGCACCTATTTATTTTGTTTCAAAACAATCAACCAATTTGTATATGTACGTTATCTATTTCTCATTATCTTTGTCAATTTGTCAATTGTACTGGCACTTTCGATCATATTATAGTTCACCAAGCGACATTCAATCACAAACGGCTAGTATGATGCCTGTCCAAATGGAAGAACTGCAGATCCATCAGAGAGTAGAAACCATCAACTAATTCTCCAGTATAAAACCTAGTGTTGCAGCAGGTTCAGACTAGTTGTCACATACCAGATTCATGGAAATATTTACATTTACAAAGTTACAGCTGTGGTTATTTACAGATTTTCATGGGGGGTGATTACTTGCAGACTACAACCGATGCCGGACCTTAGTTTATACTAATTGTTTATACAAACGACGCCAGACTACAACAGATACAATCAATGAAGTAGCTCCACAACGTACATTAGTTTATACTAATTGTTCCATGGTGACTGCAGGATCTTTGTTGACTGATCCAACAACCTGCTTTATTCCAGATCTATTCATTGGTTCGATGAAGGAAACATCAGAGCTAACAATTATGCTTGAGTATGAAGTGAGGATATAAGCATCTCTGATGACGAAGCCCTTGATGATGGGCAACGGAAAACCTTGTCCGAGATACGAGTTCACGTAGGGCACGAACAAATTTTTCAGGACTATACGCGTCAGACTCTGACAATTTAACAGGATTAGCATCAGTCCAGAGTATTCAGAACTCCAGAAGGAAAGAAACGATCTTCAAATAAGTAAAGTAAAATTAGGTATAATGAAATATGAGTGCGGCTCCATTAGTAACCATTGGTTTTTCTTGTCGCGTCAGGTTTAAGGACATCTCTGAAGGCATTTTCTGTTATAAAATGGCGTTCCTTCAATTACTTAGCATCACATAACCTTTCATAAAAATGCCAGATATCTTACTAGATTTGAGGTAGCAATTTCCCAGCTCATCTCAGTGCTAGCATTTAGATTAGGAATCTCCCCTGCTACATCTTACTAAAGGGTGCATTTGGGTGCAATTAAAGGCCCCTACCACCGGGAGACAAAAGAACTGAAAATGCCGAGGCAAAAATTACCTGCACTATACCAGTATGAAGTTTGCCAATGTCGCTCCACTTCAAGTCGAACGAGAAATAATTTAACTCAACCTTTCCAACAAGATTATTCCCAGAAACACTTGCATGTCCAGAGACAGCAACTGACTGCAAAAGCAATATGTAATTACAATAAGAATAACAGTAAGAGATTGAGAAACATGCATATGTTTTCATGGAGATACAAACTTCCAATTATCCAGTACACAATAACAGTAAATCATAGAATGGAATGTTGATTGTTGAGCATATCAAACAGCAAAGTTTACTTTAGTTCAGTTTGATCGTGTGAGATTTGAAATATTGAGAGCCTGAAGCAACATAGAAAGGTACTGTACTTTAATACCACCAGATGGTGCATATGAATTGTCAGTTCACTCCAATGGACCTTCCATAAATTGAACAACTAGGATAGGAACACACAAAATCAGTGAAGAAGAAAAAAACTCACCAGTGATATGCATGCAACTGGAACTATATCATCAGAACCCAATACATTTACTATGACATCTAAGTCCACTGTGGTATCAATTCTACCCACATTAATCCTCACAGAGGGAGGTGATATAGCAGAAATGTTCAGCAGCATATCCTTGTTTGGATATTTACGGTACAACCTTGGAATCAAAAACCTCCAGGTAGCAGTGTTCAAAAGAAACTGATCGGAAACCTTGTCCACCATATATTGTAGTAAACCAGCCTGAGTGACGAAAGTAATCACGTCAATCAGAATAGGCTCATTGGTCAGTAGTCGATAAGAATTTTATTCTTTTGAAAATGAAGAGAAAAAGAACACCTTGAAGTAGAGGGCTGAAACAGAGTTGAAAACATCTTCGTCCAATGAAATCCACAGCATGTTTGAAGAGCTGCCAAGAGGTTGTGCAAGTCTGGTATCACCAAAATGCATGTCACTCTGAGGAGCAGCTTTATAAGATGGAATAAATAGTCCATCTATATCAAACTCAACAGAGGAACTACTGAAGCGTGGATCATTAATAAATGTCACATTCATAGCAGCAACTCTATCAACATAAATTTCCTTTGGAAGACCTCCTAGGAAAAGGTCGAGCTTCGATGCACCCTCCATTATTTTGTTCGTAATCGCATTTTCCACAGATGATCTGATATGATTGCTAAAAGCGTCTATGAATCTACAAAAAGGAAGAGGATACATCAACTGATGTGGGTTAAATAACATCTCACTAAAATTCGTTTGAAAAGAAAACCCTAGTTCACTTCAGATATATATACAAGAATTTTATATAGAAAAACCCTGCTCAAAGGAGTTGAGAAAGTATTCACAAATATGGAATTGTGATCCACGTACCCTTGATAAAACCAAGAGGATCCTCCATTCAGTGTTATGTCCAAGTCTTTCATATAACAGCCACATTCCATAACAAATAGTTTGAGTGATCCATTTTCATTCTTCAGACCCATGGAAACCCCAACGTCCATTCCTTCAACCTTAGTGAAAAGGATTCATGAATACACCTTGTACCTTCTTCCATATACATGTCAAGTCTACTACTAAAAAGTTAAAAGGTAAAGGATGTGTAACTATCACGTATGTCGCACCACAATGAACAAAAACAAAGGTGTAAGGTCTGACATGCTAAGAACACTTCCAAGTAAATGTAAAACTTACATACATAAAGCTGCAATTGTTTGCAAAAAAAAGCATGTAATGTGAATCCAGGTAATTAGTTGCTTGTCCAAATAAAAGTAACTCACTTTTGTCCTTGTCCAAATGAACAACAAGCTTATCATCAGATCAAAATGATTTTTAACACATATGGCATTCTAAGTTACTGAAATGCTGTTTAGTTGCTTGCTTCTGTCTAGGTGTATAGCCACATTTAATTCCTATGAATTTTTATGAGTTAGATTCTAAATTGTAAGCTCACAAACCACACTGTGCTAAAATGCCATATGCTGATCTAATCAACCGCGCAGGCTGACCAAATTGAAGCCTAAGTAGAAAATCATGCTGCTACCAATAGGTAGCCAAGATATGAGTATTGTTTCAATTGAAGCTTATGTAAAACAATCATGCTGCACTAATAGGTAGGCAAAATATCATTACCCCATAAAATAGTTTGTACTACTGAATAATACACATAGACACCCATGTACTTACTGAAGAGATGAAAATTTCTTTACAGCCCATGTATATATGAATTAGTTCTCAGATAACTAAGTTCACGTCTATTCTTGAGGATGCAATTAACACTTCATGAACCAATCTAATGCCTGAAGCCCGTCGGTCGCATTACCTGAATGGAAGCATTCCCACTGTCAGAGATCTCAACGAGCCAGGAGCTGTACGAGTAGCTCCACTCCATGGTGAGGTTGACGCTGGACAAGGACGCGGCCACCACGACCCCCGTGTCCCCGGCGGCGACGGTGGAGTTGGCGACTGCCACGCCGCCGAGCACGATTCGGGAGGCGACCGTGCGGACGGCGCCGATGATGGGGATGCTCACGGACCGCTCGATGTCGGGGACGCTCAGCTGCGCGAGGGTCTCGGCGGCTCGGGGCACGAGCAGGTCCTTGGCGAAGTCGAGGCCGGACTGGGAGATGACGGCGGAGATGTGCGGCGCGGCGGGGGCGGGGGAGGAGAATAGGAGGGTGGCGATGATGAGGACGAGGAGAAGACGGGTGCCCATGGCGGCAAGAGAAGGGGGTAGTGTTCGCCGTCGTGGTGGCGGCGGCGCCGGCGGAAGTGGGTGGCGTCAGGGAGAAGAACACACGCGCGGCGGAGGGGAGCTTGCGAGCTCGCGACGGCTTTGACCGGCCGCGTCTTCAGTGAGGAGGAGTGATTGGGGTTTGCCAGGGTCGACGTGGCGCAGACGTGGCTCGGTTGGCGGACATACAAAGCCGCAACTCACACGTTTTGGTGTTCAAAACTTAGGCAACTCCAACGCCCGACCCATCATGTCCGTCCGCGTCCGTTTAAGGATAAACGGATAAAACAGGTCTTTCAACGCAGGCTGCAAATAAATCATCGTCTGTTTTCGACCCATTCCGGATCTAAATTTGAGCCGAGTTTGCGGCCGAACGCACACGCGCGGACGGTGCGTGGCTTTTGCCCATGTCCTCCCTTGGCCCGCCCGTCGGGAAGACATACCTCCCTTATTCTACCCCCCCCCCCTCGCCACTCTCGTCCATCGCCGCCGCCGCCCCATTGCCGATGTGCAGCTCGGCCGCGCGTGCTCCCCAACCCTTGTCGCAGCTTTTGGCTAATTGTGTAGAATGGATGCAACTTTTGGTATTGTGAAGAAGAATACATCGATATCTAATAGAGCGCAGTTTAGTAGATGTTCGTGCACTTTTAGTTAGAATAGAGGCTAGAGATGAGACTAGTGCACACGTTAGTATAATAGAGGCTAGAGATGAGTGCGAAATATTCAACTCAAATTTTTTATGCACTGTTTTTACTTCCTCTGGTCACAAATATAGGTACTTCTAAGTTCGTCCAAATATTTTTTTTTCTTCACGACACAAGATTAGCATTACTAGTTTCTTTATGAAAAATACTTTCATAATTAGTGTCAAGCCACTAAGTGAACGAGGCCCAGCGCAAATCATGTACAAAAGTGAAATTGGTTCATTTCTGAAAAATCCTGTTTACTACTTATTGCGGCCATTTGTCCTTTTTACGCAATCTCGTGAAGCTTTTATTAAAACCTCACAATATTTACATGAACGAAAGGAAGATTATCAGACTGGACCTAACCAAACATGATGTCCAGCTCCTAAAGATAAAGAATGGTTCGTTAGATTGGGAGTTTTAAAATTTCAGATCCTAAATTCATGAAGTATATGATAAATTATGAAAACTGGCGAATGGGCAATGATCTCATGGATGATTGCTCTAGCTCACAGAACTTCCTTGCTCTACAACATCAACCAACACCTTACAATCCGAGGCAACATGAATCCGCCGAATATAGAGGTCATCAGAAAGGTACATGTCTTCTTTGACAGCAAGTGCTTTGAGTGTAGTTGGGTCAGAAATACTCTTGAAAACAATTGTTAGCGCTCCCAGAAAGGTTCCGTTGTGATCTCTGCCACTTGTTGAGGTCATTTGTCAGACAATCACACATAGCAACACGAGTGTGGGCTGGCCTAACTGACCCAAGCAGTACCGGTTTTCATTTTTCATCCATGTGTGTGTTTTATTAGGTTTTTTAGTTTTCCTTCTATCTTTTTTAATTTATTTATTTTTTCCTGGTTTTCTTCTAGTTTTTTCTTTTTGTTATATATTTTCCTTTGTTTTTTCTTTTTAAAATTAGAGAACATTCTTTAAAATACACGAATTGTTTTAATTTGAGATTATTTTCTAAAATCTGAGAACAATTTTTAAGTTTCCGTGATCATTTTTTAAAGAAAGACATTAGTACGTCTTTAAATATTATTTTTTTAACCCTTCCACTGTAGCTGATTTTTTCTGAGAGAAAACTGGAAAAACCAAAAGAAAATCGCTCCCATGTCTTAATCACAAAAGTGGGCCGGCCAAACTCAATGGCTTATGTGTGATTGGCCGACAAATTGCTCCAACGAGCGGCAAATAGTGAACTAGCACAGCAGTGAGCAGCAAATAGTGAACTAGCACAACAATGGCTTACGGGTTTTTTTTTTCAACCTTTCTGTGATCATTTTTTTAAGAAACATTAGCTCCCTTTGTTTCCTCTCGTTGTCTTCTCATGTGGGTACACCATCTTTGATCGTTCTATTTCCTAAAGATGTTCATGATTCCAATGGCGGAGCTTGATGAAGATTCCTGAGGGGGCTAATCATAGTTGAGGGGGCGAAGGAGGTAAGTTATGCATGAACTCCACGAAATAATTGATATTCAAACCTAATAATTAGGGGTAGTTTTCCTAGAGTAGGGGGGACAATGGCCCCCTTTGGCCAGCATGAAGCTCCGCCACAGCATGATTCGCTATCATTCTCTTCTCCTCATCAATCTCAAACCTTAGTGAACTGTGCTACCGACGGGGCACTTGTTGGCGGTAGTAGACTCACAAATGGCAAAGCGTGCACGGGCACACATCCTGAGGCAGGACGAATGAGCTCCCCAATGTTCAAGCTCCTATGGTTTAAAGTACGATTTCATTTCTTTTAATTTAAAATATGATGATTGTTGATAGTTTTTTAGATGATTGTTGAGTCATACAATGGCAAGTTTCTTTTCTCCAAAGTGAATGAAGATGATGTAATCGAGACTTTAATGGCCAGGAGAAGGCATTATCCTCACAAAGAAGGTGTGTTATCTTCTTTTCATGCAAACTTGACATTTAAGCGTGAATTTTAATATGCTTTGAAAGACCTTATTCATTCATGCATTTGATTAAATTTATACTGGTGTGTTGGTATGTTGAATTTATGTGTATTTTTTATGTTAGTTGGACCACCCTAAATCAAAATCCTGGCTACGACGTTGTTCAAAACCTATAGTTATTTTAATTTAAGATATTTCTTTAGAAATTGTGGGTCAAAGTTTTGTATTAATTGGAACGACTGTCAATGTCTGAATGGACTTGTATTTCCCGGAAGTAAATAAGTAGGCCTCCTTTGGTCATGGGATAGAATGTCATGCATCTCAAATCATGTGCATAAGAAAAGGAAAAAAGATGTTCTTTGGTTCACATAATAGGATTTTTTTTCATTAAGTCGAGGCTAATGTTTATTTTTTTATGTGAAGGATAGGACTATTTTTGCATAGGAGTAAAATCTTATTATTCCTACAAACCAAAGGGCTCTAGAGACTTTTTTTATAGGAACCCTATCCTACAGAATTCATACAAAATTTCTCAAACCAAAGGAGGCCGTACATATGGAGTTGTTGCCTTGGAACGGTAAAAACGTTGAACCTTAGAGGGAGAGAAAAACGGCTAAACAGGGAGGAGTTTTCAACTGAATAACGTCAAAACTATGCGCTTTTTTATCAATTGCCTAACAGTAATTTGTTTGCCCATCGTATGTTGTTATTATGAGAGAGATGTCTTTAGTGAAAACTATGGCCTCTAGGTCAATTTTAATCATATTACAAAAACCAAAAATGCCTTACTGCAATTTTCTTTCTTTTATTTTACTTTGCAATTTACCTATCTACATATACCAGATTTAATCTTTGCAGTGAACGAGTACAAAGGGATTGACGACTCTCTTGCCCATGTTGAGTGCAAGTATTTGCTCTTGTGTGCAGGTACTGTTGACGGGTGTTTGCGTGGTTCTTCTATTAGTTCGATAAACTTGATCCTCTACTGAGGGAAATACTATCCGCTACTATATTGCTTCTCCCTTCCTCTTTAGAGAAAATCGCAACGCATCTCACAAGTGGCATACATCCGGATTGCCCTGCGGATCGATGCAGGCCCACATTGGATGACATAACACATCCGAATAGTGCGGTCCAGATGTATGCGAGTGTTCTGAGGGTTGACGTCGGAGATGATCTTACCATTTGTACGCAAGTACACCATAGTGACACGAACATGGGTTCGCCTAACTGACCCAAGCAGTAGCAGTTTCCATTTTTCGTCCCGTGGGTATTTCTTAGCTTTTTTGTTGTTGTTTTCGTTCTATCTTTTTTCAATAGACAGTTTTCTGCTAGTTTTCCAAATTTTTTCCTTTTCTACTATATATATTTCTTTATTTTTAAAATCCGAGAACTTTTTTCATATTTATAGAAGGAAAAATACATCCTACCACATAGGGGTAGTTACCCCACCTGTATCATATACTACCATGTACTACTATATATATACTACTTTAATATTCTAGATATGTTAATATACTATATATAAGATAATTCAAGTGAGTTACATGAAAAAATTGCAAGTTGGTACATAATTTTTATTATATTTGTGAAATATGTACATACTTCTACGTAAAAAGAAGCATACTTAAAATATGATACATATTATCTACGAAGTAGTATATATACTATCTAAACATACTTATATACTACATACTACACGTACATACTCTTCGACTTGATAGATAGTACATACAACATACAAAACTCAAATGGTGGTAATTACTATCGGTGGTAGATAGAATTTATCCATTTATAGAATATATATTTAAAATAAATACAAAAATTAAATTGGAGTTTACTTTCTAAAATTTGAGAATATTTTAAAATTCATGAACAATTTAAAAAAAATTGATTTTTTTATTTTCTGTGATCATTTTTTTTTCAAAATAAAGACATTAGTACATCTTTCAATTTTACGATTTTTTCCAACCTTTCTACAGCAGCCTATTTTTTCCTAGAGAAATATCGAAAAGTTGGAAGGAAATCGCTCCATGTCGCGATCACAAGAGTGGGCCAGCCCATTCAATGGCTTATGTGTGATTGGCCGACAAATTGCTCTAACGAGCACAAATAGGAGCACCCTTGGTTTCCTCTCCTACTCTCCTACTCTCCTTGTCTCCTCCTATGGGTACATCCTCGTTGATCGTTCTATTTCCTGATGTAGGGCGGAACCCTACGTGGGCGATCTTTCACGTTGGAGCGGATCCTACGGGGAATCACGAAGAACACACGGAAGAACAAGAGGGAAACACGGAGGAAACGAGAGAGAAATCACTAAACCGACAAGGGATCAATCACACAAATGCTAGATCATCGAACACAAAGAGGTACATATGATCCACAATCAACAAAGGTAAGGATACACGAGTAGCCGTTCTTCTCCGAGAGGAGGTCTTGATGGGGTCCACCCTAGAAGGGGTCTTGAATCCGCTTGGGGGATCTTCTCCAGAGGTCCCGAGCTCGAGGAGAAGTAACCAAGTGGATGAGCAAGGCTCTCACACAAACATGAGCTAAACCTAAGCTAACCCTAAAAAGAGGAAGGGATGAAGTATATATAGTCTTGGGGGCGAAGGGTACAAGGGACTAGTCCCGGATGCACTGCGCGCAGGCAGGGGAGGCCGGATGTCCGGGCGTCGGGCCGGATGTCCGGGCTTTCCCGAGACGCCGGATGTCCGGGCTAGGGGGCCGGATGTCCGGGCTGGCAGGGTCGTCAAAACGCAATCGGTGATGGAGGAGCCGGATTTCCGGGCGAAGGGGCCGGATATCCGGGGCTTCCGGAAGAGCCGGATGTCCGGGGCCTGGGGGCCGGATGTCCGCCTCAGAGCTTTAAGGCGTCTTGTGATGGGGGCGGATGTCCGGCTGGGGCCGGATGTCCAACTTCTTTGGAAGGGCGGATGTCCGCCAAGGGCCGGATGTCCGGCTGTCCTGGTCCCTTTCTTCCTTCTCCTTCCCTCGCTCCGCAAGACGCTTGGCCTTGGTCCTTGGGCTCTCCATGATCTCCTCGGGTGTACTGAGTATGCACAATGTCCAAGGCTTGAAGTAGCATCCATGTCTTACATGCGGAAAGGGACGATTCGGAAAGGAGCGAAGTTCACCTTAGGTCCAATGGCGCATAGTCGAGGTCTCATCTTATGTATCCTTGGGGCTTGGAGAGTAGATGGAGTGTACATGGGGATGAGCGTGGGATGCTCGCATCATCTCCCTCCCTTGGGAAAGATCCGACCTCGGATCGTGATCCTCATCACCATGGAAACGGTTGTCGTAGACGGACTTGTAGTTGGACGAAGTTGAAGACATGGCGCAATCCAAGTAGTCCACGGTGTCGCGGAGTGATAGACATGCAAAAAGAGCAAACACAAGCAACACTCGAAAATACAATGGTTAGCGCACACAAAGTGTCCATCATGTAAGAATGAGTCCGTGAGGCAAGATTGTTCATGACAAAGCACATGAAGCTTAGCAAGATAATATGAAATGAGATGTAAAGCATTCATGGGAACAAATGCAATCATTGTGCACACAATTGTGTTGTGAATATGATGAATGCAACCACGGTGCAAAATGATGTCATAGTGAGACGGTTTATCAATAGCATGAATATGGCAATGGATGCTCAACATGTGTATGTTATCCAATTGATGATTGGCAATATGATCATGATGTATGAATATGCCATCAAGGAAGATCACAACAAATTTGCTAAGAAAATGCACAAGCTCATATATCATGGATGACATGGGAATACAAGATGCAACAAGGCAATCATAATGTGTGTCAATCCATGCATGGGGTGCAAACTTGTGGTGAGTATGATATGTCCATCGAGCATGACATGTATGAGCACAAGCAACAAATATGGATGTGTGGGTACAATGTGTCAAAGGAGTGTTGATGTACCAATGCTCGATGTCGTGGCATGAGCGGAGGTTCAAGGTGCGTCCCATAAGTCCAAGCGCTCCTCAATGTAAAGGTCCATAGAGCCAATCTCCAATGTCGCTCCTCCGTCCAATAGATGTAACATGTACACAACAAGAAGGAAACAACAATGAAAGAGTGACCCATCCAATATGCGTATTTGAGGATGGCTCAAAGAGAAGGAGTTCACCTTATGAATGTTCTCGCAAATGTTGGTGTTGTGCATCGTGTATGCCTTCACATGACCAAGTTGTCGCATAACGGCATCGCCTTGTGTCACCTCCAAAATGAAAGAACATGACAAACACTCGGAAAAACAAATGAGGTTAGCGGAAATGCAAAACCTATCATTCGAGTGGTAAGATACCCAACAAGTGTTCTCATCATTCATATCATAAGAAAGTACAAGGGAGCGTTTCATAGTATGGAGGCATATGATGCAAGAACAACCAAATGCAATAGGCGCAATCAAACAAGCATGTATCACAAGTAATATGTCAAAGTCTCCAAGATCAATAATCATAGTATGGTTGCACTCAATACAAGTGGATATGAGAGAGGCAACTAATGGACACAAGAGACAATGATCAAGATATATTATGTGAGAGGCATGAGCATATATGTCATCAACCCAAGAAAGCAAGTGATAGTGGAACATGGGTGATGCAACATAGCAAGCAATCATAGCGATCAAGTCAAGCAAGCTAGTAGTGCGAAGATGCAACATACTAGAAGGAATCATGGCAAGCATGTCATATGTGCAAATAGTGGGCATGAATAATCCACATGGCATAGCACAAGCATGAAAGCAAGATATGAGAAAATTATCATCAATGTATTGGCGAGAGGCCGTATGTAAATAGCAATGGGACATCATGACTCTCCCAACACAACAATCAACAATAGCATGGGGCACATGATAATCATGGCAAAAGCAACAAGGATCTCCACCAAGCATGCAAATACACATAGGAGTAGCATAATGGTGAATCATGGGTATATGCAAGCAAGGGTCACAATTGCATGGCAAAGGCATAGAAGTAAGCATAACATGCAAAGTGAACACGATAGAATGGGCATAAGGTAACAAGTGGTAAATAGCCCAAAGCCGTGTGAGAGCCAAGTAGAAGAGATGCGCGTAGTCCTTGCGCAAAAGGAATGGTGGGAATGAAAGTCCACGTGATCCCAAGTCATTGTTGCCCTCAAGAGCTCGTTTCGTCAACTCATGGGATTGATATGTTGACGAGTGTATGTGGGTACCTACACAAAACAAAGACAAAGAGAAAATTGTGTGTGCGTGGTGGATGTACACATCATCCATCATGATGCATACGTGCATGTGTCGGTTAGCACAAAATAGCCAATGCTCAAATAAATGAGATGCGTGATATAGAAACATGTCATCCATCATGATAGGTTTGTTATAATGTATGGCATAATGGAGACTCAAATTGTGCAATGCATCATGAGAAATATCTAGAGCATTGTTATTCATGGAATGCATATGGTTCAAGCAATTATGGGAATCATGCAAAGTATGAAATGCATGAAGATCTCCTAATATGTATGAGGAAACTATGGGGGTCTCCTCATGAGCATTAATGGAAACATCACATGGAGAATATTGACAACATCCAAAACAATGCATATTTGGAACAATATGATCATGGCATGGAATAGTAGACGAATTGCGCAAATCATGTAAAGGAAGCATGGCAATATCATCACAAGAGAAGCAAAAGCCAATGACCATCATCCCGTCATCTATGCCATAAGTGCAAATGGGATTTATTTTAATGGGGCATGCATAGTTACTATGTTGAGATTGAAATGATGCAATATGGGAGATCTCACTCATAGCATATGACAAGTTCACTGGATTGTCAAACATAATGTGACCAATAGAATTTTCACATGATATCCTATGAAGCATAGCATCACAACTAGGCAACTCAACATGCTCTGTTGGGAAACGTAGTAATTTCAAAAAAATTCCTACGCACACGCAAGATCATGGTGATGCATAGCAACGAGAGGGGAGAGTGTTGTCTATGTACCCTCGTAGACCGAAGCGGAAGCGATCACAACGTAGAGGAAGTAGTCGACGTTCTCCTCGCGATCCAACCGATCCCAAGCGCCGTTACTCCGGCGCCTCCGAGTTCTTGGCACACGTCTCGGTGGCGCTCCTCGAGCTCGATCGGCAAAGCTCCGGAGAGAGAGTTAAAAGACGACGGCGTGGTGGACGATCTTGATGTTCTATCGACGCAGGCTTCGCCTAAGCACCGCCACGATATGACCGAGGTGAAATATGGTGGAGGGGGCACCGCACGGCTAAGGAGCGATCTCAAGGATCAACTTGTGTGTACTAGGGTGCCCCCGCCCCGTGATATAAAGGAGCAAGGGGAGGCCGGCCGGCCCTAGGAGGCTCGCCAAGGGAGGAGTCCTCCTCCTAGTGGGAGTAGGGACTCCCTTTCCTAATCCAACTAGGAAGGAGGAAGGGGAAGGAAAGAGAGGAGAGGGAGAGGGAAAGGGGCCGCCCCCTCCTGTCCAGTCGGACTCCCCATGGGGGCGCGCCACCTCTGGCGCAGCCCTCTCTCTCCCCTCTTGGCCCAATAAGGCCCATTACTTCCCGGGGGGGTTCCGGTAACCCCTCCGGCACTCCGTTTTTCTCCGGAAACTTCCGGAACCTTTCCGGTGTCCGAATATAGCCGTCCAATATATCAATCTTTATGTCTCGATCATTTCGAGACTCCTCGTCATGTCCGTGATCACATCCGGGACTCCGAACTCCTTCGGTACATCAAAATACACAAAACTCATAATATAACCGTCATTGAAACCTTAAGCGTGCGGACCCTACGGTTCGAGAACAATGTAGACATGACCGAGACACGTCTCCGGTCAATAACCAATAAGCGGGACCTGGATGCCCATATTGGCTCCTACATATTCTCTGAAGATCTTTATCGGTCAGACCGCATAACAACATCGTTGTTCCCTTTGTCATCGGTATGTTACTTGCCCGAGATTCGATCGTCGATATCCAATACCTAGTTCAATCTCGTTACTGACAAGTCTCTTTACTCGTTCCGTAATACATCATCTCACAGCTAACTCATTAGTTGTAATGCTTGCAAGGCTTAGTGATGTGTATTACCGAGAGGGCCTAGAGATACCTCTCCGACAATCTGAGTGACAAATCCTAATCTCAAATCGCCAACCCAACATACGCCTATGGAGACACCTGTAGTACTCCTTTATAATCACCCGATTCGTTGTGACGCTTTGGTAGTACCAAAGTGTTCCTCCGTAAACGGAGTTGCATATTCTCATAGTTATAGGAACATGCATAAGTCATGGATAAAAGCAATAGCAACATACTAAACGATCGGGTGCTAAGCTAGTGGAATGGGTCATGTCAATCAGATCATTCAACCAATGATGTGACCTTGTTAATCAAATGACAACTCCTTTGTCTATGGTTAGGAAACATAACCATCTTTGATTAACAAGCTAGTCTAGTAGAGGCATACTAGTGACACTCTGTTTGTCTATGTATTCACACATGTATTATGTTTCCGGTTAATACAATTCTAGCATGACCAATAAACATTTATCATGAAATAAGGAAATAAATAATAACTTTATTATTGCCTCTAGGGCATATTTCCTTCAGTCTCCCACTTGCACTAGAGTCAATAATCTATATTACATAGTAATGATTCTAACACCCATGGAGTCTTGGTGCTGATCATGTTTTGCTCGTGGAAGAGGCTTAGTCAACGGGTCTGCTACATTCAGGTCCGTATGTATCTTGCAAATCTCTATGTCTCCCACCTGGACTAAGTACCGGATGGAATTGAAGCGTCTCTTGATGTGTTTGGTTCTCTTGTGAAATCTGGATTCCTTTGCTAAAGCAATTGCTCCAGCATTGTCACAAAAGATTTTCATTGGACCCGATGCACTAGGTATGACACCTAGATCGGATATGAACTCCTTCATCCAGACTCCTTCATTAGCTGCTTCCGAAGCTGCTATGTATTCCGCTTCACATGTAGATCCCGCTATGACGCTTTGTTTAGAACTGCACCAACTGACAGCTCCTCCGTTTAGTGTAAATACGATCCGGTTTGCGATTTAGAATCGTCGGATCGGTGTCAAAGCTTGCATCAACGTAACTGCCATTTACGATGAGCTCTTTGTCACCTCCATATCTGAGAAACATATCCTTAGTCCTTTTCGTGTATTTCAGGATGTTCTTGACCGCTGTCCGTTGATCCACTCTGGATTACTTTGGTACCTCCCTGCTAAGCTTATAGCAAGGCACACATCAGGTCTAGTACACGGCATTGCATACATGATAGAGCCTATGGCTGAGGCATAGGGAACATCTTTCATTTTCTCTCTATCTTCTGCGGTGGTCGGGCATTGAGTCTTACTCAACTTCACACCTTGTAACACAGGCAAGAACCCTTTCTTTGCTTGATCCATTTTGAACTTCTTCAAAATTTTGTCAAGGTATGTGCTTTGTGAAAGTCCAATTAAGCGTCTTGATCTATCTCTATAGATTTTGATGCCCAATATGTAAGCAGCTTCACCGAGGTCCTTCATCGGAAAACTCTTATTCAAGTATCCCTTTATGCTATCCAGAAATTCTATATCATTTCCGATTAGTAATATGTCATCTACATATAATATCGTAAATGCTCTGTAGCTCCCACTCACTTTCTTGTAAATACAGGCTTCTCCAAAAGTGCATATAAACCCAAATGCTTTGATCACACTATCAAAGCGTTTATTCCAACTCCGAGATGCTTGCACCAGTCCATAAATGGATCATTGGAGCTTGCACACTTTGTTAGCTCCCTTTGGATCGATAAAACCTTGGTTGCATCATATACAACTCTTCTTCCGTAAATCCATTCAGAATGCAGTCTTTACATCCATTTGCCAAATTTCATAATCATAAAATGCGGCAATTGCTAACATGATTCGGACAGACTTAAGCATCGCTACGGGTGAGAAGGTCTCATCGTAGTCAATCCCTTGAACTTGTCGAAAACCCTTTGCGACAAGTCGAGCTTTGTAGATGTAATATTACCGTCGGCGTCGGTCTTCTTCTTGAAGATCCATTTGTTTTCTATTGCTTGCCGACCCTCGGGCAAGTCAACCAAAGTCCACACTTTGTTTTCATACATGGATCCCATCTCAGATTTCATGGCCTCAAGCCATTTTGCGGAATCTGGGCTCACCATCGCTTCTTCATAGTTCGTAGGTTCATCATGATCTAGTAGCATGACTTCCGAACAGGATTACCGTACCACTCTGGTGCGGATCTTACTCTGGTTGATCTACGAGGTTACGTAGTAACTTGATCTGAAGTTTCATGATCAACATCATCAACTTCCTCACTATTTGGTGTAGATGTCGCAGAAACCGGTTTACGTGATAAACTACTTTCAAATAAGGGAGAAGGTACAGTTACCTCATCAAGTTCTACTTTCCTCCCACTCACTTCTTTCGAGAGAAACTCCTTCTCTAGAAAGGATCCATCCTTAGCAACAAATGTCTTGCTTTCGGATCTGTGATAGAAGGTGTACCCAACTGTCTCCTTTGGGTATCCTATGAAGACACATTTCTCCGATTTAGGTTCGAGCTTATCAGGTTGAAGCTTTTTCACATAAGCATCGCATCCCCAAACTTTAAGAACGACAACTTTGGTTTCTTGCTAAACCATAGTTCATAAGGTGTCGTCTCAACGGATTTTGACGGTGTTCTATTCAGCGTGAATGCGGCCGTCTCAAGAGCATAACCCCAAAACGATAGCGGTAAATCTGTAAGAGACATCATAGATCGCACCATATCTAGTAAAGTGCGATTCTGACGTTCGGACACACCATTGCGCTGTGGTGTTCCGGGTGGCGTGAGTTGCGAAACTATTCGCATTGTTTCAAATGTAGACCAAACTTCGTAACTCAAATATTCGCCTCCACGATCAGATCGTAGAAACTTTATTTTCTTATTACGATGATTTTCAACTTCACTCTGAAATTCTTTGAACTTTTCAAATGTTTCAGACTTATGTTTCATTAAGTAGATATACCCATATCCGCTTAAATCATCTGTGAAGGTGAGAAAATAACGATATCCGCCACGCAGCCTCAACATTCATTGGACCACATACATCTGTATGTATGATTTTCAACAAATCTGTTGCTCTCTCCATAGTACCGGAGAACGGGTTTTAGTCATCTTGCCCATGAGGCACGGTTCGCAAGTGCCAAGTGATTCATAATCAAGTGACTCCAAAAGTCCATCAAGATGGAGTTTCTTCATGCGCTTTATACCGATATGACCTAAACGGCGATTACCACAAATAAGTTGCACTATCATTATCAACTCTGCATTTTGGTTTCAACATTATGAATATGTGTATCACTACTATCGAGATTCATTAAAATAGACCACTCTTCAAGGGTGCATGACCATAAAAGATATTATTCATATAAATAGAACAACCATTATTCTCTCGATTTAAATGAATAACCGTCTCGCATCAAACAAGATCCAGATATAATGTTCATGCTCAACGGCGGCACCAAATAACAATTATTTAGGTCTAAAACTAATCCCGAAGGTAGATGTAGAGGTAAGCGTGCCGACCGCGATTACATCGACTTTGGAACCATTTCCCACGCCATCGTCACCTCGCCCTTTGCCGTTGTTCGCAATCCGTAGTCCCTGCTTTGAGTTGCAAATATTAGCAATGTAACCGATTATCAAATACCTGTGCTACTGCGAGCTCTAGTAAGGTACACATCAATAACATGTATATCACATATACCTTTGTTCACCTTGCCATCCTTCTTATCCGCCAAATACTTGGGGCAGTTCCGCTTCGATGACGACCGCTTGCGGTAGAAGCACTTTCGATTTCAGGTTTAGGTCCAGACTTGGGTTTCTTCTCCCGAGCAAAGAACTTGTTTGCTATTCTTCTTGAAGTTCCCTTCTTCTTCCCTTTGCCTTTCTTCTTGAAACTAGTGGTCTTATTGACCATCAACACTTGATGCTCCTTCTTGATTTCTACCTCCGCAGCCTTTAGCATTGCGAAGAGCTCGAGCATAGTCTTTACTAACCCTTGCATATTATAGTTCATCACGAAGCCTTTGTAGCTTGGTGGCGTTGATTGAAGAATTACATCAATGACACAATCATACGGAAGATCAACTCCCAGTTGAGTCAAGTGATTGTAATACCCAGACATTCTGAGTATGTGCTCACCGACAGACCCATTCTCTTCCATCTTGCAGCTATAGAACTTATTGGAGACTTCATATCTCTCAATCCGGGCATTCTGTTGAAATATCAACTTCAACTCTGGAACATCTCATATGCTCCATGACGTTCAAAACGTCGTTGAAGACCAGTTCTAAGCCGTAAAGCATGGCACATCGAACTATAGAGTAGTCATCGGCTTTGCTCGCCAGACGTTCTTAACGTCGTCGGTTACATCGGCCAGCGGGCCTGCACCTAGCGGTGCATCCAGACGTAACTCTTACATGCAGCAATGAGGATAATCCTCGTGTTACGGACCCAGTCCGTGTAATTGCTACCATCATCTTTCAACTTTGCTTTCTCAAGGAACGCATTAAAATTCAACGGAACAACAAAGACGAGCCATCTATCTATAAACAAACATAGACAAGCAAGATACTATCGGTACTAAGTTCATGATAAATTTAAGTTCAATTAATCATATTACTTAAGAACTCCCACTTAGGCAGACATCTCTCTAGTCATCTAAGTGATCACGTGATCCAAATCAACTAAACCATAACCGATCATCACGTGAGATGGAGTAGTTTTCAATGGTGAACATCTTATGTTGATCATATCTACTATATGATTCACGCCGACCTTTCGGTCTCCGTGTTCCGAGGCCATATCTGCATATGCTAGGCTCGTCAAGTATAACTGAGTATTCTGCGTGTGCAAAACTGGCTTGCACCCGTTGTAGATGGACGTAGAGCTTATCACACCCGATCATCACGCGGTGTCTCGACACGACGAACTTTGGCAACGGTGCATACTCAGGAGAACACTACTTGATAATTTTAGTGAGAGATCATCTTAAAATGCTACCGTCAATCAAAGCAAAATAAGATGCATAAAGGATAAACATCACATGCAATCAATATAAGTGATATGATATGGCCATCATCATCTTGTGCTTGTGATCTCCATCTCCGGCACCGTCGTGATCACCATCGCCACCGGGCGCGACACCTTGATCTCCATCGTAGCATCGTTGTCGTTTCGCCATCTATTGCTTCTACGACTATCGCTACCGCTTAGTGATAAAGTAAAGCAATTATGTATGCGTTGCATTTCATACAATAAAGCGACAACCATATGGCTCCGACCAGTTGCCGATAACCCGGTTACAAAACATGAGCATCACATACAATAAAATATAGCATCACGTCATGACCATATCACATCACAACATGCCCTGCAAAAACAAGATAGACGTCCTCTACATTGTTGTTGCAAATTTTACGTGGCTGCTATGGGCTTAAGTAAGAACTAATCTCACCCACGCATCAAGACCACAACGATACTTCGTCAATTAGACTCCGTTTTAACCTTCTCAAGGACGGGCGTATACACTCGGTTCAACTAAAGTGAGAGAGACAGACACCCGCCAGCCACCTTTAAGCACGAGTGCTCGTGAACGGTGAAACCAGTCTCGCGTAAGCGTCTGGCGTAATGTCGGTCCGGGCCGCTTCATCTCACAATACCGCTGAACCAAAGTATGACATGCTTTGGTAGGCAGTATGACTTGTATCGCCCACAACTCACTTGTGTTCTACTCGTGCAAAACATCAAACCATAAAAACCTAGGCTCGGATGCCACTTTGTTGGGAAACGTAGTAATTTCAAAAATTTCCTACGCACACGCAAGATCATGGTGATGCATAGCAACGAGAGGGGAGAGTGTTGTCTCACGTACCCTCGTGAGACCAAAGCGGAAGCGATCACAACGTAGAGGAAGTAGTCGACGTTCTCCTCGCGATCCAACCGATCCCAGCGCCGTTACTCCGGCGCCTCCGAAGTTCTTGGCACACGTACAGCTCGGTGGCGCTCCTCAGCTCCGATCCAGCAAAGCTCGGGAGAGAGAGTTCCGTCGGACGACGGCGTGGTGACGATCTTGATGTTCTATCGACGCAGGGCTTCGCCTAAGCACCGCCACTGATATAACCGAGGTGAAATATGGTGGAGGGGGCACCGACACGGCTAAGGAACGATCTCAAGGATCAACTTGTGTGTATTAGGGTGCCCCCTGCCCCGTATATAAAGGAGCAAGGGGAGGGCCGGCCGGCCCTAGGAGGCTCGCCAAGGGAGGGGAGTCCTCCTCCTAGTGGGAGTAGGACTCCCTTTCCTAGTCCAACTAGGAAGGAGGAAGGAAGGAAAGAGAGGAGAGGGAGAGGGAAAGGGGCGCGCCCCCCTCCTGTCCAGTCGGACTCCCCATGGGGGGCGCGCGCCACCTCCTGGTGCGCCTCTCTCTCCCCTTTGGCCCAATAAGGCCCATTACTTCCCGGGGTTCCGGTAACCCCTCGGCACTCCGGTTTTCTCCGGAAACTTCCGGAACCTTTCCGTGTCCGAATATAGCCGTCCAATATATCAATCTTTATGTCTCGATCATTTCGAGACTCCTCGTCATGTCCGTGATCACATCCGGGACTCGAACTCCTTCGGTACATCAAAATACACAAAACTCATAATATAACCGTCATCGAAACCTTAAGCGTGCGGACCCTACGGTTCGAGAACAATGTAGACATGACCGAGACACGTCTCCGGTCAATAACCAATAGCGGGACCTGGATGCCCATATTGACTCCTACATATTCTACGAAGATCTTTATCGGTCAGACCGCATAACAACATACGTTGTTCCCTTTGTCATCGGTATGTTACTTGCAGGATTCGATCGCCGGTATCCAATACCTAGTTCAATCTCGTTCTTGGCAAGTCTCTTTACTCGTTCCGTAATACATCATCTCACAGCTAACTCATTAGTTGTAATGCTTGCAAGGCTTAGTGATGTGTATTACCGAGAGGGCCCAGAGATACCTCTCCGACAATCGGAGTGACAAATCCTAATCTCGAAATACGCCAACCCAACATCCGCCTTTGGAGACACCTGTAGTACTCCTTTATAATCACCCGATTACGTTGTGACGCTTTGGTAGTACCAAAGTGTTCCTCCGTAAACGGAGTTGCATATTCTCATAGTTATAGGAACATGCATAAGTCATGGATAAAAGCAATAGCAACATACTAAACGATCGGGTGCTAAGCTAGTGGAATGGGTCATGTCAATCAGATCATTCAACCAATGATGTGACCTTGTTAATCAAATGACAACTCCTTTGTCTATGGTTAGGAAACATAACCATCTTTGATTAACAAGCTAGTCTAGTAGAGGCATACTAGTGACACTCTGTTTGTCTATGTATTCACACATGTATTATGTTTCCGGTTAATACAATTCTAGCATGAACAATAAACATTTATCATGAAATAAGGAAATAAATAATAACTTTATTATTGCCTCTAGGGCATATTTCCTTCATGCTCATCATCATATTCATCATAAATAGGTAAGTCAAGGCACGAAGAAGTTTTACTAGCATGAAGCATGGTAATAGGTGGGTCAACATCATGGGAGCAATCGATGGCAAGGGAGTCCACTAGTGGGACAAGAGAAGCACCATCACCTATGTTACCTTTGGAAAGTCGCTCATGAGTTGTAGGTGAGGTGTTGAAGATCGTCTCGTTGTCATCATTATCTTGATGGAACCATGTGGGGGGTGCATCATCGTCCACCATGGCCATAAATGCGTCTCCTGTGTAGGGATGGACTGCATCGAGGATAGGCATGTCGTCATGTAGGAGACCTAGCACCAACGAAGAAAACACACTAGAAGTAGAGGTTAAGTCGTTAGAAATCATAGTGGCCTCATGTGCCGTGGTCAACTACCTCGTTCACTAAGTGTTGTGGCTCACTCACTCCCTCAAGGATGCTCTCACTTTCGTATGGTGGGTGGAGTCATTCAAATGTCGCTCAACCTCACATAGGATGTGTGGCATGCTCTCATGTGTGGGGCTAGTGGTGGTCACACTCATCCTCTCATAGGAAATGCTCTCAATGTCACGTATGGTGGAGTCACTCATGTCACTCATGGGGTGGTGGCTCTCCTCACATGGCAATTGGGGCATCTCGACATATATGGGTGTCGGAGATGTAGGTGCAAATGTCTCCATGCGCGGCCGCGTAGCTTGACTCGGAGTATGAGTCCAAAGTGGGCGTCGTCTTCATGTTGTTGAAGAGGTTCGCGCTCGTCACCGTGGTCGAAGGGGATGGCCCTTTTTCGACCGTCTTGTCACCGTCTTGGTGTTGGAGGCCCATATGATGTGGCACCTCATAGCTCGTCTCCATGACCGAAGGGAGTTTCCCATGCTCGGCCATCTTCCTTGAGGGGCTTCCGAAGATGGAAGTGTCGCCCTCGTCGTAGGTGGTTGCCTTGGACTTGATGAAGTCGATGAAGGCGTACTGCGTGGGAAGTAGGCGAAGATGCCGTACGTCCAAAGGCGAAGATGCCTTGAGAACACTTGGCGAAGATGCCGAAGTGGTTGGTGTAGCCGTAGCGCCGTCTTGGTGGTGCTCGTCTCGCGGTCTTCTCTTGTGCTTATGAAGCTTCGACTTGGCGTGAAGTAGGGCTTCTTGGGACGTGTGCATTTGCGCTTGTGGAGCATCTTCATGATGATGATGTCGTTTTCGTGCTTGAGCTCCTTGGCGTTAAATGGTAAATGCGTGCACATGATGCTTGAGGTGACTTGCCCTTCATGGCGATGTTGATCACGAACGTGATGGTGGTCGCCATGTAGATGTGGACGAGGACGATGTGCACTTGCGTCGTTTGCGGCGCTCAAGACTTGTGGCTTGAATGTCGCCGCCTTTGAAGATGACGAAGGGGAAGAAGACTTGATCAAGGCCGAATCTCCTCCATCCTTGCATCTTGCTCCTCTTTATGTGCGGCAAGCTTCTTGTCGAAGTAGTCCCTTCTCCTTGCTTCGGAGTGATGAATGTCGATGGAGATATTCTCGATGCGCTCTCGCAATCTTGATTGTGTGCCTTGCACTTGTCGTTGTAGATCAAAGAGAGACGCTTTGGTGATGTAGTTGTTCACGCCGTCGTTGTTGTCGAAGACCGGAGATAAAATGCCTTGCCTATCCATCACAAGACTCGAGCAAATATGAGTGGGAGAAAGAGAAGAACTTATACCAATGTACCTTGACCGATGTTGACAACGAATCAAGTTCACTCAAATACGGACAATGAAATAGCACTATTGGTACCAATCCTTGTCGGTTCTCACACCTACACAAGTAAAGCTTATGGAGGAGCTCGGTGAGGATAGTGGCACAAAAATTTAATGCAAAATGTTAGCAAGAGTCAATAATGTTGAAAGAGATTCACAAATTCGCAAGCGAAACAAATGGACCAATAGCAAAGAATGGCACACGGAAACACACACACGAATAGATAAATGGGGCCGTGCAACCAAGGAATGAGCACAAAATGTGGAATCCACGGAAAACGCTCGTGTTGCACAACTCAAGAGATACGCTAGCACGATTGCTCAATAGGCGGATACGACACTTGTGCACAACCTATTTGATGCAAATTGGATAAACTTCTATCCCTAGTATGCTATGTATGTATGGTTCCCGGTGTTTCTTTCAAGATGATCCAAGATGATCGGATATGACAATCTTATATGCAATATGGTATGATGCTATGGCACTTGCTTACAAGCTTCTTTGCTCTCTTTCTTTGCTTAAAAGCTTTATTTTTTTCTATGGCCACTTTGCACAATGCACAAACCAAGATAGCAATTGTGTGTATGCGGAACAAACTTGAGACACAATGGATGATATGATACCAATATGATATGGTATGGTATGTAATGGGAGGTATGATCACTAATGCGCACAAGTAACGTTGCCGGCAATACTCAAATGGCTAGTCTCGATAGGCAAGTAACGCAAAATGGGCCAGGGGTTATCAATGCAATTTGCAATGGGAAAATACAATGGTGTCGTCGAGGTTACCGTCCTTTGCGATGATGAGTGGCGGTGTTCTTGATGTAGATACCAAGATGATGGAGACTCGTCCCTAAGTAGCCGAAACACCTTAGGAAACGGAAAAACCGCGAACTCAAAATCTCAAATGACAAATGTCAAATGGTGGTAGCGGGAATGCGGTGGTGGTTTGCACTTGGCAATGCGGAAGTGGAATGATGGGCTATACACGTGTCGGAGTTGAAGTTGCCGTCCCTAAGTAGCGAAACACCTTAGGAGACACAAGCCACAACTCGAAAAAGCTCAATCAACAATTGGGTTAAGTTGGGTTGTCGGAAGTGTATGTTGGGCAAGGTTATGTGGAAGTGGTGGTTGTTGATGATGAAGAAGCAATCGTCCCTAAGTAGCCGAAACATCTTAGGAGACTCGAATCACTACTCAAACAACCACTAATGCTATGGGGAACAAAATTGGTTAGGTTGCGGAAGTCGGTGGTGGTTATGCGGAGGATGTGGCGGAAGCCCTAGGCAAAGATGCCAAAGTTCACAAAATTTGATGGAGTCAAATGGTGATGGTAGTATTTTTATGGGAAGGGGGATGTCAATAGCTTCAAAACGAGCTAAAGAACGTCAAAATCGGACTCCGGATGAATTAGTTATGGACAAAACGGTGAAACGGAAAAACTGAAATCCCAGGGGCCGGATATCCGGGGCTCGGGGCCGGATTTCCGGGGGTGAATGTCCAGAACTGAGCGATTTTGGTGCTCCAGGGCCCGGATGTCCGGCTTGGGGCCCGGATGTCCGGCCGGATGGCCCGGATGTCCGGCCTGAGGCCGGATGTCCGGCCCGACGATTCCAGATCTCCTTTGGGGCGGAAATTTTCGAATTGGGGGCGGAAATTGATGATTTCGGGGGCAAAATTTGATGGGTTTCGTGGAGGAAAGATGGGAAACTTGGGAGAATGCTAGATCCACTTGAAACCAAGCAAATCCATGGATCAAAATCAACAAAACATCATCAAAACTAACAAATCACAAAAAAAAAATTGGGGCTATTTTTGGTGGGGATTTTCGGATTTAGGACGAAATCAACAAAATCAAGCTAGAAAAAGAGGGGTAGGGGCTCCAAAAACGTGATCAACCTAAGCTCTGATCCATAGATGATGTAGGGCGGAACCCTACGTGCGCGATCTTTCACGTTGGAGCGGATCCTACGGGGAATCACGAAGAACACACGGAAGAACAAGAGGGAAACACGGAGGAAACGAGAGAGAAATCACTAAACCGACAAGGGATCAATCACACAAATGCTAGATCATCGAACACAAAGAGGTACATATGATCCACAATCAACAAAGGTAAGGATACACGAGTAGCCGTTCTTCTCCGAGAGGAGGTCTTGATGGGGTCCACCCTAGAAGGGGTCTTGAATCCGCTTGGGGATCTTCTCCGTAGAGGTCCTGAGCTCGAGGAGAAGTAACCAAGTGGATGAGCAAGGCTCTCACACAAACATGAGCTAAACCTAAGCTAACCCTAAAAAGAGGAAGGGATGAAGTATATATATAGTCTTGGGGGCGAAGGGTACAAGGGACAAGTCCTGGATGCACTGCTTGGCGTGGGAGGCCGGATGTCCGGCGTCCGGGCCGGATGTCCGGCTTTCCGAGACGCCGGATGTCCGGGCTATGGGGCCGGATGTCCGTGGCGAAGGGTCTTCCAAACGCAATCGGTGATGGGGGGGGCGGATTTCCGGGCAAGGGGGCCGGATATCCGGGGCTTCCGGAAGAGCCGGATGTCCGGGGCCTGGGGCCGGATGTCCGGGCCCTGTAGCTTTGCGGCTGCTGTGATGGGGGGCCGGATGTCCGGGCTGGGGCCGGATGTCCGGGCTTGCTGGAAGGGCCGGATGTCCGGGCCAAGGGCCGGATGTCCGGGCTGTCCTGGTCCCTTTCTTCCTTCTCCTTCCCTCGCTCCCGCCAAGACGCTTGGCCTTGGTCCTTGGGCTCTCCATGATCTCCTCGGGTGTACCTGAGTATGCACAATGCCCGCGCTTGAAGTAGCATCCATGTCTTACATGCGGAAAGGGACGATTCGGAAAGGAGCGAGTTCACCTTAGGTCCAATGGCACATAGTCGTGGTCTCATCTTATGTATCCTTAGGGCTTGGAGAGTAGATAGAGTGTACATGAGGATGAGCGTGGGATGCTCCGCATCATTTCCTGAAGACGTTCATGATTCGCTACCATTCTCTTCTCCTCATCGATCTTGAACCCTAGTGAACTAGCGAAGCGGTGAATGCTACCGCCTAGTTGTGAGCCAGTGATGCGTGCGACCGACATGGCACTTGCTGGCGGCAGTGAATCAACGTATGGCAAAGCACACATGTGCACACATGTTGAGGTAGGACGCATGAGTACCACAAGTTTCAATCTCCTCTGATTTAAAGTATGATTTCATTTCCTTTAGTTTAAAGTATAATGATGGTTGATAGTCCTTTGGATGATTGTTGAATCACATACAATAGCGAGTTGCTATTCTACAGTGAATGAAGATGATATAATCGAGACTTTCATGGTCAGGAGAAGGCGTTATCCTCACAAATAACGTGTGTTATCTTCTTTTATGCAAATTTGACATATAAGCGTGAATTTTAGTATGCTTTGAAAGACCTTATCCATTTGTGCTTTTGATTAAAATTTATTCTAGTGCGTTGGTATGTTGAATTTGTGGTGTATTTTTATTTCAGTTACATACACCACCCTGAATCAAATCCTGGCTACGACATTGTTCATAACATATAGTTATTTTATTTTAATTTCTTTTATATTAATTACAAGTCAAAGTTTGTATTGGAAATGGTTGTCGATGTCAGAATGGACTTGTATTTCCCATCACCAGAAATAAATAAGCAGGCTTGCTTTGGTTCATATGATAGAAATATCGCAGGAATAGAAAACTTATAGGAAATGAGATGTCATGTATCTCAAATCCTGAATATAGAAATAAAAAAAAATATGTCCTTTGGTTCACATGGTAGGATTTTTTTCCCATAAAGTCTAGGCTAATATTTATTTTTCTTTGAAATGTGAATGATAGTAATAATTCATGCATGTGAATATAATCCTATTCAAAACCAAAGGGCTCTGAAGACATTTTTACCTATAGAAATCCCATCCTACGTCATTCCTACAAAGTTCCTCCAAATCAAAGAAGGCCGTACATGCGGACTATAGTCGTTACCTTGGAACGGTAAAACGTTGAAGCTGAGAGGGAGAGAAAAACGGCTCAACGGGGAGGTGTTTTCAACTGAAAAAAAAAACAGTCATTAGAAGAAGAAGAAGAGGCATGTCAGCGGCAGTAACTTGTTAACATATGAGGGCATGTACAATGGAGGCATATGGATCATGACAAAAAGTATTTGAGACGTATATGTTGATTTTTTTTTTCTCCAATGCAAGCTACTATTAATGGGCCTTATCAAAAAAAAAAGTGACTCTCACTACACATACATCCCCCTCTTCACTTCAACTTTTCGAACTTTATGCATCAGACCACACCTTTTCTCTCTAAGCACCCGTCTCCTGAAGAGGATCCCGCTTCCCCATCCGAACCTACTTTTTCTATTATCCGATCTTACATGACATGTGAGGCATCACTCTGGGGCTATGCATTGGCCATGCGCTGACAATCGCTTTGGATAGCGAGGCCGGTATAATATATGCACCGTCCAATATATATATTTGACTGACCTATGGTCTGTACGTAACAGCTCGATCTTCGTAACCGGCCGTGCATTTTGGCTGATGGTATAGCAACGCTATGGATATGTCACTGCAAACACAATCCCTTTCCTCTTTCTTTTGAGGGAAAATACAATCTGATCTCCTTTTGCTCTGACTTTTCGATGATTATTCGTTATTCCATCCTGATTGATTACTACTCCTTCCGTTTCATAATATAAGAACGTTTTTGATACTAAATATGAATTTGTCCAAGCTATAGCAGTTTTATGCTGACCGTCCTGCATCCCATAACATCGTTCTCACCACTATTCTCACCAGTTCTGCACGGCAGCAGCCGTGTGTCCAAAAGTCCAACGCCGTCTAGACGTCCAGTAGGCTACGGCCGTGACGACAGCGCCATGTTTATCTTCAATACAAGGACGACCTGCCATATTGGCATCTGATACCAGCCATGAGAACTTTCTTGCTTTTACATTTGTTCTTCGTTTCAGAACGAAAAACGAAAGCCGCGTCCAGTCTTCAGATAGAGATGCTGGACGATGCGATGTGACTAATGTAGAACCGTTCACCGGATTAACAGTCGCCGGCTCGGCCTATGGATAGCGATCCAGATAGCTGACCATGACTTTTCAACGCCTCCAGCTGGAGTAGCGTGGTAGACCAGAGCACAATGCTGCCGTCGGCCGCTTTCAGGCGAACTCGTTCTGCACGTGTCCTCCCGTAGCCTATAAATGCATGCAGACGCGGCTCCGAACCATGCAACACTGCAACGTACAACAAGCTACCTAGCAAAGATGGCCATGGCCAAGAGCTCCAGCCTAGTGCTCGTCGCCTTCGCCTTGCTCTGCTGCTACGCCTCCTCCGTCTCCTCCCAGGGTAACTCGTCTGATGGTTTCCTCTCGTGCCTGTCGGCGAGCATCCCCCGCCAGCTCGTGTTCACGCCGAGCTCCCCCTCGTTCACGCCGCTGCTCAAGTCCTCCATCCGGAACCCCAAGTTCTTCACGCCGAGCACCGTCAGGCCGCTGTACATCGTCACGCCGACCAACGCGTCGCACGTGCAGGCCGCCGTGCTGTGCGGGCGCCGGAGCGGGCTGCGCATCCGCGTGCGCAGCGGCGGGCACGACTACGAGGGCCTGTCGTACCGGTCCGTGCGCGCCGAGTCGTTCGCCGTGCTTGACCTGTCGAGCCTCCGTGCCGTGCGGGTCGACGCGCAGGCGGCGACCGCGTGGGTGGACTCCGGCGCGCAGCTCGGCGAGCTCTACTATGCGATCGGGAAGGCGAGCGGCGTGCTCGGGTTCCCCGGCGGCCTGTGCCCGACCGTCGGCGTCGGAGGCCATTTCAGCGGCGGCGGCTTCGGCATGCTGCTGCGCAAGTACGGCATGGCCATCGACAACGTCATCGACGCCGTGCTGGTGGACGCCAAGGGGAGGCTCCTGAACAAGAACACCATGGGGAGCGACGTCTTCTGGGCCCTCCGAGGCGGCGGCGGCGAGAGCTTCGGCGTGGTGGTGTCGTGGCAGGTGAAGCTCCTGCCCGTCCCGCCCAAGGTCACGGTGTTCAACGTCCCGGTGACCGCCAGCCAGGGCGCCGCGGACCTCGTCACCAGGTGGCAGCAGGTCGCGCCGGCCCTGCCGGAGGACCTGATCATCAGGGTGGTCGTCCAGCAGAGGACGGCCAACTTCCAGTCCCTGTTCCTCGGCACCTGCGACGCCCTCCTGCCGGTGATGAGCAGCCGCTTCCCGGAGCTGAAGTTCAACCGCTCCGACTGCCGGGAGATGACCTGGATCCAGTCCGTGCCCTACATCTACCTCGGCAGCGCCTCGACCGTGGAGGACCTGCTGAACCGGACCACCGCCGAGTCCGTCTTCAGCAGCGGCTACAAGGCGACGTCCGACTACGTCCGGCAGGCCATCCCCCGGGATGCGTGGGCCAGCATCTTCACCAAGCTCGCGCAGCCCAACGCGGGGCTCATGATCCTGGACCCCTACGGCGGGCAGATCGCGGCCGTGCCGGAGTCGGCGACGCCGTACCCGCACCGCGCCGGCGTGCTCTACAACATCCAGTACATGAACTTCTGGTCGATGGCGTCCGGGGACGGGGCCGTGCAGACCAGGTGGATCAGGGAGTTCTACGCGTTCATGGCGCCGTTCGTGAGCTCCAGCCCGAGGGAAGCCTACTTCAACTACAGGGACCTGGACCTCGGCGAGAACGTCGTGGTCGGCAACGTCAGCAGCTACCAGGCCGGGATGGTCTGGGGCCAGAAGTACTTCAAGGGTAACTACCAGAGGCTGGCGATGGCCAAGGGCCAGATCGACCCCGACGACTACTTCAGGAACGAGCAGAGCATCCCGCCGCTTGCCAAGAGCAGGTGATCGATCAGCAAAATGGGCCGCTGCTCTTTCTTTTGCGTACATGGTAGCTACTACGTAGCTACACATTTATCTTTATTTGTACATGTATTTGTTGATATTGGTTTGAGATTGCTTACCACAATTAATGATTGTGTGGTATATATGTACATGTATTTGTATCTTGAACAAATTTTATAATAAAATTACACATTGTGTGAAAGTTCAGCACAAAACTATGCTTCTTCAGACTCTTATTATGACATATGCTTTACCTAACTTGGCAGAAAACTATACATTTTGGCCTAAAAAGGAGAGAGTGATGATTTGTTGGACAAATGCAATTAGTCAAAGGAATAACTTATTTTTTGAACGCAGGGTGGCTTGCGCAAATGTGTGGGCGATGTAATAATGTGTGTTACTTTTCGAGTGAAAAAACTTGAAAGGAGAATTAGCTGATCTGTTATGAAATGTATACTTTAGCATTTGGGAATAATTTTATTGACTTCATACGGCTTGTTAAAAATATCACATTGACTTCCTTATCCAATAATTAGCACATCTTACTTTCACTTAAAAAAAAGTAGTGAGCAACATGTGGATTATCATTTCGGGAAGCAACAATCCCTTCTATAGCAAAGGAGCTGGTGATCTTGAAGCTTGGCAACTCCAGACGTCAGTTAGTGCTACGCGAGTGTCTGTGTGTGGTGATGGTGTTTGTGTGTGAGCGCGGGTGCGTGTACGTTTCAAAAAGTATAAGTGAGCGATAGATGTTCGTTTTCGCTCTGTTTGACATGTAGTAATGACTAAATTATTGTAGCATTACAACTAAAATGCAACTTTTTTTAAAAGATAATTGACTGGCATACCGTGGTATACATTAAAAGATGGATTTGGAATTGCTGAATAAATAAGATTTTCTTACTTCAGTTTGATTTGTTTAGCCATCTGGAAATATATGTTCTGATTTTGTCTTAAATTTATTTACCCTTCATTTATGAATATGAGCTAGAGATTGAAAATGATGAGATTTTGTTTAGCCTCGATTGACTAGTGATAGACATAGCCTTGAAAAAAAAAATCAAGACATTGTCTTCTTATTCTTCCTAATGCATATGTTCCTCTTCCAGTTCACCCATCGCTCAGATTTACACCTTTCCCACAAATAACTTATTATATTTGATCCGTTTGTTAAAGAAGAATTAACTCATATTTGTATCCACAATTGTTGTATCTTATTTTCACCAAAACAAATTAAGTGTAACATATAAGATGATAGGTACATTTTTGTATCTACTCCAGTTTGTGGTAGTGGTTAACAACTGTGATACTATGGACTAAGATGTGAATTCTTTTTCCTTGATTTTTGTAGATGACCAACCTTGATATACCTAAAAAACATAGATTTATGGTTGCTCAACAAATGATTTTATTTTAAGTGTCGGTGGACCTGGCTTAAACTATTCCGTTGAATTTGTGTTTTTATTTTATCTTATTTTTAAATTATTTTGTTTTATCTCTCATTTATTATTGTGCCATAGAGATTCAAGAGGCTAAGATTTTGTTTAATCCATTAAATGGGCGATAGACGTACCCTTGAAAATTCTCAAGAATCATGCTTTTGTTTTATCTTACATGTGCATTGATTTGTTGGTTAACCATGTGTGTACGATTGTGCATTAGAGATATAAAAGACAGAGATTTTATTTAATCTGGGACAAATGGGTTAAAGATAGACTATGAAAGGGAATCTATAAATCATATCTCGCTTTCCCCCTAAAGTATAAATTTCTCCACAAATCTACCACATTGCACATGTACACCTATCCCAATGGATTTTGCCTTTGTGTCTATTCCTAGAATCTTTTTTGAGAGGGGGTTGCTACTACACCCTCATACCCTCCTCCGGTGGAGGTTCCTGCACGTCTTTCTTCATCGAAGGTAACACCCACACGTCGCAGTGCCCGTCATGCGGTGGCCGACGATGGAACGGCGGACACCGACGAAGACTCTTTGGCCAAGGCTATGCGGCGTAAAGCTGTGCAGAACCTCAACAACCAAGGTACTTCGTCATCACCCAAATCATTTTTGTCTTTTTCTACTACATCCATCGTTGCTAAGTTGAATAATGTGGGTGTTAGTCTAGAAAATAATGAGAATGATATTTCTGTTTCCACAAATGCATTGAGACATTTGGAATATGACCGATTAAAGGTCACTCCACGAGTTTCTAGCAAATCTTTTACCTCTCATGTAGATGAGGAGAAGCTGCATGCCACATCAGATGGTCAGCTACTCGCTTATGTAGTAAGGGAGGTCTCGGACGTGGGCTTGGAGAAACCCGAGCTTAGTTCATTGATTGAGCTTACAGCTTTCGGTCGTAAATCCAAGTCCGACCGTTTGAAAAAAGGCCGTAAACCCTCTAAGAGGGTGAAATTTTCTAAATCTCCTATTTTTCCTCATGAATGGCATGTTCTTTAATAGCAGAGGTCTTGGTGACTTGGCTAAACATCTATTCATTGCGGAGTGTAATAGGGAGTACAATTTAGACTTTCTGGCTTTATCTGAAACAGGGAGACATGATTTCTCAGCAAGTCTGCTTGACCGTCTGTCTGGCGGGATAGACTATAATTGGATTTCACGGCCACCTCGAGGTCGTTCTGGGGGCATTTTACTTGGCATTAACACAGGGACTATGGATTTTCTGGCTAGTTCGTATGGAGAGTTTCATATTAAACTCCATATCCGAAACAAAGCCGACAACTTAACATGGACCCTCGTCGCCGTGTATGGGGCAGCCCAGGATGAGCTCAAGGCCGTTTTTCTCCGTGAACTGGTTAATCTGACGAAAGATAATCCCTACCCCATTCTTATTGGTGGGGATTTTAACTTGCTACTATTTCCAAATGAGAAAAGCTGAGGTAGGTTTGATAATCATTGGCATTTCCTTTTCAACGCTGTCATTGACAGTCTAGATTTGTGAGAGGTTTCCATGATTGGAAGACATTTCACTTGGGCGAATAGTCTTCCGGAGCCGACATATGAGAAACTAGACCGTGTTTTAATGGATACCGACTGGGAATGCAAATTCCCAATGGTTTCTGTTCGCGCTCTTCCTCGTATAGAGGCTATTTCAGATCATGTACCCATTCTCTTAACCACTGGATTACCTCGACCACATCACCGACGCAGGTTCAAGTTGGACTAGGTTGGTTGCATCGGGATGGATTCCATGAAATGGTCAAGGAGGTGTGGAATAAACTAGTTGTAGGGCTTACCCCAATACACATATGGAACAACAAAATACGTGCATTACATAAGTTCCTTTGTGGATGGGCTAGGCACACAGCGGGTATCCTCAAAAAGGAGAAGCTTCGTCTTTCCTCTATTATTAATGATTTAGAAGCTCTGGCAGAGATTAGACCTCTCTCTGACATCGAAATAGAGATCAAGAGTCAATCAAATGCCCAGTTAGCTCCCATGTTGCGCGAGGAGGAACTCAAGTGGTACCTACATTCAAACTCTTAGTTTATCTTGAAAGGTGATTCGAATACGAGATTTTTCCATGGTGCCGCTAATGGTAGACATCGGAAGAAACTTATTCATTCCCTACAACAGGAGGAGGGCACGATTGAAGGGCATGAGCAACTTAAGTCTTATATCACTAGTTATTATGAAAATCTATTCGGAACCCCTGAGGAAGGAAACTTCTCGATGGATGAGTCTCGAACAGATGACATCCCCCAGGTCTCTGATGCGGAAAATAGCCTTCTAACATCTCCATTTTCCGAGGAGGAAGTTAGAAAGGAGGTTTTCCTAATGGAGCATAACAAAGCACCGGGTCCTCATGGTTTTCTCGCTGAGATCTACCAGAATTTTTGGGAGGTCATCAAACAAGATTTCCTACTCTTGTTTGGATGCCTTCATGTTGGCCAACTAGAGTTGTTCCGTTTAAACTTCGGTGAAATTATTTTATTACCTAAGGTTAATGAGGCCGAAAGGATACAGCAATATCGTCCAATTTGCCTCCTTAATGTTAGTTTTAAAATATTCACCAAGGTAGCGATGATTAGGCTAAATTCGGTTGCTGAACATGTGGTTCATCCTTCTCAAACTGCTTTCATGCAAGGCAGAAACATCCTAGATGGGGTTGTTGTCCTTCATGAACAGTTCACGAATTGCATCGGAAAAAACTGAATGGGGTGGTTCTTAAAATCGACTTTGAAAAAGCTTATGACAAAGTCAAGTGGTCTTTTCTTCAACAGACTCTCAGAATGAAAGGTTTTTCTGCTGAGTGGCGTGCTATGATCCATAGTTTCGTGTTTGGAGGTAGTGTTTCCATTAAAGTCAATGATGACATTGGCAACTATTTCCAAATGAAGAAAGGATTGCGACAAGGTGACTCAGTATCGCCCA
The DNA here is from genome assembly GCA_021605145.1 of Aegilops bicornis. Lineage (NCBI taxonomy): Eukaryota > Viridiplantae > Streptophyta > Magnoliopsida > Poales > Poaceae > Aegilops > Aegilops bicornis. Next base: position 530,958,365 of record CM038673.1, read on the forward strand.
TGCTATTCAATATAGTGGCTGATATGTTAACGGTCATGATTGAGCGTGCCAAGGTTGATGGCCAAATTGATGGGGTAGTGAATCATCTAGTGGATGGTGGCCTATCTATCCTCCAATATGTCGATGATACGATTCTCTTTATGGATCATGACCTCGAGAAAGCAAGAAATCTGAAATTAATTTTATCAGCATTCGAGCAACTCTCAGGGCTTAAAATCAATTTCCATAAAAGTGAACTGTTTTGTTTTGGCGAGGCTCAAGACGAGGCCCATCTGTATGCTGAGCTATTCGGATGCGGATTGGGCCAGTTGCTGGTCACTTATTTGGGGATACCGATACATTATAGGACTCACAAATGCTGAATGGAAACACGTCGAGGAGAGACTACAAAAAAGACTTAGTAGTTGGAAAGGTACATTGCTATCTCTGGGTGAAAGGTTGGTCCTCATAAATTCAGTACTAAGTAACATGGTACTATATATGATCTCCTTTTTCCAGTTGCCGAAAGGAGTATTACATAGATTGGATTACTTCCGATCGAGATTCTTTTGGCAAGGAGATAGCGAGAGAGAAAATATCGGCTGGCTAAATGGAGTGTGGTTTGACGTCCCAAGGACCAAGGCGGGTTGGGCATTCATGAACTTGAGGTTAAGAACAGGGCCCTCCTCGGCAAATGTTGTTTAAGTTGTTGACGGAAGATGGTGTATGGCAAACCCTCCTAAGGAGAAAATATGTGGGCTCTAAGGCGGTATCCCAAGTATACTGGAAGCCCGGGGACTCTCATTTTTGGGCCGGACTAATGGCAACGAGGAAATATTTCTTCCGCTATGGTTCCTTCTCAATTAAGGATGGCTCGGAAATTAGATTCTGGGAGGATAAGTGGCTAGGTAGTGCTACTCTCCGGGAGCAATATCCAGCTCTGTACAATATTGTGCGTCACAAGGGTGATACTATTGCGAAGGTTTTGGAATCATTTCCGCCAAATGTGACGTTCAGAAGGGATTTAATTGGACCTAGACTCCAATCGTGGAACATACTGCTCCAACGGTTAACCACGGTACAGTTGTCACAAGGGTCTGATATCTTTCATTGGAACCTACATGGGAATGGGCAGTTCTCAGTGGAGTCTATGTATAGAGTTCTGATCCAGTCAGATGTGCCAGTTGATAATAATAAGAAGATCTGGAAGATGAAGATACCTCTTAAGAATAAAATCTTTGTGAGGTATCTTCGTCGCGGAGTCATTCTTACTAAAGATAACCTTATTAAGAGGAATTGACATGGAAGTACATAATGTGTATTTTGTCCGCATGATGAGACAATAAAACAATTGTTCTTTCATTGTAAATTGGATCGTTCTACATGGCCAGTCATCCAGATAGCTTCTGGCTTTTATCCTTCGTGTAGTGTTGCTAATATATTTGGCAAATGGTTACATGGGATTGATCACAAGTTTAGAATTCTTCTTAGGGTGGGAGCGCTTGCCGTGATTTGGTCGCTTTGGCTATGTAGAAATGATAAGGTTTTTAATGATAAAAGTACTTCCCTTATGCAGGTTATCTACATATGTACCGGGACGCTTCGTTTATGGTCCTCTCTACAGCGAATGGAGAATCGAGACCTGTTTACGGAGGTGTGTATACGATTGGAGGCTGCGGCGAGGGATACTTTTACCCAACATGGGTGGCAGCATGATCTTAGGATTGGGCCTCCTACCGTTTAGGTGTCATACAGATATTCATCTTTGTATTTCGCCTTCTTCTTTTATTTTGGCTTGTCGTGAGGACTTTGTTGGTTGTGTGCATCTTAGTTATGCAGATGCCAGGTGTAATGTTTAAACCTTTTAAGTAATAAAGCGCTCTTTTTTGAAAAATGAATATCTTACTTGTAACACGTTATCATTGTATTGCATTTTAGAGTTCTCTCTCTCTCTCACACACACACACACAAACACAAACACACACACACACACAATCCAATTTGCATGGTTCATTGGAGATCCTGTGGCAATTTTGGTGGTACAGGAGGTGACAGTTGGGGAATGAAGTTTCTCCGCCAAAGAATCTGGATTGGGAATGGGCTGAGAGGGAGCATCCCATCCTTGCTTATTTGCGAAGAATTGGTTGGATGTTGGAGATCCCTTGTTTTTGGTGAGCTAAACAACTATTGGGCATGGGCTAGAGTGGTCTAATTCTAATAAAATTAGTAAGTGTGTATGTGCAATGCAAGTTATATTAGAAAAGATATTAATTGCATTTCATGTTAATGTTAGAAAAGATATTGATTACGCGTTGATGTTAGGTAGGATATAATTAACACGTTATGTTAGAAAAGATATTAAGTGCATTGGATGTTAATATTAGGAAAGATATTGATTGCACATAGATATTAGGTTGGATATAATTATGTGGTTAGCACCGAAATTGATATTAAGTGTTGTATAAATGTATGCTAAACATCGGAGCAACATAGACTATTGGATAGATGTGTTCGAACATGTGAGATGTGTTGGATCTTTTTATATTGGTATTGATATATATAACAATTTTCTGGGAGTTAAGGCTTTTAAAAATGTGATAAACGTGCCCTTACTTGCATTCCAAATGGTCCCTCCCTAGATATAATTATGTCCCTCTCTACTATGTCAACAACCATTTGGGTGACCCCGTCCTGCAAAATAGGATTTGGACAATTGATGCACTACATCAATGGGGATGGCCAAACTCCCGTCTATGCCCCCTTTGCAACAAAGCTCTTGAGTCTGCTCTACACCTCCTCGCCCAATGCCAATACACAACCCGTGTCTGGACCGTGCTCGCACCTGGCTTGATCTCCATGATTTCAGTTTGTTTGTCTTGGGAAAACGCCACTTCAGTGAGGGCTTGGTGGGCCGATTTGGTGAGGAAGTCAAGACCGAATAGGAGGGCCATCACTTTTTTCATGATGCCAGTCTCTTGGGAGATTTGGAAGGAACGCAATGTGAGAGTCTTCTGCAACACCGCTGGCCCCACAATGGCGGTTATAATGAGGATTTGGGTGTTAGCAGGTGCAGAACACTTGAGTAGTATAGTGCTGCGGGAGTCGTCGTACTTCGCAGCGCTTTGCGGGCTTATGTCTAGACTATCTCCTTAGTTAATGAAAATGGCAAATCCTTTTTCTTTGTTTCAAAAAAAATCCCCCATGGTCATCTATAGCTAAGCTATTGCGCCACCTCAGTTTTGGGTCAGACCCATGTTTTTTTGAACTAAAGGACCATGCGTAGCTTTTAGAGTGTACTTTTAGAAAGGAGACCGACTTAAGATTGGATTCGACCCCACCCCCTCTTGGGCTGGCCGAATCCCCTCGTTTGTCCCTCCTTAATTAAATACCCTCTTAGGGCATCAAATTAAGGTTTGGGTTCGACGAGGCCTCCTATACTACGCCACATCAGACCCTATTATTTTATTAAAGTACTTCATCTTATATCTGCAATTTCGATTGCATTTAAATCCCTTCTTGTTTCCACTACTAGGAAAAGGGCTATAGATGGAAATGACACTAATGGCGCACCGGAAAGACGGACGGTGCGCCATTAGTGTCTAAACTACTAATGGCGCACCATGCCTTGGGTGCGCCATTAGTACCAAATTTTTTTTTTAACTAGTGCGCCTGTCCAAACATACTAATGGCGCATCCTGCCCGAGTGCGCCATTAGTAGTTGTAATTACTAATGGCGCACTGGCTGTGAGTGCGCTATTAGTACCAATTTTTTAAACTAGTGCGCTGTTCAATCATACTAATGGCGCACCCACACCCCAAGTGCGCCATTAGTAGTTGTAACTATTACTAATGGCGCACCAGTGTGGGTGCGCCATTAGTATAGAAACTTTTTTTGAACTAGTGCGCTGTTCCAAACATACTAATGGCGCATCCTTCCCGAAAGTGCGCCATTAGTAGTTGTAACTACTAATGGCGCACTCAGGTGTGTGCGCCATTAGTACCAAATTTTTTTAAACTAGTGCGCTTGTTCAAACATACTAATGGCGCACCCACACTCTGCGCCATTAGTAGTAGTAACTACTAAACGCGCACCAGTGTGTGGGTGCGCCATTAGTATAGAAACTTTATTATTGAACTGACCAAACATACAAAAGGCGCATCCTGCTTAGGTGCGCCATTAGTAGTGGTAACAACTAATGGCGCACCATGCAAGAGGTGCGCCATTAGTAAGTGGGCAGCAACAAGATATTTGGGACAGCCTCTCCTACCCACACACTCACTTTCTCCCCACTTCATTCTCTCCACCTCCTCCTTGTCTCGGGTGCCTCCTCTTTTTCACCTCATTTCCACCATAGATTCATTCAAATTAAGTGGTTAAATTACCTTGTTTTAATAGGTAAGTAAGGGGAAGCTATATTTAGGTTGTTCTCCTTACAACAATGTGCACATGCACTTTTTACGGCCTAGCTAGATCTATGTATGTTCGTGGTGTTGCATATGTTTGTGGTGTTTGCATATGTGTTTGTGTTTGGAGGTGTACCGGTATTTGAAATGCGATAGTTGCCAATATTTTGCCGGAATGTTGATTCATTTCCGTTTGGCGTAGAATTTTGGCATTAAGCATCCTTTTGGTCCTATTTTTAGGGAAAGTCATGCCAAATTTTTTCTTGGTTCTAAAATATCGTTTTGCTCTACCCATGACGACCATGGTCCGCATACGATGACCGAAGGCATCATGAATAGGTTTTGAGGTCCGCGAAGGCCGAGATGCTTCAAAAGAACGAGACGGAGATAAGATGTCCGTGTCGAAGATGCAAGTCAAGAGCCTTATTGCGGACCCGGATTCCGGCAGGTGCGGGACCACCGCTGTTGCGTGGTTTCATGGATGGCTATCGGTGGCAAGGTGATGAAGATGACTACTGAAGTCGTCCATGCGGGCGGGCAAGAAATGAGGAAGGGCAGCAAGACAACCACCGCGGCTCGGGCGGGCGAGAAGACGAAGAATCCTCAGCGATGATCACGATCAGATGTTGCATACACAGTCATCATGTAGAATATGCAGGACATGATGATGAGGAAGATGCCGGAGCAGCGACGGGCATGATCATGAAGATGATGATGCGGCGGAGCGACGACGCCGACCATCGATGGGCTGGGTGCAGGACCCTCATATTCAAGAGCTGCTTCTCAAGCTGCACGGATAACGCAAGAGCTGCCGCCGAGAGAAAGCCAAGATGGATCAACTTGAGTTAGACGCGGTTACTCCATTGTATGAAGGATGCAGGCCCGAGGATACCCGCTTTGAAAGTAACGCTCATGGCCACAGAGATGAAGGTAAAACACAAAATGACCGGCGCATGCTTCGACGAGAACATGTCATTACGCACGAACGTCTTCCCAAGGGGAACAAGTGCCCGACCAGTTTGGAGGAGGCGAAGAAAATCGTGTGTCCTCTGGATTTACCGCACGTGAAATACCATGTGTGCATGAACAATTGCATCATTTATCGGGACGAGCACGCGGAGTCTACCATATGTCCGGTGTCTTGGCGTCACTCGATACAAGAAGAGGAAGAAAGCTCCTCGAAAAGTGGTGTGGTACTTTCCGATCACTCCTCGTCTGCGGCGCTTATTTCGCGAACCCTAAGGTAGCAAAGCTCCTGCGTTGGCACGCCGGATAGGGAGGAGAAGAAGCGGGAAGATGACGCAAATGATCCGGAGATAGATAAAAAGACAAGATCTTTGAGTCACCCTAAGGATGCGAGCCGCTGGCAAGCGTTGAACTTCAAGACTCGGAATTTGGGAACGATCCAAGGAACATCGTGGCCGGGCGCGAGCACCGATGGAGTCAATCCGTTTGGCAGCCGTGAGAAGCACACATAGCACCTGGCCTGTGTTTGTGTGGATGTACAACCTTCCCCACAGTTTGTGCATGAAGAGGAAGTACATTCACATGAGTATGCTAATTGAAGGGCCGAAACAACCAGGAACGACATCAATCTGTATCTAGGGCTGCCGAAAGAGGAGCTTGACACGCTGTGGAAAACGCCAGCCAATACGTGGGATGCCGCAGAGAAAGAATATTTCCCTATGAGAGCCGCAGACCGCTCACGACGGTGCACGACTATCTCGATTACGGATATGTCGCGGGGCAGGTAGTCCACGGATTTTACGGATGCGTAAGGTGCATGGATGACACAACGTATCATGACTAGATAGAGATCCCGGGTCTTGAAAACCGTGTTCATGGGACATCGAAGGTGGCTTCGCTGACGATGACCCGTGGAGGAAACGCAAGGATCTGTTCGATGGTGAAACCGAACTCAAAACGCCTGTCACGAGGAGCGGCGAGGAAATAGACAAGCTGTTGGAAAATTGGAAAGACCGCCCACCGCCGAAAGAAGCAAAAGGCGCCAGAGCCGGAAAGAAGCGAAAGGCGCCAGAGTGCATTGAAGGTATGGAAAACGAGGTCTGTTTTACGGGACTTGCCGTCTTGGAAGATCCACCGTGTGCCTCACAGCCTTGATGTCATGCATATCACGAAGAACGTGTGCGAGAGTCCGCTTGGTACCCTGCTCAACATGCCGAGAGAGGACCAAAGATGGGCAAAAGCAAGGGCAGACTTGAAATCAATGGGCATCGTGCAGGAGCTTCACGCTATATATGATGATGATGATGATGATGATGATGATGATGATGATGATGATGATGATGATGATGATGATGATGAGGCGAAGCAGGACACGTAAAGTCGCCGCAAAAGGCAAAAAGGCCAAGAAGACCGGAAATGACTACCCTCCCGCGTGCTTCACTCTAAGTCGAGGAGATCGAGCAGTTTTCACCGCCTCCTAGGAGTAAAACTTCCTTACGGTTACACGGGAAGATAAGCAGATACCTAGACCCAAATGAAGCGAAGTTCAGCGGGATGAAGTCTCACGACCGTCACGTCTTGATGACGCAGACATACTTCCAGTTGCAATCCGTGGGATCATGGACGCGCACGTCCGTGAAACGCTATTTGGCCTATGCAACTTCTTCGACGTCATCTCGGAAGTCGATTGGCGTGAGGCAACTCGAAGGCTACGAGGAAGAGATCGTGGTGATACTATGCGAGCTTGAGATGTACTTCCGCCCGCATTCTTCGACGTTATGGTGCATCCGCTGGTCCATATAGTGGAGGATATCATCCAACTCGGGCCGACGTTCTCGCGGCAAAGATGATGCCGTTCGAAAGGATGAATGGTGTCATCAAAGGATACGTTCGCAACATGTCACGTCTAGAAGGAAGCATAGCCAGGGGCTTTCTGACCGAAGAGTGCATCTCCTACTGCACGAATTATCTAGGCATCGAGAACCCCGTTGGTCTGCCCGTCAACAGGCACCTCGGCAGGCTCGCTGGATGGGGTCACCGTGAGGGTCGCCGTGAAATGCATGTCGACTTCGAGGGTCGACTACCGACTTTGAAAGAGCAAACCTAGTCGGCGCTACAACACATAGACGTGGTCGATCCTTGGGTGGTAGAGCACAAAACCTTTATTAAAAAGACGACAATGACCGAGGCCAACAGAGGACGGACGGAGATACACTCAAAGAGCACAACTCATGTTTCACGCGTTGGTTCAAGCAGAAGCTTCATCTTACCCTTTACATGAGGATTCTTCCGCGGAAGAACAACTCATATTCGCCTTGTCACAGGCGCCGAGCACAACCGATGACCTATGAGGCGCATTTATATCAACGGCTACACATTCTACACCGAGGCCAAGGACATGAAGAGCGATGGTTATCGAACTCCGGGTAACGATGGAATCCTACACCGTAATGACAAGGACAGATACTACGGAAGGATCGAGGAGATGCGTGAGCTGAGCTACTGTTGGAGAGAAGGTCCCGATGTTCCGTGTCGATGGGCCAAGAACGTCATAAAAGAAGACCGGTATTTCACCACCATGGTTATACCCGAAGCCAAATCAAGACCGCGGTATAAACGTCACCGCGAAAAATGAGCCATGGGTACCGGCTTCCCAAGTGGACCAATGCTTCTTCATTACCGACCCGCCAAAGCCCGGTCGTGTTGTCGTGAGGAGAGGCAAAAGGAAGATCATCGGAATGGATGGAGTAGCCAATGAGCAAGACTTCGACAAATGCAATGACCGAGGATCGAACATGACGACGATGATGAAGTAGCAGCATACACCACAAGAAGAAGCAGGACCACCCTACCTAAAGGACGTCTGCTCCACGGAAGAACTCCATTTGCGAAAAAGAAGGGCAAGAAGATTGTGAACAGATAGCTAGCTAAGATCGATTGTATTTAAATCGTAGCCTTCATTTCTCGATTGTATTTCATGGGTACTTTTGAACTATCATGAATATTTTTAAATTTCATGGACACTCGATCTCGATCCCCCTCCATCTCGATCGCTATCCCACCTCGCCAGATCCGGCGCCCCGCGCCGAGCACCCCCAGTCCACCGGCCACGCCGACCCCCGCACCCTCGATTCCCTCCATCTTTTAAAATGGCTTTTTAAATGCTACTGTCTTATAAAAAAAATACTCTTGTCTTATAAAAAATGCTACTGTCTTATAAAAAATAAGTATCAAACAGCTTTTTAAATGCTACTGTCTTATAAAAAATATTACTGTTATTATTTAAACAAGTTTGAACATTTTAAACACAAATAAGTATCAAACGGCTTTTTAAATGCTAAAAAATTTGTGGAGCCCACCTCGATCCCCTCCATCTCGATCATTGTCCCACCTCGCCAGATCCGGTCCCCTCACTTGAGCACCCCAGTCCACCGCCACCACCCCCCGCACCTCGATTCCCTACTCAACCGCACTTGCCACAAGCACCTCAGCGCACCGTCTTATAAAAAATAAGTATCAAACAGCTTTTTAAATGCTCTGTCTTATAAAAAATATTACTGTTATTATTTAAACAAGTTTGAACATATTTAAACATAAATAAGTATCAAATAGCTTTTAAATGCTAAAAAAATTTGTGGAGCCTGGGAGTCGAACCCAGGACCTCCCAGTGTGAGAACTGGAGGCTAACCAGTCGAGCTAGTAGAGTGGGCTTGACATGGATAGGTTCCGGTAGTAGATAACCTTTTGGCTTTTGTGGAAATAAAAAATACTAATGGCGCACCACGATGAGTGCGCCATTAGTGGACATGCTAATGGCGCGCGTGAGGTGCGCCATTAGTAATGTAACCCCCCGCCCGATCCCCGCGATCCCTCGCCATGATTCTCTCCCTCTGCGCCCATCGCCCGCCCGCCGCTGCCCTCGCCTCGCCTCTCCCTCCATCGCCCTCTCTCGCCGGGCGCGCCCGGGCCTTGCAGCCTTGCGCCGCTCGACCCGCCCGACCCTTGCCCGGGCGCCGCCCAGACGCCGCCCAAACCCGCCGCCGGGCGCCGCCCAGACGCCGCCCAACCCGCCGCCCAGACGCCGCCGACGCCGCCCGAAACCCACTTGCCGGACCCGCCCGCCGCCCAGCCGCTGCCCACCTCGACCCGCCCGTCCACACCACCGTCGACCCGCCTCCCTCGACCCGCCCAAGGTACTTACTTCACCACCGTCGACCCGCCTCCCTCGACCCGCCTCCCTCGACAATCGATGATCACTCCATTGTCTTAGGAAATACAACTTCACCATCGGAACACATCTAGCTCTGCCTATCTCTTTGTTTTCATTTGTTCTCAGTAGTACTCGATGTGATATTGTGCTTTATTTTTCTTTAGCAGGAGCACAAAACCACAAATTAATATTTAAAAGATTTTTTCTAAAAACAATATTAAATAGATTGTGCCGTGTCAAGAACATATCTGATTTATTGCTTGCCAATGTGACACCAATATTCGAGTAGTAGATCACAAATTAATAGTCATATTTTTGAGGAATTTACTGTAGGTTAAATTTCACAATGTTCCTAAACCCTGATTTTCCATGAATTTTGTAAATCCTGAACTGCAAAACCACTTGTCCAAAACCCAGATATGGTTTAGTTTAAATGTTTTGCAAAGTGTGGAGTCCACCAGTAAATTTGAGCATAGGTTTTCCAAAGCATCTAGCCTAGTCATGTCCTCTCTTTCTTTCTCGCATAAAGCTAGTTAGATGCGGAATTCTTTCGTTCCTCCGGATGCTGATATATAATTAAGTTCTTGTTCCACGACTACGAATGGTCGAGAGAACTAATACTAGTCGTGCATTGCATGGCCCAACATATTCGCTCAGTCTTGGTCTTGCGCACAAAATGTAGGCCCTTGATAGGTTGTTTGGACAAGCATTTCCTCCTTCAGTGTGTTTGATTGCACCTTCGATTTTGTTTATGTTCTTTTCTTGTACCCAAGAAGCTGCATCTGAATTATGTTTGATCAACATGATAGAGAGAATAAGCGACACATGCAGCAGATTGTTGAAACTAGTCATGCAATTGAGATCATAAGCAACAAACATCATATCCACGTCGATCACTACTAACAGTAAAACAAATACTAGCCCTAAGAGAGAGAATAAGTTATGAATAAATATTTTATTTTTATTATTGCAGCCAGCTACCACTATCTTTTTCGTTCTCGATACATTGCAGCCAGCAGACTGTATATACTTGTACAATAACTCGTACAAGCTCACCTGTACAAGTCCCAGCATTTATTTTTCTGGACCTGGCAATAGACGTGGCTTCATTTACTATCCTTGCCACAAAAGCCAGTTTCCCATACTCTACATGATTACATTGTGGTTTGCACATATGCCTTCTTCGTTGACTCAACTTCTCTTTATTTTCATTTGGTTCTCAGGCTTCTTTTGCTTCTAGTCGGGGAGTTCGGTGGAAAGGAGTGGATCGAACTGCGATCACACAAGATCTGCTAACGTGCTATCTTGGTCTAAAAAACTTAGGTAAATTTATCTTTTTGTACATCTTTTTCTTGGTTACTCAGTTTACGGAAAGCTGCATTGTCTATTCATTTTTGAATCTGTGAAGGACAGTAGGAGAGGCTCCTACAGTCTTGTATTAATAAAACAAAATTAAAGATACATGGTATGTATAAGGTATAGGGTCTTTGACCCTAACCAAAAGATAAGATACTAGTACAAGGTTTTTAGGTAATTTGTTGCACTAGGGAGCTTATGAAATCCTCAAGCTCAGACTTCCTCCTATATCTCAACAATGGCAAAATCATGATTAAATCTAGAGAGCCAAACATTTTGTTTCGTTCTTTCCACAAGTACCAAACAGCTACAGTACACACCTACATGAACATGGGTCTGTCCCAGGCCTGTTTGGCAGCGATTAACAATCCTCATATGAGATGAGAGGATTTTTTAATTGGCTTCTTGCAGTTTTGAAAATTCAGTTTATTCGTTACTGAAAATTCAGTAAATTCAGTTAGGCACACAAATTTCAGAACTTTTGTGTGCCCTAGTACTTGGTGTTTGTAGAAAACCAGGAGTGTCAATGGGACTAGAATTCACTTGTTCTTATATGGGTGAAACTTCACTTGTTTTTAGGCTAGTGTAGGGTGTTGCTTTATTCTGTCATCATTTGTAACTATGTCACAAGTAAATTGTTCCTTCTTCTGTATTTGACAAGTAATGACTGTTGATAAGCTGAGGCATGGATTAAGCGTTTTCTTTGTTGTAACATACTGTATATAACTCCACAATGAAATACAATACATATTGATGTGCTTTTAAAACTTGTTCATGTACTGAACTACTAATGCCTTGTGATGCTCTGAATTACTTGTGATGCCTCTGAATTACTTGTGATCACATTGAGAAAGACTTGTAAAGATGATGATCATCTTTAACAGAAAACAATTTGTGATGATTTTGCTAGTTTGCTGGGTTTTGTCTCCGACCATCGTGTCGTGATGATATTGCAGGTACCCGAGAGGCCCTTGAGTTTGCCGGAATGTCGATTAACTTCCGTTCCGCAAATTGGTACTCCATATGTCCTATTTTCAGCAAAGGTCATGCTGAAATTTTCCGTGAATTTTAGCATGACTTTGCTAAAAATAGGACATATGGGGTACTTGTGACTAATGCATGGGCCGGGGTATCTTAGTAGTTAATTAAGTAGGATCAAGTGCCCGGCGTACTTGTGACTAATGCATGGCTTTTAGGGTGCCTCGGTGTCGATAAAACCGAAATGATGAAAAGTTAGGCTTTTAGGGTGCCTTGGCGTCGAAAAACCCTCAATGATAAAAGCTTAGATTTTAGGATGCCTCGGTGTCGACAAACCCTAAATGATGAGACCATGATCTTGTTCCTTGACAATAACCAACTTTTTGACCAAACTTTGTTTCTATTTAGAAAGAAACATGGCCCACAACGATGAGGCCGGGGTTGAGGCGGCAAGGCATTCTAGGAGCTGTCCCAGAGATGGAGGAACAACCTCACTTGTATGAGGTCACGCCTTCCCACCGATCCACGAGACCACGGATGGTGCCGCCGAGGATGACTACATCGATGCTACCACCGATGAAAGCCGCCGAGGATGCCACCATCGATGATGGCGGTGCACGCATGATGGCAGCCACCGAAGAGGCAACGGAAGGACTGGCGCCCGATCGTGCTCCGCACCCTCAAGGAGGAAGTTCTTGAAGTGGACTCCAACGGAATCCAACGGCGTCCGAACGAATAGTCAAGGGTACTCGCTTCAGCTCGGGTGCATTGTCCGGAGCACCGTCTCGATCAACACCGAGAACACGAGGCATCCTGACCGAGGGAATTTGCAACCTCCTCTTCACGAAGCTGCCACGAATGATACAAGTTCCCGCTGAATTTGAAAACACAAGCCTCAAAGGGAATAAAGTGAACAATGCTGCCCTCACGAAGATGAGCAAGGCCCTGTCTACTTGGAAAAGCAATGTGAAGAGAATGATCGAGAAAGGTGAGAGTTATGAGAAGATCAAGGAGAAAAATCCTTCGATCACCGAAGATGACTACAACGACTTCAAGATCAATTGCTCGAAAGCACCGCAAGCTCCCAATCAAGTGAGTGGGGGAAACAAATGCGGAGCTGAACATAGGGGAACACACACTCGGTCCCGGGCGGTTACAGAGTGGCGGAGCCTATATGGGACAAGGAGGAGGCGGACCGTGCGAGCAAGGCCTACCGCCTCTTCGATACATACGGCGGTGACAAGCAGACCAGGAACTTTGTCAGGGCCCGGTACAAGAAGGACCCGAAAACAAAGGAGCTTACCACGGATCCGAAGACCAGGCAGCTTGAGCTTGTTACGGTAAGGAATACACCCAGCGTAATTAGCTCCATATGGTTGCATTCTAATTAATGAAGCCGAATTTCTAAATGGTTCACATTCCTTCCGCAGCGATCGAAAGCGATGGGTCGACTCAGAGCAACCCTTGGGACACCACTCTAAATAGGGGTTGAATGTAATGAAGAACAAGGATAAGCTCGATGGCCGACGTCAGCTGGTCATGTGGCCGGCAAAGGCTTGTCGACAAAATGGGGGTCATACTATACCGCTGGTGTGCGGAAGGAGAAAAAGACCAGCTCGGAAAGCCAGGCGCGAGAGGTTCAAGAACTCAAGGCACAGGTGGCGCGGATTCCGGAGATTGTCCAAGAGCAAGTGGAACAACGACTCGGAGCGACGATCACCGCCCTTGTGCCTACCTTGATCTCGGGGTTGAGTGTGTGGATTGCGGGCGGCCAACAGGGGCCGCCCCGATTCCTAGCTTCACGGCCAGCAACTCGCATAATGCGATGGCGGGGCCATTGGTGCCTCCAGCGAGGCGGCATTGGTGTCTCCGACGCCGCACGGAGCTTAATGCACCCGGGTGTACGCCGGCCGGCACCTCTGCAGCAAGCGGCCCCTCCGTCAATTGCACGCCCGCCGTTGGCGGTGCCTCTACATTAGCCGAGCTCGACGCCATCATCACGGTAACTAATTAAGCCTCTCTCGCCGAGGACTTCATCTCCTTGCCTTTGGTGGGCATCCCCGATGCCCTACATGTTTTCGCAGGCGCCGCCGACGTTAGTGCACTCTCCTCCACTTCGTGAACAACGAGTTGGTCGATGTCGCCAAGGGCAAAATCGTTCAACCGGGCAACCTTGTTCCACGGTACCCGGATGCCACCCAACTTGTTTAGGGTTCAAGCTGGTTCGGTGCTGCCAGCTGCGACGACTTGTTGCCTCCGAATCGACCCGTCGGGGCCGACGATGATGACGTGATGACCCTCGGCGCCTGCTGGTGGCCCTGCTTTGGCCGAAGAGCCAGATTCGTTTGGGGCGGGGACACCACCCCAAAGACAACACCGCCCGATCGTGCGGCGCCAAGTCGGCCCCATGGCAAGACCGCCAGAACGGTGCGGACATCCCTATGCCATGGATCCAAACATGCATATGGCACAGGATCGGAATGACGACGACGACTATGATACATTTGGCAACGTCGATCAGTACTTTGCCGAGCATGGGTAATGCGATGGCGACTTCATGGGGCCTCCTTCTCAAGAACCAAACCCAACAAAAGGCGTGTGCGATCTAGCTCGTGCAGCGGAGAAGCCAAGTTGCAACAGCGCCGTCTGGCGTTCAGCTCTCGTGGAGACGCCTCCGGCTGCCGACTTCACCGAGCCTCGAGATAGGCGAGGTGCAAAATATTATCAGCCCCAACACACTCAAGAAGGCGGTCTGTGAGCAAAACTCGGTCCCATTACAGGAGAAGAAGAAGGCACGCAAAGAAAGACTAAGAAGGGTGCGAGCCAGCCGGCACCGAAATGCGATCCGTGCTCAGACGGGCCACCTTCACCGCAGGATATCTCGAGGAGGGTGCATGTGGCGGGTAGGGCGATGCTACCGACAAATATGCTCAATGCTGCAACCGGTGCTATGCGGAGTCTGCATGACAGTGTTCTTTCTTTGGAGAAGCGGCGTCTCAGGGAGAAGGATGTGGCATACCGGTTTTCGGCCAAGGTGCCGAGGGCAAGGGCTTTGTGGATAACTCCATCGGGCACGATCGTCTCCTGCGTTTTGATGACATCCACGCTATGTTGAACCTTCATCCGCTGCACTACACCTTCGTTCGGCTATTTTATTTGAGTATGGAGATGCGGATCATTCGCGACAAGACCCGGACATCGTGATAGTCGACCCCTTCTACATGCGTGCAAGATCTTGGGCAGCGCTGGGGACCGGCAAGTCGCGAAGTTCTTACCTCGAAAGGCGTCATTCGGCAAACCAAGAAAAGGATAACTTCCTCGTGCCTTACTTTCCGATTAAGTCCTCCCCTCAACCGCCCGTAACATATGAATTCTTACATTTCGATCGCTTTTTCTTTTAACATTCCGTGTTTTCTGCGGTGACACACGTTGCACGCTCATCCTCCTAAGCCCTAAATATTCCATGGCCACGTATTTCGACCCGGACCGTCGATCGAACGTAGACTACACAAATGTCAAGAAGGTTCTTGATGATGTTCTCCTGCCACGCCAAATCTGGAGGCACCTTCACCAGGCCTATTCGTAGCATCGGCAAGCACGTGTTCTCCCACAATCTGACGTTACGCTGCGTCAAGCAGCCGCTGGCGGTCGGAAGGGTGCCTACTACGCCATCCATCACATGCGGGCGATCGTGCGGGACCATCATCAACTTCGCTACCGAGTAAACTCCAAGATTGGGCCGCGGCGTGTGTCGGCAATCCAGACGCGGACCTCCGACAAGAATTCTTTCGCATCCACCGGAGTTTGCGGAAATTATCCATCAAGATGTCCTTCGCACCTCGGGCAGTTCTACCTCAGAAATCAACCGTCTATCAACGGTGACATCGACACAATGCTACAAATGCAGGATGACAACGCCCGTTCTTTCATGACTCCCATGATAGACGGCGGCTTCATCCACGCTCCGTCCCTTGAGTCGAGTTGTCTAGTTCTGAAACATCGATTGGGTCATGTTGTAATTAAACTTTAATGAACTTGTAGTATGTCTCTTTGGTTTCGAGAGTCGTTCAACTTAGATGTAATCGATGCTATTAATGTCTTGCTTTTCTCTTCCGATCGTTCTGTTGCATACTTATATGACAGTGCATACTAATGGCGCATCACCAGGAAGTGCGCCATTAGTATGCTGCGGTTACTAATGGCGCATCCGGAGGTGGTGCGCCATTAGTATGCCAAAGCACCTGGGTATACATGCCCCCTGGGAGGCATACTAATGGCGCACCCTTGCATATACTAATGGCGCACTGGTGCGCCATTAGTATCTGGTATACTAATGGCGCACCACCTGATGCGCCATTAGTAAAAATTAGTAATGGCGTGCTGTCAATGGCGCACCTCTGATGCGCTACTAATGGCCATATTAGGTGCGCCATTAGTAGTGGTATTTCTAGTAGTGTTCTCTGGTTGCATATAGGGATTGATCTTTGTGATTTGGTTGGTTGTGTTTCAAATACCGTCAACACCTATAGCAGTCTTGTAGTTCTACTCTTGCACATCATGAAGCTATGCGGCACCCTTTTTGTGTGATGTTCACTAGATTAGAATGTATATTTTGTAAAAGGATATGTTGGATACATGGCTTTTATTGAATTTCTTGACAGAAAAGACTGCAGAACGTTTACAGGTACGTGCTCTGTCGGACCGGGGACGACTTTAGAAACCAGTCATAACTAAACCTTGGTGATCATATTGGCGCTGATCTTCTTGAACGAGGACCTGGACATGAGGTCCTCCCATCAGGCCTTCACGCGAGGGTACGAGTCGAGAAGCGACCCATACGGCATCGCGTCGACGATGTAAAAAGTGCTCGCGAAATGGTTGAGGTCCGCGCGAAGCTGAAGAAGTCTCCGGCGAGGTACTTGTGCTCGGACAGACGTGCCTCGTAGATTTCAAGAACCTTCTTCGTCTTCTCCACGGCCTCGTCGACAACCGCCTGGTTCGTGGGGAGGCCGCGCAGGGTGGGGTTGAGGAAGCACTCGAGCATGATGAGCCGCAGGCCTGGTGGTAGGTACTGGTGCGCCTTCACCTCCGCCCACACGTCCATCATGAGAGTCGGATGCTCTAACATGCTCAAGGGATGTCACAGAGCTACAGTGTTCTTTTTGTGTAAAAAAGAGAGGGAAAGTCAGAGAGCTTATGAAATTGAAATAGTTATTTTGAAAAGAGTGAAATGAGTATTTCAAAATTTGAAATGAGTCTTCTAAAATTGAACTTGGTATGTCACGAATTAAAATTGATCTATTAGAAATAAAAATCTGTCTTTTGAAAATTGAAATGAGCACTGTTCATGGGCTAAGCCTGAAGGGAAGTAAGGTTACTGTAGTTTACCTGACTTTCCTTCGAATGTTAGAGGATCCAGCTCCCCACCATGGCGGCCTCCTCCAGGTCGCGCTCCCTCAGCAGGTCCGCCTGCTCCGTCTTGTACTTGTGGAGCACGTACTTTGCGATCGCACGGGCCTCTGTCAGACATGCATGAGGACATTAGAGTGCATGTTTGAGACCTTGAGTGAGAGTGAGCCATGGAGGGTTATTTCAGGTGCTTCATTTTGTAAGTATGTGAATGTGGATATGTGGTGCTCAGCTCACCGAAGAGGACCAGATCGCCGTCTTGTAAGGCCGGGACCTTCCCAAACGGCTGCAGCAAGCTCATCAAGAAGAATAGTTAGCAGTCATCACCGGGTGCACAGGTCTAGCTATGCATGCATTGAGTTGGACACACGTACGTTTCTGGCGAGGTGCTCGGGGCTATTCTGCTCCTTGGCCTGGAACAGATCCATGTGGACGAGCTCGTACTCCGCGCCGACCTCCGATCCTCCAGGCAGAGCAGCACCCGCGCCACGTTGATCGACTTGGCCGGGCCGAACACCTTCACCGGCTCCTTTGCTGGTTCTGGTGTAGTGCAGGTGTGGCAGGTCGTAGCTTATATAGACAGATGGAAATGAAAATGTAGTACGTGCCGTGCGCGAAGGAGATGAAGATGATGGTTGCGAATAATGCACAACCACCGGCCACGCAGGTCCACATGGACACATGCATGGTGGTGTGCACTTTTCGATCAAGCGGCAGTGAGCAGTGGTGCCTAGCTGCGACGGGTGGCTTCTTTTTCCTTGTGGTAATGGTGAGGTCATGGGGTCGGCTTGGTAGGCGGTACGCTACTCGCTGGTGAGCACTGAGCAGTGTTGATGGGGTGGCTCGTACGTCTTGCTAGTACGAGTGGTCGATCACTAGTCAGCACACTTGTTGGGACACTTCGCCTACCAAGGTTAACGTAATTTTTCTAACTAATTAACTTGTCTCCCCTCTGATTTTCAGGAGGGTGGGCCGCTTCATCCCCTATATCTGACTGGTTGTAATGGGAGTATCATAGTTATATTAAACATGTCAATTAGGTAATTTTAATGAGGTGGCATAGAATTGAATGAAGAAAGAAAGGGTTGAGTATCATACCATGATACCGTACTGTAACAAATGTTATGCTACTATATGTCATGCATGGCTATAAATAAAGTACTTATATGATACAATGCATTAGGGAGATAGTATCATGCATGCCAACTAAACAATTTTGATAAGGTGGCATAGAATTAAATGAAGAAAGAGATGCTTGAGTATCATATCATGATACCGCATCATATTAAATTATGTGCTACTTGGTGTCATGCATGGCAATCAATATAGTCCTCTATGATACAAAACATATGATACTATGCATTAGGAATATAGTACATACACTCCTGTAGTATCATATGCATGATACTACTACATGATACTCCTCATTACAAACAACCTAATTATATTTGTCCATGTTGCATATTACGTAAAACACACGTAAGTAGTATTAAGTAGGTGCAGCTTCATAATGTAATGTATATAGATTTTTTTTAAAGTCAAACCTCACAATTTTTTACCAAACTTGTAGAGAAAAATATTTACATCTAGAATGCCAAACATATATCATTAGATTCATCATAAGATGTAGTTTCATATCTTACATTCTTAAGAAATTGATCCCACTACTATTAATTCTCTCAACATGCACTCTGTCCACATCATCTTCATGCCATGTCAGTGTTCACATGAGTCTAATCCATCCTATATGCGCCACATCACTCAAATATTATTAGCCATTGGATCATTAGATGGTCGAAGCCTACAGCCGTGATCTCTTAACGTGTGCACCCCTAAAAAACCTCTTACCACGTGCGCCGCTAGGAATCCAATCAGTTTTTTGAGGGGGAATTCAATCAGTTTAATGTCCATCTCTCCGTTACCTGGTGTTCAGCGTAGTCTTCTCCCCTTCCATCGCCTGTTTTCTTTTCTCCCCTCCAGCCGCTACACATCTTCAATGCAATAGGATCGGTGGTTGGGCGTCCATCTCCACGCTAGGCGCTCCTCCGGCACGACCGCCGATCTGACTTGCTTCAGTGATAGTTTGGGATTCTCCGTGGGTACGCTCCCCTTGCCAGTGTGGTGCCCGCGTTGTCAAGACGGCGTCCACGGTGTCGTGGTCCTCCCATCCCTTCTATGTCTCTATTCCGGCCAAGGTAACTCCGGCACCGCTCCTCCACCGGTCATCTGCGCCGCCCAAGCCAGCCGCAACGTCTTCTTGTGTCCACACAGCCGTGGCCTTCTGTCCTCGGCCATCTGTGCTGGCCAACCGTACAACCACCAGCATCCCACACTGGAAATTTGATCGTGTGTAAACAAAGTTGATTGATGAATATAATGTTGTAATTTCTCTTTTGATTCTTATAACCCATCTTTCTCTATTCATCTTCTCCATAGCATTTGGATGCATCTTATTGTTGGAAATATGCCCTAGAGGCAATAATAAAAGGATTATTATTATATTTCCTTGTTCGTGATAATTGTCTTTTATTCATGCTATAACTGTATTATCCAGAAATCGTAATACACGTGTGAATACTTAGACCACAACATGTCCCTAGTGAGCCTCTAGTTGACTAGCTCGTTGATCAACAAATAGTCATGGTTTCCTGACTATGGACATTGGATGTCGTTGATAGCGGGATCACATCACTAGGAGAATGATGTGATGGACAAGACCCAATCCTAAGCATAGCACAAGATCGTGTAGTTCGTTTTGCTAGAGCTTTTCCAATGTCAAGTATCTCTTCCTTAGACCATGAGATCGTGTAACTCCCGGATACCGTAGGAGTGCTTTGGGTGTACCAAACGTCACAATGTAACTGGGTGACTATAAAGGTGCACTACAGGTATCTCCGAAAGTGTCTGTTGGGTTGACACGGATCGAGACTGGGATTTGTCACTCCGTATTACGGAGAGGTATCACTGGGCCCACTCGGTAGTGCATCATCATAATAAGCTCAAAGTGACCAAGTGTCTGGTCACGGGATCATGCATGCAGATGCGAGTAAAGTGACTTGCCGGTAACGAGATTGAACGAGGTATTGGGATACCGACGATCGAATCTCGGGCAAGTAACATACCGTCTAACAAAAGGGAATTGTGTACGAGGTTGCTTGAATCCTCGACATCGTGGTTCATCCGATGAGATCATC
Organism: Aegilops bicornis; assembly: GCA_021605145.1. NCBI lineage: Eukaryota > Viridiplantae > Streptophyta > Magnoliopsida > Poales > Poaceae > Aegilops > Aegilops bicornis. Next base: position 530,978,861 of record CM038673.1, read on the forward strand.
GAGGAGCATGCGGGAGCCAACATGGGTATCCAGATCCCGCTGTTGGTTATTGACCGGAGAGCCGTCTCGGTCATGTCTACGTGTCTCCGAACCCGTAGGGTCTACACACTTAAGGTTCGGTGGACGCTTAGGGTTGTATGAATATGAGTATGCAGCAAACCGAATGTTGTTACGAGTCCCGGATGAGATCCCGGACGTCACGAGGAGTTCCGGAATGGTCCGGAGGTAAAGAATTATATATAGGAAGTGCTATTTCGCCATCGGGAGAATTTGGGGTTACCGGTATTGTGCAGGACCACCGGAAGGGTCGAGGTCCACCGGATGGAGCCACCTATCCCGGAGGGCCCCGTGGGCTGAAGTGGGAGGGAACCAGCCCCTGGTGGGCTGGTGCGCCCCCCACTTGGGCCCCCCCTACGCCTAGGGTTGGAAACCCTAGGATGGGGGGCGCCCCACTTGCCTTGGGGGCACTCCACCCCCCTTGGCCGCCGCCCCCTTGGGAGATTGGATCTCCAGGGCCGGCGCCCCCCCAGGGGGCCTATATAAAGGAGGGGGGAGGGAGGGCAGCTGCACCCTGAGTCTTGGCGCCTCCCTTCCCCTGCTACACCTCTTCCTCCTCCCCAGTTGCTTGGCGAAGCCTCGCCGAGAATCTTCTTGCATCCACCACCACGCCGTCAGGTCTTGGATCTTCATCAACCTCTCCTTCCCCCTTGCTGGATCAAGACGGAGGAGACTTCACGCTGACCATACGTGTGTTGAACGCGGAGGTGCCGTCCGTTCGGCGCTAGGATCTCCGGTGATTTGGATCACGACGAGAACGACTCCCTCAACCCCGTTCTCTTGAACGCTTCCGCACGCGATCTACAAAGGGTATGTAGATGCATCTCTCTCACTCGTTGCTAGATGAACTCATAGATGGATCTTGGTGAACGTAGGAATTTTTTTATTTTATGCAACGTTCCCCAACAGTGGCATCATGAGCTAGGTCTATGCGTAGTTCTCTTTTGCATGAGTAGAACACAATTTGTTGTGGGCGTAGATGTTGTCAACTTTCTTGCCGCTACTAGTCTTATTTTTCTTCAGCGGTATTGTGGGATGAAGCGGCCGGACCGACCTTACACGACGCTTTACGTGAGACAGGTTCCACCGAATCGACATGCACTAGTTGCATAAGGTGGCTAGCGGTGTCTGTCTCTCCCACTTTAGTTGGAGCGGATTCGATTTAAAAAGGGTCCTTATGAAGGGTAAATAGAAGTTGACAAATCACGTTGTAGTTATTCGTAGGTAAGAAAATGTTCTTGCTAGAACCCAATTGCAGCCACGTAAAACTTGCAACAACAATTAGAGGACGTCTAACTTGTTTTTGCAGCAAGTGTTTTGTGATGTGATATGGCCAAAGTTGTGATGAATGATGAATGATATATATGTGATGTATGAGATCATGTTCTTGTAATAGGAATCACGACTTGCATGTCGATGAGTATGACAACCGGCAGGAGCCATAGGAGTTGTCTTAATTATTGTATGACCTGCGTGTCATTGATTCAACGCCATGTAAATTACTTTACTTTATTGCTAAACGTGTTAGCCATAGTAGTAGAAGTAATAGTTGGCGAGAAACTTCATGGAGACACGTTGATGGAGATCATGATGATGGAGATCATGGTGTCATACCGGTGACAAGATGATCATGGAGCCCCGAAGATGAAGATCAAAGGAGCTATATGATATTGGCCATATCATGTCACTACTTTATATAATTGCATGTGATGTTTATTATGTTTTATGCATCTTGTTTACTTAGAACGGCGGTAGTAAATAAGATGATCCCTTATAATAATTTCAAGAAAGTGTTCCCCTAACTGTGCACCGTTGCTAAAGTTCGTTTCAAGCACCACGTGATGATCGGGTGTGATAGATCCTTACGTTCACATACAACGGGTGTAAGACAGTTTTACACATGCAAAACACTTAGGGTTAACTTGGCGAGCCTAGCATGTACAGACATGGCCTCGGAACACAAGAGACCGAAAAGGTCGAACATGAGTCGTATGGAAGATATGATCAACATGGAGATGTTCACCGACGATGACTAGTCCGTCTCACGTGATGATCGGACACAGCCTAGTCGACTCGGATCATGTAACACTTAGATGACTAGAGGGATGTCAAATCTGAGTGGGAGTTCATTATATAATTTGATTAGATGAACTTAATTATCATGAACATTAGTCTAAAATCTTTGCAAAATGTCTTGTAGATCAAATGGCCAACGCTCATGTCACCATGAACTTCAACGCGTTCCTAGAGAAAACCAAAATTTGAAAGACGATGGCGAGAAACTATTCGGACTGGGTCCTAACACGAGGATCATCCTCATAGCAGCCAAGAAACAATATGTCCTAGAAGCACCGCTAGGTGAAGCACCCATCCCGGAAGAACCAAGACATTATGAATGCTTGGCAGTCTCGTCGATGATTACTCCCTCGTTCGATGCGGCATGCTTTACAGACTTAGAACCGGGCTCCAAAAGCGTTTTGAGCAACATGGAGCATATGAGATGTTCGAGGAGCTAAAAATGGTTTTCCAAGCTCATGCCCGGGTCGAGAGATATGAAGTCTCCAACAAGTTCTATAGTTGTAAGATGGAGGAAAATAGTTCTGTCAATGAGCACATACTCAAAATGTCTGGGTTGCACAACCGCCTGTCCCAGCTGGACATTAACCTCCCGGACGAGGCGGTCATTGACAAAATCCTTCAGTCGCTCCCACCGAGCTACAAGAGCTTTGTGATGAACTACAATATGCAGCGTATGGTGAAAACTATTCCTGAAGTATTTTCAATGCTGAAGTCGGCAGAGGTAGAAATCAAGAAAGAACATCAAGTGTTGATGGTCAATAAAACCACTAAGTTCAAGAAGGGCAAGGGTAAGAAGAACTTCAAGAAGGACGGCAAGGATGTTGCCACGCCCGGTAAGTTAGTTGCCGGGAAGAAGTCAAAGAATGGACCCAAGCCTGAGACAGAGTGCTTTTATTGCAAAGGGAAGGGTCACTGGAAGCGGAACTGCCCCAAATACTTAGCAGACAAGAAGGCCGGCAACACTAAAGGTATATTTGATATAAATGTAATTGATGTGTACCTTACCAGTACTCGTAGTAACTCCTGGGTATTTGATACCGGTGCCGTTGCTCATATTTGTAACTCACAGCAGGAGCCGCGGAATAAGCGGAGACAGGCGAGGGACGAGGTGACAATGCGCGTCAGAAATGGTTCCAAGGTTGATGTGATCGCCGTCGGCACGCTACCTCTACATTTACCTATGGGATTAGTTTTAAACCTCAATAATTGTTATTTAGTGCCAAGTTTGAGCATAAACATTGTATCAGGATCTCGTTTAATGCGAGATGGCTACTCATTTAAATACGAGAATAATGGTTGTTCCATTTATATGAGAGATATGTTTTATGGTCATGCTCCGATGGTCAATGGTTTATTCTTAATGAATCTCGAATGTAATGTTACACATATTCATAGTGTGAATACCAAAAGATGTAAAGTTGATAACGATAGTCCCACATATTTGTGGCACTGCCGCCTTGGTCACATTGGTGTCAAGCGCATGAAGAAGCTCCATTCTGATGGACTTTTAGAGTCTCTCGATTATGAATCATTTGACACATGCGAACCATGCCTCATGGGCAAAATGACCAAGACTTCGTTCTCCGAAACAATGGAGCGAGCAACCAACTTATTGGAAATCATACATACCGATGTGTGCGGTCCAATGAGCGTTGAGGCTCACGGAGGATATCGTTATGTTCTCACTCTCAGCTTTGATGAATTGAGTAGATATGGGTATGTCTACTTGATGAAACACAAGTCTCGAGACCTTTGAAAAGTTCTAGGAATTTCAGAATGAGGTAGAGAATCAACGTGACCGAAAATAAAGTTCTTACGATCAGATCGTGGAGGAGAATATTTAAGTCACGAATTTGGTACACACTTAAGGAAATGTGGAATCGTTTCACAACTCATGCCGCCTGGAACACCTCAACAGAACGGTGTGTCCGAACGTCAGAATCGCACTCTATTGGATATGGTGTGATCTATGATGTCTCTTCTGATTTACCGCTATCATTTTGGGGATACGCTCTAGAGAGACAGCTACATTCACTTTAAATAGGGCACCGTCTAAATCCGTTGATACGACACCGTATGAATTATGGTTTGGGAAGAAACCTAAGCTGTCGTTTCTAAAAGTTTGGGGATGCGATGCTTATGTCAGAAACTTCAACTGAAAAGCTCAAACCCAAGTTGGAAAAATGCGTCTTCATAGGATACCCTAAGGAAACCATTGGGTATACCTTCTACCTTAGATCCGAAGGCAAGATCTTTGTTGCCAAGAACGGATCCTTTCTTGAAAAAGAGTTTCTCTCGAAAGGAGTAAGTGGGAGGAAAGTAGAACTCGATGAAGTACTACCTCTTGAACCGGAAAGTAGTGCAGCTCAGGAAATTGTTCCTGTGGTGCCTACACCGACTGGAGAGGAAATTAATGATGATGATCAAGGTACTTCAGATCAAGTTACTACTGAACTTCGTAGGTCCACAAGGACACGTTCCACACCAGAGTGGTATGGCAACCCTACCCTGGAAATCATGTTGTTAGACAACGGTGAACCTTTGAACTATGAAGAAGCGATGGCGGGCCCAGATTCCAACAAATGGCTTGAAGCCATGCAATCCGAGATAGGATCCATGTATGAAAACAAAGTATGGACTTTGATGAGACTTGCCCGATGATCGGCGAGCGATAGAAAACAAATGGATCTTTAAGAAGAAGGCGGACGCGGATGGTAATGTTACCATCTATAAAGCTCGACTTGTCGCTAAAGGTTATCGGCAAGTTCAAGGGATTGACTATGATGAGACTTTCTCTCCCGTAGCGAAGCTGAAGTCCGTCCGAATCATGTTAGCAATTGCCGCATACTATGATTATGAGATATGGCAAATGGACGTCAAACGGCATTCCTTAACGGCTATCTTAAGGAAGAACTGTATATGATGCAGCCGGAAGGTTTTGTCGACCCTAAAAACGCTAACAAGGTGTGCAAGCTTCAGCGATCCATTTATGGGCTGGTGCAAGCATCTCGGAGTTGGAACATTCGCTTTGATGAGATGATCAAAGCGTTTGGGTTTATCTTGAGACTTATGGAGAAGCCTGCGTTTACAAGAAAGTGAGTGGGAGCTCTGTAGCATTTCTCATATTATATGTAGATGATATACTTTTGATGGGAAATGATATAGAACTTTTGGACAACATTAAGGCCTACTTGAATAAGAGTTTTTCAATGAAGGACCTTGGAGAAGCTGCTTATATATTAGGCATCAAGATCTATAGAGATAGATCGAGACACCTCATAGGTCTTTCACAAAGCACATACCTTGATAAGATATTGAAGAAGATCAAAATGGATCAGTCCAAGAAAGGGTTCTTGCCTGTATTACAAGGTGTGAAATTGAGCTCGGCTCAATGTCCGACCACGGCAGAAGATAAAGAAGAGATGAGTGTCATCTCCTATGCTTCAGCCATAGGTTCTATTATGTATGCCATGCTGTGTACCAGACCTGATGTAAACCTTGCCGTAAGCTTGGTAGGAAGGTACCAAAGTAATCCCGGCAAGGAACATTGGACAGCGGTCAAGAATATCCTGAAGTACCTGAAAAGGACTAAGGACATGTTTCTCGTTTATGGAGGTGACGAGGAGCTCGTCGTAAAGGGTTACATCGACGCTAGCTTCGACACAGATCTGGATGACTCTAAGTCACAAACCGGATACGTGTATATGTTGAATGGTGGAGCATTAAGCTGGTGCATCTGCAAGCAGAGTGTCGTGGCGGGATCTACGTGTGAAGCGGAGTACATGGCAGCCTCGGAGGCAGCGCATGAAGCAATTTGGGTGAAGGAGTTCATCACTGACCTAGGAGTCATACCCAATGCGTCGGGGCCAATCAAACTCTTCTGTGACAACACTGGAGCTATTGCACTTGCCAAGGAGCCCAGGTTTCACAAGAAGACCAGGCACATCAAGCGTCGCTTCAACTCCATTCGTGAAAATGTTCAAGATGGAGACATAGAAATTTGCAAAGTACATACGGATCTAAATGTCGCAGATCCTTTGACTAAGCCTCTTCCGCGAACAAAACATGATCAACACCAGAACTCTATGGGTGTTCGATTCATCACAATGTAACTAGGTTATTGACTCTAGTGCAAGTGGGAGACTGTTGGAAATATGCCCTAGAGGCAATAATAAAAGGATTATTATTATATTTCCTTGTTCATGATAATTGTCTTTTATTCATGCTATAACTGTATTATCCAGAAATCGTAATACACGTGTGAATACTTAGACCACAACATGTCCCTAGTGAGCCTCTAGTTGACTAGCTCGTTGATGAACAGAGATAGTCATGGTTTCTGACTATGGACATTGGATGTCGTTGATAGCGGGATCACATCATTAGGAGAATGATGTGATGGACAAGACCCAATCCTAAGCATAGCACAAGATCGTGTAGTTCGTTTTGCTAGAGCTTTTCCAATGTCAAGTATCTCTTCCTTAGACCATGAGATCGTGTAACTCCCGGATACCGTAGGAGTGCTTTGGGTGTACCAAACGTCACAACGTGGCTGGGTGACTATAAAGGTGCACTACGGTATCTCCGAAAGTGTACATTGGGTTGACACGGATCGAGACTGGATTTGTCACTCCGTATTACGGAGAGGTATCATCGGGCCCACTCGGTAGTGCATCATCATAATTAGCTCACAGTGACCAAGTGTTTAGTCACGGGATCATGCATTACGGTACGAGTAAAGTGACTTGCCGGTAACGAGATTGAACGAGGTATTGGGATACCGACGATCGAATCTCGGGCAAGTAACATACCGTCTGACAAAAGGGAATTGTATACGGGGTTGCTTGAATCCTCGACATCGTGGTTCATCCAATGAGATCATCGAGGAGCATGTGGGAGCCAACATGGGTATCCAGATCCCGCTGTTGGTTATTGACCGGAGAGCCGTCTCGGTCATGTCTACGTGTCTCCGAACCCGTAGGGTCTACACTTAAGGTTCGGTGACGCTTAGGGTTGTATGAATATAAGTATGCAGCAAACCGAATGTTGTTCGAGTCCCGAATGAGATCCCGGACGTCACGAGGAGTTCGGAATGGTCCGGAGGTAAAGAATTATATATAGGAAGTGCTATTTCGCCATCGGAAGAATTTCGGGGTTCTGGGTATTGTCTGGGACCACCGGAAGGGTCGAGGTCCACGGGTGGGGCCACCTATCCCGGAGGGCCCCGTGGGCTGAAGTGGGAGGAACCAGCCTGGTGGGCTGGTGCGCTTCACTTGGGCCCCCACGCCTAGGGTTGGAAACCCTAGGATGGGGCGCCCCACTTGCCTTGGGGCACTCCACCCTTGGCCGCCGCCCCTTGGGAGATTGGATCTCAGGGCGGCGCCCCCAGGGGCCTATATAAAGGAGGGGAGGGAGGGCAGCTGCACCACGAGTCTTGGCGCCTCCCTTCCCTGCTACACCTCTTCCTCCTCCCGCTTGCTTGGCGAAGCCTGAGTATCTTCTTGCATCCACCACCACGCCGTCGTCTTCTTTGGATCTTCATCAACCTCTCCTTCCCCTTGCTGGACCAAGACGGAGGAGACGTCCACGCTGACCGTGACGTGTGTTGAACGCGGAGGTGCCGTCCGTTCGGCGCTAGGATCTCGGTGATTTGGATCACGACGAGCGACTCCCTCAACCCCGTTCTCTTGAACGCTTCTGCACGCGATCTACAAAGCGTATGTAGATGCATCTCTCTCACTCGTTGCTAGATGAACTCATAGATGGATCTTGGTGAACGTAGGAAATTTTTTATTTTATGCAACGTTCCCCAACACTTATTTCTTTGTTGTTTGCTCTGTGCTCCTGTATCTTTTGATTTTGCAGCAGGCCACACGCATGCAGTCGTAAATCTGGAATTCCTACTTCTACTACTGCACGGAGGTAAGCTCTAATGTTTCTTCCTGCATTTGAGCTTTGAAACCTTTATTGTGGCATTCTAATTCCTTCCCCTTCCTTACTGTTGTTCATCAGGATGTTCCCGTATACATGTCTCCTGATCTCTGTTCAACCTTCTGATCGTTGGCAATCTTACCCCTTAGAGATAAGCAGTGATGCTAGCTTATTGCTGCATTTTTATTCTTCTGCAGAGATTAACACTATGCATCGTATGACGAGATCATCTGTTCAAGATTTCTCATGGTTAATGTAGTCATTGTGATTATCTCTATATTACAATCTGATGTTCTGGCAATAACATATGGTTAGCTCATTTTTGTTTGCAGGTATAAAGTGCATTCTACGCATTCTCTTATATCTTACCCCAATCAATATGACCTCACATAACACTGATGGTCGACAACCTTCTCCGCTCCTAAATCTGTATTTCACGTACGAATGACTGGTGCAGATTTTCTATACTCTTGAATTCGGCAATCTTTATCATTGCAAAATTTCTGACACTTTCAGGTTTGTTGCTTCAACGTATCATGCATGTAATTTGTTTTCATTTCCAAATGCATAGTCCATTTATCATCCCTTTGATTATATTGCCATAGGATATAGTCACAGGCTCATCACCGCTGAGAAAGACATAAGAAATGGATGGCTTAAAAATTCATGGCATAAAAGTTAATCATATATAGTGTGTTTCTGGCAAATTAACAGTACATCTGCACATACCATTTTTTTATTTGAAATCGTAAGTACTTTTTAAAAATTCATAAAGCAACGATTCAGCCTTCAGTACATTCTAAACTATTATAAGTTATCAATTGCACCCAAGTGATATAGAAAAACTGGCCCCTCATGTAAAGGGAAGTGAGACCATGTGTGATTGTCTAAGTTCTATAAGGAGAGCATGAAACATCGAATTTATACAAACAGCTGGACATCTTCAACTAAGCTGCTAGCCATTAATTCCATGGACAGTGCTACCTATCAAGTCTTCAGCGAATAATTGCATGAACAAAATTAAGCGCGATTTACTTTTTGAGGGAAAACCAAGTGCAATCTTCCTATGCAAAATTGCAGAGATGGCAGATACTCTCTCAATTTACCCATTAAGTAACAATTTGCTTTGTTTTTTCTAAAAGGAATCTGGCAGATCCATGCATGGATAAAGATCCACCCTGCATTATATTATGCTATTATCTTTGCTTGATATTTTAAAACTATACAATAATCAAATATAGTAAATATATTGTTTTTGTTTTTGTTTCATTTATTAATCCAATGTTCATATTTCATATTATCAAATATGATTGAAATATATCGCAACTAATTCCCACAGCAACGCGCGGGGTATTATCTAGTTTTATATATGGACGCGACTAACTTCCAGACGTACTAATTTTAAGAAGAGATACGGACGACCCATACTAGCTTTGATCTGCTGCATGCAAGAGAAGGGTGAGGCTCAGGCGTGCATGCGACCCAGCATGAGGCGCGAGTGAGCACCTCATTTTTTAACATGCATGCCTATACTAATAAATTTGATAATGTCCGCAAATATTTCTTCAAAAAATAAACTTCAAAATTATTTGTAGGTCAAACCGTCAGGCAGATTGGAAAACCGTTTTTGAATAAACAAATCATCGCGACGAAAGCTTCGAAACTAGATCCCATTTTGATATGTTTCGATGATATTTTTTTTCAGGTCAAAAGTTACCATGCTGGACTACATAAGTTATGATGCATGCAATACGTAACTTATCAACCGTACGGCAGGATTTTAACGACAGATCAACACGATCCCCTTCGACGGCTCCCGCTTTAGTTTGACAATAATAAAAAATGCAAATTGAGAAGAAAAAAGTGTCCTACATGGGATTCAAACCTGCATCGGGTAGCAAGTGTTGGGGAACGTAGCAGAAATTCAAAATTTTCTACGCATCACTAAGATCAATCTATGGAGATTCTAGCAACAAGAGAGGGAGAGGATGAGTTGATCTTCATACCCTTGAAGATCGCGATGCGGAAGCGTTACAAGAACGCGGTTGGTGGAGTCGTACACGCAACGATTCAGACCACGGTCCATTCGATCTAAGCGCCGAACGGACGGCGCCTCCGCTGCTCAACACACGTACAACCCGGGACGTCTCCTCCTTCTTGATCCATCAAGGGAGAGGAGAAGTTGAGGAGAACTCCGGCAACACGACGGCGTGGTGGTGATGGAGCTCGTGGTTCTCCGGCAGGCTTCGCCAAGCACTACGGAGGAGGAGGAGGTGTTGGAGGAGGGAGGGGCTGCGCCAGGAAGGTGTGCTGCCCTCTCTCTCCCCCACTATATATAGGGGGAAGGGAGGAGGGGGAGGCGCCCTAGGGTTCCCTAGGGGAGGAGCGGCGGCCATAGGGGAAACCCTAGATGGGTTTTGGCGCCCCCACCCCCTAGGAAACTTGCCCCCCAAGCCGGGAGGGGCGGCTGCCCTAGGGGTGGCGCCCCCACATATCCTGGTTACGTGAGATGGGGTGGGAGGGGCGCTCAGCCCCTTAGTGGGCTGATGTGCCCTCTCCCCTTGGCCCATAAGGCCCCCCAACGGTTGTCGGGGCCTCCGAAATCCCTTTTGGACACGCTGGTCATCACCTGGTACCCCCGGAACAATTCCGGACTCCAATACCCTTCGTCCAATATACCGATCTTCACCTCCGGTCCATTCCGGAGCTCCTCGTCATGTCCGGGATCTCATCCGGGACTCCGATCAACATTCGGTAACCACATACTATTTCCCATATCAACTCTAGCGTCACCGAACCTTAAGTGTGTAGACCCTGCGGGTTCGGGAACCATGCAGACATGACTGAGACGTTCTCCGGTCAATAACCAACAGTGGGATCTGGATACCCATGTTGGCTCCCACATGTTCCACGATGATCTCATCGGATGAACCACGATGTCAAGGATTCAAGCAATCCCGTATGCAATTCCCTTTGTCAATCGGTATGTTACTTGCCCGAGATTCGATCGTCGGTATCCCAATACCTTGTTCAATCTCGTTACCGGCAAGTCACTTTACTCATTCCGTAATGCATGATTTCGTGACTAACTACTTAGTCATATTTGAAGGAAATATGCCCTAGAGGCAATAATAAAGTTATTATTTATTTCCTTATATCATGATAAATGTTTATTATTCATGCTAGAATTGTATTAACCGAAAACATAATACATGTGTGAATATATAGACAAACAAGATGTCACTAGTATGCCTCTACTTGACTAGCTTGTTAATCAAAGATGGTTATGTTTCCTAACCATAAACAAGGAGTTGTTATTTGATTAAACAAGGTCACATCATTAGTAGAATGATCTGATTGACATGACCCATTCCGTTAGCTTAACAGTTGATCGTTTAGTATGTTAATGCTTTCTTCATGACCCATACATGTTCCTATAACTATGAGATTATGCAACTCCCGTTTACGGAGGAACACTTTGGTACTACCAAACGTCACAACGAATCGGGTGATTATAAAGGAGTACTACAGGTGTCTCCAAAGGTACTTGTTGGGTTGGCATATTTCGAGATTAGATTTTGTCACTCCGATTGTCGGAGAGGTATCTCTGTGCCTTCTCGGTAATGCACATCACTTAAGCCTTGCAAGCATTACAACTAATAAGTTAGTTGTGAGATGATGTATTACGGAACGAGTAAAGAGACTTACCGTAACGAGATTGAACTAGGTATTGGATACCGACGATCGAATCTCGGGTAAGTAACATACCAATGACAAAGGGAACAACGTATGTCGTTATGCGGTTTGACCGATAAAGATCTTCGTAGAATATGTAGGAACCAATATGGGCATCCAGGTTCCGCTATTGGTTATTGACCGAGAATGGTTCTAGGTCATGTCTACATAGTTCTCGAACCCGTAGGGTCCGCACGCTTAACGTTTCGATGACGGTTCATTATGAGTTTATAAGTATTGATGCAATCGAAGTTTGTTCGAGTCCCGGATGTGATCACGGACATGACGAGGAGTCTCGAAATGGTCGAGACATAAAGATTGATATATTGGAAGCCTACATTTGGACATCGGAAGGGTTCCGAGTGAAATCAGGAATTCTTAGAATGCAGGGAGGTTACCGAACCCCGGGAACTACATGGGCCATAGTGGGCCTTAGTGGAAAGGAGAGAGGGCCAGCCCTAGGTGGTCGCGCCCCCTTCCCCTAGTCCTATTAGGACTAGGAAAGGTGGGCCGCCCCCTCTCTCTCTTCCCCTCAGAATCCTAATCCAACTAGGATTGGAGGGAGTCCTACTCCGGAGGAGTAGGACTCCTTAGCGCCTCCCCCTTGGGCCGCCACCTCCCCTTGGCTCCTTTATATCTGAGGCAGAGGGCACCCCATAACACACAAGTTGATCTACGGATCTTTCCTTAGCCGTGTGCGGTGCCCCTTCCACCATATTCCACTTCGGTCATATCGTCAGAGAGCTTAGGCGAAGCCCTGCGCCGGAGAAGTCATATCGTCATGGAGCTTAGGCGAAGCCTGCGTCGGTGGAGCATCAACATCGTCACCACGCCGTCGTCTTGTGGAACTCATCCCCGACACTTTGCTGGATCGGAGTCCGGGATCGTCATCGAGCTGAACGTGCGTAACTTCCGGAGGTGCCGTCGTTCGGTGCTTGGATCGGTCGGATCGTGAAGACGTCGCGACTACATCAACCGCGTTGTTATAACGCTTCCGCTTACGGTCTACGAGGGTACATGGACGGACACTCTTCCCTCTCGTTGCTATGCCATCACTATGGTCTTGCGTGATCGTAGGAAATTTTTTGAAATTACTACGTTCCCCAACAGTGGCATCCGAGCCAGGTTTTATGCGTAGATGTCATATGCACGAGTAGAACACAAGTGAGTTGTGGACGATACAAGTCATACCGCCTACCGGCATGTCATACTTTGGTTCAGCGGTATTGTTGGGCGAGACGATCCGGACCAACCTTACGCCAGACGCTTACGCGAGACCGGTTCCTCGACGTGCTTTGCACATAGATGGCTTAACGGAAGACTGTCTCTCCAACTTTAGTTGAAAAGTGTAGCTACGCCCGGTCCTTGAGAAGGTTAAGCGGAGTCTATTTGACAAACTATCGTTGTGGTTTTGATGCGTAGGTAAGAACGGTTCTTGCTCAGCCCGTAGCAGCCACGTAAAACTTGCAACAACAAAGTAGAGGACGTCTAACTTGTTTTTGCAGGGCATGTTGTGATGTGATATGGTCAAGACGTGATGCTATATTTTATTGTATGAGATGATCATGTTTTGTAACCGAGTTATCGGCAATGGCGAGAGCCATATGGTTGTCGCTTTATTGTATGCAATGCAATCGCGATGTAATGCTTTACTTTATTACTAAGCGGTAGTGATAGTCGTGGAAGCATAAGATTGGCGAGGCGACAACGATGCTACGATGGAGATCAAGGTGTCGCGCGGTGACGATGGTGATCATGACGATTGCTTGGCGATGGAGATCACAAGCACAAGATGATGATGACCATATCATATCACTTATATTGATTGCATGTGATGTTTATCCTTTATGCATCTTATCTTGCTTTGTTTGACGGTAGCATTATAAGATGATCTCTCACTAAAAATTATCAAGAAGTGTTCTCCACGAGTATGCACCGTTGCCAAAGTTCGTAGTACCCGGACACCACGTGATGATCGGGTGTGATAAGTTCTACGTCCATCTACAACGGGTGCAAAACAGTTGCACACGCGGAATACTCGAGTTAAACTTGACGAGCCTAGCATATAACAGATATGGCCTCGGAACACGGAGACCGAAAGGTCGAACGTGAATCATATAGTAGATATGATCAACATAGTGATGTTCACCATTGAAACTACTCCGCCTCACGTGATGATCGGACATGGTTTAGTTAATATGGATCACGTGATCACTTAGATGACTAGAGAGATGTCTGCCTAAGTGGGAGTTTTTAATATGATTAATTGAACTTAAATTTATCATGAACTTAGTACACGATAGTATTTTGCTTGTCTATGTTTCTGTAGATAGATGGCTCGTCTTTGTTGTTCCGTTGAATTTTAATGCGTTCCTTGAGAAAGCAAAGTTGAAAGATGATGGTAGCAATTACACGGATCGGGTCCGTAATTTGAGGATTATCCTCATTGCTGCACGAAAAATTACGCCCTGGAAGCACCGGTGGCGAACTGCTTTGCAGAATCTTGAGCGAAGTTATGAGCGTCTGCAAAGCGTAGTGATGACTACTCTATAGTTCAGTGTGCCATGCTTTACGGCTTAGAACTGGGTCTTCAACGACGCGTTTTGAACGTCATGGAGCATATGAGATGTTCCAGGAGTTGAAGTTAATATTTCAAGCAAATGCCCGGATTGAGAGATATGAAGTCTCCAATAAGTTCTATAGCTGCAAGATGGAGGAGAATAGTTCACAAGTGAACACATACTCAAAATGTCCGGGTATAACAATCACTTAATTCAGCCGGGAGTTAATCTTCCGGATGATAGTGTCATTGATGTAATTCTCCAATCATCGCCACCAAGCTACAAGAGCTTCGTGATGAACTATAATATGCAAGGGATGACTAAGACAATTCCTGAGCTCTTCGCAATGCTAAAAGCTGCGGAGGTAGAAATCAAGAAAGAGCATCAAGTGTTGATGGTCAACAAAACCACTAGTTTCAAGAAAAAGGCAAAGGGAAGAAGAAGGAAACTTCAAAAAGAACAGCAAGAAAGTTGCTGATCAAGAGAAGAAACCCAAGTCCGGACCTAAGCCTGAAACTGAGTGTTTTACCGCAAGCAGAACCCGGACCTTTGGAAGCGGAACTGCCCCAAGTATTTGGCGGATAAAAAGGATGGCAAGGTGAACAAAGGTATATGTGATATACATGTTATTGATGTGTACCTTACTAGAGCTCGTAGTAGCACTGGTATTTGATCTTGGTTACATTGCTAATATTTGCAACTCGAAGCAGGGGACTACGGAATAGACGAGCACTGGCAAAGGACGAGGTGACGATGCGCGTGGGAAATGGTTCCAAGGTCAATGTGATCGCGGTCGGCACGCTACCTCTACATCTACCTTCGGGATTAGTTTTAGACCTAAATAATTGTTATTTGGTGCCGCGTTGAGCATGAACATTATATCTGGATCTTGTTTAATGCGAGACGGTTATTCATTTAAATCAGAGAATAATGGTTGTTCTATTTATATGAATAATATCTTTTATGGTCATGCACCCTTGAAGAATGGTCTATTCTTGTTGAATCTCGACGGTAGTGATACACATATTCATAATGTTGAAGCCAAAAGATGCAGAGTTGATAATGATAGTGCAACTTATTTGTGGCATCGCCGTTTAGGTCATATCGGTGTAAAACGCATGAAGAAACTCCATCTTGATGGGCTTCGGAATCACTTGATTATGAATCACTTGGTACTTAAGTAACCGTGCCTCATGGGCAAGATGACCAAAACGCCGTTCTCGGAACTATGGAGCGAGCAACTGATTTGTTGGAAATCATACATACCGATGTTTGTGGTCCAATGAATATTGAGGCACTTGGCGGATATCGTTATTTCCTCACCTTCACAGATGATTTGAGCAGATATGGGTATATCTACTTAATGAAACACAAATCTGAAACATTTGAAAAGTTCAAAGAATTTCAGTGAAGTAGAAAATCATCATAACAAGAAAATAAAGTTTCTACGATCTGATCGTTGAGGAGAATAATTGAGATACGAGTTTGGTTTACATATGAAACAATCTGGAATAGTTTAACAACTCACGCCAACCGGAACACCACAGAGAAATGGTGTGTCCGAACGTCAGAATCGTACTTTCTTGGATATGGTGCGATCTATGATGTCCATTTCGATTTACCGCTATCGCTTTGGGGTTATGCTTTAGAGACGGCCGCATTCACGTTGAATAGGACACCGTCAAAATCCGTTGAGACGACGCCTTATGAACTGTGGTTTGGCAAGAAACCAAAGTTGTCGTTTCTTAAAGTTTGGGGCTGCGATGCTTATGTAAAGAAACTTCAACCAGATAAGCTCGAACCCAAATCGGAAAAATGTGTCTTCATAGGATACCCAAAGGAGACTGTTGGGTACACCTTCTATCACAGATCTAAAGGCAAGATTTTCGTTGCTAAATTCGGGTCCTTTCTAGAGAAGGAGTTTCTCTCGAAAGAAACGAGTGGGAGGAAAGTAGAACTTGATGAGATAATCAGATTCTGCTCCCTTATTGGAAAGTAGTTCATCACAAGAAATGGTTCTGTGACAACTACACCAATTAGTGAGGAAACTAATGATGATGATCATGAAGCTTGAGATCAAGTTGCTATCGAACCTCGAGGAGTCGATCAGAGTAAAATACGCACTGCAGTGGTACGGTAATCCTATTCCGGAAGTCATGTTACTTGACCATGGCGAACCTACAAACTATGAAGAAGCGATGGTGAGCCCAGATTCGCAAAATGGCTGGAAGCCATGAAATCTGAGATGGGATCCATGTATGAGAACAAAGTATGGACTTTGGTTGACTTGCCCGATGATCGGCAAGCCATTGAAAATAAATGGATCTTTAAGAAGAAGACTGACGCCGATGGTAATGTAACCGTCTACAAAGCTCGACTTGTTGCGAAAGGTTTCAAGTTCAAGGGGTTGATTACGATGAGACTTTCTCACCCGTAGCGATGCTTAAGTGCAATAGAATCATGTTAGCAATTGCCGCATTTTATGATTATGAAATTTGGCAAATGGATGTAAAAACTGCATTCTTGAATGGATTTCTAGAAGAAGAGTTGCATATGATGCAACCAGAAGGTTTTGTCGATCCGAAAGGTGCTAACAAAGTGTGCAAGCTCCAACGATCAATTTATGGTCTGGTGCAAGCCTCTCAGAGTTGGAATAAACGCTTTGATAGTGTGATCAAAGCATATGGGTTTATACAGACTTTTGGAGAAGCCTGTATTTACAAGAAAGTGAGTGGGAGCTCTGTAGCATTTAAGATATTATATGTGGACGACATATTATTAATTGGAAATGATATAGAATTTCTGGATGGCATAAAAGGATACTTGAATAAAAGTTTTTCAATGAAAGACCTCGGTGAAGCTGCTTACATATTGGGCATCAAGATCTATAGAGATAGATCAAGACGCTTAATTGGACTTTCACAAAGCACATACCTTGATAAAATTTTGAAAAAGTTCAAAATGGATCGTGCAAAGAAAGGTTTTTGCTCAGATTGCAAGGTGTAAGATTGAGTAAGACTCAATGCCCGACCACGCAGAAGATAGAGAGAAAATGAAAGATGTTCCTATGCTTCAGCCATAGGCTCTATCATGTATGCAATGCCGTGTACCGCACGACATATGCTTAGCTATAAGCTTGGCAGGAAGGTACCAAAAGTAATCCAGGAATGGATCATCGGACAGCGGTCAAGAACATCCTGAAATACACGAAAAGGACTAAGGATATGTTTCTCGTATATGGAGGTGACAAAGAGCTAGTCGTAAATGGTTACGTCGACGAAAGCTTTGACATCGATCCGGACGATTCTAAATCGCAAACCGGATACGTGTTTTTATTAAACGGTGGAGCTGTCGGTTGGTGCAGTTCTAAACAAAGCGCCGTGGCGGGATCTACATGTGAAGCGGAGTACATAGCTGCTTGGAAGCAAAGAAATGAAGGAGTCTGGATGAAAGAGTTCATTTCCGATCTAGGTGTTATACCTAGTGCGTCGGGACCGATGAAGATCTTCTGTGACAATCTTGGTGCAATTGCCTTGGCAAAGGAATCCAGATTTCACAAGAGGACCAAGCACATCAAGAGACGCTTCAATTCCATTCGGGACCAAGTCCAAGTGGGAGACATAGAGATTTGCAAAATACATACGGATCTGAATGTTGCAGACCCATTGACTAAGCCTCTTCCACGAGCAAAACATGATCAGCACCAAGACTCCATGGGTGTTAGGATCATTACTTTGTAATCTAGATTATTGACTCTAGTGCAAGTGGGAGACTGAAGGAAATATGCCCTAGAGGCAATAATAAAGTTATTATTTATTTCCTTATATCATGATAAATGTTTATTATTCATGCTAGAATTGTATTAACCGGAAACATAATACATGTGTGAATATATAGACAAACATTATGTCACTAGTATGCCTCTACTTGACTAGCTTGTTAATCAAAGATGGTTATGTTTCCTAACCATAAACAAGGAGTTGTTATTTGATTAAACAAGGTCACATCATTAGTAGAATGATCTGATTGACATGACCCATTCCGTTAGCTTAACGGTTGATCGTTTAGTATGTTAATGCTTTCTTCATGACCCATACATGTTCCTATAACTATGAGATTATGCAACTCCGTTTACCGAGGAACACTTTGGGTACTACCAAACGTCACAACGAATCGGGTGATTATAAAGGAGTACTACAGTGTCTCCAAAGGTACTTGTTGGGTTGGCATATTTCGAGATTAGATTTTGTCACTCCGATTGTCGGAGAGGTATCTCCAGGCCTTCTCGGTAATGCACATCACTTAAGCCTTGCAAGCATTACAACTAATAAGTTAGTTGTGAGATGATGTATTACGGAACGAGTAAAGAGACTTACCGGTAATCTAGATTGAACTAGGTATTGGATACCGACGATCGAATCTCGGGTAAGTAACATACCGATGACAAAGGGAACAACGTATGTCGTTATGCGGTTTGACCGATAAAGATCTTCGTAGAATATGTAGGAACCAATATGGGCATCCAGGTTCCGCTATTGGTTATTGACCGAGAATGGTTCTAGGTCATGTCTACATAGTTCTCGAACCCGTAGGGTCCGCACGCTTAACGCTTCGATGACAGTTCATTATGAGTTTATAAGTATTGATGCAGAAGTTTGTTCGAGTCCCGGATGTGATCACGGACATGACGAGGAGTCTCGAAATGGTCGAGACATAAAGATTGATATATTGGAAGCCTACATTTGGACATCGGAAGGGTTCCGAGTGAAATCGAGAATTCTCGAGTACCGGAGGTTACCGGAACCCCGGGAACTACATGGGCCATAGTGGGCCTTAGTGGAAAGGAGAGGGCCAGCCCTAGGTGGCCGCTGCCCCCCTTCCCTAGTCCTATTAGGACTAGGAAAGGTGGGCCGCCCCTCTCTCTCTTCCTCCTCAGGAATCCTAATCCAACTAGGATTGGAGGGAGTCCTACTCCCGGAGGAGTAGGACTCCTTGCGCGCCTCCCCTTGGGCCGCCACCTCCCCTTGGCTCCTTTATATACGGGCAGAGGGCACCCCATAACACACAAGTTGATCTACGGATCTTTCCTTAGCCGTGTGCGGTGCCCTTCCACCATATTCCACTTCGTCATATCGTCAGAGAGCTTAGGCGAAGCCTGCGCCGGAGAAGTCATATCGTCGCGGAGCTTAGGCGAAGCCCTGCGTCGGTGGAGCATCAACATCGTCACCACGCCGTCGTCTTGACGGAACTCATCCCGACACTTTGCTGGATCGGAGTCCGGGATCGTCATCGAGCTGAACGTGTGCGTAACTCGGAGGTGCCGTGACGTTCGGTGCTTGGATCGGTCGGATCGTGAAGACGACGACTACATCAACAGCGTTGTTATAACGCTTCCGCCACGGTCTCACGAGGGTACGTGGACGGACACTCTTCCCTCTCGTTGCTATGCCATCACTATGGTCTTGCGTGATCGTAGGAAATGTTTTGAAATTACTACGTTCCCCAACAATATTGAGCTCATTATGATGATGCATTACCGAGTGGGCCCAGAGATACCTCTCCGTCTCACGGAGTGACAAATCCCAGTCTCGATTCGTGCCAACTCAATAGACACTTTAGGAGATACCCGTAGTGCACCTTTATAGCCACCCAGTTACGTTGTGACGTTTGGCACACCCAAAGCATTCCTACGGTATCCGGGAGTTGCACAATCTCATGGTCTAAGGAAATGATACTTGACATTAGAAAAGCTTTTAGCAAACGAACTACACGATCTTGTGCTATTCTTAGGATTGGGTCTTGTCCATCACATCATTCTCTTAATGATGTGATCCCGTTATCAATGACATCCAATGTCCATGGTCAGGAAACCATGACCATCTGGTTATCAACGAGCTAGTCAACTAGAGGCTCACTAGGGACATGTTGTGGTCTATGTATTCACACATGTATTGCGGTTTCCGGTCAATACAATTATAGCATGAATAATAGACAATTATCATGAACAAGGAAATACAATAATAACCATTTTATTATTGCCTCTAGGGCATATTTCCAACAGTCTCCCACTTGCACTAGAGTCAATAATCTAGTTCACATCACTATGTGATTGTAATGAATCGACACCCATGGGGTTTGATCATATCTCGCTTGTGAGAGAGGT
This sequence comes from Aegilops bicornis, assembly GCA_021605145.1. Lineage (NCBI taxonomy): Eukaryota > Viridiplantae > Streptophyta > Magnoliopsida > Poales > Poaceae > Aegilops > Aegilops bicornis. The sequence goes on from CM038673.1 coordinate 530,999,387, forward strand.
TATTAGTCAACGGATATGAACCTTTCAGATCCGTGTGTGCTTTGCAAATCTCTATGTCATCTCCTAGATGCAGCTACCACGCTCTATTTGGATCTATTCCAAATAACTGTTCTACTATACGAATCCGGTTTACTACTCAGAATAATCCGAATTAGTGTCAAAGTTTGCATCGGTGTAACCCTTTACGACGAACTCTTTTACCACCTCAATAACCGAGAAAATTCCTTAGTCCACTAGTTACTAAGGATAAGTTTGACCACCGTCACCGTGATCTATTCTGGATCACTCTTGTACCCCTTTGATCGAAGTCATGGCAAGGCACACTTCAAAAGCGGTACACAAAGATAGCATACTATAGAGCCTACGTCTGAAGCATAGGGACGACCTTCGTCCTTTCTCTCTCTTCTCGCCATGGTCATGTCTTGAGTCTTACTCAATATTCACACCTTATAACACAGCCAAGAACTCTTTCTTTGCCGATCTATTTTGAACTCCTTCAAAATCTTGTCACAAGATGTATTTATTTGAAAGTACTATTAAGCGTTTTTTGATCTATCCTTATAGATTTTGATGCTCAATGTTCAAGTAGCTTAATCCAGGTTTTCCATTGAAAAACACTTTTCAAATAACCCTATATGTTGTCCAGAAATTCTACATCATTTCTGATCAACAATATGTTAATAACATATACTCGTCATAAATTCTATAGTGCTCCCACTCACTTCTTTGGAAATACAAGTTTCACATAAACCTTGTATAAACCCAAAATCTTTGATTATCTCATCAAAGCGTATATTCCAACTCCGAGATGCTTACTCCAGTCCTTAGAAGGATTGCTGGAGCTTTGCATACTTGTTAGCGTCTTTTAGGATTGACAAAACTTTTTGGTTGTATCACATACAACCTTTCCTCAAGAATATCCTTGAGGAAACAATGTTTTTTTACATCCTATCTGCAAGCTTCATAAATCATGCAGTAACTGCTAATATAATTCCAACAGACTCTTTAGCATCGCTACGAGTGAGAAAGTCTCATTGCAGTCAACTCCTTGAACTTGTCGGAAAACATCTTAACGACAAGTCGAGCTTTCTTAATGGTGACACTTACCATCATTGTCCGTCTTCCTTTTAAAATCCATACATACTCAACGACCTTACGACCATCGAGTAGTTACGCCAAAGTCTACACTTTGTTTTCATACATGGATCCTCTCTCGGATTTTATGGCCTCAAGCCATTCATCGGAATCCAGGCCCACCATCGCTTCTCCATAGCTCGCAGGTTCATTGTTGTCTAGCAACATGACCTCCAAGACAGGATTACGTACCACTTTGAAGCAGTACGCATCCTTGTCGACCTACGAGGTTTGGTAGTGACTTGATCCGAAGTTTCATGATCACTATCATAATCTTCTACTTCAATTGGTGTAGGTGCCACAGGAACAACTTCCTGTGCCTGCTACACACTAGTTGAAGTGATGGTTCAACAACCTCATCAAGTCTCCACCATCCTCCCACTCAATTCTTTCAAGAGAAACCTTTCCTCGAGAAAGGACCCGCTTTCTAGAAACAATTACTTTTGCTTCCTGATCTGAATTAGGAGGTATACCCAACTGTTTTGGGTGTCCTATGAAGATGTATTTATCCTCTTTGGGTTCGAGCTTATCAGGATGAAACTTTTTCACATAAGCGTCGCAGCCCCCAACTTTCAAGAAACGACAGCCTAGGTTTCTCTAAACCATAGTTCATACGGTGTCATCTCAACGGAATTACGTGGTGCCCTATTTAAAGTGAATGTGGTTGTCTCTAATGCCTAACCCATGAACGATAGTGGTAATTTGATAAGAGACATCATGGTATGCCCCATATCCAATAGGGTGCATTTATGATGTTCGGACACACCATCACACTATGGTGTTCCAGGCGGTGTTAGTTGTGAAACAATTTGCACAATGTCTCAATTGTGTACCAAACTCGCAACTCAGATATTCATCTCTATGATCATATCATAGACATTTTATCCTCTTGTCACGAAGATCTTCAACTTCACTCTGAAATTACTTGAACCTTTCAATAATTCAGACTTGTGTTTCATCAAGTAAATATACTCAACATCTACTCAAATCATCTGTGAAGTAAGAACATAACGATATCCACTGCATGCCTCTGCACTCAATGGACTGCACACATCAAAATGTGTTACTTCCAACAAGTTGCTTTCTTGTTCCATCTTACTGAAAAACGAGGCTTTTCAGTCATCTTGCCCATGTGGTATGATTTGCATGTCTCAAGTGATTCAAAATCAAGTGAGTCCAAACGATCCATCTGCATGGAGTTTCTTCATGCGTACATACCAATAGACATGGTTCGCATGTCTCAAACTTTTCAAAAACGAGTGAGTCCAAAGATCCATCAACATGGAGCTTCTTCATGCGTTTTATACCAATATGACTTACATGGCAGTGCCACAAGTAGGTGGTACTATCATTACTATCTTATATCTTTTGGCATGAACATGTGAATCACTACGATCGAGATTCAATAAACCATTCATTTTTAGGTGCAAGACCATTGAAGGTATTATTCAAATAAACAGAGTAACCATTATTCTCCTTAAATGAATAATCAGTATTGCGATAGACATAATCCAATCATGTCTATGCTCAACGTAAACACCAAATAACAATTATTTAGGTTTAACACCGATCCCGATGGTAGAGGAAGCGTGCGATGTTTGATCACATCAACCTTGGAAATACTTCCAACACATATCGTCACCTCGCCTTTAGCTAGTCTTCGTTTATTTCGTAGCCTTTTATTTCGAGTTACTAACACTTAGCAACCGAACCGGTATCTATTACCATGGTGCTACTAGGAGTACTAGTAGAGTACACATTAATATAATGTATATCCAATATACTTCACGACCTTGCCCGCCTTCTTATCTACCAAGTATCTAGGGTAATTTCGCTCCAAAGGACTGCTCCCCTTATTACAGAAGCACTTAGTCTCGGATTTGGGTTTAACCTTGGGTTTCTTCACTAGAGCAGCAACTGATTTGCCGTTTCATGAAGTATCCCTTCTTGCCCTTGCCCTTCTTGAAACTAGTGGTTTCACTAACCATCAACAATTGATGCTCCTTCTTGATTTCTACTTTCATGTGTCAAACATCGCGAATATTTCAAGGATCATCATATCTATCCTCGATATGTTATAGTTCATCACGAAGCTCTAGTAGCTTGGCGGCAATGACTTTGGAGAAACATCACTATCTCATCCGGAAGATTAACTCCCACTCGATTCAAGTGATTGTTGTACCCGGACAATCGAGTACAAGCTCAACGATTGAGCTTTTCTCCCTTAGTTTGTAGGCTAAGAAACTCGTCGGAGGTCTCATGCCTCTTGACGTAAGCACGAGCCTGAAATCCCAATTTCAGCCCTTGGAACATCTCATATGTTCCGCGACGCTTCAAAAAACGCGTCTTGGCGCCACAATTCTAAACCATTTAACATTCTTGAACTATCATGTAGTCATCAAACGTGTATGTCGATGTTCGCAACATCCACGCATCGACGCTCGAGGTTCAAAGACACCGAGAGGTGCATTAAGGACATAAGCCTTCTGCGCAGCAATGAGGACAATCCTCAGTTTACGGACCCAGTCCACACAATTGCTACTATCAACTTTCAACAATATTTTCTCTAGGAACATATCTAAATAGTAGAATTAAAGCGAGCCATTTACATAATTTGTAAAGACCTTTTGACTATGTTCATGATAATTAAGTTCATCTAATCACATTATTTGATGAACTCCCACTCGATAGAGACATCCTCTAGTCATCTAAGTGATACATGATCCGAGTCAACTAGGCCGTGTCCGATCATCACGTGAGACGGACTAGTCATCATCGGTGAACATCTTCATGTTGATCGTATCTACTATACGACTCATGTTCGACCTTTCGGTCCCTTGTGTTCCTAGGCCATGTCTGTACATGCTAGGCTCGTCAAGTCAACCTAAGTGTTTCGCGTGTGTAAATCTGGCTTACACCCGTTGTATGTGAACGTTAGAATGGCCGCACCCGATCATCACGTGGTGCTTCAAGCAACGATCTTCGCAACGGTGCACGCTTAGGGGAACACTTTCTTGAAAATTATTATGAGGGATCATCTTATTTACTACCGTCGTTCTAAGCAAATAAGATGCATAAACATGATAAACATCACATGCAATCAAAAAGTGACATGATATGGCCAATATCATTTTACTCCTTTTGATCTCCATCTTCGGGGCTCCATGATCATCATCGTCACCGGCATGACACCATGATCTCCATCATCGTGTCTCCATGAAGTTGTCTCGCCAACTATAACTTCTACTACTATGGCTAACGGTTTAGCAATAAAGTAGAGTAATTACATGGCGTTGTTCAATGACACGCGGGTCATAAAATAAATTAAGACAACTCCTATGGCTCCTGCCGGTTCTCATACTCATCGACATGCAAGTCGTGATTCCAATTACAAGAACATGATCAATCTCATACATCACATATCATTCATCACATTCTTTTGGCCATATCACATCACATAGCATACCCTGCAAAAACAAGTTAGACGTCCTCTAATTGTTGTTTGCATATTTTACGTGGCTGCTATGAGTTTCTAGCAAGAACGTTTCTTACCTACGCAAAAGCCACAACGTGATATGCCAATTGCTATTTACCCTTTATAAGGACCCTTTTCATCGAATCCGATCCGACTAAAGTGGGAGAGACTGGCACCCGCTAGCCACCTTTATGCAACAAGTGCATGTCAGTCGGTGGAACCTGTCTCACGTAAGTGTACGTGTAAGGTCGCTCCGGGCTGCTTCATCCCACAATACCGCTGAAGCAAAATAAGACTAGTAGCGGCAAGAAAGTTGACAACATCTACGCCCACAACAAATTGCGTTCTACTCGTGCATAGAATCTACGCAAAAGACCTAGCTCTGATACCACTGTTGGGGAACGTAGCAGAAATTCAAAATTTTCTACGCATCACCAAGATCAATCTATGGAGATTCTAGCAACAAGAGAGGGAGAGGATGAGTTGATCTTCATACCCTTGAAGATCGCGATGCGGAAGGGTTACAAGAATGCGGTTGGTGGAGTCGTACACGCAGCGATTCAGATCGCGGTCGATTCCGATCTAAGCGTCGAACGGACGGCGCCCGCTGCTCAACACATGTACAGCCCGGGACGTCTCCTCCTTCTTGATCCAGCAAGGGAGAGGAGAAGTTGAGGAGAACTCCGGCAAGACGACAGGCGTGGTGGTGATGGAGCTCGTGGTTCTCCGGCAGGGCTTCGCCAAGCACTACGGAGGAGGAGGAGGTGTTGGAGGAGGGAGGGGCTGCGCCAGGGGAAGGGTGCGGCTGTCCTCTCTCTCCCTCACTATATATAGGGGGAAGTGAGGAGGGGGTGGCTCCCTAGGGTTCCCTACGGGAGGGGCGGCAGCCATAGGGGAAACCCTAGATGGGTTTTGGCGCCCCCACCCCCTAGGAAACTTGCCCCCCAAGCCGGGAGGGGCGGCTGCCCTAGGGGTGGCGCCCCCACATCTCCTGGTTACGTGAGATGGGGTGGGAGGGGCGCTCAGCCCCTTAGTGGGCTGATGTGCCCTCTCCCCTCGCCCATAAGGCCCCCGAACGCTTGCCGGGGCCTCCGAAACCCCTTTCGGACACGCTGGTCATCACCTGGTACCCCCGGAACAATTTCGGACTCCAATACCCTTCGTCCAATATACCGATCTTCACCTCCGGTCCATTCCGGAGCTCCTCGTCATGTCCGGGATATCATCCGGGACTCCGAACAACCTCCGGTAACCACATACTATTTCTCATAACAACTCTAGCGTCACCGAACCTTAAGTGTGTAGACCCTACGGGTTCGGGAACCATGCAGACATGACCGAGACGTTCTCCGGTCAATAACCAACAGCAGGATCTGGATACCCATGTTGGCTCTACATGTTCCACGATGATCTCATCGGATGAACCACGATGTCAAGGATTCAAGCAATCCCGTATGCAATTCCCTTTGTCAATCGGTATGTTACTTGCCCGAGATTCGGTCGTCGGTATCCCAATACCTCGCTCAATCTCGTTATCGGCAAGTCACTTTACTCGCTCCGTAATGCATGATCCCGTGACTAACTACTTAGTCACATTGAGCTCATTATGATGATGCATTACCGAGTGGGCCCAGAGATACCTCTCCGTCTCACGGAGTGACAAATCCAGCCTCGATTCGTACCAACCCAATGACACTTTCAGAGATACCCGTAGTGCACCTTTATAGCCACCCGATTCACGTTGTGACGCTTTGGCACACCCAAAGCATTCCTATGGTATCCGGAGTTGCACAATCTCATGGTCTAAGGAAATGATACTTGACATTAGAAAAGCTTTTAGCAAACGAACTACACGATCTTGTGCTATGCTTAGGATTGGGTCTTGTCCATCACATCATTCTCCTAATGATGTGATCCCGTTATCAATGACATCCAATGTCCATGGTCAGGAAACCATGACCATCTGTTGATCAAAGAGCTAGTCAACTAGAAGCTCACTAGGGACATGTTGTGGTCTATGTATTCACACATGTATTGCGGTTTCCGATCAATACAATTATAGCATGAATAATAGACAATTATCATGAACAAGGAAATACAATAATAACCATTTTATTATTGCCTCTAGGGCATATTTCCAACAGCAAGGACACGCCAAATGCCAATACCAACAACCACTAGTAAAAAAAGGGCCATTTGTCCCGGTTCGTAAGGCCCATTTATCCCGGTTTTTGAACAGGGACTGAAGTGTCGTTACTAATGCCCTAGGCCTTTAGTCCCGGTTCTTAGATGAACCGAGACAGAAGGGCCTCCATGTGGCTGGTGCTGCGAGCCCAGGCAGAAGGGCCTTTAGTCCCGGTTGGTGGCACCAACCGGGACCAAAAGGCATCCACGCCACAAGAAATGGCTGTGAGCCGGGGGTTTTTTTTCTGAAAGGGGGTTGTTTAGGGGGTAATTTAGGGTGTGTTAGCTAGCTAACAGAGAGAAGTGTCCTCTCTTATTTCCGTGCTTGGTTTACCAATGCTACTGCTATGCCTAAACATGGCTTAGATTAAAGTGAAGGCAACATGTGGTGCATGTCGAAAGTAATACTAATCCTAACTTGACCAAGCTTGTTTGGGTTAGTACTACTTTCGACATGCACCACATGCATGTTGCCTTCACTTCAATCCAATCCATGTTCATTTTACCCGCTGATATATAATAACTCTTCATGTCCGCATCATGCATCATCATAATAATAAGTCGTACTAATCATCATCATACAACTCCTACTCGTTATTAATAACAAGTCATACGATCATCATCCTCATAGTCATCGAATCAACCCTACTTAATTGTTCTAGGCACATGATCATCAGTATTAGGTAGGACCTAAATATCCTCTTTAAGGTAAAATAGCATAAAACAATATAGACCCTGACTCTCCATTATGGAGAATGGAGACCATCCTGTCTCCAATTCTTGCGTTTCGCTTCCTTTTGCTTCCAAGAACCTCCTTACGACTGTCCATACATTTTTTCCATTCCTTGATTTTCATGTCTCCACTTCTTTTAGAAATCCGGTATGGACAGTTGAGATTCGTAGGATGACCTGGATGTATGTTCAAAACATCAAGGCAACCACTCTGATACCTCAGATGAGGCACACAATCATTCGGGATTTCCTGTTGAAAAACATATAGTAATAACTTCGTAGTTAGCAATGTAGTTAAGTTTTAAAAGAATTTATGCAAAAGATGCACGAATGTCGTATAGTAAAAAATCTTACCATGGCATCTCCATGGATGTTATCAGAGTTCAACACGTGCACTAGTGGCACGTATTGACCATAATGTGGAGGAGTTTTACAATAGATATTGTAATTCTCAAGATCAGTACAAAATGCGACTGATGATTTTTCTCCTTATAAGTTAACTTCAGAGCCATCGGTGTAGTAGGTTACATCTACCATGTTCCGCACATTGTTTGAACAATCAAAATAAGTTGTCAATGGAAATAAGCTGTCAACTATTTTGAAATGAACAATATAAATTAGTTAATAACTATGTTTGAGAGACTCACATAGTGGTAGAATTGGAGGCGTATCAACAAGGACCCAAATGTCCGTATTGTCTTGGTCGATGTCAGGATCACCAAGATCCATGGTGACAAGCATACGCTCATCAAAATCATACATCTTGCAAAATGCTTCTCAATTTTTGCAACCAAAATGGGTTACGCTCTCAGAATTATACAAATTTACTTCAAAATCCATATCATGATGGGTCCTTAGGTGAATTTTCTTTGTTTCCATAGTTTTATGTTCTTCAGAACTCATCCTCTCCAAGACATAGCGTCTTGCATGGCATGGGGTAAGCTAGTCGAATTGTAAAAGATGAAAATTACACGTTGAAATAGTTAAAGTCATGCTCAATTACGAAAAAATAACACTTGTCGTCGTTGCGTACCGTTTCAACATCGAAGGTCTCCTCCAGCTTAATGCTGAAGGGCCGACCTTCGCCTAGGTGAGGCCTGTCGCACAGACCTCGGTCGTCGTGGCACCAGTCGCACTCCCCCGGGAGACTTTCGTCGTCTGAGTACGAAATTTCCTATGTTCATAATTCAAATATTAAACTTGTACAATTAAATATATGTACTAAAAACCTAAATTAGATCATTATTATTCAACACGGGTTGACTATCGGTATGTCGAGTCTTTTCTTGAAAACACTCAGCTCACATGGTGTACATATTCGACCTCAGTGATGGTAGCTCCTCCTTTCATCCCCGAGTGCATTACACCAAGTTGTCTAGCACACGGGAATGAAGGAGAAGCTACCCCACGACAACAGTCGGGATTCTTCGTCCTCTCATATATATATGGTGGAGACTCTCCTCATCGATTCCTCTTCGACAATGCGACCGTTGGTGATGGTAGCTCCTCCTTTCGTTCCCGAGTGCATTACACCAAATTGCCTAGCACACGAGAACGAAGGAGAAGGTACCCCCACGACAACAGTCGGGATTCTTCGTCGTCTCATATATGGTGGAGACTCGACAGACTTGAAGTCAACCCAAAATATCGTTTATATCTTTCTAAAAAAGGGCATATCATCCTCTCATATATAGGACTCATATTGACATGGAGATTTGGCTGGTCTCACCTCGAGGTAGGGGGGTCGGTGACGGGGATGACGGCGGGGATGATGGAGGGGCTCCTAGATTTCTGCAAAAACATAAACCCTATAAGCTATCAACTAATCAAATGCATACGCCTTGCATAGTGCTCTGTAATTTTAGCATTCAAAGTAGGAGTACTTTTCCAGTTTGAACATCCAATAAGCAAAACCAAATCGTAAAATAAAGTAGTATTCAAATTAGCATGCATTCAATTATAAGCAAAAGTACATCATCTCTTGTGTCCGTACATCATCGAATATTATCACTAATACACCTCAAATATTATCATACATATAGCATCGCTAATACAGCTAGAACCGTAGCGCCCGACCGGTATCGACGCGGACGGTGGACACCCAAACAGAAGGAACCATCACAGGATCATAGCTCCAGTGAGATCCCTGAAGAACCTGCCAGGTACTGTCGGACCTGCTCTCCAACGCAACCATGTAGCGACGGACGTGCTCGTCCTCCTCGCTGACACGGTGACGTACCACCTACGCGGTGTCCGGAAGCCTCGGCACCGTCACTGGCCCACACGACCGCCACCAAACAAGGATCGGGTCAACGACGGGCTGGCTCCTCACCAACCTACGCCCCCTGAAAGGTAGCACCTCCCAAAACCAGCCCGGCGGAGCCCAGTCCCGGACATGGCCCCTCTGATCAAGCCGGCCTCCTCCGCCGAGTCGACGATGAGGATGCGGGATAGGCATCATCGACTTCGATGCGGGAATAATTGCTTTAACTAAAAAATAAACTAGTTTTATTAATTTTCTTGCTAAAAATAAACTACTTCTATATATAGTAAAATAAAGTAGTTTTCTTAAATCAACTAGTTCAACTACTACTAAGCACTTAATTACTATAAATAAAATAAAGTAGTACTTACTAAAAATAAACTACTTCTATATATATTAAAATAAAGTAGTACTTACTAAAAATAAACTACTTCTTTTTTCCTCTTCTTAATTATTTCACCTCTTTTTTCCTCTTCTTCGTCTCCTCTTCTTCTCCTTCTTCTTTTCCTTCTTCCTCTCCTTCTTTTTCTTCTTCTTCTTCCTTCTTTCCTTCTTCCTCTTTTCTTCCTTTTCCTTATTTTACTTTTTCCTCTACACTAACCTAAAATGCACTAACCTTAAATCGATATCTACTAACAACCTAAATAAAAAATCTGAAAAAACAGGACATATAATCATATATACACACATACGTATAATCACACATATATACATATAATCTGGAGAAAAAAACCATAGGGAGCGCGACGGCATGGCAATGGGCGGCGATCAAGACAGGGAGGAGGAGGAGGGATCGGGCAGCGCCACAATGGCCAAGGGCGACGCTGGGCAAGGGCGGGCGACGACGAGGAGGCAGGGCCGGTGGCGGTGGGCAAGGTGGGTGGCGCAAGGCGGCGCTGGGACAAGGCCGGAGGCAGGGCGACGACGGCGACGGCGAGGCAGAGGGGCAGCCTGGCGGCGTCGTCGAGGCGAGGAAGACGAACTGAATGAAAATTTTGACAAGTGTTGTATATATAGCCAGAGCTTTGGTCCCGATTCGTGGTACCAACCTGGCCCAATGCCCCCCATTAGTCTCGGTTTGTGGCACTAACTGGGACCAAAGGTCTCTTTTCAGCAGCCCAAAGGGCGGGAAGCCGAGGCCTTTGGTCCCGGTTGGTGGCACAAACCGGGACTAAAGGATGGGCATTGGTACCGGTTGGTGGCATGAACCAGTACCAATGCATATCTTTAGTCCCGGTTGGTGGCACCCCCAACCAGGACTAAAGGCCTTGTGCTGCCCGCGTCGCGGCATGAAAGTTTAGTCCCACCTCGCTAGTTTAGGGAGCTCGAGAGTGGTTTATAAGGCCCACTCCCGCTGCCCTCTCGAGCTCCTCTCAAATGCAGGCTTTCGGGCCTAAACACACTATATCTACATGTGGGCCTGCTGGGCCTTCTGCGGGCCTGAATCCTGGCCCAACTAGCTGGGTTTCTAGTCGTATTCAGGCCGTGGTGGCCAAGTAGATGGCATTTTTTGATTTTTTTTCCAGTTTTTTGTTTTCTTTGTTGCTTTTTTTTGTTATAGTTTATTTTATTTTGTTTCTACTTATTTATTTTATAAAAGTTTATTTTATTTTATTTTATTTTGTTTTGTTTTGTTTCTAGTTATTTATTTTATTTTGTTTCGACTTATTTATAAAAGTTTATTTTGTTTATACTTATTTATTTATTTTATTTTTTGCTTTTTTTATTTATTTTATGAAAATTCTTTTTGCTTTTAATATTTTGAACAGAAAATACTTTGATAATTCTTTCTACTTATTTACAAAAGTTTATTTTGTTTCTACTTATATATTTTATTAAAGTTTATTTTATTTTATTTGGTTTCTACTTACATTATCAATTTTTCAACCATTTCTGACTTCATTTGTTATTTTTCATGCATTTACTGACTATTTTGAGCTATAAGACCCTGAAATTGAAAAACATTTCAAATGAACTCTGAAAAGGTTGAAAGTTGGCATGGTATCATCATTTCACCCACATAGCATGTGCAAGAAAGTTGAGAGGGTTACGGCAAAAACTGGATGCACTTCGTGTACAAAACGGACAATCTCTTTCGAAGTATCAGGATTTCATACGGAAACTCATCTGTTACAACAGGCATTTCAAATGAACTACGAAAAGGTTGAAAGTTGGCATGGTATCATCATAATAGTTGTGGAGAGAAATTCTTCACTTTTTCTTCGCTTGTGTCCTTTGCTTATTGCGCCGTAACCATGGATAATCTTCATCGTTTATCAGGATGCTTGGGTCAGCCTTGACATTGAAGGGAGGAATTTCATGAAACTTTTCATAATCTTCAGACATGTTTGTCTTGTCCTCCACTCCCAGGATGTCTCTTTTTCCTGAAAAAACTATTTGGCGCTTTGGCTCATCGTATGATGTATTCGCTTCCTTATCTTTTCTTTTTCTCGGTTTGGTAGACATGTCCTTCACATAGATAACCTGTGCCACATCATTGGCTAGGACGAATGGTTCGTCAGTGTACCCAAGATTGTTCAGATCCACTGTTGTCATTCCATACTGTGGGTCTACCTGCACTCGCCTCTGACAGATTGGCCCATTTGCACTTAAACAAAGGGACCTTAAAATCATGTCCGTAGTCAAGTTCCCATATGTCCACTATGTAACCATAATATGTGTCCTTTCCCCTCTTGGTTGCTGCATCAAAGCGGACACCGCTGTTTTTGTTGGTGCTCTTTTGATCTTGGGCGATCGTGTAAAATGTATTCCCATTTATCTCGTATCCTTTGTAACTCAAGACAGTCGAAGATGGTTCCCTGGACGACGAGTACAGCTCATCACAAACAGTGTTGTCACCTCTGAGATGTGTTTCCAACCAACTGCTGAAAGTCCTGATGTGTTCACATGTAATCCAGTCGTCGCACTTCTCTAGGTGTTTGGAGCGCATACTGTTCTTGTGTTCATCGACATACGGGGTCACCAAGGTAGAGTTCTGTAGAACTGTGTAGTGTGCTTGAGACCAAGAATGTTGTTCCTGCATATTATTGAGTCCCCTCCAAGCGTGCCTTTTCCCGTCAGTCTCCCCTCATACCGCGATTTAGGGAGACCCATCTTCTTAAGGCCAGGAATGAAGTCAACACAAAACCCAATGACATCCTCTGTTTGATGGCCCATGGAGATGCTTCCTTCTAGCCTAGCGCGGTTACAGACATATTTCTTTAGGACTCCCATGAACCTCTCAAAGGGGTACATATTCTGTAGAAATATGGGGCCCAGAATAACAATCTCATCAACTAGATGAACTAAGACGTGCGTTATGATATTGAAGAAGGATGGTGGGAACACAAGCTCGAAACTGACAAGACATTGCGCCACATCACTCCTTAGCCTTTGTATGATTTCTGGATCGATCACCTTCTTAGAGATTGCATTGAGGAATGCACATAGCTTCATAATGGCTAATCAGACGTTTTCCCAGAGAAGCCCCTCAATGCAGCAAAAGCAATTGCGTCATAATCACGTGGCAGTCATGAGACTTTAGGTTACGGAACTTTTTCTCCGGCATATTTATTATTCCCTTTATATTCGACGAGAAGCCAGTCGGGACCTTCATACTAAGCAGGGCATTCAAAAAAGATTTCCTTCTCTTCTTTGGTAAGAGCGTAGCTGGCAGGACCTTCATACTGCTTTGGAGGCATGCCGTCCTTTTAGTGCAAACGTTGTAGGTCCTCCCGTGCCTCAGATGTATCCTTTGTCTTCCCATACACGCCCAATAATCCTAGCAGGTTCACGCAAAGGTTCTTCGTCACGTGCATCACGTCGGTCGAAAATCGGACCTCTAGGTCTTTCCAGTAGGGCAGGTCCCAAAATATAGATTTCTTCTTCCACATGGGTGCGCATCCCTCAGCGTCATTCGGAACAGCTAGTCCGCCGAGACCCTTTCCAAAGATTACGTGTAAATCATTGACCATAGCAAGTACGTGATCGCCGGTACGCATGGCGGGCTTCTTCCGGTGATCTGCCTCGCCTTTGAAATGCTTGCCTTTATTTCAACATTGATGGTTGGTCGGAAGAAATCGACGATGGCCCAGGTACACATTCTTCCTGCATTTGTCCAAGTTTATATTTTCGGTGTCAGCTAAACAGTGCGTGCATGCGTGGTATCCCTTGTTTGTGCATCTGAAAGGTTACTGAGAGCGGGCCAATCGTTGATGGTTACAAACAGCAACGCGTGCAGGTTAAATTCCTCTTGTTTGTGCTCATCCCATGTACGTACACTGTTTCCATTCCACAGTTGTAAGAGTTCTTCAACTAATGGCCTTAGGTACACATCAATGTCCTTGCCGGGTTGCTTAGGGCATTGGATGAGAACTGGCATCATAATAAACTTCCGCTTCATGCACATCCAAGGAGGAAGGTTATACATACATAGAGTCATGGGCCAGGTGCTGTGATTGCTGCTCTGCTCCATGAAAGGATTAACGCCATCCGCGCTTAAACCAAACCATACATTCCTTGGGTCACCTGCAAACTCAGCCCAGTACTGTCTCTCGATTTTTCTCCATTGCGACCCGTCAGCGGGTGCTCTCAACTTCCCGTCTTTCTTACGGTCCTCACTATGCCATCGCATCAACTTGACATGCTCTTTGTTTATGAACAGTCGTTTCAACCGTGGTATTATAGTAGCATACCACATCACCTTCGCAGGAACCCTCTTCTTGCGGGGCTCGCCGTCAACATCACCAGGGTCATTGTTGGGGACCGTTGCATAAAATAAAAATTTTCCTACATTCACCAAGATCCATCTATGAGTTCATCTAGCAACGAGTGATGGGAGTGCATCTACATACCTTTGTAGATCGCGTGCGGAAGCGTTCAAGAGAACGGGGGTTGAGGGAGTCGTTCTCGTCGTGATCCAAATCATCGGAGATCCTAGCGCCGAACGGACGGCACCTCCGCGTTCAACACACGTACGGTCAGCGTGACGTCTCCTCCGTCTTGATCCAGCAAGGGGAAGGAGAGGTTGATGAAGATCCAAAGAAGACGACGGCGTGGTGGTGGATGTAGCAGGCTCAGCAGAGCCGCCAAGCAACTACGGGAGGAGGAGGAGGTGTAGCAGGGGGAGGGAGGCGCCAAGTGCAAGGGTGCGGCTGCCCTCCCTCCCCCCTCTATATATAGGGTCCCCAGGGGGGGCAGCGGCCCTAGGAGATGGGATCTCCTAGGGGGGCGGCAGCCAAGGAGGGTGGAGTGCCCCCCAAGGCAAGTGGGGCGCCCCCTCCCCTAGGGTTCCCAACCCTAGGCGCAGAGGGGGCCCAGGGGGGGCGCACCAGCCCACCAGGGGCTGGTTCCCCTCCCACTTCAGCCCATGGGGCCCTCCGGGATAGGTGGCCCCACCCGATGGACCCCCGGGACCCTTCCGGTGGTCCCGGTACAATACCGATGGACCCCGAAACTTTCCCGATGGTCGAAACTCGACTTCCCATATATAATTCTTTACCTCCGGACCATTCCGGAACTCCTCGTGACGTCCGGGATCTCATCCGGGACTCCGAACAACTTTCGGTTTGCTGCATTCTCATATTCATACAACCCTAGTGTCACCGAACCTTAAGTGTATAGACCCTACGGGTTCGGGAGACATGCAGGCATGACCGAGACTGCTCTCCGATCAATAACCAACAGCGAGATCTGGATACCCATGTTGGCTCCCACATGCTCCTCGATGATCTCATCGGATGAACCACGATGTCGAGGATTCAAGCAACCCCGTATACAATTCCCTTTGTCAATCGGTACGTTACTTGCCCGAGATTCGATCGTCGGTATCCCAATACCTCGTTCAATCTCGTTACCGGCAAGTCACTTTACTTGTACCGTAATGCATGATCCCGTGACCAAACACTTGGTCACCTTGAGCTCATTATGATGATGCATTACCGAGTGGGCCCAGTGATACCTCTGCGTAATACGGAGTGACAAATCCCAGTCTCGATCCGTTACAACCCAACTGACACTTTCGAAGATACCTGTAGTGCACCTTTATAGTCACCCAGTTACGTTGTGACGTTTGGTACACCCAAAGCACTCCTACGGTATCCGGGAGTTACACGATCTCATGGTCTAAGGAAAAGATACTTGACACTAGAAAAGCTCTAGCAAACGAACCACACGATCTTGTGCTATGCTTAGGATTGGATCTTGTCCATCACATCATTCTCCTAATGATGTGATCCCGTTATCAATGACATCCAATGTCCATAGTCAGGAAACCATGACTATCTATTGATCAACGAGCTAGTCAACTAGAGGATCACTAGGGACATATTGTGGTCTATGTATTCACACGTGTATTACGATTTCCGGATAATACAATTATAGCATGAATAAAAGACAATTATCACGAACAAGGAAATATAATAATAATCCTTTTATTATTGCCTCTAGGGCATATTTCTAACAGTCTCCCACTTGCACTAGAGTCAATAATCTAGTTACATTGTGATGAATCGAACACCCATAGAGTTCTGGTGTTGATCATGTTTTGCTCGCGGAAGAGGTTTAGTCAACGGATCTGCGACATTCAGAGCCGTATGCACTTTGCAAATTTCTAGTCTCCATCTTGAACATTTTCACGAATGGAGTTGAAACGACGTTTGATGTGCCTGGTCTTCTTGTGAAACCTGGGCTCCTTGGCAAGTGCAATAGCTCCAGTGTTGTCACAGAAGAGTTTGATCGGCCCCAACGCATTGGGTATGACTCCTAGGTCGGTGATTAACTCCTTCACCCAAATTGCTTCATGCGCTGCCTCCGAGGCTGCCATGTACTCCGCTTCACATGTAGATCCCGCCATGACGCTTCGCTTGCAGCTGCACCACCATCGCTTCCACCATTCAACATATACACGTATCCGGTTTGTGACTTAGAGTCATCCAGATCTGTGTCAAAGCTAAGCGTCGACGTAACCCTTTTACGCAGCTCTTCGTCACCTCCATAAACGAGAAACATGCCCTTAGTCCTTTTCGGGTACTTAAGGATATTCTTGACCGCTGTCCAGTGTTCCTTGCCGGGATTACTTTGGTACCTTCCTACCAAACTTACGGCAAGGTTTACATCAGGTCTGGTACACAGCATGGCATACATAATAGACCCTATGGCTGATGCATAGGGATGACACTCATCTCTTCTATATCTTCTGCCGTGGTCGGACATTGAGCTGAGTTCAATTTCACACCTTATGTCTGTGCAAGAACCCTTTCTTGGACTGATCCATTTTGAACTTCTTCAATATCTTTTCAAGGTATGTGCTTTGTGAAAGACCTATGAGGCGTCTCGATCTATCTCTAGAGATCTTGATGCCTAATATATAAGCAGCTTCTCCAAGGTTCTTCATTGAAAAACTCTTATTCAAGTAGGCCTTAATGCTGTCCAAAAGTTCTATATCATTTCCCATCAAAAGTATGTCATCTACATATAATATGAGAAATGCCTGAGCTCCCACTCACTTTCTTGTAAACGCAGGCTTCTCCATAAGTCTCAAGATAAACCCAAACGCTTTGATCATCTCATCAAAGCGAATGTTCCAACTCCGAGATGCTTGCACCAGCCCATAAATGGATCGCTGGAGCTTGCATACCTTGTTAGCATTCTTAGGGTCGACATCCGGCTGCATCATATACAGTTCTTCCTTAAGATAGCCGTTGAGGAATGCCGTTTTGACGTCCATTTGCCATATCTCATAATCATAGTATGCGGCAATTGCTAACATGATTCGGACGGACTTCAGCTTCGCTATGGGAGAGAAAGTCTCATCGTAGTCAACCCCTTGAACTTGTCGATAACCTTTAGCGACAAGTCAAGCTTTATAGATGGTAACATTACCATCCGCGTCCATCTTCTTCTTAAAGATCCATTTGTTTTCTATCGCTCGCCGATCATCGGGCAAGTCTGTCACAAAGTCCATACTTTGTTTTCATACATGGATCCTATCTCGGATTGCATGGCTTCAAGCCATTTGTTGGAATCTGGGCCCGCCATCGCTTCTTCATAGTTCAAGGTTCACCGTTGTCCAACAACATGATTTCCGTGACAGGGTTGCCATACCACTCTGGTGTGGAACGTGTCCTTGTGGACTCCTCTTAAGTTCAAGAGCAACTAGATCCAAGTACCTTGATCATTATCATTAATTTCCTCTCCAGTCGGTGTAGGCACCACAGGAACATTTTCCTGAGCTGCACTACTTTCCGGCTCAAGAGGTAGTACTTCATCGAGTTCTACTTTCCTCCCACTTACTCCTTTGGAGAGAAACTCTTTTTCAAGAAAGGATCCGTTCTTGGCAACAAAGATCTTGCCTTCGGATCTAAGGAAGAAGGTATACCCAATGGTTTCCTTAGGGTATCCTATGAAGACGCATTTTTCCGACTTGGGTTCGAGCTTTTCAGGTTGAAGTTTCTTGACATAAGCATCGCATCCCCAAACTTTTAGAAGCGGCGACTTAGGTTTCTTCCCAAACCATAATTCATACGATGTCTTCTCAACGGATTTAGACGGTGCCCTATTTAAAGTGAATGTAGCAGTCTCTAGAGCGTATCCCCAAAATGATAGCGGTAAATCAGTAAGAGACATCATAGATCGCACCATATCCAATAGAGTGCAATTACGATGTTCGGACACACCGTTATTACCGAGGTGTTCGGTAGCGTGAGTTGTGAAACGATTCCACATGTCCTTAAGTGTGTACCAACTTCGTGACTTAAATATTCTCCTCCACGATATCGTAAGAACTTTATTTTTCGGTCACGTTGATTCTCTACCTCATTCTGAAATTCCTTGAACTTTTCAAAGGTCTCAGACTTATGTTTCATCAAGTAGACATACCCATATCTACTCAAGTCAACAGTGAGAGTGAGACCATAACGATATCCTCCGCGATCCTCAACGCTCATTGGACCGCACACATCGGTATGTATGATTTCCAATAAGTTGGTTGCTCGCTCCATTGTTCCGGAGAACGGAGTCTTGGTCATTTTGCCCATGAGGCATGGTTCGGATGTGTCAAATGATTCATAATCGAGAGACTCTAAAAGTCCATCAGCATGGAGCTTCTTCATGCGCTTGACACCAATGTGACCAAGACGGCAGTGCCACAAGTATGTGGGACTATCATTATCAACCTTACATCTTTTGGTATTCACACTATGAATATGTGTAACATCACATTCGAGATTCATTAAGAATAAACCATTGACCATCGGAGCATGACCATAAAACATATCTCTCATATAAATAGAACAACCATTATTCTCGGATTTAAATGAGTAGCCATCTCGCATTAAACGAGATCCCGATACAATGTTCATGCTCAAACTTGGCACTAAATAACAATTATTGAGGTTTAAAACTAATCCCGTAGGTAAATGTAGAGGTAGCGTGTCGACGGCGATCACATCGACCTTGGAACCATTCCCGGCGTGCATCGTCACTTCCGTCCTTCGCCCGATCTCCGCTTATTCCGCAGCTCCTGCCGTGAGTTACATATATGAGCAACGACACGGTATCAAATACCTGTGAGTTACTACGAATCTTGGTAAGGTACACATCAATTACATGTATATCAAATATACCTTTAGTGTTGCCGGCCTTCTTATGCGCTAAGTATTTGGGGCAGTTCCGCTTCGGTGACCCTTCCCTTTGCAATAAAAGCACTCTGTCTCGTGCTTGGGTCCATTCTTTGACTTCTTCCGGCAAGAATCGGCTTACCGGGCGCGGCAACATCCTTGCCGTCCTTCTTGAAGTTCTTCTTACCCTTGCCCTTCTTGAACTTAGTGCTTTTATTGACAATCAACACTTGATGTTCTTTCTTGATTTCTACCTCTGCCTACTTCAACATTGAAAATACTTCATGAATATTTTTCACAATCCCCGCATATTGTAGTTCATCACAAAGCTCTTGTAGCTCGGTGGGAAGCGGCCGAAGGATTCTGTCAATGACCGCCTCGTCCGGAGGTTAATGTCCAGTGGGACGGCGGTTGTGCAACCCAGACATTTTGAGTATGTGCTCACCGACGTAACTATTTTCCTCCATCTTACAAGCTGTAGAACTTGTCGGAGACTTCATATCTCTCGACCCAAGCATGAGCTTGGAAAACTATTTTCAGCTCCTCGAACATCTCATATGCTCCGTGTTGCTCAAACGCTTTTGGAGCCCGGTTCTAAGCTGTAAAGCATGCCGCCTTGAACGAGGGAGTAATCATCAAGACGAGACTGCCAAGCGTTCATAACGTCTTGGTTCTCTCGATGGGTGCTTCACCTAGCGGTGCTTCTAGGACATATTGTTTCTTGGCTGCTATGAGGATGATCCTCGTGTTAGGACCCAGTCCGAATAGTTGCTGCCATCATCTTTCGACTTGGTTTTCTCTAGGAACGCGTTGAAGTTCATGGTGACATGAGCGTTGGCCATTTGATCTACAAGACATTTTGCAAAGATTTTAGACTAATGTTCATGATAATTAAGTTCATCTAATCAAATTATTTAATGAACTCCCACTCAGATTTGACATCCCTCTAGTCATCTAAGTGTTACATGATCCGAGTCGACTAGGCCGTGTCCGATCATCACGTGAGATGCAGACTAGTCATCGTCGGTGAAAATCTCCATGTTGATCGTATCTTCCATACGACTCATGTTCGACCTTTCGGTCTCTTGTGTTCCGAGGCCATGTGCGTACATGCTAGGCTCGTCAAGTTAACCTAAGTGTTTTGCATGTGTAAAACTGTCTTACACCCGTTGTATGTGAACGTAGGAATCTATCACACCCGATCATCACGTGGTGCTTCGAAACAACGAACTTTAGCAACGGTGCACAGTTAGGGAGAACACTTTCTTGAAATTATTATAAGGGATCATCTTATTTACTACCGTTGATCTAAGTAAACAAGATGCATAAACATAATAAACATCACATGCAATTATGTAGTAGTGACATGATATGACCAATATCATATAGCTCCTTTGATCTCCATCTTCGGGGCTCCATGATCATCTTGTCACCGGCATGACACCATGATCTCCATCATCATGATCTCCACCATCGTGTCCCCATGAAGTTGCTCGCCAACTATTACTTCTACTACTATAGCTAACGGTTTAGCAATAAAGCAAAGTAATTACATGGCGTTGAATCAATGACACACAGGTCATACAATAATTAAGACAGCTCCTATGGCTCCTGCCGGTTGTCATACTCATCGACATGCAAGTCGTGATTCCTATTACAAGAACATGATCTCATACATCACAATATATCATTCATCATTCATCACAACTTTTGGCCATATCACATCACAAGGCAATTGCTGCAAAAACAAGTTAGACGTCCTCTAATTGTTGTTGCATCTTTTACGATGGCTGCAATAGGGTTCTAGCAAGAACGTTTTCTTACCTACGAAAAAGCCACAACATGATTTGTCAACTTCTATTTACCCTTCATAAGGACCCTTTTCGTCGAATCCGCTCCAACTAAAGTAGGAGAGACAGACACCCGCTAGCCACCTTATGCAACTAGTGCATGTCAGTCGGTGGAACCTGTCTCACGTAAGCGTACGTCTAAGGTCGCTCCGGGCTGCTTCATCCCACAATACCGCTGAAGCAAAATAAGACTAGTAGTGGCAAGAAAGTTGACAACATCTACGCCCACAACAAATTGTGTTCTACTCGTGCAATAAAGAACTACGCATAGACCTAGCTCATGATGCCACTGTTGGGGAACGTTGCATAAAATAAAAATTTCTTACGTTCACCAAGATCCATCTATGAGTTCATCTAGCAACGAGTGATGGGAGTGCATCTACATACCTTTGTAGATCGCATGCGGAAGCGTTCAAGAGAACGGGGTTGAGGGTGTCGTTCTCGTCGTGATCCAAATCACCGGAGATCCTAGCGCCGAGCGGACGGCACCTCCGCATTCAACACACATATGGTCAGCGTGACGTCTCCTCCGTCTTGATCCAGCAAGGGGGAAGGAGAGGTTGATGAAGATCCAGCAGCACGACGGCGTGGTGGTGGATGCAGCAGGGCTCCGGCAGGGCTTCGCCAAGCAACTACGGGAGGAGGAGGAGGTGTAGTAGGGGGAGGGAGGCGCCAAGTACAAGGGTGCACCCTCCCTCCCCCCTCTATATATAGGGTCCCTGTGGGCGCTGGCCCCAGGAGATGGGATCTCCTAGGGGCGGCGGCCAAGGGGTGGTGTGCCCCCAAGGCAAGTGGGCGCCTCCCCTAGGGTTCCCAACCCTAGGCGCAGAGGGGGCCAGGCGCACCAGCCCACCAGGGCTGGTTCCCCTCCCACTTCAGCCCATGGGGCCCTCCGGGATAGGTGGCCCCACCCGATGGACCCCCGGGACCCTTCCGGTGGTCCCGGTACAATACCGATGGACCCCGAAACTTTCCCGATGGCCGAAACTCGACTTCCTATATATAATTCTTTACCTCCGGACCATTCCGGAACTCCTTGTGACGTCCGGGATCTCATCCGGGACTCCGAACAACTTTTAGTTTGCTGCATTCTCATATTTATACAACCCTAGCGTCACCGAACCTTAAGTGTGTAGACCCTACGGGTTCGGGAGACATGCAGACATGACCGAGACGGCTCTCCGGTCAATAACCAACAGCGGGATCTGGATACCCATGTTGGCTCCCACATGATCCTCGATGATCTCATCGGATGAACCAAGATGTCGAGGATTCAAGCAACCCCATATACAATTCCCTTTGTCAATCGGTATGTTACTTGCCCGAGATTCGATCGTCGGTATCCCAATACCTCGTTCAATATCGTTATCGCAAGCCACTTTACTCGATCTTGTAATGCATGATCCCGTGACCAAACACTTGGTCACCTTGAGCTCATTATGATGATGCATTACCGAGTGGGCCCATGATACCTCTCCATAATACGGAGTGACAAATCCGATCTCGATCCGTGACAACCCAATGTACACTTTCGAAGATACCTGTAGTGCACCTTTATAGTCACCCAGTTACGTTGTGACGTTTGGTACACCCAAAGCACTCCTACGGTATCCGGGAGTTGCACGGGCTCATGGTCTAAGGAAAAGATACTTGACACTGGAAAAGCTCTAGCAAACGAACTACACGATCTTGTGCTATGCTTAGGATTGGGTCTTGTCCATCACATCATTCTCCTAATGATGTGATCCCGTTATCAATGACATCCATTGTCCATAGTCGAAACCATGACTATCTATTGATCAACGAGCTAGTCAACTAGAGGCTCACTAGGGACATATTGTGGTCTATGTATTCACGCGTGTATTACGATTTCCGGATAATACAATTATAGCATGAATAAAAGACAATTATCACGAACAAGGAAATATAATAATAATCCTTTTATTATTGCCTCTAGGGCATATTTCCAACAGTCATCTCGTCTGATCTTATACCGCAATGCACCGCATACCGGGCATGCATTCAAATCCTTGTACGCACCGCGGTAGAGGATGCAGTCATTAGGGCATGCATGTATCTTCTGCACCTCCAATTCTAGAGGGCATACGACCTTCTTTGCTCCGTACGTACTGTCGGGCAATTTGTTATCCTTTGGAAGCTTCTTCTTCAATATTTTCAGTAGCTTCTCAAATCCTTTGTCTCGCACAGCATTCTCTGCCTTCCACTGCAGCAATTCCAGTATGGTACCGAGCTTTGTGTTGCCATCTTCGCAATTGGGGTACAACCCTTTTTTGTGATCCTCTAACATGCGATCGAACTTCAGCTTCTCGTTTTGACTTTCAGATTGCGTCCTTGCATCGACAATGACCCGGCGGAGATCATCATCATCGGGCACATCGTCTGGTTCCTCTTGATCTTCAGCAGCTTCCCCATTGCAGCATCATCGGGCACATCGTCTCGGTTCCTCTTGATCTTGATGAGCTTCCCCTTTGCAGCATCATCGTATTCAGGGGGCACATAGTTTTCATCGTCCTCTTCTTCTTTGCCGTCTTCCATCATAACCCCTATTTCTCCGTGCCTCGTCCAAACATTATAGTGTGGCATGAAACCCTTGTAAAGCAGGTGGGTGTGAAGGATTTTTCGGTCAGAATAAGACTTCGTATTCCCACACTTAGGCCATGGACAACACATAAAACCATTCAGCTTGTTTGCCTCAGCCACTTCGAGAAAATCATGCACGCCCTTAATGTACTCGGAGGTGTGTCTGTCACCGTACATCCATTGCCGGTTCATCTGCGTGCATTATATATAATTATGTGTGTCAAAAGTAAGAAAATTAGACAAGTATCTATGTAAAGTAAGAATTTTTTTTCTTTTAGAAAGAAGATAAGAACAAGAGGATCACCACGGTGGTGCCGGCGATGAGATCGGTGCAGGTGATCGACGGCGGTGAAGACGGGGACGGGGCATGACTGACCGCTAATATAAACCTAGAAAAATCTCGGGAAAAATTGCGCTCGGAGATCGAGCTTCGAGAGGAGAAAGCTTAACTAGTGTGGTTTGGGAATTTCATCGAACACCTCATGTGCATAGGAGGTGAACTAGAGCACTTAATGCCCTCCCCCTCGCCGGCCAGCAAAAAACAGAGCACTGTGGAGTGCTCTGCCGCGGCGATGGGGTATATATAGGCAACTCATTTGTCCCGGTTCGTGGCTCGAACCGGGACTAAAGCTCCACCTTCTGTCCTGGTTCGAGCCACGAACCGTGACCAATTGCTGTGGGCTAGGAGCGAGGCCCATTGGTCCCGGTTCGTGCCTAGAACCGGGACAAATGGGTCCACACGAACCGAGACCAATGCCCATGAGGCCCCGGTCGCCCCCCTGGGCTCACAGACCGGGTCGAATGCCACCCATGGGTCCCGATTCGTGCAGAACCGGGACTAATGGGCTGGCCAGGCCCGAACCAAAGCCCTATTTTCTACTAGTGAACCATTACCCCAACCTACATTATTGTTCAATACTTGAAAACAAGATCTTTTAAAACTCTTTCTCACCATTGTCAGATGACAAAAAGAAATGTATTTCCTCAATTTTTTCCACTGCACAAATGATGATGTACTATACGTGTGAATGTATAGAGGGGCTCCTCTATGACTTTTTATCAGGGTCAGGTACATAAGTTATCAGGTATGCGATGTGTGAGTTACCATGTTATTCACACAAAAGTCACCGAGGGGATGTTTTATCCCCCCCACCACCCCCATCGCCAAAGTT
The DNA here is from genome assembly GCA_021605145.1 of Aegilops bicornis. NCBI lineage: Eukaryota > Viridiplantae > Streptophyta > Magnoliopsida > Poales > Poaceae > Aegilops > Aegilops bicornis. The sequence continues at coordinate 531,024,415 of CM038673.1, forward strand.
ATCGTGACCGGGGTACATAAATTATCAGGTCTACGATGTGTGAGTTACCATGCTATTGACACAAAAGCTATCGAGGGCATATTCATCAACTCCCCCCCCCCCTCGTTGCCAAAGTTACCAGGATAGAGTGCATAAGTTATCACGTCTGCGATGTGTGAGTTACCATGCTATTCATACAAAAAGTTATCGAATGTATGTTTACACTAGTTTTTTTGGGTCAAAAAAATTACCACATTATTTGTACATAAGCTATCAGGTCTACGATATGTGAGTTACCATGTTGTTCATACAAAAAGTTATCGAAGGTATGTTTACACTGGGGTTTTTTTGGTTCAAAAAAGCTACCACGATATTTGTACATAAACTACCAGGTCTACGATGTGTGAGTTGCCATGCTATTGACACAAAAGCTATCGAGGGGATATTTCATCAACTCTCGTTGCCAAAGTTACCAGGATAAGGTACATAAGTTATCAAGTCTGCGATGTGTGAGTACCATGCTATTCACACAAAAGTTTGTCAACTCCCCCCTCCCCTTCGGTCGCCAAAGTTATCAGGACAGGGGTAAATAAGTTATCGGGTATGCAAATGTGTGAGTTATCATGCTATTCACAGAAAAATTACCGGGGACATTTGATCAACTCCTCAAAGAAAAAAGAAAAAGGAATCAACAGGGAATGGTCAAAAAGTATGATGTGCATTCTTTTGCACAACAAATAGTCTAGCTGAGCTGGTTAGTGTGTGTTTCACATTAGCTGCTTGGTGTGTGTTCAAATCCCATATTCAGTGACTAAAAAATGTAACCAGGGTGCGCCAAATAGATCTAGCACCCAAAAAAATGACAGATCCAATCCAGAGAAAAAAAATCGAATTTTTTTCAAAACTGTGATATATTTTATAGCATTTTCGGAAACTATATGCCGTAATGCAAAAAAACCACAACTAGTAGCCCGTCGGCCATCTTCTGGCCGAAGTAGGAGTTTTCGGCCAAAGCTAGGCCGAAGTAGGGCTTTTCGGCCAAAGCTAGGCGGTAGGTGATTTCGCCACCATTAGGCGAAGTAGAGCATTCGGCCAAAGCTAGGCGAAATAGACTTTTGGTCAAGTCTAGGCGAAAAGTACTACTTCGGTCTCATGTAGGCCGAAGTTGCATGGCTCGTGCTGAAATGTTCCCGCCACCCCTTCCCGCCACCCATTTCCCGCCAACCCCTTCCCGCCACCCGTTTCCCGCCAACCCCTTCCCGCCATATGTTCCCGCCACCCGTTTCCCGCCAACCCCTTCCCGCCATATGTTCCCGCCACCCGTTTCCCGCCAACTCTTTCCCGCCTTATTTTCTCCTTTGTATCTATAAAACCCCCTTCAGGCGAAGGTGGATAAGCATTCCAGTGTAGTGTAGTCGAGATGTCCCATTATCCATTCGATCGTAGTTTTCACCCTGGGATGAGCAGCACTCTTCTGAGTCTAGTTACCGATTTCAGGATGGACAATAGGATAGTTCCATGGGACGAACTCACCTGTAATCTATTTGGAAATGTAACTGGAATAAGAATGCGAATTAATAGTAATATGTCTCTCGCATACATAAAACAATATATGTCTCCTGATCAGATAGAAGGAAGTGCGATAGTAACACATACATGAAGCATGTCTCGTACATAAATCTTGACACGCATATGCGAATAGTCTGAAACTAACATAGATAATGAGTCATACATAGATAATAAGCATATCAACTGCGGGGACGGCGGCAGTCTGGGTCTTCCTCGGCGAGGACCTAAGGCGATAAGCTACCGAGGCGGTGGACGAGGCTCGCGATAACCACGACCATAGTTAACCTAAATGCATCATCACGGTGCATGTCTCCTGCGTCGGTGGTGGTGGTGGAGTGTGAAACACTATCTGCGAGAAGCCATAAATGTTTGTAGCATGGTCATCATCCTCGCGGTCGCCCTCAAAGTAATCGGCACCACCACTAAGGATGGGTGACTGCTCACGAATGCATGAACGGTTGCGACGGGTTGCCGCTGCGGTAAAGTAAAAAACTTGTAAAATTGATACAAATGCATGAACGATTACTACTCTGTTCAAAAGAATGTAGTGAGTAGGGTTACCTAGTTCCATCTGGCCGATGCGATGAAGAGCTCCACAGGCTGTGAAGGAGGTGGGCGATGCCGATAAGAGCTCCCTGGCTGTGAAGGAGGTGGCTCATTCCAGGAAGAGCTCCCTGGCTGTGAAGGAGGTGGCTCATTCCAGAAAGAGCTCCCTGGCTGTGAAGGAGGTGGCTCATGCCAGGAAGAGCTCCCTGGTTGTGAAGGAGGTGGCTCATGCCTGGAAGAGCTCCCTGGCTGTGAAGGATAAGGTTCTGCACGGTGCACAGAAGGTCGTGGTTGTGAGCGTTGCACGAGAGGGTCGTGGTTACGAATGTTGTACAGAGGGACGTGGTGGACGATGTCTTTGGAGGAGGAAGTGCAACATCCAAGACCGTCTACACGTAATGAAGCGTAAATCCCGCGTAGCTTGTCATCAAGACGCCTCAACCATGAGACGCCCTCTCGCGGTGGGATAGTTTCTCCCCTCTGAAAGCGCCGCATTAAAGCGGAAACCTCCTCTCGCGCTGTCTTGTCAAGTCACCACAGTAGATGAAGAGTTAACCAATTATATCCTTGTTGTATGATAGACACCACGAATAGACACCCAAGCGAATATGTACAGATTAACAAAAGACTCAACAAATAAGAACCAAGGCATTAACCGCGTGGTGTCTGGTTCCCTAACAGAGGCGATTGGGTACATATCGGCTGGTGAGAGGGCTTCGATCCGATCGAGAGAGCAGCTGATGGAACCAAGTAGATCCTTGTTGTATGCCGGTAACGCTGCAGATACAACCCGAACATTTGCCGCTTAAAGGCCGACCCTCACCCCGTATTTGTCGCAGCGGTAGTCCATTCGTGAACGTAAGGGGTAATGCTCTTAAGCCAAGAATCCATGGACTTGTTTCCTCCTAGGCGACTCGTCCACGATATTGACATGCGCGATACATAATTAGATATATTATGAATGTATAGCTGACAACTAAAATAGTATTAGTACTTACTTGTGCACGTGCTCGCAACTGTGGAATTTTTGGAATCTCGGGCTCTTGATATAGACCGAACTGTCTCATTACTCTATGAAGAGACATCTCCTCAACCGTCACATCGAACACCAACTTGGCCTTGGTCATCCAAAAATGCCGATCTCTAGTGCACAATCCAGAAATCCCAACTGGGTACCTCGATGATATAGCCTCAACCGAGTATGGCTCCCAGATAACTTGATCCTCGTGCAAACTATCAAACTGCGCCGTGAAGGACGGGTAGCATCCCCTAACACGACTATGCGCAAACTGTCTCATGCATGACAACAAATAAGCATTAGTAATACTAATGAATGGCAAAAATAATTAAATTAATTGTTACTTAATATAAAAGTACCTCTCGCCGTGCCCAAAGCAGAACCCATAGTAGGTAAGTCGCCGATAGCAGGCACATAAGCCCCACTAAGTCCTCCAAACCAAAAGGTTTATCAATGTAGACATAGGGTCGCCCAATAGGGAATCTCTCGTATGACCAGAGCTGCAACAATAATGGACATCCAACAACACCAGATTTTCTAGACTTCAACAAGCAAGCTTTGCATGTGCCTTCAGACGTAGCCGCTAACACTGCAGAACCAAAACTCCTCTCAGAGAATATCCGGCGGGCAACGTCGTCGGCTATCTCTCGTGCAATACCGATGAGTCGTGCATCGACTGGTGGTCACGTGGTTCTCCGTAAACATCGTCTTGCCGAACAGCCAAAGAATATATGCCTCTAGGGACCGGTCAATCTGTGCCTCCGACAACTCAACATCGGGATGTCCTAACGAGACAATCTACATAGAAACGTAATAATTGTATGAAAATCGGGCAACTAAAAACAACATTTGTTTAAGTGGCCGTGATGGTTACCTCAAACTGGCTCAACCATCTAAAAAGAGGTCCATGAGGATCGTTGTCTATGGCCCTAGCAGTCGGGACCGCAGCCAAAAACGGGTCTGCATCGCTGTTTGCCACCGATTACGCCTCTAAGGGACCTATGGCAGCACCGCCAGAGGTAATCCCAACAAGCACGACACATCCCGTAAAGTAGGCGCCATCTCTCCCCATGGAAAGTGAAACGTATGTGTCTCTGGCCTCCATCTATCTACTAAGGTGTAAGGAGTGACTTGTCGAAGAGAAAGCGTTTCACTTGCCTCTTGTGTAACTGCACCGGTTCACCTGCCTCATCTAAGTCCGGACCATCAATCCACTCATCCAATGTACCTGAACCAGCCGTGCCAAGGGTAGAAGTCCAGCCCAACTTAACCTACAAAATAAAAAGATTGTTAGCGGCTATAAAAAGTATGTAAAACATAGTAAGTCATTATATGGACTCCATTATATGCACACATACCTATCAACCCATGAATCGTGTATCAGCCAGGTTAGTCTTTGGGGTACGAGTGACCAACACGTCTAAGTTGTTGCCCGCTTCCAATAGGGCGCCCGGTGCTTTCTATCGATGTTGCCATTAAGCAACGGATACAAAGACATATCTGCAATTCAAACAACAAATCTCAAAGCAAATAAAAACATAGATCGACATATTACAAATTAAAACATAGTCCCGACATAGTATGCAATTAAAACATAGTCCATGAGGATTTACATATTAAAACATAGTCCCGACATATTACAAATTAAAACATAGTCACGACATATTACAAATTAAAACATAGTCCCGACATATTAAAACCCACTACGACACATTATATAGCTTGTGAGTTATTTCTTCCTCGTCCGCCCCTTCGCCTCGATCGCCACGACCACGTCCGCCTCTTCCTCTTGTTGTCGCAGCCGTCGATGTGGAAGCACTCGTCGATGCGGAAGCACCATCTTTGTTCAGTCGGGACAATATTTCATCCTATGCCCATAAGCCGCGATAACAAACATTGCTGGTTGCTCCACCAGCTTTCAGACCGGTCCATATCGTTCCGGATGCGACGGGCCTTCCGTCTGCCCCTACTTGTTCGGGCCAAGGTCCGGATGCGGGATATATACTCTCTCACCGTCGTTTACCTTGTTGAAATTGCCGACGACTCTAAACCCTGTCATCTCGCCCGTCTGTGTGTTGAGCACTGCCTCTTTTAAATAGTATGGGGACACGAAGGAGATAGCATCCAACTCAATCTACCCACGTGCAGCCAACACATGAGAGCAAGGTAGGTGCAACAACTTCGGTTTGTTGCATGTACACTCACACGTTGGATAAAATTCCGTTCCAATTTTTACCTCGTGTGTCTTCACCTCATTTCCGAACCAAAACCATCGGTAGGAAGCTGAACCTCATACCTCCTTTCTTGATTCCCTATGAGTCGGCAGTGCTTCTTTGCTTTCTCTATCTTCTTTGCCATGTATTTCATGACACGGCTACAATAAGGTGTGTTACGATTATCTTCAATATGCTTCATGCTAACTCGTGCCTTTCTCCAAATATCTCAAAGTGCCATGGAATACAGCCTCCACAATAGCTGTGAGTGGCAATGCTCTGTTCCCTCTCAAAGACAAAGTTATACACCTCTGCAAGATTGGTTGTCATGTGGCCATACCTAGCTCCATGTGTGTCATGCAGCAAAGACCAATTCACTGGAGGCTCTTTCTCTATCCACTCGGAAAAATTCTTTATTGCCTTCCCTTCTTTCTCGTAGTATTAGGAGGGTCAATTCACGGCAAGTCACAAAGACCTCTGGCTCCTCTAGCTCATGATGAGTGCTGCTAATTTAATTTGATCTTCTTCCATTTTCTTCCTCGCACGGACCTGCTTCTTAGTAAACTCATCTAGTTTTGACCAAATAAATTCGTATTTGCGCTTGCTGGCTCTGCTTGCATAATTTTTTGAACAAGTTCATCAACCGCTTGTTCTTGAACTGTGAGAAAAATTAGCCCCAAGATGGCGCATGCACCACCGGCTCTGCAAGTCCCTCCAAGGTGTTAGATTCGTCATCTTTTGGATTACGAAGTGTCTTCACGGCCTTCAATATACCAGCATGTACATCTATGAATGACACACACGTTTGGTCGGTCCTTCACAATGGCAATTTTCACTTGGCGGAAGAACCATACCCAGCTGAGAAAGTTCTCACCCTCCACAAATGCCATGGCAAGTGGGATGATTTGATTGTTCCGTCCACACCAATAGCAGTCAGGATTTGCCCTCTATCTTGACCGGTCAGAATGTACCATCCACAAATAGAACAGGAGGACAATGCCGGAAAGCTTGATGCACATACCAAAAGAGAAGAACACTCGTTTCAACACCTTGAAATCTGGTATACTCGGCAACCTCATGTGTTGTAATGCGTTCACATAAGTGCCGGATTCCTCTCCTTCAAGATGCCCAGGAGACGGACAACATTATCATATGAGTCGAAGAACGTCCCAAACCTTTCCTCCATAGCCTTCGCTTAGCCCTCCAAGCCTTCCCATAAGGAATGACATACTTCCATCCGACCTTCACCGCTGTGCGGATGTGTTTTGCTTCCATATCTTTCTTCTCTACTATCTCGGTATACATGAGTTGCGCAATGAGACTTGAAGTCAGGTTCGGATGCTTCACGGCAGGTTCTTCCTCACACAATTATGTGGGATGACAATGGTGACAACCCGGTGGATGTCGTGATTGACGCGTGCCGTGCACCTTCCTGGACAACCTTTTTCAACACATTTCACGGTATAGTTTGTTGGACTTGATATGTGTGTCTTAAAACCCTCTGCGTAGACATAGCCCACTTTATCACCGCATACTTCAATTTTTTCTTTGTATCAAACATAGCCCCTATTTGTACTTGGTTCAGATTATACGCCATGGAGTCTCATGGCCATCGTTCACCGTAAGGCCGGTGGATATGTCCTGCTCCCATGCAGAAGGAATCGGTACCTCAACTTCATCCTCGAAATTTTCAGAATCCAGTTCCTCCACCAATCCATCCTCGTCCTCTTCCTCCATCACCCTCGCATTTCATCCCCTTCCTCATCCCCATCAAGAAAACCTGAACCAGCTAATATTATCGATTGGCTGCTCGCCCGATGCTCGGGACCACAAACATTGTGTGGCACGTAGTCCGACTCTTTCTCGGGTTGGCTAGCATCCACATCTTGTGGCTGTGACCGGATAAAACAATCTCGTTAGCCACTTCACTGCCTTGGCGGGTTCATACCGCCTGTGGAGTTCTACGGTATTCTCCTCCTTGACACAGGTTGCACAAGTGCATATGGGTGGATTCTTCGGTCTCGGCAGGCGTCTTAACAGGGACAACCAATGCTGGCTCCTATCTACCGGCATCAACTCCCACTTGACATTTTTACAGGATTTGGTCCACAATGCATGAATCTTGTGAGTAACATACTTCAGGATCCGCACCGAAACTAGTTGTCAACCAAGACTTCAACTGCCTAATGTCCGGTCTGTCGGGTCAGCTAGTGTCATGACGCCATTTTTAAACTCGCTAAGATCAACCCTCAACTCATTATATCGAACATTACCAGCGCCGTAGTAAACATTCAGATTTACTGATTCAGACATTTTCACCGTCGACATTGCCATCTTCTCATTAATCACAATATACACTAATATTATCCGCTACACGGACTATGCGCTAAAATGCCTCCAAAAATATATTAACACTAAAATTCACAATATACACTAATATTATCCGCTACACGAACTATGCGCTAAAATGCCTCCAAAATTATATTAACACTGAAATTCTAGCGAACACTAATATTATCCGCTACACGAACTATGCGCTAAAATGCCTCCAAAAATATATTGACACTAAAATTCACAATATGACTTATATACATTAACTAAACTATACAATTTACATAATATTTGTGACGACGTGATTATACCTTCGAAGTGTGTGTACGCTTCTTGCACCACCGGAGAACGACAACGCCGCCCCCGACGACCGGAGGTTCAACTCCGGTCAGCCCCTAACCTGCTCACCACCTCCTCCTCTGCAGCAGCTTCTACTAGTCACCACCACCTACTACCCGTCCTCCTCTCCACCATGGCTCCTCCTCCCCACCATGGCTGCTCCTCCCCAAACACATCAAAAACTATCCCATAGCAAAAAATAACACCATAGGCCGATGGAGATTGCTATGATCTACCGATTCTGTGGGTTGGATTTGCAAATGAGTGGCAAATGGAGGAGATCGGCGCGGGGGGGCGAGGTACAGAGAAGAACTGAGAGAGAGAAAGGGAAACGAAGAACAGAGCGCTCGCAGGGGCGAACGGGTGCTTATCCGCACCTTTTCGGTCGTAGCCTGGCCGAAAAGTCCTACTTCGGTCCCCGGTGGGCCGAAAACGGCCCAGTTCGGCCGCCCAGTAGCCGAAGCTACTATTTTCGGTCGGGCCCCAGCCAACAGCGAGTTTTCGGCCCAAGCGCGGCCGAAGCCTACTGACCATGGCCTGGCCGAAAACTCCCTTTTCGGCCCACTCCTGGCCGACGGGCTACTAGTTTTGCGTTTTTTTCATTCTACGCTATAGTTTCCGAAATTGCTACAAAAAACATGATAGTTTTGAAAAAAACTCAAAAATATCACCGCAGTCAATTCCATAGTCTCCGAATTCTTCTCACTAACCATCAAGTTAGCAGGTCGTTCGCATTTAATCTTGAAAAAAGAACCACTACGCTATATATTCATAGTCTGGGCAACTTTGACAATAACAAAGTTTGGGTGAGTTGGTTAATGTGGTGGTGCAACTACAGGAGGTCGGGGTTCGAATCCTGGCCCCTCTTTCTTTTTCTCGTGGAGTCGAGCGAGCGCCTGGATGAATCGCGACCACGGGATGCTAATAGGACGAGGCCCGAATAGTACGTGTCTGTCACTAAATTCCTGCCGGCAGGAAATTAGCTTTTCCGTTTATATATTTGGTATTGTAGATATAAATAGTTTTCTCTATAAACTTCGTCAAAGTTTGCAAAGTTTGACTTTTCTAAAAATCTATACACATTACGTTATGGAACGGAGGGAGTATGATGTAAAAATAAAACGACAATCAAAGAACAGATGTTTTTCAATATTCTAGTCATGATCACAAAAGGAGCATACCTTTACTACTCCTCTAGTCCATTTTAGTCAAGTTATCCTTGGTTAGGCTCACCCTCGGCATAAGAACAAAACAAAAGACTTTAATCTTGACGGCACTTCTGATTTTCAAAGCCATTTTCTTACAAGTGGAGTGATCTTATCCATCATCGCATCATGCATAGACTTGACAAAGACCTGCCATTCTGATGTAAGTGCCATACGGACACATTTCTCTCGTGAGGTTTCAATATGTAACAAGCTAGATTCAATTGGTGAATAGCCAGGATTTATTTCTTCGACATGATGTGATCTTAAGAAGGCTTGGTGATCCACTTGGACAACATGGTGGTTGTCGTGGGGAGACTTGTATGAGATCTCACATTTAGGTGAAATCGTGAGACCAAACCCCAAAATCCATATTTAGACATTTAAAAAAAATCTGAAATTATTTGACAACATCCATGGGGTATGTCTACAACTCCAAAAAAAATCAGCTCAAAACTTGATGTACATTTAGAGATAAAAAAACAAATTTGAATGTAAATAGTGGCAACTTTGGGTCAATAGTACTTTGACACTATTCACATCCGATTTTATCTCTTTTGTTTTTATTAATGTAAGTCGAATTAGGAGCTGGAACTTTTTGAGGTTGTACATCAAACATTGATGTATGTCTATAAAAAATTTGAGAATGCTTGAACATTGTTTTTTCTTCAGAAAAACAGATCTCACACAAGTCTCCCCCTGGTTGTCGAGGTTATGAAAAGAAGGAACTATGTTGGAGCTACTGCTGCTATTTTTTATGATTGCTATCACATGTTGTGTGATTTTCCTCGAGCTTTGTATGAGCATTGTCCTAGAGAGGCAAATAATGTAGCGCATGAGCTAGCTACATTAGCAAAATTTACTAGTCCTAGTGTTTGGATGGATGAGGGAGAATATCTATCTGGTACTCCCACCCCTGAGTGCTCCCGGTGCTCCAAACTCGGTAGCACATTTTTAAATGTTCGGAAAATTCTGAGAAAAAATCACATAGTCACAACACCCGTGTATGTTATCACAAAATTTGAAATCAAAATTCAAAACATAGCTTGAGAAACATAAATGACAAATTCAACAGTAAATAGTACACACATAAGTTGGGCTTTAGATTTGGCCCATTATCACATAGATGTCGATTTTGTCATTTTTGTATCTCGAGCAATGTTTTGAATTTTGATTTGATTTTTTTTACAACATACATTGATGTTGTGTCAATGTTCTAGATTTTTTTCAGAATTTTTTGACCATTTAAAAATATGCTACCGAGTTTGGAGCACCGGGAGCACCCTAGGGGTGTGAGTACCAGATATTCTCCCGGATGGATGAACCACCTGATGGCATTATTACAAAACTAAATGCGTGCCTTTTCATTTTTCACCCTTTTTTTTGAAAGAAAAGGTAGATATTTTCTACCTTATGCATTCAAAACGGGTAAAACCCGAGCGGCCAAAGGCCGATTACATGAAGGTGGTGTAAGCGTGCACTGAGAGTGCATCAGGCCACCACCAAGCCCGTAAAAGATAGTTACATGGGGTGGGGGGAAAGGAGTGGAAGAGGGTAGGAAGTGATGATACTTCTAGGAAACTACCAGGAGGTCGGCCCAGCTTCTAATTGTAGAGCGATCTTCCGCCGTTCGGGCACGCGAACTCCATAATCTAAGGAGATCAAAGACCTCGTGGAGTGTTCGTGTCGCATGCCAGTAGTCATTATTTAAGACCCGGGCATTCCTCGCCTTCATTTTATTCACCCTTTTTGGGTGTCATCATTTTGTTCTGAAGCTTACCAAGTGACCTTTTGTGTTTCCTATCTGGAAACTTCTCGCTGTACTTGCATAGTTGTGTATGCGAGGACAGAGCGTTGAAATGACCTCTTTAACAGAAATGTGCAGGCTAATTTGTCACGATATCTTTAACAGAAGTCATGTGTTTGTGTTATTTTTCAATGCCGGTCACTGGGTGGAAGTCAGCTTTTATTTCTACATTTGATGCAAGTTGAGGCTATTAATGATAGGCTTATTGCTAATGAATTTGCAGTGTTGATTGTCAATTGACCTATTGTTGACATCTGCCAAGTACTCCCTACGTCCCGAAATAAGTGTCTCAACTTTGTACTTGAGACACTTATTTTGGAACGGAGGGAGTACTTGTTACTCACTACAAGTAGTTAACTGAAAGGAGGATAAACGCGAACCAGCCTGTGGTTGGATGGTTAGAGGGATAGTGCTATCCCCAGCCCATCAGGGTTTAAGTCCTGGTGTTCGCATTATTCCTGAACTCAGTCTCTCGCAGGTGCTCATAGGGATATGATGTGCGTGTGTGCTTTTATAGGAGTGAGTGTATGCGCGTATGTGTGAGCGCTTACGTATGTACTATGTTAAAAAAAAGAGGATAAACAGTGAGACGGGTGCTTTGTTTCTCAAGTTAGGGACGTGAAGATTAGAAGTAGCGTGCGGTCGAAAGTGCTCTTCTGAGCGCGAGCGTAGGTGCTCGCGATATCCCTCCCGCCCGTGATCTTCGAGATTCCCATTCTGACGCATACAGGCCCACGTATTACTGCCGTATATCTAGTAATGAACAATTTTATTGGCCCACTTGTAGCAAACGGCCATTGGTACAGCGTCACGGACTGGGCCGCTGACTCGCTGATTCTGGACCAACGACGGCAGCTATCTCTAGTCGCCGCACGCCCCAGCCGTGACTGCTCGTCGTCTTCAAGCTCGTGGCTCGGCAAGCTCACACAGCAGCTATTCATGCTTTTCCAGATCGTGTTCTCTGCACCGTTCTTCCACCACGAGCACCTACGTTCGTCCTGCGAGCCCATCTCTTATGTCTCCAGATCTGCGGTTGCACGGCCTGTCTCCTGCAGGAAACTCGTCAAGATAAGCAAGGAGAAAAATCAGGAACTGAAGTCATGGGTGGACTGAATCTTCTTACCTGCTCAAAGACAGCGCAACAACTTATAGTCCTACAGGCTGGTTTCTTGAACTTTCAGCTCAATCTGAACACTGCACGCGAGCTGTACAACTTAAATAGAAGTTCCCGCCAATTCATGCTACAACAGAGTTTACAGCGCAAGGGGAATCACCTCTGCGGATACTTGATCCAGCTTGCAAGTTGCATCTGATTTTGTAATGCCAGACGCCCATAGGGATAGCACGGTCGAGCCATGGCAAGAACTGCCCTGTAGTATTCAGTCTTTTCGGTCAGATGGGGCACGCATGATGGAGGAACGTTTATGTAATTGCTCCTCTGTTTTCCCCGCTCTTGTCGTGCAATTAGAAATGGATCGGCCGAGCACTGGGTGCGCACTTGTCACAGCTGCACCCTGCTATGTGTCCAGCATTTAGCACAATTGCCCATCCAGCAGCCAAAGATAACCAGATTGTCTCAGTAAAAAATTCAGCCAATGAAACCATGTTGGCAACGGGAAATGCACTTCACAGAATCACCAAGACAGATCAACAACCATATGTACACCACTCTGTGTACAAAGACAGATAGTACGCCTGGAAACAACATACAAAGACATACATTAGCAACACAAATCACTGTCGTTGCATATCACATGTTGTTTAGCCGCAGATCACCTACTTTGCGGCAGTTGTTTCATTTGTGACCTTCAACGCCGCAGTTTTTGCGCCGCGCTGGTTTACAAACTGGCTTGGGGATATCAGGTTGTCCTCTTGTGCCCCTGCTGGCGACATATCGTGCAGAATCTTTTCCGTTTGCTGAGCCCCTCGTTATGCGCCTTCTCTTGGCTAGTTGTTGGGCGACCCATCTCTTTTCGCTTCTTTGGCGCCAACATCCAGCGAGCCTGTTCCCAGTCTCATTTGCCCAAGTAGCATCATCGTTCTGGTTTCCAATGGTTGCATCTCCACTTGCAAAAACTAATGACCCTTGTTCTCGTAGCTTATTGACGAGATGGTCTTCCTTAGAGGTCTTGTACGCAGCAGTGGTAATGCTCCCTGTTACCAAGCGTATTCCAGCCATACCGTCCCTCGCGATCTGCAGACTGAAACCTACCTTGAATGGTATTTATGTGATGCTCCGTGGGATACATACATCTGATAAAACGAGAAAGAAAAGGAAGATGTCAGCCGGTAGCAACAAAACTAGGACTGCTGTTAAAAGATGGAAGTAGTTTTGACTAGCCGTAGCAGATCTGAGAAAAACTAGATAGGACTAACCATATCAGATCCAAATAAAAAACAGAGAACTGACAGCAAAATTAGGCTGCAGTTTGAGAGCTGAGGGGCGGGGGGAGTTTAGTTGTGCTGCTAAGGTCGCCTTTTCGGACTGAAAAGAACAAAGAATTGTAGTAAGAGAAAAAATAATGTACTAAATCAAGAAATACTGAAAAAAGAATGAAGGCTGAAAACTGATACTTGGGTGCCGATCCTTATGGGTACTGAGTGAGAACTATCATTTCTCTGTTTTTCTCAATCGGCACTGACACCTCATTCAATAATCTACTGAAGCAAGAAATACTCAAAAACTTTGTTTTTGGCCTATCCAGAAAAGCAAAGTAGATTCGTAAAAGGCTTGTCAAGAAGAAATCCATCAAACAATAAAAATGAGCAACCAAAAACTGAATAGTTGTACATAAATTTCAGGTGGTTAGTGACAGAGAAACATAGTGTGCGCTATATACACAAAAATTGTATCAAAATGTTAGGGTGATGGTTGACCTTAGCCTCACATTTTTAAAATGCACACGTACATGTCATGGTGGTAAGCTCTATTGTTATTGAGATGCTTACCAGCTTTGCCATCAGAATATAGAGGGCTTTTGGTTTTTGGTTGCTATAGCCACTGGAAGTGACACCGCTTGAGCCACGCCGCAGGCTTCTTGGTGCCATCATGCAAAAATATGATTTCACAGCATGTATCTGATCATGGTGCGATTTGACGCCACTGAAACCTCATTCAATCCACGGGATCAGAATGATGAAGAAAATAAAATGAAGACTTAAAAACTGAAATGATAAAGTGAATAATAGACTAAAAACTGACTGAAAACGCATAAACTGAATACAGACTGAAAACTGACTGAAAACACATAGACTGAATATAGACTGAAGAAACGACAATAGTGACAACACTGATCAACTAAAAGAACAATATGACTAAAAGAAGAACAATGAATTAAACTAAAGAAATCTAAAAGGAAAAAAATACTGATATTTAGGCTCTATCAAAACTTTACTAACAATTCGACAAAAGTTTACAGAATGCCAGCCATTATGTTATCCCTTTTCGAATCATGCATGTTAGGTGCAACGTCCTTAAAATCAAAGACAAAGAACGCTTTGTAAAACGATTGCTAAGGAAAACATCTGAACCAAGAGTACCGCTCAACTTCTCCTCTCCCTCGATGTTGACAGGCTCACCGATGAGCATGCAACATAAACTGCTAAAAAAGAAAAAGGATAAAATGAGGGACCGAACATGGACTAATGAATAAAGAGTGAGGACTGAGAAAGTTCGCTCATGTAAATTGCAGATAGAGCAATGAACATAAAACTCAACACTAACAGATTTATATACGCCAGCGCGTCCCGCAACACAGTTCATTAGTATCAGTCACTCCCATGAAATCACCTACAGTTTTTCAGCATTACTACATATGTTTTCCTAATATGTACTCACCCCAGAGAGCTGATGCTCAAGGTATAGGCCATTGTATTCTCTGAAGTAGTGGGCAACCAAAATCCACAGCTTCTTGGACATTGTTGTCCTGACCTGCACACACCACCATTGGCTGGACTCGATTCAGCACGGCACCTTTGTCTGCAAGTCGATCATGTAGGCCAAGACCATCCCTAACTTCTGCATAAGGTAACATCACTATCAAATTTCAACCGATTATATGCATCCACACTTGTGTCGCCTAGCCTCACAAGTTCCATCACGTGCATGTACACGGTGAAGTGTCGATATGAGAATGTGTTGTTCTATATCTTGTCTTTACGGTGCTGTGTCGGTGAGCTGGCAATATATCTCGAGCATCCTTCATCCACCTCTTCACTATATGTTTCACTGATATTTCTTTAGCTCTAATGAAGTCTAGAACCTGCACAAAACAAAATTCAATTGCTGTCAGCAACTACTTCACCCGAGCCACCCCCGAAAAAGCTTGCCTAAAAATATATTACAAACCTTCAACACATGCCTGCACAACAGGCCCACGTGCGCAAACTGGCCACACTCGAACTCGAATTCATTCCCCTCATGCCCTGCACCACTTCTCCCTCTTCTCTGCTTCACTATGGATTGCAACGTACGTCCTATGTTTCTCAACCTCTTCAACTTGATAAGTCCCGCACTCGTTCAGTATGTGCCCAAACTGTTCGAACGTTGCTCTTGTACAAATCTTGCTGGCATGCCTCTCGACTGTAAGGTTTGCTCTCATAAGCATTCTCCCCTGCAATTTCAGTGTACATCAAGGGGGATTTCATTATAGATACAGAACTTAGTTACAAATACACAAGAGAAAGGAAATATAAATCCACATCATCCTTACAATTCTAGTCTGTTTCTCCTCGTAGTTCTCCTCCCATTCTCAGCCTACAAACACAGGCACATAAATCATGAAGTTTTCTAAATGTACAAACCAATCATCCTACAACTCATAGGCACATCTAGCTTCATTCTTGTAATTGCAGAGAGTAATCACCCTAACAATACACGCACATATAATCTGAGATGAGTTTTCAAAATACAGGACAACAAATAGTCTGCAAAACACCAGACCTTAATTTAGTAATTAAGCCTGGAAACACAGGCTCATGAGGCATGAATTTCCAAAATACAGGGAGCAAACAGTATGCAACCACTTGTACACGAATCAGAAATCTTTTCCACTACAGAATAGTACAACCTGCATTTCTGCTTTCATGGATTACATGCGCATATAGCCTACATTTTTTTGAATGCACAGAATAAATCAGCCTCGAAACACAGGCGGATACAACATGAAATTTACTAGTGCAGACAGCAATCAAGCACTTGCTTTAAGTGCATGATTTATTGAATCGTTTGTAACTTCATCTATTAAGTCACAGATTTTCTGATGGAAGGCAAAGTTGCTACTTCACCAACCTTTTGTTCCACCCCGGTGCTTGGCAGCTTGGGGATTCATCTTCCCCATCAATAATAGCTCTCGACGTTGGCGGCGAGCTCTCCTTCTGCTCGCCGCCACCCCTTCGCCCACAAGATTTGTGCTTCACTGCGGTGCCACCGAGATCCCCACGGCGAAGACATTCACACCACGATGGCACCAAGCTCTCCCCTACCTCCGCTACGGCATGGATCGCAAGAAATCCAACTTCGGATCAGCTAATGAGAGGGCTAAAAAGTGCAGCAGCATCGCCAGAGGCACCAAAGATCCATACACATTGATTGGTTGCATCGAAACTCTGGCCGTGGCCTTCGTTGTCTATGTCCCCAGTCTACCCACGCCCTAGTTGAGAAGATTCTCGGTCCTGCCTCCAATTCGTTTACGCCACCACGGAAGCGAACTTCGTGGTCCATGGATCCGACGAGGCGGATTACATTCCACGGCCACCACGCCACGCGGCCGACGGTAGTCGACACGGTCGTCGGACTCGTCAACTCTTCCCGCGCCGTGGCCCACCTCCCATCGCTTTCGCATGCGTATTCCGCTACAGTTCTTGTTTTTCTGGCAGACCACATGGCCACGTATATAACTCTGGCACAGATCCCCAAGCGCTAAACGACGACGTAGATAACGAGCTCATTTGAGCTCGCGCTCAATTACTCCGCGTCCGCCGCGTGCGGTAACCTTCTTGCTCGTACATGCTGACTAGACCCATGAGCGTCTGTGGTCGCCAAACCGACACGAGCCGAGCGCCCGAGCCCGGTCCAAGCGTTCAACCCCGACTGTCCAGCCCGCTCGTCCCGCACGCTTTCCCCCTCCTCCAAGCTTTACCCCACCTCCTCCCCCATCTCCTCCCCCCCCACCCATTCCGCCGCTGATCCCCTTCTAGAACCTCCGAGAAGCGAACGAGAGAGCCCGCAGGGGCGGCGCAGGGGCATGGCGATGGCGACGCACACGGGGGTCGCCGCCTCCAAGGTCCTCATCCTCGTCGGCGCAGGTCGCAACCAATCCCCTCCCCTCCCCCCGCCCGCCCCCAAATCTATCGATTTTCGATGTCGAAATCCGAATTGGCTGCTTCTTTTGATCCTGAAATGGTGATTTTGCGTCGCCGCAGGCCTGACGGGATCGATCGTGCTTCGGAATGGCCGCCTGTCGGACGTATTGGCGGAGCTCCAGGTCGGTGGATTTCCAGCTCATACCTTTAATTTTCTCGCCTTTATTTATTGATCATCAGAGGGGGAAAAATTCCCTGAATGTTCTTATGATGAGCAGACAATATGATAATAGGGGGGTTACCGCGGACCCGTCTGAATAGAGCATGATTGTAAATCTGCATACATGCTCCTAAGAGCAGCACAGATTGTCACCCAATCTTACAATTAAATCCGCTTTGTCACACTCATATGTATGGAAAGTACTCCCTCCGTTCCAAAATAGATGACTCAACTTTGTACTAGCTTTAGTACAAAGTTAGTATAAAGTTGGGTCATCTATTTTGGAACGGAGGGAGTATAGGATAGCGCTTTTGATGATCTCATTTTCATTTTCTGCATAACAAGTGAAGGCACCAATGGGCATTCCAAATCATCCATAGTGTACCCTGCAGAAAAAAAAATCATCCATAGTGTCTACCAAACATGTGTCAGTGGCTTAGATTGTATGTTCTTCATCTTGTAATAAGTTATGTCGACCTTTATATTTTTGAGGAACATGTCGTGTTTTTCTGTTTTTAGGAGCTCATGAAGGGCGTAAATCAAGGAGAAGGCTCGAGCGCATATGACATGGCTCTTATACAAGCTCAGGTGCGCAGTTGTTTATATTTGCATCAACAGTTGCATAGATATGAGATATTACACCAATGCCTTTCATTTGCTGTAAAATAACGTCTCTGTTGTTGTTTGTGCATTCCACGTGCTGGTGTTTGATACTAGATTCGGCATTTAGCCCAAGAAGTCAGAGATTTAACTTTGTCAAAGCCCATTACCATATTGAGCGGCAAATCAGACTCGGGAGGTATGTACCTATCTGATCCCCCCTTGCTATGTTTCAGCTTTTCTCTCTTAGCGACCTATGCCAAAAACCTAATCCACATGCTAAATAAGCCTTCATTATGAATTTGCTTGTATTATCCAAAAATGTTCAGATAGATAGTTACTCACTTAAGCCTGACTCTCCTACAATATTTGCAGCTGAAAGAAGGCCTATGTTTTTGTCATGTGCACCTCCAATCTGACAATGAATGATTCATGAGTTTGAATTGCTTCGAAACTTGTAATTTGGAACATGTAGATAAGCTAATGAACAATAATATTGGTACATTCAATTGTTTCGCCACGATATTTACAAACCTTTGAGAAAAGCTACTTACCTCATTCATTTTATTACACTTACTTGCTAGTTCTTGTATCATTTTATTTATCTGCATGCGCATTTCTCTTCAGGCAGTTTATCGTCCTACATACTGCCAGCAGCTGCAGTTGGAGCATTAGGTTATTGCTATATGTGGTGTAAGGTAAGATAAGCATACACACAAAAATATGTTTGAGTTATTGTCAAATTCTCTGTCTGTAATTTTTTGACTAAGGATCATGAATTGTGTCCTGGTCTTCTTTCTCCAGAAATGTTCTTCTTACAACATTCATATAGAATCGGCAACTGAAGAAAGAGAAAATAGAACCCTTCTTCTTCTCTTTTTTTATTTGCTTTCTGCCTTGTTTCTCGCATATACCAGAAATCTCTTGGGGATCATGCTTTTTGTGTCTGTGTGTGTGTGTGTGGATCCAACTGTAAGTAGATAAATGGAGCACCTCTAAGTTAATCTTACTCTGTAAAGAAATATTCCTGATATGGTGACAAAACATTCTGATAATAGTTTCAAATTGACTGTTGCATTGTTTCCTATGGATTCACTATGGTTTATGTAAAATCCTTGGATCTTTCTTATGCTAATGACGTCTCCAAGTTGTTGTTTTAATACAAAACTTGCAATGTAGATTACATATATAAATTATGTGTGTAAACTTCTATCTGTCATGCTTTTGCTTTCTTATATATTAATATCCTTATGCAGGGATGGTCCTTCTCAGATGTCATGTTTGTCACAAAACGCAATATGGCCAGTGCTGTTGATAGCATGTCGAAGCAATTGGAGCAAGTTTCGTCAGCACTAGCAGTATGCTTTACACATTATTATTTCAGATTCAATGTTATCTTTCTTTTCATATCTACTGACTAATGACTGACATTCAATTAATTTCAGGCGACGAAAAGACATCTAACAAAACGCCTTGAGAATTTGGATGGCAAAATGGACGAACAAGTGGAGGTCTCCAAACAAATCCGGAATGAGGTTTGTTGATTTGCAATGATGTTAGTCCTGAGCAGTGATATACTGATATGATGACAAGTTGAATGATTCCTGGGACCTTATGAAGTTTGTTCTTGTGGAACAGCAACAATTGTTCTTCTGTTTTCATTCTTACATTACCTAATCAACACCTTCAGCTACCATAATTGAATTAATTGAATTGTTCACTACAAGTAGGTGTTTCCATCATACTGTAGTTCATCCGGAAAGGTGGGTCAGGATTTTTTTTTTAGAACAGCCGCCATCTAGGGGTGCAAGTGGCGAACCCATGTAAGTCCACTCAATAAGGGGTAGTACAAGCTGAACTAATTCCCTAAAACAAAGCTCCAACTAATATGGACGATTTTGACTACGGTGCAAGCACAAGTGACGTGCCGCTTGCATCCCTGATGCCATCACATAACAACATACAAGTACTAGTCGTGCCCTGCTTGTGATTGTTTTTGTTGGTAATGTTCATAATCCATAGTCATATACTGGCTAGCATGTCAAGATTGGCTCAAATCCAGAAACTGTGCAACACTTCAAATGACTGGTTAAGGGAATACACTAGTCTGGTGTTTACAACCATTAACTGCAGCCTACTCAAGTACTTTTGTCCATATACCATAAAATATTATTGTGTAGAATAATAATACGTATGAGCACAAACATAACCAGAGTGATCTTCCTAAATTGTCTATGGAGAATCTGATTTTGTTTATTATGTCTTTTTGATAAGCTATTGCTAGTCTCTCACTTGCATGCATGGAGCACATAGTTTTCCAGCCTTTTTCTTCAAAAGAATTCTGTAAGAGCACCAAAGGCGTACTCTGCTTTCTGTACTTTTCAATGTTGCGAAGGCTGTTAAGCTAATTTGTTTAGTAGGTACTCCCTCTGTAAAGAAAATAAGAGTGTTTAGATCACTACTTATATTCAGTTTTCTACTTATAATGCTATGCTATCCTATGATAATTCAGTTTGTTTCTCAGTTCAAGCATTCATGTTGTTCTGTTCAATATGCACAGGTCACTGATGTTAAAACTGATCTGTCTCAAATTGGCTTTGACGTTGAAGCAATTCAACAGATGGTAGCTGGACTGGTGAGTTTGAGCATCCTGGAACCTTGCACATGAACTTTTGCTCGAAGTCTATTTGATTGTTCTGACTTTGTTTGTGTACGATTATCAGGAAGAGAAGATTGAGTTGCTTGACAATAAACAGGTGACCAACATACTCACGAGTGTCTGAGTCTTGGCATGCTGAAATTTTTCTATTTGTCCTAACCTCTTATATTTTAATGGCAGGATGCGGCTAATGCTGGTATATGGTATCTCTGCCGAATGGCAGGAGGTATAAAAGAGGGAATAAATGCCAAGTTTTTCCAAGTAAGCAGATAATTGGTACAGGGTTACGAGTCTGCGCTGTCCTGTTTAAGGCCTGTTCATTAGGTGTTCTTATCGCGTAGATTTAACTATCTTTGTCGTGACCCATATCTGAGCTTATCGTGTAGATTGAGCTATCTTCGTGATGATTCATACCTGTTCTTCATTTGACAGGAAGCGGATGAAAAACTCAAGCTCTTGGACCTGGCTCATACTGAAAAGAAGCCGGTGAAGGTAAGTCGAGTGCCTTTCTGTCAGATGTTTGCCCTCCTTCCAGGCAATTTCAGTTTCTTGGTGCAGAATCACTGACTTTATGCTGTGCATACTATAGGGTCTGGAGTTGTTTCTGGAGAGCACCAAGGAAGTCAAGGCACTCGACTCCAAGCCTAAGACCATCGTGCAGAACGATGCCAAGAAACCGATGAAGGCGTTTGACGTGCCTGTGAAGAGCGCTGCAGTGCACAGGTCAAACAGGTTCTTAATTCGCAAGGAAGGCCTCGCGCTGTGATCAGCGCCTGCTCGTGTTGCTTGTGATGTACATTGCGTTATTGGTTGCTTTGTTTGATAGAAAATACAGAAGAAGAATAACCTGCATCCCGAGTGGTGATTTTCCAGGATAGACAGGTTGATACGTCTTACGACAATTTGTATTGGTTTCTTTGTATTTTTTGAGTCATTTCATGTTCTGGTCTGAAGCTGCTCGCTTGTAAACAAGTGAAGGAATAAATATTTAAAACACGTTTTGCATTTTTAATCTCACATATTTTGCCCGTTCTCCTGCTGCAACACGTGCATGCATGACATGAGCGGAGTCACCTAGCAGCAGGCAGGGACTCGAACAGAACGGTGGCTTTTTCATATTTGAAATGATCAAATGAGCAGTGGCTCACAAAGTTGCACGAACCAGGTGTACTCTGCTGAAGAATGCTTGGCTCTCTGAAGCTGGAAATCCCTAGCAGGCTGATGCGTGTGTTTTAATTTCCCTACCAAGTTTTTACTTGTGGCTCTGCTGTTTCAAACTCTGAACTGTATACGACAGTGGTTGCGTTCTGTGTAACGAAATTGTCGCCACCTATTGATTGACAAAACAAATGCACGAACCGAGCTTACTCAGAGTCTTGAAATTTTGAAGTCAATGTGCAAAATTCCATGTGACGACTCACATATCAAGCAAATACTCCCTCCGTCGCATAATGTAAAACGTTTTTTAACACTAATGTAATATCAAAAAGTGTCTTACATTTTTCTTTTTAAAAGGGGAATAAATTAATATCAAGCAAATACCAATTACATCCATCCTCTTCACCAACAAGATGCTTAAAAAAATCCAGAATGCACACAGCCAAAAAACAAAAAAGAAGAAGAAAAAAACCCTGCTATGGTGATCAATCACCCGCAATAGTAGCACTCTAACCACCACTGAAGACAGCACCAGACTATAAAGAAGGTTCTCCAAAAGCAACACCTTCAGAAAGAAAACAATGTGTTGGAGTTGTGTCGAATATAGTGTACGAGGTAGGTTACAATTGGACTTGTAGTTGTATTGTGTTCATATAGGATGTGGAGTCGTGTCCTAGTATATCCTAGGCCTCTCTTATATAGCGGGGGTAGATACACGATGTAATCTATGCCAACATAATAGCAGTAGCGCAGGAAGCGGTGGCGTGTCTGCGTGGCGGTGTGCGGTATTGTGACGGTGTCACGGGGAGGAGCGCCCGTAGTCATGCCCCGGGGATGTAGCCATATCGATGAACCTCGTTAACAAATCTCGATGTCGTGCTTGTGTGATTGCTTGGTTCTCGGATGATCAACAGAGTGCCTCGGATTTATTCTAATAAGTGGTATCAGAGCTAGGTTGTTCGAAGGCTGTGAATTGTTGATCTAGAGAAAAAAACGAGCTGAGACGTGCGGTGGTCGATCAGGCGATCCATCGGGCGAGCGTCAGGCGTCACGGGTACATGTTATGATTGCTGGCAGGCGGCGGCAGACGAAGCACTCGGCGAGATCGAATTGGTGATGCACGACAGCAGCCAGCGGAAGAACTATCGTGCGGCAGCGGCGGCTGGTCGATCGATCAGATCGAGTCCGCACGTGATTTGGCAGCACACAGCAGCGAGACGGCGAGGCGCTCGGGCCAAGGCTGAACAGCGGCAACGCGTTGCATGCTGGGCCGTGTGGAGGCTGTGTGCTGGATGGGCCAGGCAAGCGTGGAAGCTGGAGGTGCGTTGCGTTCGATTGGAAGGTAGGGTAGCCCTCAGCAAACGAGATTTGTTTTGTAAAAAAAGAAGGACCGGGTCCTCGTTGACACGGAAAGAGGCAGCAGCAGATCGACTGGGCGAAGGAAATATCCATCGATATGTATCCATCAGGAGTACTACCTGCGCAGTAGGCGTTGGCAAGGCAAAGGCAACTAGCCAGCATTAAAAATTGTGTCAAGGGAGCTACGTGAGAAGACCAAAATTTCCGGTTGGAAATTGCTATTGGTATGCGGAGGCTGTTCGTGTACTTGGGCATTGCGTTCATAGCTCGGATTTGTTGACACAACAGGGATGTTTGAAGGCGTTGCGGGAAGTCATGTCAGCTGAGATGGAATTATCATGTGATGGATGCCAATTCGTGAAAGACGATTTGGAAGCCTCGAGCGTGTCGTAGAGTCGAACAAGTTCGGCTGGGTCGGACTAGACAGTCTGGCGGATCGACGCAAGTCGGTTGGTACAGAAGACGGTGGTGGAATCGGCGACGACGACATAGGAGCGTGATGCTGATGGTGACTGACTTCTGGGGTGTGGAAACACGTGACGCAGGTCCCGAGGGATTGTGTGGCTTCAACAAGACTATGGCGCGGGATTGATTCAAAGTGGTGTATACACGGAGCTTGAAGTCGATGAGGCGCAGGGGTGGACTGATCATCTACCATGGAGTCATGTTGAAGGTGGAGCCGAGTCCGGAGGACTTCACCCGGTCTTGGTTGAGGGCTCTGGCGTAAGTGCATAGAGAGTCGAAGCTTATTGAGCGGGAAAAGCGAGGGACACATAATTGATTTGGAGCCCGGTGGTCCGATGTAAGCGTGAAACTTCGTCATCGGTCGGTGTTGATCGGTGGTACTCTGCGGTGTGGGTTGAGTGGTGTGGTTTTGCGACCCTTGAGACTCGACCCGGAGACGGAGGCTCGACGCTGTAATAAGCGGCGAGGCGTAGGTATGCACGGGACATGGAGACGGGCAGGGGCTCGGTGGTCATACGTGAGGTGAGACAACTGTGAATTTGACTCAGGGTGACTATAAGCAATGGTGAAATTCCTTCAAGTTTCAGACAGGCGGTCGAGAAAAGAGCGGTGATGTTGGGTTCAGGTAACTCTTATGTGTGACACCCAATATGTGAGTTGTTCATTTTCACACATGCCAGTGATCGGTGTGTGATGGCGTTGACGGATACTCTGGAAGTTGGGAGCGCAAACTAGAGTAACAAGGAACTTAATTTTGCTCGAGTGTTGACTGTGGTCAAGAAAAGAAGGGACTACAAGTTGCAGGTGGAGTCGCATGGAGTCTTTGGAGTAGCAGCGGTACTCATGGGATAAGCTCAAGTTCAATGTACATGAAAGTTTGACACATGGACAAATCCAGGGTGGTGGAGTATATTCGCCAAGGTGGAGTTTGTTGGAGTTGTGTCGAATATAGTGTCTGAGGTGGAGTTACAATTGGACTTGTAGTTGTATTGTGTCATATAGGATGTGGAGTCGTGTCCTAGTAGGACACTTGTATCCTAGGCCTCTCTTATATAGCGGGGGTAGATACACGATGTAACCTATGCCAACATAATAGCACATGCGCGCAAGGGGGAGCAGGCGGCGTGTGCCGGCGCCCGGGTGGCCGGTGTGCGGTATTGTGACGGTGTCACGGAGAGGAGCGCCCGTAGTCATGCCCCGGGATGTAGCCATATCGGTGAACCTCGTTAACAAATCTCGATGTCGTGCTTGTGTAATTGCTTGGTTCTCGGATGATCAACGGAGTGCCTCGGATTTATTCTAACATAATGCACAAGCATTGTCGTTGCCCGATCAAAGATTGTAGGTTTTCACCCTGGAGAAAACAATGCCTTCAACGAAACCACTGCCAAGCACAATCAAAAAAGGCCATACCTTGGGTTTTCACCCTGAAAATCACGACTCGGTACTTAAAGGAGCACCATCATTAAAGAAGTCCTTTAATGTTGCCACCCCCACTTGCAGAGACTACTACCAGTCACGTACCACCATGTTCATAAGAACTCGTGCCCGATCTGGACGGGAACATATCCCGCAAGCCAAGTCTGAACAACTGTCTGCGAAGCAAAGTCTTCATCGGCTCTAAGACCCCGCCATCGCCGCTTGATAGAGGAATTGTATTATTCGCTAGCTGAATCTGAATTTGTCTATTTTAGTATGCGAGTCAGATTCAGGTCTAAAATTTCGTCTTGGCTCACTTGGGGAAATGGAAGTGAAAACTAGAAAGCGAATTGTGAAACAAGTTCTGACGACCCGTTTGGCATGGCGACGGCGTCTGAAAAGGACGGCCGGAACGGCTCCCCCTCTCTGTTCGTGCGCCCGCCCCGGCGACGGCTCCCCGGCGGGCGTCGAGCCCTCCCGGCGGCTGGCGGCCCCTCCCGGCAGCGAGGTGAGCCCATTGATTCCGTTTTCTGCCACTTCTTTTCCTCATCGTGAACCCCGTGTTTTGATTTTGGTGCAATGTAAACCCTAGTTCTGTGAGATGGATATGGGTTGAAATCGAGGTGTGTTGAGGAGGAGCAGAAGCACCTGTGTACCCGATACCATTGACACATACGCATTACACACTGCATATATTTTCATTGGAATGTGGATCATGCGATTTTTTTTAAAGCCTCCTGTAGGCCGAATCGTGAAAATGCTTGTCAACTATAGGGCATTTTATCAAGAAGGTCATAAACTCTAGGCCATTTGATCAGGTCAGCGAACTTGAGGGCAATTCACCAATTTCCAGTTAATTGCTCCTACAGCCCAACATCACTAGTCAGCACAAGCTGACATTACAAACAATGAGAACAGAGCACTCCGTGGCCGCAATTCGGGATGTCTCACCCCCCTTCAACAAATATGCAAGGGGCTTAACTGGCTACTCTCCCTCAGCCCTTGATTTCTAATTTCAAATTACAAACCGTATCATGTACACGAGAGTTGCACGGTATAAACATTTAGTAAAATTTAGTACGAAATGCTGTGTTTATTGACAATTTGTCGGTATCAGGTCAGTAGCTCGGAGGAGAAACCTGTACGCCTTTCAAAGGTATCCATTCCACCCAGCATGTAAGATGGCAGTGAATTTAAATTGCTTCCGCTCCCTATTGGCCACTCCTTAAATGTCATACTTGCTGCAGGAGAGGGACATACTAGAGTAGCTTAGTCATAAGTGTTCACTTCAGAATAAAACAGCGGTTCTTTAGATATCATGCAAAATGTTAAAACTAGACACTATCACATCAGTGAATTGTAGGTGTTGCTACTTTGAGGTTTTTCCATGCTACCGTTATTTCCGTCCTCTCTTTTGACAATAACTTTTATGTATGTATACTTAACTCTCAGGTGAAACGAGTTAAGTACCAGCTGAAAATGGATTTCCTGGCATTGTTCTACCAGCTGAAAATGGAGGCATGTAGCACAGTGTGTACTTACGGGATCTGTACATGCTCAAAGTCCTCCTCACTCGACCTGATGACGACCTCGCGTCCGGCCTTGTGGAGCAGGTAGCATAATACTTGATCCAACTCGGGCATCGCTATCACTTTCAGCTTCTTAAGTTCCTTCAGGTGCTGCAATCCTTGGAAGCGCCTTCAGCTTGGTGCACTTGCAGAGAGTTAGTATCCTGAGCCTTGGCATGGCGCCATCCTCCAATATCCACTCCTCGATGTCCAGATCGTGGAGCACCAAATTGTGCAGGTCTGGAAACCCACCAGAAGGGCAGGTCATGGTCGCTCCAGTGTATGACTTAACCCCTATTTC
Source organism: Aegilops bicornis (assembly GCA_021605145.1). Lineage (NCBI taxonomy): Eukaryota > Viridiplantae > Streptophyta > Magnoliopsida > Poales > Poaceae > Aegilops > Aegilops bicornis. Next base: position 531,051,474 of record CM038673.1, read on the forward strand.
CAGCACATTCAGGAACGTCAGCCAGCTCCCGAGTGTCGGCATGGGGTCTTCATCATTCAGCAGATTAGGACAGCTAATTTTCAGCCGTCTGAGGTTGTGCGGGAGGAGATGCAGATCAGGAAGATGCAGGTCGTTGGGCACCCCGAACTCGTCCTCGCACGCCCCGACAATTTCCAGCTGCTTGACGCTCCGGTAGTGCTTCCCAAAGCACCAGGAGGGATTTTCTTCCATTTTGTCAATTGCTCCTTCCCATTGCTTTGGGGTGTTGGCTGCCAGGAATATGAAAAGTGACTTCAGGTTGCTCTGCATGGTAGCCTTCCACACGGACCATGACTCGACCTTGTAGATATAGACATGCTTCAGTGTCGAAATGCTCAACAGGTCAATAGGGAGCGCTTCCACTACGGCATCCCTTGCATCAAAAGTATGCAAGTTTGTGAGATTACTGACGGCAGCATGAAATACATAAGTGCCACCTTTCAAGCCAAGATACCTCAGATGTACCATCTGGCCGATCTCTGCAGGTAGCTGCCATCTCCCTCTCATGCCATCAAAGTAGAGCACCCGCAGGTAATTCAAGCCTCGGAAAGAGAAGACGTTCCTTTCTAGTCGAGCTGCATTGAAGATCAGCAAGGTGTGCAGATTTGGCATAGCAACGCCAACCTTCACGCAAACAGAGTCATAGAGAACCACTCTGTAAGCTCTCATTTCATTGGAATATGAGGTCTCCACTTCATCTCTGGAACTGCAGTCTTTCAAGAACCCTTCTCTTCGAGCTCGCCCAATTCCCCAGTCGCGCAACACATCATGCACTTTAACCGTCTTGATGCACCTGGAGCTCCTCTTTTCAATTAGGATCAAGCAGCACTGCGCGAGTTCTTCCACATACCCGAGCGCGGTTTCTTCAAGGGAGCGTCCACGCATGTTTGGTATGAAACCCTCTGAAATCCACAACTTTGTAAGAAGGCCTACTGGGACTGCGTAGTCTTCTGGGAATGATGTGATGTACAAAAAGCACGCCTTCAGATTGCTTGACAGATCATAGTAACTTAGGTCCAGTATGGCTCTGATGTCACCTTCATTCTTCATTGCGTCCCAGTTTACGCTAGCAACCATTCTTCTCCACTCGGTGATCCTAAGATTCTTTGAAAGGAAACCTCCCATGATTACAATTGCAAGTGGCAAGCCATTACATTTTAATGCAAGGACCTTGCCTAGTTCTCTGAAGCTATCCAGATCATCTCTACCATGGACGACATACGAAGGGAATGCCTTTCTATTGAATAACTCTATACTTTCGTCGTCGTTAAGGAGCTTGACTTGCTGGATTATTTTTCTTGCATTGGGATGATTGGAAACTGCTGAGTTGCGAGTTGTCAGAACAATTCTGCTTCCATTTTTCACATCAGGAAAGGCGGCTTGGACCATATCCCAATCTTCCATTCTCCAGACATCATCTAAAACTACCAGGTATGTTTTATCCTTGAGAAAACTGTGGATCTTCTTTATAATTTCCATCTCGCTCTTTGTTCCCAGTTCTTCGAAGTCTTGATTCCCCATGGCCCCTTTAACGATATCCTTCAGTGCACCATAGACAGTAAATTGCTGTGAGATGCATATCCATACGCAAGAGTTGAAATGCTTTTTGGCGACAAGATTGTAGACCTTCCTGGCGATGGTTGATTTCCCTGCCCCTCCTGGACCAACAAGGGAGATGACAGTGAGGTCCTTGTTCTCCGAGTCGAGCAGTTCATCCTTGACCTGGTTGATTTCGCTGTCAAAGCCAATGACATCGACGTCGTCCCCAAAACCCGGGAGCGTCAATCTTCTTGCGCGCACACTCTCGTTCTCATCCATACTGTATCTTGTCTCATTCAGGCTAGTGCTGGCAATGCTGTACTTTGCGAATTCTCCAAAGATTGCACCAACTCTTGCAGTGACCTGATCGATTCTTTTCCCAATGCTGTACAGGCGGTTGCAGTGGACGGGGTAACAGGCGCCCTTGGATATGGCGCCCAAGAGGGATGGCGGTCTGGTGGTCTCCCTGGCCAAGATGTTGGCCGTGTCGATGATGATCTCGATGCTGTAGGCCACGTCCCTGACCTCCGACACCAGTTGGTTGAGCATCTCATTCTCGCCCCTCTCCATCCTCGTGTCGGCGTCCCTGAGGAAGCACTGCATGCGCTTGAGCTCGGACTTGAGGGCCTCCACCTTGGCAGGAACCTGGCCTAGAGAAGCAACTTGTTGGATCACCGTGGCGCCTGCCCGCTGCAGCACCGCAGCGACCGCGTGCTCGGCCATGTCTCAAAGTGATTTCTGCCGCGTCTGAAAGCACAAGATTGCGCAGACTTGCAGGGAGGCAATATTTCTACACTGAAGTTGATTTGATGATATGATCCTCGCTCCGAGTAAAAGGATGAGACGAACCTAGCTAATTTCCTGCTGCGTTTACCCTACTCACTGTAGCCAGAAGCAGAAGCCAAGATGCAAGCAAATACGAGCAATTAGACATTTCTGTGGTGCCAACAGAAGAGGATGAAGAGCATGAGGGGGAGGGGATTGGAGTGTACCTGATGGATCTGTTGGCTATCCGCCGAGGCCGAGCAGAGGACGACGACACTGGACTGGATTCTGCTGGATCTGGGCTGTTGTGCGTGGCGTGGTTTGTTGGATCATCTCATCCAAAGTCCAGACATTATTCTCAAGTCAGCTCATGCTGCTGCCTGCGTCAGTGACAGGGAGATGATATATGTTTCAATACTGTGGAGGGCGTGGACGTTGACCTGGCCGGTTTGTGTCTCCGGCTGCCGGCTGGGGCTGGACGACCTCATGGCTAGCTTTGTCCTCACCCTTGTCAGTTTGTGCAGCTCTTTTTTTGTTCCAAGACAGACACTCGGCCACCATACGCATGGCTCTTGAGCGAGTCGTTTTTCGTCCACCCAAGGCCAAGCTCGGTCGGTTGGTTCCCGACCCGCGGGATCAGCGCTGCATTTCTACCCATGGCTTCAGCTTTGTCGTCGACGCCCTTGGGCCCTTGCCGGAGGGAGGATGAGGCCAAGGCCAAGAATAAATATACGAGCTCGATCCGGCGGGTCACGCACTGTGTTGTCAAGGTTTTTGAGCAGTAAAATCTAGCTTTACCCCTAATAAAAAAACAGCCAACACTCTGAATTCTCAAAAATAAACAAAAAACAGTCAACACTCTGAAACCCAAGCAGGAGAGCTTCCTGAGGCACCCAAGCAGCTTCGCGATGCGGCGGCCGGCGGGGCTGGGCGACGGCTTGGTTAATCCGTGCTGTAGGGCCTGGCGGCTGGAGGCTGGGCATGTACATAATCAGCTCAGGATCCAGGGGCACGCTCGTCACCTTCCTCTGGCCCCGGAGTTTCCAGCGAGGGCGAGGCAACCCGGCGAAGCGGCGGCCCGGAACCCTGGAGTCGTGGAGCTCGCAACGCGCGCCGTCGGGCGGATGCCGGAGGCTGGGACGGCAGGCAGTCCGGTGAGGCGCTCTACGGAGGTACATCTCGCAGAAACACTTAGCCACGGACTGTTTTGCTTTTCGAGATGCGCGGCTTATAAAATGTGGATGGGTTTTCTCGTCCAAGCTACTGCTGCCCTTGTTCTAAGAAGATTTTGTGATGGGTTTTTTGACATGATGCTCTGTGATAGCACTGACTCGTATTTACCACACTAGATTTAACCAGTTCATGTTGTTTAGTGTAGCAGTATACGAGAGGGCACCTCCTGCACCCACTTTTCAAAAATTGTACTTCAAGCACATTTTAAAAATTCAAAAGAAAATTTCACGCATACATGTTCGTAAATGTGTGTGCGCTGCACAAAGTTTTGTGAAAAAATGTCTTTTCGTTTTGTCTCTATAGAAAATATAAATTTCAGTATCTCTAAATAGCCCTTTGGTGGAAAATGCAGCTCCGTCTGCCCCCATAAGTCGAAATGTTGTAGGAATCATGACTAATGTGACCTTTAGTCGCGGTTCGGGAGGTGAACCGCGACCAAAGGCACAGGCCAGGCGCTCGGTGGCCTGGTGGTGCTGCGTGAGGGCTTTAGTCGCGGTTGGCCAGACATCGACTAAAGCCTTCGGCACCTTTTTAGTCCCGATTGCTGTGCCAACGCAACTAAAGCCCTCCCTATATATACCCATCCAAATGCCAACACTTAGCCATTTGGAGCCATTCTCTTCACAAGTGGGTTTAGGTTTGCTTTTGGTTCCTCTTATGCACATAAGGTGTTTGATGAAATGCCCCAATAGCATGAAACAAACATGACATGAAGTGTTGGAGCCACACTCTTCGATCATGATTAGCAACTTGATGAACCTTTGATGTGTCAATATGCATGTGTGTAGTTCATTGTTTAATTTATATTGTTTGTAGCTAGTTAGTTTAACAAATGCATGATGGTTAATTATATATTTTATATTATAATAATGCAGATGAATCGGCAATGGATGTACGGTAACCGACTCTCCGTGAGTTCACTACGGGTTTGAAAAGATTTCCTCGTAGTGGCTAATGCGAACAAGCGGGGGGTTTTGTTATCTGTCCATGTGTTATCTGTAAGAATGAGAAGGGTTACTCTTCCTCAAGAGTTGTTCACATGCATCCGCTTGAAGGGTTTCATGCCAAGCTATAATTGTTGGACCAAGCATGGAGAAAGAGGGGTTATAATGGAAGAAGATGAAGAAGGGGATGATTTCATCGATGAAAGCTATCTTGCTCATTTCGGTGATACTTTCATGGAGGATGCTTTGAAGGTGAAGGGAAGGTGAAGAAGAGGCGCGTGATGATCCGTTGATGATCTTGGTCGGACCATTGCCGATGCACGGAGACGCCGCTAAACCGAAAAGGAGAGGGAGAATTTGGATCGCATGTTAGAGGATCACAGAAAGGCGCTGTACCGGATGCGATGATGGTCAGAAAAAGCTGGGCTGCTGCTGGATTTGCTGAAATGGAAGGCGAGGCGGTGTAGCTGACTCGGCATTTGAAAACTTGCTGAAAATGTTGAAGAATATGTTTCCAAAAGGATAACGAGTTGCCCTTGATGCGTCTGAAGCAAAGAAGGTTATACGCCCTCTAGGTTTAGAGGTTACGAAGATACATGCATGCATCAACATTTGCATCCTCTACATGGTGAATACGAGAATTTGAATGAATGCCGGTATACCTTTGCATTGCGTTATAAGATCGAGGCGATGACCACGGTGACGATGTTGAGGGCGAAACCCGGAAGAGGGTTCCCGCCAAGGTGATGTGGTATGCTCCTATAATACCACGGTTGAAACGTCTGTTCAGAACAAAGAGCATGCCAAGTTGTTGCGATGGCACAAAGAGGACCGTAAGTCGGACGGGGAGTTGAGACACACCGCAGATGGAACGCAATGGAGAAAGATCGACGGATGGTTCAAAGATTTTGCAGGTGACGCTTAAGGAACATAAGATTTGCTCTAAAATACGGATGGCATGAATCCTTTTTGGCGAAGCGAGCTCCAGCCATAGCACTGGCCCGTGACTCTATGCATCTACAACCTTCCTCCTTGGTTGTGCATGAAGCGGAAGTTCATTATGATGCGGTGCTCATCCAAGGTCGAAGCAACCCGGCAGCGACATCGATGTGTACCTAAGGCCATTAGTTGATGAACTTTACAGCTGTGGGGTGGTGTCCGTGTGTGGGATGAGCACAAACAAGAGGAATTTGACCTCTGACGTTGCTTTTCGTAACCATCAACGATTGGCCTGCTCTTAGTAACCTTTCGGGACTGTCAAATAAGGGATACAATGCATGCACGCTTTGCTTACATGAGACCGAAAGTGTACATTTGCCAAATTGTAAGAAGAACGTGTACCTTGGGCATCGTCGATTTCTTGAAAATTCATCCGAAGAAAGAAAGGCAAGCATTACAACGGCAAAGGCAGATCACCGGCGAAGCTGCGGAACCTGCTTGGTCTTTGAGGTATTTGATATGGTCAAGGATTTGAAAGTCATCTTTGGAAAGGGTCTGGCGGACAATCAGTTCGAAGGGAGCCGACGGACGCAGCCATGTGGAAGAAGAAATCTATATTAAGGAGCTAGAATATTGGAAAGTCCTAGATGTCCGCTCTGCAATCGGCGTGATGCACGTTCTGAAGAATATTTGCGTGAACCTCCTAAGCTTCTTGGGCGTGTATGGGAAGACAAATGATACAAAGGAAGCACGGCAGGACCGACAACGTTTGAAAGACCACGATGACCGGCATCCGGAATGGTTTCAAGGTCGTGCCGACTACGCTCGACCAAAGAAGAGAAGGTCATCTTTTTGAATGCCCGAGCAGTATGAAGGTTCCGTCTGGATTCTCGTCCAATATAAAGGGAATAATAAACATGGCGGAGAAAAAGTTCCAAAACACGAAGTCTCACGATCGCCTTGCGTGATTATGACGCAATTGCTTCCGATTGCTTTGAGGGGCTCCTGTAGGAAAATGTTCGAGTAGCCATTGTGAAGCTATGTGCATTCCTCAATGCAATCTCTCGGAAGGTAATCAATCCGGAAGTTCTACCACGGTTACGTAACGATGTGATCCAATGTCTTGTCGATTTCGAGTTGGTGTTCCCGCCATCCTTCTTCAATATTATGACGCACCTCTGGTTCACCTAGTCGAAGAGATTTTCGTTCTCGGTCTGTATTTCTACACAATATGTTCCCCTTGAGAGGTTCATGGGAGTATTAAAGAAATATGTTAAATAACCGTGCTAGGCCAGAAGGAAGCATCGCCAAGGGCTATGGAAATGAGGAGGTAATTGAGTTTTGTGTTGACTTTGTTCCTGACCTTAAGCCGATTGGTCTTCCTCGATCGCGACACGAGGAGACTAAGTGGAAAAACACGATCGGAATGAAATCAACGATATGTATGGAATGACCATTCTCCTTGAAGCACACCACCTTTATCTTGACCAATTCCAGCTTGGTGGCTCCGTACTTTGAGAAACACAAGAATATTTTACGTTCGACAACCGGGAAGCTGAATCCTGGATTAGGAAGGCCCACATGGAGACTTTCGGCAGTTGGTTGAGAAAACATTTAATGAATGACAATGATGTTGTAGATCAATTGTACATGTTGGCCAAGACACCATCTTCGACTATAACGACTTTCCAAGGGTACGAGATAAATGGGAATACATTTTACGATCGCCCAAGATAAAAAGAGCACCAACCAAAACAGTGGTGTCCGCTTTGATGCAAAGAACCGAGAATGGGCAAGAGGTCACATATTATGGTTACATAGAGGAGATATGGGAACTTGACTATGGACCCTCCTTTAAGGTCCCTTTGTTCGGTGCAAATGGTTCAAGCTAACAGGAGGTGGGGTAAAGGTGGACCAGCAATACGGAATGACAATGGTGGATTTCAACAATCTTGGTTACCTTGACGAACCATTCGTCCTAGCGAAAGATGTCGCTCGGGTTTTCTATGTGAAGGACATGAGTAGCAAACCGAGGAAGCGGAAAGATAAGAAAACGATCGATTACATCATGCGATGATCCAAAAGCGCCACATTGTTCTTTCGGGGAAAAGAAACATCGTGGGAGTGGAGGACAAAACAGACATGTCGGAAGATTATAATATGTTTGCTGAAATTCCGCCCTTCAAAGTGAACACCGACCCAAGCATTAAGTTAAATGATGAGGATGCTCCATGGATACGGCACAATCGTAAGCAAGCAGGGACACAAGGGAAGAAATGGCGTGTAATAATTTATTGTACCAAACTTTGTTGAATGGATCATGTGAATTATATTACCCGTGATGTGTTTGGTGTCTATTTTGAATTTGAAAACTAATGGCACTAACAGAAAGTTTATAATTTTTCTAAAACTAAAAGCAAAAAGAATTAAAAAATAAAGCAAAAAACAACAAAAATAAATAATAATGCAGAAAACTAAAATAGCAACAATAAGTATTTTGTTGTAAGTAGAAACAAAATAAAATAAATAAAGCAACAAAGAAAACAAAAAAAGTGTTTTCGAATTTGAAAACTAATGGCACTAACAGAAAGTTTATAATTTTTCTAAAACTAAAAGCAAAAAGAATTAAAAAATAAAGCAAAAAACAACAAAAAATAAATAATAATGCAGAAAACTAAAATAGCAACAATAAGTATTTTGTTGTAAGTAGAAACAAAATAAAATAAATAAAGCAACAAAGAAAACAAAAAAGTGTTTTCGAATTTGAAAACTAATGGCACTAACAGAAAGTTTATAATTTTTCTAAAACTAAAAGCAAAAAGAATTAAAAAATAAAGCAAAAAACAACAAAAAATAAATAATAATGCAGAAAACTAAAATAGCAACAATAAGTATTTTGTTGTAAGTAGAAACAAAATAAAATAAATAAAGCAACAAAGAAAACAAAAAAGTGTTTTCAAATTTGAAAACTAATGGCACTAACAGAAAGTTTATAATTTTTCTAAAACTAAAAGCAAAAAGAATTAAAAATAAAGCAAAAAACAACAAAAAATAAATAATAATGCAGAAAACTAAAATAGCAACAATAAGTATTTTGTTGTAAGTAGAAACAAAATAAAATAAATAAAGCAACAAAGAAAACAAAAAAGTGTTTTCAAATTTGAAAACTAATGGCACTAACAGAAAGTTTATAATTTTTCTAAAACTAAAAGCAAAAAGAATTAAAAAATAAAGCAAAAACAACAAAAATAAATAATAATGCAGAAAACAAAACAAAAAACTGGAAAAAATAGTGCCACCTCTTGGACCCCCACGGCACGAATACGACTAGAAACCCTACGGGCAGGATTCAGGCCGCAGGAGGCCAAGTAGGCCCACAGGCACATAGCTAATGTGATTAGGCCGAAGCCTGCGGTTGAGAGGAGCTCGAGAGGTGGGCGCGTGGCGCTTATAAACCACTCTCGAGCTCTCTCAACTAGCGAGTGGGACTAAACATTTAGGCGTGGTGAGGCGGCCTAAGGCCTTTAGTCGCGGTTGGGCGAGGCGACCCGCGACTAAAGGTACTGCTAATCATGGTCGCTTTGCTTACCGCGACTAAAGGGGGGCGGGATCGCAAAAAACCGCCAAACCCCTTTAGTCGCGGTTGGGCGAGGCGACCCGACTAAAGGTACCTTTAATCGCGGTCCTCGTGGCCAGCGACTAAAGGGTGAAACTATAAATTCAAGCCTCGGCGCGCCCGCCGTTTCTCGTCTTCTCGATTCCGCTTTGTTCGTCGCGCCCTCAGCGCCGCCCGCCGTCGCCCTCGCCCTCGGCGCCGCCCGCCGTCGCCGTCGCCCTCAGCGCCCGCCCGTCGCCCGTCGCCCTCAGCGCCGCCCGTCGCCTCGCCCTATAACCCCTCGCCCGGCGCCCTAGGGTTTCCGCCGCCCCCAGCCCTAACCGCCCTCCGACAGCTGCGCTTCACTTTGCAAATCGTCGCCGCGCCTACTGCATAAGCGGCGCCAGCGTCGCAACTCCTGCGTCCGGTTGCCGCCGCCGTAGCCTCTTCCGCCGCGCCCGTCTTGCCAGCGCCGGCGCCCTTCGCCCGGTTGGCACAGGCGGCGCCTTAGGCTGGCGCCCGCCGCGCCAGCGCCCGGCCCGTAACTTGACGCCCGAAATAGGCCCACATGCCTATGGCGGTGAGGTCCCACCCCAAAGCTGTTATGATATAAAAAAGAATAATAAAAATATATTAATTAATTAATTAATTAATTAATTAACTTAAATAGTTGAGCTTAATTAACCTAATTAAAACTGTTATGTTAACACTAATAGTACATTAGTTAAAACTGTTATGTTAACACTAGTAGCAATTTAATCTTTATTCTCGAATTAGTTTTAATTACAATATATCAATAAAACTTTAGAAAATCATAGAAAATAAACCGTAGCTCGGATGGAAAAACTTTGTACATGAAAGTTGCTCGAGCAGCGAGACGAATCGATTCTGTGAGACCGTCCGTCCGCCACACACCCTAACCTATCGAACCTGCAAACTTTCCTCTCCGGTTCATACATCGACAGACGTCCGAACCGGAAAACTTTCCCGGATGTTTCCCCTTCGCCGGTATCGCCTAAGCGCTGCGTTAGAACACGTCTAGCTCTGTACATTGACCTGTTATGCACTTGCCTGCTATGTATTTAGAATTTTATAAGAGGGGGCGGCGAGGTTATACATTTGTGTTGTCCTCGCCTCCCTCTCCGTGACGCCGTCGTCTGCCGCCCCGTCTCGCGCTCTACCGCGACACCTCTCCCACCCTTCCTCGCCGCCCCCTCCTTTTGCCACCGCCCTTTCGCCACCGCCACCGCCACCGCCCCTTCTTCACTTAATTAATTTGTTTTACTACATGTTTTCAGGGTGACATATATAATGGCGGACGATAGAGCTGACCCGATTATGGACAACTATGATCCGGACGGTGAAGCACATATGTTCGGCATCATAAACGGCGATATTCAATATGTGCCGACCGGAGAAGAAGAAGATGATATCTCTTCTTATCTGAACCTGTGACGGTGAAGATGAAGGGCGCCGTCGACAAGAAGAAGATGTCAAGAAAGCGTCGATAAACGCATTTATCTTCAAATGGAAGTAGCAACCACCTCCGGCGCCGAGGTATATATATACATTGAGCCTCGGTGATACAAACTAACTGATTTGAATAAATATGTGTACTAACAGCGGCGACTCTCTTTCTTATTTTAGCCCTCGGCGGATCGTCGAAACAATCGAGTACGTCGTCAAAGCGTGGGCGCAACCAAGACGATGAAACAAGGAGAAACATGCACCATCGAGGTTGTCGACGATTAACCGGCAGGCAGCTGGAGCCCCGCAAGAACGCCACCAAGTTTGTCGACCAATGCGGAGCCATTGTTAGAGACAACGTCTCGATCACCGTCGAGAGTGGAATGAGCCAAAGAAGGCACGAATTGATGGTTTCACTTTTGTCGATAAGAGAACAAAAAAGATTGCTTCAAGAAGCTTATGGAACATTTCGTTCTACCTCCGGAATACAACAAATTCGATGAGGAGGGTAACAAGATTGAGGAAAACAAGGAGAGGAGGAGGCTAGTCAAACAGTTCGCTCTTCATAAGATGGCCGACGCATTAGGAAATTCAAGCAAAATCTAGCCCGTGACTTTGTCAAGCAGAACAAGACTCCGGATTTCAAAGGACGGTATGAAAGCTGAAACATGATTGGCCAGAATTTGTGAAGCAAAAGAAATCGGAGCAGTTCATTGAAATATCGAAAAAAATAAGGAAAATGCGGCTAAGAAGGAGTACAATCATGTTATGGGGCCAGGAGGGTATCGCATTTTGGTGCCTAGGTTGGAGAAGATGGAGAACGAGATGAGGGCGCGAGGAATCCGTCCAGTGCGGAGGATGGGACCCAAGGGCCAAAAGCTGGTGGTACGGGCATGGGGAACGCTGAACCGGAGACAGGGGAGTGTGTTTACCGGGGCAAATTAATTAAACCCACCCAAGCCCTTATTGACGCAATGAAGGATGCTCAACAGGGAAGATCAAGTTCAACAGAGAGAACGACGCAGCGACAAAAGCCCTCGGGAATCCACGAACACGGAGGGCGTGTACGAGGCATGGGGCACATTCCGTGGAAAATAGGGTTCCCCAGGGCGATGACCCGTCTGATTCTGAAGCCGTAAGAGAAAGATGGATCGGGAATCAGATGTTGTGGCGCGGTTGGCATCGAAATGGATGTGATGAAGAAAACCATGAGTGTCTTTGGTAGCGAAGAGATGCAGCTCGGGTGCGGCATGAAGATCATCCGGCGGATCTCGGAAGCCGACAGCGGAGAAGCGGCGTGGCTTCCACGGAGGCCCACCGGCTGGTGCAGATGCACCGACGATCGAAATTACTGCACGGAGCCTCCGGTGGTCGAAATTACTGCACCGGAGCCTCGGTGGTCGAAATTACTGCACCGGAGCCTCCTCGCTACCCGTGGGCGATATAAAGGAGATGAAAGAATGTCATCTGTATTATCCTATCGGGAACATGTCCATGAAGGTAGCCATCGGCGATGCTTTACCATGTTTACGGAGCACTCCACCACAACAACCCCATTCAAGATGGCTATGCTCGTGTCACGGTGGAGGACATAGTCCAAGGGTTTGAGGACTGGAGATTGACATTGCTACACGAAGGGGAGAAAAGACTTGGAGATGTCAGCGCCATTTCATTCTATGGCAAAAGAAGTTTATCAAGTTTCCGGCCGAGGCGCCAAGGACAACAAGTCCACCCCCTACGGTGGTGGTGGTGGCGGTGGTGGTGGTGGCGGTTCACCTACACCTCCGTCACGTCGGCCCGACGCCGCCCCGATCCCACAACGTCCGGCGGGTGATCACCGCCGCCCCGATCCTCGTCCGTGGTGATCGACGCCGCCCCCAATCCACCTCCGACAAAGAAGCGAAGCAGTCCTGGATTATTAACCCGGACCCTTATGTACCTAAGACCACAAAGGTACGGAGCCATCACTGAAGCCTCTCCCCACAAGGCCTTGGGAGCGTAGTGCCGAGGAAGTCGGCCTTGACGCGGCTGCTCATTATGAGAAATGGAAGGCGGACTGCAAGAAGAAAAGAGAGCCCGAGCCCAAGCAGTATATTCGATGAGCAAAAGAAGTGGGCTAAGTCATTTTGAGCACACCGTCCCAAGTCATGAAGAATCTGCTGACGACTATGCACGTGAACTTCAGGCAGGCACTCATGTTCAAGGAGAACAAAGAGCGGGAGAAGGCGAAAGTAAAAAAGCGGAAACAAGTTGCCCAGCTCGGGGAACAAAGTAAACAATCGATTGCCCGCTTATAGTGGAAGCCCCGGATGCCCCGAGATCATACAAGCTGCGACGGCACATGGATTAGTATGTGAGTGCGAGAGAACAAGCGGCCAGCTTAGGTATTACTCTTCGTGAACTGTTAGGCCTTGATGAGGCGCCCGATGAAGGATGTAGTAATTACATATGTCAAGAATGGGCCTCTCGTCGAGCCTGCAGGAAAATGATCTACGACCAAATGAAAGGTCTGCTGAATTGGTACAAGGGTTACATAAAAAATAAAAGCGCCAAAGAATATATTTATGCGGAAGTTAGACATGAGCATCACTTCAAACATTACTATGTAACAATTGCCTTTGAGTGAATTGTTCCAGCTTTTCAATCTGCTTGAGCTCGACAAATCTATCATCGGTTGCTACGTTACGTAAGTGATTTATTAATTTCTACCCCATCTCGTTCATATTGCTGCACTATATATATGTCCTAACTATATTGTTGTGTCCGCTATTATACATGCAGAATGAAGATTAAGGAATGCGAGTAAGGAACATCCATGATGTTGGGTTCATTGACCCACACATCGTTAATGGATATGTGTTGGGCGTCACCCCACCGGCGTGGAGGCGGACACTGTGGCAGTTTCTTACAAAGCGAGGAACTCAAAAGTGATATTCTATTTCCTTACCATTTTGGGTGAGTGTTTACATCTTGAGCACATTAATTCTCTTTTGTTTACTCCATGCATGGTATGTGGCGGCTAATCGATGAGTTATGCATGACGTCTTGTGCATGTATCGTGTCCGGAGTTCCTTTGGATTCTGCTAGTAATTAAAGTTAACACCTCGAATGTCTCGTCCACGACTCTCTGAATATGGATCCAAAGCTTTGGGCCGACATGAGAAGAATGCTGCGAAGTAATTATTTTCATTCATTTGCGCTCTATATCGATCGGCCTATTTCGTTCATTTCCTAATATCAAGTAACTAATAACTCTCTTGTTCACTTAATTTTCTTTGCCTCGTAGGGTTTGGAGGCGGTTCGTAGATACAAAGGTCGGTGAATTCAAAAAGAGCTAGAATTCAAAATGGTAAAGCCTAAGAATGCCGGGGATATTCAGCCACGGAGACCAATCTATGTGGATACTATATACGTGAGAGGATCCGGAGATACACCTCTGAGCGGGCCGTTCGAGTGATACCAATGCTCGGAGGAATAACCTCCGGATGATGCTTAGTCTAGAAGCTCGCTTCCGACCACTTCAAGAGGAACTAGCTGGATGGTTCAGCAGGGAAGTCCTCCATCCTAAAGGAGAACACTATTACGAGGACGTAGAACTTTATATGGATTAAATCATGTATGGAAACTTGTTCAAAATTGTATATGGTCATCCGATGATATTGAATATATATTGTATATTCCTCTTGAATTCTTTTTGGTTCTAATTTCAAATTTATTTGAGATTGTACATTCATATGCATGTATGTAGTACCGTAGAATATATGAAACTCCTTCAAAATTAAAATAAAGCACAAAAGAAATAAAACAATACAAATTAAACAGAATAGCAACAATAAAGCAAAAATAAGTATTTTGTTGTAAGTAGAAACAAAATAAAATAAATAAAGCAACAAAGAAAACAAAAAAAGTGTTTTCAAATTTGAAAACTAATGGCACTAACAGAAAGTTTATAATTTTTCTAAAACTAAAAGCAAAAAGAATTAAAAAATAAAGCAAAAAACAACAAAAATAAATAATAATGCAGAAAACAAAACAAAAAACTGGAAAAAATAGTACCCCTCTTTGGACCCCCACGGCACGAATACGACTAGAAACCCTACATGGGCCAGGATTCAGGCCCGCAGGAGGCCAAGTAGGCCCACAGCACATAGCTAGTAATGTGATTAGGCCGAAAGCCTGCAGTTGAGAGGAGCTCGAGAGGGTGGGCGCAGCGCTTATAAACCACTCTCGAGCTCTCTCAACTAGCGAGTGAGACTAAACATTTGGGCGTGAGGCGTGAGGCAGCACAAAGGCCTTTAGTCGCGGTTGGGCGAGGCGACCAGCGACTAAAGGTCCTCTGACGGCGCCTGGCGCCACGTGGACGGGCCTTTAGTCGCGGTCCTTAAGCGGCCGCGACTAAAGGGGGGCTTTAGTCGCTTATTTGGTCGCGGTTGCGCAACCGCGACTAATGGCAGTTGCGAACCGCGACCAAAGGCCTTTTTTCCACCAGTGAGCGTTTCACGACATATTTTTTTTTATCTTTTTTGCACACGCCACAAAAAAGGTTATTTTTCCGTGAAACTTTATGCGCACACATAGAACATGAAGTCGTATCTGTGCAACCATTTTCAGATTTTTTAGCATTTAGAAATAGGTTTTCCCGAAAAAAGCTTCCGCCTTGCTTTATATATAAAGCAATGACCAACAACAAACCGGTACAAACGCATGCCACAACACGCGCTCACACCCAAGGCAAGATATATAGGCGCTGGGCCCAGCAACACCATCCCAAGCACTACAAGAGAAGTCGGGTCCTCGACCGTGAACATGCCACCGCGAAGAGATGAAGCCGCATACGACGAACCATGGGCTTCAAGGCGGCGCCTTCAGGAAGAAAACGACATCGGAGCGCCGCCACCGCTTGACCTGAGGGTCAGAGTTTCTCCTGGAGCAACACGACGGGCAATGATTGCCGCGACGACGCCTTCAGGAAGGGAACGAGATTCGCCGCCGCCGGTCTGTCCAAAGATAGAACATGTTTTCACCCCGGCCAATACTCACCACCACCGAACTCCACAACCCGGTGACTATGCCGCCCACACGACCATGGTCACCGGGCATCACCAAGCCCCGGGCTCCGCCCAAGAGCACCGCGACACCACCATCAGGGCCGCCGCCCCGGCATCCAAGACCTCGATGCCACCTCACCCGCCACCCACCGCTACCCCCACCAAAAAGACGAGAGGAAAGGCCCCGCCTTTAGCACTCCTGAGCTGCCCCCAGCGCCGAGACCCACTAGGCCGGGCAAATCTGGCCTCCATCGGCCCGTCCTGCCATCGGGCGCGAGACGAGCTCGGTCCTGTTGCCGAGCGCGAGACGAGTCCGGTCCTGCTGCCGGGCGCGAGACGAGTCCGGTCCTGCTGACGGGCGCGAGACGAGCGATGAATGGCAACTGGGGGATGGCCAGCCCTATGATGAAGGTAGTGCCTGAAAGACAAGGAGAGGAATTGAAGGTCGACAGGGGCGCTCACCGACCGGCCGCCGCCGAAGAAGTCCGGCCGCCGCCGTGAGACGACCCCGACCACCGCCGTGGGCCACCACCACGCCGTGGCAGCCCACATCCACGCCGGGACCCCGAGGGACTCCTCCGAGTCCCCCGCCGACGGCCATGTGCCAGATCCAAGGAGCAAGCCGGCAACCATCGCCGTCCCCTCCCGAATCCGCGACCAGGACGAGCCCCGGCCTCCGCCCTGCGCCACCAGTCGGGTCCCCGGCGACAAATCCATCCGGATCTGGCCAGAAATCGGCTCGGCCGCAACCACCTGCACCGCCGCCGCCGCCACGGGTGCGCCCACCACCGCGAGGCCATCCACGCCGCCACCCCGGACCAGCAGCCCCGTCGCCTGACCAAGCAGCCACGTCGCCGCGCCCCCGAAAAAGCGGCGCCCATTGTCCGAACAAGCGCCCAGCCGCCGCCGCCCGGCGAGGTGAGGCGAGCCCGCCGCCGCCCGGCACCAAAGCAGGCCGCACGCCAATCTGAGCAGGCGGTGGCGAGGGAGGAAGACGAGGGGAGGGGGCCCGGCCGATGACGCCCTAGGGTTTCCCCCGGCCAGCCGCGGGGACGACGCGGGAGGAGGAGGGGAGCCTTGTCTTTTTCACCCCTATTTCCACCGGTGTGGCGAAGTCTTAAGGAAATAATTCTTTTGATGCAAATCAAAAGAGTTAAGACAAATTACAAACGAAAAACCAAATACAATGAATATGTTGGCATGTTTCAATAGGAAAACAACCTAAAATATACCGATAATGAAGCTTTCAATGGCATGTGCCGAAATATTGACACTTTCACGGGTGCTTGGATTTGATTTTAAGTTGCTGCCACTACCAAGCACTTCAAAATACTTCTTCAAATCTGCAATCACAACATTAAATATATCACTACAATCTGCTTGAATTTAAGGCTTGAAGCTGCTGTTCAAAATTGCTATAAAATTTCAGAACAAAGTGAAATTACCTCTTCGCCCTTTCTTTGGATTTGCTAGTCCATTCCCCTTTCTATCCATCTTCTAGTAATCTGGACAGAACAGCACCGGTTGGGCATCTTATTAGCTTGTACGTATAATCATCTAAAAACAAAAACTTGTTCGTCCAGTACACAGTTATATTCATAAATACTGCAGTTGGTTCGGAACTTCAGATCCTGAAGAATTGACAGAAGAAAAATCGGCAATACCTAACAAAGTGGCTGCAACTAGTCTCTGGTTCGGACCCTGAGTAATTACCAAGGAATTGCCAGGAAAATCCCAATGGAGCTTGCTGCCGCCACTGGAGCCACCGGTTCTTTGCCGCTTGAAGACGCCGCTGTCTTTGCCTTCGGAGCAGCTGCGATACCGGAGCTTCTTTGCCGCAGCCCTCTAAGCTGACCGACGTCGTGGTCGCCCGCTTTGGTCCTCGCGACTGGCCCGCCGCGGCGCTAGCTTAGGGTTGCGTCGTGTCTGGAGAGCGTGTGTGTGTGTCGTTTTTTTGACGTCGATAACTGCCACACGTGTGATGTATCGGGTGGTTGTGCCGCACGTCCTGTGTGGCACAGAGACAACCCCGCCCGCACGACGGCATCCGGGCACACCTCGCCACAGCCCGCACGTTCGGTGCAGCGCGATCGCTCCGCACGAGCACGTCCAGGCGAGCGAGCACGCGGCACGACCCCGTCTCGGCTGTCGCCCCTCCCCGCCTGCGAGCCACACGCCCCGCGTGGCAGTAACCACGCGTCCCGCCGCGACTGCCATGGTCCGGACCCTCTTCAGTTGCCATGTTGCCATGTTGCTGAACTGCAGTTGCCATGTTGCTGAGTTACTGATTGTCATGTCGGAACAACTTCTGATTGCCATGGTTGCTCAACTGCAGTTGTCATCTTAGGTCAAGTGTCGGATGCCATTTTTGGGCAACTGCAGCTGTTGCCATGTATGGTTTGGTCTACTACAGTTACCATGATTTGAAAACTTTAGGGGTTGCCACCTACTAACACTGGACAGTTGCCATGTAGCACTAAAAAAACATGGCAAAAAACATGTTTTCAGGTAAGAGAGAGAGTTGCCATCTGCTTACAAGCACGCTAGGGCAGTTGCCATGTACCCTGCAAAAACACATTGCAACTGATAGCTTTTGGTGTGTGGGAGAGGAGACGGGCATGTAGGCGACGGTGGTATCTTTAGGAGTTGCCACCTACTAACACTAGACAGTTGCCATGTAGCGCTACAAATAGACGTGGCAATAAATAACACGTTCGGGTAAAAGAGAGTCGCCATCTGCTTACAATCACAAATAGGGCAGTTGCCATGTACCCTTCAAAAACATGGCAAATGACAGCTTGGGCGTGGGGAGTGGGAGAATGGGCAGTCATGGGAGACGGGGAACAGAAGTGGTGCGTGGCATGTGGGCGCGACAGTAGTTCCATCGCACGCCCCGACTGGCAACCGTTGACCGCGGAGAGAAAATCGACGTGCGGGCGAACTCCCTCACACGCCACATGCACGAGTTGTCCTACATGGCACACAAAAACAGCCTTTTCATGCCAAGATTCGTGCAAAAGACGCTGGACAACGACGGAGGCGTGTGGGCGAGTTGGCTAACGCCCACACGTGTGGGTGTTAGTGTTTTCGTTTTCTTGCCTCATGTTCATGGGCGCTCGATCGAATCGATCCTGCCCGCGGTCGATCTCCACGGGGCACCGCTATTGGCCCAACAACCTGGATGCGTCAGCCCATCAGGCTCTGTAAGTGCATCTAGTGCCCCTTAGTGATTTTGGTGTATTAAAGACTTATAGGTTAAGGGACTAATGTGTTTATGAGTGTACACAGGTCTATAAGTCTATAAGGAGTTTGATATTTACAGAGAAAGTCGACCCCTAAAAATGAAGTTCTTCGACTGAAGACTTTGGTATTCTGAAGACTTTCTGAAGACTTTGAAAGTGAAGAAATTGATGTGACCTTAAATACTTGGTATTCATTTAAGAACATGAAGCATGAAGACTTTTGTTTTCGTAGTTTTGTTTTTCTCTTTCTTGAGTCATAGGAAACACCGTACTGTTAAAGTGGGTCGAGGAAATACTAAGGAAAAATTTCCATGTGATGCTCAACTCAAAATCCTACACCTACCAATCCCTTCGAGTGAAGACTTTGGAAATCTCATACAGTTCAGTCAATTTCTTCAGTCACAATGACGAAGTTCTTACAGTGTTGAGAATTTGTTACTGAGGAGTTAGGAATTCGCCAGGCGGATTGCCTACGATGAGGAACATGATAGCCCTGAGGAATTTGAGAGTCAAATTTCCGACCGTTGCTGTGCTGCGCGCTAGTTGTCCCAAAATATCTTATCCACCTAACGATCATATCATTGAAGGGCATTTATGTCTTATCATGTCGGGCTGCTCCCTAGGCTATAAATAGCCGCACCCTACAACCACTAGCTGGTTGGCTGCTCCGAGAGAAACTGACACTTGTCATTTGAGAGCATCCCATCCTCCGAGGACTTTGAGCGAAAATCATCGAGTGAGACAAACCCAAAACCAAACACCTACAAACCCAAAGTGATTGAGCATCACTGAAGAGATTGATCCTGCGTGGATCCGACGCTTGTTACCTTTGAAGATTGTGCTTCTTCCAGACGGTTAGGCATCATCGTCTAGAGCATCCAAGAGGAATTGTGGATCGCCGAGTGACCGAGTCTGTGAAGGTTTGGAAGTCGCCTGAAGACTTACCACGAGTGACTGGACGAGGTCTATGTGACCTTAGTTCAAGGAGAATACGGTGAGGACTTGGTGTCGTGAGCTGCGTGCTCGGCCGATCGGGTGTCCGGACTGTGTGTCCTCGAGTTTAAATACTCAGCCGCTCCAACCAGACGTACAACTGAGACAGCAGTTGGAACTGGTCTACCAAATCATTGTCTTCACCAACCTTATTGGTTCTATTTCCTCAACTCTTTCATTTCCTCATTACTGTGTTGAGTGATTGTTCATATCTGTGTTTGAAGACTTTGACTGAAGACTTTCTCAATTTCCTCAGTTCAATTTCTTTAGTCTGTTTGTCTTCATCTTGTGCTATCCTGTGATTACGCTTTCTGTACTCTCTTCTTGTCTTCATTTCATCATGATGACCATGCTTGTATTCTGTTATGCTTACTCTTGAGTACTTATTCCGCTGCAAGTAGTTCTTCGCTAAGGAATTTCCTCACCGGCAAATTCCTCGATGAAGAATTCATAAAATCGCCTATTCACCCCTCTAGTCGATATAACGCACTTTCAATTGGTATCGAGCAACATACTCCCTTGTTACGTGTGATTTTGGTTTAACCGCTTTGGAGTTTTAGTTATGTCGACCGCAGGTATGAAGAAAATGACATGCCCTATCTTTGACGGTCATGATTATCCCAAGTGGAAGGCCATGATGAGGAAGCGCCTCATGGCAATGAACAGCGAGCTGTGGACCGTCACTGATATTTGGTCTTACCGATCTATGCAAGAAGGCGGGCGCTGATCACATTCGCAAGTACACTCGACTTGACATCATGGTGAAGGACATCATCTGTTCCTGCCTATCCAGAGATGAATTCAAGCGCATTATGCATCTTTGCAATGCGAAGCTTATCTGGGACCGAATCTCCGACGTCTATGAAGGTCATCGAACCCGTCATGATCCTTGGTTTGAGGACTTCAAGGAATCTCTTAGAACGATGAATTTCGAACCAGATCCATTATCATCTGCACCATACCTCATGGCAAACGGTGTCAAGGTAACCGAATGTTCCTCATCCGAGTTTAGTGACGATGAATCTGATGATGATGTTGAACCTAGCTATACCAAACTTGTTTGCATTGCCACTAAACAACAAACGGCCTTGGAAAAGGTTCAAAACATGCTAGACAAAAGTGATGATATGTTGGGTGAAGAAATGGATCGCACTAAAGCCCTGGCTGAAAATCTTCAAAGACTTGATCTAGGTTTGATGACCTTCAAGGTCGTCATAACACTCTCTTGTACGATCATGAGAAGCTTTCTTATGAATTTCTTCAAAGAAAGCAAGATCTTGAGAAGCTAAGAGTGAGTTATGAAGATCTTCAGAAGGAGCTCGATTCATTGCTAGCTCAACAAATCAGCGCTTCTCAGGAAGAATTTGTTCCTCCATGCTTAAAGTGCATTGAACGTGAATCTGCTAATTCTTCACCTGAATGTTCAAATGTTTCAATTGTTACAAATTCTTCTCCTGCCTCTACTATCACTAATTCCTCATCTAAGGACATTGCTAGTATCACTGACGATGCAGGGCTGAAGGAATTATACATGACAGGCATGTACAAAAGCCTCAAAGGGCATCAAACTCTTTGTGATGTGCTTAAAAGCAGATCCTCAACAGGAACCCTAGGAAAGAGGGTATTGCCTTTGAGAGGAAACTCAATCTTGATGGAACATATTGGAAGCTTTGGCGGTACCCCAAAACCTCATGGGTTGCTGCAAAGGGACCTCGATTGATCCATCTAACTTATCTGGCTTTACATGTGAATCTCCTCATTCTTCTAATGAGTCATTTGACTCCAACTATAAACTGTTCAAAAATCAGAATGGTGAAGTATTTGCTAGGTATGTTGGCACTAACTGCAGGAACGGTTCTCCTATGAAGAAAATATGGGTTCCCAAAAGGTGCCTTGAAAGTCTTCAGGTGAATGTCCTCATGACACCACCTGTGAAGAATAGGAACCCCAGATCAAACTCTTCATATGGACCAAATGCTTCATATGGATCCAAGTCCTCATATGGACCAAATTCCTCACGTGGATCAAATTCCTCAAAAGGATCAAAGTCCTCATATGGTTATCATCGTGCTAACAACTCTGTTTCGCAGGGTAGAGCTAAGGGCTATGAATATATGCATTGTTCTTCAAACCATTATGTTCATAAGTCCTCGAAGAATTTCTCTGCGTATTGATATGCTTACCCTAACCCCTCTTATGTGGAACGAACTGGATTGGCTTCTATGCCACCATTCTCATATGGAGCTCGTAGAGTGATGAACTCTTTGCCACCCCTTCAGATGTGGGTGGTGAAGAAAAAGAACTAATCTCTTACGCAAGGTCAGGTCTCGGGCGTGCTTTAACGTCTGAAGAATTTCTTTGGGGGCACGACAAAATTGCACGAAAGGGCCTTGAGCTAATCATGAAGAAATGAACTTTCATTTCACATGTCCTCATACTGCTATATCTGTTTTACTGCTTGATGAAATTCATCTGATGAATTTGATATCATATTCTTCACTGATGAAGTATATGAGATTGTAAGTTGCACTTATTCATCTGCAGGGTGATTAACCCAAAGCCTCTGAGTGGGTCCTCGATAGTGGATGTACAAATCACATGACAGGTGACAAGAATCTATTGATGGATGCTCCTTTATCACCGTCACATCTGAAGCATATCATCTTCGCTGACAAAGGCAAAAGTCAGGTATTTGGTCTAGGTAAGGTTGCAATCTCTAAGGACATACACATGGACAAAGTCATGCTTGTTGAGTCCTTAGGATACAACCTCATGTCGATCTCAATGCTTTGTGATCTTGATATGGTTGTTGTCTTTGGCAAGTATCATTGTGTTGTGATTATGGAAGCTGACCATTCCAAAGTCTTGAAGGCTTTAGGAGAGGAGACTTGTATATTGTTGATTTCTCTACGGGACCACAACCAGTCGTGGTGTCTACTTGCAAAAGCTTGAGAAGGCTGGCTATGGCATCGACGACTTGGTCACGCAGGCATGAGGAATTTGCACACGCTGGCGAAGAAGAAGCATGTCATTGGCATTGAGAATGTCAAATTCCTCAAGGATCACTTGTGTGGAGCCTTGTGAAGCTGGAAAAATGACCAAGGCCAAGCATCCAAAGAAAGACTATCATGACCACCACTTTCGACCATTCAATTGCTTCACATGGACCTCTTTGGTCCTAATCATTACTCAACAGTCACTAATGATGCATCTCTATATGGCTTTGTTATTGTTGATGATCACTCTCGTTACACATGGGTACACATTGTTACTTACAAACATGAAGTGCAGGAAGTCTTCAAATAATTTTCCTCGAGGGCTTCAACCAACTTTGGTGTGAAGATCAAGCACATCAGGAGTGACAATGGAACTGAGTTCAAGAATTCTGGTCTTGATGACTATCTTGATGAACTTGGTATTACTCATGAGTTATCTGCTCCTTATACTCCTCAGCAAAATGGCGTCGTGGAGCGCAAGAATAGAACTCTTGTTGAAATGGCTTGCACTATGCTTGATGAGTACAAAACGCCTCGTCGTTTTTGGATTGATGCAATTGATACTGTGTGTCACATCATCAACAGAGTATATCTTCACAAATTCTTCAAAAAGACTGCCTATGAACTCCTCACTGACAAGAAACCAAATGTGAGTTATTTCAATGTCTTCGGTGCTAAATGTTGGATTAGAGATCCTCATCATAATGCTAAATTTGCACCGAAAGCACATGAAGGTTTTATGCTTGGTTACGGAAAGGACTCGCACACCTACAGAGTCTTCAACAACGCTCTTCACAAGGTTGTTGAAACTGTAGATGTCTTGATTCGATGAAACTAATGGCTCGCAAAGAGCACCTACCTTCGTGATAGATGAACCAGCACCGAGGAATCTATCAAGTTCAAGGCGGCCGAGGATGTCATTCCTC
Organism: Aegilops bicornis; assembly: GCA_021605145.1. NCBI lineage: Eukaryota > Viridiplantae > Streptophyta > Magnoliopsida > Poales > Poaceae > Aegilops > Aegilops bicornis. The sequence goes on from CM038673.1 coordinate 531,075,200, forward strand.
TTGAAGAATCTGCGAAGAATTCATTCGGAACGTGAAGAACGTCGGTGATGCACCTTTAGATAATCTTTGAAGAAAATGGTCTTTGAAGAAAATCTTGATCAAATTCCTCGACGCCAACCAGCTCATCCTCGCTGCAAAAGAAGTGCAAGTTGACAAGATCATCGATGACATTGAAGCACCAGGTCCTCTCACATGCTCAAAAGCTTCACATTTATTTAACTTTTGTGGGCACTATGCTTTTGTCTCTATCACAGAGCCCACTAAGGTAGATGAAGCATTTACGGAGCACAGGTGGATTCAGGCCATGTAAGAAGAATTACATCGGTTTGAGCTCAACAATGTGGGAACCGGTCAAACGACGTCCGAGATCCTCGCAAGCATAATATCATTGGCACAAAGTGGATCTACCGCAACAAGCAAGATGAAAATGGCCTTGTGGTGAGGAATAAGGCATGACTTGTAGCTCAAGGCTACACACAGGTTGAAAATTGATTTCGATGAAACTTTTGCACCTGTTGCTAGACTTGAGGCTATTCGCATATTACTTGCTTATGCTAACCATCATGATATCACTCTATATCAAATGGATGTGAAAAGTGCATTCCTCAATGGTAAGCTTGAGGAAGAAGTATATGTTGCTCAACCCCAGGTTTTGAAGATCCAAAGAATCTCGACAAAGTCTTGAGACTCAACAAGGCCCTCTATGGCCTCAAGCAGGCCCTCGGGCGTGGTATGATACTTTGAAGGAATTCCTCATGAAGAATGGCTTCACACCCGATTCACTCGACCCTACTCTCTTTACTAAATCTTATGATGGTGAACTGTTTGTGTGCCAAATATACGTTGATGATATTATCTTTGGCTGTACTGACCAACGTTATAGTGATGAATTTGCCTATATGATGAGTGAAGAATATCAAATGTCTTTGATGGGAGAGTTGAAATTCTTTTTAGGTCTTCAAATTCTTCAATACCGCAATGGCATATTCATATCTCAGGAGAAATACCTCAAGGATGTTCTGAGGAAATTCGGCATGCAAGACTGCAAAGGCGTCAAAATTCCTATGCCCACAAATGGCCATCTATGCAATCGATGAAAATGGTATTGACTTGATCACAAGGTATACCGCTCCATGATTGGTTCTTTATTGTACTTATTTGCATCTAGGCGGATATAATGCTTAGTGTTTGCATGTGTGCCCGATTTCAAGCTACACCAAAGGAATCACACCATAAGGCTGTGAAGCATATTCTTCGATATCTAGCTCACACACCAACACTAGGATTATGGTACCCCAAGGGATCTGCTTTTGATCTCATTGGATATTCTGACTCGACTATCTTTGGTGATCGTGTGGACCGCAAGTCAACATCTGGTACTTGTCATTTCCTCGGACGATCTTTGGTGCATTGGTCCTCGAAGAAATGAAGCTGCGTATCCTTCATCTCTCTGCGAAGCTGAGTACATTGCTGCTGGTTCTTGATGTGCTCAATTGCTGTGGATGAAGCAAATTCTCAAGGCTTATGGCGTCAACGTGAAGAATGTGCCTCTCTACTGTGACAATGAGAGTGCCATCAAGATTGCTCACAGCCCAGTTCAGCACTCGAAGACAAAGCACATTCAGATTCGTCATCATTTCTTCGTGATCATGTGTTGAAGGGCGACATCTCCATCGAGCACGTGAAGACTGAAGAACAGCTAGCCGATATCTTCACAAAGCCCTTGGATGAGAAGATATTTAGCAAGTTGCGGTGTGAGCTAAATATCTTAGAATCTTTGAATGTTCTTTGAAAAGGACACTCATTCTAACACTTATGCAAAATTGATGACTTAGATGTGCAACACATGAAGAAACGTTTTTCTTCAATCAATGAAGAACAACACTCTAAGTGTGAAGAAATTAATGAAGAATTTGATTCGAGAACCCTATGACAATTATACGCGGTGTCTGAAATCATCATTCTTATCTGGTGGGACACGCCACCACCAAAGTTGAAAATCTTCAATTTGAGTTTTTCCTCGGTTTTGAAATTCTTCAGTTTTCAAATTCTTCAACTTTGCAAAATCTTCACTGTTTTCGTCTTTTTTCTTCTTTGGCTATATATATATATATATATATATATATATATATATATATATATATATATATGTAGCGTTCTATTTGAAACTCGTTCAAAATCTTCACTGTGTCCTTGTCAGCTGAAGAAATTGCGAACGGAACTTTAAAACTAATCTTATCCAAATTTTCGGCTTTGCCGCTCAAACCGTTCCACTTCCTACGGTAGATTTATCTATTCACCCACGATCTAACACAATCTCCACTTTTCAGTACGTGGGTGACACATGTCAAGCGAATGAGAAGGGTTAGGGCACGTTAAGTCCTAAATCTTGGGCGAACAGTTTTTCACCGCGACTATAAATACCCCTCTCCCTTCCTCACTTCCTTTACTCCGCTAGACCGCTCTCTCTCCCGCCGAGCTTCTCAAACCCTAAGCGCCGCCGCTACTCCATCGTCACGGTGAGGAAGAGCTTCACGCCTCGACCTTTTCACTTTGTCGTACTCGCTTGACCGCATAAATCTTCACTCCGGCGCCGCAGAAGCTGTCTTCCTCCGCCGAGTTAGAGGCGTGGAAGATCTGAATCGACGAGCTTCAAATCTACACTTCTCGGTTAAATGCGTGTTCTTCATGCAGGGTAATTAAAAGCTACTTTTACTGCCCTCTTTGATTCAAATTTTCTCTACAAAATCTTCAAAGGTGTTTTATTCTTCAAATCCTCACACACAAAACACCTCTCTAGTCATCTGTTCTTGATTCGTTTCTCTAAGCATCATTTTTCTTCAAGATTCCTCAATTGTGTGGATCCTCGATCTATACAACTCTGGAAGCTAAGACAAAGAACGCTTAGTGAAATTCTTCAAGACTCATCTGGTCAAATTCCTCAAACTTGCTCTTTTTGAAAAACCTTCTAGGAACGCATACGACCTCTCGAAATTCCTCGCAACTATACTCTGTTCACAGGTGCTCATGTCCGCTGCTGAATCACTAGGTTCTCATCAACTTAACTCATTTGCAGCATTGCTCGAAGAAAAGTTGCATACTTCTTCAGAGAATTCGATTGTTCAAATACCTCAACTGAAGAATATGGCAGACGGTAAGAAGCCACAGAAAGGAGGAAAGAGGCCCGAGGTCATGACTGCTTTTGAAATACCTGAGGACATTTACAAAGACTACTGCACACCTGATGATGCCAAGTTCGGAAAGGAGAACAAAAATTAGCGCAAGGTGCGCATATACAGAGGATTGAAAGGAGATGGGCAAGAGAATGGAGGGAGTACAGGTATGTGACTCCAAAGTATATGAAGAAATTCGCACTTAATCCTCCATGCCCAAGAGCTCCATTGGCACCTGGCCAAGAAGCTGACCCCACCAGCATCAAGCGTGGTGAGGAATTTCCTGAAGAATGGGCCAAGCGCCAAGCCAAGTTGGCAAGACAAGCCAAAGAAGCAGTGAGGAAATTCAATGAAGACTCTGCTGCTGCTGCCACTAAGGCCTCTGTCAAGCCTAGGAAATCAATGGCAAAGAATGCCCTCACGGCCAGGACCTTCAAAGCCCTCACGGCCAGTTACTCATGCTGCTCCTGCTCCTCCAAAATCCTCAGCTCCTCCTCCAAAGTCCTCAGCTGCTCCGGCAAAGTCCTCAGCACCTGTGCATCTGGCCACATGCCAAAGGACTGCAGGCATCTCTATTGCCTCTGGTGTCTCAGCGAGTTCCTCAGCTGCACCAAATTCTTCATCGTGCCCCACTTCTCGAAGACAAAGGCAAGCTGGATTTGAGGTCCTCGGCCAAGTCCGAAGAAGAAATAGGTTGCCTTCCAAGTGCCATCTGACGATGAAGCTGATTATGATGAACTTGCAGAAATCATCAGAGACAGACAAGAAAAGGCCGCTAGAGCCAAAGGCACACTGCGTAACGCTTTTGGATCCTAAGATGATCCTCGATTACATTGATCTACGGCACAAGGATCCAGACACCCCTATGCCTGATTTTCATTTGACTCGGCCAAAGTCACATCTTGACCCATTTCATCACTTTGAAGAAAAATGGAAATTTGAGAAGGCCAGGCAGATCAAGAAGGCTCGATTCAGGAAAGAGAAGTTCACGAGGAAAAACGTTGTCAAAATGACAACTGATGAACTCATCAAAATTCAGTCTGAAATCAAAGCCCTCAGCGACAACTTCAACGCCTACTATGCTGATTGGCAAGGAGCCAAAGTCAGGTTTGTTAAACCGATTGAGAAGTTCATCAATGTTGCAGCTCCAACGCAACAACAAGTTCCTCAGGCTGAAGCCTCTGCTCAACCTACTGAAGAACATGCCAGCACCGCTGATGACTTTCAGACTGCTGAAGAAAAATGCTAGTTCCGGGGCTGATGTCTCCATTCCAGCCACTGAAGAAATTGCCAGGGCATCCACTAGTGGTGCGCCTGAAGAAAATGAAGAAGTCAGGGCAACTGCATCAGTTGCGCCTGAGGCAAATCAACCAGATTCCTCAGCTCCTCCTGCGCCTACACCAACTCCTATCCTTCCATCTGCATCAGATGTGAAGAAGACCAAGGCTGCAGAGCAAGCTGCAGTGAAGAAAAGGAAAGCATCCGCTGCTTCAGATTCATCAGCTCGAAGAAAATGAAGCCTATGACCAGCTCGTTTGAGAATCCCATTGATGCTATTCCGATCTCAACTATGCCATCAAAGGACCTTGTTCCTTTTGGTGAAGAATATGTGATCCCTAGAGGATCTGATGAAGATAATCATTTTGCTGCTTCGTCAGAGAAGATTGATGAAGAAATTGAAGTGGATGCGATCCCTTCGACACCAGTTGTTTCCTCGCCAATGCCTCAGTTCACAGCTGAAGAGGCTGGCGTTGAAGAAATTGAAGATGAAGACGTGGATATTGGATGCACTACGCCAGTGATGAATGATGATTTTTGGGAAAATCAGCACCCCAATTCTCCACTCTTCACCCCGATACAACAAATACCTCAGTCCCCTGCATCAACCGTTCAACTGGGCTCTGAAGAAACTCACCCCACCTCGTGCATGCATGAAGAAATTCCAGCCACTAGTGCTTTGAAGAACCTTCGCTTGATCCTTTGAACACGCAGACTGCCTTACGAAGAGGAACCAGAAATTCCTCACTGAAGAACACGAGATTGCGATTCACGAGGTTGTGATGCAACTCAACGACACTCCTCTGCCCAAACCAAAGGATCCATTCTCAAGCAAGCAAAAGTTCAAGGCTGAAGATTTCTTCGGCGAGCATGTGTTCTTCACTGACTACAACCCATATGACTCTGCTCACATAAGGAAGAGGCGTTTCTGGACTGCTAGTCAAGCCAATTTCTATTCCTCTGTGATGTTCAACAAAGACAAAATCTTCGATCATGCACATATTCCTCACGTGGACATGGAGTCTTTGCCGGGCTTCGAGCCAGTCCTCAGTGTTCTCCATGATGCTGGATTGCTAAATTTCTGCACTGACATATGTGATTGGAATGAAGAACTCATTCTTCAATTCTATGTGACGCTGCACATCACAGGAAATTCTGAAGATGTGAACTCATGGGTGCTGGACTGGATGTTAGAAAATACTCACTACAAGGCACCAGCAACTGAATTTCTTCGTGCCCTCCCACTCAGTCCTCCCCGTGAAGGTGCTCGTTGCGTCTACAATGAATCTGAGCTTACAAATCATTACTTGCAAGTGTTGATGAAGCCTTTGAAGCCAGGGCAGGCCCCTCGAACCAAATTCCTCGCCAAGGAATTACTGTATGTGCCTCGGACTGTCTATCACATTCTGACAAAGACAATGAGTCCTATCAAAGGCCACGACTCAAATGATGAAGAAGTCGTTGGCATCATGAAGAATATGCTTTTCAATATCATTCATGGCGTTCCCGTCAACTTCCATGATTTCTTCATGAGGACTCTGGCGAATATTGCTATGTCACCATGTGAGCTGAAGCCTTATGCACCATGGATTATGAGATTCATTAGGACAAGGTCTTCACTCAATTACAAGGCCGATACTCTGAACCACTGCAGCTACTTGCCTCCGATTGAAGTCCTCAAACGGACATTTTCCTCAGCTGATGACAAAGGCAAGGCAACTGCTGTGATAGATGAAGGCATTCGTCCATTGGATGGTCAATTTCGTAAGGCTGCATCCTACTCCACTAATGATGACTCTGCCACTCATGACTCTGCCGCCAACAGCTCTGCCAAGCACAATCCTCAAGCCACAGCACCTAGGGTGATGACTGATCGTGAGTTACTCCCCAGTCTTCATCAAAAAGTTGATCGCAATCATAAATGGGTCAAGCGTCAGTTTGGTTCAATTCTTCACAACATGACCTCAACACACAATGCAGTGAAGAAAAACCAATACTACCTCCATGAAACCTTCAACCGCACACTGGCTGTTACATCTCATGTCTACAAAGAAAGAAGACACGAAGAAAAATGGGTGCGAAGGAAGAATTTGACCGGTCCGCACCTCCGCCGAAGAAATACAAGAAGGTCAAGGTTCCTTCCTTGGTGGCCAGCTCCTATTCTTCATCGTGCGACACTGATGAAAATGAAGACTTGGACGACACTGCGGCAGGCCCTACTACCACAACCGACCCCGACAACGCTGGCGCTCCTCCATCAACTTAATATTCTCCAGGGGCGTTAGTCCTCAGTTTTGATCCTTTTGGTCATTCGATGAAAAAGGGGGAGAAATTTAAGTTAGTCTTCAAGCGGGTCTATTATATGGGCGTTTTTTTTGCTAAGTTACAACTCTCGCTCTTCTGAAACTTTTATTGGATCGAGTTGTAATCTTAAACCCGATGGTGCTCTGATACTTTTGATGTGTTCCTCTGCATGCTTATTCCTCATTATATGTTAATACACGCATGCTGAATTACATCAGTCACCATATTTCATCATGCATTTCAAATTCTGCATACTATATGTCAAATGCGTGTATGAATTACAAGATATATGGGGAGATCTCCATGATTCAACTCTTCAAATGTGCAGTGCCTCAAAAGCAAATTCCTCACTATACACATCTTCAGGGGGAGTTCTTCTATATCTTGCAATCAAATTCCTCAATATCAGTATTTACACTTCATATGTTTATCCCCGTTGAGAACTTAACCTATATTGTCATCAATCACCAAAAAGGGGGAGATTGTATGTGCATCTAGTGCCCCTTAGCGATTTTGGTGTATTGAAGACTTATAGGTTAAGGGACTAATGTGTTTTTGAGTGTACACAGGTCTATAAGTCTATGAGGAGTTTGATATTTACAGAGAAAGTCGACCCCTAAAAATGAAGTTCTTCGACTGAGGACTTTGGTATTCTGAAGACTTTCTGAAGACTTTGAAAGTGAAGAAATTGGTGTGACCTTGAAGACTTGGTATTCATTTGAGGAACATGAAGCGTGAAGACTTTTGTTTTCGTAGTTTCGCTTTTTCTCTTTCTTGAGTCATAGGAAACACTGCATCGTTAAAGGGGGTCGAGGAAATACTAAGGAAAAAATTCCATGTGATGCTCAACTCAAAATCCTACACCTACCAATCCCTTCGAGTGAAGCCTTTGGAAATCTCATACTGATTCACCAATTTCTTGATCCACAGACGAAGTTCTTCCGGTGTTGAGGAATTTGTTCGACCGAGGAGTTAGGAATTCGCCAAAGGCGGATTGCCTACGATGAGGAACATGATAGCCACGAGGAATTTGAGAGTCAAATTTCCGACCGTTCTTTGTCTTCTTGGCCAGCTGTCCCAAAATATCTTATCCACCTAACGGTCATATCATTGAAGGGCATTTATGTCTTATCATGTCGGGCTGCTCCCTAGGCTATAAATAGCCGCACCCTACAACCACTAGCTGGTTGGCTGCTCCGAGAGAAACTGACACTTGTCATTTGAGAGCATCCCATCCTCCGAGGACTTTGAGCGAAAATCATCGAGTGAGGCAAACCCAAAACCAAACACCTACAAACCCAAAGTGATTGAGCATCACTGAAGAGATTGATCTTGCATGGATCCGACGCTTGTTACCTTTGAAGATTGTGCTTCTTCCAGACGGTTAGGCATCATCGTCTAGAGCATCCAAGAGGAATTGTGGATCGCCGAGTGACCGAGTCTGTGAAGGTTTGGAAGTCGCTCAAGACTTACCACGAGTGATCGGACGAGGTCTATGTGACCTTAGTTCAAGGAGAATACGGTGAGGACTTGGTGTCGTGAGCTGCGTGCTCGCCGATCGGGTGTCCGGGACTGTGTGTCCTCGAGTTTAAATACTCAGCCGCTCCAACCAGACGTACAACTGAGACAACAGTTGGAACTGGTCTATCAAATCATTGTCTTCACCAACCTTACTGGTTCTATTTCCTCAACTCTTTCATTTCCTCATTACTGTGTTGAGTGATTGTTCATATCTGTGTTTGAAGACTTTGACTGAAGACTTTCTCAATTTCCTCAGTTCAATTTCTTTAGTCTGTTTGTCTTCATCTTGTGCTATCCTGTGATTACGCTTTCTGTACTCTCTGCTTGTCTTCATTTCATCATGATGATCATGCTTGTATTCTGTTATGCTTACTCTTGAGTACTTATTCCGCTGCAAGTAGTTCTTCACTAAGGAATTTCCTCACCGGCAAATTCCTCAGTGAAGAATTCATAAAAATCGCCTATTCACCCCCCTCTAGTCGATATAATGCACTTTCAGGTTCTATACCAGCGCTGCAGTCGAACGAGTCCAGAGTTTGCCGATCGGTAGATCCGTAGATGCATACGTATTAAATTTTTTTTCAAATAAAGCTCACAACTTAGCGAAGCATGCTTTATCTCTCGGTGGTGGCCGCCATGTTTGGTTAGGTCACCCCAGGAATTTACCATCCATTCCTGTAAATATTATGACGAATCAATAAAAGCTTCGCGACGTTGTCTCAAAAAAAAGTTTTTTTTTGCCCGAAATCAAGGTATGGCGGCTGCCATACCCTGCCCACCGGAGCCCTCTGCCAGTGTTTGGGAGATTCCCGGTGAGGTTATCCTATCTAGCTTTGAGCACTCTGAGCATGGAGCAGTTACCAAGTTCGAGGGGAATGCTGCCTGTAAATATGTTGTAACAGAGATCAAGCACAGCGAGGGATGGTGAGCTTCCGCACAAATGACCTGGTATCTGCCGAGTGAAGCTGTTATTGCTAGCGTTGAGTGTGACCAGATTGTTCATCGCCTCCCACGTGGTGGATGATGGAAACTATCCTGTTAACAAGTTGCTCGATATGTTCAGTACCTGTAGAGGCCAAGCAGGGGTGAAGATGGCAACTCTTGCACGTCCCCGTTTAGGTTGTTGAAGCTGACATCGAGGACGATGATGCTACCGGCCGGCACCAGTTCTAGTGGCAGGCCATCTCACAGTGAGTTGTGGGACAGGTTGAGGCGCAGAAGGCCAGAAGGTTGCCAAGGGACGGTGTTATGCGCCCCTCAAAGCCCTTCAAAGCCAATGAAACATCTGTGACTGCCCCATCCTCGCCACAGGCGACCCCTTCCCATTGACAGCAGTCTCTGCCATTCTGCTTCCAGGATGTAGGTGAGGCCACCATCGCACGGCAAACCACTGAGGAACAGCAGGAGGGATTGCTTCTCCTTCTCTGTGCAAGAACTGTTGGGAGGGGCCAAGGAGATTGCTTCTCCTTCTCCTTCTGCTTCACTACGTGTATGGAAAATAGAGTGGCTGCATGGTTTTTTGTGCTGAAACTAGCGTGGAAGCCAGATGCTTAAGCCGTGCTGTAGTTGGGTAAGGCATCAATGGTCTAATAACAAAAGAGCATGAGGGGAAAGAAAGAAAATTGGGGTCAACAAAATCGGACACCAGCAGCTTCTTAGTTCACACTGATGTTTCACTGTTACGCTGATGGCTGCCTCCTATACTCTAATGCCAAGTCAATCGCCCATTTTTCCTGACAACTGACCGCACAAAACATATCTTTTCTGGTCATCCTTGACCCAGTCCTTATTGAGTTTTAACAGCATATCATAATTATGCTTGACCAGACATCACTTCTATTACTACCCTCATGAAACCAATCTAACAATACTGAAAAAATTTACCACTTCTTGATGCATCATTTGCTTAATAGGAAAAGACGTGAATCCAAGGAAAGGAAGCAGTTTTTCAGTAAAAGGTTGAGAAAGACGTCAACAACAATTGCTGAAGGTTTGCGAAGATTTGATCAGCAAGATAGTACAGGGAAGCATTATTGCGAAAGGCGCTTTCGGTTAAGAGCAATCATTGGCTTATTTATCAATATGTGAACGACGCCAAGTGGGTGATATGTGTCTCTTCCATCCTCTTTGACCCGAGGCATTTAGTTGCCCACTGGCACACTATTATTGCCTGATGTTTACATTTGCTGCTTTTTCCCCATTCTCCTGGCTCCACTTGCGCCCTATTATTGTGAATTTGTGGTTGCCATCTGAACTCGGAAGCAGTTCAAAGTAAACTCTGGACAACGTTGTAAAACATATGATTTGGAAAACTGCTCGACACCCTAAAACAGGGTGTGGCTATCTCATTATATAGAGGTACCAAAAGGTACAATACACGGGTATACAAAACTACGTATATGCAGTCTTACACCCTCCCTCAATCTTAACTATGGCCTGACGTACAAAACAAGTTAAGATTGCGCCTACAGCCTACAAACTGTGGTTGTGACAGAGGCTTTGTGAAGATGTTAGCAAGTTGATCTTTTGAGGAGATGAACTTGATACAGAGTAGTTTCCGTGCAACGCGTTCCCGAACAAAGTGATAGTCAACCTCGATGTGTTTCGTCCGAGCATGGAACACCAGATTAGAAGAAAGATATGTAGCACCGATGTTGTCACACCAAAGAACTGGAGGATGACCCGGAGAGACTCTCAACTCTCGCAATAAGGACTATACCCATATGATCTCAGCAGTCGCATCAGCAACTGCCTTATACTCAGCTTTAGTACTGCTGTGAGACATTGTAGCTTGCTTACGAGCATTCCAGGCGATCAAGTTAGGACCAAAGAACACTGCATATCCCCCTGTGGATTGCCTGTCATCAGGACTACCAGCCCAATCCGCATCTGAAAAGGCTGAGAGCTCACAAGACGGCGCAGGCTGAAGAAGCAAACCATATGAGGCAGTGAAGCAGATATAGCGCAGAATACGCTTCACAGCTGACCAATGAGATGTCCTGGGTGCATGAAGATACTGACACACACGGTTGACTGCATAAGAGACATCAGGCCTGGTGATAGTGAGATACTGCAGACCACCAACGAGACTGCGGTACTCAGTAGTATCATTAGGCGAAAGAGGATCTCCATCAAGGGCAGACAACCGATCAGTCGCAGACATCGGAGTGATAGCATGTTTGCACTTCAGCATGCCGGCGCGATGCAACAAGTCCAAAGAATACTTCTTCTGAGTCAGAGTTAACCCAGTAGAAGACCGTGAGACCTCTAGACCAAGGAAGTAGTGCAGAGCACCTAAATCACTGACAGCAAAATCACCACCCAGCGCAGTCACAAGACGATCAGCAACAATATTTGAGGAACTGACCAGGATGATATCATCAACGTAAACCAGTAGATACATCGTAACCTCAGGACACTGAAGAAGAAACAGTGACGTATCAGCAGTGGAGGGAACAAACCCAAGAGCCCGGAGAATAGAACCGAGGCGTGCATGCCATGCACGAGGAGCCTGTTTAAGTCCATATAGCGCCTTAACAAGACGACAGAGATGATGACGTGCAGGATCAACAAAATCTGGTGGCTGACGCATATAAACCTCCTCCTCCAAAATTCCATGTAGGAAAGCGTTCTGCACATCGAGTTGATGAAGAAACCACCCTCGAGTAATAGCAAGAGACAACAGCAAACGAATGGTAGTAGGCTTGATAATTGGAGTGAACGTGTCTTCATAATCAAGACCATACCTCTGTTTGAAGCCCTTGGCAACGAGCCGTGCCTTGTAGCATTTAATAGAACCATCAGCATGTCTCTTCACTTTGAAAACCCACTTGGAATCAATGACGTTGACGCCAGAAACTGGAGGAACAAGTTGCTAAGTGTCATTCTTCAGTAAAGCCTGAAACTCCTGTTCCATCATAGCACGCCAGTGAGGGATGCCCAGTGCAGCCTCAAAGTGACGAGGCTCGGTTGTGGGATTAGCGACAGCACTAGCCATGCAAGCAGGAAGCCACGCAACAGTCCCATCTTTGCGTTCCTTCGGACGAAAAATACCAGACTGGCTGCATGTTCCAGGACCAAGAGCAACCGCGGCAGGCAGCGCCGACAACACTGGGCTGGTCGCAGGCGACGGAGAACTTGGCGAGCTTACGTCAGAACCTCCTGGTGTTGAGTCCGGTTCATTGGGAGCAGAGGCGGGGCTGCCTGGTTCAGCCGCCGGTGCAGGTGAGCCCGCCTCTGGGCCGGGCGAGGGCGAGGCGGCCGTCGGGTCCAGGCGAAGCGGCCGCCGAGCCGGGCAACGCCCGCAAGGGTGACGCAGCCAGCTGGGCGAGGCGGCCATCGAGCCCAGCGAAGCGGCCACCGAGCCGGGCAAGGCCAGCGCCCGCGAGGCGGCTGCGGGTGCAGCAGGCTGACGGGTACAACCCGTCATGCATGGGCCATGCACAAGATCGACATACCCATTGTGGGTGTCATCCGTCGCTTGATCGTCGAGAAGTTCAAGGCGAGCACCGCGTCCAATACCTGCAGCATGACTAGGAAGCAACACAGGAGCATTTGCAACATCCACAAATTGACCATGCGAAGGTGTAGATGAGTGCACAGGTGGCATAGAAGTAGTAGAGTTATTCAGAAGTGCATGAAAAGGGAACACATTCTCATCAAACACAACGTCACGAGAGATGTAGACGCGATTGGTGGGAACATGCATGCACTTGTACCCTTTGTGGAGGGAATTGTACCCAAGAAAAACACACTTCTTAGACCGAAACTGAAGCTTACGCTTGTTGTACGGACGCAGGTGAGGCCAACATGCACACCCAAACACTTTTAGGAACGTGTAGTCTGGAATTTCATTGAGCAAGAGTTCAAGCAGGGTTTTCATTTTCAGAAGTCGTGAGGGAAGTCTATTGATCAAAAAATAGGCGGTGGAAAAAGTATCACTCCAGAACCGAAACAGAACGGAGGCATGAGCTAGTAAGGTAAGGCCAGTTTCTACAAGATGACGATGCTTACGTTCAGCAGTGCCATTCTGCTGATGTGTATGAGGACAAGACACACTGTGCGAGATCCCAAGCTTGTTAAAAAATGAATTGCGGTTGTGGTATTCACCCCCCCCCCCCCCCCAGTCGGATTGAACATGAAGAATTTTCTGCTTAAGGAGACGCTCAACGTGTGCTTGAAACTGAATGAAAACATCAAACACATCAGATTTACGCTTAATAACATAAGATATAGCCAAGTAAACTGACTATAAGTATCAATGAAACTGACATAATAATTGTGGCCACTAACAGACGTTTGGGCATGACCCCACACATCATAAAACACAAGCTCAAGCGGATGTTTCACAACACGACTACACTCTGAAAAAGGAAGTTGGTGACTCTTGCCTTGCTGACAGGCATCACAAATAGTTTCAGCAGTTTTATTGGACACAACTGGTAGTTCATGATGATACAACACATGACGAACTGTAGGAGCAGCAGGGTGACCAAGGCGCGCATGCCAGTGCGTAGGCGACACACGAACACCACTGAACGCCTGTGGAGATAACTACATACGAGGTGCGTGCGGTGCGTCAAGTGCATATAGGCCATGGCGAAGACGACCGCTAAACAGAACGGCCCTCGTGTCCCGATCCTTGATAAAGAAACGAAAAGGGTGAAACTCAGCAAGGACATTATTATCACGAGTAAGTTGAGGATAGACAACAAACTACGTGTGGCAGAGGGAACCCGAAGAACATTAGAAAGATGCAGTTTTCGACAATTGTGTGCAAGAAGTGAGGCCTGACCAACATGAGAGATGCGCATACCTGCTCCATTGGCGGTGTGCACCTGATCATGACCACGATATGGTTCCTGAGTGGAGAGCTTGCCCATCTCGCTGGTGAGATGGTTTGTAGCTCCTGTGTCCATATACCATGTAGGATCAATGGAGTAGGACGGAGTGCGTCCATGATCATGACTCGTCGCTGCAACAGCAGCCTGCTTATCATTCCCTTTGCCATTGTTGCCCAGGCCAAGGAAGTCTTGCTTGAAGCGTCTATGGCAGCGGGATGCAATGTGACGCTCAATGCCACACAGCTGACAGGCCTGCTGAGCGCCGCAGCAGGGACAACAAGCAAGCGGGCGGCTCTCACCAGTGATGGTCGGCGCATTGCCCCGCGAGGCCTGCTGTGATGAGGGCGCCGGTTTGCCACCTGGTGGTGACGGCTTCTGAGGTTTACCGCGAGTCGCGGCGTTGGCGGAGACGATGCTCGGGGAGACACGGCGTGCCTTGATGCGCTGTTTACGACCGAGGAGTCGTGCATAAAGCTCACGAGGTGGGAGCGGATCATCACGGCCATGGACGTTCTCAATGAGATTGTCATAGTCATCATCAAGCCCGTTAAGCACATAGGTGGTGAATTCCTCATCCTGGAGCGACTGGCCAACGGAGGCCAACGTGTCGGCGAGACCGGTCATCTTGTTGAAGTAGTCTGTGATGCTAAGGTCACCAAGTTTGGTCTCGCCTAGCTCGGTGCGTATAGAATGAGCACGCGCCTGAGACTGGGAGGCGAAGCTGGTGTGAAGCGCCGCCCATGCCTCCCGGGACGTAGTGGCGAAGATGGCCAGCGACGAAACGCTCGGAGTGAGCGAAGACTGGATGGCGGAGTGGATGGCCTGATCCTGGGCCACCCATGTGTGGTACGCCGAATGATGAGGAAGCAGACACGGGATGGATCCGTCAACATAGCCCTCCAAGTAGCGGCTCCGCAGAAGAGGCAACACCTGAGCACGCCGGGACAAGTAGTTGTCCGGCGCGAGCTTCACCGGCAGCAGGTGCGAGAAGTAAAATGGCGACGACACCGGTGGTGCGTAGAGACCCATCGACGGAGCCGTCTCGGGATGAGCAGCAATCGCCGAGTATGGTGGGTAGAAGCCAGGAGGACCAGCAGCTAGGGCGTCGTAGTTCGACGCGGCAGGGGCCCCATACGGCGAGGTGGCCGCGACCCCATAGGGTTGCTGCGGCGGAGTGGCCGCGGCCCCATAGGATTGCTGCGGCAGAGTGGTCGCGGCCCCGGAAGGTTGCTGCGGCGAAGGGGCCGCACCCCCATACGATGCTGGGTAGGGTTGATGTGGCGAGGTGGCCGCGCCCCCATACGGCGCTGGGTAGGGTTGATGCGGGAGCGCCGCATAGGGTTGCGGTGGCGGCGTCAAGTAGGGTTGCAGCGGCGGCGCACCGTAGGGATGCCGCGGAGGCGCCGCGTAGGGTTGATGAAGGGGCGACACACCGTAGGACGCCACCGGCCAGGAAGACGGCGGCGGCAGCAGGCGCCATGGGCCACCGGAGGAGCGCCCTACGAGGTAGGAGCCCCACTGTAGGGCGGCGGCGCGGCGATCTCGGTCGAGGCAGTAGGATCGCCCGGGGCGCCCGATCCAATTGGGGACCCTGGCGGCGGCAGGGCACCATAGGCCACCACGAGGGGCCGAGAGTCGAGGAACGGCGACGTAGGGGCAAGGACCGGCGAAACGGCGGCGGCGGCGACGGAGGTCGGCGCAACGGCGGGGGCAGCGGAAGACATCGTAACCTAATCTGATACCATGTAAAACATATGATTTGGGAAACTGCTCGACACTCTAAAACGGGGTGTGGCTATCTCATTATATAGAGGTACCAAAAGGTACAATACACGATGTATACAAAACTATGTATATACAGTCTAACAAGCGTGTGAGAGTGGCGGATTTTCTTTAGATAATGGCAGTTGAGTGTTTGAATCATTAGTTGCTTGGTTCTGAAGTTCTGGTCCTTGTGTGGACGTGGTCTTTAGGGTGGAACCAGCAGGCAATACAGTGCACGAACTGTTAATTAGTAGTTGAATGATTGGTGTTAAGTTAAAAATAAAGGACCACATTTTCATTTCATGCAGTTTTTTTTTTTTGTTTTAAGATGGTGTTGTGCTGATGATCAGTCTTAGGTGTAGCTCTAACCATTATTGTTGGGTTTTCTTCTTTATCCTGTGTTCTTATGTTCAGGTTCAGGTTCAGGCATGGATTGGACAAAAACAAATTCCTGGTTTGGCCGTTCTGGTTCAGGTTCAGGCACGGATTGGATAAAAACAAATTCCTGGTCTGGTACCCGTTTTCCGCGAGATAACAAATTCCTGGTTTGGTACGCCTTTTCCATGAGATAGTGAAACTGTCAGGTATGCATGTTCTTTTGAATCTAATCTATGCTGATAAATCGACAAGCAATGTATGAATACCGTGTTCTGCACTGAACAATTAGGACGAGTAACAGACTACTACCCCCAAGTCCACGTGTCGTCGATGAACATTTTTCTGTCCCCTGACTTGTCTTTCCGAGGGATTTGTGAGCCGAAGAAGAGGCCCGCCCCCGGCGGAGCCATCGTTGTTGTGGCACTTCAGCCGGGATCATCCCCATGCTCCTCAAATCACGGGCCCCTCGCACGATGTCGACGTCGTCGAGATAGATCGCCAGATCTGCTACCAGAACCTCCTGATGGCATCTTCACCAACATGTTGAGTTTCAGGTACATTTCTAATGCTTCAGTACTAACAGTCTCGCATTATTACACCTCCACCAAATGAAATCACCCTCACCCTAGAATATTTTTCTATACATAATGATGACTCACACCTAGATTCTCTGGAATGTTGCTGAATAGTAGCCTAATCTCAACTCTGAGCTAAATAAACCGATATTAAAACTGAACTGGTACTAGCCGAAATACCTTGATAAGACTATCTGGTCATACAACACCCCTACACCAAAAAACGCGCCGAAGGCAATCGCGAAGGTGGCCTTGGAGTTAGTCTGTTTGGTTGATACAATGTTGGCTGGACGTGCTTTAGCTGAACCACATTTGTGAACGAGCATAGCGCCACAGAGCTTGTTGTTCCCGTCGAAGCTAAAAGTCTGAAATGTGTTAAACTGACCTCCAGATGGAATAGAACCTTCAAGGTCGTTGTAAGAAATGTTGAATACTGAGAGGAATTGCAGGCTGTTCAATGCAGCTGGGATTGCACCAGTGAGATTGTTACTCCAGAAGTCTAGTACCTGCAGGTTTGTGAGATTGCATACTGATATTGGGATCTGTCCTGTTAGGTCGTTGAAGCTCAAATTTAGTGAAAGAAGGTATTTCAGCTGGCCGATCCCAAGAGGGATCTCGCCAGTTAATTTATTGTTGCTTAGATCCAACACTTTAGGGTATGCAGTGGGTAAACGGTACTGATGTGATGGACCTTCATAAACAGGTAGTCTGAAGACAATTCGGTCAAAATGGGCTTCAGTTGTTTCTGACTTCAGCATATGCATAACCATCAGTGTTGTTGGAATTTCCCCGGTGAGGCTATTGTTTCTTATGTCTAGATGGAAGAGGAAGTTTAGACTGCTGATCCAGTCAGGTATTGGTCCAGTAAGTTGATTGCCATATAAAAGTAACATTTCCAAGTTTGTTATCTTTGATAGCAAACAAGGTATTTTTCCCAACAATGAGCACCGATCTATCGCAAGAGCCTGAAGATTTGGAAAACCATCAAGTATATCATCCTCTGGCATGTGCTCTCCCATGAAATTCCGCCCGATAAGCAGGGTGATAAGGTTCCTGCAGCTCTTAAGGATCCGAAGTGCATCTGTGATGTTTCTAAAAGAATTATGAGCAAGTGATAGGAAGGCGAGGTACTTCAGATCGCCAATTCGTGGTGAAAGCTGCCCATCTAAATGGTTGCTAGACAGCCGCAGTGCAGTCAGGTTGCTGCAAGAGTATATACTTTCTGGAATTGTGCCAGAGAAGATGTTGTATAGAAGGTCTAATATCTTTAGATTGGGCAGGTTGGAGAAATTGACCTTATTGAGCTGTCCACTGAAGTTGTTTGTCTTGAGGTCGATTGTTATGAGATTCGTGCAGTTGCTTAGAGCATATGGCAGCTCCCCTGACATGTTGTTGTCCATATGGAACTCCTCCAATTTCTTGAGCTGGCCTATGGAATCAGGAATCTTGCCACTAAAATTGTTTCCTCCAAGATCAAACATTACTAGATTTCTGAGGTTGGGCATGTGTGCACCATTAATAGCTCCATTTAAATAATTTTTAGGAAAAGATAGGTATTCCAACAAAGTAGCATTGAAGAGTTCATCTGGGACTTCTCCGCTGATGTTGTTGTACCCGGCCCTGAGCTCTCTCAGCTTGGAGCAATCACCAAGTTGTTTGAGGTTTTTGCCACTGAATTTGTTTAAGCACAGATTTAGCACAGCGAGGGATGAAGAACTGCTACAGAAATGAGTTGGTATCTGCCCTGTAAAGCTATTATTGCTTGCGTTGAGTGCTATCAGATTCTCCATTGCTTTCCATGTGGTGGATGGAAACTGTCCTGCAAATAGGTTGCTTGAGATGTTCAGTACCTGCAGAGGCCGGGCAGGGGTTGAAGATGACAACTCGTGGAGTGTTCCATTGAGCTGGTTAAAGCTTACATCAAGGATGATGATGCTGCTGGACGGCACCAATTCCAGCGGCAGACCACCGGACAGCGAGTTGTGAGATAGGTCAAGCTAGGTACTGCAGCCCGGTGAGAATCCCAAGGGACTGTGAGATTTTCCCCTCGAGGCCCTTCGAAGGCAGCAAGATTTTGGTGACCGTCCTGTGAGAGCTCGGCGAGGAACTGGAGAAGGGAGTTCTTCACATGTTGTGTGCAGGAACTTGCGGGAGAGGCCAAAGAGATCAGGAGCACAAGAGCGAGGCCGAGGGAAGGTATGTGCATTTTGTTGTTGCGTGTCTTGTTTGAAAATTGGAGGGGCTGCACTGTTTCTGATGAAACTAGCATGGAAGCCAGATCCTCAGCTTATGCACTGGCTAGATAAGGCATCAATGGTCTTTTATGGAAAAATAGCATGAGACGAACAAAGAAGCTGCTCTTGCTCCGAAAGTGTCGTTCTGAGCGCGAGCGCAGTTACGCTCGTTATCCGCTTCGTTCGTTCTCCTCACGATCGTCAACCACCAGCGAAGAGGCCCACGTATTTTTATTTATGTGATGTGGTTATTCTGCCCCCATGGCCCACAACTGGCCGTCGTTCAGTTCTACGCCGTTTACCTCCGTTAGCCCGGCCCAGACGTACACTCACGATGTGGGCTGCCCGGTTTCAGATTCTGTTCCACGTCTGCATCCACGGCGCTAACCAGCAATTATCCGCCGATGACCGGAAAGTAGGACTGATCAATACCTGCACGGGCGCCTATCAGAAACATCAGAAACTGAACTTAGATCCAAGCCATTGCCTACGCCCTGATTCAGATGCCAGCGTTTACTGAACCCACAAGAAGATTTAGCTGAAAGGATGTCTGCATGTGGTGAGACGGTGCCATCTGCGGACACCTGCACTAAACCACACATTCTTTGCTAAAATCTTTAACTTTTGTGCAGTTCAGCAAGCAATCTGTCTCAGGTACACCAATTTTCAACAAAACTTCTAATCTTTCAGACAACATCATACGAATTTGAGCTCATTACAAATATGTAACAAACGACTAGTTGATCAGACAGCAACTTTCCACTCTTCATCAGTTTTTCGAATGCTACAAATCCTTTACACTGCAATGTAAAGTCGTCCACAAAGGATGATTATGCCATCATCCACAAAGGATAATTATGCCACCAGTCAACTTAACATACACATAAAAGCATACATACATAAAAAAAACTCTGATCAGATCATTACAGCGATTTTATGCAAGCAGTGCATGGATCACCATACGAAAACAGTCGTACAAATGCCAAATACCTCCATTTCCAGAAAATATGTACAGAAAACAGTCAGCTACTTTTGGTGAACTACCACAGTTCAGCTTTTGCTAAGAATTGCCTGAACAGACTGCAGTTGGAACCGAAACAAACACATTCTTCTCTAGACTTCCTGACCAATAGTGCAAATTTCGATTTAACAAACAAATCACGCTTTTGACAATCATTACCTATAAGTTACTAATAAAACCTTGCAATTTTCAGTTTGCACATAACTAAATCTGTCAATGGTCTGTGGTCACAATCGGCTGCTATTCTTCCTTGACTGTACTCTGCTTATTTGCAATCAATCACATATATGACCGCAATCACTGAAGCCGACTTGAATTACTAATTTTTTGGATTGAATATTAACGTACCTGCGTGCCCATACTGGAGCTCTTGGATCCATCTTTCCAACGGACTATGACGAGGCTTGTGGGGAATCTTTCCTCTGAGCTCCAGCCGCTGCCTCCACCACACAAATTTGACCGTCGTAGCTTTCAACGGGGGTTGATTCTGCTCGATACCAGCAGGTGGAGCCGCAACAGGATAATGGAAGGGGCTCCGTAGGGATGTCGCTGTCCTCAACTATCGTAAATCTCACAAGAAATCGGCCCAAACTTCAGATCGACGCAATGGAATCTACTAGGACAAGAAACACCAGGGGAGACCTTTCATACCTTTTGATCGGCTGCATATAGAACTCCATGGTTGAATCGCTTGGTGAATCCCTTCTCCACACTCTGGTAGAAATCCTGAAGCATGAGGTAGGAGAGGACTGTACCGCCCCACTCCCACCACCTGTCACCCAATCCAGTCATTTATTCCGTCGATGAGAGAGATAACGAAAAGCAACTTCCCTGATCCACGGATCGGGAGGAGGAACGACGTCCCGAGCCACGGCTCGGCCAGCTGTCGTCGACCACCGCATCTCCTCCGTCTCCCCCTGGCCCACAGCTCAGTTGTATTTTTCCCTTTTCGCTCATTTTCCAGCACTCGCATCTCTGGCCCAACTCATAAATGCATCGCATCGTTCGAGCCAACTCAACCGCTCAGATACCAAGCTCATGTGCGCTCGAGTGCAGAAACACCGCGTTCCTCTTGCTCCCATTAAATTTTTTGCCCCTTGCAGTCGTAGTCGTTATGAAGAAGTTTGGGTCAAGGATTCTGTTGCTGTTGTTTTCGATTATACTTTCTTGGTGTCTCCACTGGTGCATTATTACGGACCTTGGACTGGGATTTGTGGTCAGCATGGATCCAATCTGGGTGGGACTTTGTAGTGTGTGAGGACTAATGAATAGCAGTGGCAGGCTGACTGGTCACTTGTGTGGACGGTGTACATGGTCTGTCGAACAGAATTCGGTTATGATTCAGGGATTGAAGGTTTGGAGAGCGATTTTTCTAAACCCAGGTACTACATAGCACCACGGTGAACAGTAAAATAAAATAAAAATGGCAAAAAAATATTCCGAAACTTAAGGATCATGTTTAGTTCAATAGTATTGTATCCAGTTTTGATGATCTTTAGTTCTTTACTATATGTGTAGCTGCACTTACTCCTTTGTAGTCTCTCTGTACGAGTATTTGTCATTGATCATCAGTGCAGACGTGTTCGCATTTAACCCGAAGCATATCAGCATCATTATACTTTGATAAAACCACATGTTTAACCAGTATTTTCACTTTGCAACAGATAATCTGAACGCAGTTTTGTCCAGCTCTACCGTCTTGCTCGATCCCAGGACGTCAGGTCACCAGCTGGTCCATGGCAACGTGGACGGCGAGCTCTGCCAAGTGATCGAGAACGTGACATGGGTATGTATGGTCCAACTATGTGATGAATGAACTATGTCGATCATTTTGCTCAATTTGGTGATGAAATTACGATTAGTTTCATGGCATTGCTCCTGATCCCTTTCTGCACGCCTGTGCCTCACCAAGGAGCAGGCCTAGGCTGCCCGTCGTCTGGTCAGGATCAGCTCCTCATTGTCCGACGGGGGCACGACGCACGATGACTGTCCTCCGGCCGTCGATGCCTATCTGGAGGAATACTACCGGCGCTCCGGAGACCCCAAGGAAAAGGACCGGCGAGGAAATGGTTAAGTCCATCGCCCCTCCATTTATTAGGCTATCTATCTATAGTTTATCTATCTATTGTATCTAGGTGGTGAACTTGCACATTTTGTGACCGGCTGTAAAACTTTATCCCCGATCTTTGTATTGCTACATAGTGTTTATCAGATTGCATGGGCAACATGGATTTGGGAGGCCGGATATATTGAAGACGGCGATTGCTAGGTTCAACCAAAAAACTCCTACTAGAGTTTTCACCACTAAAACTCAAGGCCTGCTCTGCCCCCCCCCCCCCCTCGAGCGCGATCGGGGCGGCCCTCCCTCCCCTCGCCGCCCAGTCCCCACCTCCCATCCCTTCTCCCGCCGCTGCCACCGGCTAGCGTTGCCCGCGCGGCGTCGTGGCGAGGCCGGCGGT
Source organism: Aegilops bicornis (assembly GCA_021605145.1). Taxonomy (NCBI): domain Eukaryota; kingdom Viridiplantae; phylum Streptophyta; class Magnoliopsida; order Poales; family Poaceae; genus Aegilops; species Aegilops bicornis. The sequence continues at coordinate 531,097,750 of CM038673.1, forward strand.
GGCGGCCCTCTTCCTCTCCCCCTCGCGGTTCCTCGGCTCGGGCGGCGGTTTCCGGCGACGGTGCGCCTCGGCGGGCGGTGCTCCAGTGAAGATTGGGCGCAGATACGGCGGCGGTGGCGGCTGGCGGCGGGGGTTGGCCGTCCGAGCCCTGCAGGCCCAGATCTGGGCCCTTTTGGGCCCGATCTGGATCAGGGCGGGTTGGTCTAGCCTTCGGCAGGTCTCCTCTAGTTGGGCTGGTGGGATGCGGTCGTTGGGATCGGCAGCTTTGCGCTGCGTCGGCTGTAGGAGCTTAACGGGCCCGATCTGGGCCAGGCTGGGCAGGGGGTCCGGCGTACTCCCGCGCCTGCGTCCAGTCTGCTACGGCTTGTGCCAGTTGTTGGGTAACGTAGTAATTTCAAAAAATTTCCTACGATCACGCAAGACCATGGTGATGGCATAGCAACGAGAGGGGAGAGTGTCCGTCCACGTACCCTCGTAGACCGAAAGCGGAAGCGTTATAACAACGCGGTTGATGTAGTCGCACGTCTTCACGATCCGACCGATCCAAGCACCGAGCGTCACGGCACCTCCGAAGTTACGCACACGTTCAGCTCGATGGCGATCCCGGACTCGATCCAAAGAAAGTGTCGGGGATGAGTTCCACAAGACGACGGGCGTGGTGACGATGTAGATGCTCCACCGACGCAGGGCTTCGCCTAAGCGCTGCGACGATATGACTTCTCCGGCGAGGCTTCGCCTAAGCTCTCTGACGATATGACCAAGTGGAATATGGTGGAAGGGGCACCGCACACGGCTAAGGAAAGATCCGTAGATCAACTTGTGTGTCATGGGGTGCCCCCGCCTTTGATATAAAGGAGCCAAGGGGAGGTGGCGGCCCTAGGGGAGGCGCGCAAGGAGGAGTCCTACTCTACCGGAGTAGGACTCCCTCTCCTAGTTGGACTAGGATTGGAGGAGGAAAGAGGGAAGGCGCGCTTCCTTGTCCTATTCGGACTAGAGGGGAGGCGCGCAGCCCACCTTGGCCTGCCCTTCCTCTTCTCCTATGGCCCATTAAGGCCCATGGACCTCCCGGGGTTCGGTAACCTCGGTACTCGGTAAAATCCGATTTCACCGGAACACTTCGAAGTCCAAACATAGGCTTCCAATATATCAATCTTTATGTCTCGACCATTTCGAGACTCCTCGTCATGTCCGTGATCACATCCGGGACTCGAACAACCTTCGGTGCATCAATACTTATAAACTCATTATGAGCATCATCGAAACGTTAAGCGTGCGGACCCTACGGGTTCGAGAACTATGTAGACATGACGTAGAACCATTCTCGGTCAATAACCAATAGCGGAACCTGGATGCCCATATTGGTTCCTACATATTCTACGAAGATCTTTATCGGTCAAACCGCATAACGACATACGTTGTTCCCTTTGTCATCGGTATGTTACTTACCCGAGATTCGATCGTCGGTATCCAATACCTAGTTCAATCTCGTTACGGTAAGTCTCTTTACTCGCTCGTAATACATCATCTCACAACTAACTCATTAGTTGTAATGCTTGCAAGGCTTAAGTGATGTGTATCACCGAGAAGGCCTAGAGATACCTCTCCGACAATCGGAGTGACAAAACCTAATCTCGAAATACGCCAACCCAACAAGTACCTTTGGAGACACCTGTAGTACTCCTTTATAATCACCCGATTACGTTGTGACGTTTGGTAGCACCCAAAGTGTTCCTCCGTAAACAGGAGTTGCATAATCTCATAGTTACAGGAACATGTATGGGTCATGAAGAAAGCATTAACATACTAAGCGATCAAGTGTTAAGCTAACGGAATGGGTCATGTCAATCAGATCATTCTACTAATGATGTGACCTTGTTAATCAAATAACAACTCCTTGTTCATGGTTAGGAAACATAACCATCTTTGATTAACAAGCTAGTCAAGTAGAGGCATACTAGTGACATCTTTGTTTGTCTATATATTCACACATGTATTATGTTTCCGTTAATACAATTCTAGCATGAATAATAAACATTTATCATGATATAAGGAAATAAATAATAACTTTATTATTGCCTCTAGGGCATATTTCCTTGATCTCCCACTTGCACTAGAGTCAATAATCTAGATTACAAAGTAATGATCCTAACACCTATGGAGTCTTGGTGCTGATCATGTTTTGCTCGTGGAAGAGGCTTAGTCAACGGGTGCGCAACATTCAGATCCGTATGTATTTTGCAAATCTCTATGTCTCCCACTTGGACTTGGTCCCGAATGGAATTGAAGCGTCTCTTGATATGCTTGGTCCTCTTGTGAAATCTGGATTCCTTTGCCAAGGCAATTGCACCAAGATTGTCACGAAGATCTTCATCGGTCCCGATGCACTAGGTATGACACCTAGATCGGAAATGAACTCTTTCATCCAGACTCCTTCATTCGGCTGCTTCAAGCAGCTATGTACTCCGCTTCACATGTAGATCCCGCCACGGCGCTTTGTTTAGAACTGCACCAACCGACAGCTCCACCGTTTAATAAAAACACGTATCCGGTTTGCGATTTAGAATCGTCCGGATCGATGTCAAAGCTTCGTCGACGTAACCATTTACGACTAGCTCTTTGTCACCTCCATATACGAGAAACATATCCTTAGTCCTTTTCGTATTTCAGGATGTTCTTGACCGCTGTCCGATGATCCATTCCTGGATTACTTTGGTACCTTCCTGCCAAGCTTATAGCTAAGCATACGTCGGTCTGGTACACAGCATTGCATACATGATAGAGCCTATGGCTGAAGCATAGGGAACATCTTTCATATTCTCTCTATATTCTGCTGTGGTCGGGCATTGAGTATTACTCAATCTTACACCATGCAATACTGAGGCAAAAAACCTTTCTTTGCACGATCCATTTTGAACTTTTTCAAAATTTTATCAAGGTATGTGCTTTGTGAAAGTCCAATTAAGCGTCTTGATCTATCTCTATAGATCTTGATGCCCAATATGTAAGCAGCTTCACCGAGGTCTTTCATTGAAAAACTTTTATTCAAGTATCCTTTTATGCCATCCAGAAATTCTATATCATTTCCAATTAATAATATGTCGTCCACATATAATATCGAAATGCTACTGAGCTCCCACTCACTTTCTTGTAAATATAGGCTTCTCCAAAAGTTGTATAAACCCATATGCTTTGATCACACTATCAAAGCGTTTATTCAACTCGAGAGGCTTGCACGGACCATAAATTGATCGTTGGAGCTTGCACACTTTGTTAGCACCTTTTGGATTGACAAAACCTTACGGTTGCATCATATACAACTCTTCTTCTAGAAATCCATTCAAGAATGCAGTTTTACATCCATTTGCCAAATTTCATAATCATAAAATGCGGCAATTGCTAACATGATTCGGACAGACTTAAGCATCGCTACGGGTGAGAAAGTCTCATCGTAGTCAACCCCTTGAACTTGTCGAAAACCTTTCGCAACAAGTCGAGCTTTGTAGACGGTTACATTACCATCGGCGTCAGTCTTCTTCTTAAAGATCCATTTATTTTCAATGGCTTGCCGATCATCGGGCAAGTCAACCAAAGTCCATACTTTGTTCTCATACATGGATCCCATCTCAGAT